>CM065639.1:67716629-69081204 GCA_033220585.1 Dipteronia sinensis | reverse complement strand
AAAATAAAATCATAATTACAAATTAAAATCTTATCTCTTCTAGGATAAGAACCAATAATAAAATTCTAATTACAAAAACAATAATACTTCACACAATAGTCCTAATTAAACACTATGGCAACCCACTTACCCACGTCAATTAGGCTTACAGCAATGATCAGTATGATAATCCCCAAGATTAAGACTCATTTCCTCTTAAGACAACTAAGCATGCAACTGAAGTTGTAAGGAAAATAACTCTATTCAATATATTGAAAATTAAGGTAGAATTTCACATAAGTTTTATCTTTTTGATGATTTGTCACATTTATAAATGTTTTTCTAAATTCATCACTTTAGTCCTTACTTTTTCTAAACTCATCACTTCATTCATTGACCAAATATGTGAAAGCTAATTATTTTAAAACCCGTGAAAGTACACTTTTGCCCTTATTACTATTTAATTTTACCTAAAATGATTATATTAGCTTTAATTAAAATGAAAATATAAATCTAAATAAATATTACAAAAAAACTTAATAAATAACAATAATAAAATACATTAATTTTTTCTTATTTATATTTTTTTAACATTGATATTTATTTAGCTAAAGTAATTATCTTAGCTTTAAATGATTTCGAAAAACAACAAAATAATCAATAATAAATTCTTAATAAATAGATTACAAAAAAATTATTAAAAAAAACCTTTAAAGCTAAGATACGTTTAAACTAAATAAATATCCATTATGACAAAAATACAAAAAAAAAATTAATGGATTTTTTATTATTATTCATTTAATAATTTTTTGTAATATTTATTTAAGATTTTATTATTGAGAATTTTTGTTTTTCTTTTTAAATTTAAAGCTTATATAATCATTTTAGCTAAACTAAATAGTAATAAGAATTGTACTTACATAGTTTTTAAATAGTTGAATTTTACATATTGATCAAACGACTAAAGTGATGAGTTTTGAAAAAGTATGGACTAAAGTGATGAATTTGGAAAGACATTTAAAAAGGTAACAAATCACCAAAAAGATAGGACTTATGTGAATTATGCTGAAAATTATGGTTTAGGTCATTTTTGGGATCTTTTGGCCTAACTTTATAGAGCAACTATTTTCTTTTTTTTTAAATTGGCGCCAAAAATATGCAGAAATTTCTTACTAACACTAATTGTCGAGGATTAGATCTAGTAACTAGTGATCTATGGCTGACCGATATTGCTCACCATCATCTAGCTACTGCAATTCATTTCCCGATATTGCTCACCATCTTCTAGCTAGTGTAATTCTTTTCCTAATAGTGAGTCACCATCTTCTAGCTATTGCAATTCTTTTCCTGATAGTGAGTCACATATATTGGACCAACTTGGGCATTGGTTATGGTCTAGAAGAGATTTTACTTTTTAGAGATTCATAAGGTCCATTAACAGGCCAGGGGTCATAAAGAGCAAGCTATATGAGATCCTAACAATGTCAAGGCATGCTCATTATCTCTTGACGCAAGAAAATATATTAGAGAAAAAAAAATCATCTCATGTACTATTAATCAAAAGTAGTACTCATACTCACTATCAAAAGTATTCATTCTTAAGATATTATATACTAACATGATAACGAGAATGTTCTCGTTATCAGGTGAAACTGTCTTGACAATCACTAATCAACCAATGACATGTACACTAGGAAAGCAAGACACTTTAAGTTCAAGATGCACATGTACACTAGGAAAGCAACTCGAAAAAATCAAGATGAGTAAAAAAGTTCTACTAACTGAGAGCATTAAATAAAGTCTTACATGTTTAATTGGGGTACCACCCTTTTTCACTATTGCAAGTTTCCTTTGGAATGAATTTCCAATCTGAAGCCAACAAAAATATTTTATCACTTAAAAAGTTCAGAATCATAGCAACCACTTCAAAATAACTAAAGGCACTTAAAGTAGATTTTTCCGAATCCCATGTAAAAAATCGTGAAGAAAGGCGGCGCATTCCTCACCATGATAATATATATTGGAGCTTCACTAGATAATTTCTCCAAAAGAAAATCATGTACAAGGAATTCCTGTTAAGAGTGACCAAAAGAAAAATGGATAAGAGCATGCCACATAAAATTTACTTAGTATTTTAAAACTAAAAACAAAGAACCATCATTGCAGGCTTAAGTTAAATTACACAATGGTCAAGGGGCTAAGACCAAGCTAAGTGGCACTTAATAAAGGATTTAAGACCAAATTCATAAAAACTATCTAGTGGCACCATTATACATGATTCATATATCAAGGGGCTAAGGCCAAGCTATTGTGGGTGTTGCTTTTTTCTTCCTTGTCTTCTTTTGCGGGCGTTCTGGTCTGCTTGCTTGTTGTCCCTTGGCCCTTGGCCTTTAATAAAATTTGCAGTTTTAAAAAAAAAAAAAAAAATTATGTAGTGGCACCTTATACATGATTCATATATCAAGTATTTTGCCAACTGCGCCCCTCAAAACAAAGGTGCAAATTAAATAAATCTGAGAGCAATTAGCTTACCTCTCCAATAGTTAAAGCAAGCATTTTATTCTTAGAGTCGACTTGTTCCCCAACCTAGACAAAAATCTTTGAGTGACAATCCAGCATGAATATATCTTCAGTCATCAAATCATCCTGGGAGAAGTTATACATCTCTGTCACCTGCAATAACAAATTCAACTTCAAGCCATGTTGCAGCAATAGAACATACAGATTCATACAAGTAAATCTTTATATGCCAAAAGACCTATATTTAACTCATTAGTAAAAATTATAAATAGTCTTGCGGTACGATACAACCTAATACATAATAAAGTGTCAAGCAATAGTCAGCTATGCTAACATGACATATATGCACATTAATTGTATTAAAAGGCAACATTTCTAAACTGATAACATCTTTAAAAAAAAATCCAAAATAAACTTCAGAGTTCAAAATGCCAATTGTCAAATTACCTTCAGATTTCCTGCAGATTAGCGCACATTTAGGCAGTAAACATAACCATGCAAGAAAAGAAAAGGAAAAAAAAATTAAGGATTAATTTACATTAAATGTAAAGAACTAGAAAAGAGATGGAACTTTACTATCAACAAAAAAAATATTGCTTTTTACCTTTTTAGAACGTGCAGGAAAATAAGTGAGGATCACTTTCAGCCTCCTTTCCGATCTTCTGACTTGAATATTTAGATTTTCCTCCCATCAAATCCCAAAATTGTTTAGACTCCGCACCTTCCTTTTGAGGCCTGCACTGAAGATTTGGCTGCACAAAATCGACAAGCTATGAGAAGCATATAATCAAGGAGGACTGGAAAGAGAAAACAATAGTATCAATAAAAACATCCAAATGCATACAATTTATGAAGATATTAAAGTACCCCAACTCAAAATTCAAACCTCCAGATGCATATGTTCTGCATGGTTAGATCAGAATACAATAGTTTTTTGAACCCATGATGACATTGCAGATCTATTTATTATAAACGAAATTCCAGAGAGTTCATAGAGCAGATCTTTTTCTTATAAACGAAATTCCAGAAAGAGTTCATGGAGGCTAAATCAGAAATCTAGAAGAAAATATTTTATAATATGTATCCTACCTTTATCAGTTCCAGCAGCCTCTTCACAAGTTCCTGGTCCTCTGAGGTTGTAAGGTATCCAGAACATGTAAAACCAGATGAACCACTATGCAATATGTAAGAGTAGGAGGAATTCAACGACGATGCAACCTGATCAAAGTGTTCGAGGGAGGGAAAGCAAACATCACTTTATGCACAGAAGAGGTATATGTAATCTATTGTAACAGAACCAAGGAATTCAGAACCATTTCAACAACGGCATTTGGACTAAGCTTTATTACACGCACAGGATGCATTTTTGAAATACAACCACAAGTCGAATCAAAATAAACAAATTGATTCCTATGTACATAGTAATTGTTTATACACGTAACATACATACATATATATATATAGTATTAGTAAAGAGATGATGATAAAATCAAGAGTTAATATATAAACAACAATAAACAAAGTGGGACTATATGTTCCAAGCAGTTGTAAATGGAGAAGTCACACATAGAAACTATTTTATTGTAACCAACGTTTTAAAATACTTTTTTAGTACTGAGGTGTTTTTCTGTTGAGGCGAGACGTAAAGCCTTAAAGCGTAACGAGACATAAGCTTCAATAAGGATAGTATAAAACACGTATAGAATATATATAAAAACACTTAAATCTCATAAAACAACCAATAAATCATAGCATAATATATAAAAAACATCTAAATCTCATAAAACAACCAATAAATCATAGCTTAATATATATAAAAATACCTAAATCTCATAAAACAACCAATAATTCATAGCATAATAAAAAAAAAGTTTATAACTTGATTAAAATAAACCAAGTCCACAAGTCACAACATGATAAAAATAAACCAGTTCACAACATGATAAAAATAAAAAAGAGTTCACAAAGTAAGGCTTCATCACTTTTTGAAAAGATAGAGTTTCATTAAAGCCAAAAGGCTAAATAGGGAGGACCCAGAAAAAACAATAAGCAAGCTGCACTACACCAAAGCACACCAAACCACCGGCTATCCACCAAAACGGTAGAGGCAAGGACAACCAGAGAACCAAACAAACGAAAAAACAGACCACCAATGCTGGAAAAAAAAAAGCCAACAGACAGAAACGCAGCTAGACACCAAAACACAGAAAAAGCCCCAGGCAATGCAGGGGATACAAAAACAGAGCACCCTCATCATACCAGCAAACCACAAGCCAGAAGCCAGATAACAAACAGAATTCCCCTATCACATATCACCCCATTCCACAAAATCCCCACAGGAGCCGGATCCCATCTTCGCCAAACTATCCGCAAAGGAATTGAAAGCTCTTGACTCATACACAATCTCCATTAAACCAAAAGAGCTCAAATTATTGCGAATGTCATAAACTGAGTTGACATGAGCCAAATTCCTAAAATCACCCCCTTTCACCCACGAAACGGCAACCTTCGAATCACTAACCACAAGAACGTCCCGACCTCTAAGCTTAGTGTTCGATAAACACAACTGAACAGCTTTTTGCATGGCCCAAAGTTCTGCTGTGTTAGAATCAACCATCCCGACATAAAAAGAGAAAAGACACCGAATTTTTCCATTGGAATCCCTCAGCACCCCACCAATTCCTGCAGGCCCTGGCTTTCCTCTCGATGATCCATCAACATTAAATTTAAGGGAGTCCACAAAAGGGGGATTCCAATCCTGAATTCTTGTGTTCTTCATATTCTTGACTTCCACACAAAGTCCTTTAGGATTAAGAATTAGAGACTGCAGTGAATCTTGAGACCCTTTCCCAAGATTCTTGAACCACCAAACTATCCTGAACTTCACCAAGTCCGCTGCCTGTGCGATACATGTATTCTTGCCTTCGAAAATTAGGTGATTTCTTGTTTCCCAAATGTCCAGACAATCGCAAAAAACAGCGAACTCCAAATCCTCTCGAATTTAAAACCCGGACATAATCCTGTCCAACCCTCCATCCACTCTTTGACAGTATTATTAGAACAGCTCTTCACATCCCACCACACCATGCAGGTCATCCAAAGAGATTGTGACCAAGAACAATGAAGGAAAAGGTGGTCGATGGTTTCATTAGACGCATTACAAAGTGGACATTCAATGTCCGAACTTACATCCATCCCACACCTGCGCATGACGTCTTTCACCATCACTCTGCTTCTCCACAGCTGCCACGAGAACACCTCCATCTTTGGAGGGCAGAAAGCCTTCCAAAAGAACTCAGGCACAACCACTACTTCAGTCTGATCAATCTCCATGGCTCTTCGAAAGGATCCGACAGTAAACAACCCTTTCGAATCGAACGACCAAGCAAGAACGTCAGACATAAGTCTGCGAATAGGGAATTGAAGCACTCCAGGAAAGTTAAAAAGAGATTCCATTGGTCCTTTTCCCAATCAAAAGGCTGTCGTCTAGTCGGAATAAACCAAGACCAGCTCTGATTCGAACCTGTCCACCCACCAAACTCCTGAACTGCCCAACTTTTGTTTATCGCCAACGCGAAACATCTTGGAAAAGCCTCTTTCAAAGGTCTGCCCTCCACTGTGATATCAGTCCAGAATTTTGCTCTATTTCCTCTACCCACAACCGTCACAAACCCCTTTCTAATCACCTGGACTGCCTTAGAGCCCACTTTAAATAAGCTTGCCACGGACTTAACAAAAAAAGAAGCATGTTTGGGAGCATGCCAATCCCAAGATAGCTTCCCCTGATTAACCTTATACTTTGAGCAAATGATTCTCCTCCACAGCTCATTCTCTTCCCTTCCAAACCTCCAAATCCACTTTTCTAGTAAAGCTTTGTTTTTATCAAGAATTCTCCCTATCCCAAGCCCTCCATTCCTTTTGCTTCTACATACCTCAACCCATCTCACTGCATGAAATTTTCTTTTGAGAGTCTCATCGCCCCATAAAAAACTCCTTTTAAGTTTCTCAATTCTTTGGGCCACTCCAACCAGCATTTTAAAAACTGATAAGAAGTAATTTGGGATGCTAGAAATCACTGATTTAATCAAAACTAATCTCCCTCCTTTTGACAGGAATTTCCTCTTCCAAGGAGCCAACCTTTTTTCAATTCTATTTGTCAAAGGCTCCCAAAAAAAACTTTGAACCTGGTTTTCCCCCTAACGGAAAGCCAAGATATGTAATTGGAAGGGAGGCCTTTTTGCATTTGAAAATAGACGCCCAATGAGCTGTCTCTGTGGCCCTGCCAATACCCACTCTTACCACGCAAGACTTGTGAAAATTTATTTTCAGCCTCGAACCATTTCAAAACAACGAAGCACCCTTTTCACATTGCGAAGATAATCTACTCTCGAATTTATGAAAATAATTGTGTCATCTGCAAATTGGAGGTGAGAAATTTGGAAATCATCAAAAAAAGCACCTTCAATCAACTTTAACGTAGAGGCTTTAGAAAACGGATAATTCAATCCTTCCACAACAATGTTGAAAAGAAAGGGTGAAAGCGGGTCACCTTGTCTTAATCTCCTCTCTACACCAAACTGAGGAGTCGGCTTACCATTAACTAATACCGACATCAGCGGGGAGGAAATGCCCTCTTTTATCCACCCTCTCCATTTGTCACCAAAACCCATTCCTTCCATCATGAAGTCGAGAAAATCATGGTCCACACTATCATAGGCTTTCTCGAAGTCTAGTTTGATTAGTAACCCCCCCTCTTTATTGTGCCTCCACTTGTGGATAATCTCATCCGCTATTACAAAACTATCAGTAATTTGACGACCACTGATGAAAGCCATTTGGGATTCTCCAATGATTGACTTCATAATCTTTTTTAATCTATTTGCCAAGATTTTAGCCAGTACCTTGTACATTGAGCTAACCAGGCTAATGGGTTTGTAGTCCTGCATCGAGACAGGGGTGCCAACTTTGGGAATTAAGGCAATGAAGGCTCTATTTAATTCCTTAACAATCACCCCATCCTTGTGAAATTCCTTGATAAAATTCATATAATCCTCTTTAATTTCCCCCCAATGGGCTTTAATGAACTCTAAACTGAGACCGTCAAGACCTGGTGCCTTGTTACCCTCACAACTAGAAACAGCTAGCCAAACTTCCTCCACCGTAAACTCTTCTTCTAAAGAAATTTTTTCAGTTTCTGATAACCTCTTGAAGCTGGCCCTAGTCAGTCTCGGTCTTTGCCAAGTAACCTTTTGAAAATGATTTTTGAAAAAACTGAAGACCTGACTTCTGATAAGACTAGGATCCGATATTTGAAAAGACACCTCCTCGATTGCATTTCTTCTCTTTCTTCTGTTAGCCATACAGTGAAAGAACTTGGTGTTCTTGTCCCCATCCAAAAGCCAATTAATCCTAGACTTTTGCCTCCACGATTGTTCCTCTCTTCTGAGACTTCTCCACAATTCCTCTAATAGCTGCATCCGCTCTTTCCTAAGTGCATCAGTCCAGCCATCCATAGCAGCCTTTGCATCGATAAGGCCTATCTTTTCCTCCACCTGATTTGGCTTGATAGTATTTGCCTTGCAAGATCTGTTCCAAATCTTCAATCTGTTTTTGGCAGCCTTAATTTTTGAAAAAAAACACATAACATTTGTGACCAGTTGCCACACAGCTCACCCAACCCTTCATAGCATCTTTCATCATTTCCTTCTCTCCCAACCAACAATTAAGAAACCGAAATGGAGCAGGCCCCCACTTCACAGCCGAGACACCTAACATTATGGGGTTGTGGTCTGAAAGGCAGCGTGAGAGTCCAGTTTGAGAAAGGTTCGGGAACCACAACAATATTGATTGTGAAAGAAGGAAACGATCCAGTCTCGCCCACGCCTCACGGTCTCTATTATTGGACCAAGTGAATTTAATACCATGAAGGGGGATATCAACTACCTTCGCTTGCGTAATAAAATGATGGAAACTTCTTATAGACCCCATGTCACAACCCACACCCAATCTTTCTGTCGGATCGAGAACTGAGTTGAAATCCCCACCCATACACCACGGTTCCGAAAAAGTCTGCTGAGCATTTAGAACAAAATCCCAAAGTTCCTTCCGTTCTCTATCAGTGGAAGCCGCATAAATATTGCAAAGAACAATGTTTTTTTCTTAACTTCTTTAAAGTACCTGAAAGTATGATACATCTGTTGTTGGATATACATGCTTCAGCAGTGAATACATCTTCATTCCATAGCGTTATTAAACCTCCAGAGGCACCCACCGACTCAACACCAACTCCTTTAGTGAGCACCGCTCCCCCTAGAGATTTAATGACTCTGCTGTCCAAACTTTTTAGTTTTGATTCTTGAATAAACAAAATATCCGGCTTAGCTCTATATACTAAACCTCTAACCATCCTAGGTTTTTCACCCTTTCCAAGTCCTCTTACATTCCAAGAAATTATAATCATCAAAACAAGAAATCCCAACAAAGACAACAAAGAAACTTAACTGTCTTCAAGCTCAACCAGATGTGCTTCATCTTCTTGTTCTCTTCTAGCTATCACCTTACTGATCTCAACTTCCTTTCCATTAAAGTCGAAACCTAAAGCTGCCCCAACTTCAATGACTTTAGCTACTTCAACTGATAAGTTCCATTCCGACTCCGACGATCCACTGTCTTTACTTTCTCCTTCAACATTGTCGCCGCCAAACCCATCTTGTGCCGCCATGCTTCCTTAGACCATTCCTTTATCCATTTCATTCGTACTTGGTTTATAAATCATCCCAAGGGCCGTCCCTTTTTCAATGATCTTAGCTAGTTCCACTTCTAGATTCCAAGAAAACTTTTTCGTTACCTGTTTACACATTTTGTTTACTATGGCATCTTGAGCCTTGGTCCCTAGTTGCACACGGGGTGAGCTACTACTATTTATCAGGCTTTTGTCGTTGGGCACAACTCCTCTCTTCTTTGCTTTCTTTAGTTGGTATCCCGTAGCAGGAAATTCTCGTCTTTTCACACCTTCAAGTTCCACAGATAAGGGCACTGCTACAAAGTCCTTCCCTGTAATTTGACCTGACTCAAACACTGTCAATGGTAGCTGGATTGGGCTTTGTAGAGGTAAGCTAACCATCCCTCCTTCTTGATCTGAAATGGACACCATATTCTTGTCTTCATTTCTCACAGTGATCTGTCTAGGTCCAGATGAGACTTCCTTTGGGCCTTCGGTGCGTGGGCCTGACTCCGAATCATAAAGATCAAATGGGTTTAAGCTAGCCTGCCATCCATCCAGTGCATTAGGTGGGTCGGGCTTGACTTCTTCCGTCTTGTTGCACCCCTTACCCAAGGATTTAACATTTGAACATTCACCCCTGAACTTACCAAAATTCAATAACTCCTCTTCTTCGAAATCCGTATCAGTAGATGACTCATCTTTGTACCTGACAGATCCTCTTTTGTCTAAAACCAGCTTTTAGCCAACTTGAGTAAGTTGTGACGGTTTTCTTTTTGAAATTCTGACATAAGCCGATTTTCCTTTGTTCAACATCCTTTCACACGAGAGCCTCTTGACCTGCTTTACCGTGGAAAGTTGAAGATTGTTTAGACCCTTCTTGTCACCTTTCTCAGTTCTATCGGTGGAATTGCCTTTCCAGCTATTATAGCTGTTGTCCACCCTACATAGACTAGGCACTTTATTGGGCTGAGATCCATCTGTTTCCTCTCTCTTCCACGCATTTGAATCCGTCACCAAAACTGGTACAGGTCTGTTCTCAGGTAATGGTTCAGTTTTCAAATCCAAGGTTTCTACCACCCAAGAGGAATTGACTGGTATACTCTCCTTCTCCACCGAAACATGGAAGGACCATGACCTATCCACCACCTTCACTTTGTTAGGACATAAACGGTCTCCAGATAATAATACCATCACCTTTCCCTTATCAAGTCTTCTTCTGTGAATAGTATCATCTTCCACAATCAAGGAATCACCCAGCATGTTACCCAAACTATTGAAAAATGTCTCATTCCAGAGATACGGAGGGACTCCCGAAAAATAAACCCAAACAGGACTCGTTTGTGACTCTATTGGTTTGGACCAGCATTTCATTGAAACAAAAGTGTCGTCCCAGAAAAAATTGTTCTTAATAAACCCTTCACTCTCCTCTTCTGTTTCAAAACATCATAATACTGATCTCCAGCCCAGATATTTCGATGAGAAGCGAAAGCCTCTGTCAGTCAATCTCTTGTTCACTCTGGAGACACAAGAGAAATGTTTTAATACCTCGATGGCACATCTATCAAGCCATTTACTTTCCACACTCTTCCAATCCAAAATCATTGTTGGAATGTCCTCCTTAATCTCCTCCATTTTATCTACTACCTTCCTCTGGTCCCTTTTAACTATCTCAATAAAAGATGGTATCCCTCTGTTCTGTCCTGCCATTCCTTTCACTTCCCTGTGTTGACTCTCTTTAGACACACTCTCTGTTGTTTCCCTCGCCCCAACTCTGGACATATTCCTCCTTCTTCTCATATTCCATCCACATTGAGCAACTCTGGTACATATGGGCCATCCATAGATGTGCATTCCATCAGTCTTCTCTGCTACCCTTTGTGCCTCTTCCATAGACGCAAACCTGACAAACGCAAATCCTCTTCTCGTAGAGGAAGTTGTGTTGGAGAGATAAATGTCTCTTACCTTACCAAAAGTTTTGAACAGTCCCCAGAGACACATCTGATACGCCTTCGGATTCAGGTTAGCTACAAAAATGGAGAAAAGGTTCTCACATCCTGAGAAAAAAAGGAAGACCTTCTCTCTCTAACTCTCTCTCTCTCATATTTTAGTCACAAGTTGATATATATAATCACTAATCATCTTCATTCATCATTATAAATATCAAGTGATGAATCATTAAAATGTTGAATGTCTATATCCTCCCCATCATCATCCATGATGTGATCTATCCATTCATCCTAAATTGGGTCTTAATGGGCCTTCAAAACAATTTAAAAACCAAATTGGGTCTCCTTTGGGCCTCAAAACATTTTAAAACCCAACAAGAACTCACATTTAACATTCAAAACTGATGTGTGCACCTCATAAACGTATTGAGGAACCGTTCCGAAACGACCGCCTCATAAGATTGAGGCTTAAGCCTCAATGGCTGTTTATGAGGCTGCCGCCTCATAACATTTTCTTCCCAAATTGTATTGAGGGCTGCTTTGCATTTTTTTAAACCATGAATCCATGATTGTAACATTGTTACACTGGGAAGTGTTGCATTCCTAAACTGTTAATCAACATTTAAAATTTAAAAATTAAAAACAAGAATCAAGAATCAAGAACAGCCAGGCTCTAGAAGAGAAATGATTTGTCCACGCACAAATAACTCTGAAATTGT
Source organism: Dipteronia sinensis (assembly GCA_033220585.1). Taxonomy (NCBI): domain Eukaryota; kingdom Viridiplantae; phylum Streptophyta; class Magnoliopsida; order Sapindales; family Sapindaceae; genus Dipteronia; species Dipteronia sinensis. Next base: position 69,069,316 of record CM065639.1, on the reverse strand, counting down.
TTATACTGAAAATTTTCCGTAGTCAGAGATGCCAAAATCCTGCTACCTAAGAGATGCTAGTTTCCTTAGCAAACCAAATCCCATCACAACATTACATTAGAGTGCATTTATGAAATAAAAATGCTGAAATTGTTTATGATGAATATATTTCATAATAATTCACATAAGAAGGTACACTAAGTTGTGTCTGATATCTTAATGACAAAGTAGAATCGAGATGGTAAACAATAAAGATAATAATTTATAGCTTAATAACCGGGTTAAAACCTTCAAAAGGGTAGACATGTCAACTCTTTAGAAGAAAATAATGATGAAGTAGAAATCGAAAAATTACAACACAAGTGCTTAGATCTTTCAAACATCCTTATACGTCATGGAACAGCAAACAAATAATATAGTGGGGGCAGAAAAGTGAAACAATTTTTACGATAAATATTTTTAATAAAATTGAAAACATAAAGGACTAAGGAATACAATATTTTATGACATTCATGACAGATATTCTGAAATTATCTAATTAGATTTGGGTCAAGAATAATATTTTTGATTATACCTACAATTATTTGGCTGTTTCCAATTACTAGTGTTAGAATCCTCATACAATTTATTTGAAAATGTAGCTTTTCTTTTAATTTTTCACTTCAAGCACTCAATTCTATCATGATTATATTGTTACAGCTAATTGAAAAATTATAATAATAAAAGATATTCTTGGAAGAGAGTAATGCTATACAACCAAAATAATCAACCCAAATTTCAACTTAAATGATGTGGCAAGTGAGTTGTCATCACCACACACCATATGGGATGAAGTGGTTAAAGAAAAAACCATTTGTCACATCATTTATGTTGAAATTTGGGCTACATTTTTGGGTTGTCTAGCATTACTGTTTGGAAAATTAGGGTTCAATCAATAAAGTAAACATTCTTCATAATATTCCCTCAATTTCATTTTTGTTTTAGTTCTTTCCCTTTACCCTATCATGGAGAATGCATGCAAGTCTAATAACAAGAGCCGATGTACATCTACACACTTGGGAAAATTATTAATGAGAGAGAGAGAGAGGTGAGATGGGCTAATTCAAAAAAAAATCAAAAGAAACCAAAATGTAAGCATATAGGCATTTGTGATATACAAGCTTGACATTAAAAATATAAAATAAGAGAACAAAGGTGGGACTTGCTTCCATAACAAGAATACTAACATAATCACATTAAATTAGTTCAAGAGGATATTTAGATACGGTAGACAAAAGACTTACAGGATCAACATGTATTGCTTGCATATTCTCAGGTCCAGACCCCTGAACACGAAATAGTGTAACACCATCTTCTTGGTAAGTCTCATCTGGGATTTCCTTCTCCGTAATAAAATTCTTGTATCCATCAGTACGACCACCCTGATAAATTTTACATTGGTTGATTCGGTAGTCACAGGAAAAACTTAAACGAAACTGAGAATATTTAATGAAGAACATTAAGCTTTTCAGTCAACTCCCACACCTTAAAGACAATAAAGTTCCGGAAGATTGAAAAGAACAGAATTGTTTCATGTCCTTCATAGATGCGGGCCTAGGAATTCATAACAACACACCATCTTACTAGCCATTGAAATTGCAAACGCTCTTTCTTCCTATGTTTAGTAAAGAAAATACAATTATAAAATAAACTAACAAATGTATGACACAGCACCATAATATAACACATAAACATATTATAGTTGTGCGTATGTTTCTGTCAGGGTGTATATGTAAATACATGCATATATGCCTTCACATACTTATAAGAGAGGAATAATTAACCAACAAAGAGTTTTTGTCCCCACAGCAAGCAATGATGGCTTCAGAAGAATCCTATGTAAAGGAAATCAGTACATGTAAACCAACTGATACGATTCTGTATCCGAATATTAAGTGCTCTTCTTATAGATACATTTCTAGAATTCATATGGAGACTACTATAGAAAGTAACCGACTCATATTTAGCAGCTAACAAGTATTTTGATATTTAACAGATTCTACTGTTTTGGAAACCTTTGTCAAGTGTTAAATGCAGATTGCTATGCACTGCAGAGAAAGCGGCCGGGAGGCAAAATAAAAACTAAAAAAGAAAAAGTAGCACAAAATGCTTAAAATTTACCTCCACACTCTGCTTCCCAAACCTGTTCCAATAAGGTAGTTATCTTTACATACACGATATGAATACTAAAAAATATATCAATCCCCACCATAAAACTTTGTCTGATCAGCAGCTGAAAGGAGAACCTTTTGCTCACCATTTACACGCCAAACCTGTGCAACAAGGAGGAAATTATCAGCAGACTAAATTGTAATCTACAAATTTAACGTAAATTCATAACATACGTCCATATCAGGAGGGCAGTGGACATAGTTTCCAATAAGCTTAATCATGGGAAGCATACAGAATTACAGAAGTATAGGTGTTCAAAAAGATTGATTCTTCAATCGCCTAGGAGGCATTTCAAAACATTATGTACAACAATCAAGAAACATTTCTCACAAGATCATTCTTAATCACTTAAGTTTTTGGGCTGTTTGTTCTTTTGCCTTTTTGCTCTTTCTTTTCCTTTCCGGTTTCTTGCCGATGAATAAACCTTCGCTGTTCAAAAAAAAAAAGTTTCCGGGTCTCCTACAAATCTGTCAAGGCTTTTTACTTCTTCTATAGGACTGACAAGAAATTTGTAATTGATTCTACAGCAGTTTCTTTCCACTCTTGCTATATATCTTGTCAATCACCATCTCCCCTGATCACTTTCTACTCACATTTCACATTTCTTATCAAAACTGCAGTATACAAAAAAAAAAGTTCAACAGAGCAGTTTTCCCACGTCTGTTGAAAACCATCATGGGGGAAAAGGTTATAGGCTTACTGGTAAACTTTTCTTCCAGTATAGTGATTTAAGTGAAAATTTAACTAGGCAAAGGAAAAAGAAGAATCACTGACGTTCTTACTGATCAGCCTTGTTATCCCAGATCACCAACCGATGATATAGACTATAATACATAAAGATATAGTATACATAGAGAGGCACCTGTAGATGTCCTGTGCATTCAATGTATGGTTGTTGTTCTTTTACAGGATCATCTTTCAAAAGACCAGTGACATTAACCCCCCTGCCGTTTTAGAAGAGCTGCAATATTTCATGATTATTTCAAAGAATTGGTAAATTATCAAGGTAGCTGATTCAATAGTAGTTTCACTCCCACTATGGATGAAAGATCCATGTGGATTTCTACTACCATTAGGGTGTAGATTCCCACTCCCACTAGGGATGGAAGATCCATATAGAATTCCACTCCCACTAGGGACAAGTTAGATTGTAATTTACCGTCACTTGCATATTGACTAAATCATTCTCTAATAATGATATCTTGTGATTTAAATTCAGCCACACTTCTATCTAATTTACACCTTCGTTTATTTATCCTTTGGATTGCACAGTATCAAACAAAGATACAATTTCTCTTCTTGCATCAAATTTCTCATTTCTATGAGATGGATTATAAACATATTCTGCATACCCCAAGGGTTGTAGAATTGTTAGACCGGGCTACCTATCTATCCAGAATTCATCAGGTGTAGACACTTCTACGTGGATTTCTACCCCCATTAGGATGTAGATTCCCACTCCCACTAGGGGTGGAAGATCCATATAGAATTCCACTCCCATCAGGGACAAGTTAGATTTTAATTTACCGCCACTCGCATATTGACACAAATCATCCAATTCTTATAATCAGATATCTATATCAAACTCGTTTCTACTAAGAAATCATTCTCTAATAATGACATCTTGTGATTTTAATTCAGCCACACTTCTATCTAATTTTACACTTTCATTTATTTATCCTTTAGAATGCATATAGTATCAAAAAAAGATACAATTTCTCTTCTTGCATCTAATTTCTCACTTCTATGAGATGGATTATAAACATATTCTGCATACCCCTAAGGCTGTAGAATAGTCAGACCAATCTACCTACTTGTTCAGAATTCATAATGTGGGGGGACCCTCCCCCACCCCATTGGGCCCCCACGCCTATCCCTATACACGATTTAGTTTATCACTATCAAATTGGCCACAATATTATAGATATATACTCTATATATCTTATGCTAATCTACGTAGAGACATAAAATCTACTATGCTTGCATATTAACTTCCAAAAATACACATTTAATTTTGATGCAAACGCAAACCAAAAAAATAATCAAACAATTTAAGGTACAGAATCGAAAAAGTCGTCAAAGCGCCTAATTACCATCCGTTTCCAAAAATGTAATCATCATAAATTCAATACTTTGTGTAAAATTTTTATTCTAATATTGTACTCAACAATTTAGAATTCTCAAAACAGGTGTTCATAATAACAGAAGAATACAATGCACAAGCCCCATTAAACCAATTCTTACTATAAAGTAAATAAACCAATTCTTACTATAAAGTAAATAAACCAAAATAATTTAGTAGAGAACGGTTTATAAAATATTAATGATTTATGAAATACAGAACTTTGTATGCTATTCATTCTTACTTCTTAGATTCGTAACGATCACCGCTGAGAAAAACTCCAAGTCTTAATAACTCATTTAACTATCATTTTCTCGAATATTGGTCCTCTATTACATGTGCAATAACTCATGTGCCCCGCATTATGAATATTCATTACGAATGTAGTCGATCGCCTCACATTCCTAAGAATGTGACGCTTCTCTATGATTTCTAGTTCACACGCAATCTGACCAAAAAACATCGTGGTAACTTACTCTAGCTTTTCCAACCTTAAAGATCTGTTAACTCTTTAGGGAATTTTTATTAAAAGACTATCCACTGCATCTCTCCACATAAAAAAGCATAAGTCCAAATTGACTACAGCTATATGTCATTAATAAGATTCATGAAATCTTCTCTATTAAGACCATGGTTCAAAAAAACGTATTGAGGTGCGCCTCAGTAGCGAAATTTAAAAAAACATTAAGACGCTTAAGCCTCAATATTGGTCAATGAGGCTTAAGCCTCATTTTGCGCCTCAATATGCCTCAGAATCCCGCCTCAAAGGCGTAATGAGGCTTACGCCTCAATTGTGAACAATTTTCTATTGGGTTGTGATGGTTCTTGAAGCCCATTTTGACCATTTTAATCCAGTCCATCCAGAATTATAAATTTATGGGTTTTAAATTATTTTTAAAGCCCAAACTTATGGGTTTCAATAAGGCTTTTATTTAATTTCCTTTTTGGCATTTTATGGAGGAATTGTGTCAACTTCTAGGTTTTGTTCATTTGTCAACACAGACCTATTACAATAGTGTTATTGGATGGCTTTCACAAATCACAACTAAGAAAATATTTGAAAGGAAATTTTAAAAAATGGATAATATTTTTTTATTATTGCTATTAATCAAATTATATGTATTACACATTGTAAGGGAAAATTTTACTCAGTAGTCAAGGTGCATTTTTGGTTTTTTAGTTCTTAATTAAACGGAATAATTAAATGCATTTTTTTCATCAAAATCAATTTTGTCTTATTAAAAAAAAATACTATTAGACAGTTTTTTAAATTAACTATTGAACAAAAACATATTCTGCAAAAGCATTTTTAAACTGACCCAAGGTTTTTTTTTCTTATCTCATTTTGTCGGTAGTCATGGATAGTTGGATACTTGGATACTTGGATACTTGGATGCTAGGTTGTACGGATACGGATATGGATACGGGATATAGATAGGGCACGATATGTAGATACCGTAAATCTCAAAAAACTAGGATACAGATACGGAAGGATAAGTCAATTAAAATAATATATATATATATATTTTATATTTTAAAAAATATAATCCAATAATTCATTCAAAACATATTCTATATAAACATAATCCAATAATCCATTCCATTCAAATTTCAAAATAAAAGCATAATCCAATTATCCATTCAAAACATATTCTCAATAAATATAATCCAATAATTCTTTCAAAATGAAACATAATCCAATAATCCATTCAAAACATTTTCTCAAAAAACATTTTCTCAAAAAACATAATCCAATAATCCATTCAAAATGAAAGCATAATCCAACATATATAAGTCCTAACATATTACAAAACCCAAATAAAACATAAACTCAATTCTAAGATTTATTTTAAATAATTAGATTTTGACCCTTCAACTTTGTAAAATCTTAATTTGACCCCGTTTTAAACTAAAATAATTAAATTTTTGCCCCAAACGTATCCTCGTTGTATCCTTGCCGTATTCCCGCGTATCCCCGCCGTATCCTAGTCGTATTCCACAGTCTAACTTGAGAAAAAGTCAACAGATACGTCAAATGGTGTATACGATACGTATCCTCATGTATCGGGGGCGTATCCGGACAGGATACGAGTTCGATACGAGTTCCCTCCCCAATATGGAGTATCCTTGCAACATAACTTAGATGTGAATGACTATAATTGGGAAGTTGATTAGATAAGAATTTTCCACTTTAATTTAATTAAATGGAAGTGTTTCAACAATTGAATTATTTGAAAATTCAAATTATAATTACAAAATAAACTTCAAGCAATACCTTAATTTCAACAAGATAAATAATATAATAATAATAAAGCAAAGAGTGTGTACTTTTCCAATAGTTTAGAGTAGTATATAAAATTAGAAAGTAATTAAAGAAAAGTTTAAAAATCTCCTTTCTCTTGTGAGGGTCAAGAAGAAAGTTAGATCACATGCTTATCAAGCTTATCTCTTTCTTTTTATATATATTTCAACTTTATCCGATTCACTTAATTAGAATAGAGAAGAAAAATGAAATCTAAAATTAGTATGCAAAATTCTCGGAACTTGGTACTCTCCGATGTGGCTTGATGAAGTATAACAATGTGGTTTGACAATGGAGTGGTGCTATTGGCACACCCCCTATTGATCTATTCATACCCCATTTTTTAAAATTTTGATTTAATTAAATAAAATTAAATGTTTTTATTAAATTTTTTGGTTTATTTCCAAAACTATCTATTTTACTTATTTTGCAAACTTAATACATACCATATATGATCTATCTATCTCTTATCTCTGTATACATCTCTCTCACCTTCATTGATTGATTTATTTTTTTCTTCTTATTTGTTTTTTTTAGTTTTTTTTGTCTTCTTATTTCATGATGGAAACGAAAAAATAAAAAATAACAGAGTACTTCAACACAACGACAACTTGATATCATTCTAAAGAAAAAATAAATTTCAAACTTATTTCCAGAAAATGAATTGTTTCCAGATGCTTACTAGCATTGTCAGACAATTCTTGCTTTATGTCATTCTTAGACAATTCTTCAAGATGTTTGATATCGTTCTTAAACAATTCTTCCATATTATTGATATCGTTCTTAAACTCTTTCATAATATTTTAGATATATGTAAGAAGCAGATTTTAGGGTTTAAGAATTGTTTTTTTTTTGAAGAAGAAGAAACAGATTACGGTTTAAGAATTAATTTTTTTTTGAAGAAGAAGAAACAGATTATTGGGTTTTTTTTTTGGAAAAGGAATATGAAATTTTAGTAGATTTACTTTGTAGAAGATTTCTTTCCTAAATTGTATGTCTCTTTAAGTAATTTTGATAAAGGAAAATAAATAATATTCTATAATTTAAAAAGTGAGGTATGAATATATCGGTAGGGGTGTGCCAATAGCACCACTCTTGACAATGTGGTATATCAAAAAAAAAAATTCTTTAATTATTGTTTTGTTCTTAATCTAACACTAATCAAATATAGGTATGTAGGAATTCGATGAAATCAACCGCTACAAACACTACTCGAAATGTAACTCTCACCATTAGGGAAATGTCATCATACAAGTGAACAATAAATGTTCAACCGCCTTTTACTACGGGTTTGTACGAAATTAAACAACTCCATACCCTTTTCCCACTTGCACAATCGTCCATCCTCAAACGTGATTGCATAATTTTCTTTTTATTTTATTAACCTTGGTTGTAAATGGACCGAGTCAAGGTTATTTGGGGAAAAAAAACTAAAATTAAAACTTTTGCATCAAATATAAAAAGTACGAATTTTTATAATTATTTTTATTTAAAATTTGTTCTTGAGATAATAAAAAAAACATTAATCAAATTTTGCATTCCAATTTTTCTAAAAACGTTTTTTCAATATATAATACAGCGAAATTTATATCACGATATCCGGGACCGAGAGTATTTGTTCAAAAACAACCAAATCGTTTTAGAGAGTTTGATAGAAATAAAAAAATAGTAGAGTTTTAAATGTAAATTTAAAAGTTCGAATATTTTAATTTAGCTATTGTTGAATTCCAGTCGTATGAAAATTATGAAAGTTGTTCAATTGAGAAATAAATGAAAATGTGTGATAATTTAAAAAGCTATTTAATTATAAAATCAATGAATGCTTATTGTGTTTAATTGGAAAATAAATTAAAGCTTGAGAATTTAGATTTTAAATACTGTTTTCAAAAGAGAAATATAAATACATTAACTCATAATTGAAATGGTCATGTATTTTTCCTTCAGAATCCCTGATGTATAATAGATCAAGAGTTATTTATCGATGACGAGATGATATTGATCCGATAATAAACTCGTAACATATATATCATAAGAAAAAAAGTATAATACTTTAAAAAAATAAAAGTTAGCTATCGATAAAAAAAATAATTTCTTTTTAAATATATAATTAAAATTTTGGACCTAAATTTTAGGCGTTGCCTAATTTAGGCGGGGCCAGTGGTCGGCTCTGGTTGTGTATTGTCTCTTCAACTAGACAAAATAAATATTTAGTTATGCAACATGTAGATACTTTATTTATATTTTACGACACGTATCTATTTATCCAAACATTTTGTTATCTAGGGTTTGTGTTCAAACACTAGTTTGGAAAAAGACAAATATATCATACTAACTTGTTTATATATACTTTTTTTAGGCCAAATCAAAAATGAATGTTGTCTCTGATTTGAACGTCGGTTTGTGGTCTATCACTATTCACTAGTTTGGAAAAAGAAAAAAGAAAAGAAATGGAAATGAGTCCATAATGATGTGCTATAGAAGTCTTGCCAAAATTGTGGAAAGTTTTGTTTTTTGTTTGACTTATCTACTAACAAGGTTGGTCCTCAAATTTAATACAATTCTAGTAGATGGAGGCTGTTTAAAAATATAAAAATACTGTTTTACTTAAATTTGAGTCTTGCCAAAATTGTGGAAAGTTTCGTTTTTTGTTTGACTTATCTACTGACAAGGTTGGTCCTCAAATTTAATACAATTCTAGTAAATGGAGGCTGTTTAAAAATATAATAATACTGTTTTACTTGAATTTTATGTCCAAATGATATAGTAATACTCTATTTTATTTATTTAGATTGTATTGGATTTATATAACATAAATGAATGGATTAGAGTGTTGTGACATCATTTAGGCACCAGATTTGGATACCAAATTTAGACAAAGTAATATTACTATTAAAAATAAATTATTTACAAACAGAACAAAGAAAATTAATTAAATAATGTTTTTATGCTCTATTTTTTTTTATAAAATTTTTGAACAAGCCCAAGTGTTGTTTTCAATTTTTGTAACTTTGACAAACGTTTGGGCTGTTTGGCCCATTCATGATCTCCATAATATAAACTGGGTTCCGTTTATTCGGTTAAATCGGGTTCATCCGAAAGTTGTGATTAGTAGTAAAATAAACATGTGAGCTATTGGTTGGTTAGTAGTTTGGGCCTAAGGCCCAGGTCTTATATACGAATGCTAAAGCACTACCCAAGTAAGTGAACATAAGTGTTTGACCAAGTAAAAGTATACAAATTTAACACGGATACTTGAGAAACTTCTTTTATAATTTGGTATGCATATAGGAAAAAAGGACCCAACAAGATCTCTTTAGTATAATTTTCTATTACATTTCAAGGATTAAGTTTGTTTTTCACTTGAAAACTGTGTGCTTAAATTATTTTTTTTGGTAGCAATATGATGCAGCGGAAAAATCGATACTAATAAGAATCAAAAAACAGAATGGAAAACTAATTCAAATCCGTTGATTCTTAGAATACCGAAAGAGAAACTTTCTATAACTGTTGATCCATGTACAAATATCGGAAGAGAAACCTTCTATTACTTTGTTGATCAGTTCATAAATACCAGAACATTAAGCATCAATCTCATTAATTCTTGTAAGAATACCAAATTTTATATAAAAAGAAATAGGGGAAATGGTGAGAAATGTCACATTTTTGTCTCGCTGTTGCACTAACGTCACCGGTTTAATAACTTATGTTTAAAATGCACCTATTTTGGTGAACTACCAAAATTGCCCTTAAATAATCAATTTTTAATTGTCTCTGTACTTCCATCTCCACACTTGAAACACTGAAGGCAGGAACTCCTCTCTTTCTCTCTCTACAATAAATTTCAAAACTACTCTACTCAACGTTCTTCAGTAAGCACAACAAGGTAATATGTTTGTCTAAAATACTGTTTTTTATCCTTCATTTTTTAAAAACATTCCTTTTGTAAACATGAAACTGGTTTTGTGAATATTGAATCTGTGAAATTTGAATCTCCGAACCTGTTAATAAAAAGCTCGGAGCCTGTTTGAAAATGCTCGGACCCTGTTTTAAAAAGCTCGGACACTGTTTGAAAAAACTCGGAGCCTGTTTGAAAAAGCTCGAGCCTTTAGAAAACAAGCTCGGAGACTTGAAAAAAGCTCGAGACTTTGTAAAACAGCTCGAGCTTTTAGAAAACAAGCTCGGGACTTTGTAAAAACGCTCGGGACTTTTATGAAAAACCTCTGGACTTTTGTGAAAAACCTCGGGACTTTTGTTAAAAAGCTCGGGACTTTGTGAAAAAGCTCGGGACTTTTGTAAAAAAGCTCGGGACTTTGTGAAAAAGCTCGGGACTTTTGTAAAAAAGCTCGGGACTTTGTAAAAAAACTCGGGACTTTTGTAAAAAAGCTCGGGACTTTTGTAAAAAAGCTCGGGAATTTGTAAAAAAGCTCGGGACTTTTGTAAAAAAGCTCGGGACTTTGTGAAAAAACTCGGGACTTTGTAAAAAAACTCGAGACTTTGTAAAAAGCTCTGTACTTTGTTAAAAAGCTCGGCTCTTTTGGGATCTTTGGAAAAAAGGTTGGAACCTTTATTAAAAGCTCGGAGATCATAGTAAAAACCTCGGAAACTATTTTAAAAGGCTCTGAGCCTTTTCCATAGCTTTTATGTTTGTCATAATGGTTTGTGGTGATGAATGTTACAGGAGAATGAATCGGGTGAGAATAGTAGTATCTTACAACGGTCGATGGGAGCAGTTACCCGACGGAAGTCAGAGGTTTGTTGGATCCGACAACCAAGGAATGTATGTGTCAAAGAATATGAGTTACGAAGAATTGGTGTCGATCGTGCATACCGTTGTGAAGTATGATGTAAACAAATACAATGTTGATCTACAGTCAATATCAATCGTTCCTAGCGCTACATGTCGCACATTTGTAAGAAATGACGATGATGTTCAGTTTATGCTAGGGGAAGATCGGGTGATCCCTCAAGTATGTGTTAGTCTAATTGAGAGGGCAACTGGAGATGTGATACGGAATGATATTCCTGCTCCTGAAAATACCCAACCATTTGGATCCGCTAGCGGTAGCAACCAAGTGTTCACACAAAGGAGTGCCACTGAAGGTGGGGAAAACATATATGCTGTCCAACCGGTAGTGGTCGACCATGCAGATGTTTGTGAACCTCAATTCGACGATGTGTTTGGTTGTCGATTTGAGATGAATGATGGGCGGTACAATGAGCAATACAATGAGATGTACAATGAGGAGAACACTGAACCGAACCTTGGGCCTAACTAGGAGGTGGATAATGAGGCAAATATTGATCTGGTAGATCATGTAGAGAACACTGATGAAGATCATGTCCAAATTCAAAGACATGGAAGACGTGTAGAAGGAGTTAGTTGCACTGGAGCAGATATGCCTGGTACTTCCGAGGTCCGGCATAATGTATCTACAGATGATTCTGATAATACCACAACGTGGGTTATTCCCGGAGCAGATTCATACTCGTTTGGGATTGGTAGAAGCACAACCTTGGTAGCAGAAGAACCTACATGCATGATTTATAAAGGTCAGTTCTTTCCGACAAAAAAGGATCTGAAGAGACTAGTTGGCCTTTTTGCAATGCGGCGAAACTTCGAATGGAAGGTGAAAAGGTCTAATAAGACAACGTTACATCTTATTTGTTTGATTGACAATTGTACATGGAAATTAAGAGCGGTGAGAAGAGATGAAGGGACGTACTTCCAAGTAAGAAGTTTTGTCAATGAACACAGTTGTCCATTGGAGGAGATTCACCGTCGCCACCGACAAGCTAGTGCAGTTATAATTGGAGAAGTGGTTGCACCTAGACTTCAACAACAAGATGGTCGTCTCATGCGTCCCAAAGATATAATCGCCGATATGAAAACAATGTATGGCATCCAAATCATATACAGTAAGGCATATCAAGCCTTGCATTATGCATTGTCACTGACCTATGGGACACATGAAGAAACCTTCCAACTACTGCCGTCTTTTGGTTACGTGCTGGAACAACAAAATCCCGTCACAATCACTGACTTACAGTGCACTGACGACGGTAAATTCCTTTACTTTTTCATGTCATTAGGGGCCTCAGTTAGAGGTTTTCAGAGGTGCATGCGTCCGGTTATTGCAGTTGATGGTACCCATTTGAAGAGAAGATTCGGAGGTACAATGTTTGTTGCAACTGCCCAAGATGGAAACGAACAGGTGTATCCAATTGCTTTTGGGTACGGCGACTCCGAAAACAACCTTTCATAGGAATGGTTTTTGGATTGCTTGAAGGGTGCCCTTGGTCATATAGATGATCTGGTTTTTATTTCCGATCGACATGCAAGAATTGAAACAGGGATTTCTAAAGTGTTCCCTTATGCAACCCATACCATATGTTGTTGGCACTTTACTGAAAATGTGAAGAAGCGATTTCACAGAAAAGATGTTGCCAGCTTAATGGGCAAAGCCGCTAGAGCGTACACTGAATTCAAATATAACCGGTACATGGGTGAGTTACGTAACCTGCACAAGAATGCTTTCGATTATATTGAATCTGTCGGTCCACACAAATGGTCTCGTGTACACTGTCCCCAAAGAAGGTTCAGGGTGATGACAACAAATGTTGCAGAGTGCATAAACTCATGCCTTAAATTCGCACAACAACTCCCTATGTTGACATTGGCAGAGTTCATTAGGAATATGTTACAGCGTTGGTTTCATGATCGACATCGAGCTGCACAGTCCATGCGTCATCAGTTGACCGACGCATCACATCTTGTGATGCTACAACGGGTCGAGAAGTGCGGTTATATGACCGTCAATCCAGTGGACTGGAACATTTTCTCTGTCAAATGGTCCGGAAAACAGTGGACTGTTGACTTAACCCGGAAGACATGCACATGCAAAAAATTCCAAATGGATCATTTTCCGTTTTCTCACGCACTCGCAGCGGCAAGGTACATTAACAGTATACAATTATACCATATATTAAGCAAGCGTGATTGTCACTTTTTTCATTGGTTTTGCAGGGAGCGGAACTTGGATTTCACATCGCTGTGTTCGGACTACTACAAGAGACAAACACTTATTGATGCATACTCAGTTCCTATTATGCCTGTTGGCCATCCTTCTTCATGGGTAGTGCCGTCCGACATCGCTAAGCGGGTGGTTTTAAATCCAAAGACCAAGAGACAATCAGGTCACCCGATGGAGGGTCGACATGCATCGTCTTCCGAGAGGACAACCACCCAATCGTGTAGAAGATGTGGACAATCAGGTCATAATAGCAGGAGGTGTTCTAATCCGCCCTTGATTAATGAAGGTCCGAGCAGAATTGTTCCCGAGGAATACCGTCGCAAGTGTAGCGTATGTCATCAAGTTGGACATAACAAACAGACGTGCCCACACAAGGAATCTGCCGAGGAGTGAACCGAGCCTTTCATACTTATTGTTTAATTAAGTTGGGGTGTTAATTATTACTTGTGTTATTGTATGATATGAAATGCGAGTGTTGTACTTGTAAATGAAAACACTTTAAATTTTAAACAAAAAATTTATAATTTGAAAGTTCATTACTATAATTGTTTGTACATCGACAACTACAACATCTAATGTGGCTTGGAGTTACAAAAAATCTCCACAGCCATCTTCTCTCGTATGGTGCACATATCTTCTTCTGACCAGTCGAACGTCATCCTGTTCACCAGTACGTACTCCATCAATCTCAAGGTATGAGCACCACAGTTACCCCTGCGACTCAGCACATGAACAACCGTTACAATAGAAGTTGAATAAAACAAACTTAAAGTTTAAATGATGTTCGTACAGTCATACCCTCTAGTCTGTTGGGGCACATGTGTTATAGACACCATGCTTACCCCAAAGGGCCTATTCCGCTTCTCGTACTTCGCCTCGCCCTTTGGTCTGGCATCGTGAAACCCCACCTGATGCAACATCGAGGGTAGAAACCACCGCAATGAAGCGACCTGCTCTTTCCTGATCTGTAGGGGGACTTCCTGTCTGAACGGGTCTAGCAGGTGGATCTTCCCGACAGTAAGGTCAACGCTGGCCACGAGCCAATGCTGGCCACCAATGTTGCACGGAATAAGGACATGTACCAAGTGTTCAAGATATTGTTATGGTCAAAATAAGAATTTTTAATTAAACACATTGAAACCATAACTGTATTTTGCTCACCGCGTCAACCTCGTGCCATGGTCGGTTCCCTACAGGGAGCAATCCACGTACCGTCATCAGATCTTCAGGGGACCACCTGTACTTCAACACAGACCAGTTTTTTGGGGCTTTTCCCACAGCATCGCGAGGCATGATTCTTCGCCACTGAAACTCCAGCATTGACTGAAAATAGACAACGAACTGAAAAGTTAGAAACAGGATGAAACACAACAAACAGACGTGTGAAAATAGTACATTTGAAACACTTACATAGAACTGAGAATCTAGTAGGTTCATCCTCTGAATGTAGACAGTGGGGAATGCTCGCTGACGCTTCCGTAAAATATGCAGGTACGCGTCCATATGCTGACAATATAAACATTATACATTGTTAGTATTTTTCCATAAGTTAAACAAACTTAAAAGACAATCAAAGTAAGGAAAGTACCGTGTCCTCCAACTCCATAAAGTTGGTTTGCAACCGGTGGAACCAAGTCACAGGCACGGGGGTCATCAGATCCACATCACGTCTGCGTAATTTTCAATTATTTAGGAAAACAACTAATTTAACTTAGGTGTTTCAAAATAAATTCACAATATTTTAATACTTATAATTCCCCCGTCACGTTCCTCTTGTAGGCTTTGTAAGCCGCAAGCTGGTCAGCGTCTACCAATCCATTGGGCCTGAATGTATGTGCTGATGACATGGGCAGTGTCCTTGGCCTCTTCGGCCGACAGGGGTCAATGTATGGGCTCATCAACTGCCAGCCTCGTTTGTGCATCCGCTGCTGCCTATGCTGACTGTGGACTGGGGGGTGTTGGGAGGAGGAACTCTGTCCCCGTGGATCACGTTGAGGGCTCCGGTGGGATGGGTTGTGTCGGGATGGACCGGCAGTGTCACTAGGGGGTGAGGTGTGACGGGATCGAGTAGAGGAGAGCGGTGTCGGATGGACCGCAGGGGTGCTCCCTATGGATCGCCTGGTCAGGTCAGGAGTGTGGACTGTACGGGAGGAGGGACTCTGACCCAGTGGACTGAACGGGTCCGCTGTGTGGTCCTGGATATAAACAGGAGGATCCACATCCTGTACCTCCATAAGCAGCGAATACTCTAATATCGCCTGGGTAACTGTCTCCCCAAATACTCATGTATCCGTGCCACCAGGGACTTGTATCTGCTGGTCTCGTACTGTATCTCCAGCTGTTGGACCCTGCATCTGAGGTCCATCAGCCTCCGTCGTAGGTCCGGTGGCTGGGTCTGTCCCTCCGTCTCTATCTGTACGGGGAGAGTCTTGATCATGAAAGGGTGGACCATCCCTGCCAGACTGTGATGTCGAACCCCACCGCCCCCGGAGAAAGTCCATCACCTCTCTATGCTGCCTATCCCGTTCTCGATCACTCTTCCGGATATCAATCTTGGATTTTTCGTTCCAAACGATCCTGAAACAAAATCATTATTGTCAGTACTAAAACCCAACACTTGTTTCAACATAAATAATGCATTACACCATTTTTTACATACCTGGCGATGCCCTCCAACGTCTTCTCGTGAATGTACTCCACCGGGCATCGCAAAGCGAACCTGTCTGCACCTAAGAGGACTCCCAGCGACAAAATCCGAGTCTGAACCCTCCGTATCCGGCCTGTGCCTGAGGGGACTCCCACCTCCAAACTCATGGTCGGAACCCTCCGTATGAATGGGTCCGGCAGTCGTATGATGTAAGAGATCCGGTACCGAGCCGTCGTGTCCATCGGCAGCCATATATAGACTACCTCCTTCATTTATGCCCTCGTAGTACCGTGCAACCCTCTCAGCTGCTGTCGGCAACAGTGCAGTCCTCGCAAACATCTGAAATCGTGGTTAGACCATTCTATTTGTATAATCGTAATATGTAAACACTTTAACACAATAGATCCTTACCCTGGCTAAGAAAATTTTTTTATCCAGCTTGTCCGACCTTTGTTGCTTATGCAACTGCCAGTGTAGCATACAGAGGGACAACTCAATCCGCATGCGAGTCCCAAATCGGGTCCCAAGCTCGGGGATAACCTCATACGCAAATACCTATGTAAAAGAACAAGTTATTCAGAATCCAATCATTTATTCCGTAACTCATGGAAAAAAAATTTCAGGTTTTCAAACGATACAAATTCTAAATTCTCACCAACAGTGCGTGAGCTAGACCGTAAATGTTGTACGTCTCCACCGTGTGAACGTCAACGCCCTTTTCCTGCTGTCGTCTCTCATACCGCACACGTCGACCGTTTAAGGCATTCTTGAATACAATAATGGACTGCCTATACAAGTGGGCACCCCACGGGAATGCATCAAAAGCGTCCAAGTCCTCGACTAGCCGGATCTGCCATAATGGAACTTTCTCTCTCTCGTCCAACCCTATCAATATCCAGTTTAGCATATAAAGGAGGCACAGCTTCACAGCATCGTACTGCTCCTCAAATACACCGATCCGTAGAACAGCTCTCAGCTGTTCATAATCCACATCAGTTGCACCATTGAAATACCGTTGTTGTATCCCGTTCTGAACCATCTCATACCTCGTCGTGTCGGGAATCACTCCAAACTTCAATCCGGTGATCAAACAGAATTCAACCTTGGAGAACCGGACCGAACGAGTACCTAACATAAATCTCATCTCATCTCATCCTGCGGCCCATCGTGATGTAGCTAGCGCAATAGCAGTCGATGGACTACGCTACCCGAAAACTTCATCCCCCGATCCATCCTAAGGAAATGACCAAAACAAGACTCTGTATACCGACATCGGTCTTCGACCTTGAATTGTTCTGGTACACTGTCTAGTGCGACGTCGATATCTTTAAGGTCGCTGAAACGGTCATGCCGAGTGATTTTTCCATCGTACCATTCATCCTCTGGAGTTTTAAGCAAATCCTTTAGTTCACTCCCCATCTGCATTTTCACAGAAAGAATGCATCAGTAAACTTTAAAAGGCTAGGACATAATAATATAAAATAGCAGAGAAGCAGTTTCAAAAAGCTCGGACAGTGTGAAAAAAGCTCGGACACAGTTGGAAAATGCTCGGACTCATATAAAAAAAGCTCGGGCACAGTTTGAAAAAGCTCGGGCACAGTTTGAAAAAGCTCGGGAACAGTTTGAAAAAGCTCGGGAACAGTTTGAAAAAGCTCGGACTGTTGAAAAAGCTGGACTTAGCTTTAAAAAGCTCGGACACTGTTTCAAAAAGCTCAGAAACTGTTTCAAAAAGCTCAGACAAGTGTTGAAAATGCTCGGACTGTTGAAAAAGCTCGGACTCGGTTTTAACAAGCTCGGACTCAGTTTAAAAAAGTTCGAAAAATGTTTCAAAAAGCTCAGAAACTGTTTCAAAAAGCTCAGAAACTGTTTCAAAAAGCTCGGACACGTGTTGAAAATGCTCGGACTGTTCAAAAAGCTCGGACTCAGTTTTAACAAGCTCGGACTCAGTTTAAAAAAGCTCAGAAAATGTTTCAAAAAGCTCGGAAACTGTTTCAAAAAGCTCGAACATGTGTTGAAAAAGCTCGGACTAAGTTTTAACAAGCTCGGACTGTCTAAAAAAGCTCGGCAACTGTTTGAAAAAGCTCAGACTCAGTTTCAAAAAGCTCGGAAACTGTTTCAAAAAGCTCGGAAACTGTTTCAAAAAGCTCGGACACTGTTTAAAAAATCACGGGCACTGTTTCAAAAAGCTCGAAAATTATTTTAAAAAGCTCGGCCACATTTTAAAATAGCTCGAGAATAGTTTCAAAAAGCTCGGGCATTTTCAAATAGCTCGGAACCAGTTTGAAAAAGCTCGAAAACCCAGAAAAATCTCGGAAACCCAGAAAAAGCTCTGAAAAACCTCTGAAAAAGCTCGAAAAAACTTAAAAAAAGCTCGGAATCACCTTGAAAAAGCTCGGGAACCCAGATCTTCAACGGATTTACAAACCCTAACCTAACCCACAAACATTCTCAGATCAACAAACAAACCTAATCTACAAGTTTAATCAACAACAAACATCAAACATGAACTTATTAAAAACAAAATCAACAACATAATCTGACTCAACTTACCGTCGATTGAAGATGCTCTCGTCTGAACACCCGATAAACACTGTTGTCCTACCGCCGGTTACTTCGACGTCTTTTTCAGACGGAAAACCACTGATCTTCCAACGCCGGTTCTTTTTCCAAGAGATTTTTTCTCTCTCTGGTTTTTCTCAGTAGGTTTGAAAACGACAAAAACTCACTTGGAAGGGGTATTTTTGTCTGGACACCTATATTGGTGCCTTTTAAACATGAATTAGTAATGTGGTGATATTTGCACAACACCCACCCAAAATAGTGATATTTATTTTTTGACCCCAAAAGAAATATTCTCTCTAAATTTTTTATTAATCATCAAAAACTCCAATCTCTATTAGGGTACAGGACATTTAAATAGACATTGACCAAATTTGACATGCTATATGACAAAGACATTGATATTCCAAATATAACATTTTACTATTTTTTTATACCAAAATTAACATTAACATTGACATATGCATTGGAGATGGTCTAATAAAGAAACTATATTTGATTTTAAAAAATCAAATCATAATTGATTAATTACATGATTAAATATCAATAAAGCTACTTTATCCAATTTTAGTGTACAAATAATGTGGTATTACTGTAATTTATTTAAATTGTACTAGATTTATATGAATTAAATGAATGGATTATAACACATAATTTCAGTATCAGATTTAGACAACAAATTTGAACAAAATAACATTACTAGTTAAATATATAATAAAAGAAACATAATAATATTTAGGGGTCAAAAAATAAATAGCATTATTTGGGGTGGGTGTTGTGCAAATATTACCACATTACTTATTCATGTTTAAAAGGCATCAATATAGGTGTCCAGACAAAAATACCCCTTCCAAGTGAGTTTTTATCGTTTTCAAAACTGGTGAGAAAAACCAGAGAGAGAAAACATCTCTTGGAAAAAGAACCGACGTTGGAAGATCAGTGGTTTTCCGTCTGAAAAAAACGTCGAAATAACCGGCGGTAGGACAACAGTGTTTTTTTGGGTGTTCAGACGAGAGCATCTTCAATCGACTGTGGTAAGTTGAGTCAGATTATGTTGTTGATTTTGTTTTTAATAAGTTCATGTTTGATGTTGGTTGTTGATTAAACTTGTAGATTATGTTTGTTTGTTGATCTGAGAATGGTTGTGGGTTAGGTTAGGGTTTGTAAATCTGTTGAAGATCTGGGTTCCTGAGCTTTTTCAAGGTGATTTCGAGCTTTATAAAACGTTTTTCGAGCTTTTTCTGGGTTTTCAAGCTTTTTCAAACTGGTTCCGAGCTTTTTCTGGGTATCCGAGCGTTTTAGAAATGAGTCCGAGCTTTTTTAAAATTCCCGAGCTTTTAGAAACTGTTCCCGAGCTATTTTAAAATGTGGCCAAGCTTTTTAAAACAGTTTCCGAGCTTTTTGAAACAGTGTCCTAGATTTTTTAAACAGTCCGAGCTTTTTGAAATAGTGTCCGAGCTTTTTAAAACTGTCCGAGCTTTTTCAAACAGTTTCCGAGCTTTTTTAAACAATCAGAGCTTCTTAAAACTAAGTCCGAGCTTTTTCAACAGTCCGAGCATTTTCAACATGTGTCCGAGCTTTTTCAAACTGTGTCCGAGCTTTTTCAAACAGTGCCCGAGCTTTTTCAAACAGTGTCCGAGCTTTTTCAAACAGTACCCGAGCTTTTTTCAACAGTCCGGGCTTTTTTTTAAATGAGTCCGAGCATTTTCAAACTGTGTCCGAGCTTTTTCAAACTGAGCCCAAGCTTTTTCAAACAGTGTCCGAGCTTTTTCAAAACGCGTCCGAGCTTTTTTCACACTGCCCGAGCTTTTTTCAAATTTTCCGAGCTTTTTCAATATGAGTCCGAGCTTTTTGAAATTGCTTCCCTGCTATTTTATACTATTATGTCCGAGCCTTTTACAGTTTACTGATGCATTCTTTCTGTGAAAATGCAGATGGGTAATGAACTAAAGGATTTGCTTAAAACTCCAGAGGATGAATGGTACGATGGAAAAATCACTCGGCATGACCATTTCAGCGACCTTAAAGATATCGATGTCGCACTGGACAGTGTACCAGAACAATTCAAGGTCGAATACCGACGTAGGTATACAGAGTCTTGTTTTGGTCATTTCCTTAGGATGGATCGGGGGATGAAGTTTTTGGGTAGCGTAGTCCATCGACTGCTATTGTGCGAGCTACATCACAATAGGCCGGAGGATGAGATGGGATTTATGTTAGGTCCTCGTTCCGTCCGGTTCTCCAAGGTTGAATTCTGTCTGATCACCGGATTGAAGTTTGGAGTGATTCCCGACACGACGAGGTATGAGATGGTTCAGAACGGGATACACCAACGGTATTTCAATGGTGTAGATGAGGTGGATTATGAACAGCTGAGATCTGTTCTACGGATCAGTGTATTTGAGGAGCAGTACGATGCTGTGAAGCTGTACCTCATTTATATGCTAAACTGGATATTGATGGGGTTGGACGAGAGAGAGAAAGTTTCATTATGGCAGATCCGGCTAGTCGACGACTTGGACGCTTTTGATGCATTCCCGTGGGGTGCCCACGTGTATAGGCAGTCCATTATTGGATTCAAGAATGCCTTGGACGGTCGACGTGTGCGGTATGAGAGACGACAGCAGGAAAAGGGCACTGACGTTCACACGGTGGAGAAGTACAACATTTACGGTCTAGCTCACGCACTGTTGGTGAGAATTTAGAATTTGTATCGTTTGAAAACCTGAATATTTTTTTACATGAGTTACGGAATAAATGATTGGATTCTGAATAACTTGTTTTTTTACATAGGTATTTGCGTATGAGGTTATCCCCGAGCTTGGGACCCGATTTGGGACTCGTATGCGGATTGAGTTGTCCCTCTGTATGCTACACTGGCAGTTGCATAAGCAACCAAAGTCGGACAAACTGGACAAAATTTTCTTAGCCAGGGTAAGGATCTATTGTGTTAAAGTGTTTACATATTACGATTATACAAATTCAATGGTCTAACAACGATTTCAGATGTTTGCGAGGACTGCACTGGTGCCGACAGCAGCTGAGAGGGTTGCACGGTACTACGAGGGCATAAATGAGGGAGGCAGTCAATATATGGCCGCCGATGGACACGACGGCTCGGTACCGGATCCCATACATCATACAACTGCCAGACCCAGTCATACGAAGGGTTCCGACTAGGAGTTTTGCGGTGGGAGTCCCCTCAGGCACAGGCCGGATAGGACCCGGAGTTTGTCGCTGGGAGTCCTCTTAGGCGCAAACAGGTTCGATTTGCGATGCTTGGTGAAGTACATTCACGAGAAGACATTGGAGGGCATCGCCAGGTATGTCAAAAATGGTGTAATGCATTATTTATGTTGAAACATTCATGGATCAGTACGACATGAAAAAGTAAAGGAATTTACCGTCGTCAGTGCACTGTAAGTCAGTGATTGTGCCGGGATTTTGTTGTTCCAGCACGTAACCAAAAGATGGCAGTAGTTAGAAGGTTTCTTCATGTGTCCCATAGGTCAGTGACAATGCATAATGCAAGGCTTGATATGCCTTACTGTGCATGATTTGGATGCCATACATTGTTTTCATATGGCGATTATATCCTTGGGACGCATGAGACGACCATCTTGTTGTTGAAGTCTAGGTGCAACCACTTCTCCAATTATAACTGCACTAGCTTGTCGGTGGCGACGGTGAATCTTCTCCAATGGACAACTGTGTTCATTGACAAAACTTTTTACTTAGAAGTACGTCTCTTCATCTCTTCTCACCGCTCTTAATTTCCATGTACAGTTGTCAATCAAACAAACAAGATGTAACGTTGTCTTATTGGATATTTTCACCTTCCATTCGAAGTTTCGCCGCATTGCAAAAAGGCCAACTAGTCTCTTCAAATCCTTTTTAGTTGGAAAGAACTGACCTTTATAAATCATGCTTGTAGGTTCTTCTGCTACCAAGGTTATGCTTCTACCAATCCCAAACGAGTATGAATCTGCTCCGGGAATAACTCACGTTGTGGTATTATCATAATCATCTGCAGATACATTATGCCGGACCTCGGAAGTACCAGGCATATCTGCTCCAGTGCAACTAACTCCTTCTACATGTCTTCCACGTCTTTGAATTTGGACATGATCTTCATCAGTGTTCTCTACATGATCTACCAGATCAATATTTGCTTCATTATCCACCTCCTGGTTCGGCCCAAGGTTCGGTTCAGTTCAGTGTTCTCCTCATTGTACATCTCATTGTATTGCTCATTGTACCGCCCATCATTCATCTCAAATCGACAACCAAACACATCGTCGAATTGAGGTTCACAAACATCTGCATGGTTGACCACTACCGGTTGGACAGCATATATGTTTTCCCCACCTTCAGTGGCACTCCTTTGTGTGAACACTTGGTTTCTACCGCTAGCGGATCCAAATGGTTGGGTATTTTCAGGAGTAGGAATATCATTATGTATCACATCTCAAGTTGCCCTCTCAATTAGATTAACACATACTTGAGGGATCACCCGATATTCCCCTAGCATAAACTGAACATCATCATCATTTCTTACAAATGTGTGACATGTAGCGCTAGGAACGATTGATATTGACTGTAAATCAACATTGTATTTGTTTACATCATACTTCACAACGATATACATGATCGACACCAATTCTTCGTAACTCATATTCTTTGACACATACATTCCTTGGTTGTCGGATCCAACAAACCTCTGACTTCCGTCGGGTAACTGCTCTCATCGATCGTTGTAAGATATTACTATTCTCACCTGATTCATTCTCCTGTAACATTCATCACCACAAACCATTATGACAAACATAAAAGTTATGGAAAATGCTCAGAGCCTTTTAAAATAGTTTCCGAGGTTTTTACTATGATCTCCGAGCTTTTAGTAAACCTTTTTTCCAAAGATTCCGAGGGTTTTCCCAAAAGAGCCGAGCTTTTTTACAAAGTCCCGAGCGTTTTTACAAAGTCCCGAGTTTTTTCACAAAGTCCCGAGCTTTTTTACAAAAGTCCCGAGCTTTTTTACAAAGTCCCGAGCTTGTTTTCTAAAGGCTCGAGCTGTTTTACAAAGTCTCGAGCTTTTTTCAAGTCTCCGAGCTTGTTTTCTAAAGGCTCAAGCCTTTTGTCCAAAGGCTCGAGCTTTTTCCAAGGCTCCGAGCTTTTTCAAACAGGCTCCGAGCTTTTTCAAACAGGCTCCGAGCACTTTCAAAGGCTCCGAACTTTTTATTAACAGCATCGGAGATTCAAATTTCACAAATTCAATATTCACAAAACCAGCTTCATGTTTACTAAAGGAACGTTTTTAAAAAATGAAGGATAAAAAACAGTATTTCAGACAAACATATTACCTTGTTGTGCTGACTGAAGAACGTTGAGTAGTTTTGAAATTTATTGTTGAGAGAGAAAGAGAGGAGTTACTGTCTTCAGTGTTTCAAGTGTGGAGATGGAAATACAGAGACAATTAAAAATTCATGCATCTTATTGGATCACCCACAAAATAAAATAAAATAAATAAATGTATTTTATAAGTAACTGGAGGATGTTGTTATGTATTTTTCCTATCCAGGAAAATACATAGAGAGAATTTAGAGAATTTAAAGAACAATTAGAGAGAGAGAATAAGAGAGATATGTAGAGAGGATAATTTCATTCATCATTCAATGATTTCAATCCATTTACAATTAGCTATATGTAAGCTGATGTTCGAATCAGCAATAACAAAATAAACAGCAGTTAACAAAACAAATAGAAATGATAGGCAGTTAACAAAACAAATAGAAATGATAGGGACATGTTGTCCACATCCTGTAATCGTGAATCATGGAAGCAATACTACAAAATATGGCCATGAACTACTCATGGATCCCTTTTTTTATTGGCAACACTAACACACTAATAATAACTGCTCTTGACCAAGTCTCCTTCCTTTACATGACTTGGATCATGCACATATCAGTGGCCTCCTATGACATCCTCCGGTGAGGTCCCCAGATCAAAAAACATATAATGATAAAAAGCTTTAACTATATTTTCAGATTCCCATAAATATACATTCTACAATCTTGTTCAGATTCGTCCACTGAATATTTTCTTTTTGATTTAATTGATTTGTGCTTTCTTCATGCTCCAAGCATTCAAGGAAGTGATATTGACATTAGAAGTTCCATTGTTGAAAACAAACAACTTGATTTGGTTATGAATGGCCAAAGTTGGATAAACCCTTGATGAGATCACAACTTTCCCTTCGCCGCCAAAGCTCTCCACTATTGACCGATCAATCTGTAGATTCCAAAAAAAAATAAGGTCAATTTTATTATGTATCATACTTCCAAAAGTGATCACATCACACTATAATATTACATAGTCGATCGATTCCGTACAAAAAAAATGTGTGAATAATCCGCACGTTAAACCTACTCATATTCTAATTTTATACATTTATAGACTAGAAACTCACCAAGCTCCTCAGTGACAGCTTCTCCCGAGCTGGGTCCAAATCCACAAATGCTCCATAAGTGGTGTTATCATTATGTTTATTCAAGGAAGATCTGCCACACAAAACAATATTAAAATGAATTCTCAGGAAAATTAGTTCTGAGAGATTTCAAGCAGAATAGTTGGTAGTCATCGGATTGTATTAGTAAAGTTAAATGAAATAATCAATCCAGTATGGTCTATGTAAAGTTACGATAACCAAAAATGTAGCAAAAGACAGAAAAGGATTTCTTTTTTTATTATTAACCTGCTTTGGTCACTGCACATAAGCACTTTATATTTGTTCCGGTGATTGTAGATTCTAAAGAAAACTGCTGTGTATTCACGTAAGCAATTTGAAGCAAAAGTTAAAAAGCCAAATGGACCCAAACCACCTCTCACTGAAGCACTGTTTTTGCTGCAAAGCAGTTGTGGATTGTAGTGCTTTTTTTTAAGTACTTCTACCTCCTTCAAATCACTTACTTGAAATGATACCTCAACATCAGCCTGTCAAACAAAGTTATATAATTACATTAAAACACAAAAGACCTTCACGGTAAATTTGGCATACACATAGACAAGATGCTTATAGCATGAGTTTATACACATAGACATGCACTCGCGGCAAAAACATAGGTTGATTATATACGACCAGATCACTAACCTGTCCGGCTGTGACACCAATAACTTCAAGCTTTGATCCTCCTTCAAGGATTTTGCTTGGCCATTTCACTTGGTTTTCACGAAGCTTTTCGATTTCCTTAACAGGCCATTGAAGCAATTTTTTCCCGGATTTATCCAGCCAAACACTCCTGGGAATTGCCTGAAAAAATCAATGAATTGGGAGAAAATTAACTTATCAGCCCTCACTATATAGTAATTTGAATTCTGCTTTCTGATTGACCAGATTTTAGAATAGATGGAAACTTGAATTCTCAATTCTGAATGATCAGATTTTAGTATTCATGGAAACTTGAATTCTCAATTTGAATACATCTGACAACTGCATCTCAACATCCAGATGGACAAAAACATAAGAACGTATGTAACAGAGAATGACTAACTTGTATCAAAATGTACTTAAATTTAAGAATCGAGACATCTATACCAAAGAATGACTAACTTACATCAAAATGTACTTAAAACAGAGAACTAAGACGTTTGTAACAGAGAAAGACTAACTTGCATCAAAATGTACTTAAAACCGAAATTAAACTACAAAATTTACCTGAATTCCAGACCAACCCTTTAGAACATCATCCTTAACACTTGAAGATTCATTAGTCCACCCCCACAAAATCCTTCTCTTCTTCTCATCATCAAAAAATGTCTTGGAAGCATAGAATTTTCCATAATCATATCTCAATCCTGCATCACCTTCAACCATACCCTTATCAGGAAAATACTTGTCCTTAACAACATCATACGTTCCGATGGTGTAGCAATCATGCTTGGTTTCATCCAAGCTGTTCTTCAGCACATACTTCACTTGCTTCCCTCTAGCAGACGTATCGAGGCCTTCAAATCCGTCCGTTTTAACTGGGAAAAAATCTGGACACTCCCACATTCCTGTCCCCTCAGCAGAATGCAAAGGCTCCTCAGCCAGAGTCCAGTGTTCAAAGTCTTTGCTCTTGTACAAATACGCAACTCCAACTCTGTTATCTCTGCTTCCAACCAACACTCTCCACAACTTATCAGGACCTAGCCAAGCAGTGGTTGGGTCCCTGAATGCACTGCCATTGATTCTGTTCATTGGAGTTGCTAGCATCAGTGGATTTTTCGGGTACTTGACCCACTCTGTGAGGTATGGGTCGGATAGATTTTTGGGCATGGCCAGGTTTTGGACTTGTCTCTCACTAGGGTCAATTCCAGTGTACAATATCACTGGTTTGCCTCCAGGGAGGATGGTGGCAGAACCTGACCAGCAGCCCTTGATATCCGCCTCCTGCGATGGGAAGATGGCCGGCTTATGCGAGATCCAGTTTATGAGGTCGGTCGACGTTGAGTGGGCCCACACAATGTTGCCCCACACTGCACCTTTTGGGTTGTATTGGTAGAATAAGTGATAAATTCCCTTGTAAACCATAGGTCCTGCATTGTACATATATACAATTAATAATTATTCTATTACAATTCTTCAAATTTTTGGACTGGTCATTTATTTATTAACAGAATTTAGATTAAAAAAAATAGGGTCCTGCTAGTCGTGTGTCATTAGACGCTTAGAGAGTTAGAGCACATGTTGATAGGATCTCTAATGTCAAAAGAACAAAAAAAAATTAGGTTCTGTTTGGATTCATTTTCAAAAACTGTATAGTTGTAAAATCGTTTGTTTACGTGTTTTTGATAACGGCTTTTCGAAAGTGGAAACTAGTGTTTGTAAATTTGCAACTAAAAATTAAGTTGACATTAGTTTCACAACAGGTTTTCAAAATAAATCATAATTTTTTCCTCCAAACAAATATTTTATCCATTAAAAAAACAATATAAAACAAATTTACACCATTTTCAATTTTTGGAAACTACTATTTCAAACATTACCAAATATGTTTACATTTTTAAAAAACTTGATTTACATTTTTAAAACACCATTTTAGAAAGAGTAATGCAACTTTACTCAAATTTGGAGCCCAAATAATGTGGCATGACTAAAACCCTATGATTTCAATCATCCGGTTCTAATATTGAGAAATCAAGAATCCACATCATTTGGACAAAGTAGCATTATTGTTTGAAAATGATATCAAATGCTTTTATTCTCCATATGATTTCAAATCATCTATAAAAAAATTCATATTATTCTGTAACGTTAAACATTACCCATTAACACAATTCAAAAAATTAATCAAGAAAATTATTGTATATACTAACCATTTGGATCTGCACATCAGACAACACCAATTTATCCATGCCACCATGTATAAAACATCCAAAAAAAACTGTGTTAGAAAATAAAAACGAAAATGACCATCGAATCATCAAAAACTCAAGAAATCTCCCCAAAAGAAAATGCGTATTTACCATTGATCCAATTCTTGGGAGGCTGAAAATGGTATCCGGTTCTATAAGCTTGATTTACAAGTGCTTTATGCAAAACTTTTGGAGAAGTTTGATATCTTGCAAAAATATGGTGTGATGCTTCAAGCTCAAGAACATTGTATCCTAGAAAGAGAGCAGAAATAAATAAAAAAGATACAGAAATTGAAGGGGTTGCCATTATTTTTTGTTTTTGAGATTTGGTAAACTCAATGCATGGTGATATTTATAAGGAAATTTTAATTTGTATGTTGAAAAGGATTGACGCAATTTCAATTGTTGTAGAAGGCCCTCCTTGAGTTAAGGGTGATCTTTACTATTTTATGTTTGATATTATGTGGGTGGAGGAATTTTGACTAAATGTGGAAAAATCATAGATATCTAAATTTTGTTGTTGTTAAAGTATTACACTATTATATAAACTCATGCTTTTTTTAGAAAGGGGGACTCGAACCATCAACATCGTGGTGCAGGTGCAAGGGGTTTACCATCGGACCAACTTTTTCTCATCCATTGACATCTAGATTTAGATAAGTGATTTTTGATAAGTTGTATAGTTGAATTCATTTTTTTTATTTTTAACAATAAGACTTTCTATATTAAGAAGTTTTATTAACCTATAACATCTTGATCTTTATTGTAATATTTTTTTTTTAGCTATTACAATTATTATGTTGTAACCAATGCCATACAGAGATATTTCATCCATTTATGTATTTTGTATACGATAATCGTCTTTTATATTTCTCAATATTGTTTTGTCAGGGCTTACACCAGTCAAATCAAATGTTTAGGAGACCTAATGAATGACAAGTTAAACACTACAAGCAGAAGTAGGATAGCAACTCTATCATTCCACAAGGGAGCTAGGGGGATCTCTTCTGGCCAATTACCAACTCTCGGAGAAGTGTTCTAGAAATCACCCTAGACGTAAGAATAGTCCTTAGGCGGCACCCGCCGCCACGACTGGTCCTTAATCGGCCTTCCTAGGCGGCTGAGCAACTAGTCGCCGACTAGCGCTGACTAGTCGGCCGCCTAGGCCGATTTCTAGAGTCAATTAATCGGCCTAATCGTTTAAAAAAATTGTTACTGAAGGGTTGATTAAATTGAAACAAAAATCTCACTTTCACAATTCGAACCATACCTCCCAATTGAAACAGAGCCTCTCGTCGCCACGTCTCTCCTATGCAGCCGTCGTCATCCGGTCGTCATTGCAAATCGCTCCGACAACCGTCTAGGGTTAGTTTAAGAAGAAAAAACAAAAAAAAAAGCTGAAAAAGAAGATTTAAGAAGAAGAAGTTGAAAATGAGTAATGAAGTTGTAGAGAAAATTTGAAGGATAGAGTTTGAAGAGAAAGAGTCTGTTGAAATTATTAAAGAAAGTTGAAATGATCGAGAAGAGTATTGAGTGAAAACTAATAAGATCAATATAAAAGCAAAAAGAAAAAAATTGAAAAACGAAAGTCAGACGATCGGGTTGGTGAGATGATGCGGTATTAGGGTTCACAAAACGTATTAATGATGGTGGGTGGCTTATTGGCTCTGTGATGTGCACCACTGCACCAAAACCCATAAAAAAGAGTAAAATAAATATAATAAAGAAAAGCAGGAGACATAACCAATAGCATTGAAAAAAAATGTCTGCATAAGCATCGTTTAGTCGGTGCCTAGGCGGTCAAGGCGCTAGGCGCCGGTCTACCGTATAACTGGCGCCTAACGCCTACTACAACATTGTCTTGGTGACATGGTGATGGCTAACAAGCCTATTAGTTGTAATGCAAGATATTGTTATAGTTGAAATGAAACCTATACCCTCATATAACATACAAATACAAAAATATTAATAATAGAAAGAATAAAAATATTAAGATATATATATATAAGGTTTGAGGAAAATGGGGAAATGAGAATGGGGGTTCCCCCATCCCCATCCCCATTTCAATTTGGGGATGAAACTCATCCCCAAACTCCCCCCCCCCCCCCCAATTTACCCTAAAAATTCCCCTCCAAATAGGAATGGGGAAGTGGAGATTTAGGTATCCGAGGATAAATGTCCATCCATATGTTTACAACTTCACTGTTTATTTGCTTTGCTTGTCTACATACCATAGGCCAAAATGGGGTTATGAAACTAATCTATCGAAATTGAATCCTTCAGCTTCGAAAGAAGAACTATGAAACAGGGGTTGAAACCCACAAATTTAACCTTTGTATGGAAAAAGTCATGAATGGCAAGAACCACGTTACTGCCCATTACCTCCCAGCAATGTTGATAAAACCCTCTAGAAAAGTCGTATGGCCTTGGGGCATAGGCCACATCCATAGAAAAAATTGCATCATGAACATCGTTCGCTTAAGGATTTCCAATCAGGAAAGCATTTTCCTCATCAGTCACCAAAGAAAGAATCACATCCTCTACAACCAGAAATTTGTCTCAACCCGAGAAGGATCCGAAGAAAAAATGTCCGAATAAAAGTTGATGATATGATCCTTTATAACCAAATGGTCATCCGTAAACACCTCATTAATCGAGAGAGACGACAAAGCTTTCTGGTACTGCCTACGTCTGACCGAAGCATTAATGAATGAAATGTTGGGAAAAAACGCGTGCACGCGGCGGAAGCAAGACTAAAATAGTTTTAATATATTTAAAAAAATTCCTTTAAAGAAGAAGATCTTAACCCTTTGATTAATTGATATATATATATATATATATATATATATATATAAAGTATATCGTACCTTTATAGCGGGAACCCAATTTGAAGTTGTGTCAGTGATATTCCGTAAGAACTTTCAATCCAATCACGAACGGGAATCACCTAGGAGTGTGGTCTTCCTTTCTTTGAATTGTGTACCTAAGGATGGATAACAAAAAAAAAATCTTTTTCGTTAGTCACAAAAACTTCCAAGAGATAACAAAGAACGTTCCGGTCACTTTTGAATTCTCAATCTCTTGTTCGAAATTCGCGTGAACCTAATTCGAAATTATGCACAAAGCCTTTTGATGTAAAAACTATTAGTGCACTATCGAAATAAAGCGTTCTCTTCTCTCTTTTCCTCTTGGCCGAATTCTCACACTAGTCTAAGAGATGAATTCTATTTTTCAAGCTAAAGAAAAATAACTCTCAAGCAAGCCTTAGGGTTTTGGCCGAATTTCACTGTATGTTATATATAGTGGCCGAAATTCTTGCCCTAAACTATTTAGGGTTGACCGAAAATCCCTTTCCTTTTTATTTTAGGGTTGGCCGAATTCCTTGATAGTCTTTTAGGTAATGACCGAAATCCTCTACCAAAAAAGATTTGTATTTCCATAAAGGGTAGTGTTAACCTGTGCCCTTATGGCACATGTTAACAACCAATTTATTATTGTAAGTGAAAAATAATTAATACATTTATTGTAATGAAATAATAAATACAGTTATTGATTTATGTGTTTATTTCTATTTATAGAAAGAAATTGGTTGTTAACATGTGCCTTAAGAGCACAGGTTAACACTACCCTTCCATAAAAGACTCCTATCAATATTTTTGAATTCAAACCCTAATCCAACTGTTTAGTGTATTTGTGACTATATTAAAGACTTCATAATTTGACTAGATAAATAAATTCGTTTTTATTTATCTACTTGCCAAATAAAGTCTTTAATATTTATTATACTACCGACAATAGTATAATACTAAGAAACATATTTTTTAGTAAAAAAAGATTTTAAGGTATTAGATATTAAATCTTAACGTTGATTTACAAGTGCTTTAAGCAAAACTTTTGCATAAGATTGATATCTTGCAAAAATATGGTGTGATGCTTCAAGCTAAAGAACATTGTAGCCTAGTAAGAGACAGAAATAAATAAAAAAGATACAGAAACCGAAGGGGTTGTCATTACCTTTTGTTTTTGAAATTTGGTAAACTCAATGCATGGTGGTATTTATAAAACGATTGACGCAATTTCAATTGTTGTAGAAGGCCCTCCTTGAGTTAAGGGTGATCTTTACTATTTTATGTTTGATAATTAGATCCTGTGGGTGGAGGAATTTTCAAATTAAGTACATGTCCAATTTAAATAGTATAGTGAAAGTTCAAAATTGAAGAGAATTTAATTTTCTTTACTGTTTACATTGAATATTCAAGTTTCCATGTTTATCTATGCAATCGCAAGTTTCGAGTCGTACTCTTGCTATAACAATCTTATTAATTTCCATTGAGAAAACAAATTAAACAACTTGACTTCAGATTTCAAAGTCTTTTTTTATCTTAGATTTCAAAGTCTCTTTTACACCAATCAAATACATTGATTTTTCTCTTAGATTAATCAATCAACAAATCCTGAAATTTGGAACCCTTTTCAATCTACTATTTTTCTTTTAAATTAATTATGGAATAGCCTGCATATTCCTCTTATTCTCATTCTCATTTACACACAGGCACACCATGTACAACATCACAGTTTTTCTGTCTTCTCCACGTAGGAACCCAGGATTTTAGTTGGATATCTACAACTAAATTCATGTTTTTTGAGGGGATGACTATAATCTACAACCTCGTGGCGTAGGTGTGAGGGGTTTACCGGACCAACACCATCTCATCAAAATTATTTTTCATTAAAAAAACCAAATGAAATATATAATAAAAGTAATGGTAAAAAAAATAAACTACAATTAATAATAATAAACAAAAACAAATTAAATATTCCAAATACCATTATACCATTGATTAAGTCAAATAACAATTATTCACATGTTTTTCTTATTATTTAAATTTTAAATTAAACGTCACACTTATCAAGCAAAATTAGATTATAACAGCAACCAACAAATTTAAATAAATTAAATGAAATAAAAAATATATAATTTTTGTCTCAATATATATATATATAATTTTATTAGGGGTGGAAGAAATAAATAAAATTAGTTGGGTAGGATAATAAATAAAAGGGTGGCTCTATTGCCACCTAAACAAATATCTTCCTACACCCATTTTTTCTTTCTACATCCATATTAAAAAATTAAAATTATTAATTTTAGTCCATACACCCTTTAAAATACCAAAACTATCCTTTTAGTATTTTTTTTATTCAAAACTTTTTTTTTCTCATCACACCCCTCTCTCTTCATTTGCTTCCACCATCGAAAAAAAAATCTTGTAGGTACACGTTCTTTTTTAAAAAAAAGTACAATTTCTTCGTTTCTTTTAAAAATATATTATAGAATTTACTAAAATAAAAAATATATCATATTCAAATAAAACTCTACAACTAAGATTTTACTTGGACAAAAATAAAATACAAATTCAACTTCTTTTGTCTTAAAAAAAACAAACAAAAAAACTAATATTTCAATCAACAAAAAATTAAAAAATTTCATTTAAAAATTTGGTTTTTTTTAAATTCATCCACCAAGTTTTTCGATTTACAAACCAATTAAATTAATAAGATTTTATAATTGAAATAAAAAATATATAATTTTTGTCTCAAAACATATATATATATATATATATATAATTTTATTAGGGGTGGAAGAAATAAATAAAATTAGTTGGGTAGGATAATAAATAAAAGGGTGGCTCTATTGCCACCCAAAAAATATCTTCCTACACCCATTTTTTCTTTCTACATCCATATTAAAAAATTAAAATTATTAATTTTACTCCCTACACCCTTTAAAATACCCAAACTATCCTTTCAGCATTTTTTTTATTCTAAACATTTTTTTTTCTCATTACACTCTCTCTTCATTTGCTTCCACCATCGATAAAAAAAAATCTTGTACGCACATTGTCTTTAAAAAAAAAGGTACAATTTCTTCTTTTCTTTTAAAAAATATTATAGAATTTACTAAAATAAAAAATATATCATATTCAAATAAAACTCTACAACTAAGATTTTACTTGGACAAAAATAAAATACAAATTCAGCTTCTTTTGTCTTAAAAAAAAACTAATATTTCAATCAACAAACAAATTAAAATTTTTCATTTAAAAATTTGGTTTTTTAAAATTCATCCACCAAGTTTTTCGATTTACAAACCAATTAAATTAATAAAATTTTATAATTGAAGTAAAATAAAGTAAAAGAGTGAGTTATTTATGAGAACTGTGTAGACCTGATTGAGTTCTAAGACCCTTTTACAAAAAAATTCTACAACACCACTATTTCACAATTGCACAATTGTCCCAAACGTCTCACAGCCTTATCTGTGCAATGTCTAGGCTGTGTTCCCAAAAGTCAAATATTGTTTTAAGCTAATGATTTCTACGTATGTAAGCCAATTACTGCCTTCAAATTTCTTCCACTTTTTGGAGTCTTAATTTTCTCGTATATATTCATCTTTCTAGAAAAGAGAAATTGTTTTAATGAAAATTTAACTCTATAGGCAAACTCAACCAGTCAATAATGGGGTGGTTAAATATGACTACTAAACATGACTACTTTTAGTGCTTCTTTGATTGGATTTTTTAATGTCTCAAAAGCCCTACACATCTTTATTTGAGTTTTTTTATAGGTGTTTGGTTGAACTTTTGAGATTCTCAATTTTCAATTCGGTAGAGAGACTAGTAGAGTTTAACCTTTACTAGGTAAAACCTTATAAGGAGGAGTTTTTCTAAATATATCTTCAAAAAAAAGTCTACCAATTAAATAATTATAACCTTTTTTAAAAAAATTCTATTTTTAATAGATCTATAATATATAAACCTTTTATAATTTATAAAAGTGAAGTTTCTCAAAATTCCAACCAAATAAATTACTAGTTTGCTTTTGTATTGAGCGGTCATAATTGTTCCAGTCAATAGGGGAGATTTCTAGGTCAATACGGCAGATATCTTAGCGAATCCAGATTCAATACTGAATACATCATATTTGACAAGTCTTCAGCAAATATGTCCACAAAATGGGAGTGGATTTTCTATAGCGAATCTTGATCCCACACATGGTTTTGACAATAACTACTTTTCAAATCTTCAGAGCAATCAAGGTCTTCTCCAGTCAGACCAAGAGTTGTTTTCTACAACTTAGGCTGCAACTGTCACTGTTGTGAACAGGTTTTGCTAGGAACCAAGCTGCCTTCTTTCAAACCTTTGCTCAGTCAATGATTAATACGGGAAAAAGCAGCCCATTGACAGGTACCGGTGGAAAGATTAGATCAGATTGTGAGATGATTAATGGAAGTTAATTAAGCTGCATGTGTTTTTAAATTCCCGTTTAAAGTCAAGTTTCTTACGAAAAATCAATCTTCTTTCAATAAAATTATGTTATTGTGAAGTCTCAAGGCAATAATTTTTAGCTCAGCTGAACTTATACTTTACTAATGCAAGGAAGACTTTGTATAATTAATATAAAAAAAAGATAATAATAACAAACAGCATATTTACAATAATTTAAAATTAAAAAAAGAGAGAGAGATTGAAGAGATCTGGAAATTTCTAGATCTTTTCAAGCTTTCATCAATGGAGGTTTCATCTAAGATTGTAGGAGTGAAGAACATTGGAGGCAAACAAAATCTGCCAAGCTCCACAGCCACAAAGACACACCCACGAAGCAAGCTAAACAAGTTAACAACACACCAAACTCAAGCAAAGACTAAGCAAAAAGAAGACTGCCCAAAAACACAGAAACAGCCTTAGCTAAAAACCAAACCCCATCAGCAAGAGATAAACATAAACGACGAGCTATTACACTGGAAATATACATTAGAGGGAGAGAGTCTCAAAATGACAAAGAAGATGAAGATGGGATTAAATTTAATCCCACCATTTTCGTTGGTACTAATTTATCGCAGTTAGTGGGATAAAAAATTTAGATAGGATAAAATTATCCTATCCAACACAAAGTCCAACGTGGAAAAGGGATTAAAAATAGTTTCAATCTCATCTTATCCTACGTCCTAAACATGGCTTTATAGTATAAAAATTGAACAAATTAATTGAAGGTTAGTTTGAAAAATAACGATAGATTAGAGTTTACCACTAATAATCTGTACAATATTTATTCTATATATGTGGAATAATAATATAATAACAAATTTATAATGAAATCTATATCTCTATCAATTTTTTATATATTTTTTTGTAAGTGGTTTCTAAAGTTTTTTAAATAGTGAGAAGAAAAAAATACTACTATGGTTAAAGGGTGTAAGAGAAGAGAAAACTGGAAATTAATCAATAAGATTTGTGGGGACAAATTTGGAAGTAATATATTGATATATATTTCAATTATTTTTTATTTAATAAATATAAATATTGTTTTAAGAGCTTATTCAGTAATTTTATTATTTAAAAATCAAACGAATCAACTTAATAATACATATTAGTCTCACTAATTGTTTAGCAGAAAAATCATAACAGACCATAAATATTAAAGCCCCCCTCCCCCCTTTGGTGTAGATATTTCTCGATTTTCGGGACCAAATGTTAAACATTTAGCAGGTTGATTGCAAGCATTACCATATCACATCTTGACTAGTATCTTAGCATTATAAAACTTTGAAAATAACAAAGAGCAATTAATTGTTTAGTAGAAAAATCAAACAGGTCCTAAAATTTAAAGCAATTTCCACGGCCCCTATGAGCCCCCCTCTCTCTGTCTCTGGTGTCGATATCTCTTAATTTTCGGGACCAAACGTTAAACATTTAGCAGGTTGATTGCAAGCATTACTATATCACATCTTGATTAGTATCTTAGCATTATAAAACTTGGAAAATAACAAAGAGCATTGGCTTGGATTTTGTTAATATCAAGATTGTAGATTCCCATTAGATGGAATATGGATCTAAATTCTAACAGATGGGACTACTGAATTATTAGTTTATCTGGCAACATGGGACTTTACATTCAGATTTGTCAGTGTAGAATAATAGAAAATGAAAAAAAAAAATGTTATTTGTGAAATTTATATATCTTTCAGACTTGAGGTTTTACGTCCAAATTTTTGCTGTAATTCAAAGGTCATTAATGACTCATGAAAATTAAATCTTAAAGCAAGACTTTGAATATTTTCTTGGATGGATTTTCTAGGCAATTCACTGAAAACAACTGGTGCAATGGCCTGTGGTGGAAATTGAATCATTACGTATAAACCAAGTAAAAGTACTGCCAAGCAAATTCCTGGAGCTGGGCGGAATTTCCTGGTATCACAGCTGCTCAGGTTTGTAAAATGTCCTTATTTAACGAATTTCGAATTCGCTATGCTAACTATAAGGGGTACATTTTTAGTTAAGATGTCTTGATTTTTCTGGGTAAATAAAATGGATTTTGTTATTGATGTAGTAAAATGAATTTTACAAATATAGCTGTAGATGCATCATGCATGCCATATATCAATTGTTATATTCTAAGTTCTGCATCACACGTGCATCAAAATTCAAGACTAAAATTCTATTGAAATTCTTCCTAAAAAGTAAAATCTATTGAAAGGGTCCTCTATGTATATAATATGTCTGAAACCTATCATTATATTTGTCAAAATAGGTTAATTGAATAGTATTGGATCACAAATCAATTCTTTTATTGAATTTATTGAATTGATTCTATCATCTCACTTGGTCGATACAACTTGTTAATTGAACAAATTACATAGATTGTGACTGATTTTTGTTAATTGATCCAAGATGATCTCTAAAGATTTTCATTCTTTATCTTGTAAGGGCGCCGAAAAGTTTGATCAAAATTCTATATTTCTATGAACAATTACAAATAATTCAGGGTTTGGGGAGGAGACAACTCAAATCCACTATCTTAATGGTGTAGTTGTGATGAGCATATCATTGAATCAATCTCACATAGTTGATAAGTAAATTTAGTTTTTTTCTGAGGTTTGAATCATCAAATGTCATGTGCATAATGTCATTAAGGTATCTAAATTAATCACAATTGGATGCAGTAGCGGACAATTAAATAGACAAAATTATTGTTAATATAAGATAAAATTCACATGTACGAATGTGGTGGATTAAGATACCTATGCAATCTTACTCATTATTCATATAATTAATTTCCATTAAAAACAAAACCAAACAACTTGACTTCAGATCTCTTCAAAAAAAAAAATGACTTCAGAGTTCAAAGTCTTTCTTTGTCTTTTTTCACCAATCAACAATCCTGAAATTTGGATCCCTTTTCAATGTACTCTTTATTTCTTGTAAATTAATTATAAATAACCTGCATATTATTCTCTTCTGCTCATTCACATCCCTATTACACACCATGAATAACTTCTCTGTTTCTCTGTTTTTGCTATTTTCTCTCTTGCTTACTCATGGCATTGTTGAGCTTCAAGCTTCTACAAATCAACCTTACAGAACTGGCTTTCATTTCCAGCCAATCAAGAACTGGATGAACGGTCTCTATTTCTCTAATTTTCCAATCTTCTTGTCTTCAAAATCTTATTTTTCTTGCTTTCTATTTCTAACTTTTGTTTTTTGTGCACTTTTTTTTCCTTTGGACATGTTGTGATTGTGGCTTGCACAAATGATATGGGTGTGCTTGGATATGCAGATCCCAATGGTTAGTACTTTTCTAATCTTTTCAGGCCAGTTCTCACAGTAGTATATGTTTATGGATTTAGCTACTATAACTCTATAAGGTACTACTAAACCCTGGAATGTTTATTTCAGGACCTATGATTTACAAGGGAATTTATCACCTCTTCTACCAATACAATCCATATGCTGCAGTGTGGGGCAACATTACGTGGGCCCACTCCACATCGACGGATCTTGTTAACTGGACCCCACATGACATAGCCATCGCTGCATCACAGCCATTCGATAGCCACGGTTGCTGGTCAGGCTCTGCCACCATCCTCCCTGGAGGCAGACCGGCCATCTTCTACACCGGAATAATTGACTCGAAAAACACACAAGTCCAAAACTTGGCTGTGCCCAAAAATTATTCCGACCCGTACCTTAGAGAATGGTTCAAGTACCCAAAAAACCCCTTGATTGTATCCACTAAACCAATTGATCCAACCTTATTTAGGGACCCAACCACTGCATGGCTAGGCCCTGATAAGAGATGGAGAATGTTGATCGGAAGCATAATTGACAACAAAGGGTTAGCAATTTTGTATAAATCAAGCAAAGATTTTAAACATTGGACCAAGGAAAACCACCCGTTACACTCCGATAACAATACCAGAATGTGGGAGTGCCCGGATTTTTATCCGGTGTCTACCATTGGCCAGAAAGGTGTGGATACCTCGACTTTCGGGCCAAAAGTTAAGCATGTGCTTAAGGCAAGTTTAGGGGGGCCTCCTCGTGATTGTTACACAATTGGGACATATAGTATTGGCAAGGATAAGTTTATCCCGGATATGGAGGAATCCTTGGGTGTTGTTCCGGGATTAAGATATGATTATGGGAAATTTTATGCTTCCAAGACGTTTTTTGATAGTGATAAAAACCGGCGCATTTTGTGGGGTTGGGTTAGCGAATCATCAAGTGCGGATGATGATAAAAAGAAAGGTTGGTCTGGATTACAGGTAATTTTTAATTTATTATTGATTAAACAACTTGATGCACATTGCAAGCATAGTATTTTATTATATCTTGACTGGTTTATAGGCATTAAGAAAGTTTTGGAAATGCAGTGCACATCCCATTCCAAGTTAGTGATTGGGGTTCTTATTTTACTGGCGTATCACCTGTTATGGAAGTAACGTATCTCTTGTTATAGAAGTAAAAATTTCAGCAGTCCCTTGACCCGACTGTTCTACTGTCTAGATTTTGTTAAAGTTTAAAATCTATATGTTGTCTTTGGATAAAGAATCATGTAACTTATATCTTAATGCAAGAAATAAAATATTTAGATTGTGTTGGCAAGTCATCTTTAAAGTCTTTTCTTACATTGATTTTCCAGGCAATTCCAAGGAGTTTATGGCTTGATAAATCTGGAAAACAATTGGTGCAATGGCCTGTAGTTGAACTCGAATCGTTACGCGTAAACAGTGTACAACTGCCAAGCAAATTCGTGGAGGCAGGATCAGTGCTTGAAGTTTCCGGTCTCACAGCTGCTCAGGTTTTTTATAATGTCCTTATTTAATAGAATTCTGAAACCCACTAATGCTCACTGTAAATAATCATGCTCCTAGTCACTCCTAGTCAGACATGTTTTTAATAAAAGTCAGACCTGAAATGTAGAACAATGTAAAAAAAAAAACAAATAAATTTCATCGATTAGATGCATTTAACGACCGAGAATAAAGTATAAAATTTACTAATTTGTCCCGACTCGCTAAGCAAAATGCCAGGTATATATGAATATTATTATTCAATTGAATTTCTTGGTTTGACAGGCAGACATTGAGATTTCATTTGAGATGACAGATTTTGAGAAAGCAGATGTACTGGATTCAAATTCGACAAATCCACAGTTGCTATGTAGCCAAAAGGGTGCTTCTGTGAAAAGTGCTTTTGGCCCATTTGGGTTGCTAGTTTTGGCTTCAAAGGACTTGCAAGAATACACAGCAGTTTTTTTCAGAATTTTCAAGGGCCAGGAGCACAAATATGTGGTGCTTATGTGCAGTGACCAGAGCAGGTTAAATTTCTTCTCTGTTTCTCTCTCTCAAGCTATAAAGTTTTGAACTTTTCTTTTTTCCGTTATTAAGTGCTTTTTAATTTGCTTTTTGTCTAACAGATCCTCCTTGAATGATAAGAATGATAAAACCAGTTATGGGGCTTTTTTGAATGTGGACCCTGTTCATGAGAAGCTGTCACTGAGGAGCTTGGTGAGTTTGATCATATACATTAGCATGTGTTTGAAAGTAATTTAATGAAAAGTGCTGTTTTTTTCTATAAAAGCACTTGTTTTTAATTCCCTAAAAAAAACACCAACTATTTCTCATGAGAAAATCTGACATGCACCCTAACCGATGGGTGCATACCATGTGGTACGGAGAATTCAATTGATTGGTTATCTTTGTCACATGGCATGTACCCATTGAACGGGTGCAATGCACCGGGTACATGTAAGATTTTCTTATTTCTCATAATCTAATAAATGATTTCTAGAAAAGCAGCAATGGTCAATTGTGTCTTCAAAAATTATATTTTGACAATATCAAAAACACTCGTGATGGCACAAGTAACAAATCTTTCAAGTGCTTATAAAGTTAATTGTCTCTTAACGTTCAAGAAATCCTGGAAAAACCTGAAGAGTACCGACATTTGAATGCAATTGTGATTTTTGGCGATTTTTACAGATTGACCATTCAATAGTGGAGAGCTTTGGTGGAGGAGGCAAAGCATGCATCACAGCTAGGGTTTATCCAACTTTGGCAATTGAAAAAGATGCCCACTTGTATGCTTTCAATAATGGAACTGAGAAGGTCAAGATCTCAAGTCTAAGTGCTTGGAGCATGAAGAAAGCTCAAATTAATTAAAGCAATGAATAGTGGAGAAGTTTAAGGGAGTAGGATTCTCCGCTGAGTTGATATTTGGTAGAGCTTTTGAGGATCTCGTACCGCTTGGATATTAAAAAGTTAAATAGTCCATATCTACCCAAAAAAAATCAAATGGATTGTATTTTTAATATGTGCTTTGGTTGATATGATCCATTAATTAAACAAGTTATATACATTCTTGTTCCTTAAACAAGTAAGACCAGAATTCTCTATTAAACCGATCGAATTTTTCTGTGTTTTGAATGATCAAATGACAAGTCCAATTGTTGTGCTCAATTTTAAAATACTCGCAAGCGCACGAATCTATTGTAGAATAGCTAATACGAGTGCGAGGTCGATCCCACTAGTATTGATGAAAAACTTATCGAATCTAAATGTAATATAATTCTAACCTAGTTAACTGAATGTGATGAATTACAACTAAAATTAAACTAAGTTAAAAACAAATAAGGTCAAAAGCTATCAATTAAAGAATACTAAGGTATCATAATCCACCACTGTATAATTTAATAGCTTCCTGATAATTTATCAATTCCCCAAATTATAGTGACAATTAAAAATCAATTTATTGTCTATTCATGAATTTAACAATAAACACATTTAATAAAAATCTTAAGTTGGTTTTCTTTCATTCATAATACAATCCTTAAGCATTCTATGTATCCAAATTAATGAAAAACAAATAATCAAATGAATAATAATTAACGGTACAAAACCAAGTATTGATTAAAATATACACTTAACTATCAAAAATACATGATATTAGAGATGAAATGGTTTTATATTTAAAAATCAATAGAAACGAAAACTAAAAACATTGAAAAACAATATTTGGGAATTAATTAAAATATCTGAAAATTATTCTATAACACAGGAATTCATTGTCTACTTTAATAGAAAGAAAATTAGAAAAACATTAAAAATAAAACAATAATAAAACCCCAAAGATGCATCGAAACTCCGTCTCAAAATCAAAATCTTTGGTTCACAGACCAAACTCTTCACATCCATGCCACCTCCCACGAACCCTTCAGTTGTCGCAACAAGGAGGAATTTTATATCTCCTCCAACTCTCTAAGTTGGTTTCCCAAATCAAATAGGAAAGTCAAATTCCACACACTGCAATCGGTCCACGTCGGCTTTTACTTTAATTTTTCTTTCTTTATTTCGTTTCAACCCCTCAACCTCTCTCAATTAGACTTAACACCACAACTTCTTTTATTCAATGCTTTCATGCGGCCCACTTCCAAATGAAAGGGCTTGAGATTGGGCTTAGCTCTTAGGCTTGAATCGGATATAAGACTTAGGCTTGGGTCTTCAAATATTCAAACTCTTTAAATAAGCCCATATGACTTTATGCATTATTTCTTAAAATTGACTATTTTTAAGGAGTTCCGTACAATTTCACCTCAAACACAAAAATAACTCTAATTAAATAAATAGATAGATCAAGTGGCTGACAAATCCTAAGAAATCCAAATTAAAGGATATAAATATGATATAAAATATATTCATCACCAATCTGAAGTGAGAATCGTATTTCAATCCATATTTATAGGGTTTAATCTCGTTAGATCTCGACAAGATAGATTATATCCCACAATGTGTACGTTTTTTAAAAAACAAAATAACTAGTAAACAATGTCATTATCGTATGATTAGAATATATTTATATAGTACCACCGCCCAATACTGTTTAATATAAAATCAGCCTTACTATATTACATTAATTTTTATATTACCTATTATTATCATATCTTTACGTTTAATATAAAATCATATAAAGTTTTACAGATTCCATGGGAATTTTCAAATATATTAATGGCGTCTGACAGAGTGACAGCTAAGCACAAGGGTGGATATCGATATATAAATCCAACTTGCATACATTTGCAGGTAAATTAAAATGAGTATAAAATATATATATATATATATTATTATATATATATATATATATATATATATATATATGAATTTGGTGGATTAAGATACCGAAGCAAGTCTGTCTTATATTTATTATAAAAAAGTCTGTCTTATTTTATAAAGTATATTAATTTTTCTAGTCTTTGTTTATTATTTCTCACCAACCCAATCCAAGTCTTTTTTTTTCTCCTGAACTAATTTTCAATGAAAACTCCTCAAATTTGCAGCCATTTAAACTCTTTTTTCTTATAAAATGCTCATCGGTAGTACTATCTAGCTTGAATCTTTCTCTTCTCTCATTCACAACCTAGTGAAACACCATGGTCAACTTCTCTGTAACTCTGCTTCTGTTCTTTACTCTCTTGCTAGACCATGGCATTGTTGAGCTTGAAGCTTCTTCTCATCATCATCATCATCATCATCATCAACATCAATCTGGTTCTTCAGATCAACCTTACAGAACTGGCTACCATTTCCAGCCCATCAAAAATTGGATGAATGGTCTTTATTCTCTTATATTTTTCCAATCTTCTTGGGTTCTAAATCTTTTTTTTTCTTTTTTTTTTAGTTTCTAACATTTTTTTTTCTTTTGGACATGTTATGATTTATGGCCTGCACAAAT
Organism: Dipteronia sinensis; assembly: GCA_033220585.1. Classification (NCBI taxonomy): domain Eukaryota; kingdom Viridiplantae; phylum Streptophyta; class Magnoliopsida; order Sapindales; family Sapindaceae; genus Dipteronia; species Dipteronia sinensis. Next base: position 69,025,002 of record CM065639.1, on the reverse strand, counting down.
GATCATATGGGTGTTTGTTTGGATATGTAGATCCCAATGGTTAGTATGCTCTTTCTCTAGCCAGTTCTTACAAAAAAAAATTCCGGGTTTTATTAATGTTCGAGGTTAAAACTATATTACTTCGACTGACTTACATTATCCGTAAATTTAAATTTTTAGATGTAACGATTATTAAACATGGATTACTATTACTTTGACATTCTTATATTTAAATTTTTTGATGTAACTATTACTTAACATGGATTACTATTACTTTGAGATTCTTATATTCGATTCTCCTATGTACAACATCTCTATTTATATCTAAAATTGCCTTTGTGTTTATATATAGGTCATTTCTTATAAGTTTAAACGTGAATTCAATTTTAATTTCAACCTAATATTAGTGGAATTAATGCATACAGGACCCATGATTTACAAGGGAATTTATCACCTGTTCTACCAATACAATCCATATGGTGCAGTGTGGGGCAACATCGTGTGGGCCCACTCTACATCAACGGATCTTGTTAACTGGACCCCACATGAAATAGCCCTCGATACATCAGATCCGTCCGATAGCCACGGTTGCTGGTCAGGATCAGCCACCATCCTCCCTGGAGGCAAGCCAGCAATCATATACACTGGAACAATTGACCTCCAAGGATCGCAAGTCCAAAATTTGGCCATGCCCAAAAATTTTTCAGACCCTTACCTCAAAGAATGGTTCAAGTACAAAAAAAATCCAATACTTTCAGCTCCTGAACCAATCAATGCAACATTATTTAGGGACCCAACCACTGCCTGGCTAGGCCCTGATAAGATATGGAGAATGGTCATTGGAAGCCTAATTGAAAACAAAAAAGGGTTGGTAATTTTGTACACAAGCAAAGATTTCAAGCATTGGATTAAGGCCAAGGACCCATTATATTCCGAGACACGTACCGGAATGATGGAGTGCCCAGATTTTTTTCCAGTGTCAACCACTGATCAGAACGGTGTCGAAACCTCGATTCTCGGGCCAAACGTTAAGCATGTGCTCAAGGTTAGTATATTTGACGACCAAATTGATTCCTACAGTATTGGGACATATGATGTTAGCAAGGATAAGTTTATTCCTGAGGAGGGATACTTTGGTGATGTTCCTGGATTGAGATTTGATTACGGAAAATTTTATGCTTCCAAGAGCTTTTTTGATAGTGATAAGAACAGGAGAATTTTGTGGGGATGGGTTAATGAATCATCAACTTGGGGTGATGATATCAAGAAAGGCTGGTCTGGATTACAGGTAATTTATTGCTTAAATATGTCCTTCTCTAGTTAGGTTCATCTTGGAAAAAAAATTGAGGACTAAAGTTACGTAAATTATGAAACTATACTTTTAGTTTGTACATGCATAACTTCGGTCCTAAAAAAAAATTAAGATGAACCTGGCTAGAAAATTGTTATTGCTTAAATTTTACTTCCACGTTATTGCAAGCATTGCTATGTTACATTTTGATAAGTATCTTAGCATTATGAAATATGAAAATTAACACATCTGGATTTTGATTTTCTCAAATTCATCATTTTTCCAGGCAATTCCCAGAAGTCTTTGGCTTGATAAATCAGGAAAACAGTTGGTGCAATGGCCTATACCTGAAATTGAATCGTTACGTGAAAACCAAGTAGATTTGCCAAGCAAATTCCTGGAGGGAGGATCACTGCTTGAAATTTCTGGTGTCACAGCTGCTCAGGTTTGTTAATGCCCTTATTTAAAGAATTCTGAATTCACTGTGCTAACAGTAAATCATCATTCTCTGTTTAGACCGTTATTGTACATTTAACAAAATCCGAACCTAAATTTGGTATTAGAGCCGGTTTTATGAATAACTCCACGTCACCCTACACGCGCGATTATATTTGTATTTGTTTTCCATCATTTGAATTTTGTTCTATATTTGTGTTTGGGTTAAGTCCACATGACAAATCTGTTGGTCTTGAATGTGTGGAGTTGTGTTAGAACACTGTTCAATGCAGAACAACACCAAGAAAAAAAAATAAAATTATATTTGTTAGCTGCATTCAAAGCCTGATACTTCAACTTTTGAATTTTGCTAAAAATTAGAACGTCCAGACCTTTTTTTTCAGATGCAGTATATCTAAACTAATAAATATAGTTAAATAGAGTTTGTCAGCTGTAGTACCCCGCACATTTTTCATGCAGGATCTCTGCTGGTATCGATGTAAAATGTTTAGTTTTCATTTTAAATCAGTATCAATTCATTTTATACCGGTACCAATTAGAATCCCGTAAAAAAAAGTGTGAGATTTCCGTACTTAATAATTATAGTATAGTTAAATATAGTTTAGTTTTCATTCTTCCCACTACTATGCTAACAGCTTGCAACAGGGATGAATATTAAATAATCACTACTCTTGTATTGAAAAGGCAGACATTGAGATTTCATTTGAGGTAACAGAGTTTGACAAGGCAGAAGTGCTGGAACCAAACTGGACCAATCCACGGTTGCTCTGTAGCCAAAAGGTTGCTTCTGTGAAAAGTGCTTTTGGCCCATTTGGGTTGCTAGTTTTGGCTTCTGAGTGCTTGCAAGAATACACAGCTGTTTTTTTTAGAATTTTCAAAGGACAGGACAAATATGTGGTGCTTATGTGCAGTGACCAAAGCAGGTTAAATTTCTTCTCTCTGTTTCTCTCTCTCTCTCTCTCTCTCTCGCTATCAATTTTTGAACTTTTTTTCCTTTAATAAGTGCTTTTTAATTTGCTTTTTGTCCAACAGCTCTTCCTTGAATAACAAGAATGATAAGACCAATTATGGGGCTTTTTTGAATGTGGACCCTGTTCATGAGAAGTTGTCACTAAGGAGCTTGGTGAGTTGATCATATATAGCATGTGTTTGAAAGCGACTTTAAAACAAGTTTATTTATGAGCATAAAAGAGATTTCTATGAAAGCACTAGAAATGGTTTTCATGAGTATATTTGAATTGTGAAAACCCAATTTGTTTTTCTAAAAACATCTCAAGTAATTTTTGAATCTAATAATTAAGTGATTTCAAGAAAAGCAGCAATGATCAATTGTGGCTCTAGAAAATTGGTCTTTTGTCATGGAAGAAATATCCTCCAATCCGTGGTAACATGGTGTTACTAATACGTAATGTCATGATAAAAAGTTTTACTGCAAATTATATATAACCGCTACAAAAATTCTTTTATTGCAAACTAGCTATGAATACAAAAAAAAACTCATGAAAACATAAATAATCTTTGAGTGGTTATAAAGTTGATTAATTGTTACGTGACGTTCCAGAAATCTTGAAAAAAACCTAAAGATTACCAACATTTGAATGAAATTGTGAGTTTTGACAATTTTTACAGATTGATCATTCAATAGTGGAGAGCTTTGGTGGAGGAGGCAAAGCATGCATCACAGCTAGGGTTTATCCAACTTTGGCAATTGAAAATGATGCCCACTTGTATGCTTTCAATTATGGAACTGAGAAGGTCAAGATCACAAGTCTAAGTTCTTGGAGCATGAAGAAAGCTCGAATCAATGTCGAAAATCCAATTGAACGTGTGGTTTCTAACGAATGTGTTAAATTTTAATTGGTGGATTTATGTACTTGAATTTCCTGATCAAACTATTCACTTAGTGATGTGTTTTGCTTTCTTTGATGATTAATCATATAATTAGATATGCAATTAGTATTGATATTTCAACATGTCTTACCTTTGATGTGCCAAAAAGTTTCTTAGTTCATACCTTAATTAGAGAACTAATCAGGTTTGAGATCCCATGCATTTTTCCTTGTGGAATCCTAATAGGTACCCATTTAAAATGCAATTTTTTTCAAAATAAAAATGCAATTTTTTTCATTATAGACTTGTACCAATTGGAATCCTCCACGAATACACTTGTAACACCTGATAATTTTCTACATTGATTAATTACTTGAAATTTTGAAGATGTCTAATATCAGAATTTGATAAGACATATTGAAATAAATAATATAAAAAGGGACTCAAAAAATATGAAAGTAAACCTAATAATCAGAAATGTTATTTCCTTCACTACTATGAGAATTATATTCATTGATCACAATACATTAAAAAACTAAATGACACCTATAAACTCTAATTTTTGAAACATTTCTTTATTGCAAAAATACAATGATCCAATAATGGAATTAATCTGTGATTTCCTTTGTTATTTTGTCTTCTGTAAATCATACTTCTTCAAATATTTCAAATATTGCTTCAATAAATATGAGCCTTCTTCATGCTCCAAGCACTTAGACCTGACATTTTGACATTCTCAGTTCCATAATTGAAGGCATACAAGTGGGCATCTTTTTCAATTGCCAAAGTTGGATAAACTCTAGCTGTGATGCAAGTTTTGCCTCCTCCACCAAAGCTCTCCACTATTGAATGATCAATCTGTAAAAATAGTCACACACAAAATTACATTCAAACTTCTTTCAATATGATTATTTGTATGTTTGAAAGTGTTTTTGATGAAAAATCATCCATATGGGAAACCAATTAATACCGGTGTAATTTAAAAAAATCTGCATTTCACATCAGGTCAATAAAAAAAAACACAAGGGATTCCATTCTTGATCAACTCTAGCTTTTGTTGTTGTCTGACTTGAAAAATGATATTCTAAAGGTGAAAAGCACTTGATAAAGTGCTTTTGGGGAAACATTCATGTGATAGTCTTTATCATTGATTAAAACATTGTTTTAGACTGAAAAAACAGTAGAAAACTCTTTTAAAACAAAATTTGATAAAGTGCTTCTGGGGAAACATTCATGTGATAAAGTTTTTTTCATTGATTAAAACATTGTTTTAGACTTAAAAAAAAACAGTAGAAAACTCTTTTGAAACAAAAATTGTTAAGCTTGATGGACCTTTTTAAGAATTTGTACAGAAGCTGGTTAAAAAAGTCATTTTGATAAAAGCACTCTCAATCTCAAGTTATAAAAGTCAACTTACCAAGCTCCTTAGTGACAGCATCTCATGAACAGGGTCCACATTCAAGAAAGCCCCATAAGTGGTTTTGTCATTATCCTCATTTAAGGAGGACCTGTCATTCAAAAAATTGAATAAGAAAAAAGAACAAAAATGTGCAAAAATCAAAATTACAAGTTGATTAATGGGCCCTTCTTGGATTCGGTCGGTCGTCAACTGAAGTTACGATGGTTTGATCTAATATGACCGGAGAATTATTAAGGCGATTGATAGCTTGAGATAGTGGGAGAAAGTGGGAGAGAGAAGAAAATAACCTGCTTTGGTCACTGCACATAAGCACCACATATTTGTCTTTGCCTTTGAATATTCTAAAGAAAACTGCTGTGTACTCTTTCAAGTCCTTTGAAGCCAAAGCCAGCAACCCAAATGGACCCAAAGCACTTTTCACAGAAGCACCCTTTTGAATACATAGGTGCTGTGGATTTGTCCAACTTGGGTCAAAAACTTCTGCCTTCTTGAAATCAGATATCTCAAATGAAATCTCAACATCTGCCTGTAAATTACACAAACAATAAATTCAAGAGAATTTAATTTTATTCTTTAAATGTGGACACATCAATTAACCATGTATATCAATGCTAAAAGAAGCTTATTCAGTCTGATAATAATTCAGATTCGAATCCTCGGACACAGGTAGTGCATAAAAAAAAAAATTGACTAACCTGAACAGCTGTGACACCAGAAACTTCAATTACTGATCCTCCTTCCAGGATTTTGGATGGCAATTTTACTTGTTTGACACGTAGCTTCTCAAGTTCAACTACAGGCCATTGCACCAATTGTTTACCAGATTTATCCAGCCAAATTTTCCTGGGAATAGCCTGGAAAATAAATCCAAGAAAATGACTTTTAATAGTTGAATTTCCGCTACCAACCGGACATAGTGTGTTAGAAAAATTCAAACAAATAATTTATGTCTTGCTTGACTTGCAATTAAATCAATAATTAAAATATAAAAAAACAATTAATCAGAAAATTCATGTACCTGTACTCCAGCCCAACCCTTCTTGATGTCATCCTCCACACTTGATGATTCATTAATCCATCCCCACAAAATCCGTCGGCTCTTCTCGTTATCAAAGAACGTTTTCGAAGCATAAAATTTCCCATAATCATACCTTAATCCTGAATCACTCTCCACTGAACCTTTATCCGGGATATACCTATCCAAGGTAATGTTATACGTCCCAACAGTGTAGTACTCGTGCTTAGTGTCATCTAAACTGGCCTTAAGCACGTGTTTAACATACGGTCCGACAATTGAGGTTTCGACACCGTTCTGGCCGGTAGTCGAGACCGGAAAAAAGTCCGGGCACTCCCACATTCCGGTATTCTTACCGGAATGTAACGGATGTTTCGCCTTAATCCACTTCTTGAAATCTCTACTTCTGTACAAAATTGCTAACCCTTTTCGGTGATGTTTGCTTCCAATGATCACTCTCCAAATATTATCATGACCTAACCAAGCAGTGGTTGGGTCCCTAAATGAGCTTCCATTGATTTGATTCTCGACGGTTGGAGCCATCAAGGGGCTTTTGTGGTATTTTATCCATTCTCTAAGAAAAGGGTCAGATAAATTTTTGGGCACAGCCAAGTTTTGGACTTGTGTGTTTATGGTGTCAATAATTCCGGTGTATAAAATGACTGGTTTACCACTAGGGAGGATCGTGGCAGAACCTGACCAGCAGCCGTGTTGATCGAACGGCTCTGATGGGTAGATGGCATGCTCATGTGGTGTCCAGTTGATCAGATCTGTTGATGTAGAGTGAGCCCACACAATGTTGCCCCACACTGCTCCCTTTGGGTTGTATTGATAGAACAAGTGATAAATTCCCTTGTATATCATAGGTCCTGATCAAATCAAATCAACATGTACACATTTCATTACAAATGCTTAAAATTTTCACATAGTCAACACAAAAACAGAATAGAACATACTTGTGTGTTCGTCCAATAAAATATTATCATGTAAACTTTCATATCCAGATTTTACATAATAAACATTCATATACAGATTTTAACGACGGACGTAAAGATAATCTAATATGCTCTTTTTTCTAGTAAATTAATAACCCAGAAAAATAAAATATGAATAAGTACTCACCATTGGGATCTGCATGTCCAAACACAGCCAGAATCATAACATGTCCAAAAAAGACAAGACAAGAGACAAGAAAACGAGTGTGTTAGAGACATAAACAAGAATAAATAAATAAATCAAAAAAAATTGAAAAAATTGAAGGAAAAAAAATACCATTAATCCAGTTCTTAGGAGGTTGAAAATGGTAACCAGTTCTATAAGGCTGGTGAGAAGAAGAAGCAGAAGAGGTGGTTTGAAGGTGTTGGAAGACATGGTGAGAGGCTTGAAGCTGAAGAACACCATAACCTAAAAGGAGAGAAAACAGAAGAAACAAAGAAGAAAATGAAGAGTGATTGGCCATTGGTGTGGATGAGAGGAGACACTGAGTTCCAATATTTGCAGGACTTGCTATATTTATAGATAATTGAAGAATTTATAAAATAAAATAAAAGGTCAATAATTAACAATTGATCTGAATGGTCAGTAGATTTTGTGGATTGAGAGTTAAAAATGTTGAAAGAGAAAAGAAGATTCAAAAAGATGTTGATAGAGGAAAGAAGTTGGAACCTATGTGTGTGTCTCCCTCTCATATCATCATCAACATTCGACAACTGGTTACAACTTAAAAGTCAACCTTTTGATTCTTCTTGATTTATTATTTATAAAAATTAATTTTTATATTTCTGGTACAAAAATTTATTAAATATTTTTATATTAATTCAAGTGAGAAGACTTACATATTTGTCTTCATCCATGTTAGCTGTCGATTCCATGCATAAAAAAATTGAATATAAATTGCTTGTTTTTGCAGGAAATGGAAAAAAAAAATCTTGAAAACTCAGTTTTAATTATCGTGTAAGTTAGACAGTAAACTTAATTAGTTAATTGGTATTTAAAAGAAAAAATCAATAGATTGGAAAACTTATCCACAAATTGAGTTTTGGAAAATATGCATAGATCTATTCTTACTTTCAGCAAAAATATAGGCGGATCTGAAATCTGGATAATTCTGAAATTGGTCATATGCTTTAATTCATTGAGATTTGAGAACTATGAAAATATGAAAGTCATGTTGATAAACGTCCCATAAATTAAATTTCGTCAAGAGTGGTGTTATTGGCACACCCCCTACTGATCTATTCATGCCCCATTTTTTAATTATATAATTTTTTTTTTCCTTTATCAAAATTACTTAAAGAGACATAAAATTTAGGAAAGAAATCTTCTACAAAGTAAATCTATTAAAGCCTCATATTCCTTTTCCAAAAAAAAAACTCAGTAATCTGTTTCTTCAAAAAAAAATTTAACTCTTAAACCCTAAAATCTGCTTCTTACATACATCTAAAATATTATGAAAGAGTTTGAAAACGATATCAAGAAAATTGAAGAACTGTCTAAGAACAATATCAAACATCTTGAATAATTATCTGAGAATGACATAAAGTAAGAATTATCTGACAATGATAGTAAACATCTGGAAACAATTCATTCTTTGGAAATAAGTTTGAAGTTTATTTTTTCTTTAGAATGATATCAAGTTGTCGTTGTGTTAAAGTACCCTGTTATTTTTTATTTTTTTGTTTCCGAAATAAGAAGAAAAAAAAAACTAAAAATAAAGAAATAAGAAGAAAAAAAATAAATCAATCAATGGAGGTGAGAGAGATGTATAGAGATAGAGAGATCATATATGATATTTATTAAGTTTGAAAAATAACTAAAATGGGTAGTTTTGGAAATAAATAAAAAAATTTAATAATAACATTTAATTTTATTTAATTAAATCAAAATTTTAAAAAATGGGACATGAATAGATCAGTAGGGGGTGTGCCAATAGCACCACTCTTTCGTCAATATTGTTTCTGAATTTTTTGAAATTTGTCAAAACTAGTTTTTATAATGAAGTGAATGGATGAAAATATTAATAAAAACAAATTGTATATATTATATAGTCTATATTTTAACGGTCGGTGTGTGACCAAAGTTTTATATTGTCTAGATATAGGGATGATTATGAATATATAAGTATGGACATTATCTCCATTGGATCAAAAATAAATCAGTGTGGACTTAGGTCCAAAACGGACAATAACATATCAATACGGAGAATATGGGTTTCATGCTTAAAACATTAACCAAATTTGAAAAATATGATATCTAATCAATTTATCTTAAGAGATATACTACAAATATAATGGTTCTATAATGTGTATGCTTATATGAACTTTTTGACTGTGTTCTAATTTATATATAAAACTTTAGTATTAAATTTGACTATAAATTTTTTTTGACCATACATATATATATTATTTTGATTTTATATTTTTTTTTAAATTGATCAACCTTTGGCTTCTCACATTTATAATTTTCAAAGGTGTCCCCACAGAGAGATTTTGTCAGCTTGTCACAGGTAAGAAAAATATGTTCACAAGAAATAAATAATAGAGTTGGAGTTTATTAAAAGAATATACCAATTTTTCAGTCTTTTTTATTCAGGGCTTTTATTTAATTTCCTTTTTGGCATTTTATGGAGGAATTGTGTCAACTTCTAGGTTTTGTTCATTTATCAACACAGACCTATTACAATATAGTGTTATTGGATGGCTTTCACAAATCACAACTAAGAAAATATTTGAAAGGAAATTTTAAAAAATGGATAATATTTTTTTGTTATTGCTATTAATCAAATTATATATGTATTACACATTGTAGGGGAAAATTTTACTCGGTAGTCAAGGTGCATTTTTTTTTTTAGTTCTTAATTAAACGGAATAATTAAATGCATTTTTTTTCATCAAAATCAATTTTGTCTTATTAAAAAAATACTATTAGACAGTTTTTGAAATTAACTATTTAACAAAAACATATTCTGCAAAAGCATTTTAAAACTGACCCAAGGTTTTTTTTTTCTTATCTCATTTTGTTGGTAGTCATGGATAGTTGGATGTGAATGGCTACAATTGGGAAGTTGATTAGATAAGAATTTTCCACTTTAATTTAATTAAATGGAAGTGTTTCTACAATTGAATTATTTGAAAATTCAAATTATAATTACAAAAATAAACTTCAAACAATACCTTAATTTCAACAAGATAAATAATATAATAATAATAGAGCAAAGGGGCGTGTACTTTTCCAATAGTTTAGAATGGTATATAAAATTAGAAAGTAATTAAAGAAAAGTTTAAAAATCTCCTTTCTATTGTGACGGTCAAGAAGAAAGTTAGATCACATGTTTTTTTTTTTTTGAAATCAAGTTAGATCACCTGTTTATCAAGCTTATCTCTTTCTTTTTATATACATTTCAACTTTATCCAATTAACTTAATTAGAATAGCGAAGAAAATGAAATATAAAATTAGTATGCAAAATTCTCGAAACTTAGCACCATCAAATGTGGTTTGGTGAAGCATGACAATATCTCAGATTTGAATTGTCGTATGATATATAAAAAAAATCTCTAATTTTTTTTATTTAACACCAATCAAATAAAGGTCTTTCTATGAAATCAACTTCTATAAGTATTAATTGAAATGCAACTATCATCATTAATAGGAAGAGATCATCCTATATTTTATAATTTAATAAATAAATACAGGACTCGAATCCTATCATACAAGTGAACAATAAATGTTCAACCACTTTGGTTTATACAAAATTAAACAGCTCCATATCCTTTTCCCACTTGCACCATAGTCCATCCTCAAAAGTGATTGCATAATTTTCTTTTTATTTTATTAAACTTTGATGTAAATGGACCGACTCAAGGTTATTAGGGATGAAAAAACTAAAATTAGAGCTTTTGCATCAAATATACAAGGTACGAGTTTTTATAAAAAAAAATTATTTAAAATTTGTTTTCGAGATAATAAAAAAAACATTAATGAAATTTTGTATTCCAATTTTTCTAAAAACGTTTTTTCAATATATAGTACGGTAAAATTTATATTACGATATCCAAGACCGAAAGTATTTGTTCAAAAACAACCAAAACGTTTTATAGAGAGTTTGATAGAAATAAAAAAAATAGTAGAGTTTTGAATGTAAATTTAGAAGTTCGAATCTTTTAATTTAGCTATTGTTGAATTCCAGTTGTATGAAAATTATGAAAGTTGTTCAATCGAGAAATAAATGAAAATGTGTGATAATTTAAAAAGCAATTTAATTATAAAATCAATGAATGTTTATTGTGTTTAATTGGAAAATAAATGAAAGCTTGAGAATTTAGATTTTAAATACTATTTTCAAAAGAGAAATATAAATACATTCACTCATAATTGAAATGGTCATGCATTTTTCCTTCACAATCCTAGATGTATAATAGATCAAGAGTTATTTATCGAAGACGAGATGAGGTTGATCCGATAATAAACTCCTAACATATATATATATATATATATATATATATATATATCATAAGAAAAAAAAGGTATAAGAGCATCTCCAACTCGAATAGTGGTTTTGGTGCAACTTTTGCACTAAAATAGTGCAACTATCACACTATATCACTATTTCATCTCCAACCCACTGCACCAAATTTTACACTAAAAAGAATATTCTCTTTCTTTCCCTTTTTTTTAATACTTATCCACAATTAACATTTCACCCCATAATTACCATAATATTGCAATACGATAAGAAATTACGAAATTAATACATTAAACTATGGGTGTGCAGGATCCGATCCAATCCAATAGTATCCACTGGATCGGATTAAATCCATTGGATTGGATCGAATCCGGGGGATAATCGGATCGGATCGGATCCTAAATTTTAAAATCCATTGGATCAGATCGGATATTGGATTCAAGTTTGAAAATCCTCCGAATCCGCCTAAAATATTAGGTATTATTTTTATATCGGACAATTTGTCTATTTATACAATAACGAAACAATTTACAAAGTAATTTATAGAAGGGTATAAGAGACCAAATCATGACACAATAAGCCCGAAATAAGACCAAATACATTAAAGCCCAAAACAAAGCAAGACCCACACTATTAAAAAGTAAAAATCTAGATTCTAGATAATAAAGACTACAATGTTACTAGTTTAGCTGTAAGTTTTCTACTTTTCTTTAGACAATAAAAACCTGGGTGTTGTGTTGTTTCACATGTTTTTTAGAAGAAAATTAGCAACTTGTGTTGATGTAGTTTGGATGATTTTATTTAATGTTGAACATTTTGATGATTTTAATTGGAGCTGTTGTTTAAGGATTATAAACTTTTTGAACTATATAAGTTTACAAGTTATGTTATGTATTTTCTTTACTGTTAATTTTATTTGAATTAATTAGTAATGTTTGAATTATTTATTTCAAATAATAATTTTTTATTTATTAAGAACAACTTTATATTAATTCGATCAATCGGATCAGATCGGATCAAATCTAATAGTAATTGGATCGGATCGGATCAGATCAAGTTATAAAATTGGATCGGATCGGATTGTAATTTTTTCGATCCAATCGGATTGGATCGGATCTTGGATCATGGAAAATCCATTGGATCTGATCCGCCGCACACCCCTACATTAAACGAAATTAAATTAAATTATGTAAAATATTTCATTTATTATTAAAATTACTTAAACATTACATTTCATCAAATAAAAAAGAAAAAGCATAAAAATAAAATTACATATTGATCATCATCTAATTATCTGAATTAGTATATTCATCCCACAACTGATCTATTAAGGCATTTCGGAGTGCAATGTGAGCATCTTTATCCCTAATTTGTCTATGTCGAGCCAGAAATTCTTGAAATCGGGTATTTTCATCTAACATCATCTCAACTTCTGGAGTTGGTGCTTCCATATGATCCTCAATTGATGCATCAACATCACATTCATCATCGATTATCATGTTGTGCATAATAATGCACGAAGTCATTATATCATGTAAAACATGTTTATGCCAAAAAAGCGTCGGTCCTGCCACAATTGCAAACCGTAATTGGAGAACTCCAAATGCACGTTCTACGTCTTTTCTACATCTTTCTTGTTTCATTGCAAATATTTTTTTTTCCAACCACGTGGATCGTGAATAGTTTGTACAAGCGTAGACCATTTTGGGTATATACCATCAGCTAAATAATAACTCATATTATATTCTTTTCCTTGAATGACATAATGAGCTGGAGGAGCAATACCTTGAGCGAGGTTGTCAAAAAGATGGGATGCCTCCAACACATTAATATCATTGTTCGTACTTGGCAAACCAAAATATGCATGTCATATCCACATATCATAATCAGCTACAGCCTCTAGAATAATAGTTGGGATCCACTACGACCTGCATATTGTCCTGCCCAAGCCGTTGAACAATTTTTCCACTTCCAGTGCATACAATCTAGACTACCCAGCATTCCTGGAAACCCACGATCTTTACCAATACGGAGTAGTCTGGCAACGTCAGTAGCGTTAGGTGATCTAAGATACTCACCTGTAAATTCCTCCACAACAGTATGACAAAATCTCTTCAAACTTTCAATAGTTGTAGACTCTCCTATTTTAATATACTCATCAGTAGCATCCGATGGACAACCATATGGCAACATCCAAAATACTGCAGTTATTTTTTGAAGAGCGGACAAACCCAGTCTACCCATACTATCCCTTCGTTGCACAAAGTAGTTGTCACGAGCTTCCACTTTTTCAACAATTCGAAGGAATAAACTTTTACCCATTCGAAAGAGTCGACAGAACATTTGATCGTTATACCTTGGGTTTTCGGTAAAATAGTCGTATAACAAACGACTATCACCACTTTCCCAGTCTCGATTGATTACTATATGACCAGGAATTGAGCCTCCACGGGTCACTGGGTTATTTTGTTGATTGAGATACTGAGCGATGGCCAGTTGGATGTTACCCATGTGGGGCAAGTATCGCTTCTTGTTCAGCATCAATCGCTTCAAGATCTGCAATAAGTTGATCTTCCTCATCAACGAAAGATGAAGATGAAGATAAGAAATTAGATGAACCTCCAATATTGAAATTCATTTTTGCTTGGAGTTGAATTGAATGAGTTTTAGCAGACTTTGGTGTAGGCTATTTATAACCTTGAAATATACTATTCTAGATAGGAAATATGAGCTTGTCTAATTGCCAACCATTGGATGGATTGCATCACCATGTGAACCGTAGGATTAAATCTCGAAAATAATCTCTTCTCTTTGTTCATGTGGCCGACAATAACTGCAAGCCCACGTGGAAAAAGTAAATACAGACAAAAACACTTTAATTCAAAAAAAGTTTTCAGACCATCTCTCTGCAATAATATCTCAATTTTTTTAGAAATCTGATCTTCACTTTTCCCAAAATATGAAGATAAGATATCTGAGTTATTAAATGTCAACCATTGGATGGATTGTATCACCATCTGAACCATAGGATTAAATCTCAAACTTAAATAGGCTCTGGAAACCCTAACTTAAGTAAAAAAGACCAAATTAGACATGTACTAAACAAATAATAACTAAAAACGAAAAACCAATAAAACAATAAAACTTCAAACAGTCGATAGCCTGCCTAAAACAGCGAATTTGAGGATGAAAATGACCTCAACTGGGTTTACCTAGGTTGGGATGGTATGCAGCACAAAAAACACTCTCCGAAAACATATTATAATAGGCAATCAGACAACCGAGCTAAAAGTTATGTCTATTTCTATGGACCAGCTATTTTACCAAATTTTCTATCTACCTCTTCTTCAAACTCTTAAGCCAATTGTCCTACATCAATAACTGCAAGCCCACGTGAAAAAAGTAGATACAGACAAAAACACTTTAATTCAAAAATGATTTCAGAGCATCTCTCTGCAATAATATCTCAATTTTTTCAGAAATCTAATCTTCATTTTTCCCAAAATATAAAGATAAGATATCTGAACTATTAAATATCAACCATTGGATGGATTGCATCACCATTTGAACCGTATGATTAAATCTCGAAAATAATATCTTAACTTCTCCAGAATTCTTATCTTCACCATTCCCAAAATCTGAGGATAAGAAATCTGATTTCAAATGCCAACCATTGGATGGATTTCCTCACCATCTGAACCGTAGGATGAAATCTGAAAAGAGTACCTCCTAGTTTCTATAAATATCAACCCACACTAAATTAAACCTATCCCTTCAAATCTTTTAACCTTCGAATCTTTTATCTCTTCAAGTCACTCTTCAAGTCACTTTTCCCTTCAAATCACATTTTCCACAAAATGGCTACAAAAAGAACTTCTTCATACACACATGCAGAAGACACACATCTTTGTCACATATATCTTGATGTTTCACAAAACCCGATTATAGGTATTTACCAATCGAAGGATATGTTTTGGGCTTGAGTTAAAAGTGATTACAACAACAATAAACCGGATTTTATCACTGAACTTCGTAACAAGAGAAGTTTGCAGGGTCGCATGCAGACCATCCTTACCGCAATTGGGAAATTCCGAGGATGCCTATGACAGATTGAAACTCTTAAACCTAGTGGTGCCTCCGAAGCTGATATTGTGAGTATTTGTTAATATTAAAATTGTAGAAAATTATATTTAATATTAAATTATAACAATATATTTGTATCATTTTGCAGATGAACCAAGTAAAAATCTTATTAGCCCAAGATAACAAATATAAACATGGATTCAAGTTTGATCATGTGTGGCCCATCCTAAAAGATATGCAAAAATTTACAGATAATGATACTGCAACATCAATCTTTCAAAGGGAAAGTGGTCATTTTGTATCATCACAAGAAGACTCTCCAACTCCAGAGTCTCCCACAATGGCATCTCCTGGACTATCTTCATTTTCTCTTAATATAACTAGTGATGACGTTGAGGGTAGTTCATCTCAACGGCACATTGGGGTGAAGAAAACAAAATTTAAAAGGAGGGTTGAGGAACAAAATTCAGCATTTTGTGATACTTTGAAAGAAAGACAATAACAACAATTCATGGAAGTTTTTAAGCAAAACACTGGGGAGAGGCAAATAACTAACGATATTTTGGAGAGAAAAGTGGAGTGCCGGGAAACCAAAATTGTGATGATGGATTTGAATAAAATAACTGATCCAATGAAGCGTGAGTTTGTAAAGCAACAACAATTAAAAATTATGGCAAAACAAGCTCGGCAACAAAGTCAGGGATCCCAAAATACATCTGGGTCGTTTGGTGATTTTTTCAATAATCTCCAAGGACCTGGAAATGGTCTTCCGGACTACTAAATCGTTGTTATAATTTTTGTTGTATTTTTCTTTCATTTTAGTGGTAATTTATTTTATCACTATGAGCTTTGTATTTTGTTTTTAATGTAATTATTAATTAATGTATTTTGCTTTAATTTCTGCTGTTTTGAATGAAGTGATTTATTTAAAAAAATTTGCATTTAAAATTTTTAATTATACACATCATTTTAGTTTATTATAAATGGTAATAACAATAATAATTAAATCACATCAAAATCATTAAATAATAAAAAAGACCAAATTAAAATAAATTTAATTGATTAGGATAAAATTATAATTAAACAAAACCTTTAAATAAAGGATATAATCAAAATAGGTTTTAATAAATAGGGTTAAACTGTGGTTAAATAAAAGTTGAGCGATCAAAAAAAAAAAACAAGTCTCCTTTTTTGCATCAACAAAAAGTGTCAAGCAATATATTGCATGATACTGTTTATCAGCAACCAAAAGGCGTGTCGAATGGCGCTGCGTTGGAGGTGATTTCTTCAATAAATTGGCGATGGCGTGGAGATTGGAGCAGGGTTGGAGATGGTATAATACTACAAAAATAATAAAAGTTAGCTGTCAAAAAAAAAGCTTTTTAAACATATAATTAAAATTTTGGACCTAAATTTTAGGCGTTGCTGTATTTAGGCGGGGCTAGTGGTCGGCTCTGGTTGTGTATTGTCACTTCAACTTGACAAAATAAATATTAAGTTATGCAACATGCAGAGACTTTGTTTATATTTTAATATATGTATTTATTTATTCAAATATCTAGATTATATAATTTTTTTAAATCATCGGTAAGATTCGAGTAGCTGTGTTGGAAGTTTGCTTAAATCCAAAATTTGTTCATTTACTAGCTGAGCTACACCTCTAGAGCATAAATACTTTATTATAATGATATTCGGTTTTGGACAAATTATTATAGTGATATATATATATATATATATATATATATATTCATAGATTTATAGTGGATCTCCTGAATTCCCCATTTTTTTTAAAAAATAAAATAAAATTAATCTATCGTTACGTTTCTCAATCCTTAGATCGATCTAATGTTTATGAATTGACAATTCAAAAAAATAATAAATTATACATTACAAAAAACATAAGAAATTAATTAAATATATTCCACCTAGTTTACTTTGTGTAGCTTAAATTGGATGAAGCAGCTCGGATGTACAAATCTAGGTTCTCTATTTCTTAGAAGTTACCGACTAAATCATCTAAGAGTTTCATATTTTGAGTGTTTGACAAAGATTAATTTTCAGTTGTCAATTCAATTAAGGAACCGAAGATCATTAGGAGTTTGGACACTTGTTATTGACTAGAAAAATAAACATATGAGAAAACAAATCAAATCTAAGAGCGTACACTTGTATTTGAGTATAAAAACAAACATAAACATGAGAAAAAAATCTAAAAGATTTAACCCGTCAATTTTTACCACCTATTATTATTCATATTATTTAATATCGATATATTAATAATTTTTATAAGTATTAATATCTGCTCTCTAAACAAATATTATACACTTGTTCATATCTGTTTTTTTTAGGTCAAATCAAAAATAAATGTTATCTATAATTCGAATGTGGGTTTGTATTTAATCACTAGTTTGGAAAAATATAAAAGAAAAAAGAAAAGATAAATATATCATACAGACTTGTTTATATCTATTTTTTTGGGTCAAATCAAAGATAAATGTTGTGCTCAAACACTAGTTTGGAAAAAGAAAAAAGAGAAGACAAATATTTCATACAGACTTGTTTATATATATATTTTTTCGGTCAAATCAAAGATAAATGTTGTGTTCAAACACTAGTTTGGAAAAAGAAAAAAGAGAAGACAAATATTTCATACAAACTTGTTTATATATACTTCTTTTTAGGTCAAATCAAAAATGAATGTTGTCTCTGATTTGAACGTCGGTTTGGGTTCAATCACTATTCACTAGTTTGGAAAAAGAAAAAAGAAAAGAAATGGAACTGAGTCCATAATGATGGGCCATAGAAGTCTTGCCAAAATTGTGGAAAATCTACATCCAAAATAGAGGGTTTTGTTTTTTTGTTTGACTTATCTTCTGACAAGATTGGTCCTCAAATTTAATACAATTCCAGTAGACGGAGGTCTTTTAAAAATATAATAATACTACTTTATTTAAATCTGACTTGTAAATGACGTAGTAACACTTTATTTTATTTATTTAAATTGTATTGGATTTGTATAATTTAAATGAATTGATTATATTGTTGTTATATCATTTAGGCATCAGATTTAGACATTAAATTTGGACAAAGTAATATTACTCTTACAAATAAATTATTTACAAACAGAACAAAGAAAATTAATTAAATAACGTTTTTATGCTCTTTTTTTTATAAAATTTTTTGAACAAGCCCAAGTGTTGTTTTCAATTTTTGTAACTTTGACAAACGTTTGGGCTGTTTGGCCCATTCATGATCTCCACAATATAAACTGGGTTCAGTTTCTTCGGTTAAATCGGGTTGATCAGAAAATTGTGATCAGAAAACCACACAAAAGTTTTCTACTTGTCAAACCATACACTATTGCACCATACCCGATTGTACCAATTTGGTTGGTAAACTTTTGTGTGGTTTTGAATATGGTGCAATCGGGTATGGTTTTTGAACAGTTTTTTGGTATACTTGTGTAGGGGATTTTGGTATACTTGTACAGTTTGACAAGTAGTATTTGATGTGTATGACAAGCTAAAATTATATTGAATCAAATGAATTATTTATTTTCTCTATTGAAATGAAATTTTATTTTTAATGATTGCTTACTTTATTTTTCTAATAGAATATAGTTGTACATATAATGATTATTTTGATACCAATTAACCAAATGGATGGTCAATACACATGTTTTAAAAAAAATGGGACAATTATAATAGTCATTTTGATACCAATTGACCAAATGGATGGCCACTAGAGTAATTTTGGAGAAAAATTATTATAATTGCCATTTTGATACCAAGTGAACAAATTAATGGCCATTAGTGTAACATTCTTTGAAAAAGTTAACAGTGTTATAACGGAATGGCCACCGGTGTAACTTTGTTTGCCAAAAATGGCCATTTCTAAACTAAATCCCCAACTGGTGGCCATTTTGAGAGTGGTGGTAAAAGTCGATGGCCACCAGGGTAATTACCCCTAAACATATTAAAACTTAACCCTTTTAATAAGTTTTCACCAAGAACTCAAAATTTAAAAGATTTACTACTAAAGAGTAAAAACTCATTTATTATAAAATCTCTTCCTAATGTTTGATCAGATTCTCAAAATCTATATATGAGATTTCAATACAAGTTCTCTCCAAATAAAATTACACACTTAATTTGTGTAATTAGCCTTGAATAGTGATGAAGTAGAATGTTATACTGTTCTATATATTTATCACTGTGTAATTCCACACAAATTTTGTGGACCATGTGAGAAGAATATAAATAAGAGTTCATGATAATTGTGTTAATATGTGTGGACACATTAAGATTTTTTTAAAAAAAAAATTGACACATTAAGAATTGAAACAATTTTTTTTTTTAATTTCTTAGACAAAAAAAGTGTGTAATAATTTATTAAGAAAACCAATTAAATTTTCATTTTATACAAATTAAATAACAATTTCTTGGAAAACCAATTTACAAAATACTATAAAGGGGTCAGATTTGTTGCTCCTCTTCCTCTTTTTCATTGTTCTTCCAAGCTCTTCACTTTTCTCCTGAAAAATTGTTTTGTGTATTTACAATTTATTTTTTCTCGTTAGTAATTTTAATTAGAATAAAATTATGATGTAATAACAAAAAATTAAAATAGAGTGTACAAAAATATTTACTAGATTGTCAACAGCATTACTCTAATAGAAAAAGCACTGAATTACATATAAGTTGTATATTTCCTAAACTATCCTCAAACTTTATCCATTCAAATATAAATATATATCAAATAATAATTGAAATGATATATATATGTAAAATTATTTGTTTCTAGTTATGTGTGATTTTTTTTTTTAAAAAAAACTATGCATTTATATTCGGTTTTCAGTAAAAAATAAAATAAAAAATGTCATTCAATTTTCAGTTTCACCCAAAAAACTCAAACGCAACCTAAGTTTGTTTTCAATTTTTGTATCTTCGACAAATTTTTGGGTTGTTTGGCCCATTCATGATGTCCAAAATATGCATTAGTTTTATATGTCAGTATGGAGAAGAATGAGTTCTGTCTTTTGGTAGTTTTTGTTTGATCCAAAACTTGTGATTGGCATATAGGTAGTTTGGGCCCAAGGCCCAGCTCTAATAAACTAATGCACTATCTAAGTAAGTGTTAAGTGAATTTAATAAAACCACCTTAAGATTTGTAAATCATTAGTTGAGCATTAGTGTTGACTAAGCAAAATTATATAAATTTAACGGCCAATATATATATATATATATATATATATATATATATATGTATGGAGAAGAAAAGGAGTCACCAAGATCTCTTAGGCTTTGTTTGGTAAGATGGAAAGATGGAGGGAGGGAGAGGGTAGGAGGGAGAGGGATGAGAGGAGAGCTCCAATCCCTTGTCTGGTTGGAGAGAAAAGAGAGGGGAGAGGAGAAGAGGAGGGAGCTCTCCTCCCTTTGGGCCCACCAAAACCAATCCCTCCAATTATGGAGGATGAGAGAGGGGAGGAAAAAATGGAGGGAAATTACAATAATGCCCTCCAATTTTTTATTAACCTCCAATTTATTAAAGGGTAATATAGTAATTTTATAAATTATATATCAATCCATCCATTCAACCATCTTTCAATACCAAACAACACGAAGGATTTATATTATCCTCTCCATCCCTCCCACTCTCTCTCCCCCTTAATCCATCCATCCCTCCTACTCTTTCTCCCTCTTACCAAATATAGCCTTAGGAAACTTCTTTTACAACGTCAATAAGCATGGAGGAGAAAATGACTCACCAAGGTCTCTTTAGTTTCGATTACATTTCAAGGATTTAGTTTGTTTTTCACTTAAAACCCGTGTGCTTAAATTATTTTTCCAAATGGCAATACCAGCACCCTAAAAGAAATCATGTAATGCATATCATTTGGTAATTGAGATTTAATTTTTCTTGGTATATATAGTAACCACAAAATCAATATAGATTTTGGATTTGTAGAACGAGATACAATAATTATTGCCATACTACTACACAAGTCCAATAATGTGATTGGACCACAGAAATAAAAACGGTGTGCTATCTTGATACAGCGGCAAAATTACGCACAAAACAATCAATAAAAAACAAGGATAATTGATTCAAATTATCAACTTTCCTAAAAAGGAAAGAATTGA
This sequence comes from Dipteronia sinensis, assembly GCA_033220585.1. Classification (NCBI taxonomy): domain Eukaryota; kingdom Viridiplantae; phylum Streptophyta; class Magnoliopsida; order Sapindales; family Sapindaceae; genus Dipteronia; species Dipteronia sinensis. The sequence continues at coordinate 69,003,323 of CM065639.1, read as the reverse complement.
TATACCAATGGAAATTAAAAATACTATAATCATAACATCAAAAACCTATTAAAATCAAATCATAAATAGTTAATTGCATAATTAAATATATATAATAAAAGGAAATATAATAATATTGTATTAATTACATGAATATTTTTAAAACCTAAAATCTTCAATAATATCTCATGTATCATATCTATTATAAATATAAAATCTAGTAGATTTCTTTCCGAGTAATGCATCACATAATCCATTCATTTAAATAAGAGTGGTACTATTGTCACACCCCCTACTAATCTATTCATACCCAATTTTTTAATTATATAATATATTTTTTTCCTTTATCAAAATTACTTAAAGAGACATACAATTTAGGAAAGAAATATTCTACAAAGTAAATCTATTAAAATCTCACATTCCTTTTCCAAAAAAAAAAACTCAGTAATCTTTTTCTTCAAAAAAAAAATTAACTCTTAAACCCTAAAATCTACTTCTTACATATATATAAAATATTATGGAAGAGTTTGAGAACGATATCAAGAATATGGAAGAATTGTCTAAGACCGGTATCAAACATCTTGAAGAATTATCTGAGAATGACATAAAGCAAGAATAGTCTGACAATGATAGTAAGCACCTGGAAACAATTCATTCTCCGGAAATAAGTTTAAAGTTTATTTTTTCTTCAGAATGATATTAATCTGTCGTTGTGTTGAAGTACTCTATTATTTTTTATTTTTTCTTTTCCATCATGAAATAAGAAGAAAAAAAAACTAAAAAAAGAAATAAGAAAAAAAAAATCAATCAATGGAGGTGAGAGAGATGTATACAGATAAGAGATCAGAAATAGAGAGATCATATATGGTATGTATTAAGTTTGAAAAATAAGTAAAATGTGTAGTTTTGGAAATAAACAAAAAAATTTAATAAAAACATTTGATTTTATTTAATTAAATCAATATTTTAAAAAGTGGTGTATGATACATTTATGTACAAGATTTGGACACCAAATTTAGAAAAAATAGCATTATTGTTTCTTCCTTTCTTCTTCTTATATAAAATCTTGGCTGCAACAAAAAAAGTATCGGAGTTAAATATTCATAAATGGCAAAATTTAACTCCAATGTAAATCATTATCACTTGGCTATTGTTTGTATTGTATTGGTCTCGATGTTGGCTCTTCATGGATGTGAGTCTCTTGCAATGCTTTTTTATTTTATTTTGTGTGAGTTTATTTTTATTTTATTTTTTTCTTAGTACAAGAATGCTTCCACACACAAAAAAAATGCCTTCGATATATGAAAACTATTTTGTTTCCATCTTTTTTATCAAATTGAGAAAGACACAAATGTTTATTTTTTATTCCAAAAACTATATACTATTTACATTTTTTTTAAATTGAACCCAACAGAATTGAAGGAGAAGTACCCAACCATCTTGTTAAGAGTGGTTTATGATTTCAAATAATTCGAATATGATATATAATTTTTTTTTCTTCCAACAAAGATAAACAAAAAATGTTTTATGTTTTTATTTGAAAAAAACAATATATATATATAGTTTTATACTAGTGACAGAGACCAAATTCTCTATTCGGCTTATGAATATACAATTATCATGTACAAAATCTGACATCTGTTCTTTACGATTATATGTTTATTTTTGTAAAAAAAAATTGTTTCTTGATGATTAAACAGGTGATGGTCAACCGGTGCTTGAACCATGTGAGAAAGGGGCGGCGGATAAATGGTGTTGCTCAACAAATCCAAGTGTAGGATGCTTCGATACAAAATCTGATTGTTTGGACAAATGCCCTGCTTTCCCTCCAAAAGCCATGAATTCATGAATATGCACACATATGTGTATTGTTGTTGCTAATAATAATTGATGAATAAATCACAACAAAATAAAATAATTGGCAAATTTAGTTTTGTTTTTACTTGTATGTTTTTAGATTGGATTGGTCTTTAATGATAGGGGTATTTTTTATTTCATCAGCATATTAATATATAGGGCTCAAAAAATAAATAGCACTTTTTGGAGGTGGTATTTCAACAATGTCACTGCTTTAATAACTTATGTTTAAAAGGTACCTATTATAGTGAACGGACAAAAATACCCCAATAGTTGTTCCACATCAGATTTCTTTTATTCAGTTTACAGTGACAAAGTTGTGAAGTAGAGAGAGAAAGTCCGGTTGAAACTCAGGCAATCACTCGAATGGTGACGGAGTGGCGCTATGCAGATGCATTCGGGGGTCGAGTTGCCCGGTCTGCTAGCGGGGGGGTAGGGGGCAGCGCCCCCAGAGTTTTTTTTTTTTTTTCAATTTAAAACTCGGGCATGATAGTTTATAAACAAGCTCGGAGCCTTTATGAAAAAGCTCGGAGCTTTCATGAAAAATCTCGGAGCTTTCATGAAAAAGCTCGGAGCCTTCATGAAAAAGCTCGGAGCCTTCATGAAAAAGCTCGGAGCCTTATGCAGAAAGCTCGGGCAAGGCAATTCATGGAAAAGCTCGGAGCTTTCATGAAAAAGCTCGGAGCCTTATGCAAAAAGCTTGGGCAGGGTAATTCATGAAAAAGCTCGGGCAGTTCATGAAAAAACTCGGAGCCTTCATGAAAAAGCTCGAAGCCTTATGCAAAAGGCTCGGGTAGTTTATAAAAAAGCTCGAAGACTTATTAAAAAGGCTCGAAGATTCAAAATTAACAAACCTAATATCCTTGAAAAAAGTTCGGGCAACAATTTAAAAGGCTTTGATAGTCTTACAAAATGCTCGGATATAGTGTTAAAAGTCTCGGAAACCCAAATCTTCATCATCTTATACATAAATTTTACCAACTCAATTTTCAGACAAGTTTATTATAGAGAGAGAGAGAGAGAGAGAGAGAGAGAGAGAGAGAGAGAGAGAAAGAGAGGAGTTATTGAGTTCATTGTTCAAAGCGTGGAGATGGACGTACAAATAAAATAAAAAATTGATTATTTAAGAGCAATTTTGGTAGTTCACAATAATATGTGTCTTTTAAACATAACTTATTAAAGCAGTGATGTGGGTGCAACACACCTTCAAAAAAAGTGATATTTATCACCATTTTTACTTAATATATACCCACTAAAAAGTAAAAACTCAACTTATTATAAAATCTCTTCCTAACGTATACATGATCAGATTCTCAAAATCTATGAGATTTCAATACTAGTTCTCTCCAAATAAAATTACACACTTAATTTGTGTAATTAACCTTGAATAGTGATGGAGTATAATGCTATATTGTTCTATATAATTATCAGTGTGTAATTCCCCACAAATTTTGTGAACCATGTGAGAAGAATATAAATAAGAGTTCAAGATGATAATTGTGTTAATATGTGTGGACACATTAAGAATTTTTTTTATGTTGAAAGAAAGGACACATAATTAAGAATTGAAACAATAAATATATGTATATATATATATATATATATATATATAAAATTTCCGACAAAAAAGTGTGTAATAATTTATTTAAAAACCAATTAAATTTTTATTTTATACAAATTAAATAATAATTTCTTGGAAAACCAATTTACAAAATACTATAAAGGGGTCAGATTTGTTGCTCCTCTTCTTCTTCTTCACTGTTATTGCAAGCTCTTCACTTTTCTCCTGAAAAATTGTTTTGTGTATTTACAATTTATTTTTTCTTCGTTAGTAATTTTAATTAGAATAAAATTATTATATAATAATATAAATTTTAATAGAGTGTATAAAAATATTTATTATATTGTCAACATCATCACTCTATAGAAAAAGCACTGGATTACATATAAGTTGTATATTTCCTAAACTATCCTCACAAACTTTATCCATTCAAATATAAATATATAACAAACAATAATTGAAATAACATATATGATTTGTTTCTAGTTATGTGTGATTAAAAAAAACCAACAACTATTCACTTATATTCAGTTTTCAGTCTAAAAAAATAACAAATGTCATTCAGTTTTCGGTTTCGCCTATAAAAAACCAACGCAACCTAAGTTATGTTTTCAATTTTTGTATCCACACAAATTTTTGGGCTGTTTTGCCCATTCATGATGTCCATAATATGCATTAGTTTTATAAATCAGCATGGAGAAGATTGGGTTCTGTTTTTTTTTTTTTTTTTTTTTTGTAGTTTTGGTTTGATCCTAAAGGACCTAAACTTGTTAAATAAATAAGGGTCTGAATGGTTGGCTTCTAGGTAGTTTGGGCATAAGGCCCAGCTCTAATAAACGAATGCTACATGCACCATCCAAGTAATCGTGCACTAAATTTAATAAAATCACCTTAAGATTCGTAAATCATTAATTGAGCATAAGTGGTGACTAAATAAAGGTAAATAAATTTAACGGTTGATATGTTAAGAACCTTCCTTTACGATGTTTATCGTATGAATTGAAAAGAAAATGACCCACAAAGATCTCTTTAGTAGAATTTCGATTACATTTTAAAGATTTAGTTTGTTTTTCATTCTAAAACCTGTGTGCTTAAATTATTTTTCCGAGTGGCAATACCGGTATCCTAAAAGAAATCATATATGTAATGCATATCAGTTGGTATTTGAGATTTGATTTTTCTCGGTATATATAGTAACCACAAAATCAATATAGATTTTGGATTTGTAGAACGAAATACAATAATTATCGCCATACTATTTATTATACACGTCCAATATCGTGACTCGACCGTAGAAATAAAAATAGTCTGTTCTAGTATACTGGTCTAATAATGTGACTCGATTGTAGAAATAAAAACCGTGTGCCCTCTACTACAAATATGGAATGTTGGTATCAAAACAAATTAACAAATACAGATTTCTTTCCTTCTTCTTCTTCTTGTATAAATTCTTGGCTGCAACCAAAAAATAAATCTCTTAAGTTAATAAAAATCCATCCATGGAAAAATTTAACTCTCGGGTAAATCACTATCCTTTGTAGGGGTGGCAACGGGGCGGATCAGGGCGGGTTAGAGCCCCCCCAAACCCGAAACCCGATTTTTAACGATTGTCCCAAACCCGACCCGTGACCCGGGTGGGTTAAATATCTCTGCCCCAAACCCGATCCGAATGGGGCAATGGTTCCCCAAACGGCCAAACCTGCCCCGTTTAACCCGTTTAAAGTAGAAAATACAAATCTCAAAATGAACAAAAATACATAATACATACAACATTTTCGTTAACAATAAAATCCATTCAACATCTTCACAATCATGATATTTTCAATCACAATTACATAAATCTGTAGCAAAAAAATATATAGAAAAATTAATTAATTGACATTATTAATATACAATATTAATTATACCAGTTATCTCTTCACCTTCACCATTAGGGTCTTCTTCAAAATTACAAAGGAACATGACGATTTTTCAATCTCAAATCGAAAACAAATTTCCATCAAATACTATACTAACACAGTAACATCAGTACACCACACAACCTTAATCATTCTTTTGAAACTTGAAACTTGAAACTTGAAAGTAAATTAACAACTCACCTTCTCCGACGAAGAACTGAAGAAGTGAAGGACAGAGACGATCGGGACGAGCTACAATCGGGATGAGTGACGATCGGCTACGGGCGACGCCCAAGGACGATCGATGACGGGAGGCGATGACGATCGGATGGCAACAACGTGCTACGACGATTGGCTGACGACGATTGGCTGTCGACGACGTGCGACGACGATCGGTTGGCGACGACGTGTGACGACCGGTTGGCGACGACGTGTGACGATCGGCGTCTGGCGATGACGGGCGACGGTCGGTTTCAACGAGAGAGAGAGATTGTTGATCTGTGAGAGAAGAAGAAAAAAAGAGAGAGGGAGAGAGAGAGAGAGAGAGAGAGAGAATTTAAGATTAGGGTTTTCTTTCCTATTTCTATTTAAAATATATATTTGTTTTTAAATATATATATATTTCGGGTCAAACGGGGCGGGTTGGGGCAAAAGGTACTGCCTCATACCCGACCCGGTAACCCGGCCGGGTCAAGAACTTTGCTCCAAACCCGCCCCGTTACCTGTTTTTATTGCCCCAAACTGATCGGGGCCCTGCAGGTTCGAGGTGGGTCGGGGAATTTTTCCACCCCTAATCCTTTGCTGTTGTTTGTATTATCTTAGTCACAATGTTGGCTCTTCATGAATGTGAGTCCCTTGCAATGCTTTTTTATTTTATTTTTTGTTGCTGACTATTATATAATCTGTATACATATATATGACGGTTATCTGGTAAGGATGTCCTGAAATTATAAGTTAAAGACATCCAACCACAACCACACATTCATATTGGGTGTGAGTATTTATTAATGTGGGGTTGTGGGCCCACTGTAAATGTATGGTTGTGGTTAGACGTCCTGAAATTATAAAGTCAGGATCGTCCTGATTGGAGAAGTATTATATATATATATATATATATATATATATATATATTTTAGTTCAAGATGTTGAGGATATGAATCCTATGACTCACACAGCTCACACACTACAATCAATAAGCCATGTTGAGTATCAAGTTGGACAAAGAAGCTGTTACTCCAAGACCTTGAACAGAGCAGTTGTATACAAGCAACAAAGTACAACTATGTCTGATCTTAGAAGCATCAATGTTAATGGGTGATAGCTGTTAAGTAGCCGTTAGTTTGCTAATATATCTTGAGCTTAATGGATAGTTAATAGTTAGTAGTCATGTTGTTAGTCGTTAATAACAAACATGCTGATGTGGCTAACAAATATGATGATGTGGCTACAAATACTTGATTCTCATTGGTTGATCATTCCGGATTTTAAGGGAATGCAATTCGTGTGCTAGAGATTCTTCTGATATAAGTATCAGACTTGTATAAACAAAAAACTGAATCAAACACTTGGATAAAATATGCAAGTGTATATGTAGATTTGTATGCCCGGAAATTGTCTCTAACCTCTCTCGAGTGAATAAAAACAATATTTATATGCACCAACAACCTATTTCTACATGTTTATCCAAACTACATACAAATTCATTAAGAAATATGACATACAATAGAATCCTACAAGTTAACATCGCATATTTCTATCTTACTAGACTTGTACCGGGTATTTCATCGAGCACATTGTGTGCTTCACCTTTCGGTCCTTCACACAATAATCAAAAGTCATTTTAGCGGTAGCTAAGCACCTAGAAGCATTAAGCATTTAGAAATACACATACATAACACATTGCAATGGTCATAAAGTGATGGCCTTTATTAATGATTCATGGAGAAGGTTTCATCTTGGCTAAGCCAAAATGAAATTAGTTCATATTACAAACTATGGCTACCAAAGATATATATAACATGCAAGCCATCTCAAATACAATACAATAAGTAAGGAGGGAATTTTTTAGAGAAAACTATAGTGAAGAACTCCTCCTTGGTTGACTTGAAGTGCTTGGTTCGTCCTCTCCCTTGATGCTTCCCGTTTTGTGCTTCAAGAGTGGGTTTTGATGGTGGAAAATGGTGGGAAATAAAGGGAAGTTGGGTATGTAGTGTTTGGTGAAGTGGGATTAAGGTTTAGAGGTTGGATTTGGGGTTAGATGAAGTGATTTTATGGATATGGAATGGGAAATGTGTTCTTGGAGTATTTTGGGGGAGGTTTTTTTTGTGTTTGTGTTGGAGAGAAGATGATTGAAATGAGAGTGAAGTGGGAATATATAGGAAAGTGAAAAAGGTAAGAGGCAAAATGGTCAAAAAAAACTCACGTTGACCAAAAGGCCACATCCAAGGCGACATGTGAAAGTCGCTTTGGATGTCGCCTTTTATTCTAGTGTTGGAAAATGAGTTTTGACAGTGTAAAAGATGACTTGTGAGGCTACTCGTGGGAAGTCGCCTAACCCACCGGAGATGAATTTCCAACATCGCGTACCGTTACGAAAATTGTCATAACTTCCTCCAGAAACATTGGAATCGTGATCTGTAAAAACCATTGGAAAGTAGACATCTGGGGCTTTCCAAAATAAGGTAGCTCGAAACCCAGTTCAATCTGAGAAGGGAGATATGACCTCCAAAAGTTAGGTGTACTTCACTTTTCCATTACAGCTCAAAAAACTCCAAAACTCTTCAATTAAGGTAAAACACCTTATTTATGGATGATTACCTATATAAGGCTCACAAAACACATTATGAACCAAAATATGCTCGAAAACGAGAACAAATGATATGAAATAGGGACCTCAAATAGATATAAATACGGTATGATCGATCAAGATCAGAATCAAAACTTTCAAGGAGCTGCTTCAACAGACTCTCGAAATTTGGAATCAAGCCCAGTTTATCAAGGTGTAATCTCAACAATGGAGTTTTCATCTCTCACTAAGAGTCTAAACTTCAATCTGGCTATAAAGCTAGGTAAATCTAACTTTCTTTTCTGGAAAACTCAAGTTCTACTTATTGTTCAAGCTTTAGACTTAGAGGACTATTTGTAGGGAATAAATCAACCACTAGACATGTATGTGAATATTGAAGTTGTCACTGAGTCTGGAGAAAAAGTAATAGAAAAACTTATGAGCAAGGAATACTCTAGGTGGAAAAAGGTTGATAAACTTATTATGGGTTGGATCTACTCAACCATTCATGAATGTGTCATCGGCCAAGTTGTTGGATGCAAGTCAATGGACAACATTATCCAACTCAAGAATCAACTTCATGTTATCAAGAAAGGTTCAGAGTTAATAAGTGAGTTTGTGTTCAAAACCAATAACATTGGAGATGCTTTAATGGCTGCTGGTGAAGAGGTGAAAGATAAAGACCCGGTGGTATGCTTAGTAAATGGTTTTGGACATGATTTCGATGCAATAGTAGCTATCATACCTGCTCAAAGATTTATTAGTTTTGAAGATGCAAAATTCTTATTGATGGTTCATGAACAACGTTTAGAACATCTTGACTCACCAACACATCTTAATGTTGGTCAAGCTTCAGTACACTATGTGGCCAACATCAATTATCAGGAAAAGAGAGGATCAAGGGATGGAACTCAACATAGTAACAAAGGTGGTGGTAACCAAAGTGGAAAAGGACGTAACAATAAGTTTGGCAATAGAGGACGACTTCATTACCATGTTTACAACAAACCAGGTCACAGAGCCCTCAAATGTTACCACTGATTCGATCAAAGCTATATATTAAGGTCCACCACAACATAATCAAGCAACACAAGCAGCTTTCTTCAATCAACAACAAGGATTCAATGGACAACAACTGATGTTGGGATCATCATCTTAAGCCAACGTGAATAAGTCTAAACCTCAAGCCAATTATCATCAGACCCCAGCCTTACTTGCAACACCAGAGTCAATCAACGATCCAGTTTGGTATGTTGACAGCGGCGCCACAAATCACATTACTCAAGTCTAGCTACAAAGGTAATGATAGACTAATCGTATGTAATGGAAATCAACTGCAAATTTCTCATATTGGGGACACCTATGTTAAATCACACACACATCCATTTCAAAAGTTGTATCTCAAAAACATTCTACATGTTCCTGTAATTACAAAGAACTTATTAAGCATATTTATGTTCACTCTTGATAATAAAGCTTTTGCTGAGTTTTATAGTGAGCAATGTGTGATAAAAGATCTCACAACGAAGAAGGTTTTACTACAAGGAATGCTTAATGATGGACTTTATTGATTGAAGTTGGTAGAGGCATCAAATGTGCAAGCCTCTGGTCATAAACGTGATAAAGCTAGAACCTCACACATAGTTTCCAGTGAATGTGTTCACTCTGCTGATAGTCTTTTGTTTGTTGTTAAGAATAATTGTCTTATAAATATGTTAGAATCCAAGTCGCATTCAGCTGGTCCAGCTGCCTATGCTGTTGTAAGTGCAAACATTTGGCATGCCAAGTTAGGGCATCATGCCCTTTTGATACTCCAAAAAATGTTACATAACATGCATTTCAATAACAAAGTTCATGCTTTACATTTTTGTGTATCTTGTACGCTAGGAAAGCCCCATAAACTACCCTTTTTCGAGCATAGATATCACTGCCAAAACACCTCTTGAGTTGATTTATTTAGACATTTGGGGTCCAGCTCCATTACTTTCAATTGATGGCTATAGGTATTACATATCGTTTGTTGATGCTCATACTCGCTTTTCTTGGTTATTTCCATTAAAACTCAAGTCAGAGGCTCTTAGAATTTTTATCAAATTTTAGAAAAAGGTGGAGCTCCAATTTGATAAGAAGATCAAAATTTTACACACGGATATTGGAGGGGAGTATATTGGTTTTTCCTCTTATCTTTCCTCACAAGGCATACAAGCTAGAATGTCGTGTCCCCACACTCATCAACAAAATGGAGTCGCCAAAAGGAAACATCGTCACATTGTTGAGACCGAATTGACTCTCCTAGCCCATGCTAGAATGCCACTCAAATTCTGGTATGAAGCTTTTAGTACATCGGTTTTTCTAATAAACAATATGCCTATAGCTACTTTTTCGGTTTGTCTCACCATATGAAAAATTGTATTTCAGGAAGCCAAACTACAGTTTTCTTAAAGTTTTCGACTGTAGTTGCTATCCATACTTAAGAGACTATTCAAAACAAAAGTTTAACTTTCATACAACCAAGTGCTTGTTTATTGGGTACAATGATATACACAGAGGTTATAAATGTTTACATCCCTCTGGTAGAGTTTATTTGTCCAGGCATGTAGAGTTCAATGAGATAAAATTTCCATATGGGGATCTCTTTCCAGCTCACTGATGCAGTAATTTATCTCTACTTAATTCAAAGAAAAGTTCGTTCACTGGGATCGGTGATTCAATTGGTTGAGACTAATTAATATGGTTAAAACCTAATCTAAATGCATGAAAATTAAATGGCATAATGCTTGTTTTGATCGAAGATGATTAACCAACTAGATTGCAAGAAAAGTAAATTGCTAATTCTAAATACACACTAGAAATAAATATGGAAGGTCGTTAGGGAATTAATGTAACCTAATTAAACTACTCAATGCAATCCTCAAGTCTCATGAAGTTCTTGAATCCAATTGTTAGGGCTTGTTTGTTGAACCATGAAGTGCTTAACCCTTCCCACTACTCACACAAGGCCATGTAATGAGCAGTAGTTAGAACCAGTTTTTAATTAAAACTCTAAGCCAAATTAACATAGCATAGTCATTTATATGACAATCCTCTCAATTATTAAGCTTATAGTGAGGCCTAAATAGGATGGTCACCCACACTTAGTCCTCAATCCCATGGATAAACTACCTCTAACACACACATCCATTGCGGTTACAAGTGAATATGAGTAAAGAGATTAGAGCAAGTATTGCAATAAAGGAGACTAACAATGAATTGAGTTAAAAAGATTAGACCTTTGGATTACAATAGTTGTTTAATGTATTACATCAATTCCCCAACTTAGAAATTAGTTACACATCTCAAAAAGAAAAGAAAACATAGAAGAGTTAAGGAAGAAACCAAGATGTGTCATCCAAGCTCCTTGACTTGTAGGCCCCTCTTCTTGCTTCAATCTTCCAAGATGGATGGTAATGTAAGGGAAAGTAGGGTGTGATGGTTGCTGGGAATTCTCTTTGTGTGTGAGAGCCCTTTCACGAATTTATCATTGAGAATTTATATGGGAGCCAAATGGGCCCACGAATCGACCTAGGAAATCGTGACGGCGTGCTGTCGCGATCATGAATGTCGCGGTCGTCCAAGACGACACAACACCGCGACAACGCTTGATCTTCCATTTCGCATGTAGTTCGAGTGACAACAACAGCGACACTTGGGTCGCGAGAGTTACTGTCGCGAGGTTTGTCGCGGTCTACCAAGACGACACTTCGACAACGACACTTCTCTCTCCTTAGCTTCCTTGCAACAGCAGCGACACTTGGGTCGCGAGAGTTTCTGTCCCGAGGTTTATCGCGGTCTTCCAAGACGACACTTCGACAGCGATACTTCATTCTTCAAGGCTCTACTTCTTGATTTTGTGCTTTATATCCAAATTTCCTTCTCTTCCTTTAGAAAAGCCCTTGATACAAAGAATTACCTGTAAAATACCTACACGAGCCATTAAACACTCGATTTTACTTAAGAATTAAGCAATAAGCATAGGAAAGGGGACCCAAAATCTAGTGTTATCGTGGCTCGATCACTCACTAACCATCCCATGATAGAAATCCTTTTTCTAACATGCCTGAATTAACTTTACAAAAAGTATTATCACATGAGCCTAGTGCCACTTCAGGTCATGGCATCCGTATATGTTCTTCTCAGCCTTCAAGGCAACTTGTCAATGAAACTTCACCAGTCATAGGTCCTTTACAGTCCTCAATCCAAGCTCATTCATTAGACAACACAACCTTTTCACCAGGCATTATGGACACAACTCTTTCACCAGGTATTATGGACCCTCCAGTATAGATACCACTTCATGCTTCTATCAGACCAGCTACCTCTACACATCCAATGCAAATAAGATCAAAGAGTGGCATTTTCAAACCCAAACTACCAGCTTCCTTCTCAAGCTATTACCTTGCAAATTCTGATCCAATTTCGGTCAAGGTTGCTCTTAAAGATACCATGGTTGAAGGCAATGCAAGACGAATTTTAAGCTCTACATTCGAATAAAACTTGGTCTCTAGTCCCAATTGCCACTGGTATGAATGTGGTTGGACGTAAATGGATTTTTAGGACCAAATATAGGCAGAATGGCAGTCTTTTGAAGCATAAGGCAAGGTTGGTGGCTAAGGGTTTTCACCAAACCCCTAGATTGGATTTCTTGGACATTTTTAGTCTAGTAGTAAAGTCATGTACTATAAAGTCATATTTTTTATAATAGTGACTTATGGTTGGTCAATTGAACATGTTGACATCAACAATGCCTTCTTCAATCAGGATCTATTAGAGGTTGTATGCATGACACAACCTGAAGGTTTTGTTGATGCATCTAGGCCTGATCATGTTTGCCGATTGCACAAGTCTTTATATGGCCTAAAACAGGTGCCTATGAGCTGGTTTCATAAGCTCAGGATTGCACTCGTTTCATGGGGTTTTGATAACTCAATCTCTGATACTTCTCTATTTACCAAGTTTATGGGTTCCAATTCATTGTTTGTGCTTGTGTATGTGGACGACATACTTATAACTGTGAACAATTCGAAGTTGATTTCTAATCTCATAACCACTCTTCACAAGTCATTTGCATTAAAGTATCTTGGCCTGTCAATTATTTCCTCGGCTTTAAGGCCTATAGGAGTTCATCTGGTCTATTTCTCACATAGGCAAAGTACATCACTGATTTGTTACAAAGGACCAATATGGTTGATTCACATTCTTGTGATACTTCTATAACTACAGGCACTAAGTTGTCTCTTTTCGGATGGAATTGATCCGAAAATGTATAAAAGCACAATTGGTGCTCTTTAATACCTTACCAACACTAGACCGGACATATCATTCATAGTTAACAAGTTGAATCAATTTCTAGTGGCTCCTACAACAGTCTATTGGCAAGCTTGCAAAAGGGTTCTTCAATATCTCAAAAGCATACCACATCTGGGTATACAGTTCAAACCAACTGCTAACTTGACCCTTGAAGCATTTGCAGATGTTGATTGGGCAAGTTGCTTGGATGATCGACGGTTGACTAGTGGGAATTGTGTTCTATTTGGAGAAAATCTGGTGTCTTAAAGCTCTAGGAAGCAACGTGTTGTTGCTCGTTCTAGCACGGAAGCTGAATATAGGTCGATTGCACAAGTTGCCACTAAGGTGTTATGGCTTCGTTCTTTGCTCACTAAGCTTCATGTTCCTGTAAATGGGAGTTTGATTGTGTGGTATGACAACATTAGAGCCAACTGTCTCTCTCTCTCTCTCTTTCTCTCTCTCTCTCTCTCAGAACCCTATGTTTCATCAACAGACCAAACATATAGACATTGACACTCACTTTATTCGTGAGAAAGTAATGTCTGGAGAAATCGATACGAGATATATTCCTACTGAACACCAAGTGGTTGATATTTTCTCAAAGAGCTTCACTAAGGATAGGTTTCGGTTTCTCTACTCCAAACTGAAGCTTGTTGAGTCACCCTACTTCAGTTTGCGGGGGAATGTTAAGGATAGGAATCCTATGACTACAACTCACACACTACAACCAATGATTCGTGAGAAAGTAATGTCTGGAGAAATCGATACGAGATATATTCCTACTGAACGCCAAGTGGTTGATATTTTCACAAAGAGCTTCACTAAGGATTTGTTTCGGTTTCTTTGCTCCAAACTGAAGCTTGTTGAGTCACCATACTTCAGTTTGCGGGGGAATGTTGAGGATATGAATCCTATGACTACAGCTCACACACTACAACCAATGAGCCATGTTGAGTATCAGCTGGACAAAAGAGCTGTTACTCCAAGACCTTGAACGGGGCAGCTACATACAAGCAACAGAGTACATCTATGTCTAATCTTGGAAGCATCAATGTTAATGGATGATGGATGTTAAGTAACTATTAGTTTGCTAATGTATCTTAAGCTTAATGGATAGTTAATAGTTAGTAGTCAGGTTGTCAACCATTAATAACAGACATGATGACGTGGCTACAAATACTTGATTCTCATTGGTTGATCATTCCGGATTTTAAAGGAATGCAATTCGTGTGTTAGAGATTCTTCTGATATAAGTATCAGACTTGTATAAACAAAAAACTGAATCAATAATACTCATCTCTTCTACACAGTGCCCCATCAATGGAGTTTCGTTGAAAATTCTCTCTTCTATATTTCCCAGAGAACTTTAATCAAACACTTGTTTACTTACATCAAATACTTTTGATTCATGTTAATACAAGATTGCTTCTACAAAAAATGCTTTTGATCAATATATGAAAACTGTTTTGTTTTCATCTTTTTTATCAAATTCAGACAGACAAAAATGTTTATTTTTTTTATTTCAAAATTGTATACTATATATTTACAAAAAAAGAGATTTATTTATTTATTTTTGAAATTTTACACCAATTGGGTCAGGGGTTTACCGAAATCTGACAAGACCAATCACTACAAACATAGTTCAAAATGTAACTCTCATTACATGGGATCCCCTATCACAGAAGTGAAAGAGAAGTGCTCAACTAATTTTCTAGAGAAGTGGTTTATGATTTCAAATAATTTGGATTTCTTATATATATACAGAAATTTTCATATGAGTGCACTCTCATGGAATTATATGATGATATTATATTGAATGTGAGCCACTCATTTTACATATTTTGACTTGGTATGTATGAATTTGTCAAAGCTCTTTTATAATTGAGTGACCCACATTCAATATCCTCATATAATTCCATAAGTGCGCACTCATGGGAAATGGACTATATATAGTCCCGTTCTGGTTAGTGCGCACTGATATAACTTACAACAGTGTGTTGCATATGGACTACTGATTATGGAGAAATTTTGACAAGTGCAAACACTTTGAATCAAAGTATGTAAATCTAATGGTTCACATCCAACACACTGATGAAGTTATATCAGTACATACTTACTTCAATATTTCTCTCTCTATATATATATTATCGAAGCCTTATGATTTTATTTGAAAAATCAATATACTACTATACTAGTGATTTAGACCAAATTCTAGATCTCTTCGTCTCGTATCTTAGGGTCCGTCCTGTAAGCGTTTTTCGTTGACTGTTTTTCGAAAAGAAAAATAAAATGAAAACAGTGTTTTTGATTTCAGTTTCGAAATCCGAAAAACGTGTCTGGTAGCACATATGAAAACCGTATTTTAAATATAAAAACGGAAAAAACGCGTCTGGTAGAATAATTGGAAAATTTTGCAATTATCTAACAAAAACAACTTCTTTGTTAATTACACAATCCCAATCCCAAATTTCTTCAAATTTCCCCAACACAAAATCTGATAATAATCATCCTCCAATACCCACCCCCCAAATCATCCTATTTTTGATAGATAAACTTGCATTCCCACAATCCAGAGTTCACATAATCAAGCAGTATTCTACAAATGGAAACTACATTGTTCCTTCATACTAATATAACAAACCAAAATCATGATACTACCAGAAGCTGAAGACAAGATGAAGACAAGTTGATCGGCGGCGAACTGAAAAGAAGACCAGATCGGCGAGTTGAAGATAAGATGAAGACAAGCTGATCGACGGCGAGCTGAAAAGAAGACCAGATCGGCGAGCTGAAGACAAGATGATCGGCGGCGAGCTGAAAAGAAGACCAAATCTGCAAGCTGAAGAAGAAGACCAGATCGGCGAGCTGAAGAAGAAGACCAGACCGCCGTTGAAGAAGACGACCAGATCGGAGAGCTGAAGAAGAAGACCAGACCGCCGCTGAAGAAGAGGCTGAAGACAAGCTGAAGAATAGCAGATCAGCGGCGAGCTGAAGAAGAAGAAGACTAGATCGGCGGCGGCGAGCGGGAGCTGATCAGTTGCGGAGGCGGCGGCGGCGGCGAGCTGAAGAAGACCACCAGATCGGGAAGAGAGATGACAAGGAAGAAAGAAGATGGCACGGTGAAGGCACGATGAAGAGATAAAAGAAAAAAAAAATTAATGTTAAATTTTTTTCGAAAAACAAAAAAAAAACGAAAAACAACTTTCAGATGTTTTTCAAATTTTTCACTTTTAACATTAATTGTGTTTTTCAATTTTTTTTTTCTTTTTAGAAAATAAAATGAAAAACGGTAAAACGAACGCGAATTCGAAATCATTTTTGGAAAATAAAAACGAAAAAAAAAACAGCTGCAGGACGGGACCTTAAATTTTAAAAATCATTTTAATAAAAAAAAATCGAATATATAATTAGCAGGTACGGCATCACGTAGATTTGAATTTTGATCCTTTCTCGTTATATGTTTTATTTTTAAAAATTGTTTCTTGATGATTAAATAGGTGACATGGGCGTAGCTCAACTGGTAGATGGACGAACTTGGAGCTTGGGCAAATAACTCCCAGGTCAGCGGCTCGAATCCTATTAATGGCGAAAGTTTCAAAAAAAATACCCGAATTAATAAATATGTTGTCTCAAAAAAAAAAAGGTGATGGTCAACACATTAAAAACAAATTGGAAAAAAACAATTTATTTGGACTGTGTGAAAGATATGGAAAAAAGAGTGGAGAAATGGTGCTGCAGAACAGATGCAAAGTGTTTGAACAAATGCCATCCTTTCCCTCCAAAATCTATTGATCCACCAGAATTTATGAATATGCACACAACATGTGTATTGTTGTTGCTAATAATAATTGATGAATAAATCACAAAAAATAAAATAAATAATTGGCAAATTTTGTGTTGTTTTTACTTGCTTTGTATGTTTTAGATTACATATGGATTGGTTGTTATCAATAAGGGTTTATTTTAGTTTCGTTAGTAGATTAATGCCCCATGTTAGGTAAGTGACGTCTGGAAAAGCTTCTGTATCGGTAAAAGAACATTTTTAAAGCCAAAAGATTTTTTACAATTTGTTTTAAAGATTGTTTCTTTCAATAACTTTTCACCAAAAAAGAAAAACTCTACTTTTACAAGATCTAAAAACTCTACTTGCAAAAACTGAAAAGCTATTGATTCACATAAGCTACGAGATTTCGATACAAGTTCTCTCCAAATAAAATTACACCCTTAATTTTTGTAATTACCTTAATAGTGATGTAGAATGCTATATTGTTCTATATCCAAACAAATTTTGTGAATCATGTGAGAATAAGAATAAGAGTTCGAGATAATTGTGCTAATATGTGTGGAGACATTAAGAAAAAAAAAATCGACAAAAGACACGTTATATATTTTTTCTTAGACATAAAAAAAGTGCGTAATAAGTTATTAAAGAAGCAAGTCCACAATTAACAAAGTGATTATGTACGTATCTTCACTTATGTGTGGAGGGTTCGAGTCTTACATTTTCTCATTAAATTTAAAGTGTGGGTAAACATCACCCTTATAGTTACAGCTGCATTTTGGGTTGGGTTCGAGTCTCACATGTTGCCAATTACATCGTGAAGTATAGATAGAACTCATCTCTACCATGAGAGTTGCATTTCGGATTGCGCTTATAGTGATTGATTTCACACGGTCATTGTAGATTTCCGATACAATTAGTGTCAATATATATATTCAAGAAGTAGACATAAAAAATTATTAAATTTTTATAAATTTATTATATAAAAAAGTTTAAAAATCCAATGCATTTTTTTTATAGACATAGAAAATGATTTCCAAATTTTATTTTGCCTAATAATCATATATGATTAATAAAATTATTATAAAATCTTGATATTATTTACATCAAAAATAAATAGGGTTAATTGCACTAACTATAATTTATTAAATCTAGCAAGATTTTAAAAAATACCCTAAATTAACACAAACAACCCCTTCCATAAAGTTAATCCGCTAACTTTAAAGGTTGACTAACTTTGACCAACTTTGACCATTGGAAAGCCAAACATACTCTTACCACATCATCTCAAACAATATATCGATTTTTTTAATAAAAATTCTAAATTCTAAAAAAAAAAGATAATCTACCGGTAGTGGAACATAACCACCAAAGGAAACAAGATATCTTTGACGATCTTCTACTTATTGGAAGAGATCTTCTTTAATCTTGAAAATTGACCTCTTGCAGTTCGTTGAGGAGGCCCATCCGTAAATTGAGGATGTTTCTGCAAACGGCCAATATTTTTTTTTCAATTTTTAATTAAAAATATTTTATGTTTGAGATGATGTGGCAGGAGTATATTTGGTTTTTCATAGGTTAAGACTAATCAAACGTTAAAGTTAACAGATTGATCTGATAGAAAGAGGTAATTGTGTTAATTTAGGGAATCTTTTTGAAATCTTGCTAGATCCAATAAAGTAAGGGTGTCAGTGCAATTAACCCAAATAAATATGCAATTTTCTTTTTATACAAATTAAATAATAATTTCTTGAAAAACCAATTTACAAAATAACTATAAACGGGTCAGATTTGTTGCTCGCTCTTCCTCTTCTTCCTCTTCACTGTTCTTCCAAGCTCTTCACTTTTCTCCTGAAAGACCCTTTTCGATTCTAAAAGCAAAATCACTTCTTTTTGTTTTCATTCTATAAACTTTTCTCCTTCAATTTCGAGCTTTAAAGAGTTTTAAAAAAACAGCTTAGTCAATGGTTTCATTATTTCTAGGCACAGTGAGATCAACCCCATTTTCGATGGCCTCTTTTGGTCCTTTTAGACGCCATTTATCTCTTCAAAGCTCTCAATGTTCGCTTCCAAGAACTGGGTTCTTTCCTTTCAAGCGAATTCTCCAAGCTTGTCATCAATCTAGTATGTTTTGTTCTTGTTCTTTTCTGGGTATTCATGGTTTCTGTGATTTTAGTTTTTCTTGTGTTTTAATGCTATTGTAAAGGTGTTACCTTTTCTGGGTATGATTGATATGAATGATTTTCTTTGTATCTTTAGATTGAAATGTACATTATTGGGAGATTGTGGGGATGAGGAATTTGTATTATTTTGTATGCAATACATTTTAGTTGATTTAGTTATGTGAATTAATCAAAAATGAATTTTATTTTGTATGCCTTAATGAATTTGTCTTTCTCAATGCATTGTTCTAGTTTTTGGTTGAATTATGTGCTTTCGTCAAACAATTATTTAGTTTTGAGGATTGGCTGATGATGTGGTTAATTTGTTACATAATAGGCTAGAGTGTGGAACTGTTGGTACTTGGTTGTGTTATTTCTGCTTGAAATGAAATTATAGATGGGTTGTATGGCAGATTTTATCGTGTAGTACCTAGTAAGCAAATTTAGGGGTGTTGAGGATGTTTGAGATGACCTGACATTGCATTGCAGCTGCGGCCAGTGGGGATGCTGGAGTGCAGTTACCTGCACACCAATCTGAGATCATATTCGTGGGGACGGGAACTAGTGAAGGGATACCTCGTGTCAGCTGCCTAACTAATCCTTCAAAGAAATGTCCGGTATTGCAATAGGAACCTCTATGCTTGAACAACATTGCGATGTTATTTCCGTGATTACTCTTTAGTTGATTGCTTTAGATTCTTAGGAAAATATATTAATTATTAATCATTTGAACTGGGTCTTGGTTTCCTGCAGGTGTGCACGAAAGCTGCGGAACCTGGTAGCAGAAATAGGAGGCTCAACACAAGCATGCTTATTCGATATCCTGGGCCATCTGGCGGATGCAACATTTTAATAGACGCTGGAAAGTAAGTGAAAAAGACTTCTACTCTGACCATACATGTTTCATGATCCGTGATTCGTGCTTAAAATTGTAATATATAAGTGATAAAGAACATGTAATTGCACTTATGGAAATTAAAATTCTTGCTGTTTCTTGTGTAGTTTCAGCCTTATTTACGAGGAAAAATGAGAATGAAAAGCTATTGTTCCTTATGACTAAATTTAGCCTCCTTAAAATTAAAAGACAAAAGTACTTATTAACCAAGCAATTTTTGCCAGTTCTACTAATTCCCAAATACGTAAGTGGCAAAACTTTTCTTTGTAATTTCTGTTTTGCAGGTTTTTCTATCACAGTGCTCTTCGTTGGTTTCCTTCCTATGGGTTAGTTTTTGCCTCATTCACTTCAAATCTATTAAGCCGCTATTTAGGCCATGTATATTAGTATATATATGTGGCCGATCATGTTCAACAGTGAATTCACTTGAGATTATATGACCGTGGAGAAGTTATAGATATTTTGACCAGGTTAGATGTCGATACATAGGAGTATTGGATAGTTGCACGGAGTTGTAAGTGTAAAGGATATTATGACCTAGTTACTCCCATGCATAGAATTTGGTTTATTATCATCGAAAATACTTGTGACTCAGTCTAAGAATTTGGTTTATTAGCATCGTAACTACTTGTAACTCAGTCTATAATGTATATAAAACATTTAAATATGGATTGTTCCTATTGGTTTGTGTTAATAGTACATCCTAAGATAATTATTAATGCATCTAAAACGTGTCTGTATAACCATTCGACTTAAACTAGCATGAATACATGTTTTCAAAGCATAATCTTGCACTAGATATGAATCGGAGTAAACATGTATTAGAATATGAAGTTAACTGTTGTGATTTATTATGCAACATAAGTTAAAAAATACATTTCTCTGATGATCTGCAAGCTCTCAGAATGCCACAAACATTTTGTAGTTTCTTTCTGCAACTTGTTAAAAAATATCAAAAAACGTTTTATTCTGCACTTGATACAGAGTCCCTTCTGTGCATTCTACTGAAAATGAAACTATTTCAGTTGCATTCTGTCTTTTTTAGGTTTCAAGCTTCCAAAGAAGGCCCTAAGTTGTTTAATTCTAGTGCCTTTTCAGATTCTATTACGATATATATGTTTGTGCCAGGTATTTGCCTTATTGTAACTAGTTGCATTTCTGTCAGGATAAGAACAATTGATGCAGTTATAATTACTCATTCTCATGCTGATGCAATTGGAGGTCTCTGACATTAACACTTTTATATTTTTCTCCATAATCATACAAACAAAGTTATGATAATGCTTTAAATTTCTCTTCCTCATCTTCCTGTATTTCCATTTTTTTTAAGTCTTTTCCATTTTGCAGGTCTTGATGATCTTCGTGATTGGACAAACAATGTACAGCCTCACATTCCAATTTATGTTGCTAAGCGTGATTTTGAGGTTCAAATCCAGCTGTACCTTTCTTGCACTAAATTTTACGTCTCTTCAGCATGCATCCTCGTTTTCACACTCGTGCACACACAAAGCTGGTAATGCATAGAATGCATTGTATTTGCCTGCGTAGTTAATTTGTGAAATTAACACATGTCAAGTATGTCTGTCATTGATATTGCCGTTGTTTGTCCTCCTTTGCTGAGACCTTGACTGAAATTCATGTTTCAGGTGATGAAGAAGACTCATTATTATATAGTTGATACAAGTGTGGTCATACCCGGCGCTGCAGTTTCAGATTTGCAATTTATTGTCATTAATGAGGAGCCATTCGTTGTACACGATTTAAAGGTGACTGCCTTTCACATAGGATTGAAGAGGAATTTTCTTTGCATACATTCATTTAAATCCTAGAAAAATTAATTGGTGCCCCAGCAGAAAAGGTTTTCTTTGACTTGGTTGCATTTATGTCTCTCAGCCAATTGATATTTCTTTATCAATGCCAAACTTTGATGTTGAAATATAAAATCATAACTAGTGAGGGCTTAGTGGTCTGGACTTGGTGAGGATAATGCAATAGCAGTCAAAGCATGACTTTTGTGTACTTCATATTGATGTGTACTGATCGTTTTAAAGGTCTCTAAAGAAATTTGCAACCTGATGTTAACTGATTCGGTTTATGGATGGATGACCAACGTATTTGCTTGACTTCATTGTCATCTCTTCTTTAAGTCCATGTAACTTTGTCTTATATTTCTCTGTTTTTTTTTCTAATAAAAAATCTAAACATCAAATAATAAAACCAGTGTGTTCCCATCCTAGATAAATTACAGAAGAAAATATATTATCATTCAAGTTTTCCTGGCTGAATTAAATGCATTGAACAAAATATAATCCCTCCTATTCGACTCAATTCTAATACATGTTCTTTTCAATTGCTGAGTTTCAGATTACACCTTTACCAGTGTGGCATGGCCCTGGTTATCGCTCCCTTGGTTTCCGTTTCGGTAACGTTTGCTACATCAGGTAATACTCTTAACTGTAATACTTCAACGGAAATGTGGCTGTAACATTTTCAAGAATTAATCAGGATTTGGAAGTTGATCGTTCTCTCACTTTTGCAGTGATGTTAGTGAGATACCTGAAGAAACTTATCCACTTCTAGAGGACTGTGAAATCCTGATTCTGGTCCTCTCTCTCTCTCTCTCTCACTCATACACACACACACACCCTTTTCTTCATAACTCACATGTATATCTGTTTAAGCTTAAACGTCAAAAAATGTTTCCAGGATGCTTTAAGGCCTGATCGATCTTCGCCTACTCACTTTGGACTTCCAAGGGTATATACTTTTGACAGATTCCGGTGATAAATTTAGTAATTTACATTATCAAAATTTTTGCTTATGTTTTAAACTTCGTTTTCAGGCTTTGGAGGAAGTGCGAAAAATCAAACCAAAGAGAACACTTTTCACCGGTATGTTTATCTCTCCTTTAGTAACATAGGATTTACGTTGCTTCTATCCATGAACTCCAACTTCTTCTTAATGTCATACCGTCTTTAAACCTATATTAATGAATATTACATTGCACTTGAAAAGGTATGATGCATTTGATGGATCATGAAAAAGTGAATGAAGGTCTTACGAAATTCATGGAGACGGAGGGTCTTGATATACAGCTGAGTTATGATGGATTACGCGTACCAGTAACACTCTAACCTTTCTTTTCACAATGTGGCGTGACGGTCTTAGATACCAGTAGTACTCTAGCATCATTTTGTTTTCAATATGCTATGATTTTGAACTTCATTTTTGTGAATAATTATCATGATTCATGAGCTTGTATGATGTAATCGACTAATCGTATATCAAGAAGCTCCATCTACCTCTTGTGACTAAAGATAATCATTCTTTATATCAATATAATACCGAATTTTCATGATTGATGTTAGCACAAACAGTTTTTGTGTCCAGGATTCAACACATGTTCGAGTTGAGTCATGTTTTAACATGATTGAATTGTATTAGATCGTGTCATGTCTTTTCTTGTACATTTTTCAGCTTCCTCACTTTTTTCTTTAGGACTTTGCGATGTCTTGTCTAATCGTACCATTCAAGTTAGGCTGACAAGTTAAACCGAGTCCCAATGACCTAACATGATCAAATGGGTTGTATTGTATTGTATTGTATCAAGCGACGAACCCGTACAATCACCATGTTAGTCATATTGCACCCCATCGATCCGGTCCGGTTCACACCTCTGCTAATTATTTGAGTTTGGGACCTACCAAAAGGACTTTTTTTTAGAATTGCTTGAATGGTAAGTCGAGACAATTTCATCTTCCACTTTTTTGCATGCGTGTAGGCAGTACATGTTCATGTTTACACAAGAAAAGCTTTTCAATCTCAATTATATGGTCCATCCAGCATCAAATACAAACATGTCTTGCAAAAATTTGGGAAGATTTGAGTGTTTGATTATGTATGAATTTTCATACCTTGTTGAATTTTTTTTTTTAGGTTTCAATCAGGTATGATAATCACTTATCGTTTCGTTTAATTTTGTACCAACCATTTAAAGGGTCATATATATAAATATATATATATATATATATATAAATTTTTTCCGAGAAGGTTCGTTTGAGTCGTGATTTAAAAATAATTCAACTATAATGTGGTTTATAGTATTTAGAAAACATTTTGTATTTCTTATCTCTAAAACAAACAATTGTTCTTGAGAGAATATATGTACTGTTTTCATAAAATTAAAATGCATAATTTTATCAAAATTGGGTCATGAAATAAATCTTGAAATTTCAGAGCTTATCAAGAAAATAATCACCTAAATTTTTACCATGTATCATGCTTGTTTAATAACACAATTCTAGATAGAAGTCAAACAAAATTACAAATTCCTACCCCCTAGTTTTTTCTTATTTTCATCATCAGTAAAATCTAAATGTCTAATTTTACTTGGAGTGAATTATGCAACCTCTATTGAGAGTTTTGATTAGTATACAAAGACATCCCACTTTTTTTGAAATCCATCGTCAATCATCATGAAATTCCTACTTAAAATTATCTTAAACCTAACTTCCATGCTTATTTTTCTATATGAAAACTTGAGTAAGATGATCCTATACGTCTCTCATCTCCGTCCGTTTATATCATATCATGTGACATGAACAATTAGTCAAATGTAATTTCATACCATGACACAAATTTTGGATAAAACGGTCTCACCATAAGGAATCCACGCAGAAAACAAATAAACGAAACCTCCAACAAATCATATATTATCTTGTGTCACATGCCGTTTTTTGAACGAAAGTCTCATGTTAAGACCATTCCATCGAAGATTTTTACAATAAGATTATGTAAACGGTGGGGTCACATTGAACCATTCGTATGTACCGTACTAATTTTCCTTTTTTTTTAAGTTTCTATTTATCTATCAAGTATTTTTTTTTTGAAGCTTTTGCCATTGGTATGATTCGAGCCATTGACTTGAGAGTCATTTGCCTAAACACCAAGCTTGTCGATCTATCAGCTGACTTACCCTCTGTTAGTATTTTCCTTTTCTTTTCACTCTTCAAAATAAGCTAATAATAATAATAATAATAATAACAACAACATTATAGTGAACACGTGATTAGCAAATCTTTAATTACTTTGATTAGTAAATAAAATGTAATTAGTGTGTAGGGGGGTCATTGTCTAGTGTGAGGCCCACACGGTAAGATTTTGTGGAAAGTTGGGCATGGATTGGAGTACATGTAGGCAGTACATGTTCATGTTTACACAAACAATTTTCAACTATAATGTGGTTTATAGTATTTAGAAAACATTTTGTATTTCTTATCTCTAAAACAAACAATTGTTCTTGAGAGGAGCTTTATAATTTTCTAAGAATATATGTACTGTTTTCATCTGTTTTCATAAAATTAAAATGCATAATTTTCTCAAAATTGGTTCATGAAATAAATCTTGAAATTTCAGAGCTTATCAAGAAAATAATCACCTAAATTTTTACCATGTATCATGCTTGTTTGATAACACAATTCTAGATAGAAGTCAAACAAAATTACAAATTCCTACCCCCTAGTTTTTTCTTATTTTCATCATCAGTAAAATCTAAATGTCTAATTTTACTTGGAGTGAATTATGTAACCTCTATTGAGAGTTTTGATTAATATACAAAGACATCCCACTTTTTTTGAAATCCATCGTCAATCATGAAATTCCTACTTAAAATTATCTTAAACCTAACTTCTATGCTTATTTTTCTATATGGAAACTTGAGTAAGATGATCCTATACGTCTCTCATCTCCGTCCATTTATATCGTATCATGTGACATGAACAATTAATCAAATATAATTTCATACCACAATACAAATTTTGGATAAAATGGTCTCACCATAAGGTATCCACTCAGAAAACAAATAAATGAAACCTCCAACAAATCATATATTATCTTGTATCACATGTCGTTTTTTGAACGAAAGTCTCATGTTAAGACCATTCCATCGAAGATTTTCACAATGAGATTATGTAAATGGTGGGGTCACATTGAACCATTCCGTATATACAGTACTAATTTTCCTTTTTTTTAAGTTTCTATTTATCTAACAAGTATTTTTTGAAGTTTTTACTATTGGTATGATTCGAGTCATTGACTTTAGAGTCATTTGCCCAAACACTAAGCCCGTCGATCTATCAGCTGAGCTACACCCCTGTTAGTATTTTCCTTTTCTTTTCACTCTTCAAAATAAGCTAATAATAATAATAATAATAATAATAACAATAATAACATTATAGTGAACACGTGATTAGCAAATCTTTAATTACTTTGATTAGTAAATAAAATGTAATTAGTGTGTGGGGGGGTCATTGTCTAGTGTGAGGCCCACACGGTAAGATTTTGTGGAAAGTTGGGCATGGACAGGTGTCAAAAGGAATTTTGCCGCCTCTTCTGACAACGAAACTCTGCTCCAGAGAGAGAGAAAGGGTCAAGTCACGCACTCTGCATGGATCTCTCGAAACAGGACTAATAGGAGCTCGCCACGTGCGCTTGTCGGGTCAAGTACGAGTCCTCGATTAGTCCTTTTCACGGGTCTGGCTTTGACACAGACGGTGAAAGGCTGTTATTATAATAATAGTGTTATATATTCTTAGACGAGATTTATATCGTGTGGTGCTCAGTTTCATTGCTCTTTCGTGGACCCACAACAAGAGATGCTTACACGTGGCGTCAAGTGTATGATCACTTGAGATTTGCATCATCCAAATCAATTATAGATTTTTTTTATCTTTAAAATATATTAATATATAAAGTTGAACGTTACATATATCAATTGAATATTAAATCAGTAAATCTTTATAATTCAAAACAGAATTTTATGGATTACAATAAAAGTATAGTTACGGGATTGTAATTAAATTATCGAATTACATTCTAATCAAAATTAGTTGAATAAGAGTGAAACCTAGCTAACTTTATAAATTTGGTAGTTGTGTGTCGAAGATGATGGAGCTAAAGTGTACTAGAATAAAGTTTTTAAAATGAATTTGTACTAATTACAAAAACGTTATAATCACGATATTGTAGCTAAATTATATATTCATTGAATTTCGATAAAAAAAAAATTATTGAATATGAAACCTATCTAACTTCATAAATTGGATGGTGATACATTAAGGATAATGGAGCTCATGTACTTGAAAAACATTTTTAAAAGCAAATATTAACGAATTATAAAAACGTTATAGTCATCATAGTCATAGGATTGTAGTTAAACTATCGATTGAATTTTGATTAAAAAAAATAATTGAACAACAATAAAACGTATCTAACTTCATAAATTGTATGGTGATGCATTGAGGATGATGAAGCTCATGTACTTAAAGAACGTTTTAAAAGCAAATATTTAGTCATAAGATTTTAGCTAAACAATCGATTGAATTTTCGATAAAAAAAATAGTTGAATAAGAATGACACCTAACTTTATCTATTGGGTGGTGGTGGTGAATTAAGGACGATAGAGCTCAAGTGTACTTGAAGAAAGTTTTAAAAAGTGAATATTTACTGATTATAATAACGTTCTAGTCACGAGATTATATCTAAACTATCGAATGAATTTTGATAACAAATACCTTTTTTTTTTATCGAATAGAAATGACACCAAACTCAAGAATTGGATGGTGGTGCATTGAGTATGATGGAGCTCAAGTGTACTTGAAGAAAGTTTTCAGTGTTTGACAATTGATGTGGGTCCGCTGATATGTCAATCATTTTGTGTGGGACCGACTGCTTTTTTGTGTTGCCCATCTCGTGATCTATCAGTGAAAATCAAAAAATCTAATATATCTTGGATACACCGAATGTATTGTACCTGATTACTGTATATATTGTACCTGATTACTGTAATCCTATCGTGTAATAATATAAAAACTAATGTGATTTGTTATCTATATCATATAACATGATTTTATTGATTATTAAGAAATATCAGATGTATCTAAATTTTTTTTTATAATGATGATGATATATATATATCATAATATATTAATATATACTGATTTTGATATAAATTATTCCATCACTGTTTTTGCCTTGCAAACTAGGACAGGAGGAAGATTATTAAGAAACATCAGATGTATCTAAAATTTTTTCTATAATGATGATGATATATATATATATCATAATATATTAATATATACTGATTTTGATATAAATTATTCCATCACTGTTTTTGCCTTGCAAACTAGGGCAGGAGAAATTGATATTCCGACAACGTGTGATCATATGTAAAAATAACACAATCCAATCATAATCATAGCTTCTTTTTTTTTGTTTTAAATCTTTTTCTTGAAATTGTATATGTATACATTTTCTTTTATGTTTTTTTTTTCTTTTAATCTAAGTCTAATCATTATTGATCGGTGTTTATTCATAAATCTCTTAATTATAATTTCAATTTGGATTCGGTTAATGTGTGTCCTTTCAAGTAAATGTGATAATATGTAGAAATAACATAATCCAATCATAATCATAGCTTTTTTTTGATCTTTTTCATGAAATTGTATATGTATATGTTTTTTATGTTTTTTACTTTTGATCTAAGTCTAATCATTATCAATCAGTCTTTATTCATAAATCTCTTAATCTCAATTTCAATTTAAGTTCAGTTAATGTGTACCTTTCGAAGTACATGTTAAGAGAATATCAAACATTAACAAGAGTAAAGTTTAAAATTTTTGTTTGGAGAAACCATTATACTAAAAAAAAAAAGTTAAGGAGATTTTTGAAAAAGTTTCAAATTTTGAAGGTAATTTTATAATTGTTTTTCAAAAAGTTTCTTAAGTTGTCCCGTTTGGACCCCTCCCTCTATTTTATCGTGTGCTTTTATAATACATTTTAACACTCCTTTAATTTTCATCGGTTAGAATCTATACCGACCAACACAAGTTATGATACTTGGTAGAAGTATTTGACTTGTTAATTCAAATACTTTGAACAATTTAAGGTTTATTCTTAGGCAATTATGTAAATTATATTCAATCTAAACCGTTGAAAGTACTATAATTTAAGGGTCAAGATTTTGTATTTGAATTTATGGAAAAACAAAAAAGGTTAATAATGTTATTCCAAATTCTACCAGTGAAACAACTTTATTTCAAATTATGAAGAAAACAACTTTCGAACTAAAAAAACACCTTTTGAATTACAAAAACGCTTTGGCAATATTTGAAAAGGCAAACCAATCAAGATTCAAAAAAAGGTGTAGTGAAGTCTTATCAAATCATTTGTCTTATCATCAACTTCAATTTGCAAATAATGATATATGAAAAAAAAAAAAGGTTTAATTCATTACCTATTAATTATACATTATTAGTTTAACCCACTGTCCAACGTCAAGTTAAATTTGTAAAATTAAACGTAAAATATCATATGATTTGTAGAATATGAAGCCATTTAGAGGTACACTTACATGTTACATGTATATTCATACACTTAAAAACATATCAATTCTTATTAGCTACCATAGACGATGTTATTAAATTCTTATTTTTTTTTTGAAAGTATTGCAAATTTTAGGGATCAGAGCTAGGTAAAGAATGTATGTGATTCAATCTCACAATTTTATTATAATATGGTATGTCCGAGTAATTTATAACTAATTCCTCTAAACCCATCTTGTTTTTAGATAATTAAGAATACTAATTCTTTTGGTTACTTACATTTAAAAAAATGCATTAAAGTGTTTTGATATTTGTTTTTTGTATTTTTTATTTTAATAAACATAATCAATCAGAATGATTGTTGCATCATAAAGAGCTTAAAGGGTCCCAACTAAGTTGACACACAACAAAACATTAAATCATGTGTACGCAACTCTCCAAACTAACCAATATTATTACTAAAAATGAAAATACCTGGGCTCCAGAATAAAAGAAACACTAAACAACCGTAAAAGCATCAGGGAAAATGATAAACTGGAAAGGGAGAAAAATCCCTATTTACAATAGTATAAAAAAATTCGGACACGTAAACCACTATTGATTCTGAATCAAAGAAAGATTATGAGAGGCTAAACAATTTTCTCCTTGATACCTTTGCAATAGATGTAACAAAGTGAATGTTTGGATATTGATTTGAGAGAAGAAACAGTCAGATCATCTTCAAGACGGCTCTCTAAACCCACTCATTAGCTAAAATAACTAATGAGAATGGTTTTGAAGCACTTCAATGGGCTCTCTATTTTCTCTTTCTTATTATTTTTTTCATATATTAAAACTAATTTTGTTATTGAAAACATGATATCAATTTTGAATACAATTTAAACCAAAATAAATTTATTTATATTTTAAATTTTAAAAATATTAAAATATTAACGACTATCTATAAAAGAAAGGATGTTTGGAGTGATCCATGAAATGTTTCTAGCTAAAATAGCTGTTTAGCTAAAATAGCTAAAATTTAGAGATCATTATTGAAGACGCTCTAATAAGTGTTTTTAGATATCAAGATTAAATACACCCTTCGTTATATATATATATATATATATATATATATATATATATATATATATATATGTTTTGACATTATTTTTTATCATAAATTTCCAAGTCAGTACGCATTGATATAACTTCATTAGTATGTTGGATGTGTAAACCGTTAGATTTACATACTTTGACTCAAAGTGTATACACTTGTCAAAACTTCTCCATAATTAATAGTCTACATGTAATGCACTGATATAAGTTACATCAGTACGCACCGAAAAGAAAATGACTGATTTTTGAGTATTAGATTTCAAATACTTCTTGATCAACTTTGTAGAATAAGGAGAAGATAGTCGACAATTGCTTTACTTTTCATGTGGGGGGTTTTACTTAGTTTGTAAATTCCTCTCCAACCACCAAAAATCTCTCTCCAACAACCAAAAAATCTAAGTACTACATATAATAATGATCAATTTGTTAACTGTTTAGACAGACCCTGCACTGGTTGTTGCCAAATCAAATCAACGAAAAAAAAAACCAGAAAGGAAAATAGCAACCATATTGCATATTAATTTTGTCTCTTCAGACTTCAATGAAGGTATATATAGCTTGGCCTAGTTCGATTGATATATGAGCCCAGCAATCATGCATGGAGTCCTCTATGTACCTTTCTCCATTATTAAAGTTTTGATTCGTACTTAAAACGATAAGTTTTTAATTCTAACAGTTTACCGGAAGATGTTAGATTCGAGTTGGTCGTCATAAAATGTATTTAATTTGTAGGGTTAATATTAAAAATCCCCCTCACATTTGAACTATTATTAGATGTATAGTTACAAATGCTTTTATTTTCAAAACCTCCTCTATGGACTAACACCGTTAGCATTCGATTTGTGTTGACTGTTAAAAATTCTAAAATATCTCTATTTAAGCTTCAATTGTATGAATTGACTATTATACCATCATACTTTTACCAAATAAAAATTAATAAAATGATACAAAATGCGGGAATGTTAACTTGCAAAGGAGAAGATATTCGGTGAACAATTTTATCCCTAAAAGCAACAAAATTACAAATGAACCAAAAACATTGAAAATAAACTAGAATATGTATTTATTTGTCTTTTTTTATAAATCCAAGCAAATATTTTTTGTTCATTTGTAATTTTGTTATTTTTAAGGATAAAATTGTCCAACAAATATCTTCTCATTTGCAAGTTAACATTCTCGTCTTTTATATCATTTTATTAATTTATTTGATAAAAGTATAAGGGTATAATGATCAATTCATACAATTGAAGCTTAAATAGAGACATTTTAGACTTTTTAATAGTCAAACTCAATCATCTCAAATGAAATGCTAAATGTGTTAGTTTATAGGGAAGATTTCTAAAATAAAAATATTTGTAACTATATATCCGATAATAATTCCAAGGTGATGAGAGGTTTTTAATATTAACCCTAATTTGTATTTGGTATCTCCTCTTTATCTTTTTTTTTTTTGAAATGTCTAGCGTCCCGAGGGCGACCCAAATATCAACTTCAATAATATCGATGAGCAATCCCCCTACACATACCGGCAATGTACACAATAAGACTTAGACTCTCTCTACGAACGTGGAAAGGAAGATGCACGTCAATCCAGCTAAGATGACATGTGCTATTGTATTTGTTATAAATAATGGTAGACCGGCCCAATTCGATAATACATAAATGATGTAGCATATGAATTGTAACAACAATGCAAGTAATAAAATGATATATGCTAGTTACAACCTCATATGCCGGATCATTTGGCCAAATAATTTAGACAATATAACATTGCTTATTTGTATTATTTTATCTGAATTTATTTGTGTTTGAACTTGGTCCACCTGATGGAGTACTACACTTGTAAGTTTAAGTTTTTGAATCTAGTGAATTACTTACGGATCGAATCAAACCATCAATAAAAAGCAATATACTTTCATTTATTTATCATTTACATAAATGTGATCCATAATTATATATATATATTAATTATATATATAATTATAATATAATATAATATAATTAAATACCAACCTTTTCATTCATTTATATGTATCAAAAACAACCTTAGCTAAGTCACGACTTTGAACAAAATTGTGCAAGATGGACAAGAGACCCAAAAATCAAAGTGGAAAAAAAGGGAAGAAGAAGACAAAAGCCAAAGCACTTAATTATAAGAAAGCAGATACAAGTACTTCAAGTTGCAGACTTGCAGTACTATTAATTTCTCTGATTACCATTAAACACTTAATTAATTCAAGTTTAATATAATTAAGAATTCATTATTGTTGCTTTAAGGCATCTTAATCTACCTACCGTTAAGTTAACTTATAGTTCTCCATTAGCCGACCCTAAGCTAGTTGATATTATTATATAGAATAATAATAAATATATCAAATTAATTATGTTTACTGAAAGCTGAGTCATAGAAAAAAAAAATATATATATATATACATTGTATTATGACTATTATCACTCAATGTTAAAATATTCAATTAATTAAACTACACTACTGATTGATATATATATATATATATATATATATTATAATACATTTTTTATTTTATTATTCAATTAATATAATATAATTCAAGTAATGTTTTGGGTTCATGTCTATAATATATATATATATATATATATATAAATAAATAGTTAGCTTTATATTTGAAGGTCAAATTGAACCAAATTGGAAGAACAAAAATCACATATATGATATCTTAACATTAATTTAATAAAAAATTAAAATGTTTTCACGAATTTTAACTATAATGCTTTGTTAGTTTAAATATGATTAATTATATGATTGTTTCCTATGAATTTGAATAAATTAGATTGTATTCATATTTAAAAAAAAAAATTATAAACGAGAGTCATTCAATCTGATATTTTAAGTTCGAATCACCGCCGTTACATGTGATATATCAAAAACAAAATTATAAACGAGACCAAAAAATTGTCACTTTTCCACAGTAATAAACCCAATTATTAATTTCATTTGAAATTAATTATATAGAATCAATTCGATATGTTGATTATATTCTCTCTTTTTTTGAAGAGATATATGTTGATTATATTCTAATTATAAAATTAGAGTGAATTAAATTGAAAATTATATAATAAGAAGAACATTTGATTGAATTTATTTTGAGAAATCAATGGATTTGAAATTGATGACCCCTCTATAAGTTTTGTTAAATCAAATGATGACAAATGGCATAATCATGAATTTCACTAACATACATAACAAAACATGCATGTCTGATTCTCTCATGCATGCTCTTATATCTTTTGATTTTAATTATTATTTTTCTTATTATAAAGTTCTTTAATTAATAATTATTTTGTAACCATCTTGATTTATTTGTATTATAATGCCATGGATGAGCTGGGAGAGCATATCAAAGTTTGGGTCGAGCAAGATCCCATTTTCAAATTCCAAATCATTGAAGAATAAAACAAGAAAATGACAAGAATAAAATGTTTATTTATTACCCATCTTTTAATTCATCTTTTGTTTTATTTTTTAATTAGGAAACAGAAACTCATCGAAATCCATGAACAAACAAAAAAGACAATATGTAGCTCCATAAATATACAGTTTATTTAATGTGATGGTGAAATTTTCATTATTTTAATTACCTTAAGTTAAATTAACTTACTATTTTATTTTTGGGTCAATTTTGATCTTTTAAATTAAGGCTTCAATCTTCATCACCATGAAGGTATATATATTTAAAATTTCTACTACAAAATTCCAACAAAATTTTCATTGTATTCATCTACCATTCAATTTTGTTTCAGATTTTTTTTTC
Organism: Dipteronia sinensis; assembly: GCA_033220585.1. Lineage (NCBI taxonomy): Eukaryota > Viridiplantae > Streptophyta > Magnoliopsida > Sapindales > Sapindaceae > Dipteronia > Dipteronia sinensis. The sequence continues at coordinate 68,968,814 of CM065639.1, read as the reverse complement.
TATTTTTCGATCATCTTAAAACACTATGTTTTTTGTTTAAAAAAAAAGCACTATGGTTCAATTCAAAATTTAATCAAATCCCACCAAACCTGAAGTGTCCACCCATACTTGTAATCGTCAGAGCGGACCGAAGACAAGAGATCTTAACAACTGAACTAATTAATATTTACAAGTAGTCATTATTAACACTTGATTTAGTCGATCAACAATACTAACAAAAATAAGGTTAATTATAATACAAATTTAAGTCAATGGTAGACTTTTTTTTTAGTTGAATTGTAGACTTATAAACCAAACTCCACTAATATTGTTTGAATTGATGACTGATATTTTAATATAATTAAGCAGCAGTCAAATTCAGTTAAAAGTACCAAACTTCTTCTTTACTTGATGACCTAGATAAGTCAACTATTATAGTGTATCTTATCTACCATAGCTTGTTCAATTCTTAATGGTAAAAAATAGTAGGAAAAAAAAAATTAATGGTTTTAAAAAAAAAAGAGTCAATATGAATTTATTTTTTTTACAGAATTTTCAAATTATATTAGTTTCATTGAAAGATAAAATGACTTTTTTTTTCCAATCGTAACACAAATTCAGACCTATAAGAGTTTGATGTAAAAAAATATGTAGATGATTGCTGTCACTTTATTATATAACAACTTTAATTGACAATGATAAGAACTAGCTAGAAGTTAATTTGTTTTCTCAAAAAAGATGTTTAATTATTAATTAATTATTATGATGATAAATCAATAATCAATGATGAAAATCATGATCAATCTAGATTTGGAACAAGAAATTAAAGCTAGTCAAGTTAGGCAGCCTGCTAGTAGCAGAATATTATCAATCACCTCCTCTCATGCATAGGATCTAAAAATGGTGGTGGTTTTAATTATTTTTTTATTAGATCCAACATGCAAAATTGTCTGAAATTTCAGCTCTTTCTATATATAAACAATTGCTCACTACTGATAATGAAATGAAGAAAATGAAACATAAAGCAGCAGAAATTGTAAATAAATAAATAAAAATTATAAATTAATTAATAAAATAAATAAAAAGATGCATGAAAGCACTTTTAGCCATACCTCTTAACACTATTTAATCAATGAATCAATCATTTCACTGTAAATCTTAGAAGTCTGTGAAGGGTTTAATGCACAACCCATCCTCTAAATATATAATAATAATAATAATTTTGTATTCATATTATTTCCGAACGATTAAAGTTGAAGTTATATAATATCGTAGAATCGGTTTCACAAAGTTAGGAATCTGAAAATTTAATTACATAACTTCCTATTATATTACATGACTTCGATATTCTAAAGATTTTTTTTTCAAGACCGAATTGATTAGAAAAATACCCATATTTGTATAAATCTTTCACACACACACTTAGTATCTATGTGTATGGCGAAATACAAATCATATTATCTTTTTACATGGTAGCTAGCTTTATATTCACTTTTTTGCTATATAGCTCCTTATTGCTTTATCAAGGTGATTAAACAAACAAAAGCATATCTTTTTTCTTTTATTGAGCAGAAAATTTAACAAAAACTTTGTTGAAAAAGAAAGTTGAAGAGAGAGAAGAGATTTTTATCTGTGTGTGGGGTGTGTTTGTTTAGTAAGAAAAAAAAAACAAAAGAAAAGACAGAAAGCTCAACGTCATATATATGATAATGAAGTTAAAGCCAGCTTTAGGGTTTTGTGTGGTTTTTGTGCTCTCTTGATTATTGTTTTGGATTACACACTTCAGATCCCTTCTCATCCACATCTCTCTCTCTCTCTCTCTCTCTCTCTCTCTCTCTCTCTCTCTCTCTCTCTCTCTCCATAGCTTCTTTGTTCATATTTCTGTGGTGGTTGTTCTTGGATTTTTCTTGCTTATTTGAAAAGCAAACAATTATACACGTAGAGCAAAAAAAAAAGTTGTTAGAAGATCTTGGGTATTTTTCTTTCACTTTGTTTCTTGCGAGTTATTTTTTTTAAAGAAAAAAAAAAACAAATATTGTCTCTTGGGTTGAAGCCAAGAGAGAAAAAAAAAAAAACATATACAAGCTAGAAATCAGCTTCTGCTTCTGCTTCTGCTTTCTTGATCATCATTTGGATTTTTCTTCTTTCTGGGTTTAAATTTTTTTTGTCTTTAATTTAGATCTCTTAAACAAATCCTTTTTGTAAAGTTTCAGAAGTGCTTTTTCTGGAAGTGCTTTTCTCAGGAGAAGATGATGAAAGACTTGATATTCCATCAACAACAACAACAACAACAAGCTTTGGAAGAAAACATGTCTAATTTGACTTCTGCTTCTGGTGAAGCAAGTGCTTCTTATAATTCACATCAAGCTCCAGCTCTTGAAGCTCAACCTCCTCCTGCTAAAAAGAAAAGAAACCTACCGGGCAATCCAGGTAATTAACTAATTAATAATCTCATCAAATCCATTTCATATTTCTTATAATTCACATAATTTCTTCAAATTTTTATTTTTTATTTTTGTGGGGGTGATTTGAATCAGACCCAGATGCAGAAGTGATATCTTTATCACCAAAAACACTCATGGCCACAAACAGATTCTTGTGTGAGATCTGCAACAAAGGTTTTCAAAGAGACCAGAATCTGCAGCTACACAGAAGAGGTCACAATCTGCCATGGAAGCTGAAGCAGAGATCAAAACTTGAAGTGATAAGGAAGAAGGTGTACGTGTGCCCGGAGACAACCTGCGTCCACCACGACCCATCAAGAGCTCTCGGAGACTTGACAGGAATCAAGAAGCACTTCTCCAGGAAGCACGGTGAGAAGAAGTGGAAATGTGACAAGTGCTCCAAGAAATATGCTGTTCAATCCGATTGGAAAGCACACTCCAAAACTTGCGGCACTAGAGAGTATAGATGTGACTGTGGCACCCTTTTCTCAAGGTAATACATATAATTAATAACCAATTATTGTTGTCCAATTATAAATCATCATTTTTTAGATTTTCCGGTCCGCAGCGTTGTTTAGGTTCTCCAGTTACCTCCGCAGTTGTTCAGGTTTGTAATTTATGTTCTCGAGTCGCATCCGCATTTATTTAGTTTCGTAATTTATGTTATCCAGTCGCGTCACAGTTTTATAGATTTGTAGGTTCTCGAGTCGCATCCACAGTTGTTTAGGTTCTCCGGTCACATACAGGTTTGTAATTTAGGTTCTCCAGTATTTAGGTTCTCTAGTCACGTATACAGTTTATTCGTAAATTAGGTTCTCCAGTCACATGCGAAGCTGTTAAGTTTATAATCTCTGTTCACATATACATATACGAGTAGACAGATTGGGAGGAAGAGAGAAGTACTGCTACCGGCTATTTTGAGACCCTAGAGAGAGGGAGAGATTCTAATTTCTAAGTATGGATAAATTTAATTGAAGCAGACTACGTGGACAATCTGTCCTTTGCTTCCACAGTGAAAAGAAATGGATGCAGAGAGAAAGAGAGAGAGAGAAAGTCAAAACATTTCTGGCATTGTCATATATAAGCACTTTTATATATAACCCATGGTTTTTGCTTTTGTTTTCTTGTGTTTTGAGCTGTGTTTTTATTTATAATTATATCAAAAAATTTCAGGAGGGACAGTTTCATCACACACAGAGCTTTTTGTGATGCATTGGCTGAAGAGAGTGCAAGAGCAATTCCAAATAATAATAGTAACAATGTTTCTTCTGATCATCATTATCATCATCAAAATCAAAATCAATTCCAAGTTCCACAATTCAATCATCAAGACCACCTCCATGGATTTTCACTCAAAAAAGAGCAGCATCAACAAAATTTCAGCCTAGTACCACCATGGCTCGCTAGTCAACCAATGCTAGGTGTGTCTGGTGGTGGCCTACCATCATCATCACAAGGTCTTGATCATCATCATCAATATCATCATCTCTCTTCTTCTTCTTCATCATCACCATCAATTTTCAACACAAGATTAGATCATCATCATCAAGAATTTCTCACAAACCCTAACCATAGTCTTGGACCCACACTACTCCCTCCTCCTCCTCCTCCTCCCTTCCATCATCATCAAACAGCAGTCTCATCACCATCACCATCGTCATTATCATCATCATCACCACACATGTCAGCTACTGCATTGCTGCAAAAAGCTGCTCAAATGGGTGCAACCATGAGCAGCAATGCACCTGATCACCACCACCCTGCTCTGAGCATGATCAGACCCCACCACCAACAACAACAGCAACAACAAGCTCACGTGTCTTCTGCTTCTTCTGCTGCAGCTGAAGATTCTTCTGCTCATAACCTTACAACATCATCAACAACAACAAGACCAACTGGGTTTGGTCTCAATTTGTCTTCACGTGATCAAGGGCTGACACAGCCTAGTAGTAGTGGTGTTGGTGGTGGTTTTGGCTCCTCCTCAAGTGCTCTTCTTCAAGAAATGATGATGATGAATCCAAATTCTTCAATATTTGATGATACTTTTGGTGGGAATTTGATGATCAATAGTAGTAGCACTTCAAAGAAATTAGATGGGATCAATAACAATTTGCATAATGAGTTTTCAAAAACAAGGAATGATGAAAATAATGGCGGCGGCCACGGAGGAGGTGGTGGTGGAGGAGAAGGGTTGACAAGAGATTTCTTGGGTCTTAGAGCACTTTCACATAGTGATATTCTGAGCATTGCTGGTCTTGGCAACTGCATGAACACAACTTCTCATGAGCAACAAAGTCATCAAAAACCATGGCAAGGTTAGCTCATTATTAGGTTTTTTTTTATATATAATTTTAATTTTTTTGTTGTTCACTTGTTCTTATATAACTTTGTTTATATCAATCTTCCAAATGGAAGGAATTATAATTTCTCTTTATCTCTCTCTCTCTCTCTCTCAATAGCATAATATATTACCTTTTTGTAGCTACATATATATTTACAAAGATTTTATTATTATTATTATTATTATTATTAAGTGAAAGAGAAAAGCTATATAGCTTTTTCTTTTCTTTTTTGTGATAATTGATGTAACTTAGCAATTATTTAGATCCAGTAACCTTATTGATGAATCAGCTAATATTCATTGGAACCAATATTTTTTTTAAACCCAAAAGTTCTAAAAATGAGAAATGAAAAAATAGAAAAGATTGATGCATGCACTCTCCAAAATCAGAGCTCCATGTGTACTATAATTAGTAGAATCCATATAAATCTGAAGTTAATTAATCATGAAATTGCAGAAAAATTTGTCAGTTATTTCTATATATGTTATAATTCTCAAGAATATATCTAAAAGAAATTTAGATTGAATCGACTCTAATTTCTCTAATATATAATTTGTTTGGCTTTTCTAAAATACAAGAAGACAAGTTTTCGATCACCCTATTATATCATATGTGCAGACAATAAGTTTCTATCATTGGTGAACTCATGATGCTCCCACTAATTGATCATGGTGGTCCATTTGATTGTTGTAAGAAATTAAACAAAATCACAAATATATACAATATATTTGTAACATCAATTTATGATCTATATATCTTGCATTACAAAAGGGTCATGAAGATCACGTAAACTAAGAATATATAGGACTCCAAGGAAATTTTTTTTGTAACTAATATCACTAAAATCAGTTTGTTCCTAAAAGAAAATGACTGTATCTATTAAAAAATTAGGTTGAGTTTATAGCGAAATTTACTTTATTAAATTTTCATTTCAGGTGTAAATTCGATCGTTTTCTCTGTCTAAAAGCTTAAAATAAGAAAAAACTTCGGATATGTGAATATATACGTGTAACGCGTTATATGTATATATATTTCAAGCATTGGATTCTATATAGGAAAGATTATAGTAAAATATATGTGTTCATATATATTTTTATAAAAACATGAGAGAGAGAGAGAGATTATGTTTTGACACAAGTGGGATTCAATCCCGAGAGAAGATTTGAAACTCTATTGGATTTGTTTTTTTTTTTCTTGTTTTTGGACTTTTTTTTTTTTTTTGAATTTGAAAAATAGTTTTCTCATATATATAAAATAATATGGTCATTGTAGTGATATACAAGCTGGAGAAGCTGTCGACATGCATGTTTACAAAAGTTATTTTTGTATGGGTTTGTTATGGTCCCGTGACTCAAAATAAGCTTATTCAATTCTCGTGATTCAAAAAACAAAAAAAGTTCGTACTAAAATATGATACAAACTTAACGACGTCGTTGAACTTAACTCGTGTAATGTTCAACGTTAATCACACGTTTACGTATAACTCTAAATGAATAAATTTTGTATCTAAACTTTCTATACTTTACCGACTAATATTTTTTAATTAAAAGTTTATTCAACTTATAATCGTTCAATTTTACTTGATGGTAAATAGTAAATGATATTCATTTAATCTATCAAAATATCATAAATTCGAGTTGTTATATATATATATATAGAGAGAGAGAGAGAGAGATAAAGTAATGACATTTTTTTATGGTTTGTTGGCTTGGTATTTCAATTACATCTAATGAATTAAACTTTTTGTTTTTATCCAAACTAATGACATTGTTAGAACCCTCTTCCTCTTTTAAAAAAGTTGATGTCTATACGACTCAAGGATGCACATAAAGAAAATATTGAATAAATATTGAAGATGTCAAATTTAATCATATTCATTTAATAGTCTTATAACTACGTGCATTCTCTTTTTTAGATGATTAAAAATGTTTCCTTAATATGTATTTGTTGGATATCGAATATATCGTTATGCATCACTGAAGTGAATAAATAAGTTAGCGTGACAAATGAGTGACGTTGGTATTCATATGAATCATACTTGAGACATAATATACTTTCTCGTTAGAACTCACTTGATATTGTTCAATATCAATAAAGAGAATAAACAAGTTAGAGTACGTGGGCGAATAAGTGATGTTGACATTCATACTCGAGACATCATCATATTTATAATCTCCTTAGAAATTGAACTCAGACCAAATTCATCATCAACGGTATCCAATGTGTTAACAATTAATACTTCCTTTACAGTTTTAAATTCATTTGAATGATATCTAATTTTAGTATGATATCTAATTTTATTGAGAGAATTGAGAGAGAGAGAGAGAGAGAGAGAGAGAGAGAGAGAGAGAGAGAGAGAGAGAGAGGTGTTTGGGTAATGAAATAGAATTGTTATTATATGTATCTAAGGTATGATTAGGCTATGATAAGAGATAAAGGTAGTATATTTGTTTTCTGTGAAAACTTTATAAAACCAGAATCGTGTATACATGGGTGGGTGCATGAGAAAGATGCTTATCCCTAATTTTATTATAATTATAATTATTATTATTATTTATTTATTGTTGCTATAAGCCTATGATCTTGCTATATATATATATATATATATATATATATATATTCATGATTCATGTTAATGTTAGTTTAAATAGATGTTTGGACTAAAACTTTGAAAGTGGTGCTGGCACCTGTCCTTTCATATTGGTTTTCCAAAATAGTTGAAGAAATTGATTAAAAAAAATTGAGGAACCAAAAAGGAGATTCCTCTGAAATCCCACTTTCATTTGATATATATATATATATATATATATATATATATCTCCTTTCTTTCTTTCTTCTTACAAACACAGACAGACAGAATGGCCAGCTGCCTTTAAGTGTAAGGTATGTGCATGCATGTTTTTGGGATGGGGATATATACAAACTGTATATATGTTTAATTAATTTTATAATCACTTCCTCTCAAACCATTTTCTGAGTTTTCCACATCAGACATCAGTATACAGAAATTATCTCCTTAGACGTTGAATAAACACAAGAAATTGAATCTTATATAAAACACAAACATATATATCATAATAATTAATATTTTTAGGATCAATCTGAACTAATTTATATGTAGAATATCTGATTATCATATATATATATATATATATATATAGACAATCTGTTTTGTAGTACTATAGACATATGACAATCAATGATCTTGTAAGAAAATTATATTCGGGGTTTACAACCAAATAGTATCCTATATTATATATGTACCACTACACAATAGTGAAAAAGAACATCCGATATCTATTACTGTAAAAGAAAACAATAGTCTTAAAGACACTATATATGTATATAAACACACCCTGTACACACTACACAACACAACATCCCAAGTAATATACATATATAATATATAGACAAAAATACATGTGAATGTAGATGAAAACAATGTTTTTGATGGGGTAATTTAAGATGCAAAGACAGAGCATGCACAATCCCCCAAATACACCACATTGTTTTCCTCCTCTTGAATTTGTATGCTTTTTTGTTGGGGGTGCTTTTTGTCTGGTGGGTTTCTTTCTCTCTCTCTATATATATTTAAAACAAAAAACAAAACAAAACCCAATAAATATATATATATATATATATATTGTGTGTAGTGTGGGTGGTGGTATCTCCAAAAGCTGATCGACCCATCAAAGCTGCTTTTGCCCTCTAGCTTATTAGGTTATCAGCTTGTGTGTGTATATTGTATATTGTGAGAGACAGAGAGAAGAAAGTGCTTTTGGGAATTTGGCTTTGTTTGTGTTTGTTTGTTTTGTTTTACGTATTTTGATGGTGGGGAAAAGCATAGCTAAAAAATAGTTGACTTGTCATTGTATTATAATTCATAAAGATGCTCCACATATCCTTTGTGTTATTATTATTACTTCTGCTACAGTTTCTTTTTCTTTGACTTACACAATGCATTATTTCTCTCTCACTTTTAAATGTATATGTTACAACTTACAAGGGTGGAAGGGTGTGATGATGATGAGTTCGGATTCTTTTCGATCCGCGATCTGACTTTTTATTGGTCTTTTCATGATATAACTAGTGAACATAAACATAAAAAACATAGAATGATCTAGATCCGTCTTTTTAGATAAATATTTCATTTAAACTCAAATAATTTAATAAAAAAAAAAAACAACCCCGGAAAAAAATAAGATTGGGAAAGGATTCAAACTTGTGGAATTGTATAACATTAGTCTCTATAGTTTTTTGACAATATTTATCTATCCATCTATATAGACCATGTATTTTTTTGAAGTTTTTTACCATTAATAGAATTCGAATCGCTGATTTGGGAGTCATTTACCAAAACCCCAAACTTGTCCAACTACCAGTAAAGCTACATCCTTGAGTGCATTAGTCTCTATAGTTATTAGGGAAATTTGCTGCTTGTTATATGTATATATATATATAGAGAGAGAGAGAGGGAGAGAACTAACTATTCTAATAAATCCGGGGTTTGAGACATGATAGGGGCTATGACTTGAACCCACCGTCTTATGGTGTAAGTGTGAATGGTATATCACTAGGTTCAGTGACAGATCCAGAAATTTTAACGAGATAAGACAGTTGAACAAAAAAAATATATGAAAAGTACTGAAAAATTAAGATCAGAGTAAAATGAGATATTTTTTTAATATATATATATAAAGAAAAAAATGATGGTATAAAGAAGTTTAGATAAAATAAAACACTTACTCAAGATGAACAACATAATCTTACATTCAAAATGAAATAAAAATAAGAAAAAAAATATTTAAAAATAAATAATAACCAGAGAAACAATGTAAATAATGTAGAGTTACAATATTTATTATTTTAAAAATTTTGTTTTGTATTTATAATGAATTAATTATAATTTTTGTAAAAATAACTGATTAATAAATATTATTAGACATGTTTTTAAATTTTTGTTATTTTAATAATTATTGACAAATTATTATTTTATTGATTCTAAATAAATTAAAACTATAAAATAAAGAAAAATACTAAGGATAAAATAAACTAAATCATAATAATAATTGATGAACTATTATAATAAAAAAATTAAAGTATAAAATGCAAATGGTTGTCTACCACTCGGGTTTAAAGAGGCTATATTTCTAAGAGTGTTATATAAATATATATATATATATATATATATATATATATATATATATATATATATATATATTCTTTCTGAAGAATTGGAGGTGGGGCATGGGCCCAACCTGGTCCAATCGGGTTGTATTTGCACCCAAAGTACTAAAATTTTGCAAAGTCTAATATTACCCTTAATTCAAATTATAAAAATAATTTCAAATACATCTCATATATCTAGATAGTACATATATATATATATATATATATATATATATATATATATATATATATTCTTTCTGAAGAATTGGAGGTGGGGCATGGGCCCAACCTGGTCCAATCGGGTTGTATTTGCACCCAAAGTACTAAAATTTTGCAAAGTCTAATATTACCCTTAATTCAAATTATAAAAATAATTTCAAATACATCTCATATATCTAGATAGTACAATATTTAATATTTTGAACATTAAAAAAATATAAATAGTAAAAAAAATGTAATAATTTTTATTACAATATAAAATATTTATTACTTAAAACTTAAATAGTAATTATTTAAAATTAAAAATATTGGGTAACTAAATTAAAATAAAAACATATTAAAAATACTTAAAATAAAATAAGAAAAGTTATAAAAAAAAAGATTGGAGGTGGAAGGTTGCTGCCCAGATTAAGCCGAGATACTAGTATAATCTTTCCATTTCTTGTTTCCAAATTGTTTTTCTTTTTTGGAAACGAAACACAATCTTTGTTTTCAATTTTATTTTTTATTTAATTATTTTATAATTTTATAATTTATAATATTTTCATAGAAATTAAAAGGCCAGGCCGGCATATTTGGTAAACATTGGGGTGTGCTTACGAGTTCTAACATTTTAAAAAATTAATGGGGTGTGCATACAAAAATAGGTATACATATAATTTTTCAAGGGTGTAAATATTGACACTTAAGTATAAATGTATAATAATTAAAATTTCACATTCGAAAATGAGAATTATAATATTGATTAGACCTCAAAATCACATAATTAAGTTTGGATTTGATTTGATTAAACTAAAAATTACATGCTATTAATAAAAAAATTCAAAATCACCCGGGCTCTCTCTTGTTGTGCTTTACGCGGCCCATTAACGGACTTTGACATATTTTTATATTCTCAATGATATTCTCCATGAGCTTTTCTAAAAAAAAAAAGAAAAAAAAAAGAAGAAAAGGTATCCTCCATGAGCAATAACATAAAACAGCGGTAATATGAGGTTGTTTTGTAGTATACCCCACTCACCCACACAATAGGGTTGTGGGTTCGAGTTCTCCCTACTCCTCAAAACCTGAATTTATGTAATATTTAAAATAAAATAAAAAGTAACCGGTCCTCGATGGCAGCTGAGTATGTGGTGGCTCCATTAGCTCCACCTTTGAAATCACCTGGCACCAGAAGAAATTAGTGCATATACTTTGCAGCTTGATCTATATTTCTTATCAGAGATGTCCACTGCAGATGCTGTTTAAAATTTAGGAAACTTTTCTATAGTATGATGCTACTAAAATATTTGAATTTATTTTTCTTTTCTATATCTAATAGCTTGGAGAAGATCAATGCTCCTTTAGTCGTTTAATTTTACTTCTGATTTGGATGTTGGATTGGATTTGAGCATGTGTGATTCTGTTTTTTAGATACTTAATTAGCAGACTGATATCACTATTTAACACTCTTTTGTTATCGGGTTTGAAATATTAATTGTCACAAAAACAAAATTTTAAAATAGTTAAAACTTATAAGTGCTTTTATTTTTATGTTATAATGTTGAGTTGGAACAGATAAAATCATAGAAAGCACTTGACCAATATGAATTAATGAAATTATTTGCTGTATATAATGACTTGAAATCAAATTATATTTCCGGAAACGTAATATTTTGTTGTTGTTGAAATACAACTAATGCCCGGGTCTTGGTGAGATTAATTAGACTCTACAAGCACGATCCGAAATAATACTCTCACTATTGAAGAGAGGATACATATGGACTACAACTCTCAGGACTAGAGAGAGAGCTGCTCCCATAAACCGGAAAAAAACTTCCTACACATACTTGTAAAATACGTGTGATGGAACTCGAAACCCTAACCACCAGATGTGGAAGGAAGATGCACAACTATCTTTATTAAGAGGTGACATGCTCCAGAAATGTAATATTAAATTTAGAGTTTGGGAGAATAGAACACAATTCGAATTTACAACATCAAAGACCTAAGTGTGCGTCCTAGTTAATTTCAGTTTTGAGTGTCGATTTTGAGTCAAATTGATACTTTGACAGAATTGGTGTCTCAATTTGAGTGAGATCGGTGTGCAATAACATTTCAAAATCAAGTCTATCAGCTATCAAACTATTGATCGATTTATTATTTACATATTTAAATTAAGTGAAATAACAATATTATCTATTTGTTTTCGAGTAAAATAAAATAGTGAAATATAATATTTATTTAATTCATTAAACAAAATTTTCTTCCTTAAAAAACCCTAACCCTAAAATTATGTCAAATTTTGGAAAAAGAGAACCCTTGAACCCTTATGAGTTATGACTTCCACGGTCTGTAAAGCTGTTGCACGCATTAAATATTAAAAAGATCAAAAAAAGGTAATTGTTTTTTCCTGTTCTAGCTATTTTCATGTCTATACATGTATCTTTAGATAATGTTTGTGTTTGAACTAATTTTTTAAAAAAAATTTATTTTGACCTAAATATGGTTTTATTAGCTATCATTAATTGTACAGGATACGGTTTTATTTTGATCGTGGTTGATTCAGCTCAAGAAAATTGGTTTTATGTTATGTTTGGGATTGCTTTTACTTGAAAATTAATCACTTATTTCTCGAGTTTTAGACAATTGGGTGTTTGGTAAACTTCCCAAAAGCAATTTATTTCACAATTTATTCCTCCAATAATCAGCTTTTGATAAGTTGGGTGGGAGTTGCTTTTGAAACCAAAAGCTGAATTTTTACTTCAGAAATGTCTAAAATATCCTCACTATTTTATTAAAAGACAATATTACCCTTCTATTTAATAATGATATAATAAAAATTAAAAAATATCTGTTCAACCAAAAAAATTAAAAAATATAAATGTTGTGGCCACCGCCGGACGTCGGGCTCGGAGGAGGACCGGAATTCTGTCATTGGAGGAGGATCGACCTCTTCTGGCATCGCCGGATCTGGATCCACCAGTGAGTGCAGATGACGGAAAGCTGCCGGAGATAGACCGAGTGCCCAATTCGACCCGACCCAGCACGCTTGGAAAGCCGCCGGATATAGAGCGGGTGCAGATGACGGAAGCCGCCGAGAGCAAGCATGAAAGATCTAAGCTTATGGTTGTCGTTTCTGTTCGCCGGTGAATCCAGAACCGGATTCGGCTTCGCCAGAGGAGGCGAACCGCCTAACGACGACATCGCCGTCATTACGACATCGCGTCGCTGGAGTCAACGGATTCACTTCGGCATTTAAATTTTAGGTTTTCCAATTTTTTTTAATTTTTTAATATTTATTTTAATTATATTTCCTTTTTTAAAAAAATATTATAATTATATTCTATATTTACTATAAATTTAATTTTTAAATATACAATTACTATGCCAATTGATTGATGTATATTTTTGTCATTTCATCAAGTACATTTTCCATTATTTCACAAGCGAAGCAATTTTAAAATTTAGATTACCAAACATCTGTCCACTTTATCGGTAAGCAAATTATTTCTCAAGTTAAGCTATAAACATATTAGTATTGAAGCAAAGCAATCCCAAACATAGCCTTAGTATGCTACTTTGTGATCTAATGTTCATAAAATTTGAGTAAGTTATTAATGATTGGCAAGGATATATGATCCATGTTTGAAGTTATTTATGTATAAGAATTTTAAGGCCATTGAAGGTCAAATTCTAGTACTAGTGTGACATTCATATACTACATTTAATAAACTATATAGACATTCAAATAGTTACGGTTTTATTTTTTGGCCATAGACTTGAAAAGTAGTTCAGAATTGTACGTTAACGATATGGGATGTGACATTGTGATCCGTAATGGATAAGGTCCAAACCGGAGAGATAGAGCACATGCAAAATTCTGAAGAGGAAAAAACTTGTAGATTTCATGATAGTTTTATTTTTTTATTTTTATCTCGCTCATATTTTTGATTTCATGATACTTTTTTTTTTATCTTGTTCATATTTTTATTTCATGATACTATAAGTTTTTCTAAAATTGTGAGCAACATATGACATTATATCTTGAGTTTAAGAAAACCGAATTGATTGGAATGTTTAAGTAAGTGAGAGTTGACCGGATAGAGCCCGTTTGATTGTGATCAATATTTGTTGGGCTTGGTGCACCTTAGCTACATTAAATATATGTAGGATTTGGTATGAGCTATTGTATATGTGTGGGCCTAAGTATTCCTTTTGTGACTAGTCATCCTATTAGGATTGAGAATCCTTTATGGGTTAGGATTGAGAATCCTTTATGGGTTAGGATTCTAAGAAGTTATACTATTTGTAGGAGGTCCCTACTCTCACTCACAGTGTGTGTTATAAAATTGTCTCACCATTAGGCACTCTAAGAAAAGTGGGTAGAGAGTAGAAGATTTCATATTATTGTTTTGTTTTCTTTTCAGGTTATTGCTATTAAGCTATTATGAATTCAGTAAATTCAGGTACACTTTCATGCTTATGTATTTAATACGAGTCATATATTTTAGCATAATATTTACAGTGGTATCACATTTTTACATAGGCTGAATACTGAATTCTTGTTATTATTCGTCTACTGTTTTAATACATGAATATATTGAATTTATGTTGAATTCGTTAAAGAAATCTCTTTTGTTTGTTGATTGGTTTCAAGATAGAAATATGTTGATAGCCTGATAGGATTCGATTAGTAGATGAATACAAAATTTAGGATATAAGTTTTAGATCGCAGTTGTGTGAAACCGATGTTGAAGGTGTGATGAAGGATTGGATCAGATGGACCCTGATCTGGGTCACTTGGGTTGCTGGGTTTTCTCACCAGACCCGTGCCCATGTGAAGAACTCACAAGATCTGTTTTCATTCTCTTGGGTCGATGGGTTTTCAAACCCAACCCAGTTTTCTCCGCTCGGTCAACGCCACCACAGTCGGTGGGCTTCGCTGGTTTTGGCACGAATCTCGTGCGATTCACGACAGAAATCTCGATCGACGATCATCGATCACTTCCCGGCGAAGATCGGTCGACCTTGAGGTTGGTTTTGGGCCGCGAGCGATCGCGATTCTCCTCGGTCTCGATCTCGATCTCGTCTAGATCCGCGGGTTGTGGGTCGTCCGCTGTTTCCCCGCCGTGCGCCGTTGCCTTCAGGTGACGGATGGGCTGTCGAGGCGGCAGCGAACGCAGTCTAGGGTTTCCATGGACTGATTTTGCTTTGGGCCACTCTTTGAAAATTCGATATTTTTGAAGGACTATTTTGTAATTATTTTGGGCCATTAAGTGATTTGACAAACTTTTGGGGTCAATTTATAATTACCAAAACGTACTGGGCCAGTTTGCAATTTTAAGATAGTTTTGGAGCCGATTTATAATTAATGAAAAATTACGGGGTCATTTTGTAATTTTCAAAAGTTTTGGGACAAAAATTTAATTATTAAAATTTACTGGGTCAGTTTGTAATTTTGACAAATATGGGGGCTCATTTATAATTACTGAAACTCCATGGGTCTTTCTGTAATTTTACAAAATCAGGGGCAGTGTTTATAATTTTCCAAAAATGTTTTGGGAATAATTGCAGTTCATAATCTTTGTGATTTCGGATGATTATGTTTCTACGTAGTAGACTAGTCATTAAGTTTTCATAATGATTATTTTGTTTGAAATTAATAATCTGTTTAGTATATTCTTGTGAATCAGGTGATTATGTTCTCACGTAGTGACCGATCATTTCGATTTTGAGAACTTATTTGACTGACGGTTATTAATTTGATAGTTTTAATAATTGATTGAATATTTTTATGAATTGGATGATTATGTTTCACGTAGTGACTAATCATTAAGATTCTGAGATGTTCGTTGGTTATCAATTATTAAATTTGAACTGCAAAGATGAAAATGCATATTTTAATCATCTCCGTATGAGGGTTATCATATGTGATAGGTGATGTTTTTCTCCGTAGGAGGTTCGTCATCTTGAGGTATTCATCTATAAAACTACAATAATGGAAACTGAATACATGTTTTAATCATCTCCGTAGGAGGGTTATCACATGTGATAGGTGGTGTTCTTCTCTGTAGGAGGTTCATCATTTATAGAATGTTATGGTGTTTGCCTAATCACATGTTGTATTATGTTTCTATAAATGTTTTGACTGTTGTTTTATGAGCATGAAATCCCTAAATCTCTTGTTTTGAAATTCAGTTTTCAATGTCAACAACTTTGCTTCCCAATTGTCTGCTATCAAACCTTTGGATGGGACTAATTTTGAGGAATGGAAAGAGTCTAATCGGAAATGTTTGATGATCATGCGTTTGTCCATTTCCAAAACTATTAAGAAAAGTATTCCAAAATGCAAGGATGCAAAGGCTTTTCTTAAAGCTGTGAGTGGTAAGTTCAAGAAGCAGAGCAAGGCTGAGAGGGGAAAGTATCTGAGCTAGCTGGCAACTACGGTTTATGATGGTACCTGTGATGTTCGTGAGCATATTATGAAGATGACTAATATGGCCATGAAATTAAGGGATCTGAATACAGAGATCTCTGACTCTCACCTTGTATGGCAGGTCCTTGAGTCTCTTCCAAGTGATTTTGATGTTCAGAAAACCTCTTATAATGCTCAAGAGGCTGAATGGACTTTGGACCAAATGACTGCTATTTTGTGGTCTAGAAGGAAGAGACTATTCGCAAGAGTAAGAAACAGAGTGCTCATATGGTTACTCACAGCTACAAGGGTAAGAAGAAGTTCAGTGGGGGTAAGAAGTTTAAATATCATGGAAAGAAAACTGGCAAGACTCATAGGTTCGTTAAGGCTAAGGGTGAAGATATGAAAGGCAAATGTTTTTGGTGTAAAAAGAAGGGCCATATGAAGAACGATTGCTTTAAGTTTAAGAAACACCTAGAAGGTACCCCTTATAGCTCTCGTATGTTTTGAATCTAATTTGGTTGATGTCCCTTTGAATTCTTGGTGGATTGATTCTGGAGCTACTATTCACGTTTCGAATTCCTTTCAGGGCTTCAGAAGCAAAAGGAAACCAAGGGATAAAGAAGCTATCGTTTTTATGGGAAATGGAGAGAAGGCTTTAGTTGAGTTTATAGGAGTTGTTAGATTACCTTTAGCTTCAGGAAAGTTTTTAGATTTAGATGATGTTGCTTTTGTTCCTTCTCTCAGACGTAATTTGATTTCCATTTCTAGGTTGGATATTAATGGTTATCGTTTTGAATTCATTAATAAAGGATTTGTTCTTCATCATGGTTCTCTTCTCCTTGGCTCTGGTTGTTTATGCGATGGTTTGTATAAATTGAATTTACACTCTGATTTTGATGGTGAATGTTCTCGTTCCGCTGCTGTGATAAATTCTACCATTGGCTCCAAACGCCAGAGGGAAAATTGTTCGTCCATGCTATGGCATAGACGTTTAGGCCATATATCCAAAGATCGGATTGAAAGATTAATCGGAAATGGTATTCTTAATTCACTTGACTTTTCAGATTTTGAGTCTTGTGTTAATTGTTTGAAGGGTAAAATGACAAGAGCTAAAAAGAAAGGGGCTACCAGAAGTCATATATGTGGGCCATTTTCACTCGCCACACTTGGTGGATATAGATACTTCATTTCTTTCATTGATGATTTCTCGCGTTATGGTTACATCTATCTCATTCACGAGAAATCCGAAGCCTTAGATATCTTCAAAATATATAAGGCTGAGGTTGAATTAAAATTAGAAAGAAAGATTAAATGTGTCAGATCTGATCGTGGGGGTGAATATTATGGTAGGTATGGTGAAGCTGGTCAGAATCCTGGTCCGTTTGCAATATTTTTGCAAGAATGTGGGATTGGTGCTCAATACACCATGCCGGGTGAACCTAAACAAAATGGAGTTGCTGAGAGGCGTAATCGCACATTAATGGACATGGTAAGAAGTATGATCAGTACGACTTCTTTGCCTAAATTTTTATGGGGTGATGCATTGACAGCAGCTTTTATTCTTAATAGAGTTCTCAGTAAATCAGTGCCTAAAACTCCATTTGAAATGTGGTTTGGTTTGAAGCCAAAATTGAGTCACATGAGAGTATGGGGATGTCCTGCGGAAGTGATGCCTTATGATCCTAATTTGAAAAAGCTGAATTTTAAGACTTTTAGTGCTTTTTTCCTGGGATATGCGGATAAATCAAAAGGATATAGATTTTATTGTCCTACATACTCTATGAGGATCGTTGAATCTAAACGTGCTGTATTCTTGGAGGAAGGTACTGACGTTGAAAAAGATATGCAAACTCAAGAGTTTGCGTTTGAGGAAGAAAGATCGGCTAATCCAACATCTTCTACTTCATTGGATATTGTCATACCACATCTCTTTGAGCATCATGATGAGTGACTATCTGAACTAGATGATGTGCCCCAACCAGTTGTTGATGAGTCTCAACTGGTTATTTATCAGCCTGAGCCTGTTATTGATGAACCCCAGCCAGTTGTTGATGAGCCACAACCAATTGTTGATATTCCTTTAAGGAGATCTCAGAGGTTTCGTAGATCTGCCATTCCTGATGATTATATTGTTTATTCACAGGAGCATGATTTTGACTTAGAAGTGGATGATGATCCTCGGACTTATGATCAAGCTGTTCGGAGCCCTCAATTGTCAAAATGGATGGATGCTATGATCGATGAACTGAGATCCATTGATACAAATCGTGTTTGGGATTTGGTTGAACTGCCTGATGGTTGTAAGCCCATTGGCTGCAAATGGGTTTTTAAGACTAAAAGAGACTCGAAAGGCAATGTTGAGAGATATAAAGCTAGACTCGTAGCGAAAGGGTTCAGTCAAAAGGAAGGTATTGATTATACCGAGACCTTTTCGCATGTCTCTTCAAAAGATGCATTTAGGATTATTATGGCCTTAGTAGCTCATTTTGATTTAGAGCTGCATCAAATGGATGTGAAGACCGCTTTCCTAAATGGAGATCTCGTAGAGGATGTATACATGGTGCAACCTGAAGGTTTTCAGACAGTTGGTAAGGAACATATGGTTTGCAAGCTCAGAAAATCCATTTATGGTCTGAAACAAGCTTCAAGGCAATGGTATTTGAAATTTGATGATGTTATTACATCGTATGGTTTTGTTGAAAATTCAATGGATCATTGCATATACCTCAAGATCAGTGGGAGCAATTTAAGTTTTCTTATACTTTATGTTGATGATATTTTGCTCGCCAGCAATAATTTAGGGTTACTGCATGATACCAAGAATTTTCTATCTCGTAGCTTTGAAATGAAGGATCTTGGGGAAGCCTCTTTTGTCCTTGGTATTGAGATACAACGTGATAGGTCACGTGGTTTGCTTGGATTATCTCAAAAGGCTTACATCAATAGAGTACTAGAGAGGTTTAACATGAGCGATTGTTCCCCAGGTGAGGTACCTATTGTGAAAAGAGATAAATTTACGAAGCTACAGTGTCCCCAAAATGAGCTAGAACGTTCTCAAATGAAAGATGTCCCATATTCATCTGCGGTTGGCAGTTTGATGTATGCACAGGTTTGTACACGTCCTGATATTGCTTTTGCAATTAGTGTACTTGGCAGATTTCAAAGTAATCCTGGTATGCATCATTGGACAGCAGCAAAGAAAGTTATGCGTTATCTGCAGCGAACAAAGGATTTCATGCTCACTTATAGGCGTTCTGGCCTATTGGAAGTTGTTGGTTATGCAGATGCGGATTTTGCTGGTTGTGCAGATGATCTAAAATCTACTTCGGGTTTTGTGTTTATGTTGGCTGGTGGAGCCATATCGTGGAAGAGTGTCAAGCAGACACTTACAGCTTCATCTACTATGCAAGCTGAGTTTGTGGCATGTTATGAAGCAACAATCCAAGCGGTTTGGTTGCGGAATTTCATTTCAGGGTTAAAGATTGTGGATTCTATTTCTAAGCCATTAAATTTATTGTGATAATTCCTCAACGGTTTCTTTCTCCAAGAACAATAAAAGGTCTTCAGGATCTAAACATATGGAGATCAAGTATCTTGTGGTTAGAGAGAAAGTTCAGGAGTTGCAAACTTCTATTATTCATATTGCCACAAAAGAGATGATAGCTTGATCCCCTAACCAAGGGACTATCTCCGAAGGTTTTTAAAGGGCATGTTACCCGTATGGGGTTGGTAGATAGTTATGATATGCTTGGTTAGTGGGAGTTATGTTTTGTTTTTTAAATTAACTGCAGTTTTATGTTTAATAAAATTTGTTTATTTGTTCTCGAGAATATATTTGTACATTGTATATGTATGTTATTTGCCATAATATGCGCGCATATATGTTTTTTGATTATGGCATGACATCTCAAAGCTTTTGGCTTTGAGGGGGCAATTTACTCATAAGGTATAAAGTTTCCACCGATGAGTGAATATTACTTAAGACATAAGGATTTGCCCGTCTTAAGAGAGATTTAACTCTTGGTCAAAGTGTTTGGCCAGTGAGTATAAGATGCTTAAGACATTAAGTTTGCTCGTCTTAAGCTGCTTTGCATTATGCTAAGTTGGACCTATATGGAAATAGGCATGATGATCACATTTGCATGTAATTTCCATACCACACATACATACCATTTTACCCGGGTAGGTAGAGCTAAGGGTATTTTGATTATATATGGTCTTATGTCGATTAAAGATGTAATGATCTATATAGTTGGATACTTAAGGTTCTATTGGACTAAGGGGAATGAAGGTGTTGCTCTCTTAAGCATTCTTTGTGGCCACAGATAATTGTTTGTCAATTCGGAGTGTCGTTTTCTAAAATGAATTTATAAATATAAAATGATAATGTCTATGTAGCTCAAGTGGGAGAATGTAAGTTTTTATAAAATTGTGAGCAACATATGACATTATATCTTGAGTTTATGAAAACCGAATTGATTGGAATGTTTAAGTAAGTGAGAGTTGACAGGATATAGCCCGTTTGATTGTGATCAATATTTGTTGGGATTGGTGCACCTTAGCTACATTAAATATATGTAGGATATGGTATGGGCTATTGTATATGTGTGGGCCTAAGTATTCCTTTGGGGACTAGTCATCCTATTAGGATTGAGAATCCTTTATGGGTTAGGATTCGAGGAAGTTATACTATTTATAGGGGGTCCCTACTCTCACTCACAGTGTGTGTTACAGAATTGTCTCCCCATTAGGCACTCTGAGAAAGGTGAGTAGAGAGTAGAAGATTTCCTATTATTGTTTTGTTTTCTTTTCAGGTTATTGCTATTACGCTATTATGGATTCAGGAAATTCAAGTACGCTTTCATGCTTATGTATTTAATACGAGTCATATATTTTAGCATAATATTTACAGATACTTTTTTTAATTAATTAACTCTGGATTTCAACTTCTTTTTCTCGACTGTTTTTTTTTTAATTTTATTTTCATGTCTATTATTCTTCTTCTTTTGTTCCTTTTTTTTTTTTGATAAAACGATATTTTTAATATTTAATTAATTCTAGTTTTTGTTTTCTCTTCTTTTATTTTCAATTCTGGAAATGGGACGTGGTACTCCAAAGATTTATTTTAATGAGTTGTTTTTCTTTATGCAGGGGCTGTGGCCCAAAGGCCCAATTTTTTTTTAAATGGGTGTTTATGCATTCCCTGGTTTCAGGTTTGGTGGGCTGGGTTGTTGGGCTGGATTCAGGTCCGGGGCAACAGGTGGGGTGAAAGTCCAAATTTTACCATGCTGTGCCAATTATCAAGTAAGTTTCACTATTTTTGAAGGACCTTTATATAATTTTATATTAAATAGGAAAGAAAACCCTATTCATTCAACCACCAGACCGACCAAACCTAGACTTCTCTGTTCTGCCGCCTCCTTCATCTGCACCGGCCTTCTCAGGTAATGATTCTTTGATTTAATTTGTATCAAAACGAACAATCTTCTATGTCTCTGTTTTTACAGTGTATGTATATATAACTCCTCTTCTACTTGAGGCAATGATGGAGTTCTTGCTGAACCTTCTTAGATCACTTTCCAAATGACAATGATCAAAATACCATGGGTTCTGTTTCTGGTCATATGCCTTCTATAATATGCTCCTAAATACATCTATAACCGATTACACCTCATTTATTTATTTAATTACTATTCACAAAAATTAATATAAACCAAATGCCATAAAACATCATCACTGCCTCAAGTAGAAGAGGAGTTATATATACATACACTGTAAAAACAGAGACATAGAAGATTGTTCGTTTTGATACAAATTAAATCAAAGAATCATTACCTGAGAAGGCCGGTGCAGATGGAGGAGGCGGCAGAACAGAAAAGTCTAGGTTTGGTCGGTCTGGTGGCTGAATGAATAGGGTTTTCTTTCCTATTTAATATAAAATTATATAAAGGTCCTTCAAAAATAGTGAAACTTACTTGATAATTGGCACAACATGGTAAAATTCAGACTTTCACCCCACCTGTTGCCCCGGACCTAAATCGAACCCAACAACCCAGCCCACCTAACCCGAAACCAGGGAATGCATAAACACCCATTTAAAAAAAATTGGGCCTTTGGGCCACATCCCCTGCATAAAGAAAAACAACTTATTAAAATAAATCTTTGGAGTACCACGTCCCATTTCCAGAATTGAAAATAAAAGAAGAGAAAACAAAAACTAGAATTAATTAAATATTAAAAATATTGTTTTATCAAAAAAAAAAGGAACAAAAGAAGAAGAATAATAGACATGAAAATAAAATTAAAAAAAAATAGCCGAGAAAAAGAAGTTGAAATCCAGAGTTAATTAATTAAAAAAAGTATCTGTAAATATTATGCTAAAATATATGACTCGTATTAAATACATAAGCATGAAAGCGTACCTGAATTTCCTGAATCCATAATAGCGTAATAGCAATAACCTGAAAAGAAAACAAAACAATAATAGGAAATCTTCTACTCTCTACTCACCTTTCTCAGAGTGCCTAATGGGGAGACAATTCTGTAACACACACTGTGAGTGAGAGTAGGGACCCCCTATAAATAGTATAACTTCCTCGAATCCTAACCCATAAAGGATTCTCAATCCTAATAGGATGACTAGTCCCCAAAGGAATACTTAGGCCCACACATATACAATAGCCCATACCATATCCTACATATATTTAATGTAGCTAAGGTGCACCAATCCCAACAAA
Source organism: Dipteronia sinensis (assembly GCA_033220585.1). Lineage (NCBI taxonomy): Eukaryota > Viridiplantae > Streptophyta > Magnoliopsida > Sapindales > Sapindaceae > Dipteronia > Dipteronia sinensis. The sequence continues at coordinate 68,945,524 of CM065639.1, read as the reverse complement.
TATTGATCACAATCAAACGGGCTATATCCGGTCAACTCTCACTTACTTAAACATTCCAATCAATTCGGTTTTCATAAACTCAAAATATAATGTCATATGTTGCTCACAATTTTAGAAAAACTTACATTCTCCCACTTGAGCTACATAGACATTATCATTTTATATTTATAAATTCATTTTAGAAAACGATACTCCGAATTGACAAACAATTATCTGTGGCCACAAAGAATGTTTAAGAGAGCAACACCTTCATTCCCCTTAGTCCAATAGAACCTTAAGTATCCAACTATATAGATCATTACATCTTTAATCGACATAAGACCATATATAATCAAAATACCCTTAGCTCTACCTACCCGGGTAAAATGGTATGTATGTGTGGTATGGAAATTACATGCAAATGTGATCATCATGCCTATTTCCATATAGGTCCAACTTTGCATAATGCAAAGCAGCTTAAGACGAGCAAACTTAATGTCTTAAGCATCTTACACTCATTGACCAAACACTTTGACCATGAGTTAAACCTCCCTTAAGACGGGCAAATCCTTCTGTCTTAAGTAATATTCACTCATCGGTGGAAACTTTATACCTTATGAGTAAATTGCCCCCTCAAAGCCAAAAGCTTTGAGATATCATGCCATAATCAAAAAACATATATGCGCGCATATTATGGCAAATAACATACATATACAATGTACAAATATATTCTCGAGAACAAATAAACAAATTTTATTAAACATAAAACTGCAGTTAATTTAAAAAACAAAACATAACTCCCACTAACCAAGCATATCATAACTATCTACCAACCCCATACGGGTAACATGCCCTTTAAAAACCTTCGGAGATAGTCCCTTGGTTAGGGGATCAAGCTATCATCTCTTTTGTGGCAATATGAATAATAGAAGTTTGCAACTCCTGAACTTTCTCTCTAACCACAAGATACTTGATCTCCATATGTTTAGATCCTGAAGACCTTTTATTGTTCTTGGAGAAAGAAACCGTTGCGGAATTATCACAATAGATTTAATGGCTTAGAAATAGAATCCACAATCTTTAACCCTGAAATGAAATTCCGCAACCAAACCGCTTGGATTGTTGCTTCATAACATGCCACAAACTCATCTTGCATAGTAGATGAAGCTGTAAGTGTCTGCTTGACACTCTTCCATGATATGGCTCCACCAGCCAACATAAACACAAAACCCGAAGTGGATTTTAGATCATCTGCACAACCAGCAAAATCCGCATCTGTATAACCAACAACTTCCAATAGGCCAGAACGCCTATAAGTGAGCATGAAATCCTTTGTTCGCTGCAGATAACGCATAACTTTCTTTGCTGCTGTCCAATGATGCATACCAGGATTACTTTGAAATCTGCCAAGTACACTAATTGCAAAAGCAATATCAGGACGTGTACAAACCTGTGCATACATCAAACTGCCAACCGCAGATGAATATGAGACATCTTTCATTTGAGAACGTTCTAGCTCATTTTTGGGACACTGTAGCTTCGTAAATTTATCTCCTTTCACAATAGGTACCTCACCTGGGGAACAATCGCTCATGTTAAACCTCTCTAGTACTCTATTGATGTAAGCCTTTTGAGATAATCCAAGCAAACTACGTGACCCATCACGTTATATCTCAATACCAAGGACAAAAGAGGCTTCCCCAAGATCCTTCATTTCAAAGCTACGAGATAGAAAATTCTTGGTATCATGCAGTAACCCTAAATTATTGTTGGCGAGCAAAATATCAACATAAAGTATAAGAAAAATTAAATTGCTCCCACTGATCATGAAATTGATCCCTTAATTTCATGGCCATATTAGTCATCTTCATAATATGCTCACGAACATCACAGGTACCATCATAAACCGTAGTTGCCAGCTGGCTCAGATACTTTCCCCTCTCAGCCTTGCTCTGCTTCTTGAACTTACCACTCACAGCTTTAAGAAAAGCCTTTGCATCCTTGCATTTTGGAATACTTTTCTTAATAGTTTTGGAAATGGACAAACGCATGATCATCAAACATTTCCGATTAGACTCTTTCCATTCCTCAAAATTAGTCCCATCCAAAGGTTTGATAGCAGACAATTGGGAAGCAAAGTTGTTGACATTGAAAACTGAATTTCAAAACAAGAGATTTAGGGATTTCATGCTCATAAAACAACAGTCAAAACATTTATAGAAACATAATACAACATGTGATTAGGCAAACACCATAACATTCTATAAATGAATTCCTCAAGATGATGAACCTCCTACGGAGAAGAATACCACCTATCACATGTGATAACCCTCCTACGGAGATGATTAAAACATGTATTCAGTTTCCATTATTGCAGTTTTATAGATGAATACCTCAAGATGACGAACCTCCTACGGAGAAAAACATCACCTATCACATATGATAACCCTCATACGGAGATGATTAAAATATGCATTTTCATCTTTGCAGTTCAAATTTAATAATTGATAACTAACGAACATCTCAGAATCTTAATGATTAGTCACTACGTGAAACATAATCATCCAATTCATAAAAATATTCAATCAATTATTAAAACTATCAAATTAATAACCATCAGTCAAATAAGTTCTCAAAATCGAAATGATCGGTCACTACGTGAGAACATAATCACCTGATTCACAAGAATATACTAAACAGATTATTAATTTCAAACAAAATAATCATTATGAAAACTTAATGACTAGTCTACTATGTAGAAACATAATCATCCGAAATCACAAAGATTATGAACTGCAATTATTCCCAAAACATTTTTGGAAAATTATAAACACTGCCCCTGATTTTGTAAAATTACAGAAAGACCCATGGAGTTTCAGTAATTATAAATGAGCCCCCATATTTGTCAAAATTACAAACTGACCCAGTAAATTTTAATAATTAAATTTTTGTCCCAAAACTTTTGAAAATTACAAAATGACCCCGTAATTTTTCATTAATTATAAATCGGCTCCAAAACTATCTTAAAATTGCAAACTGGCCCAGTACGTTTTGGTAATTATAAATTGACCCCAAAAGTTTGTCAAATCACTTAATGGCCCAAAATAATTACAAAATAGTCCTTCAAAAATATCGAATTTTCAAAGAGTGGCCCAAAGCAAAATCAGTCCATGGAAACCCTAGACTGCGTTCGCTGCCGCCTCGACAGCCCATCCGTCACCTGAAGGCAACGGCGCACGGCGGGGAAACAGCGGACGACCCACAACCCGCGGATCTAGACGAGATCGAGATCGAGACCGAGGAGAATCGCGATCGCTCGCGGCCCAAAACCAACCTCAAGGTCGACCGATCTTCGCCGGGAAGTGATCGATGATCGTCGATCGAGATTTCTGTCGTGAATCGCACGAGATTCGTGCCAAAACCAGCGAAGCCCACCGACTGTGGTGGCGTTGACCGAGCGGAGAAAACTGGGTTGGGTTTGAAAACCCATCGACCCAAGAGAATGAAAACAGATCTTGTGAGTTCTTCACATGGGCACGGGTCTGGTGAGAAAACCCAGCAACCCAAGTGACCCAGATCAGGGTCCATCTGATCCAATCCTTCATCACACCTTCAACATCGGTTTCACACAACTGCGATCTAAAACTTATATCCTAAATTTTGTATTCATCTACTAATCGAATCCTATCAGGCTATCAACATATTTCTATCTTGAAACCAATCAACAAACAAAAGAGATTTCTTTAACGAATTCAACATAAATTCAATATATTCATGTATTAAAACAGTAGACGAATAATAACAAGAATTCAGTATTCAGCCTATGTAAAAATGTGATACCACTGTAAATATTATGCTAAAATATATGACTCGTATTAAATACATAAGCATGAAAGTGTACCTGAATTTACTGAATTCATAATAGCTTAATAGCAATAACCTGAAAAGAAAACAAAACAATAATATGAAATCTTCTACTCTCTACCCACTTTTCTTAGAGTGCCTAATGGTGAGACAATTTTATAACACACACTGTGAGTGAGAGTAGGGACCTCCTATAAATAGTATAACTTCTTAGAATCCTAACCCATAAAGGATTCTCAATCCTAACCCATAAAGGATTCTCAATCCTAATAGGATGACTAGTCACAAAAGGAATACTTAGGCCCACACATATACAATAGCCCATACCAAATCCTACATATATTTAATGTAGCTAAGGTGCACCAAGCCCAACAAATATTGATCACAATCAAACGGGCTCTATCCGGTCAACTCTCACTTACTTAAACATTCCAATCAATTCGGTTTTCTTAAACTCAAGATATAATGTCATATGTTGCTCACAATTTTAGAAAAACTTATAGTATCATGAAATAAAAATATGAACAAGATAAAAAAAAAAGTATCATGAAATCAAAAATATGAGCGAGATAAAAATAAAAAAATAAAACTATCATGAAATCTACAAGTTTTTTCCTCTTCAGAATTTTGCATGTGCTCTATCTCTCCGGTTTGGACCTTATCCATTACGGATCACAATGTCACATCCCATATCGTTAACGTACAATTCTGAACTACTTTTCAAGTCTATGGCCAAAAAATAAAACCGTAACTATTTGAATGTCTATATAGTTTATTAAATGTAGTATATGAATGTCACACTAGTACTAGAATTTGACCTTCAATGGCCTTAAAATTCTTATACATAAATAACTTCAAACATGGATCATATATCCTTGCCAATCATTAATAACTTACTCAAATTTTATGAACATTAGATCACAAAGTAGCATACTAAGGCTATGTTTGGGATTGCTTTGCTTCAATACTAATATGTTTATAGCTTAACTTGAGAAATAATTTGCTTACCGATAAAGTGGACAGATGTTTGGTAATCTAAATTTTAAAATTGCTTCGCTTGTGAAATAATGGAAAATGTACTTGATGAAATGACAAAAATATACATCAATCAATTGGCATAGTAATTGTATATTTAAAAATTAAATTTATAGTAAATATAGAATATAATTATAATATTTTTTTAAAAAAGGAAATATAATTAAAATAAATATTAAAAAATTAAAAAAAATTGGAAAACCTAAAATTTAAATGCCGAAGTGAATCCGTTGACTCTAGCGACGGGGATGTCGTCGTTAGGCGGTTCGCCTCCTCTGGCGAAGCCGAATCCGGTTCTGGATTCACCGGCGAACAGAGACGACAACCATAAGCTTAGATCTGTCATGCTTGCTCTCAGTGGCTTCCGTCATTTGCACCTGCTCTATATCCGGCGGCTTTCCAAGCGTGCTGGGTCGGGTCGAATTGGGCACTCGGTCTATCTCCGGCAGCTTTCCGTCATCTGCACTCACCGGTGGATCCAGATCCGGCGATGCCAGAAGAGGTCGATCCTCCTCCAATGACATAATTCCGGTCCTCCTCCGAGTCCGACGTCCGGCGGTGGCCACAACATTTATATTTTTTAATTTTTTTGGTTGAACAGATATTTTTTAGTTTTTATTATATCATTATTAAATAGAAGGTTAATATTGTCTTTTAATAAAATAGTGAGGATATTTTAGACATTTCTGAAGTAAAAATTCAGCTTTTGGTTTCAAAAGCAACCCCCACCCAACTTATCAAAAGCTAATTATTGGAGGAATAAATTGTGAAATAAGTTGCTTTTGGGAAGTTTACCAAACACTAAATTGTCCAAAACTCGAGAAATAAGTGATTAATTTTCAAGTAAAAACAATCCCAAACATAACATAAAACCAGTTTTCTTGAGCTGAATCAACCACGATCAAAATAACACAGTATCTTGTACAATTAATGATAGCTAATAAAACTATATTTAGGTCAAAATAAATTTTTTTAAAAAAATTAGTTCAAACACAAACATTATCTAAAGATACATGTATAGACATGAAAATAGCTAGAACAGGAAAAAAACAATTACCTTTTTTTGATCTTTTTAATATTTAATGCGTGCAACAGCTCTACAGACTGTGGAAGTCATAAGGGTTCAAGGGTTCTCCTTTTCCAAAAATTTGACATAATTTTAGGGTTAGGGTTTTTTAAGAGAAGAAAATTTTGTTTAATGAATTAAATAAATATTATATTTTACTATTTTATTTTACTCGAAAACAAATAGATAATATTGTTATTTCACTTAATTTAAATATGTAAATAATAAATCAATAGTTTGATAGCTGATAGACTTGATTTTGAAATGTTATTGCACACCAATCTCACTCAAATTGAGACACAAATTCTGTCAAAGTATCAATTTGACTCAAAATGGACACTCAAAAGCTGAAATTATCTAGGACGCACACTTAGGTCTTTGATGTTGTAAGTTCGAATTGTGTTCTATTCTCCCAAACTCTAAATTTAATATTACGTTTCTGGAGCATGTCACCTCTTAATAAAGATAGTTGTGCATCTTCCTTCCACATCTGGTGGTTAGGGTTTCGAGGTTCACCACACGTATTTTACAAGTATGTGTAGGAAGTTTTTTCCCGGTTTATGGGAGCAGCTCTCTCTCTGGTCCTGAGAGTTGTAGTTCATATGTATCCTCTCTTCAATAGTGGGAGTACTATTTCGGGTGGTGCTTGTAGAGTCTAATTAATCTCACCAAGACCCGGGCAGTAGTTGTATTTCAACAACAAAAAAATATTACGTTTCCGGAAATATAATTTGATTTCAAGTCATTATATACAGCAAATAATTTCATTAATTCATATTGGTCAAGTGCTTTCTATGATTTTATCTGTTTCAACTCAACATTATAACATAAAAATAAAAGCACTTATAAGTTTTAACTATTTTAAAATTTTGTTTTTGTGACAATTAATATTTCAAACCCGATAACAAAAGAGTGTTAAATAGTGATATCAGTCTGCTAATTAAGTATCCAAAAAACAGAATCACACATGCTCAAATCCAATCCAAAATCCAAATCAGAAGTAAAATTAAACGACTAAAGGAGCATTGATCTTCTCCAAGCTATTAGATATAGAAAAGAAAAATAAATTCAAATATTTTAGTAGCATCATACTATAGAAAAGTTTTCTAAATTTTAAACAGCATCTGCAGTGGACATCTCTGATAAGAAATATAGAACAAGCTGCAAAGTATATGCACTAATTTCTTTTGGTGCCAGGTGATTTCAAAGGTGGAGCTAATGGAGCCACCACATACTCAGCTGCCATCGAGGACCGGTTACTTTTTATTTTATTTTAAATATTATATAAATTCAGATTTTGAGGAGTAGGGAGAACTCGAACCCACAACCCTATTGTGTGGGTGAGTGGGGTATACTACAAAACAACCTCATATTACCGCTGTTTTATGTTATTGCTCATGGAGGATACCTTTTCTTCTTTTCTGTTTTTTTTGATGAGAAAAGCTCATGGAGAATATCATTGAGAATATAAAAATATGTCAAAGTCCGTTAATGGGCCGCGTAAAGCACAACAAGAGAGAGCCCGGGTGATTTTGAATTTTTTTATTAATAGCATGTAATTTTTAGTTTAATCAAATCAAATCCAAACTTAATTATGTGATTTTGAGGTCTAATCAATATTATAATTCTCATTTTCGAATGTGAAATTTTAATTATTATACATTTATACTTAAGTATCAATATTTACACCCTTGAAAAATTATATGTACACTTTTTTTGTATGCACACCCCATTAATTTTTTTTTAAATGTTAGAACTTGTAAGCACATCCCAATGTTTACCAAATATGCCCTCCCGGCATTTTAATTTCTATGAAAATATTATAAATTATAAAATTATAAAATAATTAAATAAAAAAGAAAATTGAAAACAAAGATTGTGTTTCGTTTCCAAAAAAGAAAAACAATTTGAAAACAAGAAATGAAAAGATTGTACTACTGTCTCGGCTTAATCTGGGCAGCAACCTTCCACCTCCAATCTTTTTTTTTATAACTTCTCTTATTTTATTTTAAGTATTTTTAATCTGTTTTTATTTTAATTTAGTTACCCAATATTTTTAATTTTAAATAATTACTATTTAAGTTTTAAGTAATAAATATTTTATATTGTAATAAAAATTATTACATTTTTTTTACTATTTATATTTTTTTAATGTTCAAAATATTAAATATTGTACTATCTAGATATATGAGATGTATTTGAAATTATTTTTATAATTTGAATGAAGGGTAATATTAGACTTTTCAAAATTTTAGTACTTTGGGTGCAAATACAGCCCGATTGGACCAGGTTGGGCCCATGCCCCATCTTAAATTCTTCAGAATGAATATATATATATATAACACTCTTAGAAATATAGCCTCTTTTAACCTGAAATATAGCCTCTTTTAACCCGAGTGGTAGACAACCATTTGCATTTTATACTTTAATTTTTTTTATTATAATAGTCCATCAATTATTATTATGATTTAGTTTATTTTATTCTTAGTATTTTTCTTTATTTTATAGTTTTAATTTATTTAGAATCAATAAAATAATAATTTGTCAATAATTATTAAAATAACAAAAATTTAAAAACATGTCTAATATTATTTATTAATCAGTTATTTTTACAAAAATTATAACTAATTCATTATAAATACAAAACAAAATTTTTAAAATAATAAATATTGTAACTCTACATTATTTACATTGTTTCTCTGGTTATTATTTATTTTTAAATATTTTTTTTCTTATTTTTATTTCATTTTGAATGTAAGATTATGTAGTTCATCTTGAGTAAGTGTTTTATTTTATCTAAACTTCTTTATACCATCATTTTTTTCTTTTTATATATATATATTAAAAAAAAATCTCATTTTACTCGGATCTTAATTTTTCAGTACTTTTCATATATATTTTTTGTTCAACTGTCTCATCTCGTTAAAATTTCTCGATCCGTCACTGAACCTAGTGATATACCATTCACACTTACACCATAAGACGGTGGGTTCAAGTCATAGCCCCTGTCATGTCTCAAACCCCGGATTTATTAGAATAGTTAGTTCTCTCTCTCTCTCTCTCTCTCTCTCTCTCTCTCTCTCTCTCTCTATATATATATATATATATATATATATATATAACAAGCAGCAAATTTCCCTAATAACTATAGAGAATAATGCACTCAAGGATGTAGCTTTACTGGTAGATGGACAAGTTTGAGGTTTTGGTAAATGACTCTCAAATCAGCGATTCGAATTCTATTAATAGTAAAAAACTTCAAAAAAATACATAGTTTATATAGATGGATAGATAAATATTGTCAAAAAACTATAGAGACTAATGTTATACAATTCCATATGTTTGAATCCTTTCCCGGTCTTATTTTTTTCCGAGGTTTTTTTTTTTTTGGTTAAATTATTTGAGTTTAAATGAAATATTTGTTTAAAAAGACGGATCTAGATCATTCTATGTTTTTTATATTTATGTTCACCGGTTATATCATGAAAAGACCAATAAAAAGTCAGATCGCGGCTCGAAAAGAATCCGAACTCATCATCATCACACCCTTCCACCCTTGTAAGTTGTAACATATACATTTAAAAGTGAGAGAAATAATGCATTGTGTAAGTCAAAGAAAAAGAAACTGTAGCAGAAGTAATAATAATAACACAAAGGATATGTGGAGCATCTTTATGAATTATAATACAATGACAAGTCAACTATTTTTTAGCTATGCTTTTCCCCACCATCAAAATACGTAAACAAAACAAACAAACACAAACAAAGCCAAATGCCCAAAAGCACTTTCTTCTCTCTCTCTCTCTCACTCACAATATACAATATACACACACAAGCTGATAACCTAATAAGGCCCAGTTTGGCATTGCTTCCCCAGTTATTTTTGGGGCCAAAAGTGATTCCTGACCAATGATAGGGTGTTTGGTAAAATTATGGGGAAGTGCTTTTGGCTACTTTTAGCTTCTCTCAGCTGAGTTTTTGAGAAGCTACAAATACATGCTTTTGGAAATCAGTTTCTGCTTTTGAAAATGCATTACAGTGTTTTTTAATGAATTTTTACCAAACTTTCCTATTTTGCCCTTAGCGTTTCATGACATTTAACAAAATCATTTACCAATCAGATTGATTCGTTCAGGCTTCGATTTCTCCTCTCTCTCGCAACAATCATTATCATAATCAAACTTTTTTTTTCCAGAAATCATTATCATCAACAACAATTAACAACCACCCAGAAATCATTATCATCAACCCTAATATTTTTTTTTTGAAATAATTATCAAACACAAAAATTCATCCCCAGTTCATCATTATCATTATCAGTCAAACCCGAATTGTTTTTTTCTTTGCATTTATTTTTATTTTTCATTAAATACCATAAAAAATCCCACAACCATAAAAATCCCACAACCATCAAATACCATCCAAGTATCCAACCATCATCAATTTAAAAAAAAAAATTATGATGGAGATGAAGAACAGCCCAGAAGTTGAATCACAAAAAAAAATTATTTTTTATTTTATTTTGGTGGATATGATGAAGATGAGGTTGGGTGATGATTGTGATTTTGTATTGTGTTGGATTTAAAATTGAAGATGAAGATGAGGTTGGATCTTAGTTGTGAATGAAAGAAAATGGAGAGAGAGAAAGAGGGAGAGAGAGGCGGTGAGAGTGAGGTGAGACTTGAGAGCGAGGGAGAGAGAAAGAGATTAGAGTTAGGGTTTGTTTTTATTAATTTTGTTTTTTTAGTTGTTTTTATTATTTAATTTAATTTAATTTATTAATTTAAATGCATTTAATATATATATAATATTATTTCATTTAAAGTTTAATTTAAAAATGTTTTTATTTTTTAATTATTTGTAATTACAATGGTGTCCTTTTAGTAATTTTACACAATCACAGCACTTTTTACTTCTAGTTTACCAAACATATTGAAATTGCTTTTGGTTCTCACAGCACTTTTGAAAATCAGTTTACCAAACACTCAGCTGATTCTACCCACAGCAATTCCAAAAGCAATTCCCCCCACAGCAGATCCAAAAGCAATTCCCCCCACAGCACAACAATGCCAAACTGGGCCTAAGCTAGAGGGCAAAAGCAGCTTTGATGGGTCGATCAGCTTTTGGAGATACCACCACCCACACTACACACAATATATATATATATATATATATATATATATATATATATATATTTATTGGGTTTTGTTTTTTTTTTTTTTAAATATATATATAGAGAAAGAAACCCACCAGACAAAAAGCACCCCCAACAAAAAAGCATACAAATTCAAGAGGAGGAAAACAATGTGGTGTATTCGGGGGATTGTGCATGCTCTTTGTCTTTACATCTTAAATTACCCCATCAAAAACATTGTTTTCATCTACATTCACATGTATTTTTGTCTATATATTATATATGTATATTACTTGGGATGTTGTGTTGTGTAGTGTGTGCAGGGTGTGTTTATATACATATATAATGTCTTTAAGACTATTGTCTTTTACAGTAATAGATATCGGATGTTCTTTTTCACTATTGTTTTCTTTTACAGTAAATATATTAGATGTTCTTTTTCAAATATTTTGTAGTGGTACATATATAATATAGGATACTATTTCGTTGTAAACCCCGTATATAATTTTCGTACAAGATCATTATTGTCATATATCTATAGCACTACAAAACAGATTGTCTATATATATATGTGTGTGATAATCAGATATGATCAACCATTGGGATATTGCCTCTAGATATGAAAACTTTTAAAGTTAGAAATATATTAAATGATGTTGCTATGCATTTCAAAATCGGTGGCATTTTGGTTGGTTTTTAAGCAGTCTACGGTCGTCCACCAGAGGATGTAAGATCTCTTGATTTTTTGTTTTTGTTTTTATAAACTATAATTTTTTTTATTAGTGTCTTTTTGTTTTCAGTACAATTTCATCAGAAGTATGCTTGATCGTCTGGACACCGATGCTTAACTCTTCCCTAGAAATATCTCTTTCATAAATGAGGAGCATTCGTCAGATATTGTTAGAACTCTTATCTCTAGTATTTATCCAGACTTGTATGTTGACAAGTTCAAAGCTGACTATTCTTGGATTCGAGGACTCTATGCTCTACTGAAGCTGAGTTTAAGAAGCACTTCTTTTCCTTCTGTAAAGGTTTAGTTGATACCTATTCAGCAACTGTCTTTGCTCGAGTAACTTAAAACATATCAAAATAAATTTATTTTGGTTTCTTAGCTATTTGATTGTAATAAATTTATTTTGGTTTTCAGCAATTTATTGAGAACTGTGATAATGTGACTTTATATAATGGAGTAAACGGTCCAAAGAACGATATAATGAGATAGTATGCGTCAACTCTGAACCACTTTGACTACGGAAATTTTAATGTAGCTAATGGGTAGGTGAGTGTCAATTTCATATTGCAAGTTTTGTTTTGTCATCTGTGGAATTATGTTTTTCTTAGCCATTACTTGTATTTGGGCTTGTTATTATGATCTTGTTATTGCAGTGTGGCTCTGGACGATCGGGTTTCATTGCTCGTGTTGGTTGCTGGGACTTACTTGCAACCTCTTATCCATTTTTCATCTTATATTGAAACTGATTTTGTGTTTTTCTTTCTGCACCCATTTGTGTGATCATGATCATTAATATGTTAGCATACACTAAATCAAATTTTATAATACCAAAAAAATCTTCAATTTCCTTGTCTAAGTTTTAAATTGAAGACTATTTCCAACATTTGATTTACTATAATTTCCTTAGTCGGAAAACTTATCCTATAAAATAAATAAATTTTGATTTAATTTGTTTTTCCTTAATATAAACATGGTTATTTTTGTATCTTTATTGATTCTCTAATCACCCATTTGAAAAAAATAAATAAAATTTGACATAATAGTTGTGACAATATAGGACAATGATACATGAGATCATTAACATGTTAGTATGCACAAAATCATTTTTTTTATAATACCAAAAAAAATAGAAAATTAAACTTCACTTTCCTTATCTACTAAGTTTTAAATCAAAGACTATTTCTAAACCTGATTTATAATTTCTGTAGTCGAAAAACTTATCACATAAAATACTTTTGATAAGTAACGCTTAACGAACAATAATAAATTCATTATTAACACCCCGACTCAAGTTTTTCTTCTATGGATACAAAACTTTACAAATGTGAAAATGTATTCCATGATTTTTTTAAAGATATAATTAAGCCTAATTTATATATAAAAAAAATTAAATTAGATTTTAATATCAAATCAAAGAAGTTTACTATTTTACACTTGCTCTGCAATATTATATGTTATGTTCAAACTTCATTTATTTTACATCTAAACTCACGTATCTTATAAGCATGATTGGCCTTTCAAGGGATAATAAAACCATATTATAAATTTACGATAGTGTCATTTATTATTATATACATATATTTGATAGCTAGAGCACAAATAAACAAAAAAGAGAGAAGTATTTGTTTAAAAAAAAAAAAGAGAAGTAAAAAAACGACTGAAGAGTTTGTTGAAAATAAATTAATAAACACAAACCAAAGCTTTAATGGAACACATACAAATAAATAAATAAATTATAGTGGCTGGAAAATATTGGTAAAGTGGCAGCTTTTTGTTAAGAAGTTTCGAGATAGTTCCTGTTAACCAATTATTAATTATTTAATTTAATCATACATTGTAAAACAAAACCATGAACGCAAATAAAAAATTGCAATTATTGGAATTACATATAATGAATAACGATTGCTTGTGGGACGTGGCATGCTAAATTAATCTTCCAAATTAAATCAAATCAAAATGTAGAGGCCAACTCTAAGGGACCTGCTACTGTACGCGAGAAAAAGAATGGGTATGATTCTAATCCTTATTCAAATTAAACATAACCGTTGGATTAAGCAAAACCTCATCCAACGGTTCAAAATAAATAAAATATTAAGAGAGAGAGTTTACCCCTACTTGTTTAAATTCGAGGAAGCCTCGATGAGATACAGTAAGCATGCAATGTAATTTATTCATCGTACATCAACTCAATACAAATATGTAGCAGGAAATATATATAACATTGTAATTAAATGACGTTGTTCTATGTTAATATGTTTGGATTTTTACTTATGTCTTGAATGTTAAAACCTTAATGTTTGTTTCAATAACAGTTAGACCCAAATGGTAAGTAAAGGGAGAGCTGATTGGACTCCTTTTGACTCTTCAGAATATCGATAACCATTATAATTAAGAACTTCAACCGATAGGTAAGTGTCAAACTATATTATTTAAGTTACAATTTGAAAGATTACTTAAAAATAGTTATAAATTAAAAGATTTATGGTCATTGTACGTGAGATTTAGATTTGTCTTACCTTTTTTATAATACAAGAATCTATCTTCATATATTGTTTTATTTTCTACCATTTAAAAGATGGATACAAAAGAATATCAGAAATTTATTTATATATTTTTGTATTTTCTGCATTGTGTTTTTCTTTAAATATTTTTATTTTATAAATACGAGGGTGGCTTTGTAATTTGAGTTGAGAAGCCCCAACATGTGAAAAACAGCATAATTATATGGTCAAATAGTAATATACCAATTTAGTTGGGCCCTTAATAAATATTATTTAAATTATTAATTTTTCCAAATCCAGCAAAGCCGGGCGGATTTCTGTCTTGTCGTATAAGGTTGGATTTTGTAAATTGATTGTGTTTCCATATCTACCCTCCATACAAATCCATAACTACATCACAACCTTTGATTTTCGTTTTGACTAATTAGCACTACACCCCCTTATTGTGCACGAATTTGCAATGTGTCCCATGAATGTTTTTTTTAGACGTTAAATCCCATGAACTCTCATTTTTTTTGGTAAACAGTAGTTTTTTTGCCCCCTGACCGCCTGTTTGAGGGGGCATCTACTTAAAAGTTTTACCAAAAAATGACAGTTCAGGGGGTTTGACGTGTTAAACAAACATTCATGGGCACATTGTAAATTCGCGCACAATTCAGGGAGATGTAGTGCTAATTAGTCTTTCCTTTTTGTTAAGATGATTATAAATTGGGGTATTATCACTAAAGTCCTTACTTTTTCATGAATTGTCATCTTTGTAAACGTCTTTGTCATATTAGTCACTTTACTCCCTTGTTTTTTTAAAAATACATCACTTTAGTCCATTTGACTAAAAACTAACGGTCAACTATAACAGAATTTTTTACCCTTATTGTTAGTTTTAAAATTTTTTCTTTTAGTCCTTCTAGTTTCAATAATAGCTAGTCAACCCTTGAAAAAAATTAAAATGATTCCATCAATGTTGAAACTTAATAAACACAAGCTCTAACCAGCTGAGCTACACTAGCTCATAGTTGAAGATTTGTTGATTTAAATGTATATATATATATATAGTTATGTAATTTGTTTAAACTAATTTAAATATATTTATATAATTTAAAATAAAATCATATATATATATTTTAAAATAAACTCATATTAATAATAATATATAAAAACATATTTATGAAAATGAAAAAGAAAATAACAAAATTAAAGGAAATCCGGAAAATCCAAAAAATCAACCCCCCCGTAAATTTGTTTCTTTCTTTCTTTTTTGGATTTTTTTCCTTTTCAAAAATATATTATTTCAATTTGATAAAAAAAAAACCAGAAAATTAAAGCCCATAAATTGAAAAGAGAAAAAAAATCAACAACAAAAATAGAAAATAAAAATAAAACATAAACTCATATTTATATAATTTAAATTAAACTCATATATTATAATAATATATAAAAACATTTATGAAAATGAAAAAGAAAATAATAAAACAAAGGGAATAAAGGGGAAAAAAAGCAATTTTTTTTAAAAATTTTTTCCCTATTTTTGTTGTTGATTTTTTTTCCCTTTTCAATTTATGGGTTTTAGTTTTATGGGTTTTGTTTTATCAAATTGAAATAATATACTTTTGAAAAGGAAAAAAATCCAAAAAAGAAAGAAAGAAACAAATTTACGGGGTTTGATTTTTTGGATTTTCCGGGTTTCCTTTAATTTTGTTATTTTCTTTTTCATTTTCATAAATATGTTTTTATATATTATTATTAAATATGAGTTTTTTTTAAAATTATATAAATATATTTAAATTAGTTTAAACAAATTACATAATTATATATATATACATTTAAATCAACAAATCTTCAACTATGAGCTAGTGTAGCTTAGCTGGTTAAAGCTTGTGTTTATCAAGTTTCAACCTTGGTTCAGACCTGAATGAAGTCATTTTAATTTTTTTCAAGAGTTGACCAGCTATTATTGAAACTAGAGGGACTAAAAGAATTTTTTTTTTAAATAACAATAAGGGTAAAATTGTATTTTTATATATTTTGTTATAGTTGACCGTTAGTTTTTAGTCAAATGGACTAAAGTGATGTATTTTGAAAAAAACTAGGGACTAAAGTGACTAATATGGCAAAGACGTTTAAAAATGTGACAATTCATGAAAAAGTGGGGACTTTAGTGATAATACCCCTTATAAATTTATATTTTTTTGAAAGATTTAGAGTATTAAATTCTCCAAATACCCTATATTTAAATTATTCACTGACTTGTAATTTTTTAATATACAGTGTTCAATTAAATATTATTTTGAAATAAATATAAGAAATACTCAATACTATAAAATAGTTTTCTATATTTCATACCAACCGAATTCAGGAGTTGAATGAATTATATTTACATCATTAATTAATACAAATATGATTAGAAAATTCAAATATTAAATAGAATAAAACCTTGATCAAAATTATAATGATAGATTAAACACATTTTTATATTCCACAACAATGTTACACTTCCCACCCAGTATCCCACATTTCCCATCCCACTACAGGTGTCATTTTATATGGCATTACTAAGTCAACTGACAACTCACATTCATTTAATGCTTATTTAATTTTCATTTAAACCAAGTAATTTTTATAATTTTATTTTCACCCCAACACAAACAATATATTGGTTTAGATCATAAATGACTCTTCATCTCCTGTCCTCCACCAATGACTCAAGAACCAAAACTTCACATCTTGCTCTATGCCTTGACATCTCCATCATTGTTGGTCAAAGTGACGAATCGGTTGAAGCCACCGGTTGCATAAAGAGCAGATTCACTTTTGTGTGGTGCAATAACTTTAGGTATTTACTAATACTGAGACTCTTGTTTTTTTTTAATTTCTATTTGTGTTCAATAGTTTTAGTAGTTCATAAGTTTTTTTTTTCAATAAAGTGTTTGATGAACAGTTTGAATATTTTTTCTTTCATTAATTTGCATATCTTAAAGTAAAAGAAATTACAAACACTGCTCTGGAAAAACTGTTAAAATTGATAGAGGTTTTTTTTTCAATTACATTCGCATGGTAGAATGAATCCAGGTGTGTGTATAAATGTTCGATTCCTATTTGTTGTTTTTTTTTTGAAATAAAATAGCAAAAATAAAAGAGACAAGAAAAGATAAATTTGTCATTTTTTTATCAAATATTTTAGTATTTCAAATTATGCCTATAAGATGTTCTATGAATTATTTGAACCAACTTTGCAGCCTCTCGCATTGTTTTACTAATACTCTGACTCTTTTTTTTGTTTAAAATTTTCTATTTGAACTCAATAGTTTTAATAGTTGTGATGGTTTTTTTTTCAATAACATGTTTGATGAATAGTTTGAATGTTTTTTTTCCCTAAATTTACACATCTCAAAGTGAAAGAAATTGCAAACACTCTATGGAAAAACTGTTATATATATATATATTGTTTCAATTACAAAGTATCACTACTGCTCTAGAAAATTTGATAAAAAGTTTTTTTTTTTCAATAACGTGTTTGATGAATAGTTTGAATGTTTTTTTTTCTTCTAAATTTGCACATCTCAAAATGAAAGAAATTACAAACATTGCTCTAGAAAAACTATTAGATTTTTTTTTTCAATTACAAAGTATCACTGTTCTATTTTTTTTTTACAGTTACTAAAAATCATTGCCATAGAAAAGCTGATAGATTGTTTTTTTTATCATTATTATAAATTATCCTTGGTGTCTGCTATTTGTGATAATTTTTTATATTCTGTGTAATTGTTGATCATGTAGGTAGCATCTTATTTGTTTTATATTTTTTTAAAGATGAATGTGAAAGAGCTTGAATCAAAAGATTTAGGGGATTCTGTAATTCCTACTGTTGAGGTAACATTTTCGATATTTCCTTTAGTCTTATTCATTGTTATTTTTAAGTTATTATTTATTGTTATTGAATTATATTTATTTTGAATTTCAATATTTTGGAATATGTTATAAACGAGAAAGAAGTAGATAACATTTCTAATGGAGAACAGAAAGTAAAGCTTGAGGTTGGTATGATTTTTAATTCACTCGAAAAGTTATTTGAATATTATAAGATGTATGGAAATGAAAAGGGGTTTCAAATAATTAAAAGAACTTCAAACAAGAATGATGACTGGGAGTTGAAACTTGTCTCATTTTCTTGTGCTCGAAATGGGATACCAAAATCTAATTCAGTGAATGCTTTTAAATTACAACCATTGACAAAAACAGGTTGTAAGGCTAGACTTTGTGCATCTGTTTGTCTAGATAGGAAGTGGAGAATTACCTCTATTATTTTTGAACATAATCATGAACTTAATACTCCGGGAAAAGTTCTATATTTTAAGGGCAATATAATAATGAAGTCTTTTACGAAAAGAAAGCTAGAAGTGGGTGATAGAGATAGGATAAGATTAAATGAAAATTTTAATTCTTTTGTTAGTAACAATGAATGGTTAAATGGATTGTATGTTGAAAGGCAACATTGGGTGTCAACATTTGTGAAAGATTCTTTTTGGGCGGATATGTCAACTAGACAACGTAGTGAGAGTATGCATGCATTCTTTGATTGGTATGTTAATTCAAAAACTAGTTTGAAACAGTTTATGAAACAATACGAGAATGCATTACGTGATAAGGTGGAAAAGGAAAAACATGCAGATTTCAATTCTCTAAATACACAAATTCTATGTATTACTCATTATGCAATTGAGAAATAGTTTTACGTTGTTATTCATTATATCGCCATTGTTTTGTTAATTTTTAAATTCGGGTAAAGCTTATTCAGTTTTGATTAACAATTAATTTTGCAATAATTATATACAAATATTAGTTCTTTTTGTATCTTTCTCATGATCTAGAATGTATAATAATGTACGTGTATCTTCAATTCAATTCAATTTATGTCATGTGATAAATAAATAATATTGTGGTTGCATAAAATGACTCAAAGATGCATGGTATATTACGGTGACAAAAGTATTTTTAAAGAAGGGAAGTTATAACATTGTTATATGATCCAACCTTATATACATAGTTATGTTGCCAACTGTCTTAAAAAAAACAGTTTTGTAATATTACAGAAAACATTAGCTCAGGTAGGGAATTCGAGTCCCACCACCATGATTTACAAACATATCTGGAGAGTTGTACTCAATTTGATTTTAATACTAGACAAAAGAATCATATAAATGAAATCTCATAAATCATAAACGGTACTTTGTTTTAATAAATCAATATCACATGAATGCAACATTTGGATAGCGATGTAGTAGATAAGAGGATTAAAGCATATAGAAAAGCTATAATTTATATGTATCTTAAGTTTCTCACTTCTCAGCACATTGTTTGCTAGAAGAAATTTGAACAGAAATCTTCGTTCTTGAATTGCACAAAACATCAGCTTGAAGAAAGATAAAAACTTGTTAAAAACAAATAGATACCATGATTTTTCTAATGATATTCAACCGTTCTAATGTGTACCAAAATGCAAACTTAAAACCAATAACATCGTCACTTCCACCTTTTATAATTTCCGAACATGAACTTTAGTATGTTAACTTGACACAAGGGTGCTCCCTAGAAGACCATCTTGCACCGCTTCTGTAGTAGTGGAAACAAATCAAACATAATTTGAATCAATAACCATTCATCATAGTACACCTTTAGAAATTCATTCGTGGAAAACAAGATTGGTAGTATCGATGTATATATCTTATATCAAAATATTAGCCATATTGAGGCTATGTAGAAGTCTTATTGATGAAAGTACCTTTCTCTCGGAATCCTCGTCTTTTTCCCGAAGGTTGTTAATAAAATTTAGAATCATCTGCCAAATGACAAAATAACGACACAAGTGTGATTTAAATTCAAAGGCGACTTTGAAATTCGTGGAAAATAAGACCGGTAGTATAGATGTATATATCTTATATCAAAATATTTGCCTTGTTGAGGCTATATAGAAGTCCTATTGATGGATGTACCTTTTTCTCTTCATCCATCATCTCCTCGTCTACAACCCCCCAGTCCTCAGCTTTTCTCCTATGTAGGGTGCTAAAAACATCTTTTATTCATAAATAATATAATAATGACACATGCACAGTTTTGTTTTTAACAAATGTATATTTTACTTATTTTATTTTTGGGTTTTGATTTTTGAATAATTTTGAACACGGTGCTTGTATAATATTAACACAAAAAAAAATTATATAAAAATTGCAAAAGACTAAACTGTGAATGAATGGTAACGTTTTTTTAATAAAAATAAGGGTATAATTGATATTGTCTTATTAAAACATTTTTATATATTTTTTTAGAAAATTGTAATTTAAAATGGTACAAATGGCATTTCATTAATAATATTTTTGGATTTTGTTGTAACTATAATGGTGAATTTAATGCACAAAAGATAAAACAACTTTGCTCTAATATGACAAATAAAGGGTATTTACATACTTTAACTAAAATTGTTAAAGTCAACTGTTATATTTAACACCATTAAACCGTTAGAGGGACTAATTTAGCATTTGGAAAAAATATAATGACCAATTTGATCACTTTTATAAAAATCGAAAAATACTTTGAATTTAAAAAAAAGTCCAGGACCTAATTGGTAATTGTCATTTTAATTATAACAAATTACATCAAACTCGCCTGAAGTTAGCTCTTTTACATATGGAAACAACTTTACCTTTAATTGACACACACCTACCCCGCCGTTAGGGTTTGACCGTTAAGTGTGAGAGTTGACCGTTAAAAAATAATAAAAGACATAAATACCCCTGATTCACCAAAAGTCTAAAATAACTAATTACACTAAACTCCTCTGAGGTTTTCTATTTTACACACAGAAACAATTTTATTGATAATTGACAATTACCTCCTCTACCGTTAGTTAAAGTTGGTTAAATTAAACCGTTGACAAATTTTGACTATCAAAACTAAGGATAATTTAGTCATTTGAAGCATTTTAAATATATATATATAATTGAATAAATATTCTAAAATGAACATTTTTTAAAGGTATTTTAAAATGAAGATTAAGTGAAACAACTTTAAAATGAAGGTATTTCAAAACTGAGTTTGCTTTTTTACACACAAAAATAACTTTATTGATACATGACACTCACCTCCCTTACCATTAGTCAAAGTTGGTCAAATTAAACCGTATACCAGTTTTGAATATCAAAACTAAGGATAGTTTAGTCATTTAAAGTATTATATATATATATATATATATATTTAAAAATAGAATAAATATTTTAAAATGAAGATTAAGTAAAAAAAACTTTTTTTAAAATTAAGCTTTTTTTTTTGGAAAGATAAATAAGATTAATTGAAAATTAAGAATTAAAAAAAAGAACAGAATTTTTCATTAGAAAAAATGGACAGTCCAATCTAACTTAAAAGAAATTCAAATTAAAAAAATTAAAAAAAATCTTAATACTTTTAAAAGTTCGTGAGTTCCACTAACAACACAAATCATAATACCTTCATAATTTGTTCGATCTTCTCCACAAGAGATTGAACTAGATTTCTTCCTAAAAGTTTGCCAGTTCGCCAGTTCGCCAGTTCCCTAGTTCCATCAACAACATAAATCACAATCGCTTCTTAATTAATATGGTGCAATTTGTTCAAAAAAATTTTAAAAAGAAAAAAAACTCAAAATCTATTTATAAATAAGAAAAACAATATTTTTTTTCCAAAGAAATAGAATTAAATTTTTTAGTTTTTTTAATAAATAGAAAAAAATAAAAATAAAAACAAATTAGGAAGGAATTGTGATTTGTTTTAATTCTTAATTTTCAATTAATCTTATTTATCTTTCCAAAAAAAAATCTTAATTTTTAAAAAAAGTTTTTTTTTCACTTAATCTTCATTTAAAAACATTTATTCAATTATATATATATATATAAGGCTTCAAATGACTAAATTATCCTTAGTTATCAAAACTGGTCTACAGTTTAATTTGACCAACTTTGACTAATGGTAAGGGAAGGTGAGTGTCATTTATCAATATAGTTAGTTTCTGTGTGTAAAAAAAGAAAACCTCAGGAAACTTTGATGCAATTAGTTCTTTTAGAATTTTGGTGAATTAGGTGTATTTCTATCTTTTATCATTTTATTAACCGTCAACTTCATATTTAACGTTTAACCCCTAAATGCAGGGAACTGTACGTATCAATTAACGGTAAAGTTGTTTCCGCGTGTAAAAGCAGGGAGTTTGGTGTAATCGGTTCTTTTAATTATTTTTTCCGTTTTTTTCGGGCGAGGAGAAAACGAGAAAGTTGTGAGTAAGCTGTTTGGTTACCGAGAAAATCAACAGAGTGAAAAAGAAAATCAATTCGAGAGAAAGAGAGATGGGAGTGTTCAGTACAATCTTAGGTTTATGAGGATTCGGAGTCGGGATTTCGGCGGGACTCGTGATTAGTTACTTCCTTTTCATCTACTTTCAACCTTTCGATGTCAAGGTAAAATTTAAGTTGTTGAATCACTTCTTCTCTCGATTTGTGAGCAAATTTGACTATATTGCCATAACTGATATATGTGCATTTTATGTTTCTGGAGTGATTGGAGTTTTATTTGGAGATTAATTTATATGTTCGTGTTTAGTGTCTGTTTGATAATGTAAAAGTGAATTGCTGAATCGTGGATTCAGAAGTTGTTGTTTTAATGACCACATTGATCTGGATATGGTGAAAACAAATAGCCGGAGTTAGTCAATTTGTTTATTTTATGAGGAGAAAACATCATTAGACATCTGATGAGAAACACTAAAAATGATGCACAATTACAATGCCAGCAATAACAGACTTCTATACATGTTTTTAGTTTAGTATGTTTATCTTCTGTTTACTTTTCAAGCAGATCTATGGTTCCGGTGTCAAATGTCTTTCTGTGATCGGAAAACTGATTTACTTCATCAGTGCCGAGATGATTCAGTCTCTTTTAAGTGTAACAAACATATCAAGGTATCCACTTTCAATTTCTATAAGAATTGCTTTAGATGCTCACACGATATCGTGTAAATAATACTTACATGTTCTTTTCTGTTTCTTAGCTGGTGTTTTGGCATGGAAGGATCCACATGTAGTAGTTCCCGCTCGGAAAAGCTTCCTTGTCAGAGACGGCGTGGTTCATGCTGTAGACCAGCTTATTTTAGCTGGAAATCCTGCCCAAGCATCTTCTGAGTTCTAGGCGATATATAGACGACGTGGTGGTAACTCAAATCCTGATGGAAATTCATTGGAAGAATCAAAGAGTCCATCTGCAGCCAGTGCATGTACTAAAGCATTTGGGGCTGTTCAAGTGTCAGTTTCAGATCATCTTTTGCATCTAAAGAATCTTTGCATGAAGTTGAATGTCCAGGACCAAAAGACTAATGCAAAGGGAAAATCTAAAGTTTCTGGGTCTCGTCTAAGGAAGAGTAATTGATTGGGGTGATATCTGAGATGCTAGCAGAACTAAGCAAATGCTATATTATTTCAGAAGCCAGTTTGCTGAAGCTTGGGCACAAGCCTTCTAGTGTGGATGCGGGGAATGTGGCTCCAATGACTATTTTAGTTCTGAAGCTTCAAAATGCTTTGTCCTCTTTAGAATGTTTTCCTGTAGTGTTGAGCCACTCATCTAGGCCATCTAGTGGAAATGCTCATCTCTCCTCTGGACTTAGTGCATTATCTCGGCCTTTTAAGTCGCGTCTCTGTCGAGCCCAAGGAGAAAAATCTCTCCGTGATTACTCTTCAAACGTTGTACTGATTGATCCTTTGGCAAGTTTAGCTGCTGTTGAAGAATATCTTTGGCCACGAGTTCAGCGAGGTGAACCCTCAGCATCTGTAGGAAATTCTGGGTCTGGGACAACACCTACTGGAGCTGGTGTTTCGTCTCCTTCTACCTCCACTCCTCCCATGACTCGTCGGTTCAGGTTAGCTGTTAATATAGGGGGTGCTACAAAAAAGGAACCTGTGCAAGAGAAAAACTCAAGCTCATTTAAGGGAAAGGGCAAAGCTGTTTTGAAGTCTGCTCAGGAGGATGCAAGAGGTCCTCAAACAAGAAATGCTGCTTGTAGAAGAGCAGCTCTAGATAAAGATGCGCAAATGAAGCAAGCTACCAGAGATTCGACTTCTGAGGTATTATGTATACTCCAGTTTGATTGTTTCTAATTCATGCTAACAGATTGCTTGTATCTCTGATTTCCACTCGTGTGTGTTAGGGACTGGGTTGAGAATGAAACACTTCTTTTTTCCTGGTTTATTTTATAGTACATTCAAAACATTTACCTTAAATATTTTTAAAAATTGATCATACGTGTCTATAAATCTGATCTCAAGCAGTAAAAGTTCATTGCCTTTTCTTGTTTTAGTCTCATGATTTATAGTGTAGGTGAAACTTTTGTGATACCTTAAAAGTAAGTCTGAGTTTTTATGTTTAACTATATATGTGGACAAAATTCTATGGATCAAGAGTTTTATCTTTAACTAAATATGAGACCTTACTACTAGATTTTTGCATGTATATTTACAAATCCTGGGGGGGTTTTGAAGTTTAAACTTTGACTGGTTGCAGTTAGTTATGTAAGTAATTTGTAGATATTCTAGTAGTTAGGCTTTTTTAAGTTCATTATAGTAGGTATACCTGATTTGTAGATATTCTAGGGGTGTGGCACTATGCTGGTATGCTGCACATTAGTCTTTAATCTTGAACATTTATCATCAGAGTGGACCTAATGGCTAATATTAGTGGCATTTTAAGTTCTATTCAGGCAATAAATCTTGAAAAAACATCTTCCCTCCCACGGTCCCAGTGTCCCATCACTATTCTCTTAATATTGTTGCTGTTTCCTGTTTTCAGTACTGTGACCAATCTTTTCCTTTTCCTTTTTAGGATGAGGAATTGGATGTATCTCCTGTGGAGATGGATGAATCATTAGTAATTGGAGACGATGATATCTCCGACGAGGAAGATGATGATCATGAAGATGTAAGTATTTAATTTTATACTTTCCACTCTTCCTTGAAGGGGGGAGGGGGGGTATGGTATTAGATTTTAACTTTTTATTACTTCTAATATATCATGAAGATAGTGAATTTCACAACACAATCAAAGCAATGAACTAGTGGTGGAATAGAGTAGGAAAATTCTCAAACCCACTTGAATCTATGCATTGCAATGGCTGTGAATCAGACGTTAGGTTCCTGGGTGACTTGTGCATCCCTATGAATTAGTCTTGACTCAGAAAAAGGTTGGGATACCTATTAGGAATGGTGGTTCTTTTAAAATGGAAATACTGAGAAGAAAATAGAATTTGACATTTATTAGAATAATGGTGGGTCTTTTTAAAATGGACGTCGGGCAAGGTCAATTCCGTCATTGGACATCTTCACGGCAATCTCTCCGGATAATGTTCTGAATACATTTAATTGTCTGATAAAAAAAAAAAATCATTCGGTTGCCGAACGAGCAACCTTTTTTTATTTTAATTTTTTTTCCTTTTCGAGCGAGGAAAAAAACGAGAAAATTGTGAGTAAGCTGTTTGGTTACCGAGAAAATCAGCAGTGAAAAAGAAAAAAAATCTAGAGAAAGAGAGATGGGAGTGTTCAGCACAATCTTAGGTTTATGCGGATTCGGCATCGGGATTTCAGCGGGACTCATGATTGGTTACTTCCTTTTCATCTACTTTCAACCTTGCGATGTCAAGGTAAAATTTAAGTTGTTGAATCACTTCTCTCGATTTTTGAGCAAATTTGATTATATTGCGATAACTAATATATGTGCATTTTATGTTTCTGGAGTGATTGGAATTTTGTTTGGAGATTAATTTATATGTTCATGTTTAGTGTCTGTTTGATAATGTAAAAGTGAATTGCTGAATCGTGGATTCAGAAGTTGTTGTTTTAATGACCACATTGATCTGGATCCGGTGAAAACAAATAGCTGAGTTAGTCAATTTGTTTATTTTATGAGGAGAAAACATTATTAAACATTTGATGAGAAACACTAAAAATGATGCACAATTACAATGCAAGCAGTAACAGACTTCTTTTACGGGAAGTTGGACTAGTAAAAAGTTGATTTTGGAACTATATGGGAATTCAAGATGCAAATTCTTATAATTTTAGGAAAGTTGCTGCTGTTGCTCAGTTTACGCCCCAATTTTGAACTTTTGGATGCACGTTGAGAAGCTTGGTGGTATTAGACTGAAGTCTGAAGGTGTCGTGTCTGTATGGGTGCAAGCTAGGATAAGATGTAGGGTAGAGTAGCTTGAAACCAGAAACTATACTATTTTTCGAAATCCCATTTTTCACTAATGCTACGAGTTTATATGTTAGTGTAGAAAGAAAGAAGATGGTGTGAATTTTAGTGTTAAAATTTCGAATTATTGGTATTTTCATCTGCGTCTGCTGAGATTTATTTGCTTGCCTGTTTGTTTGGTCAGGATCCTGAGATTCGTCCGTTGGTTGAACAAGATACAGATTCGTTGCAGAGGATGCTGCTGGAGATACCTCCTTGGGTGAAAAATCCAGACTATGACCGAGTATGTAATTACCATCTGGGACTTCTTTCTATGTTATTTTATGTCCTGGGTATTGCATTTTGTTTTGATAATTTTATTCTGGTTTCCCTTTTTTTTATAGATCGATTGGCTGAATAAGTTCATCCTACATATGTGGCCTTATCTTGACAAGGTTTGATTTCTGTGTCTAGTTATGCATTATCTATTATCAGCTATTGCTTCTTCCTTCCTGCTCATGTTAACTGTGTTTGACTGTTTCTTTTTCCTGTCATAGGCTATCTGCAAGACTGCAAAGAATATTGCAACACCTATAATTGCTGAGCAAATTCCTAAATATAAAATAGATTCAGTTGAATTTGAAACACTGACATTAGGGTCTCTACCACCAACATTTCACGGTGAGTATACCTCTCATATACCTTATTTATAAATTTTTATATTTATATTTCCCGCAATCTGTTTATGGGTGTTCCTTGCTTTTTGTATATAGAATTTTTTTAATGGAAATTAAAATAGGATTATACTTGGAGGATGCCATCATGTGGGTTCACATTTATATTTTTCTAATTTTTAAAGAATAAAGATACACTATAAAAGTTGACTTGTATAGAGTATAAAGAAAGTAGATAAATTACATTTAATTTAATGTTAGATATGCAAAATAGTTATACAAGAGAATATAATTGCCAACCTACTTGTCCCTAGAACCTTTTTATTGGACTTGATTGTTGCAATTAACTTTCTCCCTTTTATGACGAGTAGAATGAAAACTTCGAATTAACACAAGCAAATGGCTAGAAGTTTCCGTCATTTCCATTCCTTTGGCATAATTCCAGAATTTTTTTTCCTTCCTGGTTGTATGCTGTGTGTTTCTGATTGAATTAGGTTGTCATAGATATTGCTGAACTCTGAAGTCTATTTTGACATTGGTTCTTCTTGGAGATGCTTTAGAGTTTAGACCAAATTGGTTCTGTTTTGTGTGTTTTTATTTTTTTGAACTTTTTTTCCCGTAATATTATGTGGCTATTGTACCTCGAAAGCACCTTGATGTTCTTATCTCTTTCCTTTTATCATGTAGGATATGCTGAGATCAGTTTTCACGTATAATGTTTCATCCAAACTTTGATTTCTTTTTTCTTTTTTGCAATCTTATTCTTGGCAGTTATGAAAGTATATGTCACTGATGAGAAGGAGTTGATTCTGGAACCTTGTACAAAGTGGGCTGGAAATCCTAATGTCACCATTACTGTTAAAGCATTTGGGTACCTAAGTCGTTATTGCACCATATTTTGTCCTTTCTTCCGTTCAAACAAGTAGCTCAAACCACTCTTTTGTCTAAAAGATGGGAAACAGTGTGGCTCACGTTCCCTGTTCTGGAATTTGATAGAACAAATTTTAAGCCACATTTTTAGAGATCATACTCAAAACAATGAAGAATGTGATGAAGTTCAAAAGAGAAGAAAGAAATTCAAATTATTTAATTGATTGGGAAAATCTTGGCAACATCGCCTGTGCAAGGAGACGATGAGTATAAAGGAGTTCACACTTGAAATCAATTTATTTAATGACCCGGATTTTGTTACTTTCGTAGACGTGTGTGTCTTCTATGCAATCAAAAGTAATGTCAAAGACCTGAAACTAAATTTTTTTTCCTTGGACCGGAGTTACAATTGGCATGATCTGTTTGGAATCGTCTTATCTGCTAAAACATTGCATGTGTTAAAGTTAAGAGGTTGTAAGTTGGAGTTACCGAGAAATACTGTGAAGTTATTGTCTTTGAAAAAGTTGAATCTGTCACACGTTTATATTGATGATCACATAATCGAGAATCTAGTCGTTGATTGTCCTTTGATTGAGTATTTGAAATTTGATTCATGTGTAGGGTTTAAAAGACTCAAGTTATCCAATCTTAGTAGGCTTAGTGAAATGAAGATAAAGAACAATCATAGACTTGAACAAGTAGATATCAAAGCATTGAATGTCCTTTCTTTAACTGTTTTCGAGTGTGATAAGTGGTGGTTACATGTACCACTTCAAATCAATATAGCCTTTTGTAAGAACCTTAATAGACTCAGTTTATCTCATGTTTCCATAACTGATGAGTGGTTTGGTGGCCAAATCTCTCAACTTCCAATGCTTAACTACTTGTTCATATTTGATTGCAATGAGTTAAAAAGTATTGAGATTTCAAGTAAGTCTAAAGTCATTGTTGCTCTTCAATTGCTCGAAGCTTGTTGTACTCAAGATTGACACTCCTAATTTGCTTCATTTACACTATTCCGGTGATATAATATCATTGTCTTCTACTCCTTCGGCTTTGTCAGACATTTCTCTCACATTTGTTGAGTGTTCCACAAATGTGGACACTCAGTGGTACCATAAATGCATTGAACTTCTTGCAGGGTTCCATTCTTTATCAAATTTGCTTTTGATACTTCGCAATGATGAGGTATATTTCTATTAACAAGTCAAACACACACACACACACATATATATATATATATATATATATATAGTATTAGACATCTTGAAGCTCTAACCTTTTGTTTCCTTAATTTATCTTGTCAAGCAAGTGATTGTTCCAAAAGAAGTGAGGCAGAGACTGCATTCTCCATTATCTAGGATCAATAATCTTGTATTCCATATATCTAACAATCTACACCGTCTTCAATTGCAAATGTTGTGGATGGCTTGCTCTGGCTTTCACCTCATACAAAGGCAACACCAATAACGTGTAGAAATCTACTTAACGTGTCTTGGTCTTTTAAGGTAGCGTTCACTTTTCCCTTGAAAAACTATTTTGCCAAAAATTAGCAAAAAATAGTCTAATGCTACTGTAATATTAGAAATTTTTGCTTGTAACGGAATAGATTCTTGCAATATCTAATATCCTGCTTATGTATGTGTTTCAATTTTCGTATAAGCAAATGATGTGTGAAGAAAAGACTTGCTGCAAATCTTTTCCAATGTCATGTTGGGAGCATTGCATGGAGGAAGTCGAGTTAATGGTTACTATTAAGCAATATACTCGTCAAGAAGAATATGCTATAAAATGTTATACTTTCAGGGGTCCGGATATCTTGGAGAAGATCGATGCTCTTTATAGAATTGGCAACTGATCGGAGATATAAGTGTTTTCGTTTAGTTGTTTAATTTTACTACTCATTTTGAATGGATTAAGTAGGCGTGATTCTGTTTTTTTTTTTTGGATACTTTGCAGCCTGATATCATTATTGAATAATTCTTTGTTATCTATAACAACATGCAATTTGAATTTTCATCACAAACTCATAATATAGTCTGATTTGATAATGCAATAGAGATATCAATCGGACCACCAATTGGCTTAAAGCTGCTTCACCTGTGCTTAAAACTTATTGCCTGACCCAACAACACTCCGGCATGTATCTTCTTCATGTGTGTCAAGGCTTAGTCTTGGAAGAGGGACGCATAACCAGGCATTAAAGAAACTTCATGACATTGTCTATCGGTGGGAAAAAAACTTAGCTGCAGCACCGAGAGATGCATGGTGCATCCTGCTGTACCAAAGATCTTCTCATATCATTGAACATCAGAAGCAAAAAAGGTAGACAAATTAAGAGGAATTCTGTCAAGATAAGTCAAAGTTCAAAGTGGCATAAAACTTAGTTGTAGTACAACGTCAAATTGTTAATGAAAATAGTTACCGTTGGCATTCGAAAAACAGAAAATGAAAAACAAATAAATAACTCAGGAATACCATCCATAAAATGTTAAAATACAAAAGCAGTGTTTAATATGTTTACGTGACGCCAGGTAAAAAGGCAAGTGAAGAAACAGGGCTTCTAAGGATAAATTTAATCAGAAATTGCAAATACAGCCTCCAATTACTTTTTTTCCTCTGAACCGATCACCTATAGATGCAGCAGTAGTAACATTTAGTAAATTTAGTAAATTTAGTATGTATAAAATCAAAAATTCAAATATCAGAATCAATCCAACAAGCTTCATACAATTCTTGTGATTACCTTTTTCCCAAAACAGTTCAAAAGAATCTAGGTGAAGAAGTTAATTTCAGGAACAGAGATTAAAACTTCATTTCCAAGAACACACGCATGTCCCAATCCCAACAAGCCTAAAAGTTCAAAGAGTCTTCCTTCCTACTGAAAAAACAAACTAATATATATAAAAATCATACAAGGAAAACAGAAATAAACACGAATGGAAACGAAGGAACCGATTACGATTTACTTGGCTTGGAAGTAATTTCCTTGGCTTTCTCATCATTATCTCACATCTTCAAGATTTATATGCTTTCTTTTGTGTTCATGCTATTTTTATAAACTATCCAAGAATCTGGAAGTTTTTCAATTAAACTACCAGCAACAAATGGTTCTGGGAGAGTTATTTTTTTCAGTTTTCAAATCATTAATGTATATGAAAGTCATGAATTTGTGCAGATACTTTTTTATCATCAACCATTTTGAAACCTAAAAAATTTCCTATGGCATACTTCTAGGAACCATCATCCTCTACCACATATTTTCTTTTCAATTCTTCCCATAATTCAGACGCAGTTTTATATGTGCAGTAGACATCATAAAGTTCATTTGATAGGGTAGAAATTAAAGGATTGTATGACGACATACCTTATTGCCCTTATTCCAAGCTTCCAGCAGTTCCGCATAATTTTCCTCTGGTTTCTCAGGATTCTCCTATGGTTTCTACTGAGTAAGATAATCTACAAAGTTCAGCACATCTAGAGTGTCGGTTACCTTCTCTTGCCAACACTTGAAATGAGACCCATTGAATGGTTCGGTCTTCAAAATATCAGGAAGTGATTTGTAAGCCACGAAAGCAGCATCCATCACGAAAATTCTATCTTTAAATTCTAGGAAATAAAGAAGGAAATTCTGTCAAGGCGTGATGAACACTGACGTAAAGATAGAATTTCGCCCCTCTCAGATTGTGTCCCGGTGCAACAACAGGTTTTGTGGCGCTTCTATCTCCAGGATACAATGACGGTAATCTGTTAAAAGGTGCACTCCCTAATTAACAGATAATATGAACAACTTTATTGTATGTAAAATCTCTGGTATGAAAAGAAACAAAACAATTTGGGAGTGAAAATGTTTTGGTGCAACAATAATGAAAATTGTTGCTAAAAGAACAACAGCAAAACATAAATAACTGAGAAATATAACGGAGAGTAACATAGAGTGATAAAAATTTGTATCTGCGCAATTGATTCAACTATGCTACCTCTTTATATAGGCATGCTCTAGAGTCCTGGATAAACTAAAATATCCATCAAAATTACTGCCACCGAATCAGATAATTTGAAAACAAAATTACTGAGATGGTTGCTGTAAATCATTGCACCATATCCCACCAAACCTCAATAGCCACAAAGTGTTTTCTCAAATGACAACACGTAGATATTTGGATATGATATTTTACAAATTTCAAAATAGCTCAGTCAAACTGCTAACTGCTATTTTTGGCACTCAATATTTATGCTCTTATTTGTTTACTCGGTCAAATAAAGATTACTTTATTTTGAAATATCTTCAAGAATTACAACAATGTTGATGTATGTTTAATGATTTTTTTGATGTCTGTTTGTGGAAATGTTGAGAGAGAGAGAGAGAGAGAGAGCGCTGAGGAGGAGAAATTGAAGTTTGAATTTTTATGGAATGTGAGTGGAATACATATGAATTTATTGAAAGGTTTTGTGAATTTTCTGTAGAATTTGTTTCAATTGTGTTGAAATGTTGGAATGTTGATATGATTGTATATATGTATGTATGTATCAGAGCATTTCTAATGGTATAAGCAAATTTAGATCATCAAAAATTGTCATTTCACAATTTGAGAATTGTTTTCAGAGATTGCTAAATTTGACGATTGTGTAGTCATAATGATATACTCTATCTAAATCAAAATTCTACTTTATTTAAATCAAAAATATAATGCTGCCACATTTTTCACTGTTCCTGTCCATTTTTATTTCAAAGGTAAAAAAAAAAAAAACTATAAAAAACAAGATAAGGTATATGATATAGGTATTGATCTATTCGTAATGAAGAGACAAATTTTACTTGATTGAAATTTTTGGGGTCGAAACAATGATGAGATACATAGATGATCAGAGAAAAAAAGGGAAAAAAAGCCAAAGATGAGAGAGAAAGAATAAAATTACAACAACATTTATAAAAATCAATCTTCAAATTTGATTATTGGAGAGACAATTTAATTATTCATAACTGGTATTGCTAAATTTTAGTGACTCTGTTGGACAGTATTTTTTTTGGATAAATAATCAAATTTTGATTACTATCCTACTTTTAAGGATAACATTGGAGATACTCTCATGTGTATCTGATAATGACTTTTTGATGTCTGCATGCGTTGATAATGACTTTTTGATGTCTGTATGTGTTGAATTTGAAATGACTCTTTAAAAGTCCATAAAAATCTACTTTAGCAGTTAATACTATTTGAATACTATTGGATTAATATAGACTCTTTTAAAGTTTTTAAATATCCGAATTGAATACACCATGATTTATGAAGTCGTCAATAGCACTTAATGTTTAAAACACTTCCGTTTGTTTGTTTGTTTTATTTAAATATTAATATTAAGGTGTTTTGGTTTTACTTTTCCGGTGTCAATAGATAAGACCTATAAAGATAAAAAAAATGTTTTTTTTTTTTAGTGATTACGTTCTTTTCGAGATTTGACTCCCATAATTGTTTACTTTACCCGAAGAGCAATATTTACATGTGTAATGACAGGTGGGAAGCCCTTGTCAATTGCAGGGGAGGGTGAGGTCGGGATGTTCTTGTGGTCAGTGATTCGAAGGTTGCCGTATTGTGGGTGAATGATGGCGATTTTGGGAATATGGCTCATGTCAACTCAGTTTATGATATTCGTAATTGCTTGAGCTCTCATGGTTTTATGGAGATTGTGTATGAGTCGAGAGCTTTCAATTCCTTTGCGGATAGCTTGGCGAAGATGGGATCCGGCTTGTGTGGGGATTTTGTGGAATGGGGTGATTTGTAATGCTGTCTTTTGTGGTCTTCTGTTGGGATGGGGGTGCTCTGTTTTTGTCTCCCAAGCTTGGCAGGGTTTTCTTTTCTGGTTTTTGTGAGTTTTGCTGCGTTTCTTTCTTTACTCTGTTTGTTTTCTTTTGAGTTGGCCTTTCTGCTCTGTTGTTGGTCTCTGTCTGTCCTAGGCTCGGTTGGTGTGTTGGTTTCCTGGTGGTCAGCAGAGCCTTGTTGTAATGATTCTTGTTGCTTATTGTTCTCTGGGCCTTCCCAGTGTTGTCTCATGGCTTTAATGAAGTTTTAATCTTTCAAAAAAAAATTGCAGGGGAGGGTGGAGTGTTGGAAATAGTCTGCGAGAAAGGACCATAATTTTCTGGTGAAGAAACACAATGATCCCTTCGGAAATGGCATAAAAAGAACCTATAGCGGTCGAATCATGTTAATCAATGTAGAACAACAACAGTATAACATAACCAACAGACACTGATATAGTGATATAAGTATATAACATCCAGTACTCCATCATTTATAGCTTTTGCCAAACAATCATCTATATTGCAGGAAGTCTGCATTTGAATATAGCATAATTTTCTAGAGGCAGGTCAAAAAGCTAATGCCTACAATGCTAATAAGAAAAAAAAGCTAAAAATATCAATGGATTATATATGTTAAACATTATTTTTATTTTTTATCAAGTGTGTGATGGTTCTGGACAAATAAATTTTTGACTTCTTATTTGCTAGTTAAGTATGTTAATAAACCAATTTGCTTCATGAAGTTACACAGAGTATGATTCAAATTTTACAACACATGACTATGGGACTCCAAACAAAATGTTTACCATCAGTCAATGCTAGGATCCGGAATCTGTAATCTCCTCTCATATCTTGAGTTGAGAAGAAGCTGACTTTGCCGTCGAAGGAAATGACTCAGGTCAGTGGCTCCACTCTCATTTTCATGCCATATGGAGCTTTCACTACAGCTTTGTACACTGAGTTAATGTGCGTGTCCCACATTTGTTACCTTGTTCCTGAGATTTGGGATTGTGATGTATGGTAGGTTGAGGTTGGGTCCATGGCGGTGGTTGTTTTCCAGGCAAAAGATACATGGAGCAGAGCAACTTAACATGGTCTTCACTCTTCTGTGCTGATGTTTGCCTTGCTTGGCAAGGAAGCAGACCTGTTCGATATGGTTGGTGGGCAAGTCATTCCATATGTTTCAAATTGGCGAAGCTGCAGTTACACAACATTTTATAAATGGCCATGCTCATATAGATTCAGACGCAGAACAAATAAATCCAGACACGGTTTATAGAATATATATCAGTCACTCGAATATTAAACACTAGAAAAGAAACAAAGAAGAAGTGATTTTGACTCACCAGCAGTGACCAGAGCTGATCTTATTAAGGTGTCAATGGATAAGTCCTGCAAAGATTAAAAAAATAAATAAAAATTCTTTTCAAGATTTGACTCCAATAATTGTTCACTTTACCCAAAGAGTCAACAGACAACGATATAACGTTTATCTCGTTTGGGATAGCTTTTACTTTTAACTTTTGTCAGTAGAAGAAAAGAAGTAAAAGCTTGAGCTTTTCGAAAACCGTTTGGATAATGTATTTCAAAAGAGCTTTTGTATCCAGAAGAGCTTTTAAGACCATTTGGGTAAAACATCTTAAAATATTTGATAGTCTAAATATACCCATAATGCCCCTAATTAGAATGATTAATAATACATGTAAATTTTTTTAATTAAAATAATTGATTAAATAATATTGGTAAAAATAATGTATATTTAAAAGTTTTAAATTAAAATAATTTATGATAATAATAATTTTAAAATAAACTAAGCATATAAAAATTTAATGACACTCAAATGTATTTTTCTAATAATAAATCATAAATGTAATGAATATAAATGAAATATTGAGTAGTCAGATAAAATCATAAAAATAAAACAAATGCTAAACCTAAACTCATCACAAACTAAACTCGTCCAAGTTCCATCGTCGACATCTAACACCCACCATTTTTTTCTTTCTTTTTTTCTCTACAAATTTCACCATCTTATTCTTTATTCTCATGTTTTCCTGTCTTGAGTTGGCTTGGCTTTTTCCAGATTGGGTTCAGCAGTTTTGTCCTTCTTGATGAAAGGCTTGGCAGTCATGAAAGTCTTCGATTTCGGTTCGAAGAAGAGTTCCAGTGGTCCTTTTGTTTTGGATTGTTTAGAGGGAGCTTTCTGCCTTGTTTTTAAAGCTCTTTCGAGCTATGTTTTCCGGTGATTGTGGCTTTTTTGTGTTCTTGCTTTGTGTTAAAAAAATGTTTTCCTCTTCATTCTCAATTTCTCATGAGTTTGATTATTTTTTGTGTTTTTTGAGTGTCTTTTGCAAAGGATTCGCGTAAATCTTTCAAAAAAAATAAATTCTGGAACATGGATCAGCAGTATTTTTTGTGTTGTTTGAGTGTCTTTTGCAAAGGATTCACGTGAATCTTTAAACAAAAAAAGTCTGAAACATTGATCTGCAGAGCACATTGAAGGAGAGAAAGATGGGATATTAGTATAATTTTTTGTTTTGCTTTTGTTTGATATAAGGGTAAAATGGTGAATATGAAAGTTTCATTAAAAGAAAATGAGGTTCGCGTGATTTTTGTGAAAGCTCTTTCAAGAAAAGCCAGAATTTTTGGCTTCTCTTAGAAGAGCTTTCAAAAATGGAAAGCTCTTTCAACAAGACATCCAAACACCCATATAAGCTGCTTCTAGGTCCCAAAAGCCAAAAGCACTCCTCCAAAAGCCCTGCCAAACATGCCCTTCCACTCCATCTTTTATAACTTTGTCACATCCACTCCTTATATAACTTTGTCAAATGTCAAGCAATCCTTGACTGCTCTGCCTACTCAAGTGAAATCATCTCCCAAGTAGTGTTGCAGGAAGTCTGCATTTGAATCTAGATAATTTTCTAGAGGAAGTGCTCATCCAAAAAGCTAATGCATGCCTACAATGCTAATAAGTTAAAAAGCTAAAAATATCAATAATTTATCTACTAGATGCACTAAGAGCTAGCACTTGAATTCTAATAGGAATAATATATAGTAATGATACTAAATGGAACCGGTAAATAACAAATCTAACGGGTGCATCAAGTAAAAACTCTATAGAAATTTATGAAAATTATACCTTGATCAATAGTACCACAAGTGATATGAAAGATATAATACTAGAGAATTCATTCTTTTAACATTTATTCAAAATCGTAAAAAGGAAAATCATCAGGACACCAGGAGCAAAAGCTTCCACGCAATGCCAAATCTGCCAATTGTATCAACAAAACGTACCTTAAGTATCTGTAGAGAGTTTAAAATCTAGTAAGCAAACAAAGCAGGTGGTTTAACAACAAACTTATATCAAATATGAAGACAAGAACATATATTATATCCGTTACACAAAAATCTTTCAGAGCCATATTTTTCTTCACCACCTTTCCTCTACTGTTATTTATATACGTAGGCCGCTAGAAAACATGGTCTTCTATTTTAGCATATTGTACAATCATAATATTTATAGGAAATGGCACTTCTTCTTCTTCTTCTTCTTCTTCCCACCGATTGGTTCTATGTACACTGATTCAAAAAATTCATAAACATTCTGCTAAGCATGTAAAGTTGATAGTAGTTTATGCATTTCAAAAACATTGCATCAAATTGATTATTCGATTTATAAGAGAATAATAGATTAATACTACACTTTTCACAATATCCAAAATTCTTATCCTACATTATGTGACAGTTGATTTGTATTATCACATCATTTGATCGACCATCTACAATACATCGTGACGCAGAACGGAAGTTCTAGGATCACAAGCGTAACCCTAACAGAACATAAACTGGAATCCACCAGAAAAAGAAACTGAAACCAAATTGTAAAATTTATTCAATGCTTCGAAACTGATAACAAAAAGCCTTAAATAGGCTTTGAAAACCCTAAAACAGAAAAGACTAAAATATCACAAATAAAAACATAAAAAACTTCGGATACCCGATAACCTATCTTAAACAGCTCCGTTGAGGGAGTAAATGACGTCAACCGGGCGAGCCCGGGTTGTATCGCTAAGGAGCTTCGAAAACCCTTTCCGAAAACATATTTTAATAGGAAATCTGTCAACCGAGCTAAAAGTTATGCCCGTTTCATTGAAACACCTCTTTTGGACAATTTTCTATCCATCTCTTCTTCAAAGTCCAAAGCCAATTGTCCTACATCAGTCTCTCCCACCTGTGAAGAACTCGACCTCGAGTTATAATCTGGATAGAGCGGAACATCATCACAAAACTCATAAAGGTCAGATACGTTGAAAGTTCGGGATATGTTCATATCAGTAGGCAAGTCGATCACATAGGCATTATTGTTGATCTTTTTGACCACCTTGTACGGTCCATACTTCCTTGGCTTCAACTTATTATAGGTACCAACCGGAAACCTCTCCTTACGCAAAAACACCATAACTTGGTCTCCCTCAGCAAACAACTTCTCACGCCTTTTAACATCTGCTGCAGCCTTATACTTTGCATTCTTCTCCTCTAACCGTGCCTTCACTTCAGCCTGAACATCACGAACCTGCTCAGCCATAGCCTCAGCAGCAACACTCATACCAGTGACCTTGGGAAGCTTTGCCAGATCCAACTCGTGCTTAGGATATTGTCGATACACTAAAGCGAATGTAGACTTACCCGTAGCAGTATGAACAGCATTGTTATATGCAAACTCAGCTTGTGCCAGAGCCACGTCCCACTGTTTTGGCTTATCCCCACAGATACTCCGAATTAAATTCCCTAGTGTTCGGTTTAGATTCTCTGTCTGTCCGTCAGTTTGTGGATGCGCAGTGCTACTGAACTTCAGAGTGGTATCCATCCGTCGCCACAATGTCACCCAAAAATGACTAAGAAACTTCGAGTCTCTATCAGATGTGATTGAATGGGGTACACCATGTAAACGAACTACCTCCCGAAAGAACAACTGAGCCACATGTGATGCATCAGATGTCTTCCGACAAGGAATAAAATGCCCTATTTTTGAGAACCTGTCAACCACAACAAACACGGAATCTACCCCACGCTGAGTTCGTGGAAGACCCAAAACGAAGTCCATTGCTAAATCCTCCCATATGGCATTCGGAACAGGTAGTGGCATGTACAATCCCGTATTTTGAGCCTGTCCTTTAGAAGTTTGACAGACGTAACACTTGCGAACATAGTTACCGACATCGCGTTTCAACTGCGGCCAGTAATAACGTTCGGACACCCCACTAATAGTTTTGTCACGTCCCAAGTGACCACCCAAACCACCACCATGCAACTCTCGAATCAGTTTCTCTCTCAGAGAGCTCCGCGGGATACATAACTGATTGCCACAGAACAAATAGCCCTCGGTCATATGAAACTCCCCTTCAGTCTGTTTCAGAATACACTTTTCCCATATCTCTCCAAAATCCTCATCATCAGGGTACAATTCTTTCAGAAACTCAAACCCAATAATCTCTTGCTGCATAGTCACCAATAAGCTTGCACGCCGACTCAGGGCGTCAGCCACCTTATTTAACATTCCAGACTTGTGCTTCAAAACAAACGGAAACTTCTGCAAGTAAGTTGCCCACCGAGCATGCATATTACTTAAGCTTCTCTGACTGTTCAAATACTTCAGAGCTTGATGATCAGTGTAAAGAATAAACTCGCGCTGAATTAGGTAATGCTCCCAATTCTTTAGAGCACGAATAATTGCATAGAATTCCTGATCATAGGTACTCCATTTTCGCCGCGCATCACTCAGCTTTTCACTAAAAAACGCCACCGGTTTCTTCTCTTGTGACAACACTGCTCCAATCCCGACTCCACTAGCGTCACATTCCACTTCAAATAACTTCTCAAAACTGGGTAGAGCAAGAACATGAGTGGTGCGTAGTTTTTCTTTGATGACTGCGAAGGCTGTTTCGGCTGCCTCACTCCACTGAAACTTTCCCTTTTTCAGACACTCTGTAATAGGGGACACAATACTACTAAAATCCCTCACAAATCGACGGTAAAACGTCGCCAATCCATGAAAACTCCTCACCTCTCCAACTGTCTTCGGTGTAGGCCAATCACGAATGGCTCTAATCTTTTCTTCATCCACCAAAATTCCGTCCGAACTGACCACATATCCAAGGAATAGTAACTGCGCTGTCATCCAACTGCATTTTTTAAAGTTGATAAACAGTTTGTTGTTTAACAATACCTCTAACACAGCTCGCAGATGCTCCATGTGGTCTTCCTCACTACGGCTGTAAATCAATATATCGTCGAAATAAACGACTACATATTTTCCAATGAAAGGCCGCAACACCTGGTTCATAAGCCGCATGAAAGTGCTCGGCGCATTGGATAGTCCGAAAGGCATCACCAACCACTCATACAGCCCATCCTTAGTTTTGAAAGCTGTCTTCCATTCATCCCCAGGTTTGACCCGAATCTGATGATACCCGCTCCTCAGGTCGATTTTGGAGAATAATTTCGACCCCACCAACATATCTAGCATGTCATCCAATCTCGGAATGGGAAAGCTGTACCTGACAGTTATCTTGTTAATCGCATGACTATCCACGCACATCCTCCAACTGCCATCTTTCTTCGGAACAAGTAATGTGGGAACAGCGCATGGACTCATGCTCTCTCGAATGAATCCCTTCTTCATTAACTCCTCCACTTTTTCCTGTAAAATCTGATTCTCCTTGGGACTCATCCGATAGTGTGGTAAATTCGGTAAGCTTGCTCCCGGAACTAAATCAATCTGGTGCTGAATATCTCTCAACGGTGGGAGGTCATCCGGTAAGTCTTCTGTCACCAATTCACTAAATTCAGTAAGCAGGGTCTGCACCTTCTCGGGGCACTACAATTATTTGCTCTTCTCTGCTTTCTGTCACCAAAGCCCGCACCACTACAACATGTACCTCTTGTGCCTCCTTAATCTCAGCTTCTAAATCAGTTACAGACGTGATTAAAGTGACTAAAGACTGCTCATTTACCGTGGCTTTAGTTGAACTCCCTACTGGATTCCGTTTCGGAACCATCGCAATTCTCCTGCCACCCCAATTGAAAACACAAACATTGTCACGTCCTCTGTAGGTTATGTCCACATCAAACTGCCAAGGACGTCCCAGTAAAACGTGACCAGCATCCATGTCGACTACATCACATGCCACATCTTCCCGGTAGTATTGCCCAATCGAAATAGGAACTTTGCACAACTCTGTAACATTCGCCTTGGGTCCCTTTTGAATCCACCCAATCACATAAGGCTTGGGATGTTTCTCTGTACGCAGATTCAGATGTTCTACCAATTTTTTGGAAACAAAATTCTCACAACTCCCGCTATCGACAATCACATCACAAACCTTTCCTTGCACACTGCAGCAAGTCTTGAAAATACTGTTTCGTTGCGTTAAACCCTCCAATTTTGTTGCACACATGACTCGCTGAATCACACAGTTTACCGGCTCCCCTTGTTCCTCTGTAATTTCTGCACCTTCTAAGAACTCGTCCATGTTTCCCTCATCTTCAAAATTCTGTTCTTCTTCTTCTTCTTCTTCAGCATCTACGAAATTCACCGGTTTTCGGGCTGGGCATTCATTCGAACGGTGGCCAGGTTGGCCGCACCTGTAACACTTCATACCGCCTGGTCTACTGTATGGATTTGGCGCTCCTCGTGGGGTTTCTTTTGTACCCATTGCTGCTGCTGCAGTTGATCGTGTCCGCCAAAATTGTTATTTGGCCCCAAACCCCTTTGATCTGCAGTATTTTTAGCCTGACCCTGTCCATCACTTGGTGAAAATCTACTCATGTTCGCGGCAGTGTTGGATGACTCACCCATGTCCTTCTTGTAATGAGAAAAACGATTGGGTGGTTTTTCCATTAACTCCGCTTTCAAGGCCATGTTGTGCGCCTCATCTACTGTCCACACGACTTGCAACCCAATTTTATCTCGAATGGTCGACTTTAAACCCCCCAAATACCTCGAAACATGCTGTCCTTCTGTCTCATTGAGGTTGTTACGAACTGAAAGTCTGGACCACTCCTCAGTATAATCCGTAACGGTTTTGTTACCTTGAACACAATTCTGATAACTCTG
This sequence comes from Dipteronia sinensis, assembly GCA_033220585.1. Lineage (NCBI taxonomy): Eukaryota > Viridiplantae > Streptophyta > Magnoliopsida > Sapindales > Sapindaceae > Dipteronia > Dipteronia sinensis. The sequence goes on along the minus strand of CM065639.1, from coordinate 68,903,515 downwards.
AAAAATAAATTGTTCATAGTCAGGAGGTAAAAACCTGCTCATCATAAGTTGTTTCATTCGCCTCCAGGATCGTATAGGAACTTTGCCTTGTCGCCGTCTATCCATCTGTAATTTCTCCCACCAAACAGCAGCCCCGCTTCTCAACTTGTACGCTACCAATTTGACTTGACGTTCTTCTGTTACCTCAGCAAACTCGAAGAATCTCTCAACCTCTGAAATCCAGTCCAAGAACTCTTCAATCTGCAACTTTCCATGGAACAATGGTATGTCTGCACGGATCCGATAACCAGGTTGATTTTGGTTCAATCGATGATCTCCTTGGTAACCCACGAAATCCTCTTCAGAATCGTTATCGCTCCATTCTTCGAACTGCTCGTGTCTCGCAGCCCTAGGCGGTCGTCTACCTACAGGGCGGCCAAGGGCAACTCCCTCGACTCCTTCTCTGTTGGCAGGGGTAGGGGCAGGGGCGTTGGGATTAGGCTGCTGCGCCATCAGTTGCTGCATTATGGTCTCCAGCCTCGCCATCGATTGTCGTTGTTCGTCAATCGCTGCCCATAAATCGGTATCCCTTCGACCAGCGTCGTCAGGGTTAACTCTTCCGGCTTCGTTGTTGGCCATCGCACAAGGCAAATCCCTCTGCTCTGATACCAATTGACGCAGAACGGAAGTTCTAGGATCACAAGCGTAACCCTAACAGAACATAAACTGGAATCCACCAGAAAAAGAAACTGAAACCAAATTGTAAAATTTATTCAATGCTTCGAAACTGATAACAAAAAGCCTTAAATAGGCTTTGAAAACCTTAAAACAGAAAAGACTAAAATATCACAAATAAAAACATAAAAAACTTCGGATACCCGATAACCTATCTTAAACAGCTCCGTTGAGGGAGTAAATGACGTCAACCGGGCGAGCCCGGGTTATACCGCTATGGAGCTTCGAAAACCCTTTCCGAAAACATATTATAATAGGAAATCTGTCAACCGAGCTAAAAGTTATGCCCGTTTCATTGAAACACCTCTTTTGGACAATTTTATATCCATCTCTTCTTCAAAGTCCAAAGCCAATTGTCCTACATCACATCGAGTGATTGATGATAACTCTTTATAAAAGTATAATGGTCAAAAATAAGCATTTGACACTCAATGATTGAAGTAAATGGTTTCAATCCATTATTTATAATATTGTAAAATAGACATAATAAATTAGTCCAATATTTTGATATCTAAAAAAGAACAAATCGATCAAAAACAAAATGAAATCTAAGATAGAGTATACAAAATTAATAAATGCCGCTGATATGCGTAGAAGCAATTTATTTACCTTGATCAGTATGGTTTCTGATCACTTTGAGTTGTTCGATATGTTTCAATTTCTTAGGATGCGGTTCATCTCCCGATGTTTCAAGATTTAGGCCGAACATCAAATGGACTCCACACTTTACCACCTTGAAATGTTCTACTTTTGACTCATTCCTATCCTTAACATAGAATCGAAAAAAGAACTCAGCACCACAAAGTTTACGAAAAAAGCGGTAACCAAACCTAATGATCACGTGGTTTGACCTAATGTAGTCAGGTCCACAATAAGGCACCCGAAACAAAGAATAAGAGCCCCCAAACACGTTGATTCTATCAAAACATCGGTCCCCATCTTTAGATTTGACAATGCCTTCATAAGTGATATTCGAATATTTGTGGTAATGATCTCCTTGATGATCACATTGATGGTCTGGATCTGAATTCATCACAACAACGGACAGAGCAAAACATAAAAAGTTATAGTTGAACCAATGTGGTTGCAGTTTCACAACAATAAAAGATCCCGTGCTTCGAAAGCTAAACCACTTTGGAATATCATTTTCAGGGTAACATATAGAAGCAGGCAATGATTCTCCACCATAAACCTATATTATGAAAATAATTAGTCTACAACATCTAGTAGAGTATTAAAAACGTAGTTTACCATCAAATTATTCCAAAGAAAAAAAAAACAAGTGTCATCATATATTAAAAACATAGGGAGTACTGAAACAGACCTGGTCATATGACTCATATAATTTCTCAATTGAAGTTGCTAGACCTTGAATTTCCAGTACAGTACCTTTCAAAAAATGGTTGAGTGAATTTCGATTCAACTTGAAACAATTGGTGAAATTAGCAACCAAGATGTCATCATCAATATTTATTGAAAAACGGTTATAATGAAATGAATGATATGATAATTCTTCCAATGATGTGCAATTGACTGCAGATATACATGTCCAATATCGAAGCTTCGGTAAAACTTTAATCCTCTCGCAATAGCTGATGTTTAGGAACCCTAGGGTAGAGAGATTTATGATGCTTCCTGGGATACTTTCAAAATTGTTTTTGTCCAAAATTAATGTTTCCAGCGAGGTTAAGCAACCGAGACTGTCCGGTAATTCAGTAATTCCACAATCACTTAGATATAGTTCCCTCAAATCATCCAAGCCTAATAAAGGAGGCAATATCAAACCTACCCCATCCTCACCCTTACATCCTGATAAATCTAAGGAATAAAGTCTCTTCAAAAATGAGATAGATGACGGTATTTCTCTTATTGCAGTTCCTCTAGCATCAATTGATTTGAGAGATTCTAAAATTCCTATACCGTCGGGAAGCTTATCAATTTTTAAGCAATTATAGAGACCGAGTGATTGAAGAGATTTGGACTTACAAACGCTGCTTGGAAGACTCTTAAGCATTGAGCAGTTATCAAGATACAAATACTTTAGGCTGTCGAGATCTTCAAATGATGGGGGTAATTCTTCTATTACAGTATCTCTTAAATTTAACATTTCAATATTGTTTGGGACTTCTGGAAGCATTTTAAGTTTCCAGCAGCTCCAGCCACGTAAGTCTTTTAGAGATTTCCAACCCCTCAAATCTGGAATACTAGTAAGGCTTTCACAGTCACTAAGATCCAAATACTTCACCTTATTGAGATATTTAAAAGATGATGGAATTTCAACCAAACTTTTACAACCATTAAAACCTAATCTTTCTAAATTGTTTGGTAGTTCTGGAAGCCTCTTGAGTTTTGAGCAATAGTAGATAATAAGCTCTTTTAGAGATTTCAAATTAGTGCAATCTGGAATACCGGTAAGGCTTTGGCAGCCACCAAGATACAAAGACTCCAGTTTAGTGAGGTGTTGAATAGATGATGGAATTTCAGACAAACTTGTACACTCCTTTAGTATCAAATGCTCTAGATTTGGGATCCCTGAGAGGTTTGGGCATCTAATTAGCTGCTGGGACCTCGTAAGGTCAATTCTTTTCAAATTATCAAGTTGCTGCAAGTAAAAATAAATAAATAATCAACACAAATTAGCATCTACCATGTTACAAATTACCAAAAAAATTAAAAATCATATAAATATCAAATATACCAGGAAATCACTCCATAATTCTTCGATATTGCTGTTAGGCATTTCAAGTATGACAAGATTCTCAGATTGAAAATTTGGCTGCAATGATTTCAAAGGGAATCCATACCAATGGAGATACGTTAACTCGGTAAAAACAGAGTCAAGGCCTTCAGGAGCATGCACCTTATTGCCGCACTTATGCCAAACATTAGAGGCATAATAAAATTTCAAGAGTCTCAAATGCTCTATCTTTGCGAAAGCCCGAGGAGTTAAGTTTATATCTCTTGCATTTGGGGAGAACATATTCAAAGAGATTGCTTCTATCATTCCAGTCCCCTGATATGCATACAAGAAGAAATAAGTTAATATCAAATATATACAAAAGCATAAGTTAAGGAAACTTTGGAAAAGCAAATAATTAAAGAGAAATTTTCATAATAAGTTTTCAACAATCACTAATTAATGAATAATATTCATATTTTCAATAAATTAAACTATAATTATTAACATTTTAAAAATATATATATATATATATTTATCAAGATTTACTTCTTCAAGAGTATACTACACATATTAGCATATGTAAAAGCACATATTAATATGATATTATATTTAGAAAAAGAAAAGTTGGCATTGTAGTAGGTAAATTTTAATATATTTTTTTATTGGTTAAAGCGAAGAAGAAATTCTTTTATAAATCACACCACCGATGCCTTTCACATTGGCCAGTCCATAAGGATAAATGGAACAGACACCAATTAATTAATATTTGGTTGAATCTCACCTTGTCTTTTGTCAAAACATGGTAAATATCATCATAGTACCACAGGCGACTACGTTTGCCGGGCTCTACCGTGCATTCTTCCCGAACAATTTCCCTTGCCATCGCTAGCAGTAAATCATGCATTATTATCTTATTGTCATTTGATATGTATATCAAAGACTTATCACTTAAAACGCTTATTCCAATCTCTGTTGAGAAGCCATTAGCATTTAGGACATTAATTACAAAATCTTTGTTCTTCCCATTAAAGAAACATGCAATATCAAGAAATATCTTCTGCTCTTCATCATCTAATCCATTATAACTTATTTTCAACACCTTTTGGATACCCTTATTAGCAATTCTTTCTAGTTTGCTTAGTGCACTTACCCATTCTTGTTTTCTCCTATTACACAGAAAGGAACCCAAGACTTTGAGAGCCAATGGAACACCTCTGGTGTATTGACATACCCTTTTTGATAGCTCCATATACTCTTCATTGGGATGGTTTTCTTTAAAGGCATGGCGGCAAAAAAGCTCAAGAGCATCATGATGAAACAATTCTTGTACTTCATATACTTGATCCACTCCACAATTTCTAAGCACCTGTCTATCTCTTGTTGTTATAATGATTCGGCTTTGGGAATTGAGATAGTTGAAACCTCCAGTCAAAGTTTCTATTTGTTGTTGGAAATCGGTCACATCATCAAAAACAATTAAAAGCTTCTTACGGCCAAGTCTATTTCTTGTTAAAGAACGTCTTATAACAGCAGAACCTATATTTACATTTCCATTCTCTAATATTGTTGAAAGAAGTTCTCGTTGCATGTGATTTAATCCACCATTTTGTTCAAACTCTTCCCTAATATTTGGAATGAAGTAAAAACCTTCAAATTGACTAGAGATTCTGTTGAACACAACTTCGGCAAGAGTTGTCTTGCCTATTCCCCCGATGCCACAAATTCCTACACTGCAAACATCCCCTCTCCCTAACAATGATACAATTTGTTCAATCTTTGTATATATTCCCACCAAACCCTTGGCATCACTTGCTGACATATCATTCAACTTCGTCAAAATATGTTCAACAATATTCTCGATAAGTACAGATTCGTCCCTATGGAGTGAGGAATACAACAGATAGTAAGTCACAGTTTGATGCATGAAATGGGATCTGATCATTTAATATTATATCTCACACAGTGAGTGAGAGTAGAAGTGGTACATACATGATAGAGTAGAAATTAAATAATATGAGAGTTATTATTTGTTGGCGATTTCAAATATATATAATTACAAATATATATGTTATAGAGATCTCAAAATTGTTCTCCATTTTCTTTTCATATTCTAACATTATTTACATAAGAAAAAGTCACAACTTACTTGATGGTGCTTGATTCCAATCCAGAAAGATTGGCTGCTTCATTGAGAGCGTCCTTCCATCTTTGCACTTGGTCCAAACTCTGTTGTTGATCATGCTTTGTAAATGCATCACCGAAAGTTCCAGTCTGATTCCTGACATCGGTTGGAACTACGTTATAGAAAACAGGTATTACAATTTGCCCACAACTCTTCTTGCATTCCAGGATCTTCACAAGTTCTTGGAGACACCATCTGGAAGATGCATAGTCTTTGGAGAAAATGATGACTGAAATCTGCGTCTCTTCAATTGCTTTGAGAAGAGATGGGGAGATTTCATCACCTCTGTTAAGTTTGTCATCGATGTAAGTCTGGATTTGTTTGTCACGCAAAGCTTTGTGAAGATGGCTGGTGAAATGGTAGCGGGTGTCCTCACCTCTGAAACTGATAAAAACATCGTGCTTGAATCTAGAAGTATTAGAAGAAGAAGAAGAAGAAGATGAAGGAATATTCGAAATCAATGCCATTGACGATAATCAAAATGATCAGAGAATGACTGTACGTTGAGATGTGGTTTAGCTGGTAAATGTTTTACAAATATTGCTGTTCTTGAATTCTTCATTGACCTTAATTTACTTATAGTTGGCATGTTTCCTGTTGGACCCTTTCACTTTGAAAACGGAGCACCACATCTTAACAGAGCAATAATTGTTTTGTGGACTGCTTTTGTTGACTTTTGAGACTTGTAATAATTGAAGACTGTATATTGCCCTGCTCTTTGGTCCAATTTCCAGGAAGAAGCAGCCTTGAGATTTTTGTTTATTATTTGACTTTTGTCTTATATGCCTCATACCCGAAACCTGGTCCAACACGTGCCCTAAACAGGTTTTCGATTTTTACCCCATACCAAAACACATATATTAGAAGAAGAAGATAAAAATGTATATAATGATAAGAGAAAGCGACCGTAGAGATAATAAATATGACATTTGACATTAATGCTATAAGAATGCTAAGACCCGTTCTGCGGCTGTTTTTCAGTCTGCTTTCGTTTTTGTTTTTCAAAAATGATTTCAAATTCACGTTCGTTAATTGTTTTTTATTTTATTTTAAAAAAATGAAAAACAAAACCGTATTAACAGTGAAATATTTGAAAAACACAAAATATTTGTTTTCATTTTTATTTTTTGAAATTTTTTTCAATGCTTTTTTTTTCTTCTTTTCCTCTTTTCTAAATCGTCTTTGTCATCTCTTTCTTCTTCTCGTCTTCTTTTCATCATCTATTCTTCTCTTCTTCTCATCTTCTTCATATCTTCTTCCCTTCATCATCTCATCTTCTTCATCTTCTTCTCTTCATCTTCTCCTTCTTCTTTTTTTCATCTTCTCCTTCTTTTTAATGTCGCCGATATGCTTCTCCAAGAGCAGATCGGCTCCTATATATATATATATATTATTTTTTTTCCTTTTTTTCTTTTGCAAGGTTTTATTTTTGTTTTTGTTTCAGATCACAAAGAGTTTATTAACATATATATATATATATATATAAAAACATAAAAATCTTGGATTTTGAAATTATTTTAAATTTAAAATCACAATAATTCATCATTGAGATTTTATCCGGTTATTATGAGTTATTGGATAATTATTTGGAATGAATTATTGACCTATCTTTTATTCAAATTAAAAAATTACAATATAAAAAATAATAGAAAAATTATACAATTTTTGATATTTTTCGGTTAACCTATCGGACGCGTTTTTTCCGTTTTCATTTTCAGAATACAAATTTCAGTATATGCTACCAGACGCGTTTTTGGATTTTGAAATTGAAACCAAAAACACTGTTTTTCATTTTCCTTTTTCTTTTCGAAAAATAATCAACGAAAAACGCTTACAGGACGGAGCCACATCCCAACTTTTGACATTTAACAAAGATGACCTGATAATTGATAACAAAGTAGATCATGTAATTTTAGTACAATGAAATCAATTAACTTTATGATAATTTTTCTACAGTAATGCTAAACATATATCCAAAATTTGACAAAGATTAATTGCTTCAAGAATTGCCTTATCTGACCACCAATTGGCTTAAAGCTGCTTCACCGGTGCTTAAAACTTATTTCCTGACCCAACAACGATCCGGCATATATCTTCTTCATGTGTACGTCAAGGCTTAGTCTTGGAAGAGGGACGCAGAACCAGGCATTAGAGAAACTTCCTGGTAACGTCTTCAACATGGGTGCAGCAATGAGGTGAAGAAGTTAACTTCAACAACGGGGTTAAAAACTATATTTTCAAGAACGCATGCGCACATTCCAATTCCAATTTCCAAAAAATAAAGTATATATAACAATCATATAAAGAAAACAGAAATAAAGGATGTGATTGTGGAAATCTGAAATGATAGTGAAAATGATTGAGTATAACTATAAAGCTACGTACAATGTGTGATAAATGGTACAAATTACGAAAGTTAATTTTACTAAAACCTGATGCAGTATAACTATAAAGCTACGTACAACGTACGAAGTTATAATATTTCCAATATCTAAACACCTAGTTGAGGGTGCAAAATGATTTCATGAAATGAAAAAATGAGACCAAATTTTTTCAGCTTTTTGAGTGTCACATTTTGAGTCAAATTGATATTTTGATCCAATTGGTGTCACATCTTGAGTGAGATTAGTCATCGGTGTGCTATAATAACATTACAAAATCAAGTGTCTCAGCTATCTAACTCTTGATTTATTAGAGCATCTTCAATGCTATTATGCATTTGGAGAAAATGAAGTGTCACATAGGATAGATACTAAAGAAGTTAGAAAAACTCTCTTCAATGCAATTATCTAAGTTGAATATGGAGATGATGTGGCAAAAAAAAAGTTAGAGAATATGGAGTTGAATTTCTAATTCTAGAAACTCTCCTAGAAATGCTGACTAGGATTTCTAATTATTTCCACCAATAATATTAAAGCTCATTTAATTGTAAAATAAAAGAGGAGTGAGAATGTCATAATTTTTTTATTATGATTGGTCAAAAAATAGATACATATTTGATTTTAGATAATTGCATTGGAGATGTGAATATGCATTTCTCTACAAAATTTTCAAAAGTTGGCCCATTTTGAATAGAAATACTGATGTGACACTATTTAGAAACTCAAAAATGCATAATAGCATTGAAGATGCTCTTATTTATCTATTTAAATTATGTGAATTGACAATATTATCTATTTAAAGGAGACCAAATTTCCAAGAAAAGGTAGTCAACGTTTAAACATCCATAATAACAATTATAACGCATGAGCCATAATAACTAACAATTACAACCTTTCAATTCACTAAAAATGAGTATGCTTAGAAACAAATTGGTGTATTTGGCATTCAAATTATCATTAAAATGCCAAAATTTGGTTACATTTAGTATTCAAATTGGAATTAAATTACTACAGCCTAATGTAGCTCAGTGATACGTAAGGGCGCTAATTCAATCCGATAATATCCCGGATTCGAGTTGTCGTCATTGAAAATAGTATATAATGATAAGATATTAGTTCAATGGTAATGGTATGCCATTAGGACTCATACATTGAGATCGAGAGTTCCAGTCATATCATCTTATTTAAATCGGAAATGAATTGTAATTACTAAAAAAACAAATGGGAAGTAAATTTTGTAAATGGACAGCAAACGCGGTGGTTGAAATTAGGAGCAAATGTCAAAAGAAAACAAGTCACGAAAAGAAAAGAAGGGCCAAAAGATTCCTTTTACTTACTTTTTTGTGGACCCTTTCACTTTGTAAACGGATCACCACCGATTCTGTTACTCTAAAACCTGTGGCAATTTTTTTAAAATATTAAAACATTATTACAATAGATTGTTGGGACGAGATCAAATAATATATGCATGGTCCGGATATCTACTCATCTCCTCCCATAACCGGATATAACTAGTCCCACATCCTTAGAGGCTCACTACACCAAAACATATCTTTAACAACAAGTGTCCCACAACTTACATGAATGGAAGTTGTTAAATGGGCTCAATAACAACATTCAAGTTGATGAAGTTGTTATTATCAAATTGGAAGGTTCAATAACAACATGCACAAGATGAAAGTTGTGTTGGTTGTATTACTCAAAAACAATTTGGTCCGAATCTGCAAGAAAACAGAAAGTGAAAACCACAAAACAATACGTTAGAAAACGGTTTTGGGAAATTGAGGCCCGTGTTTCACACGGTGTCCTTAAGACAATTTCGCCGTATAACACCGTATGTGTATAGCGATTGTCTCCCAGGATACAACGATTCAACAGTGATCGTGCATAGCACAAATACTCTCGGCGAACTCAAATCAAGTCATTTTCATTTCACATACATAAAATTGAAGATTTAGGGATCGATTGACTGGCATTTGTGTTTCTTGTAGTTTATTCGTTTTGTTGTTCTCTGTTTTGGATCTGGTTTTGATTTATTTCTAAAAAAATTCAGACGAGGTCTGGCTTCAAATGCAGTAATCGCAATCAAAATGATGCTTCATAGGTACCGAATTCGAAACCGAAATCTCACCTCTGTTTATTCACCTTTTTTAGTGAATGGTTTTAATTTCATATTTTTGTGGTTTGGATTCGAGTTCTGATCCAATTGTTTGCGATTTCGTTTCGTATTGATTCCACTTTCTCCTAATTAAGTCACGATTCAACTACAATTTCATTTACGAGCACTTGGTTATAAAAGGCACTTGGTTTTTCATTTTGTGCTTGAAATAAGCTTTTATGGTTGTTTTTGTTAATTTTCAATTTCGATGAGCAAACGAAGGTTTTTTTTTTTTTTTTGGCTGATTATAAATGGTATGGTTTGGACAGATATTGAGAAGATGGTGTCATTGAAGGGGATGGTTATAAGGTGTAGTTCTCTGAAGCCATTGGGGTGGATAGAGGTAAATTTATTTGGCTTTTACTTCTTATGGAGTTTATGTTTGGTTTTTTTTTTTTTGACATTAGTTTATGTTGTTTTTTTGGGAGAAATTTGATGTTGTTTGCTAACAAAAATGGGTGTTATCAGGACGAATAAGTGAGCCAACAACATGCTTGAAGCAAGAGTGTCTTGCTAAGAACTCTATGACACTGGTGCACAATCGATGCAGGTACTTTAAAGCTTTACCTTTTGTTTTGGCAACTAATCGCCTAAATGTTTTAGTAAACTTGTGGAGATATTAGGACACTAATTTATAATGTCTTCAACTACATGAAACTAAGATTTTTTATTTCTTGCCTAAAGGATTATTGTTATATATTACTGGATTTTTATTTCAGTTGTTAAGTGAGTCAACTTTTATGCAGTCTCCATTATCTCTTGATTGTTTACAGTCAGCAATGTAGTTAGCATGATAGATGTTTATTATTCTACAATCAAATAATAGAGATCATATGCTATGATATAACTACTTTAGACTACTCACTATTCTCTTGCCATAACCCTCATTGTGATAACTTTATAGGTCTCTTACTCGAAATCACCTTGTTCTATTTATCTTGAATATTCTGAGCTACATTTTTAAAAAGCTGAGAATTGCTTCTATTTAATTTGTTGATTTTATGTGCTAAATATGAATGATCGATAATTATTTGAAGATTTTGAAACCCTTTTCAACTAATGGTATGGACTGAATTAAGCCCATATTTGAGATATATAGGCTTCATGCCCCTTATAGATGACTTAGCTTAGACCAGGTCATATGCAAATTCGAAGGCTACTGTCCAGGCATCACATTTTTTTTTTTTAACAGCAAATTTTTATTCATGTGCCAAGCAAGGCAACAACAACACAAACACAGAGGCAAAATGCAACAGATCAAGTTGAAGCCCAAAGAAACAAAACAGACACACCAAAGGAAACCTACACCTGACCAAAAAGACCAAAGAACTGGACAGAAACAACAAAAGAAAAACTGAGCTGCATTGACCCCCAACTTTTCATCAGACATCCCACCACCTCCAGACCCCTACTTCGCCAAGAACCCCAAATGATCTAGCTCGGCTACAAACTTGAGTCTAGCCTTTGTCATCTTATTTCCCTCTAACAACTCGGTCCGCTAACATTTCATCAACACCACTGAAATTGCAAACACGAATCCCACTTCGAGTCTTCATTCTATGAATTCTTGAAGGAAAAAAGTCATTTTTTCCGTCATTTCATCAACACCCAAATCACCCCCCACCGGACTCAAACCGGACCTTAACAAACCTTGACCCTTTTGAAAATTAATATAAACAACTTGGTCCCCGGAAACCGCCACTCCCCCACTAGATCCATCATTAGAACCAAAGACCCTAATGCTTTTAGCACATGTCTTCTTACTCTCAATATCTTCTACATCTAATCCACTTCATGTTTTTAACAACATGCACTCTAAGTAGTAAACTCATCTAATACTTTTAATACTTTTAACAACTCCTTAATAGACAAGTATGTGTTAGAACCAAAGACCCTAATCCACTTCATGTTTTTAACAACATGCACTCTAAGTAGTAAACTCATCTAATACTTTTAACAACTCCGTAATAGACAACTTGCACATGTATGTTGTTGATAGTTTTTACAACATGCAATGAATGTTGTGAAAGACCCTTTTTGTTGTAGTGTAGAAACTCCTAACACATACTTGTGTAATGTGCATGGTAGAATTTGAACCTCTCACCACTTATAAGGAAGGGAGATACACTACCAACTCTGCCCATAGGTGATGTGCTGTAGCCATTTAATTAGTTTAAAATATTAAAAAAAATAGATTATGTTAATGAGCAAACATATTAAATAAAAAATGTAATAATACACATTTGAATAGTATTAATCTGATATAGTTCAAAAAATTTATTAACTTAATTTTTACTTCAATATGTTGATAAAAAAAATTACTAGCTACAGTCCACTCATTAAGATTACATTCAGCCTGCTTTTGTGGACCGCTTTTGTTTACTTTGAGACTTGCAATAATTGAAGACTGTATATTGCCTCTTGCTACAACGTGCGAAGTTATAATATCTTCAAATATCTAAACACCAAGTTGAAGGTGCAAAAAGATTTCATGAAATGAAAAAATAAGACCAAATTTTTTTGGAGAATGAAACTCAACATGATAAAATGCAATGAAAACTCAATCTTCCTGTTGTAGGTCATAGATGAATTTTTTATTTATCTTAACGTAAGGGACGTGGGATATCTTCGATCACTCTTTTCTTTTATCCCTTTTCTGTAAAGGATTTGCTACTCAAACATTGGAATATATATAATCCCGTAGGAGAATCAAGGCTGTGGAAATGTTTGGGCATGGCTTCTAGCCTCTCACAATCTTGAATTGAAACTCGTAAGTTGGTGTTGGGAAATCAGTTGCTTCTCCTCTGCATCGCCGAGCACTGCTTGAATCACCTTCAACATTTTCTCCCAGTTTTTAATCTATGAATATAACCCCTCTTGCCTAAAGAATTGCAGCAAGTTAAAACAGGTCATTCTTTCAAACAAAACTCCGCCACAGGCATTGTTGTAAATTTAACAATTCAAGATTGGTAATTTTATGAACCCAAGATATCTTTCTCTCTGATTCTCTGATTTCTGAGAATGTTTCGTTAGAAATCAAATGTTGAAGGATCGATCAATTTCGCTTTACGACTTAATTTGTGACGGTTGATTCGATGAAGTGACACATGATCACCCTTTGACGATGTGTCTTGGCATATCATCGTGTACCGCCGACATGTCTAGGCAAGTCATCTACAGTTTGATTACATGTCATCAACCATTCGATGATATGCCTAGACACATCATCACCAACTGCCAGAGGCGAAACCAGAATTATTTTTCAAGGTGGGCTGTTATGAAAAAAATATATATATTGACCAAGGTATGTCTTGACTTTACGGGAGAAATGTCATTAATTAAAACAACGTATGTATAGTTGAAATTAACAAATTAATAATAATTTTTTTAAACAACTATAAATCAACTACTTACTTTAAAATCTAAAATTAACCGTCAAGGGATTGAATGCTTTTTTGAAGATTATTATTTGAATGCTTTAATCAACTATAAATATGTATGATCGACAATTATTTGAAGATTTTGAAACCCTTTTCAACTAATGGTAAGGACTGAATTAAGCCCATATTTGAGATATATAGGCTTCATACCCCTTATAGATGACTTACACCAGGTCATATGCAAATTTCTTTCAGAAACGAAGCTAGACTGCACAGTCATGTGAAGATAGATGAGGGGTGGGGGTGGGGGTCGGAGGCTACTGTCCAGGCATCACATATATTTTTTTTTGAACGGCGAATTTTTATTTATATGCCAAGCAAGGCAACAACAACAACACAAAGGCAACAGATCAAGTTAAAGCCCAAAGAAACAAAACAGACACACCAAAGGAAACCTACACCTGACCAAAAAGACCACAGAACTGGACAGAAACAACAAAAGAAAAACTGAGCTGCATTGACCCCCAACTTTTCATCAGACATCCCACCACCTCCAGACCCCTACTTCGCCAAGAACCCCAAATGATCTAGCTCGGCTACAAACTTGAGTCTAGCCTTTGTCATCTTCTTACCCCGCTAACATTTCATCAACACCACTGAAATTGCAATCACGAATCCCACTTCGAGTTTTCATTCTAGGAATTCTTGAAGGAAAAAAGTCATTTTTTTCCGTCTTCTATCAGAAGGACTTGGAGAAGTAACAATCCCCTCCTTCTTCCCCTTCAAAAAAGGAGGATCCAAATCTCCAAGATCAACATAAAGATCTATAGCTAGACCACCCAAATCACTCCCCACCGGACTCAAACCGGACCTTAACAAACCTTGACCCTTTTGAAAATTAATATAAACAACTTGGTCCCCAGAAACCGCCACTCCCCCACTAGATCCATCATTAGAACCAAAGACCCTAATGCTTTTAGCACATGTCTTCTTACTCTCAATATCTTCCACATCTTTAACAGAACCTGTGGCACATTTCCCTTTCCCACCCAAAGCAATCTCTTCCCCACTTTTGACAAGACCATCAACGTGTATCTTGGTATTAGTTTATATTGAATAAACTACAATACTTGTTTTCTCAGAAAGGCTCTCGTAGATTTTGAGGTTAAAAGTTTATGGATTACAGTATAATTATGATATCATAATCAACTGCTCCTCCCTTTTCCTAAGAAAATACTCATTTGGTCATCCTGCTTTAAAACTCAGGTTTGCTGATAAGCAGATTGTGAGGCTCCAGGAGACACCTGATGACTTCCCTGAGGGTGGAACACCACATAGAGTGAGCTTGTTGATGCATGACAAGCTGGTGGATGCTGGCAAACCAGGAGATCGAGTTGAGGTGAAACCTTGAATATCTTATGCAATCACATTAAGAATCATGATGTTTTTGTTTATTTGATTACTCTTTCTCTTTTCAAATAGGTCACAGGGATTTACATGGCTATGAGTGTCAAAGTTAGGCCAACACAAAGAACTGTTAAAGCATTATTAATTCATATAACTGCACTTTGATATTGATTGCTAGTTTATTGAATTGAATGTAGCTTTTTGGTGGGAATGCTTTAGAGTTGCCTTCTAGTGCTAGCTTTCATGGTGATATAAATATCCTTCTTGTTGGTGACCCTGGTACCAGCAAGTCTCAATTGCTTCAATACATACACAAACTATCTGCTCGTGACATTTACACCAGTGGAAAGGGGAGCTCTGCTGTTGGCCTGACAGCTTATGTTGCCAGAGATCCTGAAACTGGGGAAACTGTATAATACCCATTTTTCTTTAATCCTCTTGTACTCTTTCCATTTAGCTTCTATGACTTGAGTTTGATATAAATGATTAATGAACTACTCTACAGACTCTGGAGAGTGGTGCCCTCTGCTGCATTGATGAATTTGACAAAATGTCTGACAATGTGAGGAGCATGTTACTTGAGGTTGATAAGATTCTTTATTTAAAAATTTACTCAAGTTTTGTGTATGATATGTTGCATGCATAGTAAGTGTTTTTTATGAATGTACAACTTTAATTCTTTCCCCAAATGCTTTTGAAGATAAAAACATTGACGACATGCATGTATTGTAGCTTCCAATATAAGCTTGCGGTTTTTTCTCTTTCAACTATAGAAGTCAAAATTTATCCTACAATGGGATATAAACCATGATTGACATAAAAGTAGAACTTTTAAAATAGCCTCAGAAATTGCATCCCATCAATCTTTACTGCATACTTTGTCATTTTAGTGCCTGCATTTTGTTGTGGATCTCTTTAACTTTACTTCTCCCAGGTGATGGAACAACAGACTGTTTTAGTAGCAAAGGCTGGAATCATTGCGTCCCTTAATGCTAGGACATCAGTATTAGCTTGTGTAAATCCCAGTGGTTCACATTATCTGTGATTGATAATATACACCTTCCTCCTACCAAAGTGCATCATATACCGTTTGGGCGAGATTTCTGAAGAGTGTAGGTGGATTTGGTGTTTAATTAGGAAGTCATTTTAGTTCGACCAACCGATGAAGCTCGCACACTTGGTGGAGTTGTAGGAAGTACAATTGCATGGTCTAAAGGTTGCATTAGGTTATTGTAGGTTATTGTAGTTAGCATAAGATTGGATATGATATAGAAACGGAGTTGGAATATTATAATATATTATAAAATCGTAAATTCGAAAGTTTTGTTTACTTGTGATTTTATCTTAATTTGAAAATGTTGCATTGCAATTTGGTTGGTTATTTTACAAAATATTGATTTTAGGATTTTTTGTCTTTTGATGATATATAATGAATTTATGAAGGTCTAGTTTTGTGTAACTTTCATTGCAAGTTGTTAGTTGTAAAACTTTAAGTTTTTAACAACAAGCACTCTTAGAAGTAAAACTTTAAGTTTTTAATAACAAACACTATTAGTTGTAGAATTTCATGTTTTTAACAAAATGCACTATAAGTTGTAGAACTTCATGTTTTTAACAACATGCACTCTAAGTAGTAAAATCATCTAATACTTTTAACAACTCCTTAATAGACAACTTGCACATGTATGTTGTTGAGAGTTTTTACAACATGCAATGAATGTTGTGAAAGACCCTTTTTGTTGTAGTGTAGAAACTCCTAACACATACTTGTGTAATGTGCATGGTAGAATTTAAATCTCTCACCACTTATAAGGAAGGGAGATGCACTACCAACTCTGTCCATAGGTGATGTGCTGTAGCCATTTAATTAGTTTAGAATATTAAAAAAAATAGATTATGTTAATGAGCAAACATATTAAATAACAAATGTTATAATACACATTTGAATAGTATTAATCTGATATAGTTCAAAAAAATTATTAACTTAATTTTTACTTCAATATGTTGATAAAAAAAAAATTACTAGCTACAGTCCACTCATTAAGATTACATTCAGCCTGCTTTTGTGGACCGCTTTTGTTTACTTTGAGACTTGCAATAATTGAAGACTGTATATTGCCTCTTGCTACAACGTGCGAAGTTATAATATCTTCTAATATCTAAACACCAAGTTGAAGGTGCAAAAAGATTTCATGAAATGAAAAAATAAGACCAATTTTTTTGGAGAATTGAAACTCAACATGATAAAATGCAATGACACGTACAATATTTCATTACCTAACGTCTAGATAAGGTTAAAATGACATACCTAGGATAGAGTATACGGATGAAATGAGGAATTGTTCTTGTTTGTCAATCTTCCTGTTCGTAGGTCATAGATGAATTTTTTATCTATCTTAACGTAAGGGATGTGGGATATCTTCGACCACTCGTTTCTTTTATCCCTTTTCTGTAAAGGATTTGCTACTCAAACATTGGAATATATATAATCCCGTAGGAGAATCAAGGATGTGGAAGTGTTTGGGCATGGCTTCTAGCCTCTCACAATCTTGAATTGAAACTCGTAAGTTGGTGTTGGGAAATCAATTGCTTCTCCTCTGCATCGCCGAGCACTGCTTGAATCAACTTCAACATTTTCTCCCAGTTTTTAATCTATGAATATAACCCCTCTTGCCTCAAGAATTACAGCAAGTTAAAACAAGTCATTCTTTCAAACAAAACTGCAAGGAAAGCTGAGAGAAGGAGCTCATCCGCCACAGGCATTGTTGTAAATTTAACAATTCAAGATTGGTAATTTTATGAACCTAAGATCTCTCTCTTCTGATTCTCTGATTTCTGATAATGTTTTGTTATAAATCAAATGTTGAAGAATTGATCGATCGCTTTCACTTTACGACTTGATTCGTGACAGTTGATTCGATGAAGTGACACATCATCGTGGCATATCATTGTGTACGCCGATATGTCTAGGCATGTCATCAACAATTTGATTACAATGTCATCAACCATTCGATGATATGTCCGGACACATCATCACCAACTGCCGATGTGTCATAGTACATCATCAGCTATTTGTTGTCAACATTGTGTCCTGCTGGCACGTCACCTAAATTTTGTTTTTTTTTTTTTTCATTTTGCTAAAACGACATATTGTTTATAAAAAACCCCGACAGTTGAAATGAGTAGTGGTGGACCGGTGGTGGACATATTGGTACTTACAGTCAAATTGAGTAGCATTATAATAAAGTAGATTAAAAGCCAAACAATCATTGATAAAACCAAGAATAACCCAAACAAACTATTTGTTGCGATTCAACATAATAATAATAATAATAATAATAATAATAATAAAGGATAATTACTCGATGGTCATCCATTTGAATCATCACTATCAAAATAACCATTAGATAGGGAATTGGTTTCAAAATGACCATTTTTGACGAATACTATTAAACTAATGGTCATTTCATTCAATTCTATCCAATGAGTAATATTTTGGTAAATAAAAGGATAACATTAATTTATTTTAGATGTTTTGGAAATCATTTTTTTCTTTTTTCATTTTTGAAACTAATAATTATATTTAGTGTGTATATACGTATAGCATATCTCAAACATATATATATATATATATATATATATATTTCTTTTCAACTTATCTCATATATATTTTTTAAAATTTTTTTAGACTTTTTAGATTTGTAGCATTAATCTTCTAAGGCTACAAAATCTAAAAAATCATATATATATATATATATATATATATATATATATATATGCTTGATATATGTTATACATATATACACACTAAATATAATTATTCGTTTCAAAAAATAAAAGAAAAAATTGATTTCCAAAAACATCTAAAATAAATTAATTAATTAATATCATCATTTTATTTACCTAAATGTCACTCATTGGATGCAATTGAATGAAATTGTATGGAATGGTCATTAGTGTAACACTGTTTGCCAAAAATGATCATTTTGAAACCAATTCCTCATCTAATGGTCATTTTGATAGTGGTGACCCAAATTGATGGTCACTGAGGTAATTATCCCTAATAATAATAAAAATAATAATATACGAGATAGGGTTGGTTAACCCCTTACACATGCACTACGAGGTTACGGGTTTGAGTCATCACCTTTCCAAAAAACCCTGAATTATGTAATAGTGTAATACTATAAAAAAATAACTTGTTCATATATTATACGATGCATAAAATAAACAATAAGACCCTATTTGTCTCGCAATATTGTATGGTGCAAATATGGTATTGTATTATTTTAATACATTTTAATTATCTAATACAGCAAACATCGTATTAGCTAATACATTATATATTTATGGTATTATATTGTTTTGTATTAGAAAAAACACTTTTCTTTTCTCTTCTTTTTCAACAATTATGGAATATTAATAAAATATGTGTTATGTTGTTAATATTTTTTTATAATTTCAAAATTATATAGGAAATATTTATTATATTTATAAAAATATTATTTATTTAAATTTTTTATTTTAATTAGGGATATTATTGATTTAGTCCCTACATTTTTTTGAATTATCTATTTTTTACTCACTTATTCATTTTTCACTGTATTGGTCCCTATGTTTTCAAAAACCACTTAATTTGGTCCTTCTGTAAGTCAACCGTTAGTCAAATTAAACGGTTCTAAGGGTATTTTTGTCTTTAAACAATAATATGCCATGTGTCAACACACAAAAAATAGAAATATATATAATAAAAATTAAATGGGATATTATTGATTTAGTCCCTAATTTTTTTTTAATTATCTATTTTTTACTTACTTATTCATTTTTCACTGGATTGATCCCTATGTTTTCAAAAACCACTCAATTTGGTCCTTCTGTAAGTCAACCATTAGTCAAATTAAACGGTTCTATGGGTATTTTTGTCTTTAAACAATGATATGTCATGTATCAACACATGAAAAATAGAGATATATATATAATAAAAATTAAATTAATATATAAATACAAATTAAAAAATTATAAATAAAGGAACAATTAAAAAAATAAAAAAATAAAAAATAAAATATCTCTCTCTCTCAATAAAGTAAAAGCTCTCTCTCTCTCTCTCTCTCTCTAGCAAATCTGTTTGGTGGTAGTGGTCAGAATCTAGATTTGGTTGTGTTTGTGATATTGGAGTGGTGGTGGATTGATCAAACCCAACCATCTCTCTCTCTCTCTCTCTCTCTCTCTCTCTCTCTCTCTCTCTCTCTTTCTTTATCAAACTCAGCTATCTCTCTCTCTCTCTCTTTCTTTCTCAAACCCGGTCATCTCTCTCCTTTCTCGATCTCTCTCTCCTTTCTCGGTCTCTCTCTGACCTCCATGAAAATCGAGAAGAAGTTACTCGAATACATCTCCTGCCGGCCGCCGCAAAATAGATTTTTGTTAAATTTCAAAATTAATATATAAGAAAATAATTTTTATATTTCTTTCCCTTTTTAATTTTTTTAATTAATACAAAATTATAAATAAAATTAAGGAAATAAAAAGTTTTCTTTTTATTTTATTTTTATTTTAAATTCAAGGGTAAAAATGTTATTTTATATTTTCTGTGACGGTTGATCGTCAAAATTATGGTCAAAGAGATCAAATTGAGTGGTTTTTGAAAACATAGGGACCAATCCAATGATAAATGAATAAGTGAGTAAAAAATAGATAATTCAAAAAAACATAGGGACTAAATCAATAATATCCCTTTTATTTTTATTTTAAATTCAAGGGTAAAAATGTCATTTTATATTTTCGTGACGGTTGACCATCAAAATTCTGGTTCGAGGGATCAAATTGAGTGGTTTTTGAAAATATAGGGACCAATTCAGTGAAAAATGAATAAGTGGGTAAAAAATAGATAATTTCAAAAAACATAAGGACTAAATCAATAATATCCCTTTTAATTAATATAAATATCTATTGATTTTTATATAAAAATATTTATTGATTTATTAACTATTTTAAAATATATATTTTTATGATATAATAAAATACAATAAAGTCATATATAAATAACTTAATACGATATAATACAGTGTATCACCAAACACAGGTTGTATTAATGATTATACAATCAAATACGATATAATACAGTCCAATACAATCCAATACGGTGTGCCAAACGATCCCTTAAAAAACAAAAACAAAAACAAAGATGCAAAATGTAATATAGATACAGCATATACACCAAACCAAGCATATACACCAAACCAAGTACAGTATGCGGAAAAAAAAAACTTTACCCGAATTTATATAATATTTCAAATATATATACATATATATATATATATATATATATATGAAACTTTTTTCTTCGTGTGTATCAATAAATATATATATAAAAGGTTGTTACGGGTTTGAGTCATCACCTTTCCAAAAAACCCTGAATTATGTAATAGTGTAATACTATAAAAAAAATAACTTGTTCATATATTATACGATGCATAAAATAAACAATAAGACCATATTTGTCTCGCAATATTGTACGGTGCAAATATAGTATTATATTATTTTAATACATTTTAATTGTCTAATACATAAACATCGTATTAGCTAATACATTACATATTTGTGGTATTATATTGTTTTGTATTAGAAAAAAAAACACTTTTCTTTTCTCTCTTGTTTTCAACAGTTATGGAATATTAATAAAATATGTGTTATGTTGTTAATATTTTTTTTATAATTTCAAAATTATATAGGAAATATTTATTATATTTATAAAAATATTATTTATTTAAATTGTTTATTTTAATTAATATAAATATATATTGATTTTTATATAAAAATATTTATTGATTTATTAACTATTTTAAAATATATATTTTTATGATATAATAAAATACAATAAAGTCATATATGAATAACTTAATACGATATAATACAGTGCATCACCAAAAACAGGTTTATATTAATGATTATACAGTCAAATATGATATAATATAGTCCAATACAATCCAATATGGTGTGCCAAACGAGCCCTTAAAAAACAAAAACAAAAACAAAGATGCAAAGTTTTTGAGTAGATAATAACAAAACATTCAAAGTAATATAGATACAGCATATACACCAAACCAAGCATATACACCAAACCAAGTACAGTATGCGGAAAAAAAAAAAAACTGTTATAAATAGCTTCCCTTGTTAGATAATTGTGATTTGAACAAATCACTCAGAATGAGAGATATGTCTTGAGATATAGATGTAAACAAAAATATTAATAGGATTATTTTTGGGATATTGAAAAAAATATTAATTATGGTCCATGGATTCCTTTGCTTTCCAAATTTGGTTTATAGAAAATTCAATAAATTTAGTGATAGACACAAAACAATTAATACTGTAATTATGCATTAACTGAGTTTCCTCTTATAATAAATTTAATGAAAGTACCATTTTCCTCATGACCTTTTGCTATATTGTTAAGACGATGACAGATTTTGGTCATATTGACTATTTTCCCCCCTAAAATCAAAGAAACGTTAAAAACGCCCCTTCTGTTAAGTTTTCTATCCAGTCAATGTAATATTTGCCCCTTTGACCGTTAAATGGGAAGGAAATTATCGATTTACCCTTGAAAGCTACTTTGATAAATTAATGAATTAAAATTAAAATAAAAAACTAAAAACTAAAAACTAAAATAAAAACCACAATTAAAAAGAAAATATGGATCTCCACCGTCCATCTTTGAGATGGACAGTGGAATTATTATTATTATTATTATTATTATTATTATTATTATTTTATATTTTTAAAATTTATTATCTATTTTTTATTGGGAAAATATTAATTCAATTATTATCTATTTAAAAAAATAATTATTAGATCATCATCAACATTATCAGCATCCAGAACAAAAACATGAACCAGATGGCAAACCACACCAAACTCCATCAACATTGATTCATCATCATTATCACCATACTCCAAACACACAACCCAAACCAAACCCAGATGGCAAACCACACCACCGGCACCACCCAAATCATGAACCAAAACACGATCGACCTAAATCGACCGGAAGCCGCAATCTTTCCTCTTGCGACGATGACTGGAAGCCCCACCACCCCGAACGGTGCTCGAACTCACAGGCACAGACAATCGTGGCGACAACGATGACCACCCACGCCTTCTTTCTCTCTCTCTCTCTCTCTCTCTCTCTCTCTCTCGTTCTCGTTCTCGATCTCTCTCTCACCAGCGCCGAACATCGTTCTCGATCTCTCTCTCACTAGCGCCGATTGGGGTTCGATTGGGTTTAGGTTTGACAATGGGTGCTTTGTTTGAAAATGAAGAAGATGTTGTTGATGTTTGGGTTTTTGTTGTTGTTGATGATTTGGTTAGAGAGAGAGGGATTCGAATGGGTGTC
The DNA here is from genome assembly GCA_033220585.1 of Dipteronia sinensis. Lineage (NCBI taxonomy): Eukaryota > Viridiplantae > Streptophyta > Magnoliopsida > Sapindales > Sapindaceae > Dipteronia > Dipteronia sinensis. Next base: position 68,880,221 of record CM065639.1, on the reverse strand, counting down.
TAGAAGGATATGTTGTATGCTTGGTGAATGATGGTCTGGGTTTAATATGTGTGATGATGATGATCTGAGATGATGATATGTGTAGCACAATCGATTTGAAAAGTTTGTGGTGTAGGGTTTGATAGTTTGATTTGGGGCAAAAATATTGTCAGCTTGTTTTAGGATGAAGAAATTGATGAAGAAATTGCCAGCTTGTTTTGTAGTGTAAAATTAGTGTTGTTGTGTTGAGAATTGGTATCGGTGATGATAAAATGGGTGGATTTTTTTTCTGGTATGATTTTGTTGAAATGAGCTTTCTGGGTTTAGTCTCGTAAAGAAGAAGAATTGATGAAGAATTTTTTCTTGGTTTGTTGTTGTTGATGAATTTAGATTGAAGAGATTTGAGAATGATATCTGGGTTTTGTGATGATGGTAGATGATTGTGGATGATGGTGAAGAAGATGATGATGATTGTTGGGGATGATTATTATTATTATTATTATTATTATTATTATTATTGTTAAATTTAAATATAAAAAAAAAAGGATCTCCACTGTCTATCTCAAAGATGGACGGTGGAGATCCATCTTTTTTTTAATTGTTTTTTATTTTAATTGTAAATTGAATTTCAGATGGTCAATGACGTTAATACCCTTCATATTTAACGGTCAACTGTCAAAATAGATAGAAAAGGTAACATAATAGGCTTTTTTAACGTTTCTTTGATTTTAGGGGGAAAACGACCAATATGACCAAACTCTGTTCTTGTCTTAACAATATGATAAAAGTCGGGGGGAAAATGGTACTTTCCCATAAATTTATAGTTGTTAACATGTGGCCATATGCTATAAACACCGCCCTTTTAAAATTTATAGATTATGACAAGATAAGGTTTGTTAAGGATTCCACGAGATCTTGATTTGAGTCTTTCCTTTTCTAAAATTATACGAATTTATATAATATTTCAAATATATATATATATGAAACTTTTTTCTTCGTGTGTATCAATAAATATATGTCAGTGCCGTATATATAAACCACTGGATTCAATTGATTTGACTCAATCTGTATGCATTTATCGGTGCCTATCCGTAATTTATATATATATATATAAATATATATATATATAAATTATTAATGGGGTTATTTTTAGATATTGAAAAAATCATTTAATTATGATTCCTTTTCCTTCCGACAAGAATTATTCAGAATTATTCTCTCAATTTCCTTCCGTTTCCCTCCTTTTCTTCCCTTCCAATCTTCCATTTCTCTCTCATTTAATCATCTAACAATCCAAACAATAAAATTATAAATCCATCCAAATCCAAAAAAAAGATTTTTTGTTTTATGTCACTAAAAAAGTTAAATGAATAGTAGTAGTGGTAGACCTATTGATAGTCACAGTCACGCTTGTTCTTCTACGGCGGAGTCAACGGCGGCGAAACCGAAACTCTCGGCAAGAATGAGAAAGCGTAGCACCAAAACAACGGTGTTCTTCACCATTTTAGTCCTTCTCTTGGCGTTCGGCGTCCTGGTCCCCGTCTTCGCTCCTCTTCCTTCTCTCTCCTCTCACAAATCTCCTCACCATCACTACAAGAAAGTCAGTCTCTCTATCTCTAGAATTTCTCTGTAGAATTTATTCCAATTATCTTTTGAAATGTTGATGTATGTATGTATGGATGTATCATGTGTGTGTATGTTTGTTTGTTGAAATGGTGAGAGAGAGCTGACGAGGAGAAATCAATGTTTGAATTTTGATGGAATGTGAGTGGAATACATTTGAATTTATTGAAACATTTTGTTTGATGGAAATCATTAGCTCCTAATTTTGTGTCACTTTTGGTACTTTTAGAGTATGTTCTTTTATTTCACCAACATATACTGAGTGAAATTTTGTTAAAAATAAATGATCAGATGAATGTTGGAAAGTTTGAGATTGATGAGGACATGTTTTGGAAAGATGGTCACCCATTTCAGATTATTGGTGGTGACTTGCACTATTTTCGAGTTCTTCCCGAGGTAATCACTCATCTTCCTTTTAGTGATTTTTAAAATATCTGTAATGAAATCTAATACTTGAGTGGAGGGAAATAGAGAAATTGAAAGTCTTTGAACATATAACATTTTCATCTTGTTCAAGAAGCACTTGGGACTCCTCTTGCATTGCATACTTTTAAGTTTAGAGCTTAGGTAAAAAGTACAATAAATTATAAATAATTGGCTACGGTTTTCCTCTTGTGGAACTTCTTGACGAATATGATGACCATTACTGATTTACCATAAACTTTTGTTGACAAGGTTCTTTTTCGGTCACTTGGTTTGGTTATATGGTGTGTGTGTGTGTATCTTATGAATGCAGTATTGGGAAGATCGGCTTTTGAGAGCAAAGGCTATGGGCTTGAACACCATCCAAGCTTATGTTCCTTGGAATCTTCATGAACCGAAACCTGGCAAGCTGGTTTTCGAGGGTATTGCAGATTTAGTATCATTTCTCAAACTCTGTCAGAAACTGGATTTGCTTGTTATGCTTCGAGCCGGGCCATATATATGTGCAGGTCTGTCTTAGCAGCTTAGATTCTTCTTTCACCACTGGCATGTTAGATTTACATATCTCTGTTTCATGGTTTATTCCAAGTAATTGACAAACTAGTGTTTCTATCGGACTTCACTTTTGAACACAAACAATGGATATCCATCTGGACTGTTGCAAAATTTTATTATTATTGTGTATTTAGTTTTTATTACTTTCCAATATTTCCTCTTATCGATGGTCCTTGTATATGATCGAGCTTGTCATTTGTATAGATATATTTTGTTACAGATTGCAAAATTTGCTACAAATAATGGTTAGTTAGCTTGTAGAAAATAGGCACTTAGCTTGTATATGTTGAGTTTAAATCATTTCTCTACTCTTGCTACCGCATTGTAATTATGCTAGCACAATGCTTTCCACTCTCTTGTTCCACAACTATGATGTAAAGAAACTGATTCTCTGCATAGATTTGTAATTTTGTCCATCAATCTTAATTGTCTTTCCGTGTGGATTCTCATTGTATTAAAGCCATTGCTTCCTTACAATAAAAAAGGAATTTAACCAAATTTTGTTATTAGTTTTTGCTCACATGTAGAAGTGTGTGCGATAAATATTTTCTAATGTTCCTTTGTTCTTGTGATAATTTGTCATTTGTTCTTATTATTTCCATTGATTGATGATTTGAGAATATACATAATTGCAGAGTGGGACTTGGGGGGTTTCCCAGCTTGGTTGCTTGCCATAAAACCTGCTCTCAAACTAAGGTCATCGGATCCTGCTTTTCTTAAATTGGTAAATTCACCTATAGTTTTGTTGTTTATAAGTATGACCTTAACATGCATGTTGAATCAGTAATGCTAATTACAAAAATTCTTTAAAAGGCTACACCTAGCTGCAGTTAATTAGGTTTCATCTTACCTGAGTTTTAAAAGCAAACACAGTAAATCCTTTTCCTAGATGTCATACTCTTAAATGGTTATCTTTATTGCTAAATGTTTCTTCAACATGTTTTACCTGCTGTTCTTGGTTTTAATGTGATTGATGCAATATATAGTACCTTAATATGCGTATATGGTATGTTGTAGGTTGAAAAATGGTGGGGAGTTCTATTACCGAAGATATCTCCTCTTCTTTATGACAATGGAGGTCCAGTAGTAATGGTTCAGGTACATGGATATATTATTTATTGCCTAGCTCCCCTACCTTGAATCTCTAATAGATGAAGGATGTGGAGAAAGGTAGGATCGCAATGAGAATTCAATTGCAGTACTTAGATAGCAGCTCTTGTTAAAATGTAAAGTTGAACATCAAATTCTATACTTTTAGTTATTAATGTTAATTCAGATTATTTTCACAGATTGAAAATGAATTTGGTTCATATGGAGACGACAAAGCCTATCTTCATCACCTTGTGACATTGGCCAGAGCACACCTTGGGGAAGATATCATTTTGTAAGAACTTTTATGTGTTCAGCACCATGGTCGCACTTGATTTTATGGGCTTTCGCCAGATTATTTGTTTTCCTTTTTTGATGATTGTCATTTATCAACTCTTTCAATGACTTTATTTTGGTGGGTTTCAGGTATACTACAGATGGAGGTTCTAGGGAAACTCTTGAGAAAGGAACTATCCAGGGAGATGCTGTATTTTCAGGTAAAGCTTTTAGGTAGTGTATTAAAGTTTCTTAGTTCTCAGCATAAGTGAAATGGATACACTTCTGTTCGTTTTCCCTTTCAAAAGAGTGAAAATAAAAATGAGCTTTTGTTTGGTGTAACTTGATTAAAACTACTAGTGCTGATATGTCTTCAAATCCACATAATCGTTTATTTCTCTTTGAGGTTTCTCAACGCTTTTGAGAGCTCTCCTTTCAATATTGCCTCTCTCCTCTTATCTTGCCCATCAACTTTCATGCAAGGATCAATTTTATTTTATTTTACATTAGATTTTGAGTCTTTGACATAATGCAGCCCCACTTTTTTGTAGGCTAAGAACCTGCATGGCAAAAAAGGCATGTGTTAGGTCTATCATTTATCTAGGCCAGAAATTTCATATGCTCCACTTTGCATCATGAACCACCACCATTTTTCAACCCTCTCGGTTTTTGGCTACTGAGTGCTGACGGTTCGTAAACCTATTCATGGATTGGGTGGTACTGTTGGCCCATTGACACCCCAGATTTTTCCTTCACGGTTATCACTTGCCATCTTGTCTGATGTATGGACCTCCAACATTTAGACATTAGATTATATACGTTGCCTATTTTCTAAGTGGACGTAAAATACATAAAGGAAAGACAGGTTTACTTCATTCAAGACTGAGATTCAACCTAGGGGTAATATAAATGATCATACCACTGAATAAGATATTTTGCTAATAATCTAATTAGTTTTTCTGATTTTGTAGCTGTTGACTTCTCCACGGGTGAAGAGCCTTGGCCTATATTTAAGTTACAAAAGGAGTTTAATGCCCCAGGAAAATCACCACCAATTTGTTCGTAAGTGTCTTATATGTTGTTATTTTCTGACCGTACTTCGTTGCTCATAATGCTTGTCATTTCAGGGAGTTCTACACTGGTTGGCTTACACACTGGGGAGAGAAGATTGCAAAGACAGATGCAGATCTTACAGCAACTTTCCTAAGAAAAATATTGTCACAAAACGGTTCTGCTGTACTTTATGTATGTACTTCGGTTTCACATTTTTATGCTATCAAACAATTAGTTTGCATGGTGATGTTCTGATTCAGGCATTTTACTAAATTCCAGATGGCACATGGTGGAACAAACTTCGGATTTTATAATGGAGCAAATACTGGTGCAGATGAGTCTGATTACAAGCCAGATCTCACTTCCTATGATTATGTGAGGAGGTTTTTGACTTGATTGTAAGAAAAATTATTGAATTCATGGCATATGCTGTATGACTGATAGTCCGATACCCCTTTATCCCAGGATGCACCAATTAAGGAAGCTGGTGATGTGGAAAATGAAAAGTTCAATGGTACAACCTTTTATCTTTGTTCTTCTGTAATTCAAAAAAGCTCTTTCTTCGGTTTCTTGTAATTATTGTTTTACTATAAAAGATTTGATGATTATGGTTATCCTAGACTAAGATACCAATATCGGTATGATTTGGTGTCTTGCTGCCTGAGTGGCAATAAGTGAGTAAAGAAAATATAAAGTTATATAATAAGTTGTTGCCAGGTGTTCTGGCAAGCTTTGCATGAGTGGTGATTCCATTTTGGATGATTGTGGGTGTGTTTATGGTGGTAAAATGTTTTATAAGATACAGTTTTATTTTCAGAGGTCAGTGAGAACTATAAGAGAGTGCATATATTGAATTTAAGTGGGTAAGCTACAACAATTCAGACTAATTTTGTTCGTTACTGTTATTTTTGTTTTTGCACATTAGTTTCTATGCAGCTCTAAAGGTCTAAATACCGAAACTATAATGAAATTTTTTTTGTTCATAGTATTAGGCTTCTGAAATTTTTTGTTTCAAATAATGCTATTTACACTAGATATTCTGTTCATAAAGACTTTTATGCTTTCAGCACTTTGGAGGGTGATACAGAAATATAGTACAGCTTCTCTTCCTTCAGTTCCTCGTGATAAAAAGAAGACAGGATATGGACCTATCCAGTTGCAGAAAACAGCATTGTTGTTTGATTTACTTGATACAATTGATCCCGCAGATGTAGTTGAATCTGAAAACCCAATTTCAATGGAGTCTGCCGGTCAGGTGTGCAAGAATTTATGGTCTAATTTGTGATTTTCATTGTAAGTTTCATGACGATCCAAGAAATGTATTTCTTATTATTATTGTTAATATGTCAGATGTTTGGATTTTTATTGTACGTATCTGAATATGCTGGAAAGGACTATGGCAGTGGTCTGCATATTCCAAAGGTACAGACGTCCTTCATTTCATATTTAAGCTGAACAATTAATTCATTGTTTAGGTTTGCATATAGGTACAGTTCTCTTCTCATTATCAGTTTCGATATTTACAATAGTTCATGGAAATTCAACAAAGAATATAAGTATTTTGGTTGCAGGTGCATGACCGAGCTCAAGTGTTTGTATCATGCCCATCTGGAGATAATGGTGGAAGGCCGACATATGTTGGTACAATTGAAAGATGGTCAAATCAAGCACTTAGCCTCCCAAATGCTAGATGTGTCTCCAACATCACCTTATATATTTTGGTAATTGACTGATTGGTTTGCCGTAGATTGATCTGCTTAGTTTATGTTAGAACTAAGCGGTTTTCTGTTGTTTCTGTATTTTCGATGCCTTTCCTTCCAAATTGATATGTTTCCTTTCTAACAGGTCGAAAACATGGGTCGTGTAAATTATGGACATTACTTGTTTGATAAAAAGGTAAAGTTGCTTTTCAAATAGAAAAATTAATCTTTATTCCTTAAGAGTAACAGGCCATACTTCAATGTTATATAGATCCTATAAGCTTTGATTGTCAATGTAAGAAGTTCAATCACGCATACTTTTGTTCTTGGTGGTAACTTGGAATTTTACCTTCTTTTCCCACCGAAGTATATGATTGAAACTTGAAAGTAATGAGAATTCCTTTGGATCCTAGTTGCTGATTATTTTCGGCATTGTAGGGTATCTTGTCTTCAGTTTATTTAGATGGGAAAACTCTGCACGGATGGAAAATGATTTCCATTCCTTTTCACAACCTGAATGAGAGGCCAAAAATCAGTCCCTTTGTTCATGCTGCATATTCTGGATTCACCAAAGTATCAGCATCAGCCAGCAAAAAATTAGAGCATAAATCCGGTATGTCTTCTTCAGAGCCATATATAAAGGTTCAATAACAATGCTTTGTCATATTCTTTACATTATTTTCTCTGTTGTATTTCCTTTTGCAAGCTTATTTCAATCAATGATCATATAGATGATAATGGAATCAATAAAGTGTTGGATTTCATTGTGCAGAGAACATTTCGAAAGTACCTGCATTCTATGCGGGTTGTTTTTCAATTGATAAAGTAAACCTAGTAAATGACACATACATATCATTCAGTGGTTGGGGTAAAGGAATTGCATTCGTCAATGAATTTAACATCGGAAGATATTGGCCGGTAAAGTTTTTCTTTTATCTCGTTTATTCAACTCTTTTCTGAAAATCCCGTAGGAATTGCATTGTCTGGTTTAATGTTGTCATATGTTGCATCTGAAAATCCCTGTCATTCTTGCAGTCTTTTGGACCACAATGCAACCTTTATGTCCCTGCTCCGATCCTTCGTCACGGGGAAAATATTGTGGTAGGAATGCTTAAATCTTTGTTTTTTATTTTAATATTTATATTTCAAGCTCCTATATCATAAACCATGTCATTGTTTGAATGTCAATGCATCTTCGTTCTTCCACCTTGGATGAGGATTTTGAATAGAACCGAAATAAAACCTTAAATATTATTTGCTTTGGTTACTTTTTATATATGCACAGGTCATATTTGAGTTAGAATCTCCCAACTCGGAGCTCGTTGTACACTCAGTTGATCAACCAGACTTCATGTGCGGTTCAAGTAAATCTAATGTGCATCAGCTTTAACTCTGCTGCTGAAATATATCAAACACCTCATGCCATGCTTAAGTTCGCGTAAAAACATTTCGACTTCCGAAAATCGTTCTTGCAAACAATTGTTTTCACGGAATGGAGAAGGTAGGCTGAAGGTTGTAAAAGAAACAATAAAAGCCAAGACAAGAGAAGCATTAAGCATTGTATAATTCACTTTATTACATTCATGAGATTAGTCTTGTATTGAATCATTTGAAGAACATTTGGCAATGCAATATTTATCTTGTCTCGGTCTCTGCAGCTTTAGTACAAGATCCAAGTCAATTTGAACAGCCATTTTTATTATATTATGCTATTGATGTCGTCTCCATAACATTTTTTCAACTTTACTGTTTAGACAATTGATCATGGGGAACCCGAGCCGGAGTTCAAAAATATATCACCCACGGATCCCTACAATTTGAGAAACAAATAACTATAGCCTTTAGCCATGCCGATATCATGGGGGATTCGAACCTCAGACTCCCAAAGGCCTGACCATTTGACAGCTTAGAAAGTGATTTCTGTTTGAGAGTAAAAAATAGAACACAGAAGAGTTTTTAAGTAGTCTATGCATAGATAATATACTTCAATGAGAATCAACAGTCATTTCTTTTATTTCAGATTGTTTAAACATTCTTATCAAACAAAAGCTATCTTCTCCCAAGTAGTTCTATAGGGGAACTGCCCAACTATGCTACAAACAGTACTGATTACTAATACTAAGCCACAAAATCTGAAGGTGGAGAATAGTATCATTTGGAAGGCGACTTAGGATCGTCTTTTGATTGTGTCATAGCCGCGGCTGCCATTGACATGGCAGTAGCGGCTGCTCCGAGCTTTACACCCCCAGCAGCTTTCATTGCACCAGCTACTTTAGCAAACACAGCTATCCCACCTACAAGCATAGCCCTCATGGCAACTGTTGGTTTTACTGCCATATTTGTACCTGTAATTTTCGACAGTAGAACAGATTCAGAGCTTACAACCTTCAGAAGAAAAAAAATAACAAATAAACGCACTGTAGTGCATTGCGAATAAAAACCGTGACACCAGCTGATGAGCAATATCAACACAAAGGGAAAAGAAAAGCGAGTCTCACAGCCAACTTTCAATCTAATTTGAGAGAAGAGCTCGATCCTACCTATAGATTTCTCTATTTCACGTATTCGGATGTCAAAAATATTTCTTAAATGAAACAAGTCTTGATTATATCATAAAACTAAAACTAAAACGCCTTGACATACAACAAATAAACAGAATATTATGCAACAGTGTGAGGTTCGTCCACATTTAAGCCCTACCTTATCTATCTGTCTTCTATCCGGTCTGTATCAGATAATCAAAACCTTAAGTGTAAGAAATGTTAAAATTCAAGCAACTAAATAAGGCTAGAACTACATAGGTATAGAAGCAGAGGATCTGGCATATTCCTCCGGGTAAACATTCTATGAGAATATTCCACTAAATTCTTTCATGGATTTGGACTGATTCTCAGCAGTGTAGGTTCACTAAATAGACAACAGTTTAGCTAGGATTTTTTATTTTTTTTTTATACCCAGTACTCCCCTACCTTTTCCCTCTTCCTCGGATTGTAAAACATTATATCTAGATAATAATATGCTTTCTTAAGGCCTCCAAAAATACAGCTAGGATCCCTGGATGAAATTGAAAATTTATCGACTATAAGTCTATAACTAATTCCTTAAAACAGACAACCTACCCCAGCCCAATGCACCCTATGCACAAACACAAAATAAAGAGTATCCTCTCAAATGTTGGTAGGAGGATAGGATTTATCCCTAGGATTCCTCCACTGCAAGAGTCTAACCAACTATGCTATCCTTTGCAACAGTTAACAGCTCCTCACTTTCTTTTCACTTCAATCTTTGACATAAATATCCTAGAAATCTAACTTAATTACAACTGCCACAAGGGACCACGATACAAATCTTTGACCCTGACTGAACATCAATATCTACTCTTATTTCACAACTCTGAAGATTCTAGATATAAGGCACCACGATACAAATCTGCTTCAAGAAATAAGGCTGGCTCTTGATCTATTGAACTGTCACAAATATGAAAAAATTATAAAAGAAAAAAATGATTTACCTTTCATGTTTACCACAAAAAGGTCTTTGACACTAACACACACAACTTTACAATTCAATCGTGATCGTGAATAATGACAATGAAAGCAAGGTACTTTTTAGATAAAGTTGAACCAAACTTGCAAACTTCGATATGGTAAATATTTCAAATCACCTATATTCCAACACAATGCCAAAATGAAAAGGAGCAAGGGCCAAGGAACCCAGCAATAAAAAAATATTTATTCTCCTTTCACCTATCTGAGCAGACCGTTAATCCCAGATGAGTTTTCATCATTCTAATTAGTAATCATAAATACCATACGAACAATAATACTATGTGGCACTTCCTTGTTTCTAATGTAAGGTCTATCACAAACAACAGAGTACAAACAAGATCTGACTCTCAATGCTAAAGTGATCTTCTTCTCCGAAAACATGGCATTTCAAGGCATCATTCAATCAGCATTATGGAAGTACTTCCGTCGCTTTGGAAAGCAAAATATCCCACAAGTTGCACCCAAACAACGAGAAAACATACTTTTGTCCAAAATGCTAATCAAACAATGTCCAAGTACCAATCAACAGACTTTGATGCAAACAAAACCCCATCACTGAAACCACTTACATATTACTTTCCTACGTTGTCTACAAATCCATCTCCCTCATTCATTACTATTCGATTAAATGATATCATCACACGGTTTCTTCTACACTTCCATACGTAACAGAATCAAAACTTTATATTAGCAGAATCAAAACTTTATATTAGCCAAAAAAATCATCACAAAATATCAATCACAGCTTCAAATTTATCCCAAAACAGATTCTGGGTCCACGTAAATTTCACTCAAATCAATATTACTAATAAAAAAGAAACAATCTTTTTCTCTCATTTTCCTCTAATTTCTTCCTCCTTCCTGATCACAAACAAAATCGGTTTCAACAAACAAACAGTACAAAACCAAGCACACCCAACATCAAATATCAACAAATACACACATAAAAGAAACAAAAAACACAATGTCAAACAGAGATATCAGACAGAAGAAAACGAACCTAACCAAAAAAAAAATCTGATAAGTTAATGTTAAAACTACAATTTGGGGAGTTAAAAAGATGAAAATTTGAAGTGGCTCACCGATGACCCTTGAATCGCGGAACTAGGAACAAGGGTTGGTCTTTGTCTTCAATGTATTGGTGTTGCTGAGGAGAGAGAGAAAATGAGATTTTTTTGAAGGTGATGCTTTAATGGCTATTTAGACAACAGAGAAGATGCGGTTTTTTATTTTTATTTTTATTTTTATTTATAAATTAGGTGCGGTTTTATTTGAATTTAGTAAAATAAATAGGGTTAATATTAAAAACTCCCCTCACTTTTAAACTATTATTTGATATATAGTTACAAATGTTTTTATTTTAGAAACCTCCGGTGACGTTAGCATTCCGTTTGTGTTGACTGAGTTTGACTATTAAATAGTTTAAAATGTCTCTATTTAAACTTCATTTGTATGAATTGACTATTTTACCCTCATACTTTTACTAAATAAATTAATAAAATGATACAAAACGTGAGAATGTTAATTTGCAAAGGAGGTGTTATTTTGTGGACAATTTTATTCCTAAAAATAACAAAATTACAAATGAAACAAAAGCATTGAAAATGAGTATTTGCTTGGATTTATATAAAAAAAAGACAAATAAATACATATTCTGATTTATTTTTCAATGCTTTTGGTTCATTTGTAATTTTGTAATTTTTAGAGATAAAATTGTCTACCAAATAACTTCTCCTTTACAAGTTAACATTTTTCGCATTTTGTATCATTTTATTAATTTTTATTTGGTAAACGTATGAGGGTATAATGGTCAATTCATACAATTGAAGCTTAAATATAGACATTTTAGACTTTTTAACTGTCAAACTCAGTCAACACAAACAGAATGCTAATAGTGTTAGTCTATAGGGAAGGTTTCTAAAATAAAAGCATTTGTAACTATACATCCAATAATAGTTCAAATGTGAAGGGTTTTTTTTAATATGAATCCAAATAAATAAGGTGTGGTTTATATATATATATATATATATATATATACACACATACATACATATACAGTCTTTCTATTGTCAATTCAAACTGATATAAGATATTTCGGTTCATTACATGTGGGCTATTGGATTTAAAAGATACTTGTGCATGCAGCCAAGTCAAAGCATTTAAATCTAATGGTCCACATGTAAAGAACTGATATATCTTATATCAATTCGAACTGAGAATAGAAAAATTGTATATGTATATATGAGAAATTAAAATTAGAGTTGTCAATCGGACCAAACCATATTTTTCGACTCGTTTATTGTTCGAATCGGGCCGGATTATAGCTTTGTCATTGTTCAGAACGGATCGGGTTAGACCCAATAGAGCAACAAACATGAAAAATCCGATTATTAGATTTCATCGGATTCGGATCAACCCTATTCACATCCGGATCGAATCCATCCAATCATTTTTGACATATCTAGAGATGATTGATGTGTGTTTTTCTAATCCTAATTTTGAATCAGATCTTTTGCGAGTCTAATGTATATCCCACTCACAAATGATGTAGGTGGAGAAAAACAGGTTTTGAACAATATGGTTCAAGTTCTGAGTAAGGATGGGTCCAACAACCTAATTACTAAAGTCAGAGCATCTCCGATAGGAGAGTGACTTGTACTTTTCTTTTTCTTTTTATCAAAAATGAAGGTATTTCAATAAATATTGATGTGTCAATAATATTAAGATAATTACTTGGCATATAAGTATATTTCATAGATAACCAAATCAAAAACTGGTCTCCAATATTTCTATTTAAAACAGTACTAATATTAGACAACCTAAAATTTTAGTCCAAATTTCAACCCAAATGATGTGACAAGTGGTTTTTTATTAACTACATCATCATATGTTGTGTATGGTAATGACAACTCATTTACCACATTATTTGGGTTGAAATTTGGATTAATTATTTGGATTGTATAACGTTACTCTAAAACATGTCCAATTTTTATTGAGCGGGTAACTCGCATTTATTATAGTTTGATGAGACGATAAAACAGTTGTCTAACAGACTTTTTAAATAGACTATCATCTTTAAAATGTCTATAAATTTTGTTACTATTTTATCATGATTTTGAATAGCTATATGATTGCATTGGACAAATAAATTTTAACAAATCGTTTATTTATCCTATTTGAAATCTAATATTTTTCTCAATCCATACACTTGAGCCAGTAAATTTCAATTAATTACTCGAATCACGTGGGATGTGAGTTGTCGACATCCCACATGATTTGGATAATTAATCACTTTAAATGTCGATGAGAGAAGGGTATTGACCTCAAAACCACTCGGGGTTAGACATGACGCCGGTTCGGTTCGAACCGGAGAACCGAACCGGAACCGGTGTCAGAAAACCAAAACTGAAACCTGGAAAAACTGGTTCCGGTTCCGGTTCTAAATTTTGAGGAACCGACGGTTCGAACAGGACTGGAACCGGAGGTTTCGGTTCCAGTTCGAACCGTCGGTTCCAACATATATTAAAAAAAAAAAAAAAATTCTCTCCACGTGGGCCACCAGCCACCCCACCTTTTCTTTCTCTCCCACGCCTCACATTCTCACAACCTCATTTTCTTTTTTTTTTCTCTGTTCTCAGATCAGTTTTTCTTTTCTCTCTCTCTCTCTCTCATCTTTCTTCTTCCCATCGCCGACGACCGATCCCTACGCCGGTACGCCGACCTTCTCTTCATCCCGTCGCCTCCTCTTCAGCATCTTCGAAGTTCGATCTCTGAAGTCTGATCTCTTATTTCTTTCTCTCTCTCTCTCTCTCTCCGATCTCTTCCCTCTGATGTCCTTCAAGGTTTGTAAGTTCAAATAGAAATTGTTGGATGCGTGTGAATGGGTGATTGAGTGTATATTTTGGTGGATTTTGGGTTTTGACCGGTGGTGTGTGTGTTTGAGTTTTGACCGGTGGTGTGGTAGTTGTGTGTGTGATTTTGGGTAGTGGTGGTTGTGTGTGTGTTTAAAATGATGAAGCCATGAAGGTGATTAGGGATTGGAAATTTTAGGTTAGGTTATGTGGGTGAGTACTGAGTAAGTGAGTAGGGATTTTGGGTATTTCAGACGGGTTTGATTGGGTATTTTCAGTTTAGGATTTGATTGAGTATTTGGGATTTTGGGTAGTTTTTAAAATTAAAAAAAAAAAAAAAAACCGGTTCCGAACCGGTGGAACCGGACCGGAACCGTAAAACCGGAACCGGAACCGGAACCGGAACCTCCCTATTTTGGGTATTTCAGACGGGTTTGATTGGGTATTTTCAGTTTAGGATTTGATTGAGTATTTGGGATTTTGGGTAGTTTTTAAAATTTTAAAAAAAAAAAACCGGTTCCGAACCGGTGGAATCGGTGGAACCGAACCGGAACCGTGAAATCGAAACCGGAACCGGCGTCATGTCTACTCGGGGTGTGACACCTTGTGATTAATCAAATAATTAATTGTTGACTGTTTCATGTATGTAAATATTAATCAGCTTGTGTGGCTTGACTTCCATGCTGGCCAAATTTGACATTAACACATGTCTATCTTATTTATTTATTTTTTTAAAATAAAACCGAACTTTTAGTTTTATTTTTTCTTAATTATTTTCAAGAACCCTAAAGAAAGATCTAGTTACAAAATTTCATCTAAGATTTTGTGTAAACAAAGAAGGCTAATTGGCACAGATCTCCTCTAAACTCTTTAGAAAGTTGCACTTTGTCTTTTATATTTTTTTTTTCGTATTAAACCCCGTGAACTCTCACAAATTGGCAAAAACTCACGGAATTGTAAGGCCGTTGACTTTTCTTTCGTGACATATTGCACTAAGTTCCCCTTACTATATACATAATTACATCAAACCAGAAAATATATAATAATATGACATAAATATCCCTCTGACCAAATTTTAAAAATCAAATTTCAAAAATAAAAATTTAAAATTTAAAATTGAAATGATGGTTAAATAATAATAAAATTTTGAAATTTATGATAAAGAAAATTAAATAAATAGAGAAATAAAAAAATTAAATTGATTTAACAATTATTTAAATTATCATTATTATTTAAATATTCCATAATCTAAATATAAAACCCAGATGAATATTTAAACTATTTAAGATAAATTATCATTTAAATTATCTATTTTATTTAAATATTCATATATGACACTTGTTCATTTACAATAACAAGGGTATTAATAATGTCAAAATAAAATTATAATAATAATAATAATAATAATAATAGTAATAAAAAATAAAATAAAAATAATAAAATAATAATAGTAAAATAAAAATTTTATTTTATTTTATCATTATTATCATTTTATTATTTTACTATTTTACTATTATTATTTTATTATTTTAATATTACTATAATAAATAATAATAGTAAAATACTAAAATACTAAAATGATAATAATGATAAAATAAAAATAAATTTATTATTTTACCATTATTATATTATTGTTTTTTATTTTATTATTATTATTATATTTTTATTATTTTATTATTTTATTATTTTATTATTATTATTATTATTATTTATTTTGACAATATTAATACCTTTGTTATCGTAAATGAACAAGTGTCGTTTAGGAATATTTAAATAAAAAAGATAATTTAAATGATAATTCCCCTTAAATAGTATAAATATTCATCTGGGTTTTATATTTAGGTCAGAGATATTTAAATAATAAGGATAAGTTAAATAATTGTTAAATAAATTTATTTTTTTCATTTCTCTATTTATTTAATTTTCTTTATCAAAAAGTTCAGAATTTTATTATTATTTAACCATCATTTAAATTTTAAATTTTAAATTGTTATTTTTAAAATTTGATTTTTAAAATTTGGCCAGAGAGGTATTTATGTCATATTATTATATGTTTTCCGGTTTGATGTAATTATGTATGTAATAAGGAGAGCTTAGTGCAATTTTTCGTGACAGAAAAGTCAACGGCGTTACAAATCCGTCAGCTTTTGCCAATTTGTGAGAGTTCAGGGGGTTTAGTGTCGAAAAAAAATATAAGAGGCAAAGTACAACTTTCTGAAGAGGTTAGGGGACATCTGTGCCAATTAGCCAACAAAGAATATAAAAATAGTTTCAATTTAAATCTAAATTTATTATAAAAAAAATTGAAATCACAAGGTGTCGCCGAGTGGTTAAAGTCAATACCCTAAGGTCGATGCCCTTCTTGGTGAATAGTTATATCTCGTTGAAAAGTGTACTGGCGTTTAAACTAGGACATGAGCTTATTTTAGACCGGGCCGGCTCTGACATTTCAAGGGTTCAGAGCAAAAATATATGTTTTATTAATATTGGGCGTAGTTTTAAAAAAATAACTAACTTTTGGATCCTTCTAAACTAAAATCTAATAAATGTTTTCTATATATTTTTTATGGGCTCAGGGCGTGTGCACCTCTTGCACTTGGGTTTCTTTTAGGGCAGGTGGGGTGAAGTTTATATATCAGATTGGGTGGAGTTTAAAATCGATTAGAAGAGAGCTTATAATGCACTGTCTTAATATTGTCAAAATAAAATTTCATTATATGTTCGCCGCAGCCGAATCGACCATCTCATTTTTTTAAGAATGAGAGTCTAAATTGTCTATCCACTCTGATGTTCAAAAAGCTTTGCACACCCCTTTACAAACTTCTCGGCATAGTTGCTAGTATTGCGTTCATCTATAAATGCGGAAATGACCTCAGATTCCTTCACTGTCCTCGAATTCCTTCTCATCAGGGATGTATTCCATCTTATGAACAAAATCATTATTAGTTTTCACATTGTCCTCATATTCTTTAATTATATGGTTGTTCATACCAACAAGCATTCCTTCACATTGTTCTTCGTTAAGATTGTCTTAAATTGATTAGACACTATTTCGTCATCTTTCATGTCCACATTAGTGAGGTTATCCATCGGCAACGTTAGACCCTTGTCACTTTCAACCACATCGATTCTTCTGCGGTATAAAGATCTTAGGAAATCCCATTTGGTTAGTTCAAGATCGTTTATTGCTGACCCGCAGTAACAATCTCTCGGATCGACGACCAATAGTCGATATGTAGTCTTGGAGCCTAGAGAGATGCTCCTCTCTAAATAAGGCATAGAAGACACGGGTGAATTGAGAATGATGTAAGTCTTTTAATATTTTCATCTGAAAAATCACAAATAACAACAAGGTCAGGTAATAAATTATAATAATAACACGGGTTCAAATTACATGTCAAAAAATAATGTCATAATTTGTGTCTAACCAACCAAATTGAGCTATGTGTACATACTTTAAAAAAATAATTAAATTTAAATGATTGTGTATACATAACTCAATTCAGTTGGTTATACACAAATTGAGACACCATTTTTTAACAAGTAATTTGAACCCTAACAACAAAATAATGACAAATAATGGTAATAATGGCAAATATTCAAAGTCGCAGCTAAGAAGAGAGAGTGAGAAAGAAAGAGGGAGAACATAAATTTAAATACAGGCAAAATATGTAGCAATTCATATTTTGTGAGAGATTTATTTATAGAAGTATATAAAAAATTACAATTCACATTTTGAGTTTTTTATTTATAAATTCATATTTTAAGTTCCATAGTCTAATTAAACAACATCATTTTTATCTATACGGAAGAGGGAAAAATGATGGTATCTATCTATTCAGATATCTAAACTAATATTTTTTGCTATTTGTAGGATTAGAACCGCTGACATGAGAGTCATTTGTCCAAGCTCCAAACTCATTTATTTACCAGCTGAGCTACGCACCTTATAGCATTGGATTTAAAAAAAAAAGAACATTAGATTCATTTATTGCTGTTAGTCATTTAGTCATCTACTTGATTAACAATTTCTTCTAATTAATTTTTTTATTTATAATTTATTCCACGTAATTTGTGGATTGGATTAGACGGTTATGGGCTCACAAATAAGAAAATCCATTATTTCCAAACTTTTTTTTATAATTAAAAACTTTCTAATTCTATCTCTTAAGAAAATTAAATACATTTTTATATAAAGAAAATTAAATACATATTAGTACATTTTCTAACATAATTATATATCCAGAGTCAATCAAGTGCGGGATTCATTTACAGCGATATAAAATGGACTCAAAATTTATATCTGGATCCGACAAAAAAAAAAGCCGGGGTCCTTATTTTAAATATATATTTGTTATTATCTATTATACAAATTATCCCTAAAAATAAATAGTAATAAAATTTTTACATTTTTATGAATTCAAAATAAACCGTACCTTATTTATATATATAAAAAAAAACATATTAATTATACATAAGAATCCAAAAACGATGCCGTTTCTCTATATACAACGTGGCAGAACCCCATTGCACATTAATACGACATCGTTTCACCGACTCGTAAGTCGTAGCTTTAAAACCAATGCCCTCTCTCACTCTTTCTCTCTCTCTCTTTCTCTGTTTCCTCATTTTTTTCCCGACGAGAGAGAGGGAGAAATGGATCCGTACGCCGGTGCCGGAAACTGGACGATGATCCCGTCGATGCCGACCCACAGTAACTCCCCTGCACACTCAAATCAAGACAACCTATTATTCTCTCCACAACATCAACTTCATCAACAACAACAACAACAACAGTTTTATCAACAACCTCAATTTCCACAACAACAACAACAATTCACACAACTCCAACCACAACAACAACAGCAGCAGCAGCAATTTGTACAACAACAACAGCGTACACTTCAGCATCAACAGCAGCAGCAACAACAACAACAGAACCAACACCACCAGTCTCTCGCATCCCACTTCCATCTCCTGCACGTGCGTTTTTTGTTTAATCTCAAAACTGGTTCTTTTTGGATTCTTTTTTTTTTTGTTAAAGTTTTGATTTTTTTTTCTGGGTGGTTTGATTTACAGTTGGTGGAGAATTTAGGTGATGCTATTGAGAATGGAACCCGAGACCAGCACTCTGATGCTTTGGTAAATTTTTAATTTTTTTTTTACATTACATGTTTTTTAGTGATTTATTTTTATCCTTATTTTTGTGATTTTTATTACTTTTTTGAAAGGTTAATGAATTGAACAACCACTTTGAGAAGTGTCAGCAGCTGTTAAACTCAATATCAGGGTCAATCAGCTCCAAAGCTATGGTATTTTCAATCCCTCTTTTTTCATTTTTATTTTTATTTTTGTGCTTTGTTGAGATGGATTGGTTTTTTCATTTGGGGAATACTAAAATTTTGATGTATGAGTTCAGTTTAGATTCATGTGAGGTGCATAATTTGATTAAATTGCAATAATGTGTGTAAAGATTATGTCTTTTTGATGAATAAAATTAAGTTTGGTACACGATTACTACTTTTAATTCTCGCTCGGCATTCTCACTGTCAACAATTGCAGAAGTTGTAGTTTCCATGTTAGATTGAGGCCTGTAAATATTTCCCCAGGTATGTCGATTTGGATTCAGGAGACAAAATAGGACTTGATGAGTAGATAGATATGGAACAATAGAAGTATGGACTGTTGGGGTGTTGAATTTCCATTTTCCCTTTTGTTATTAGACGTTTTGGTTGTTCAAAGTGTTCTAACAGGATTTGCGTAATTTGTTGGATATTGGGTGTGTAGACAGTCGAGGGGCAGAAGAAAAAGCTGGAGGAAAGCGATCAATTGCTGAATCAACGGAGGTATGTAGTGTTTGAGTAAGGGTTTTGTGTTTTGCATTAAGTGATATATTCACGCATCACAGTGCATTGTTTCGTAATTGAATGCCAGGGAACTGATTGGCAAGTATAGGAGCTCTGTGGAAAAGCTTGTCAAGTCACAGCCATAAATGCTTGTCTTTCTATTCCAACTCGGGGTGAGAAAATTTAGTTTAATAGAAATATGGTTGAATGCACATAAAGTCATTATGTTATCTGTTTAAGAAATCTATTAATCATAAATCTAATACGAGTAATGAAGCATGCACTTGACATTGTTAGAGACAACCTTGTTAGGAATAATAAAGGCCGACTTTAATAATTCGGAAATGTTTCTATGCTGGGTTTGATTTGAACTTATAGACCAACATTGGATGAGTTACCTGGTACTGGTTTTATGTACTGCTCTGTATGTTTGGGGTTGTTAGCATAATTTGACGAGGCCTTGCCAAACTTCTGAATATTCCGGTTCACCCAATCCTAGTTGAAGGTACTAAAAGAAAACCAGGCCAAAAGGAACACGGGTGTCGGGTGGGGGTACATGGTTGAGATGGATATAAACGCTTATTGGCAAAGTAAGATTCATGAAGTTGACCATTAGTAGTAGGATTGGAACTTTTTTGATAGATTCTAAACATAAACAAGTGGTTCTATCTTGAAAACTCTTACTGAATTGGTGTGTAGCTTTTCTTTTTATGTAGACTGAAAAAACTATCAGAAAGCCTCATCAGCTACCGATGTCTTGTGTGCTTTCAATTTGATAACTCTCCTGTAAAGTGAATTTCTGCACCAGTAGGCCACAGCCCTCACCCATCACTCAATAGGAAAAACAGTTTTTTGATGTTGCCCCTTTTGTCTAGTTGACTTGCAATTAGAGCTTCATCGTTGGGGATGTGAAACAGACCTTGAATCTGTCTCCTTTAAAGTTCTGTACGTTTTGAACGAGAACGAAATGATCGAAAGGGAAAGCTTTTGATCCGCTTGTTGGCTGTTGTTGATTTTAAAACCAAATATGTAACTGTAAATTCTTTTAACTATCGTTTAGCATAGATGATTAAATTCGAGCAATTTGAATCCACTTTTTGATCTCATATATATATATATATTTATATATATTTGCTTCCTGATTTCAGGTACAGTAGCTTTTGAATTCTGCAGAACTCCCAAGTTCAAAATGGATGCCATAGTTTCTATAATGACAGCACAAGACTGTATTCTGTGTATCTCTCAGCTCACTTAGCTAAAATTGTTATCTTGTTTTCTTCCCTCTGCTATCAGAGTGTATCTCACACACACTTTCAAGTAATGAGATCAGCCTCTATCCCCACATTTTTTCCAAAGAAATTTTGTTACAATGATGAGTTTATAAGCTGAAGTTTGTCTGAAGTAGACGCCTTTTGATGCATGGGTAACCAAAAATGGGCATGATAAGATTGTAGAATATACACATTTATTTGTAATGTTTTGCTTTTGTCCATACTGGTGATATTGAATAAGCTCTTGATAAAAGCTCCAACAAAATCAAACCCAAATACTCTGCTCAGCAGCACAAAAGTATATTAGATTAAGATTAGTGGTGAATTTTGAATTACTTGCCTCATTGCATTTGTAAATACACAACTTATTATAAGTTTAAATTTCAGATTTGTTTAAAACTATGCTTGATAATCATCAGGAAAACTCCTTTGAAAATTTGAAACTCTCCCTTCCATATATAGATTGTCATAAAAAAAAATCCAATTATCCAATATCTTTTGTTACCCATGGAAACACTAATTGTTAGAATTAGAATAAAAATGGAAGACAAACAAAAATGGACAACTTTACAGAAAATCTTTTGCAAAGCCAAAGAAATTGTTCTTCTCACATAATACTTTTTGTACAATAACTATTAATGCGTTGTGTTAACACAAAACATAATTAGAACCTCAAAATACAACCAAAATGAGCTCAGAAGTCATATCTCAACACTTTCATAATTGATCCCACAACTTTGATTCATATTTATTGTATTAACTCGAAAACCTAATGAAAACCCCAAAATTCAACCCAAATAAGTTCATTTCTCAACTCTTTTATAACAAATCACACAACTTCAATTCATATTAAATTAAAAAACGAAAGTCGACGCAAAATAAGGCCGGTTTGCATTGTATTAACTCAAAAACATAATTAGAACCCCAAATTACAACCAAAAAGATCTCATATCTCAACTCTTTCATAAATGGATATGTAACAAAAACAAATTAACATTGACAATAAACACAAAGACTCATCATAACCATATGAGGAAAAAAAAAAAGCTCTTCAATATCTCTCTCTCCAATACAACATTTCATGTTCAAAGAATATAACCATTAACCAACTATAAGTCTATAACATATAAAAATCCTCTCTTCCTTTAAAATTAAATCTATGATGATATAAGCAACTGTGTTGAAGGCACAAACCTCCTCTCCACCACTTGATCATTCTCAAACTTGATTTCATGTCTCTCATATGGAATCTCAACAAGCTGATCAGCAGGAGGCTTCACATCCTGATCATTGACAACCAAATCATGATTGTTTTCTTGCACTACTACTTGTACTCCTTGTTGTTGCAGTTGCTTGACATGCAAGGAACCCGGAATCGAAAGCATGGTTGGATCCTCCTGCATGCCCCATGCATCACCCAATTGACTATGAACATTAACAAATTGATGGTGATGATCTTGTTGTTGTTCCTGCACTTGGGGTTGCGGTTGCACGTAAATCGAACCAAACGATGTCAAATCATCACAACTACCACCACCAACATTCACAATATCATTATAACTCAACACAACAGAGTCATCAGAGTCTTGAATCTGCAAATGGGTTGTTGTCTGTGCTCTACAAATAGCCAATTGATGAAGAACCAAGTCAAGCTCAGCTTTCGTGAACTCAATCTGTCGTTGAAGCTCACGTATGATCCTAAAACATCCCCCAACCGGGTCATTCGCTCGAACATCAGATTGAAACATGATGGTTCTCATAGCCTCGTCTTTCTCCGGTGGCTCGAGGTTCTTGATGATTTTGGTTATGTTACTCACACCAAACAATTTGTGTGCATTGAGAAACTGTCTCTGACGATCGTGAGGGAAATAAGGAGCGAGAATGCAGTCCGGAGCACACTTCCTGCGTTGGTATTTACACGCAGCACAAGCCTGTGTTGTTGTTGTTGTTGTTGAAGTAGTAGAAACAGAGGAGCCACCACCATTACTAGTGATTCTTGTGGAAGAAGAAGAAATAATATTGGTCATGATAATGGGTTTGTTTTTATTGCAAAAAAAGAATGAAAAAGGGGTTTGAGATATCGGCTGCGTTGCCGGCGGAGATGGAGAGAAATGAAAGCAGTTTGAGATGGTGTGTGTTTTTGTTTTTCTGTGTTTTTGGTTCCTTTGTTTTCTCTTTGGTGGAGAAGTGGTGAGAAATATAAGGGACACTACAACACATTTATTATCAAAAAAAAAAAACAGAGAGAGACAGAGAGAAACAGAGAAATTTTCGGATTGCGGTTGTGATTTTTGTTTACTTGGTAATTTTTTATTTTTTATTTTATTTTTAAACGTGGTTAAGGCAGTTAATTTTTGGGTTTTTTTTTAATAAATAAAAAATGGGAAATTTTGAGCTAAAGATAGAAGTTTGACTTTTCTGTTTATTGTTTACTCTGTTTAGAAGAAGATATGATTGAAATTTTAGCCATTGAAATGAAATAGAGATTGATGAGATTGGTTTGGTTTGTTTGGTGACATCTTTTTATGAACTGTGTTTCCATTTTGAAGAGGATTTCATTAATCTTTTTCGAGATTACAAACTAATTAAATTGATTAACTTATATCATTCCTTATAGAATTATAGAGAAGACTTATAAAGAAAGGTTTTCAATGAATCTCAAAAGATATTTATATGAATTTCGTAACCATAGTGATCCGACTCTGAATCGATACCTATATGATGATAAGTTAGGTTGTGATGTGATATCCAAAGTTGTATGATATGGTTTTGAACTACTCATATATTTAAAATTTGAATTACTTTCTAAAATCATATCAAAAATAGTATCTCATTACAATTCAATCAAGAGTGGTGCTATTGGCACACCCCCTACTAATCTATTCATGTCCTCACTTTTTTAATTATATAATATTCTTTTTTTTCATTTATCAAAATTACTTAAAGAGACATACAATTTAGGAAATAAATTTTCTACAAAGTAAATCTATTAAAATCTCACATTCCTTAAAAAAAAACTCAGTAATTTGTTTCTTCAACAAAAAAAAACCCTTAAACCCTAAAATCTACATATTACATACATATAAAATATTATAGAATAGTTTGAGAACGATATCAAGAATATGAAAGAATTGTCTAAAAACAAGATTAAATATCTTGAAGAATTGTCTGAGAATGACATAAAGTAAGAATTGTCTGACAATGATAGTAAGCATCTGGAAACAATTCATTCTCTGAATATAAATTTGAAGTTTATTTTTTCTTTAGAATGATATCAAGCTGTTGTTGTGTTGAAGTACCCGGTTATTTTTTACTGTTTTTTTCTTTTCCATCATGAAATAAGAAGAAGAAAAAACTAAGAAAAAAAATAAGAAGAAAAAAAAAATCAATCAATGGAGGTGAGAGGGATGTATATAGATATAGAGATCAGAGATAGAAAGATCATATATAGTATGTATTAAGTTTGAAAAAAAAGTAAAATGAGTAGTTTTGAAAATAAACCAAAAAATTTAATAAAAACATTTAATTTTATTTAATTAAATCAAAAATTTAAAAAGTGGGACATGAATAGATCAGTAGGGGGTGTGCCAATAGCACCACTCTTCAATCAAACACTATAATTTTTTAAAAGAATATAATATATTTGGATATATATATATATATATATATATATATATTGTGATTCAAAATGGACCCTAATATTTGTCTCTTATTACAACCCGAGTACAAAATTTAACCCAAAAATTCTTCTTGTCAATTTAAGGGAAGAATTTGGTCTCAATGCAAATAAATTAGGTTAAGCTAACATCTCATTGTTTCTATAGCATCAATCAGTAATATTTTTTTTCCAAATATATTGTTGAACGGGTTCATGCTGATCAATAACTATACATAATTGTTTAATATCCATTAAATTTTAATTCAATAATTCAAATAAACAAGCAATTAAAAAAATAAAAACAGATTATGACTTTCTTGTAACTAACCTCTATTGTTAAAGTTCTTGTGTATACTAGCTAAACCCCCTCAAACAATGTCGTTTTCGTGTACACAATCTTCACTCTTCATTATTTGAGAGGTCAATTCCTCAAGAATTCCATACACTTCCTTCAAATCTAATTGCAAACCATTTCCTGATGAGAACATATGAACCTTCTTCTTCACTTCAATCCAACTCTGGCCAGCAACTTTCTTTAAACCCTTTGTCTTGGCTGAGATTCTCACCCTTGCAGAATCCTCCCATCTCCCACTAGCAGCATAGATGTTAGAGAGCAGCATGTAGCTCCCAGTCGTCTCCGTCTCTGTCTCCCTCTCCGTGGTTAGACTGAAAAATTCGGAGGCTGTTCGTTCAGCAACATCTGTGTTTTTGTGCATCCGGCAAGAGTTCAATAGAGCTCCCCAAACGCAAGCATTGGGTTCCATTGGCATATTCTTCACAATGCTACTCGCCTCTTGCAATAAACCAGCTCGGCCAAGAAGATCGACCATGCAAGAATAGTGCTCCATCCGGGGTTCAATCCTATACTCTCTAACCATCCTATCGAAGAGCCTACGACCCTCCTCAACAAGACCGGCATGACTACAAGCAGAAAGAACGGCCACAAAGGTGACCCAATCCGGCTTGAAACCAGCTTCGATCATCTGATCAAAAGTTGCAAGAGCGTTTTCACCAAGTCCATTCATTCCGTACCCTGTAATCTTCGAGTTCCATGAGATCAAATCCTTATTATTAATCCCTTCGAATACTAAACGTCCTTCCTCGAGACAGCCACACTTCATGTACATATTAAGCAAGCCATTTTCCACTAGAATGTTATTTTTCATCGAGGCTCTAATTGCATGGCCATGGATTTCCCTACCAATATTCAATACTGCTAACTCAGCACAAACCGATAGAATGCTAGCTATCGTCACAGCATTGGCCATGACTTTGGCAAGTTGCATTCTGCGAAAAAGATACAAAGACTCCACCCCCCGTCCTTTGGAAGCAAACGCACCAATTACAGCGCTCCAACTTATGACATTAGGCCGTTCCATCGAATCACCGTCTAATTTCTCCAACTGCGAAAAAACGGCCAAAGCCTCATCACACAAACCAGCCTCTGCATATGATGATATCATTGCATTCCAACTCACTATATTCTTATCCTCCATTTCCGAAAACAGATCATGAGCCTCTTTCACATCCCCACGCTTCCCGTACACACATACAAGTGCATTCTTCACAAACAAGTAATTTTCGAACCCGCCCTTTATGACATATCCATGAATCACCCTCCTACCCTTGTCGAAGGAAACTAAATCAGCACAAACAGACAACACCACAGCAAGTGCCTCAGCTGTGACCTCAATTCCTCTCATCCTCATCATACCAAACAATTCCAATGTCTCTTCAAGCCGCCCACAACGAGCAAAGCTTGACAACAGCGAAGTCCACGTAACAAGATTCGGCTCCAAACCCTCAAATTCCATTCTTTGAAACACCTCAATAGCACTATCACAATCATAGTTCAATGCATAACCCGAAACCATCGTATTCCACGAAATAAAGTTTCTAACAGGCATTTTATCAAACACTTTATACGATTCATCCATCCGTCCCATTTTCGCATACATTCCAATCAACTCATTCGCTACATGAACATTATTTTGCAAACCCACTTGCAAAACATGATTGTGAACAATCTTACACAAACTAAAACCACCCGTAAATTTACAAGCTCTCACAACTAAAGGAAACGTGAAACCATCTGCCAAAACTCCTCGTTGACGCATTTTTACATACAGTTTGAGTGCATTCTGATAGCGCCCAGTTGACACAGTGGCTCTCAAGACCGAGTTCCACAACAGAGAGCTCCAGAGACAATCAACTGGGGCTGTTTCGAATACGTTTTGGGCATCGAAAACGCGCCCGAAACGAGCGTAGACTGAGACGAGTCGAGCCAACAAGAAAGCGGAAGTGGAGGAGGAGACGATGATTCGAGCGTGTAGTTGTTTGAGATGGTGGAGTCTGGTGCATTGTTGAAGGAGCTGGTCGAAGAAATCGAGAAGTGCATTGTTGTCGTTGTTGTTGTTGATGTGGGTGATTGTGGAGAATGGACGGGTGAGATTCGATGGAGAAAAATGATGGAGAAGTGAAGTGTTTGATATGAGACGTCGAGGAGCAGTTGCATGGACCATGAAGAAGTGCTCGACATCAATGAAAATCAAATTTTTTTTTATTTTTTTATTTTTAAAACATCAAAAAAAAAAAAGTAAAACCGGGCTCATAAACTTTGTCAAATGGGTCGGGCGGCACCCTCCCGGCTCTCAGAATTAAGGTTTCAAAATCAGAGGAGAGGATATAACTCGAATTCATAATTTCTTAAATGTAGATGTTAGGTGTTTATCACCGGATCAACGGCGTTTTGTTTGTGTCCTGTGATACTATAATGGATATTTAGTGTTTATTGTTTAATACTTTAATTACATGTTTTAATTTCTCAAACTGTTGCATATGGATTTCTTGACTACTCTTACAACCAAGCCAAAGCAACATTAGGCAGTGATGAAATAATGTATGCTAAAATATTAGGATTATCAAAAAAAAAATGTTTATTTAAAAGACATACTGGATTAATTGGTAATTGTAGATGATCGATCTACAATTGTTATGGATCGGGTTGGATTCATGTTTGGTTTAAACAACTTGGTCTAACCTGTCGAACCGAATGTGTCGACTACTCCTTAACCTGTAAAAAAATGAAAACAAATAACAAAAAAGAAAAAGAGGTGGTGGTTATCGTTTTTAACCTTAGGATTGTTTCGGCTGAGCGTGAAAGTGGGACGTGATTGTAAAATGGGTTAAGGGTGAATGAATTCCAGTGACCGGAGTTTACGTTTTGATAGAGTTCTGACTCGCAAGAAATCCGAATCCCATGTCATATGGGCGTAAACCGGGTTCAACATGAAGAGGATTTTGGGTTTAGGCACTGGGCAGGCCATTTTTTACTACCATAGTAATCATGATTTTTTATAAAAACTTCATTGAAAAGGATAAACATAAAACATTTTCTAGCTATCCTTAATATTCCAAAAATCAATGCAAATCTTCTTTCTTTTTCTTTTCTTTTTTTTGAAGGGAACAAATCTTTGTTTTGAATTTTAAAAAAATCAAAATTATTAGGAAAAACCTGCACAATAATGAAACAAATCAGGAAAGAATTAATAAAACAAGTAAATTTATTTTATTTCAACTAAAAAATCACTTTTTAAGATTAGTTATAAGAATATGAAATATGAATTTATAAACAAGAATGATCAACTTGAGAAATACCCTCATAATTTTCCTGGTTTTTTTTGTTTTATAACATTATAATCACTGATGATAGTTTGATAATCTAAATATTTTTTTAGATTGAATTA
This sequence comes from Dipteronia sinensis, assembly GCA_033220585.1. NCBI lineage: Eukaryota > Viridiplantae > Streptophyta > Magnoliopsida > Sapindales > Sapindaceae > Dipteronia > Dipteronia sinensis. Next base: position 68,851,603 of record CM065639.1, on the reverse strand, counting down.
AAAATTCTGGACTACAATTTCATTTTACATCTATAAAAAATTGTTTTAATCTCTAATCTACTAGCAACACAATTTTCAATGTATTCTTTATTCTCTGTTGTCCTCTTGGGTCCTCTTCATTTTTCAATATTGATGATGGTGATAGTAGATTTATTGAAAACCGATTTATTTGTTTAATTACATATTTTAATTTCCTCCAACTTCTCCCCTCTTTTTTCCAATTTAGGTAGAAGTTTTATTTTCATTTTATTCAGATATAAAAAAACTGAACTAAAAAGCACACAATAAATTACTCTAAATCATGGATTTGTTGTGACAAAACAATCATGAAAAACGCAGAGAGTTAAAATAGTGCTGAATTTTATAGAATACTGAATGACATATTAAAAAAAACAGTGGAATTCAACACTATTTAAAGTCTTCAAATTGAATTTAATAAGTATTAAGATGATTGTTTTATAAGTTAAAAACATATGAAAACAAATATTTTTATATTTATATCCTTTTAAGTGTTAATCTTTATATATTTATAAATTGATAGATCGTTTGTTTATTTAAAAACCGAATAGTTTTGAGTTTTACTAAAGATTAAACGGTGACCAAAAAGGCATGTTTGTTTTATTTATTTTTTTCATATCTAAATATTAACTTGTTTATTTTTAAATATACAATTGTTTGAAACAAATCATTTGACATTTATATTAATATATTTCAATATCTCAACCATTGAATTAAAGAGCACATAAACAAATAGATGGTTGAGATATTTAAGTCAAAAAATTGGATCAGAAATGTGAGTTAATATAGGATAATCCATTAAAAATAACTAAAAACAAATGATTTGATAGATTTGAAAACAAATTTATTAGTTATTGATAATATTTTAAAATTTTAATTTATAACTAATAATATCATCTAAAATATTATTTGTTTTTATAATATTTAGAAAAATAATCCTTCATATTAAAGAAATTAAAAATTGTATAGCAAAAAATTATATGAATTATAAATAGATAAATTTTAAGACGACAGTTTTGAAAATAAATATGTGAGTATTATTCAGTACTTTTCACTTGATAGAAAAATGAAAAAATTTCCTTGTTTGCACAAAGTGATTTTATGGACCATTTCAAATCTCTTAACCATTAGATAATTCTATTTGGGATGATGATGATGATTGATGAACCATGCACATTCACATCCTCAAATTAACTAACACATTGTTTACACTTGCAAAAAAAGTTTATATGTAATTTGCTTGCAAGTAATCAATTTCTTGTCTGAATCATATGCTTCATATAAGGTTGTCTAGTTGTACTTACAACTGTTTTTTTTTTTTCTCTCTTAACCTATCTAAATTTAACCCTCTCTGAGAGTCGATCATAGATTCTGTAGTTACGAAACCCAGAAACAAAAGCCGCGGAAAGGTTGTACGTTAGATGCTACAATGGATGCTTTTCGAAATTTAGTTACTCCTAATTTAGAAGCCCATGTTACATCATTGATGGCACTGGACTTGGAGACTTATTTTTCAGGTCAGGATGCACCGTGACAGCTGCTTCTGTAGTAGTCAATAGCAACGAGACACTGCAATCGAAAAGCAGAAGTTTCGGTTTAAGATACGCTAGTGGTAATCATATGTATAAACGAGTTTGTTGAAATAACAGATTTGAGTTTTCACCTGGCAGCGTCTACTAAGGCTGTTCTTATGACTTTCACAGGATCTATGATTCCGGTCTTCACCATGTCAACATACTCACCTGTTTCGCAACATGCACTACTGGTTTAAGTATTAAGATATATTGCATAACAGCGTAAGGGAAACGTACGTACCTTTAGCAGCATCGAAACCCAAATTACAATCATCTTTTTCCAGTAGTTTGCCAATAACAAGAGAACCATCAAAACCAGCATTACGTGCTATTGTCAAAGCGGGTGCCTACAGTAAACCGAGATCCCAGTCATGAAATATTGATTTGCAATTAAATCACAAAAGGTAAGCTGACATAAAAAGATCCAAGAACTAAAACCTTAAGAGCGTTCTGAACTATCTGGATGCCTCTTTTCTGGTCCTCATTTTGAGTTTGAAGGTTCTCTAGAGCCTTTGTGGCGTACAAGAGAGCAACACCGCCGCCTGAAAGAACAATCATATTCTTGCGGATAAACATATAAATGATGATCTAGTGTATAGACATATAATGACATATTCAACTTACCTGGCACAATACCCTCTTCTACAGCAGCTCTCGTAGCATTTAAAGCATCCTCGACCCTATCTTTTCTTTCTCCAACTTCCGCCTCACTCACCCCTCCAACCTGCAAGAAAAGAGTACTTGCATATGAGCTAATGAGTTATACAAGCCCCTGCAAAAATCCGTAAATTGAATTGCTTACCTTAAAAACAGCAACACCGCCAGATAGTTTTGAGAGTCGTTCCTGTGCTTTCTCCTTGTCAAACGTAGCATCACTTGTCTCCATGATTGCCCTCAGCTGTAAAACATCATAGAGTATCAATAGCTATCACAAAATTATTTGCCTTTTCCTAGAATCTATGTTTAAGCAATGGATAAATACACTTAACAAAAGTTAAATAGTTCACTACATAAAATTGGCTCTTACATAATTCTTATCACGAGGTTCCATGAATAATTTATAAGAAAACAAAAGATTAAAATCAGTAACGATCAGCATACCTGTTCACATCTCTCTTCTATCAACTTCTTATCTCCTCCACCATGTAGAATAATCGTATCATCAGCAGAGACAGTGACCTGTCATAAATCATGTTAGATGTGTTACAAAGAACCATGTAAAACACAGTGGAAGCTCATACTTTTACCTTTTTGGCAGTACCAAACAATTCTATTTTGACATTATCAAGAGATACACCTCGATCTTCAGAGATAAGCTACACATAAAATAGTTAATTATACCATTATTAGCGTCACTGGAAAGGAAAATGCAACACCACCCCCAAAAGAAGAAAAAAGAACAAACTGAGGTTCAGAAAATTGTATAACCTCTCCTCCGGTAAGAATTGCAAGATCCTCTAGGTTCGCTCGCCTGTTCTCCCCAAAACCTGGAGCTTTAATAGCACAGAGCTGAAAATCACAACATTCATCAATGAAATAGTACAACGTTCATGTCATAAACACATCATCTATGTCAATACACCCTCTTAAGTAAAATTAACCAACCATTATGTTCAAAAGAAAATACCATAACCTCAAAATGCACAATATACATCACATATAATATTTTAGTCAGTTGAATGTTGAAGATGTTGAAGTTTAGGAGTAAATATGAAACAATGTCTACTTTATATACATCTAGCAGAGTATACACATTAAAATGGTAAGTTACCAAAACAATTTTCATCCAGAAACCAAATAATCAACATTCAAATTAACTATCTATGGCAAGATTTAGTGACCAATATGCATTTCAAAAATTTAGATTGCGAAATAATTGCATTTTTCAGGTTGTTACACCCAACTTTATATGTTTGTATTTCACATTTTTGACATTACAGCCATATCCATATCCACATCACTCTTCGAGAATTCCAATTTGGCAAATAAGCAGTAGCTTCGTTTCTGATCTTCAGCATATATATTTGCACTTTACCACTCTGATATGATTGTCACAAGGGGTGGAGAATTTTCTTTAAAACAAAAATAAGATCATGTGGTAGTGAATATGTGTGTTTGGTCATGTATCAGAATGTATTTATATCTCCTTATGATTTCAATCTTTTGAAATTAACAAACAGTAACATTGTCAACTTTTTACTGCAGTATGCCCATATAACTAGAAAGAAAAGCCATGAATCACCTTGACACCAGCACGAAGCTTGTTGAGAACGAGTACGCTAAGTGCATCACTGTCCACATCCTCAGCCACAATAAGAAGTTCTCTACTTTTCTGTGATTATAGAACAGCAATAGAAAAAAGGAATGAGAATTCATCTATGCTCCTGATGATTCTCACAATTGTTGCGAACAGAAACTGAAACTGGTATTAGAACAAAAAAGGATGGACAAGAAGTAATTGATATTTGAACAAACTGATTAATCTCACAATTGCGCACGAAAAAAGAAAAAGAAAAAATAAAAGGAGTTCGTTACTTTTACAGCCAGCTCCAATATTTCCACAAGTGAGTGCAAGTTTGTAATTTTCTTGCCACAAATGAGAATCAATGGATTTTGAAGTTCCTGCAACATGCAAATCAGAACATTTAATATTATAGTTCACTTTTATTTAAAGGTAAATTTTATGAAGTAAAATGCAAGTCACATAGTAGTTACAACTCATGAAACCTCAAATTCGAGGGAAGGAGAGAACAGCAATCTTATAAACTTGAAAAGAGAAGATCTTAGAAAAGTTTATAGACACGTAGTTATTCTGGAAACCTCATTTTACTTCAACCAGTGAATTACACACTGTATTGAAGTAAAATGAGGTTTCCAGAATAATAATGTGTCAATACAGTGTGTAATCCACTAGTTGAAGTAAAATTTAACATTAAAGTGGCAAAGATCTCAACTTACACATTTCTGCGTCATCTGATCAGTAATAAAATACGGTGATATATAACCTCTTGCTAGCTTCATTCCTTCCACCACTTCCAATTCATTATCCAAAGTATTCCCATCCTATTAAATTTGCAGATAGTACATAAGCGCTAGATCAAACTGGAAAATTCCAATTGTCATAATAAACAGAAAGGGAATAAGTGTTCTTACAGAAACAGTGATAATTCCTTCCTTTCCAACTTTCTCCATAGCTCTTGCTATCATTTCTCCAATCTCGCGTTCACCGTTTGCAGAGATAGTTGCCACCTATTCATAATATATCGATATATTTGAATAACCATTGACTATGAGTAAACAATGAAGAAATAGTATCAATTTTGATGAAGGAAGTTTAATTTGACAAAATTTATGAAATTAGAAGCGGAATACGGATGATTATCCATCATGCCTCCATTAACTTCTTCCGGGTAATAAGTATTAGCATAATTTGGAACAACTCTTGCTGCTTCTGTGACTGTGTTCACTTCATTTTTCTATAACTATCTAAAATAAAACATAACACAAGAAAATAGGTTCACAACCATGCTATAAATTTTCCACTGAACTTATATCAATTCAGGAGAATAAAAAGTATCAACCATCTCCTACTCCGGACTTGTCGGAGATACCAAAAATTTATATATCTTAGCTCCATTACCTGTGTAATTTCTTCTGAGGTGCTTATCATTTGAGCTCTCCTTTTTAAGTCGGAAATGACTGCATCAACTGCCATGTTAATACCACTGCGCAAATCCATCACATTTACACCAGCAGCTACTGACTTGCACCCTTCTGTGAGTATTGCCTGAGTTAGAACAGTTGCACAAGTTGTACCTGCGAATGAGACCAGTAAGACATCTCTGGCAATAAGAAATTATAACATACTGCAAAAGGAATCATATAAATATATATATATATATATATATATATATATGTTTCATTTGAAGGCTGTTATTTCGTAGTAGGACAAGGGACTGAATAAATACCATAAAAACACTTAAAAGTTAATGGTCTGAACATCAAACACAATGAAAAATGTAGTGTTGATTTTTCTTTTAGGTATATATCCCTAGAATATGTTGGATTGAGCACTGATGTCAAAGACAGAAATGACAACGGGCAGCCATTCCAAGTTACTTATGCATATATATATTTCATCCCCAAATTGCTAAGGCATGATCGATTTGATTTTAGCACGAGGCATCTTCTATATTGTTTTCGACCAAAAGTAAATTTTAAGGCAAACAAACAAGAAAATCTTCAGTTGTTCATTCAAGAGAAATTACTTTGAGCCACTAACAAATTATATCTCAAACCAACTCGTAATCACTCATCAATAAAGTGTACTTCTCCAACTCTAGCATGGTATAATTCTATGACAAATTCTAATACTTTCCAAAATAAAGTAGAGAAACAATACTAAGAAATTACCATCTCCAGCAGCCTTATTAGTAGCACTTGCAACCTGCTTTACCAGTTCTGCACCAACATTTTTGGCCTTGTCCTTGAATTCTATGCTTTTGGCAACAGTGACACCATCCTTCGTGACCTTGGGACTTCCCATACTGTTCTCAATAATCACATAGCGACCCTGAAGCAATGAACCAGAATGAAGAAGACATGACAACAGTCCATCTATTTTGACTTAGTAATAGATTACGTTACATTACAATAAAAGCAACATAATTTTCTCTATGCTATATTTCTTTATGAAAACTAAAGTTTACTTATCACATGTACCAGTATTCAACAACATAACAGCTATAGCCCTAAACCCCAAAAACAAAATAATTTCTGGCTGTCAACACAACCGAAGTATATGCTGCAAAAGAAACTCATCACTTGGAGTTTCACTACAAATGTTAAAGTTTACATCTTTCCAACCTTTTCATAAAGAGCACAGAAAAGTAAAACCAGGAGAATATATATATATATATATATATATATATATATATATATATACAAAGTACCTTAGGTCCCATTGTCACTTTCACAGCTTCTGCAACCTCTGAAACACCTTTCAACATAGCGGCTCGTGCCCCGACCCCAAAACTAATATCTTTTGCCACATAGTGTCTATTGCATATAACTCTACTATGTACCTTTTCAAATCATTAAACGACCAAAAGAAAATATGTCAAAGCTAATCCACACCCATCAAAACAAACATAAAAACCTAAACAAAATGCAACCTTTTGTTGTAATTCACACATCAAATCAAAAGAATCATAACCAGCATAAATATCTTATACTCTTTATTCACTTTGAAACCAATTCAGAGCAAGTAAAAACAGATCAAAAACAAAGAGGGCACAAGCACTTACCAGCTTTTTCGAAGCAGAAGATCTGTCAAACAATTACAAAATGACAACAACAAAAAGAACCCATTAGCAAGTACACATCAAAGAGTTGAATGTGACTTACAAAAAAAAAAAAAAAAAAAAAAAGAGACCAAAGAACAAAAACCCCACAATGAGTACCTGACTGAAGAAGCTAGTTTTGAAGCAACTCGATACATAATTGGTATGTTTTACACCAAAAATAGCCAAAAGAAAACAACTTTGAAGAGAATAAAAGAAGGGTTTTGATGGGTTGTTGCTAAGAGATTGAAACTTTTTGGGATTTTCAGAGATTTGTGAAGTTAACTGTGTAGGAATATAGGGTTTTAGCAGAGAGGTTTTACAGCTGTTCTTAAAAAGACAGTTGTTGGGTTACTTGGCCCAATATTCATGGCCCAACCGATTAAATGGGCCTAGTTAAGAGTTATTAGTCAAGTTTTGATTTTGGTGTTGTAATTTGAAAACTAAATTTATATGCTTAAAAAAACGGAATTTATAGAAATTATTTGGAAGATAATTAATTATTAAAAAATTGATTTAAATTGTATCAACATTAAGGGGTCGTTTGTTTTTTTCACTTAAAACTTAATAGGTTTGAATTGAACTCATTAAGTTGTTTGTTTGTTTTTTTAAGTGGTCAAACAACTTAAAAATATCAAAAAACAACTTAAAATAAAAAGTAAGAAATCCTGACTTTTAACTTAATTCCAAATCACTAGATTACAATTAAAATATTCTCTTCCAAGTCTATCCTCCAAAAAAATATATATTTCCAAATTTATATTAATTTAATATGGTGTAAAAAAAATTTTTTTAGCATATTTCTTATTTTAAACATGTTTTAGAAAAAAAAAACCCTAAATACTTTTCATAATGAAATTTTTCAGAGATTGAACAATTGAATTTCTCTTCTGCCAAATCCCGGTAAGAACTCTTTATTTATTTATTTTTATCTAACTATTCCTATAGTGCTCAATAAATTTGTCTATCATATTAAGTAGATTTCGTGGCTCGAAAATGTTATAAAATTATTGTATATAAAAATTCAAGAACCTTTTTTTTATTTGGTTTCCGGTGCATATGATCCAGGAAACAAAAAAACAAAAAAAAAATGGTTTCATGAATTATATTCACCGGAAACGTGGACAACGTATAAAATTGAACTTGAACTTGAACTTGAACTTGAACTTTTTTTTGACAATAAATTTAACTTAAACTTTGTTTGCAGAACATGCAAAATTATATTCTTTGTTTAATTTTTTATTTTGTCAAATTGAATTTTGTTTGCAAAAAAAAAAAAAAAACCATACAAAATGTTATAAAGAATTGTGCATGTTAAATTACTTCTTTTAATTAGTATGGGTATAAATGTACAATTACTTATTTTCAGACAGTTTTATTTTTTAAAAACAAACATGTTAACAGCACATTCAGATGTGGGGAAAAAAAAAACAAACATGTCATTCAGATTCAGATTTCAGTCTCTATTCAGTCTTCAGAAAAATTCTGGACTGTTCAATGTTAAGACAAAAAAACAAACGGCCCCTAAGTCAACGTTAATTTTTTTTATTAATATATACCATGGATATGGTGACTCGAATCGGGAACATTGTTAAGCGTTTTTTTATCATCAAACTACGGTGGGACTTCGATTGAGGCTATTCAATGTTAAGTTGGGTTGAATACATTTTTATCAACATTATAACCAAAACCAATTGTATCTTCTTCTTTTGTTTCTTTTCTTATAACAATATAATATATATAATTGTCTAGTTCAGTCATACCTAATTTTTTTAAACGTGGGTTCATTGATTAGTACATATGATTAGTTTGTTTCATAGCCTCACATGAGATAATCAAGAACCTGTAAAGAAAATAAAAAATCATACCCAACTCAGGACGTAGTTGTTTTTTGTGAGATCTTTTTTTGGAACTCATTTTTTTCTTGTTGGCAACTTATATAAGAAGTGATTCCTTGCTTCAATTTCTTGCTTTTCTTGATTATCATTTGACCAATATGTGCCCACTTCTTTCAATTTAATTCAATGAATTGAGAAACAATTATCTTAATTTGAACAATATTCAATTCTTTGTATATTACCAAATAATTAAATTTCAGTACAATAAAAAAAAATTGGGATGTTACAAATTACTACTTATAATTTTCATATAATTAAATGTGATCATGCTAATTACTCTCTCTCTCTCTCTCTCTCTCTTCTATTATTCATTTTTGGGTATTTATAATATTTTTTAATTTACTCCATTAATAAAATAACATTTCCATTAAAATTTTGAATTTAAGTGATATATTAAAGAAAGTGAAAAAAAAAATATTCTTTGAAGAATAATTTCAAGCTTTAACCAAGGCTTCTTCATGTGATCCAAATTACCACTACTTGATGCCATGTTTGCTCACGTGACATGCACATGCCATCTCATTAGAAAAGCCAAAACAAAATATTGTAAAAATAAAAGCACTTTTTAGTTTTTATAGTAGAGTCTTCTACTCTCAAGAACATGTCAACAAGCACTTTCACAATAAATTGCTTTTTTGGGGGCCCCTCTTCTTTGAAAGTTGACACACAACCACTTGTATAGTTGTATGCATATCCAAAATATAAAATAAAATTAACACAAGTTACACAACCACAATAAATAATTATTTCCACCGACACATAAATTTTCCATGAAATATGTGTCTAATGGTTACCTAATTTTATTTACAGAAGAACAGTAAGTTTTAAGAATATTTTCCACCGTTGGATTAAATTATAGATGGGTTTAAATTAATTTTATTGTTTTATTATTAAGTATTGACAACTTTTCTTAAAATTAATAAAAGGTTCTTTTTACAATTTGTAATCTTTTACGATTAATCGGTTATTACAAATTCTATCTACAAATCAATTAAAGTAGCTTATATTTTGTCTCGCACTATCGTACAAGTACTCATAATGTTACCGAACTAATTAATATCTTTTGTTTGGACAAAAAGTTAAAAGTGACTTAATTATAAGTCTTTTACACCTGCACGTTAAAGTTATATGTTCAAATTATATCTCATTTATTCAAATGTTAAATTTGTACTATAAAATCATTTATATATTGATATAATGATTAAAAAATAAATTTATATATATATTTGAAAAAAATCTTACAACTTTTGTGGTTCTTGTATGTTATTAGAATTAGAATCATTGTATTTTTTAAATGAGTTATGTTATAACAATTTAAAATTTTGAATTCAACATCTCAACTACTTATGTGCTCTTAATTAAATGGTTGCGATTTGAATACATTTATAACTCTTGGATTAAAAGCATATGGGTGGTTTAGATGTTGAAGTCAAAATTTTAAGTCACAAGTTTAAGTTGATTTAGCTTAACCCTTTTTAAATAATAAATTTTTTTTAATTTGATATCAGTTTTGTCAAAATCAGTTGGAATTTGATGAGATCAATCGGTGCAGGTACAATAATAAAATTATTATATTTAAATCTTAATGATAATAATAATAATAATAAATATTAAAAGTTTTTAATTTAGTGAACATGTGGGGTGACATGACAACCACTAAAGTGTAAATATTAGGTCTAGAGAAATTTGAGGATTATATTATTAAGTCAACAATTGGAACATCGATAGACCAACCCCCATATTGAAATTAATATAGATAAAAAACAATTTGATTTTTTTATTTGATTAACCGAACAAGTATTATTTATCACAAGTGTTGTTTTAAACATGTTATTGTTATAATAAATTAACAGCATATTTTACAATTAACTTTTTTTATTCGTTCTCTTTTCTTTCAAAATTGACATATGAATTGCTATGTTTTTCATATTAATCCACAGTAGCTTTTACTAACACTTTGTTTGGTAAGAGGGAAAAATGGAGGGAGGGAGAGGGTAGGAGGGAGAGGAATGAGAGGAGAGCTCCAATCCATTGTTTGGTTGGAGAGAAAAGAGAGAGGAGAGGAGAAGATGAGGGAACTCTCCTCCTTTTAGGCCTATCAAAACCAATCCCTTCAATTATGGAGGATGAGAGGGGAGGAAAAATTGGAGGGAAATTACAACAATACCTTCTAATTTTTTATTAACCTCCAATTTATTAAAGGGCAATATAGTAATTTTATAAATTATATATCAATCCATCTATTCAACCTTCTCTTCAATGCCAAACAACATGAAGGATATATGTTATCCTCTCCATCCCTCATATTCTCTCTCCCCCTTAATTCATCCATCCCTCCTAAAGGTGGGCAAAAAACCAAAAAACCAAACCGAACCGAACCGATGAACCGAACTGAACCGAACCGATCCAATCGGTTTTTTTCCGGTTTTCTTATGTTGATCGGTTCGGTTCATTTTTTTGAAAACCGATTGGATCGGTTTTTTTCCGGTTCGTTATCCCAAACCGGAAAACCGAACCGAGATCCAATATATATATAAAAAAAAACCTTAGTTTTAATGTTTAATAGTCCATGAAAATATAAAACTATGAAAGTGTGTCACATCATATATTTTTCTTAGTTTTTTTTTTATGAATATTATATTAAACTAGTATTTTCAATTTGTTCAAACCCATAATTTAATTTGGTCCAAGGTCCAAAAAGATTAAAATATGAAAATATGTGTAATAATTAAAACCAAAAAATATGATCCAATTGGCCCAAAACCGAAAAAACTGAACCGAACCGAACCGGACAAATTTAATCGGTTTTTGATCGGTTCATAATTGTTAAGTTGATCGGATCAGTTCACTTTTTTAAAAACCGAACATTATCTGTTTTTTATCGGTTCACTCCAAAAGTGAACCGATCCATTAAACACCCACCCCTAATCCCTCCTACTCTCTCTCCCTTCTACCAAACATAACCTAAATAATAAAAGTAATATGACTTTTAAAGGCAATTTTAGAGTCAATGGGCTAATCAAATGGTTACACACACATGTATGGTCCAATCATTATCACTTTAGAAAATTAATGGTGCACCCATATCATAATAGTGACCCAAAATTCATCACTTTTCAATAATGTGTCCATTCTCTTTAGTGTTTATGCAAAAAAACATTTTCATGTTTAAAACCAATTAAAACGACAAGACGATATTATTGATGACACATCACTCACACCGCAATATTAAAGTTTAAAGTTCATCTATTGTAGTATACAAAATTTCCGACTCAATTTTTATAGTTACCATCTAAAAAGCGCAAAATTAAATTTGATATAACATGATCTATATTTATAATAGTTGATTACAATTATATTTAAAAAAAAACACACATTTTCAACAACATGCACACCAATAATGCCCACGATTAATTAATCAGACAATCATAACTAATCAGACCCACGATTAATTAATCAAATAATCATCAACTAATCAAAATATTTTTTATGACTTTTCTAAAGGTTTTTAATATAAGAAGCTCTTTTAAAGTTTTTTTTGTTTGATAAAACTTAAAATGAGTTTTTTTTATATGTGAATTGTTTCAGCTACTTTTTAAAAAAAACTATTTTATATTTTATAACGATTTGAAGAACTCCAAAAATTAGGTTTTTTTCTAAAAAACTCTTTTTAAATTTTTTTAAAATATATATTATCTTAACTGCCTTTTATAAATTATAAATATTTCACTATATATCATTATATATTATTTATTATACATATATTATCAACACTTTTTTATAATTTTTATAACAAAAAACTCTTTTTAAATATATATTACCATACAATCTATTAAATTAAAGTTGAATGTCAAATGGTATACAACTTTATATAAAAAGTTCTACTAAATAAAAGTTCAAGATATATTCTTAAAAGCTATATTTAAAAAGTTTTACTAAATAAAAGTTCAAGATACATTCTTAAAAACTATATTTAAAGAGCCGTAATAAACCTACCCTCAATCAAACACAAATTAAAAATATATATATCTTAAAAAAAAATTAATCTTCGACAAAAAAATATATATTTAACCCAATTATCTCTCTAATCACTTTTACAATAAACAGAAAAACGACAAACTTGTTTCCATTTACAAACATAAAAATAAAATCATACCCAAAAAAAAATTAACAAAATACAAAAAATCCCAAAAAAAAGTAAATTCACACATAATTTTTTTTAATTATTTATTTTTTAAAAAGTCCATTTCCAGATCTTGACCTTCCAATCAACCTTACACTTTGCATTGGCCGTCGACGCTGTCGTCGCCGTCTTCCCCGTCGGTGCAGCCGCTTTGATACCTTCACACGTGACCCGAATCCGGATTTTCGGCGTCTTCAAAGCACCCATCTTCGCTTTCACTTTAGTCTCCAACTTGATCTTCAACGGCACACCACTTTTGCTCCTCATGTCGCTTCTCAGCTTGCTCACGGAGGCGTCGTCGAGCTGTCCACCGCCACTTTTGACAGCGAATTTCAAAAGGGTAGTGTTCTTGGTGCGGTGGGTGAAGGAGGGGAAGGAGGCATCACCGACAGCGATGTCGTCGTCGGTGGTAACGGAGACGGTGATGGGGTCGTAGTAGTAAACTACCTTCTTGTTGGGGTTCTTGGCGGTGACGTTGAGGTTGATGGCGGAGACGACGGTGGATGAGGTGGTGAGGTTGAGGGTGGCGACTTTGAGGGCGGAGACAGTGAAGGTAGGACGGTGGGGGCGGTAGAGGAAGTAGACAATGATACCGGCGACGGCGACGAGGAGGATGATGATGAGGATGGTGATGGTGGTCCATATACAGCAGGAGCAGCAGCAAGACCGCCTGTGGCGGCGGGGTTGAGGGCGGTAGGCCGGGCGGGAAGCACCATAGAGTTGCGCTTTCGTAGCAGGAAACGCAGGGTTGGCGACGGCTTCACCACCGCCAACCCCGCCGCCCGCGGCGGTTCCGTTGGCGGCAGGCTTGGCTGATGGGTACACTCTGTCTGCCATTACTAGAAAAAGAGAGTGATTTTTCTTTGAGAGGGTTTTAAGAGGAGAATAACAATAATATTAATAATAAGATAAAAAAAGAAAGAAAGAAAGAAAGTGATATAGTAGTGAGAAATTTAGAGTGAGAAAGCTAGAGAGAGAAAGGGAGAGACAAAGACATTTTAACTTATATTTTCAAAACCTAGTTTAGTTTGTGTTGTTTCCACGCGGTTTAGGAGAAGGTGTATTGTTTACTATTTATGAATGCAATGAAAGGAAATTACAATGGACGTCGTGTTTATTAATCTGTTTATTAATCTGGAATCCCTATAAAGCGAAGAAAATTTAATTGCTAGCTTGTGTTTAGTGTCAACGTAGGATTTACGGGTGTGTATATTGACATATATAAAAAGTTATTAGTATGTTTATGTCTAAAATTTTAAAAATAAATATTACTATAAGCATCCATCATAATGTCAATAATATTCTTATTTAAATGAATATATTCATATTTATACATATTATTTATAAACACTTTTAAATTATTATCACACCCAATTTATATATAAAAAAAATCATATTATTTTTTAAATCAAATCGTCTTTTAATGATGATCCAATTTATTTTTGGAAATATCTCTAATGTATGCGCCTTATAAAAGGGGATATGTTGAACCATATATATGGTCAATAGATTTTCAATATGGAATTTTCTTATTTATGTACTTATCTTTTTTTTTAAAAAAAAAACTTATTGATATATACGGTTACGTTAAAAAAAAACTCGTTGATATCTACTAATATCGTTAACAAAATATATTATATTTATCGATAGAGTTCATATCTATACATAAAAGAAAGACAAAACATAATATGATAATCATGTGATGATGAAAAAGTTTGATACATTATGATGTACTATATTTTTTTTTAATAAAGAAATATAGTTGATGATATGAGTGTAATTAATTAGTGTATATAGTATTTAGTTTATTTTTAATTAAAGTAATTTGTCTTTATTGATAATTTTCTATTAGAATACTTTTCTAATTAAATTTTTTAATAAAATATGGGTGTACTAATAAGTTTTATAGGTCTCAATTTCCGTACACAAGACTCACATACAAATCAGGAATTAATTTCTATTTAGTAAAGAGAATTTGATTCTCCTTTTTTATCTAAGGAATCACATTCCTTTTCCTAATTAGTAAACGCGTTTAGAAAATGAATCAGAAATTTAATTTTTTAATAAGAACTTAAATTCTAACTTGTATGTTGGTCCATGTAATTTGATTCTTTATAATAAATACATGAATCAATATTGACTATTAAGTTCATTTTCTGATTATTAGAATTTCCGATCAATAAACGCATTGTAAGTTAAAGGAAAAAAAAACAACGATTCACATTCCTAAGGAATCACGTTTCCCTTTTTATTTAAGGAATCACATTCCTTTTCCTAATTCGTTTTTCTATAGAATTTGATTCCTTTTATTCCATTCCAGTGTTTGAAAAAAAAATCAAAAACTAGATTTTCCGGTAAGAACTTAAATTCTGATTTGTATACTAGTTTCATATAATTTGATTCACATATGCTTTTAATAAACACATAAATCGGTATTAAATTCACTTTCCATAAGTTAGAAGAAGAAAGGAAAAACAGGAAGAAAACAACAATAATGGAAATGACAAGGAAACGTCACGCGTCCACACGAGAGTGAGCATAAATCACTCAACAACAATTCAGACGTGTCAACATTACCTAATCTAGACTCTCTCTATCTCTCTATTCGACACGTGTGAAATCTGTACTTCCATTATGAAGTGGTGGCCCACATTGCTATTATCTGATCACCGCTTAATTGCGAGATTGCAACATATCATCCACAGATCAAAAGATGCATTCAATCAGACGGTCGAAATTTGTCCAACTATAATAGGTAGCGTAGCATTGTATAATAGCTTTAATAATAGAGAAAACAACAAATAACCCAACTTCTAATAAGAGTTGCCATTTTGTCAATCATTGACAGCTATAAAATCAGTGAAAACAGCACATTTTGATTTTTGATTCCTCAACTAATTGTGTGTGATTAAATTAAGTAATTATTAATTATTTTTTTGGTTTTGTTATGATACCCCTAATAAAAAAAAAATACAATGATATCATTTTCTCATTTAGTTGGTACATAATTCAGGTTGAATTTCATATTTGATATTCAACTTTATATAATTAGTGTTCACATTTACATGTTAACAATAATTACGTTCAGACTTTGAGATTTTTTTGCTTAAATATCACTAGTTTAGTGTTCAAATGCATCAAGTTGACGTGGGGTGTTAGGTTATTGAATGTATGAAATCTACGTACACTCGCTTTAATATATCTCAACTAGTAATATTATGCAACGTGCCGTAAGTGTACAACATACAGATCGGTAAGGTATATAGACCCTAAGTGTGTCACGCAGTTGAAGGAGGATGGATGAATTTGTGTCCGAACGAAGTTCGGAATCCTCGTTACCAACAAAATATTATAAAGTTCGGGATCCTCGTTACCAACAAAATATTATGCAACGTGATGTAGATAGTTAATCATATTTTTTTTTTCATATCATTTGGTATGATATCAACAATTCAATAAATAACGATTTCAGTAAAAATATCAATAATCTAGATTTTTTATAAATTTTAGTAAAAATATCATAAGTCTAAATTTTTAAAAATTTTAGTAACATATCGAATATGTTTACATATATTTTTTTATATCAATCCCCTAGACATGAAAATATCATCGATATCTTTAATATATTTGAAGATATTTAAAGATATTTTTTATATTAATCCTTCCAAAAACATGAGAAATATCATGGATGTTTTGATTAAAGTGTTTTTTTTTTAACTTTCTTGAATACTAGTGGTTAGATACATTTCACCAGGTGTCATTAAGATTTTCTCTTTCGGATAACATTGTAGCAAAACTCTTAACTTTTATTGTTTTGTGGTTTTTTAATTGTTAATGATTATTTGGTCAATAATTAATTAAATAAACTATTTAATTTGTTCGAATGGTTTAGTTTTTTAATTAGTTGATCCCAACATCTCAACTTCCAAAATCTCGAGCTAACTTAAAATTTAATCAAAATTTTCTCCTATTGTATTTTATAATGCAATAATTAAGTCCGTTGATCATGTTGTTTTGAATTTTGATACAATCTTTATTTTTTGAACTAATGTTTTCATAAAATGAAAATGTTTTCTTTATAGCAAAAAGTATTATTTTCATAGTTTAGTTTAGTTTAGTTTTTTCAGTATTATTACATAATTAAAGTTATTTTTACCCTATAGTGTTAAGAGAGCAAATGTTTAATAGTTTTTTTAAAGTTAAATACAAAACTCTCAAAATTTACAATAAAACTCTCAATTTTTTAATAATAATAATAATTATTATTATTATTATTATTATTATTATTATTATGATTGACAAACTACCGGTCTATTCACCTCAATGTGCAATAACATTATAAAACCCGTCTCACTAATCATTTGATTCAATTATTTATGTTTTGTTAATATCTTATTATGTTTAATTAGTGGATAACAATTGTCCAAATGACTTTATTGAATTTATTGCATACCTAGTAGAAAACTCTTATACAACTAGAGAGATGAATAGGAACTCATAAAGCTTTTATCAATCACATGAACTTTAATATAAATGTTTCAATATTTTTTATATTTCAACTTATAGGCGGTCGTATATATGATCATGTCATATCTACAATCAATCGGTACGAATCACCGACAACCTATAAAATAAAAAAGATAAATGTAAAAGCATTTAGGACACCAGAGCGGTGTTAGCCAAATAGATTCTGATACTCAAGTCAACGATATAAAAAAACAACAATAAATTGACAAAAAAAAGAAAGAAGAAGTGATGTGAAATGATGGATGTCATTATTCAAACCATAGTACACTTTGATGGAATATATAGTGAGTCAATATGGTCTTGGTCGATCCAAAGATAGAGAAGCCAAGGCCATAGAGACCAAACAGGGTTGTTATCATCGTGAAGGACGACCGAAGACCAACTATGTGGTTAGTGGTTTAGTGAGAAATTTAGCATAGGGTTTTGTAAAGAGATCTTTCATGGCTCATAGGTTGAGGCCCATTTTATTTTTGGGCT
The DNA here is from genome assembly GCA_033220585.1 of Dipteronia sinensis. Lineage (NCBI taxonomy): Eukaryota > Viridiplantae > Streptophyta > Magnoliopsida > Sapindales > Sapindaceae > Dipteronia > Dipteronia sinensis. The sequence goes on along the minus strand of CM065639.1, from coordinate 68,833,584 downwards.
TGGTAACTTGAAGATTGATGAAAGTTGCCCTTTATTAATAATGAGCATGGGCTATCGGTATATGAAATTTGACATCGAACGGGTCAATGATCTATTGGGATCTGACGATATCAAATACTACATTCAAGATTTAGATATCTATTCATATAACCGGAAGATATCCAGTTCCTATTGAAGTGAAAATGACATATTGATTATCAATCTATGAAGACAAGACTCAAGTAAAAGTATTAAATATTTATTCTAATATAAAAATAATATTATAAAATAATTAAAAAGAAAGAAAAAAAAATTGGCATTTGGACCCACCCTTAAAAAATGGGCTGAGCATTTTGTGCCCATTCCTTATGTTGTGTTGGGCCCAACATTGGAATCCAGGCAGGTCCTACAATTGATACTATTATAATTTATTTGTCTGGTTTCTTATGTACAAGATGAATATATTTTCATCATATTATAATATCCACACAAATAAATAATAGATATTTCGATGACTCGATGGGATGAGATTGATATAATAAAGTTGCGGGTTTGAATCTATTATTTTCCCCACAAACTCTGAATTAATTATATGATGCGTTTACTAATCGGGAATGAAAAGAATCAAAATCAAGTTTCACTGAAAAGAGAATCAAGGGAAATCTGAATTAAGTTACTAAATTCTATTCCAGTGTTTACTAATTTTGATGAATTATATAGATGAAATCAAATTTGTACAAAGTTGATTATAAAAATACGCTTATGTTACATAATAGATAAATAATTATATATATATATATATATATATACATATATATGTTTGAGGTTACGTATACAATATGCTGGTTTACAATAGTTTATAATTTATTTTATTTTTCTGTCACAGTTCTATATTATATATATGTATAATTTTTTTATTTTACTAATAAAATTGTTTTTGTTATATATATATATACACATATTCAAGACATTCACAATTCATTTTTATTATATAATATAATTTCATACAAGACATTAATGAAAAAAATATATAGACAGTTGTTTTTTCAATTAATTTTATGTGAGGATATTATAGTAAAAATACATGAATTCCCTTTGTAATCAAGAAAGGAGACTTGATTCCTAGGGTGAGCGGAGGGAATCAAGTTTCCTTTCTTTCAGAAACTTAATTTCTAATTTTTGTGTGAGGTCCACAGAACTTATTCATTATACAAAACATTAGTAAACAATACAATTCAAAATTATGAACTTAATTCCCTTTCCATATACGAGATTCTTGATTAGTAAATATATAAATAATGTTATTCAAGTCAAACATGGTGTTATTTATTTTGTTTAATGAATAGCACCAATGTGGTTAAAATCCAATAAATGGATTTGCTTGATTTTTGACGGTCAAAAGTATCCACCACCACATAGATATTGCACCGATTAGGTCTTTGCATTTATTATATAATTATAGGGTTTGGTTAGAATCAACATACTTTTAAGTTTTATTGTAAAGTAATTTATTATACCATAATGGTGGATGAAAGACTCAAAAGAGTAGGAGAAAAATGATATCTCTAAAGAGGATCATGATCTTCTACGGTGATATTTTTCTAATATAAAGTACTTAAGAATAAAATTTTGTATTTTAAAATAATGAAAGAAAAATAAATAAATAAATAAATTATAGCCGACCATTGATTATATATGTTAACAAATCTATATATGTCACGATAAAGATTAACTTAAAGGAGGATCAAAATTTATTTAAATTTATTTAAAGAATAAATTTGTTAAAATTGTACTTTTTATATTCTTTAGGGATTAACATCGAGTTAAAATCAATTAGAGTTTTTTGGTACAATATCTATGGATCATGACCTGCTTTAACAAAATCTAAACATTCCCACCTGAATTTTTTTTTTGTCAGAAACTCAAAACCAAATTAATAGGATGACCCAAAAAAATAAATATATTGATATGAAGAGTATTGATTTAATTCAAACCAATACTAATCTCAAATTTTCATTATTCACTCAATTAAACTTTCACATTGTAATAATTTGCAATTCTAACTTTTGCTTCTCTTGGTTATTACCATTACTTTTTTTTAACATCAAATATTAATTAATTTTAATTGTGTAATAATTGAAAATTAGATTAACAAGCAATAATGATCAAAGACCAAAACATGGTTTTGACTTTTGACCATGTTGTTTTTCTAAAGATGATAAATATATGGGAGCAGGCATGAGTGCATGACTCTACAAAAAGCGGTCAATATTTAAGAGAGAAAGTTATAAATAGAATTGTAAAGTGTACAACCATGCTAACAAATTTCACCGACGATTTTAATCTTCAATTGATCTTTAATTATTATGGTGTAAAATTAAAAATATTATATATTTAAAATAGTGTGTGTCCAACATTGCATTCAAACTTAACTACCAAACTCTTATAAGTTCTTGCCCTTTTTAACTTTTTTTGGTGCCAATATCTATGAGAATAAATATTTGAAAGCTCACATAATGTTTGATCTCGACATGTTCCACTATATCCCTTATTCATTCAATGTCCGATTTTAAATATATGTTTATTTGATATTTGAGATCTTGAAAAGATTACTACTTTGTAAAAGTTTTCATGATCGAGTCCTGCATGTATAGTTCCCTAATGATTTAATCTATTTATTGTACTTATTCAAAAAATTGATCAATCAATTTGAAATTCAAATTTATAAATACTGTATGTAAGTTTGATTACAGGGTTAAGCTTTTTGATGCAAGGGTAGTTGGTGCATATTCAAAATGTGAATAAATTGTAGATTTGCATTTTTTCAACCAAACAAAAGACCATAAGCACATGCTTCCATATGTTTGAAGATGAAGCCAAATAGATGATGGGGTCAATCCAATGTTTGTCCCCCTCAGTCATAATGGAAAGGGGAGAATAGGTAGTGAAGCAAAAAAAAAAAAAAAACACAAAAGCAAAAGCAAAAAACAAATATTAAATAAAAATAATATTCTTTCAAATTCCATACAATGGTGGTGATATCACAACCACTATTGTGACTATGGAAGAGTCACTCATTCCATAATTATAAGCTGACTAAGAAAGTCATAGCTAGATAGCTAGCAAAATCCAATTTGTTTGTATAAATTATAATAAACAAAAACTTTCAACATAGATTCCACAATAATTATTTTTGAATTGCAATGCAACACATAAACAAACAACAAATCTTTCAAATCTTTCTCTCAATTTCCATCTCTCTTCCTCACTCACTAGCTACCCAAAACCCTACCAACCCACTCCACTGAAAAGTGCTAATTGTCCCTCCCTCTCTCTTTTGTAAGTTTACTGTTTTGCTTTTTCTTGATTTGATCAGTTTCCAGTTCTTTAGTTACCTTTAGTGGTCACCAATGTCACCAAAAAGAAATTGAGTATTTTATTAGATTTTGTGTTAAAGCTTTGAGCTTTGAGCTCTTGATGAGTGTGTGTTTAGTGTTGGCAAATAAAAATGGTAACTTGGTGATTAGTCACCTAAAACTTCATTGCCCTTTTCATTACTTTTGTGATACTGTTTGTGGGTCTGCTCTACTTCTTTTTTTGTCTAAAGAAAACTGTCAAGTTTGTTCCTTTAAGTTATACCCACCATGTTTTTGTTGTTTTGTTTTGCTTCAACTTCAGGGGTTCTGTGCTATTGTCAATTTTCATTGCTCCTTGCTTGCTTGGAGTGAGAAATGAGGGATCTTGAAGGTTGAAAATTTTGTTGCCTGAGAGAGTGAAATGGGGTTGCAGTGGGCTGCTCTCCTGGTGATTGAAGTCTGTGTTGCTTTCATTGCTTTGTCAGTTCATGGATCTTCAGGTAATAGAGGTTTGGTTTTTTTAGTGTTTTAGGTTGATTTCTGCATTGAAATGTGTTTGATTTACTTGATTACATGTGGGATTTTCATGAATTCTGAACTTGGACTGAATTTGAAGATCTTGGATTTTCTAAAAATATTAAGAAGTAGGCATGGAACATATTTAATCATGCTTGAATGAGCTGCCTGATCAGAAGTTGAGAATCTGCATTTCATAATCTCTTGATTAATTCTTGGTCATTTCTTGATTATATATTATTTTTTAAATTCAAATTTGCAAATTTTGGATTTGTTTTGTTCTGTTCACCAGAAAGTATCAATAAATGCTGTTATGGGTATATTTTGTGGTTGTTCCATTAGTCATTAACTTTGATAATGATGTATGTGTAGCCCACAAATTGACAGAAGATATTGACCTCCATGAATGCCTGATGTTAAGTTTTGCCAAATAATGAATAATCTCAATTTTTTCCGATAAACTTAAAATTAATTATATGAACACAAAGCAAAATCCTCCTGAAGAACAATGGTTATTAACAGAACTCATTTTGAGACCATCATATTAACATTTAACATCTTTATGAGAATTGTCCAAGCAGAGGCCAAATTATTATCCAAGCACATTTTGTTAAATTAATGCCTTTGTATCTCCATTTTGATATAATTTTCATTGTTCTTCTGCAATTCTGCTGCTAATGATGCTTTAACAGTTGCATTACCACCGATGAGATTGTCGCATAAACCACCAACCATCCACCCTGTCTGGCTAGGCCAACCGCCATCCACATTACCAGGTGAAATTTACAAACCCATGGCTAAATTGCATATCTTCAGTTGATGGATTTCTTGCTGAAGTTCTAATGAATTCAACCAGTTTAGGAATTAATGATCCCTTTGTTCTAATTGTTGAAATAAAAATTGCTATTGGTGCTTGAGTAAACATGCTATGTTATCGATTACTCTATCAAATTTTTACCAAATCCACGAAAAGGTTTAAAGTTGTCAAACTAACAAATGATGTGAATATCAGTATTTGGTGAATTGATTGTGGGTTGGACTTGTTTTTGCAATGATGCCACAGAACATGCCTTCCCTCCGACACTAAGTTCTCCCACTTCTTCCAGGAAAAGACACGGAAAGATGCTCACTCCTCCTTACAAAGTATTCCACAGTTCATCAACTACGGACAATTCTCCAACTAAAGGTAAATAGGAAAATGAAGGTATTTATATTTGCAAAGTAGTTTTGCAATTTCATATTTCATGCCCCAACTTTGAGTAATGTAACAATTATTCATTCCTTTCGTAGCTGCCCGTTCACATAATCCTGCAAGGACTTCAAGTATTGCAGTTGCACCATCAATGTCATCTTTTAGTGGTCATACATGGAAATGGGTGCATGGTCCTGCATCTGCTCCTTCAATCTCCTTTCGTAAACACCATCACATGAACAACAAATATAGAAACACTGCTCCTGGACCATCACATTTGATTGCCACTCCCACTTACAGCCATCGAGGTTTGGTTCTTTTAGAATAAAATCAATAAATTCATCATATAACTCTTTTTGAACATTGTCACAAAATCCTTGTTTATGAATACTGGACAATTCTTGATGAAATTACAGGTCCTTCAGTCTCCCCGTTTCAACCCCCCCGTCCATCATCATCAAGCTGGAGTCATGCACCAGCACCATCACCAACAATCCCATCTGGTAGCTATAATGGTATGGAAAGACTTACCTTTATCATTTTTTTTAAGGGTTGGAGTTCTTTATTTCATTTGCGGTGGCTATTGATGATCCCAATGTAGTGATTGTGTTTTTTCTATGTTACAAGTTCCCATTCCTCGGCCTATAATTTCTCCTATGAGTTCATCCTTGAAGAAGATGAAGACTCCACCACCATCAACAGTTATGACACTACCGCCACCGCCACCTAATGAAGGTCCATATACACTTTGCTCACTTTGCTCAAGCTGCTGTAAATTCAATTTTCTGATTGCTTTTGGTGAATAAATCCTAGTTGGATTGTACATGCAGATTGTGCCTCGGTGACATGCACCAACCCACTAACATACACACCTCCTGGGACACCATGTGGTTGTGTGTTGCCAATTCAAGTTAAGCTCAGCCTTAGTGTTGCAATATACACATTCTTCCCTCAGGTTTCAGAGCTAGCAGAGGAAATTGGAGCAAGTATCAGACTAAACCATAGCCAAGTTCGCATTATGGGAGCAAATGCAGCTAGCCAGCAGCTAGAGAAAAGCACGGTTCTAATCAACCTAGTGCCACGAGGAGTAAAATTTGATGAAACTACTGCAATGTTTATCTACAAGAAATTTTGGCGGAGAGAAATTCTCATTAACGCTTCCCTCTTTGGTGCCTACGAAGTATTATATGTTCGTTATCCAGGTAAATATCGATCTCAAATACTAGGGTGTTTGTAAATAAATTACAAAAACATAGAGTTCCCTTTAGCATATTTTTTGAGATGTTGAATGGTGGCTTTTGGATTTTGGAAGAGGTATCATTTGTCAAGTTACATATCCAGAGTTTTTTTTTTCAATTACCTTCATTTTAAGTTCCAGTTAGATTGTTAGAAACCCTATATGGAGATAATCTTATTAGCTTATAGGTGTTTTCTGGTCCGACACATTTGTAAATATTTTCAGAACTCCTTGTACCGTGTTTGGAGATTTAACTTTTAAGTTCTTACAATTTACAATGGTTCAGGCCTTCCCCCTTCTCCACCTTCATCGCGTTCGGACATCACTGCAGGTAGATGGTGGACCATATGCTGGCCGTGACAACCATGGGCGGGCAGTAAAACCATTAGGAGTTGATGTGCCAAGGAGGAAAAAAAATGGACTCAGTGGAAGCGTAATTGCTGTCATTTCTCTGTCAGCTTTCACAGCTTTTATTTTATGCTTTGGAATAGCATCGCTTATAATAATGAAATGCGGAGCTTGTGTTCATCAATCTGAACAAGTTCCACATGATTTTACACCCTCTACTGGAAAACCATCAGGTACTACTGTGATTCAATTCTCACAAAGTCATTTTGCATTTAAAATTACCGCATCAAACTTGGCATAAGAGTTATTTATTACCTTTTATCATGATCAAGTCAGCAAACTATACAGTCTTGGATATTGCTAATTGCTTCTCTGCTTTTATTTTTTTCAGTAGGGGCTCCCAGGTCAATGAGATATGGAAATGTGCCCAGTTCTACATCAATGTCCTTCGATTCAAGTGCAATGACATATACAGGACCTGCTAAGACCTTCACTTTGAATGATATTGAGAGAGCTACTAAGAGCTTTGATGCTTCAAGAATAATTGGGGAAGGGGGTTTTGGGGTTGTGTATAGAGGTACTTTGGATGATGGAAGAGAGGTGGCTGTGAAGGTTCTTAAGAGAGATGATCAACACGGAGGTCGAGAGTTCTTGGCAGAAGTCGAGATGCTTGGCCGTCTGCACCACAGAAATTTAGTTAAACTGATTGGTATTTGCATAGAGAGCCATTTCCGCTGTCTAGTCTATGAGCTTGTTCCCAATGGAAGTGTCGAATCCCATTTACATGGTAGATACAAGTTCAAGATAATTCCACTTGTTTGATTGAGTGTCATGTAATTATATTTTTGGGTTGACATTATTTTCTAAGAACAGATTTTGAAGTGTTCTTGTTTGTTCTCAGGACTTGACAGTGTAAACGGTCCACTCGACTGGGATGCCCGAATGAAGATTGCCCTTGGTGCAGCTCGAGGCTTAGCCTATTTGCATGAAGACTCAAGCCCTCGTGTTATACATCGCGATTTCAAGTCCAGCAACATCTTGTTGGAACATGATTTTACTCCAAAAGTTTCAGATTTTGGATTGGCAAGAACAGCACTGGATGAGGGGAACAAGCACATCTCAACACACGTTATGGGGACTTTTGGGTATGAATTTCTTCACCTCAACGCTTCAAATATATCTTCTTCGTATCTAATTGTTATAATATATTACCATCAATGAAGTCAAGTGCATCCACCAGCTGATGGCTTTTTATTGAAAAATTGATATATCTGATTGACTTGTTGATTTGCAGTTACCTAGCTCCAGAATATGCAATGACTGGTCACCTTCTAGTGAAAAGCGACGTTTACAGCTATGGTGTGGTCCTGCTTGAGCTCCTGACAGGAAGGAAGCCTGTGGACTTGTCACAGCCAGCAGGTGCAAGAAAATCTTGTTGCATGGGCTCGTCCACTCCTCACAAGTAAAGAAGGTCTCGAAACAATCATTGACCCAATTATACAGTCTAACATCTCCTTTGATATCATTGTCAAAGTAGCAGCAATTGCATCAATGTGTGTGCAGCCTGAAGTATCTCATCGTCCTTTCATGGGTGAAGTTGTTCAAGCCTTAAAGCTAGTATGCAACGAATTTGATGAGACGAAAGAGATAGGATCGAGAGGTTTCAGTGAGGACGATTCCTTTATCGGTGAAGAGAGCAAGACCAAAAGACTTTCAAGCGAGCTTGTGGAAATTTCAGAAGTCTGTCACCCAATGTCTGCATATGGGTTCACACATGACAACGACGTAGCTATATCATCATCAGATTTATTGAATACATCGTTAGGACTTGAGAGGCAGGAATCTGGGTCCTTCAGGAGGCACTCTAGTTCAGGGCCTCTTAGAACAGGAAGGAAAAGGCACTTCTGGCAGAGACTAAAAAGTTCATCTAGAGGCAGCATGAGTGAGCACGGTTTTTCGTCTAAACTTTGGCCAGGATCCCATTAAAGTTTTGCCAAAATATCCTTCGAAGGCACTTGCAATTTACTTTTACAAACAAGATCTCACGGAAGAGTTACCGTGCACTGCAGACTGATTCAGAAATGCAATGTCATGCACCTTAGAGAAAGGCTTTGAAAATCTGTAGCTATAAAACTCACTAGTAGCCTCATGTTGTTTGGCTCAAATCAGCAAACTGAAGAACTCATCATGCAAAGCAAAGTCAATGTGAAAGTGTGTGGATTATGTGTCATTTTGGTTGGATTTTGGGGGCTGGTCTGGTTTTTATTTTTTATTTTTATTTTTTTATTTTTAGCACAAACACTCCTTGAGTTTCATTTGGTAATATCTTGGAGTTGCTTAATCAATGCCAAGATTGTTTGATATTATATATATATATATATATATATATATATATATATGTTCTTCAAAGATCCTAAAATGATATGATTGAACAAACTGAGTAGTGGGATGCATTGCATTTTTGCCTATCCTCAATGTTGGTGTAAGATGAATCCATTCCCATCATTCCTAGCTGGGTTAGACTTGGTGGGACTAAAGATTGTTTCCTATTTTTTTTTTTATACGTAGTGTTTTGACTTTTTCATAATATAGTAACACCTAAATATAAAAAAAAAATTAAATAGTAAAAATTTATTAATTTTTCTCTCTCGTACAAGCAAGTAGTTTACTCACTATTAGAGGATCCTAACCCGTTTGTCCCACTTTCAAGTGCAGTCCTATCCTTACATTGTCTTTTCTCAGAGTGTATTGGGTGCCAAGACTCCAACACAACCGAAATTTTAGCCATCCACAAAGCGTGTGTGCTTTGTACTTCTGCTGAGGCAACGGACGATAGAGAGATCACGATCATAAATGACTCGAAGGTGGGGGTTGCATGGGTGAATAATGAGGTGTTTGGTTCCATTAGACATGTAACCGCGATTTATGATATTCGTTGTATGCTGAAATCCAGAGGCAATCTGTTGATCATTTTTAAGCCCAGAGCGGAAAATACGTTCGCGGACATGCTCGCCAAGAAATGCTCCGTATCGTGTGGGGATGGACGGTTTCGTTTTTGTTTGTGGTCTGTGGCTTTGCTTGGGCGTGTAATGCTCTGTCTGTTTCTTTACCTCTGGTAGTTGGTGCTTGCTCTGTTTGTGGCTTTTGCCCCTGTTATTAATAAAAATGGATGTTCAAAAAAAAAAAAAGTGCAGTCCTATCCGTATCAAACGGACTACTCGACATGATGCTAAATTGCTAACTTTGATACCAATTGATACGAACCTATTTGGGCAGATCCCATCTTTAAAAACTAACTTGTACCCTGTTATTAAACAAGTTTTGGTATAGATACCATATTAAGTAATAAACTTCTGGACACCACATAAACTTTGCATCTTCTGAAAATATTTATCAATTGTAAATTTTGAATTCATGGTCATGGATTAAAATCTGTAGGTTAAGAAATTTTAGGTGATTCTTTCAATCAGCCCACCCCAGCCTGAGGTTCATAAATACATGATTCAGCCATGGGCCTTGGCTGTTGGACAGTAAGTTGTGATTTTTTCTAGAGGTAATTATAATTGGTCGAGTGCTATTAAAATGAAAAATTCATTCACAATCTGATAGAAATGGTCATTTGTATGGAAAAATTATCCTAGTGGCCATTCATTTTGTCAGACGTTACCTTAGTAACCGTCCATTTTAATTTTGTAAATAGAATTAATCAATAAAACGTTTTAATTCAATTTTTTTATTTAAAAAAAAGAACAAAATTGGTTAAACAATATGAATAATTAATTTGTTAGCCTTAGTTAACTTTTGGGAACTTGACATCTTATAGGCAGGGTAATACTCACCCTCTAGTCTATTTTTGCTCACCCTCTTAACTAGTGGTGAGGGTGAGCATTACCTCCGACCCATATGATATAAAGTGTCCAAAAGATATTTCTATAAAAAAAATGCCAGGATATATATTAGTTAATTGAAAAAAAAAACTAATATTAAGAAATTAATAAAATATTAAAAATTATTAACTAAAACATCATCATCTACTCCACCATCATCTCCAACACCAAATTAAACCAAATTTTAAAATAATAATAATTAAAAAAATTGGGATGCACCTTATAAGTTCCAAAACAAAAAATTAGATTTATAATAGTTTAAGTTCACATTTGACTGTATATCAAACTGCCCCTAAATTCCTCTAGTCCCATATTATATTTAGCAAAATTTGGATATTTGTTAAAAGATTTGCATCAACAAGAATTCATAATAAATTTCATAAATCATTGAACTATGTAAAACCGAAAATTAAACATAACCATCAAAGATCTAAGAGGGATTGATCTCTAAATCTATTACTCTACATTAAATTATATAGTTAACTAGACTATATAAACTAAATTAAATGATATAGCTAACTAGACTATTTAAACTAATTTAAGCAAATTGGTTTGTCAATTTCAATATCATGATAAATTCAGGGTACTTCCAAAAAAAAAAAACTCTTAAATTTGATTATTCTCTTAAAACTAACTTATAATATCGGATTAGGTAAGAACCTCTTGACAAGTGGAATTTTTGATAGAAAGGTTTTCTGATTTCACATTTCATTTAATTTCGAAACAACATGATTGTTTATAACCGTAAAGTATTTTCTTCCGTATGAAAATTTAAAACGTTATTTCGAATAAAAATCAAAATTGAGAGGGTTTTAGAATTCTCCCTTAATTTAATCTATTGTGACTTCCATCAATCGACTCTTTTATTACTGTAGAAATTGTAGGGCAGGCAAAGGGAGCATGCACATGAAATGTGGGTCTTGTTGCTTGCACACATATAATTGTATAAATTAAAATCGGAAAATGTTGTTTTCATGAATTGGACAACTTTTATTTCTTACTTTTGTTTGTTTTCTTTCATGTTTCAGGATTATTATTTTGGATTTTCTTGATTTTTTTTTAAATATTACAACTTACGACTATTACGATAGGACTGTTGAGATCTACCAAAATAAGATAATACATATGCGGTCTAGATGACTACTTCCGCGTTGCAATCCCTCTCGTTAAATTTTATGAATGTTAGTTTTTAATGTTTCCGACCACCAAAAAATCACAATCTCTCAATCACTCTCTCATGCACCTAACTCACATCTCTCACACACATGACACAACCACCACCACTAAACCAGCATCTCTAGCTCTTTCTCGCTCTCTCATCTAATTCATGAAGTGACATGACATGTGCACATTGAAAAACAGATTATATAGTGTTTGATAGTTGTAGAACAAGTATCATCTACATAAACCAGCAAGAACAATGAGTCTGAGCCAACAAACTTAGTGAAAAGAGATGTATCCGATGCAGAATTCTTAAAACCCCATGACAAAAGAGCAATTCGAAGCTTGTGAAACCAGCTACGAGGGGCTTGTTTGAGCCCATAGAGAGACTTGTTTAGTTTGCAAACATGAGCATGTTTTGAGCTATCCACAAAACCCTCTGGCTGAGTCATGTATACCGGTTCATTCAAGTCCCATTTAGGAAGGTATTGTTGATGTCTCCTTGCTCATGCAAAGTTACCTTTCAAATACTAATGTAGAGAATACAAATGTCTCTAAGTCTCCAACAAGTCTACTAAGTGTAAAAACAGAGCATTACAGATTTCCCTCTGATGATCCTTAACACTCAACAGTGCACCCATAAGAATTGTGGAATGATCGAAACAGTTTATCAAATTTCACCCAAAAAGACCCACAAAGTGATGACTATATAGGGGTCTGAACTCTGAAGCTTGTACTGATCACATCCTTTAGTATGTGATGACTCAATTTTAGACCGTATCTTTTGCTTGGAAATTTTACATTCATTGACACCATGTGGTGCAGCTCATGTGTCAGTGTCTCATTTCACCTTCAACCAATTATGACCCTATTTTGCCAAAATTGATTCTTAGAAAAAATAATGTTGCTATCTCTTGCATTTTAGGAATCATTTGATCTTTAATAATTCAATTTGGTGGACCTTTTACTTTCTTTATCTCTTCCTTCTCCATTATACTAAACTGGCTTACATGTTCCTCTTTACCAAATATATCACAATAATGCAATTTAATACAAATATGAACACTCCCATACAAGAAATTCTAGTACATTTTCTACCAAAATAATTTAGAATTTGATATATAGCTTTGCTTTTCTAATTTGAATTTTTTTGTTTTCTAAACAAGCATAAACATCTTTTATTAGGAGAGTATATATATCTTTCACACGAACCCAATGTGCATGGATAAAAGTATACGAAGAAAATAATGAAAGAAGAAACACAAGAATGGGAAGAGGTTTTAAAAAGCAAACCATGTTAGTTGTTGTGAAAAGTGAAAAATTTGCTTTAAATTTAAGTGAATATAAAATATGAATTTTAAAAAGTGAATATAAAATTGCTTTAAATTTAAGTTGTTTTAGTTAAGTGAAAGATGGGCCGCCGTGGATGACGGCTGTGGGAGCGTGGTTGAATGTTATAATCCCATATTGATTAAGTATGAGATTAGTCAATGGTATATAACTCATTGGACACACTCTACTTACAAGCCGGTTTTTAAGGATGAGTTCTACCCAGTGAGTTTGTATCAAGTGGTATCAGAGCCGCCACCATGGTGAGTAGTGTGTTCATTACGGACAAGGTGACCTGGGGAAAGATGGCCACCGTGGACGACAACTGCGGAAGCGTGGTGGAATGTTAGGACCCCACATTGACTAAGGGAGTGTTTGTTTTTTTAACTTAAATCTTAAAAGACATAAGTACTTAATGAGTCTTAATTGTTAAGACATGTTGATTTGTTTTTTTTTTGAGTTGTTTTTACTTAATTATTAAATGGCTTTAGTTTTACTATTATACCCCTTATTTTGAGTATTTTTATTTTAATATTATTATTATTAATTTGTAATGGTTTTTAATATTATTATTTTTTAAAAATAAATAACAATAAATTAAATAATAAATTTATTTTGGAGGTTGATTTTTGAGAGCAGATGGAAACGACATTGCTTCTCGCCGTTTTGCAATCTGAAAATTTCAAAACCCTAGCCACCGCCGTTTCTTGCTCGTTCTCAGACAGCCACCGTGAGTTCCGTCAACTTCTGATCTCGTCCCCGTTGGTCTCAGCTTCGCCGCACCTCGACACAACTGCTTCCAGTTTTCGCATATGGTGATCACGCCTGAGCTATTCTTCTTCCAGATCCCACCGTGTTCAGGCTCTGCCGCCGTTTATCTCGTCCTGACGCTGTTCAGACACCGCTGATGTTCTTCTTCCAGTTGATGTCATCAGTCGCCGATTTAAGAAAAGAAAAAAAAAGAGAAAAATTGGCCGCTAGCCGGCCTTTGTTGATGATTCAAAGAAAAATTGATGCAAGGAGGAGGCCGCCGTTCGTGATTGATGGAAGCGGCGTACGCCACCGTCGCCTCCTCCATGAGATTCAAGTTTATGGTTAGGTTAGGGTTATGGTTTGATGAAATTGGGGATTTTTTTTTTGAAATGAGATGTTTTTGTTAATAATTTAATTGTATGGGGTTATTTTAGGAAATTCATGTTAATATGTTAAATATCACTTATTGAATAAGAGGAAAAGTCAAAAAATTTAGCTTTTTAATTTTAGATATTTTTAACTTAATTTAAGATACAAGTTGAAAAACAAACGGATAAAATCGACTTAATTTAAGATTTAAGACTTAAGTGATGAAAAACAAACGGCACCTAAGTATGAGATTAGTCAATGGTCCATAACTCATGAGCACCTTTTCCTTACAAGCCGGATCTTAATTATGAGTTCTGCCCGGTGAGTTTTAATTAAAAAGTGATTTTAAGAGTTATTTGAATGGTTTTATCACTTAAAAAATCGAACAAAACAACTTAATAGAACAAAATAAATGCCATTAAGTGTTAAGTGAAAAAATTAAATAGCCTTAGTCTCAAATTTCTATAACGACAAAGAACTATGATGATTGGTTCCAAAGCTTAAAAGATCCAACGACACTCAAACAAAGAGAAAAATTGTATTAGACACTCGACAAGATACCAACTTATACCCTGAAATTGAACAAGCTCTGGTAAAGATATCATATTAAGTAATCGCTCTGTAGATAAACTTCTAGACACCCATGGATGAAGATTAGTGGAAAAAGTTATAAAATTCTAATGTCTTTAAGGGCCTTTATATATCTATATAAATTAGACATTGTTATGAATCTAGCCCCCCACCCAGATCTTTTAATTCCCCTAACTGATCTTTTAATTTTGGATTTGGACCCTCTCCTTAGTTCACTTTGTTTCCACATAAATCAATGGTTCATGATTATTTTTTTTTTGGTAGAGTAAAGATATAAAATTTAATAGAAATAATAATTGATTTGTTATATTAGACATGTGATAATAGATTATAAAGATGAGGAGATAATCCAGATCCTTAATTTTAATTGTTAATAATAAAATTTTAAATTTTACTTCAAAAAAAAAAATAACGTTGCACCGCTTACAATTTAATTAATGAAACTTAATTAATTTATTCTACGATTTTAAAAGCAATAAAATATAAAATTAATTAAACTTTATATTTTTTCCTTTTAAGTTTCCATTTCCATTAGGTTTCCCTTTTCTAACTTTAACTCTAGTTTATTTTGTTTCACATTTTTTCATAGTCATAATTTCAACCGATACCATATTATTTTTATAATCGCAACAACAAACTGTTTATATATTATACAAGTTATAATCTCGGGTATATAGTTTTCAAATTTCTTTTAAAAAAACATTTATATTTTACTTTTCCTTTATTAACTTAATTAATTTCTTTTCTTTTTTTAGGTACCAGTTTGAAATATTGAGTTGATAATCAATAATTGCTTATTTAAAAGGGAAGGTAAATAGTACAGCTCCTTTGTTAATTAAGCTAAATAATAAGCCTTCCCTCTCCCAAAGTAAATAAAAAAAGAAGTTTTTTACAATAATAAGGTTTGGTAAATAATCAATAATTTCATTTCTTTTTAAAAATCTTTTACCTCCCCTTTGTCCACACCACAACGTACTCCTTCTGATACAGTTCCTTTTATTAATTAAGCTAAATAATAAGCTTTTCGGAAAATCTAGAAAATCAACAATGTTTCCCACGTGTTTACAAAATAATTGTCCTTATGCTTACGATAGTTGGACTTTTCACAAAATAATTGTCCTTATGCTTACAATGTTCCACTTACTCACAAAATAATTTTCCTGATGCTTACTTTAACCATAAAGAAGAAGACGAAAGTCTTAAACTTGTTTTGACTCTTGAGGGCATTTGCTGTTGTGTTCTTCTTGGGTTTCTTGTTTGCTTGTTGGTACTTGGTAGGGTGTAGTCTTTGTTTCCTTTTCTTAGTTAGTGCTTTGCTTTAGTAGGAGGGTTGCTTGCAAGTTTTCTTGGCCTGTTGATTTTGTTGAATAAAGTTCCTTATCATTTTAAAAAAAGAGAGCATTTCTAATTGGTGATTGATGTGGTCCTAATGATGTGGACCAGAGCCGATCTTGACTTCTCAAAGGCCCTGGACAAAACCTAAAAAATGGGCCCATTGTGAGTGACCGAGCATACACGGTACACATCACATGACTAAAAAGAAGATTCGAAATCAATTCAAAGAAGAAAAAAAAAACTTTAAATCGATTAAAAAAAAACTTTAATTACCTGGGTGAAGATATTGATCCATGATAATTTGGACCATGTGTTTATTATTATTATTTTTAATGTTTGGGATTATTAAAAAATTATTTGGACCTCTTTTATCTAAACAAAAATCATTCAATTCAACAAAAAATGGACCCTTTTTTGATAATTTTGCTTGGGCCCTGGGCGGGCGCCCTTGGCGCCCCCCTCAGGGCCGGCTCTGATGTGGACCATAAAATTTTGCATTGTTTTTTTGGCCATTTTATTCTTTATATCAACATTTTATTCTAATATACTATATACGTGTATATACGTACAGGATGGTTGAGAAAGTCTTAAACTTCTAATTTGAACAATACACACATCTGCATTAGAGAGAATTGGTAGGAAGCATAAAGATATCCTACTATATGATGTTTAGTGTTCAAAAGTTAATAAAGATTAAAAAATTAATTATTATTCATAATATTCTACCAATTTTACCTCTATTTCTATAAAATAAAAAAAGAAAAGAAATGCCAGAATATATAATAGTTGATTGATAAAAAAACTAATATTAAGAAATTAATAAAATATTAAAAATTATGAGCTAAAACATGATTATCATATTCTCCACCGTCATCTCCAACACCAAACCAACTTTCATTCTCTCTCTTTCATTCTCCTCTCACACACGACACAACCACCACCACTACCAAAGCAACATCGCATTCCAATCTCTCTTTCACTGACAGTGTCATGTGAACACAATCCAAAAAAATAACCCACAAAGTGATGACTATATAGCACATGCTGCACTATGTTGTCTATATTTTAGGAAACATTTGATCTTTAAGAATTGTTTGATCTTTAATAATTCAATTTGGTGGACCTTATACTTTCTTTATCTTTTCCTCCTCCATTGAAATATGTCAATAATACATTGAAATATGGGTTGAGTCCTCACTCATCACTCTAAAATAACCCCGAAATTACATTGTAATACTTTAAAAAAAAAAACTGCATATACAAGACACAAATGTAAAATATTAATGTAAAGTATACAATTAAATCTTCATCGATCTATCTTTTACACTATTGTACTTCAAAACAAACACAAGAATATTTGATCATGATATTCTTCTTTTCGACACACTGTATATGGCATCAAAATATTCCTGATTTCCTCCTGCAGCCCCGATCAAAATTTCCAAACTCCCAAATCAAAATTTCCAAATCAAAATTTCCAAACTCCCAAATCAAAATTTCCTCCTGCAGCCCCGATCCCTTCTTGGCCAAGTTATCAGCCAAAGTATTCCTGATTCTGGGGTTAAACACAACCTTCACTCTATCCATAAACAACAATAAGCAACGTTATTGAAGATAATTACAAAAGTTATAAAGAATGTGAAAACTAAAAGAGTGAAAAGACTTTGGTTGGTCTCTAACAAAGAAACTGCCTCCATACTCTGTAGTTACTTTTTTGATTTTTTCAACATTATTGGTGGACATGGATGGTTTTGAAAGGACGTTTTCTTAATTCAATAATTAATGGGTTGTACCGATCAAAAGTAAATGATGAGTTGTACACACACAAGAATATACTGGTTCATTTGAAATTGCTTTTATTTTTAGCGTTTGAGAGTTGAAATAGAGAAGTAAAAGTCCGAATTTTTCGATTACCATTTGGATAATATATATATTTTAGAAGAGTTTTAACTGCATCCAGAAGAGCTGTCAAAACGGTTTGGTTAAAAAAAATTAGAAATCACATATAATTAGGATATGATCATTGTAATTAAGATATGATCATTTGAAACTAATAATTAAATACATGAACTCAGACGTCTTTAGATCGACCTATAACATTAAGTATTATGGGCACGTTTGGAACCCTATATTGAACTGTCTAAAAACAGTGTATTATATAAAATAGTCCATTAGACATTTTTTACCATCTAAAGTTTAATTTTGTTGGTCAAGTCTCATAATTCTTATTTGAAAGCTGCATACAAAACAAAAATGTGAAATATTAAGATGCTCTTTTATCTTGCATTCGGTTCTCTATAAATTAAGAGCACCTCAAACTTCACCGATAAATCTCACACAACCAATCCAAGAAAATCTCTCCTCTTTATATAGTACTTCACATTAATTCAATTTTGCTTTTGAACCTTTTTTTATAGTTTATTTTCTGTTTTGATTTCAGTAAAAAAAAAAAAAGGTCTGAATCAAAGCCAAAAACGCCCTTGATTCAACTGATCTCATCGATCTAGTTCTCGAAAAATGGGTTTCCATTTGGGAACTCAGATTTCTGAAAAAAAAAAATTAAGTTAAAAAAATTCTTATGATTCTTAAAAAAATATCCATTAAAGATTCTGGATTTTATTTTTCTTTGATTCTAAAAAAAAAAAAATCTTTATTTTTCATTCTTTAATTGATGATTGATTGAAAAGGAAAAAAAATTGGTGTTAATGATGATCGAAGATGATCAAGGTTTCAGATCCCAAAGAAAAAAAATATTAATTCTTTTCATACTTACAAGTTACAACTAATAATTTTCTTTTATTCTACTTTTTTTTTTTATATTATTATTATTCTTTTTTTCTAGTTATATTAGTGGCTTATTTACATTGTAATGATATTTCTGTTGTGATGGTAACTTTGAAAAAGCAAAGACGAGGACAACACAAAGATAATATCCTCTTCTAGACACCAAGAAGCGTGCTAGCCTTTGTCATCGTCTTTAAATTATTTTCACATGATCACACTGTTGATGCTTTAACTTGATCAGCTATCAATTTTTTTTTTTTTGAAACGGCCAGCTAATGCACAAAAACAGAAAAGACAGAACAAAACGATACAAACAAGAAGCCAAGAAAAACCGAAGAAAAACAAAAGCAACACAGAAACCACCCAGGAAGCCAAAAACACAGCAGAACAACACTTTTAATTATGACAAATTAACTTCCTTAATAGAATTCTAGAAACTTACGGTCGGTGGCTGCTTAGTCTCATCCGAGTGTCTAATCTCTTTCATTGAATTAATTTGAATATTATATATATATATATAATTGATATAAATATCATCGGTGTATTGTACGTGGGTCATAGATTATGGATAAGCACTAATAAGTGCATATAGACCGGATCAAAACAATTGAATTTAATGGTCCACATGCAACGCACTGATAAATATTTATCGGTGCATACTGATGTTAAAATTTTCATATATATATATATATATATATATATATAGGGTATTATCAACATGGGGACCTTTGATTTTTTGTTTTTCTGTTTTTTTTTGTTATCAATTCCTCTTGAATTTTCTTTTAGAGATGATCGATAAAGAGTCGAATTTGATATATTGTATAAAACTTGTAAAGGAAGTGAACGAAAAACCGTAGGTATATTTTTTTTTACAAAGTATAATAAAAGTAAAAAAAAAAATTCAATGAATTTTAATCTTAGTTTTTTTTTTTGTAGATGATAAGTTCAATAAAATCTACTTGTAAACCAAATTTGAAAATTTATCAAACATTACAACTATTTTTTTCCTGATTTTGTTTAATATGAAGTATCGGAAAAAATATGTCGAAAAATATAAAAAATAGTTATATAGTGCTTAAATATTTACAATTTCGTAATATTTGATTGGTTAAAGTTAACTCCAACGGTCAACCGTTAGGTCTAGGGTACTGATTCATGTTTAAGTAAAAGTGTAATCTTGTGTTTTTTTTTCTTTTTTCGTATACATTTTTTCTTGTACATTGGGTTCATGGGAAAGATATAAACTATTCATATTTACTGGAGCAATAATTAATTCCAAAGACTAGCCATCCACCACACAATGACACAAATCTACCAAACACAAACTTATTGTTATTGACGAGCGAAACGACAAACCAAAAAAAAGAAAAAAAAATTCAAACGATTAGTTCCCACTCAAAATAGTCTTCTTTACATTTTTAAATGGTTTTGGCAGACAATCAGGTGCCTCTCTCCCGGTCCACCAAGACCATGTTTATTACATAGAATAGGATATGATACGATTAATTTTAGTCCTATATCCTATGTTTGTTGTTTGTATAAGATATAATTATTTAATTTCATACAAACAACTTATCTTGCTGATGTGAGACTAATTAGTCCCATCATTTATATATATATATATATATATATATATTCTTTTTGATTTATTTTAATTTTTTTATGTGAATTAAAATAAAATATTTTATTTTAAACATTTTAAAAATAATAGTTTTCAATTTTAACAAATAAAAATAAATATTATTTTATTTAAAATTGGTTTTAAATATTTATTTTAAATTATTTTTAAATATTTTAATTTTTTTCAAAATTTAATTTAAATAATTATTTTAACCAATCCAATTTTATACGATCATTTTATTCGGGTGATGTGGGGTTATTTAGTCTCCTATTTTAAAACAATTCTTATTATTTTATTTCATATTTAATTATAAAATTCATATTTATTTAATATATCTTATTTTACTATTTAAAAATATTGTTAAAATATTAAATATTAATTAAAATATGTTTTTTTCCTTGATATTAATTTTAAATATTTTTTAAAATTTTAAATAATTAATTTATTTCAAAATAATTTAATTTAATTTTATATTATCAATTTCACACGGCATTACATATATGAAAAAATTATTTTTTTATTCAATCTCATACCACACCAAACGAGATATAGGGCTATTTTAATCCTATCTCATACAATATCAAACACATCACAACACTAATTGTAGTCCAATCCTATCTCATCCAATTAAATCCCATGAAAATAATCATATCATATTTCGCGCACCAAACGAGCCCTAAATAACTTAGCCAACATCCCACCCTACAGGATAAAAAAAGACCTACGTGATCCTAATTGAAAATCACGTAAATTAGAGGTCGTTTGTTTTTTCCACTTAAAACTTAATGAGTTTGAATAATAATTATTAAGTTGTTTTGTTTATTTTCTTAAGTGGTCAAATAACTTAAAAGTACCTAAAAAACAACTTAAAATAAAAAAAAGTAAAAAATCATGACTTTTCACTTAATTGCAAATCACTGAATTGCATTAAATACAATCCAAAATATTTTCTTCTGATACTATCCCTCATATATAACATATTTCCAATTTCATTATAATTATATATGGTATATAAATCTTTATTTTAATATATTGCTTATTTTAAATAGCTTTAAAAATAAAAAAGAATCACTTCTCATATTGGTGTTTAATATCAATATTTTATTATGATATTAGGGAGATGTAATTATATATTATTTTTTTAGAGTGTTTTGTGTGAGCCTTCTTGCTGCCCATTTTATTTTTAAAAATCATTTTCTTTTCTTAGTAAAAATGAAGTTTGTTTGTAATCGAAAAAGAAGATCATTGGATGTATATGTGTTCATATATAATTATTATCTTTGGATTGTATTTATTCGATATTATATGTATAATTATTTAACATGAGTATAAATGTAAAATTACTTATTTTCATACAATTTTAATTTTAGAAAATAAAAGTGTTGACAATACATTCAGATGTGAGGAAAAAAACATGTCATTCAAGCTCAGATTTCAGTCCCTATTCAGTCTTTAGAAAAATTCAGGACCGTTCAATCTTCAGACAAAAAAACAAACGACCCCTTAGCCCAATCCAATCTAATCCTATAAAAATAATAATATTCTATCAGCGTACGAGCTTTTCTCTAGTAGGCATATAACTATAGACATACTTATAACACACTTATCCATCTTATCACTTTTTGTCATGTGAAGAATGCAAGGAGATAGATGTAAAAAGTAAAAGAAAAAAAACCATATACTAGAGTGGTGCTATTGTCACACCCCTACTGATCTATTTATGTCCCACTTTTTAAAATTTTGATTTAATTAAATAAAATTAAATTTTTTTGTTAAATTTTTTTGTTTATTTCCAAAACTACCCATTTTACTTATTTTTCAAACTTAATACATATCATATATGATCTCTCTATCTCTCTATCTCTGTATCTGTATACATCTCTCTCACTTCCATTAATTGATTTATTTTTTTTCTTCTTATTTCTTTATTTTTAGTTTTTTTTTCTTCTTATTTCGGAAACGAAAAAAATAAAAAATAACAGGGTACTTTAACATAACGACAACTTGATATCATTCTAAAGAAAAAATAAACTTCAAACTTATTTTCAAAGAATGAATTGTGTCCGGATGCTTACTATCATTGTCAGACAATTCTTGCTTTATATTATTCTCAGATAATTCTTCAAGATGTTTGATATTGTTCTTAGACAATTCTTCAATTTTCTTGATATCGTTCTCAAACTCTTTCATAATATTTTAAATGTATGTAAGAAGCAGGTTTTAGGGTTTAAGAGTTAATTTTTTTTGAAGAAACAGATTACTGGTTTTTTTTTTTTGGAAAATGAATATGAGATTTTAATAGATTTACTTTATAGAAGATTTCTATGTCTCTTAAGTAATTTTGATAAAGGAAAAAAAAGAATATTATATAATTAAAAAATGGGATATGAATAGATCAATAGGGGGTGTGCCAATAACACTACTCCATATACTAATCAAAAATCAAGTAAATTAAGGGAGGTTTTGATTGGGTGGTGGGGGCCACAGATAGGAAGGCGAGATGAATCTTCGATGTTTGGAGGAGCCTTATAAGAATAACAAGATTGATTATCCGTAGATTTTCTTCATCAATTTCTGAGAACCCAAAATGGCAAGCTTCATTATAATTATGAAATAATGTTAATTATTTGTAACACACAGCTAGTCAAGTACTGCATCAATCAATTGATGCAGTTGATATAGATATTTGCCAAACTTTAATTATTAGGGGTCCACTCTTCTTTGTTTTCTTTTGCTTTAGAATTGAATTGATAGATATTTATACTGAATTTTAATTTAAATCTCATAGCTGCTGTTTACACGTTTATAGATTTCCATAGCTGCTATTTACACATTTTACATTACTTCTAGGTCCACATATATAAATGAAACTAATTGATAGCTTGTCTGTAAAATTACAAGTGTTTAATTTGTTTTGAAATTCTTCAAGTTGCTAAAGTTGAATGACAGGAAAGACTACTTATCATCGTAAAATATTGTTTGAACTATTACCTACAAATTTAAGATTTAGAGTTAGGTGGCGTTTGTTTTTTTGTTTGAAGCTTGAATAGGTCTGAAGTCTGAATGGTAACTGAAATCTGAAATCTGGATCACATGTTTGTTTTTATTTATTTATGATGTCTGATTGGTAAGAGCCAAAAGGCAGGAACCACACTGACCATGCAACAAAAAGCCAGGAAACAGCAACAAGTAGCAAAACACAGAGGCAAGCCACCCCAAAAACACAGACACTCACAAAAACAAAAGGCAAAACAGGGGATAGAACACCCGAACAGAGCAAAACAGCAGCCACAAAAAAGAAAGAACACCACATCAACACTCCCTCCATTCTACTCTGTCCGCACCTCCATTCGAACTGAGCTTCACCAGGCTATCGGCCACTTTGTTAGAAGCCCTTGGGTTAAAAATAATGGAAAGGCCTTTCATTTGTTGGAGATAACCCCTGATATCAAAAATTATTCCCAGGTGAAGGAGCAAAATCTAAAAAGGGGTAATAAGATATATATACCCTTATTACTATTAATGGTTTTATGTATTTGTATCCAATATAATTATTTTTGTTTATATATTTAAAATATTTGTTAATATTAATTAATTATATTAATATTTGAAAGTATGCTTTAAAATTTTAAAAATATGAATTATTATTACTTAAATTTACATTTATAAAAATATAAGTGATAATTATTAAAAATATGGTTAAAGAATAAACAATTCAAAAACAATAAAATTATTTATTAAAAATTAAGGAGGAGGAGCTGTGCTCCTTGCTCTTCGTCAGACAAAGGAAATTGGAAAAGTTGCCAGGTAAATTCATTAGGTTTGTTTTGCTTTACAAATGAGTAATGTTAAGCTTCCCAATTTTTTTCCTAAATTCTTTCCCAATTGTGTATAGCATGTGAGGTGTCAACATCTTGTAAATCATGAGATTATGTGGTGAGTGATGTGCTGTTGATACCTCACGTGCTACACATATTTGGGAGAGAATTTGAAAAAAAAAATTGGGAAACCTAGCATTACTCTTTACAAATATATTGTTGTAATTGTTAAGTTTGCATATTTTTGGAAGAAAATGGTTGAATATATGTATGTGGCACATGCTTTCAGATAAAAGTCAGGTTTTTGGACTTTTATTTTCGAGATGTTTTTGGGCCATTTTCAGATCTCAACATTTGAGAAAAAACAAACAAAAAATCTGAAAAGTATCCTTTCAGACATAAGTCGAAAAAACAAACGGGTTCAGTGAATACAATTTGAATTATGGTTGTTTTTGAATTATTATTATGGGTTAAGCTAAATCAATTTAAATTTATGATTTAAAATTTAATTTTAACATCTCAACCACTAATATATTCTTAATCAAATGGTTGAGATTTGAATGCATTTACTACTCTTGGATTAAGAGTACATGAGTGGTTGAGATGTTGAAGTCAAAATTTTAAGTCACAAATTTAAATTGGTTTGGCCTAACCTTATTATTATTATTATTATTTTTTCAAAATATAGTTGTTTTGAAAATAAATAACATTAAAAAAAAGATTAGTAAAGGAGGCCACCCTCCATGGATTTCATCCTCAAAATTTATTCTATTTCCACCTAAATCAACACCCATTTCAAATCTATCATTTCCATACATTATTATAACACATTTCCTGCTCCACTATAACCAAAAGTCCAAAACCAATATCTCAAGTCATGTTCAAAATTGGCCAAATTCAAATGACATTAATTCCTGTTGGAGGAATGTCATTTTCCAACCCTATAATATAAATATATATATATATATATATATATATATATATATATAATATTAGGGGTCGTTTGTTTTTTTTATCTGAAAACTGAACAGTCATGAATTTTACTGAAGACTGAATAGGGAATGAAATCTGAACTTGAATGTCATGTTTGTTTATTTTTTTTCCTCACATCTGAATACTTTGTCAACACGTTTTTTTTATAAAGTAAATTGTCTGAAACTAAGTAATTTTATATTTATACCTATGTTTTATTTTTTGAAATCAGCTTCTTTATTGAAAGATCAAAAAGCGATTCCAAGACATAGCTTAGAAGGCAAAGCATCTGTACAACCTAATACTCCAAATACACAATTCAACAAGACACCCAAAATAGAGCGGCCAACTTTAGAAACCGAACCAACAAGAAGCATCAGTATAAGAAAGCTGAAAAAGAAAAATCATCCAAGATCACCCCATTCTAATCTATCCCCGCAGCCATTAGAACCATTTTTTGCTAAACAATCCGCCAATGAGTTCATGTCCCTTGGAACATATTTGATCTCTAGCCCATCCTAGGATAAAAGAAACCGTCTAATATCATGAACCAAATGAACTAGATTGAAATAAAACAATTATACATATTTATACCTATGTTAAACAAGTATACATATAATATGAAATAAAAAAAATCTAAAAATAATAATTATATATGAACACATATGATCATGATCTTCTTCTTCGATTACAAATAAATTTTATTTTTACTAAGAAAAGAAAAGAGTTTAATAAAATAAAAGAGTTTAAAAAAAATAAAAGGGGCAGTAGGAAAACTCACACAAAACACTATATATATATAAATATAAATACATCACCCTAATATCATAATAAAATATTGATATTAAACACCAATATGAGAAGTGATTAGAGTTCTTTTTTATTTTTAAAGCTATTTTAAAATAAGCAATATATTAAATAAAGATTTCTATACCTTATATAACTATGATGAAATTGGAAATATGTTATATATGGGGGATAGTATCGGAAGAAAATTTTTTGAATTGCATTTAATGCAATTCAATGATTTACAATTAAGCGAAAAGTCATGATTTTTTACTTTTTATTTTAAGTTGTTTTTTTTTGTTTGTATTTTTAAGTTGTATGACCACTTAAAAAAATAAATAAAACAACTTAATAATTATGATTCAGACCCATTAAGTTTTAAGTGAAAAAAATAAACAACCCCTTACTCTTTTGACTATCCTGTACTTCAATTCCTCTTTATATGCATATATAATTAATATTTTCTGTTATGATTTTTTTTTTATTTAAATATTTTTTATAATATAATAAAAAAATGTTTTTTGCGTTCAAATCTAAATCGATAAACCCATCCAAACCAATCCGACATTTTTTGGTTGAATCGATTTGGAAAATCACATTGATTTGTTTTGGGTTAAAATATAACCAAACCGATACATATTGATTTGAATTGATATTGAACTTCAACCCAAACTAAACCGAAACTGCACACCCCTAGATTCCATGCTCATGTTTGATAAATTGTCATGGTGAATAAATTTTAATTTTCAAATTGTTGCTAATTAATAGAACAATACCTTGCCTGCCATAGTCGTAGTCGTAACTTATGTCAACTTTAACGATGAAATTATGAAAAAAATATCTTCAGTATATATCACTGAAACATATAGCATATATATATATATATATATATATATATATATATATATAGATCTGTCTCTATAATAGCAGGTTCAAAGGCCACCTTATAATAAAGTGAGATTTCTACATATAGATGTGGTCCATATACCGGACAAGTGACCCCATGCATGATTCCATTTCCAACTTTGTAAGAATATAAATTTCCCACGTACATGCTATAAATTCCAACTTTGCTCGATTATTAGAAAATTATTGCTCTGATGTGCAATTATATGCTCTGATATTGCCTTGTCTTTTTATTTTCTAGATTATTAGAAAATTGTTTTCACACTGTGTATTCACGTGAAGTTAATAGCTAAATTTTACAGGTTGAAAGGTCTCCATCACAGCCAAATCTTGATTTTGATAATAATAATTCATCAAACACACGTCACAACCAATTCTTGATTTTGACAGTAATAATTCATCAAACACTCAAAATTAAACTCCAAATTATTATATTAATTTTGTTGATATAGATGACGCAAAGTGTGAAAGTGAAATACAAACTAATCAAATTCTAATAATAATAATAATAAAACAAAATTATTATTGTATAGTACTGTACAATAATAATACATTTAATAATAATAATATTGATGATAAATTCTAATAATAATAATAATAATAATAATAATAATAATAATAATAATAATTTTAAAAATAATATAATTTGTATAAATAAAAATTGGAAATGTTGTTTTCATGAATTGGACAACTTTTATTTCTTACTTTTGTTTGTTTTCTTTCATGTTCAGGTTTATTATTATGCCTTCTCTTCTACCATTTTTCTTTATGGATTTTTTGATTTTTCTTACAAAAATTGTTATATGTTTCTTACAAAAATTATTGCTTGGAGATCATTATTGAGATGCTTTTTCACTTTTTTCTTACAAAATAATTGATTTATTAGTTAACATAAGATATGTAGAATTATTTTCGTAATTACACATTTACACATAAACCTGAGTTAATTAATTAATTACCCTTAGATGCCTGCAGGAAATCATTCTAATATTGTGTTGTGGTACGAGGTTCTCTCCTCTTGTCTCTTTCAAGCCTTCCGATGCCTTTGCATCTAATCCATAAAAATGCTAGGTGTAAAATATAAGGCTTCTTCTTCAATCACTACAAGCTAGTCTCAATTAAAGTAAACAAAAGCAGGCTAATAATGTAATCTTAATGAGAGGACTGTTGCTAGTTAGTACATAATTCTCTTAAACATATTCGAATGAAGTTTCCAGGAAGCCGTTTAGCATCCACCATCAAATTGTTTTAGAAATGACAAAGTGACAAGCCAACTTGCTTTAATCACTATTTTAAGCATCCAGCTCCTCTTTATATAGCCCTCAAATACAAATTGAAAATCGCAAAAGAAAGTAGGTGCTAGTAAAAGGAGTAGTTTTGCTAGTGAGAAAAGTTTGAAAAAAAAGAAAGAAACTGAGATATGGGTTTGATGTATAGATTTTTAGGGTTTATGTTTCTTGGTTTTCTGCTCTTTTGCAAGGCTGAGGGCGCCATCCGTTACTATGACTTTGTTGTAAGCATTTAATTTCCTCTTGTCATTGTTAATTAACTTCTTTTGCTTATTACAATATAATAATGACTAAGCTCAAGACTTCTGTTTTTTTTTTTTTATCATTAATAATAAATCAAGATTTTTCTCAATCTGAGTTTCATGTTTTTTAGCTCAATGGATTGCATTTGGTCCAACATGATGTTGAGCATTTAAAGATTGGAACTTATCAGCTTTGTATATGTTCAGATATAGAAGTGGAAATGGGTTTCGATATGGTTGCATGGTGATCATATATATAATCACCATGCTCTGATTTGATCTGATCTGAGCTGGGCTTGTTAATGGACAGGTGAAAGAGAGTAATTTTACTAGACTATGTAGCACAAAGAGCATATTAACTGTCAATGACAGTTTTCCAGGACCGGAGATTCAAGTCAACAAAGGAGATACTGTTTTTGTTAATGTTCACAACCAAGGAACATACGGCATCACTATTCACTGGTCATCTCTCTCTCTTAAGGACATGTCAAATTGGGATGTCATGCACAATGATGAGACGTTTTTTCAGAATTATGAACTTTAATTTAGAATATTTTATGCTGATTAGTTGTTAACAAAAACAAATGGAGAATACTGATAATTGATAATTAAATATCTATATTTTAGATATAGATATTTATTATTCTTTTATAATTCCTAATATCTATATATTTTTTATGAGAGTGTATATATACCAATGGTTGATGTCTGAGACATGTAAAAAGAAACTAGTTTTTCCCCTTTTGTTTTGAAAATTGTATCGACCTTTTTGCATTTAGTAATAATTTGATTGAAACATCCATGTAATTCCTATATAAAAACCCTATATTGGGAACAAAAGTTTCTGGGTTAGGTATATGCAATTAGCCTAACAGTTCTAGAACATATATACATATATTATTATTTTCAATTATTAGTTCAGATGTACATCTTATAAGTTCAGTGTTAATTTCAAAGTTCAAAATTTGTAAAAATCATAATATTCTGATCACAAAAGAACACATGCATATATATATATATATATATATATATATATCCAATGAGATTTTCGATGTGACCAAAAAGAAATGATGTTTATTGCAGGCATGGAGTAAAGATGCTAAGGAATCCATGGTCAGATGGTCCTGAATATGTAACACAATGCCCAATTCCTGCTGGAACAAATTTCACTCAGGAAATCAACTTTTCAACAGAAGAAGGAACTCTTTGGTGGCATGCTCATAGTGACTGGTCGCGTGCAACTGTTCATGGTGCCATTATTATTTATCCAGCCAATGGAACTTCTTATCCCTATTCTAAGCCTTATGGAGAACAAACTATTGTAATTGGTATATCTCTATATAACCCTAGCTAGCTTCAATTGGACACACAGATAAATCACATGACCTTTACCTTGATTTCTATATGCATTTTTTTTTGTTCAAAGGAGAAAAATAATATTAATTTGAGATAATTGAAACAGGTTTTCAATATAAATAAGTAAATATTTCAATTTACATCGGTATAAATCAGGATTCCACATGCACCTGATAATTATTATGTGAAAAAAGAAGAAGCTTTCTTGATGATTTAACCTATATTTGTCTTTCATGATTCTGTTTAATTATTCCATAAAAAATGAGTTTCTAAAATTTGAAATTGTAAAATTGGATTGAGTGCAGCATCATGGTACAAGGCAGACGTGATGGAAGTCTACGAAGAGGCAGTGGCCAGTGGTGCTGAATTTAACACTTCTGATGCCTTCACAATCAACGGCCAACCTGGAGCTTTATTCGATTGCTCTACAGGTATATTTAGAAAATAGATCAATCTTTTTTTCTTTCTATTTTTATATACCATTTATGACAGCAGCAACTCGAATTGGAACATTATCCGATGGAATGAGTGTTTTTACCACCGAATCACGTTAGACGGTGATAACAAATCTCAATTCTCAAGTCATATATAATGTTTTTCTTTTTAATTTCTCATAATTGCTAATTGATATGTTTGCCGATGTAGACTAATTTATATAAATTCATTGGTGGACCCAGAGCACATATATGTCAAACAAGGGACCATTTTTGGATTAAAAAAAAAAGTGACCACTATAGTCAACCTCATCTCCTCGGAATTACAGGAAATTTGAGGATTTTGTTTTGTTAATTTCTTACAAGTTAAGAGTATATTAGCTAGCTAAATTATAGGAAAAATAATCTTTTCTCAAAATTATTTTTAATTAGACTCTTTTTCCATTGAAAGATATCCTAGATGTTGAAAACTTTGTTCAACTTGTGTATTGTTGATTAACTTTACAAATTATTATCATACCGAATCTAGGCTTGTTAACTTTACGTGAATGAATTGAAATTTGTATTCATCTAAACATATTAATTACATGTTTGCAGGAACGACATTTCGGTTACCGGTTGAACAAGGAGAAACTTATCTCCTTCGCATAATCAATGCTATTTTGAATGAAGAAATGTTCTTCGGAATAGCTCAACACAACCTCACAGTGGTTGGAACCGATGGTTTTTACACCAAACCGATAAATGCAGATTATATAATGATAACTCCAGGACAAACAATGGACGTTTTAGTCACAGCAAACCAGACCGCTTCTTACTATTACATGGCTGCCTCTCCTTTTTCTAACTCCGAAGCTCCATTCCTTAACGCCACCACCACAGCTATTCTGCAATACATTGGAAATCAGTCAGCCCCGTCTTCAATTCCACTTCCAACTCTTCCAGGTACCAATGACACAACTGCAGCATCCAACTTCACCACAAAATTCCGGAGCCTAGCCAGTAATGATCATCCTATCAGTGTCCCAAAGAATATAACAAAACATATTCTCATGTCTGTTTCTGTCAACTTAATCTTCTGCCCCAATGATTCATGTTCCGGTACTCCCGATGGTGATAGGCTTGGAGCCAGCATGAACAACCTAAGTTTCGTTCTCCCAACTACCGATATATTGGAATTATATACCAGGTATATTTATATTTCTAAATATATTGAATCTACATTATTTTATTTTTAAATGAATACAAATAATAGCTTACATGTAATCTTCTTCTTTATGAGCATTTACATATGCATGCATTGTATATATATTTGATTCCAACGCTTGAAATCAATCCTATTTGTATGCAGAAACAATTTCAGCCAATTCACGACAGACTTTCCACTGGAACCTCCAACTTTTTTCAACTTTACTGGAGATGTGAACGTGACAGTGTACGCAGAGCAAGGGACGAAAGTGATCGAATTAGAATATGGTGAAGTAGTCGAACTTGTTTACCAGGGGACAAATATTGGGAATGCCCAAAATCACCCAATGCATCTTCATGGTTTCAGCTTCTATTCAGTGGGCACTGGATTGGGAAATTTCAACAATCAGACCGACCCAGATAATTATAACTTGATTGATCCACCAGAAATCAACACTATTCAACTTCCCAAAAATGGGTGGGTTGCCCTCAGATTTGTAGCCGATAATCCTGGTGTGTTTTCTATATCTCAATCCTTTGGTTATGTGTGTCAGTGTGTGTATATATTACATGTGCTTATTGTTATCATCGTATATGGTTCATGGACAGGACACTTATAACCTAACAGAACAATAAATATCTATTAAGTGAAGTTGGGTTGTGTACCATTTATATGTCCATAATTCAATATGTTGCCTCCCCATGATATTCGGTTGAAGTCTAGTTTTGTAATGATATACAAAAGGCTTATTCCGAAACATAAAGTTCTAATTTTTGTTTTCAATAGAGAAACACCCACACATATATATATATATAAAACTAAATTTGGATGGACGATATGTTTCAGGGGTATGGTTTTTGCATTGTCATTTTGAACGGCACACACCGTGGGGTATGTCTATGGCCATTATAGTGAAAAATGGTGGAACCACAAGTACCAGCATGCGCGCACGTCCAGCTTACATGCCTCCTTGTCCTGGCTCTTGAGAAGGCTCCGATGCGTGCTTTTATTTATTCTATCTATCGAGTGAAATAATTATAGCATATTCTACCAAAATAAAATCTGATGACAATGTTGTTGACAAAGTCATTAGAGGAGACTTGCTAAGAAAATTGTAATAATAAAGCCATTCCAAGTCACCATACTGAAGACTGAGTCAGTAGTAGTAAAGTTAGGCTCATATAAAAGTTGTTAGGATCAAGATAAATTGGGTACTTAGTTGCCCTGGATTCACGTTGATCATGCGGTGTGTATGCATGATTTGAGCATTGTCTTGCTTCCTAATATTTCCATTATTTTGCTTGTATTTCCTGTTAGTTTGTTCTGCTCCTTCTTCTTCTTCTACTCTCTTCTTACAATTCTTGTTGTGTGAAATTAAGTACATAACATAATCTTTTGGTTTATATTCTGTTATGAAAATTTTCATTTGATTTCTGTCTTTTTCTAAATTAATAAAAGTATTGAGTGCTTTGTTTGTTTCTCAAGAAAATAATATTTCATAAAGAAAGACAACACTAACGTTTTCTATACATCTTTCAACTAACTCCTGATTTCATTAATTCATAGTAATTGTGATTAATACACTATTTATTTTGTAAAACAATGCATCTAACAAAAAAAAAGAAGCTGGCAAGGCATATTAATGGTTGGATTCTGCAGAAGAATCTTTACGTTGTCCTAACACCTAAGGCTGTTGATTGCATACAAAATCCTCTGCACACTCTTCTCTCAATGTGGAGATAATCTTGGCTTTTATCCGATTTGATGGAGTTTTTCCCTCTGTTTTGTGTGCTTTCCAAGTGCCGTGTAAAAATATTTGAAAATTTTGATTATAATGTTAGATCAAACTTGCTAGGCACAGGACTTCAATTCAATCAAGCTTGAAAGTTGAGCTTTCAAGCTTTCAAAAATGGTGATCGAGTGAAAAATCAGAAGGAATTTTCATTAATAAATTTTTTAAAGAATACCTAATTAGCTTATAAATAAGAGTGGTGATCAATTTGAGCCATTGATTTCCATCTAACAATCTGGGTAATAATCCTAGCCATCCAATGATAACGGTTAATTAAAGGTTGTTAAGAAATTCCTAACTAACAATTTACAAGCTGACACTAATGAACAGACTTCTTGAGTACTCTTGATGGTCATATCTGATCATGTTACTTTTCACTCTTTATAATAATGTATTGATCTTACTTAACTCAGCAAGGCTGCATTGGATCAATTCACCTGAATTGCTAGCTGATTCTGGATTGTCAACTGCTTTGCTATTCGATTGCGATTTTGATATTACTCCTTACATTATTTTCTCTCTATATTTAGTAACTCTTTTATTCCCAAGTTGGTCTTGAGTGAAGAAAATGATAATCTTATTTCCATGTCTTCAACTCATCCAATTAAGGATGTTGTCTTCACTATGGATCCTACAAGTTCCCTAGGCCGGGACGGTTTTCTTAGGCATTTCTATCATAAGTTTTTGGGATATTATTCATATGGATGCCATTCCTTTTGTTCATCAATTTTTCAAGAATGATTTGTAGTTTCTTAATGTCAATTGCAATTTTGTGACTCTAATTACTAAAGTGCAAGAGACAGATCATGTTTCTCAATTTTGTTTCATAGCAATATCCAATTTTAATTTTATTGATTGAGAAGGCCGTTCAGCTTTGCGCTTCCAATCCGGCTATGGTGGGTAGGGACATCACCATTGTTAACGACTCCAAGGTCGTAGTCGATTGGATCAATGAGGAGATTTTCGGAAATCTCAGTCTGGTGGATACGGTGTATGACGTCCGTAGTTACTTGGCCACTCTTGGTGGTACGGTCGTCTCTTTCGTCCCAAGAGTTTCGAACTCCTTTTCGGACAGCTTAGATAAGCAAGGCTCTAGTATGTCTGGGGACTTCATCCAATGGAGCGATGGTTGATTCTCGGTTTGCTTGTGGGGTGTGTTTTTGCTGTTCTCTGGTTCTGTGTTGTGGGGTGTTTCCTGAGGTGCTCTGGCCTTCTTTATTTTGAGCTGTTTCGGTGGTGGCCTTTGTGTTTTCTTTGCCGTGCTGGGCCTGTTTGAGCTTTGCTTTTCAGTTGTTGGTTAGCTTTTGGTGCTGCCTTTGCTTCTCTTTTGCCTTCTGGTTGTTGTTATTTGGGTAGGGTTTTTTTGTTGGGTTCCTTGTGTTTGGTGTACCCTGTGTTGCTCTGTTTCTGGGGGTGTCCTTCTGGCTGATGAATAAAACTTATGTTGTCCAAAAAAAATAAAAAAATTGCCAAAATCTTGGCTAATAGATTATGGATTTTTGCCTCTAGTAATATACCTAGACATATAGCTTTCTGGAGGGCAGAAATATCACACAGGATGTATTGGAATTGTTTCATATAGCTTTGATTTAGATCTCAAAACTGAAAACTTCGAGTTCCACTCTAAAATAAATACTGCCAAAATAAAATTCAATTAATATAAAATAATTTGGAATCAATAGTCAATTACACAAATACTTTTAGGTGTCAAAGCATTGTTGTTTTATAGATGCAAAAAATGCCCAAAAGACTTCATTCAAACCTTCAGATGAATTTCAACAAGCACGGTGAGCAACAAATGCCAAGCCAAAAACAGAGACCCAATACAGAGAATAATAGTCAAGCTCTCTCGCCTCTGATCCTCCTAGCAAGTTGGATGTCTTTAGGCATGACAGTAACTCTCTTAACGTGAATGGCACACAGATTAGTGTCTTCAAATGGATCTGATATGTGCCTTTTTAGGTGGGTACACATGCATGTGCATTGTGAGCCATGCAAAGGCTATGCAAAGGGTGGAGTCCGACCATGTTATTTAGTTGGACTTGGTTATTTAGTTTGAATTAGAATTAGAATTAGATAAGTGAATAAATTAACTATGAGATTAGATAAAGTTTATCAGATTGTTATAACTGATGTTTAGCTTCTTTTTTGTAATCTTATTTAAGGATGGGAACACACATTAATAAACTATTATGAAATGAATTAAACCAAATATTATCTCCCTGATTTCTCTTTCTCTCTGTCTCTCTTCTTTCCTTTTTCCCTCATCAGAGCCGTTCGGTTCATGGATACTGAGTTCTGTAACGGAATTTACAAAATTCTGGCTTGTCATGAGTCCAGATTTGACCAAATACATTTTACCCTCAAAACTATCATGACAGAACTCCAAGCCATGCGCCTCTCTCGCAACACATCTGAAACCAAAATCAACCCCTTCGCTCTTGGAGAATCTGCACAACCCCTTAACCAATCCAACATTTTCCCCTCCACCACCGTTGTTCAGCTTGGTTCTCCACCCAACCAAAAATCGATCTCGTCTTCTAAGATTACACAGAGTTCGTTCCATCGGATTACAGGTCGAGAGACTTGTGAAAGGAGCGAAAAAGGTGTGCCAGATTTTTCTGCCACACTCGAAGAATTGCCTAGCAAATCAACTTTCATAGAACCGATCCCGAAAATTTCCTTCCATGCTATGGCCGGAACCAACCATCATCAGACCATTCGAGTTGTTGACAAATTGAAGAACAAGGGAAGGTATAACTCTAAAGGGAAAATATCGACCCAAGTCGAAAATTCTGGTGAAATGGGATGGGGAGCCGCGAGAAGATACGATACGGGAAAACGAGTGGCGTTTCTCACGAACTTATCCCGACTTTATCCTTGCGGACAAGGATAATTTGAGAGAGGTGGAATGATATGTGCCTTTTTAGGTGGGTACACATGCATGTGCATTGTGAGCCATGCAAAGGCTATGCAAAGGGTGGAGTCCGACCATGTTATTTAGTTGGACTTGATTATTTAGTTTGAATTTGAATTAAAATTAGATAAGTGAATAAATTAGCTATCAGATTAGATAAAGTTTATCAGATTGTTATAACTGATGCTTAGCTTCTTTTTTGTAATCTTATTTAAGGATGGGAACACACATTAATAAACTATTATGAAATGAATTAAACCAAATATTATCTCCCTGATTTCTTTTTCTCTCTGTCTCTCTTCTTTCCCTTTTCCCTCCCCAAAATTAATTCTTATCAGGACCCACCAGATACGCCTCTCGATTCGCGGGAGTCAATCGAAATGTAGGTCGATAAATCTAGCCGTCTTCCTTAAGTAAACTACCTTACTCTTTGCCCGACTCAATTGAAGTAATTAAATAATTCAAAAAGTATAGATCGTACACCTCCAGTCCAGGCAAGGTGGCTGACCTTGTGTGCCCAAATGATTCAATTTAGAGTTTCATCTTGCAGCTGCCTCTTGAAGAGCAGCCACTGCACTGCTTTGGAACCTCATATCGGTCTTGAAATCCTAAGTGATCTCTAAAACAAGACTCTTGAACGAAAGCTTCCTTATAAAAAGCTCAGCGCTCTTCTAGTGCTTTTTTATCTCTCTCAACGCCACCGGTCAGGGTCTGAAACAATGAGGCTTCTTCACTCCTCCGGCAGCTAGAGAAAAGCACGGTCCTAATCAACCTAGTGCCACGAGGAGTAAAATTTGATGATACTACTGCAATGTTTATCTACAAGAAATTTTGGCGGAGAGAAATTTTCATTAAAGCTTCCCTCTTTGGTGCCTATGAAGTATTATATGTTTGTTATTTGTAAGGAAAATTACCCCGGTGACCATCCATTTGGTCAGGTGTTACCCTAGTGACCATCGATTTTAATTTTGTAAATAGAATTAATCAATAAAAAATATTAATTTTTTTTAAAATTTAAAATTTTAATGTTTTAATTCAATTTTTTTATTTCAAAAAAATAACAAAATTTGTTGAACACTATGAATAATTAATTTGTTAGCCTTAGTTAACTTTTAGACACTTGACATTGTATGGGCAGGGTAAATACTCACCCCTAGTGTATTTTTGCTCACCCCCTTAACTAGGGGTGTTGGTGAGCATTACCCCCTCCCCATATCAAATCAAGTGTCCAAAATATATTTCTATAAAAAAATGTCAGGATATATATTAGTTAATTGAAAAAAAAACTAATATTAAGAAATTAATAAAATATTAAAAATTATTAACTAAAACATCATCATCTTCTTCACCATCATCTCCAACACCAAATGAAACCAAATTTTAAAATAATAATAATTAAAAAAATTAGGATGCACCTTATAAGTTCCAAAACAAAAAGTTAGATTTATATTAGTTTAAATTCACATTTGACTGTATATCAAACTGCCCCTAAATTCCTCTAGTCCCATATTATATTTAGCAAAATTTGGATATTTGTTAAAAGATTTGCATAAAAAAGAATTCATAATAAATTTTATAAATCATTGAACTATGTACAACCGAAAATCAAACATAACCATCAAAGATTTAAGAGGGATTGATCTCTAAATCTATTACTCTACATTAAATTATATAGTTAACTAGACTATATAAACTAAATTAAATTATATAGCTAACTAGACTATATAAACTAATTTAAGCATATTGATTTGTCAATTTCAATATCATGATAAATTTAGGGTAATTCCAAAAAACAAAAAAACTCTTAAATTTGATCATTCTCTTAAAACTAACTTATAATATCGGATTAGGTAAGAACCTCTTGACAAGTGAATTTTTGATAGAAAGGTTTTCTGATTTCACATTTCATATACTTTCAAAACAACATGATTGTTTATAATCGTAAAGAGTTTTTCTTCCATATGAAAATTTAAAACGTTATTGCGAATAAAATCAAAATTTGAGAGGGTTTTAGAATTCTCCCTTAATTTAATCTATAGTGACTTCCATCAATCAACTCTTTTATTACTGTAGAAATTGTAGGGCAGGCAAAAGGAGCATGCGCATGAAATGTGGGTCTTGTTGCTTGCACACATATAATTGTATAAATTAGAATCGGGAATGTTGTTTTCATGAATTGGACAACTTTTATTTCTTACTTTTGTTTGTTTTCTTTCATGTTCAGGTTTATTATTATGGATTTTTTGATTTTCTTTTAAGTATTAAAACTTACAACTATTATAATAGGATTGTTACTTTGTTAGATCTTCCAAAATAAGACAATACATATACGGTCCAGATAATTACTTCCACATTGCGATCCCTCATTAAATTTAATGAATGTTAGTTTTTAATGTTTCCGACCACCAAAAAATCACAATCTCTCTATCACTCTCTCATGCATCAAACTCACATCTCTCACACACATGACACAACCATCACCACCAAACAAGGAATCTCTAGCTCTTTCTTTCTCTCTCTCTCTCTCTCTCTCATCTAATTCATGAAATGACACTAACTTGTGCACATTCCTTAGTAATCCTTACCACTCAACAGTGCACCCATAAGAATTGTGGAATGATCGAAAACCCACAAAATATATAGGGGTCTGAACTCTGAAGCTTGTACTGATCACATCCTTTAGTATGTGATGACTCAATTTTAGACCGTATCTTTTGCTTGGAAATTTTACATTAATTGACACCATGTGGTGCAGCTCATGTGTCAGTGTCTCATTTCACCTTCAACCAATTATGTGTTGGGTGTGCAACCAAAGTCCCACATTAGCTAGACATGGGGATGATCTTGGGTATATAAGTATGGAAACCACATCCATTGGTATAAGGTCTTTTGGGAAGTGTCCCAAGAGCAAATCCGTGTGGGCTTAGGCCCAAAGTGGACAATATCATATCAATGTGGAGAATGTGGGTTCCGTACTTATAATAAGTGGTATCAGAGCCAACCCCCGGACTTAGCCAGATGTAGCCGAACCAAACCAGGAGATGGTGGGCCCAGGTAGCTCGCGATGGGTCCATGATGTTAGCTCTCGAGGCAGGAAATGCTCCAGTGCTTCACGTAAGGCGTGTGCTCCGACGTGGTGGAGATGAGTGACCTCGATGGAGGTTCCCACCTAGCATTGACGGATGGATGATAGCTTAAGGGGAGGTCCGGACCGTGAAGATAATGATGATCCTTTGTTCGAGGGGAGGTTTGTTGGGTGTGCAACCAAAGTCCCACATTAGCTAGACATGGGGATGATCTTGGGTATATAAGTATGGAAACCACCTCCATTGGTATGAGGCCTTTTGGGAAGTGTCCCAAGAGCAAATCCGTGTGGGCTTAGGCCTAAAGCGGACAATATCATACCAATATGAAGAATGTGGGTTCCGTACTTATAACTTTATGACCCTAGTTTGCCAAAATTGATTCTTAGAAAAAAAATTGTTGCTAGCTCTTGCATTTTAGGAACCATTTTATCTTTAATAATTCGATTTGGTGGACCTTTTACTTTCTTTATCTCTTCCTTCTCTATTATACTAAACTGGCTTACATGTTCCTCTTTACCAAATATATCACAATAATGCAATTTAATACAAATATGAACCCTCCCATATAGGAAATTCTAGTACATTTTCTACCAAAATAATTTAGAATTTGATATATAGCTTTGCTTTTCTAATATGATTGTTTTGCTTACTAAACAAGCATAAACATCTTTTATCAGGAGAGTATATATCTTTCACTAGGGGTGTGCAGGATCCAATCCAATCCAATAGGATCCACTGGATCGGATCGGATCGGATCTTAAATTCTAAAATCCATTGGATCAGATCGGATCTTGGATTCCTATTTAAAAATCCACCGAATCCGCCGATCCACTTAAAATATTATACCTTATTTTTATATTGGACAATTTGCCTATTTATGCAAGAATAAAATAATTTATATAAGACCAAATCAATTTATAAAAGAGTATAATACCAAAGCATTCCACAACAAACCTAAAACAAAAAGACCAAATACATTAAAGCTCAAACAAAGCAAAACCTATAGAAAAATCTAGACAACAAAAAGTCAAAGACCACAATTTTATTAGTTTAGGCGTTTAGCTGCGTAAGTTTTCTACTTTTCTTTTTTCTCTACACAACTGCCAACGCCCAACCATCCATTGAAGCCACCGTCTTTTATTCTTCATTAACATCAGTACATCACAACTTCTTACTCGGTATGTATTCTATTATTAATTAATCTCAATTATTTCTATGTTTGAGACTTTGAGTTATTCTACTTGTTTATATTATTTCTATATTTGTTAGTTCTTATTTGTATAATTTTTAATTAACTATCTATAATTTTTATTGATGATATATTATTATTTTATCATGTATGTTCTTGGTTTCGATTTTGTTCTCATATTAGTTAGCCAAATCAAAAGACAAACAATCTGAGATTTGAGTTATAAATATTTGTGTGTTAGTTTCATATTGGCAATATTACTTTAGTTTTATGAGTCATGAAATCTGATCAAGTGCTGGAAATATTATTTGTTTTCGTGTAGATGACTACATTTTATCGTCAAAAAAGTGTCACTCCATCAAATATAAGCGAACCATCAATTATCGAAGGTACTAGTACTCATGATTCAATACCTCCTAATGTTGATATGCTTGATTTTTTTTTTCTTTTACTTTTCAGTTTTTCAATTTTTTTTAATAAATTTTTTGTTCTTCTTCATCTTCTTCGCTAGACCTCCACTGGAGGTCGAAATCGAGCTCCAATGGAGGTCGAAGTCGTTTGACCACCATTGAAGGTCTAATCGACTCCATGGAGGTTGAAATAGACCTTCAATAGAGATTGAAATCGACCTCCAGTGGAGCTCGATGAAGAAAAAGACGAAAAACTTCAAAAAAAAATAAAAAATTAGAAATTTCATTTTTGTCCAAGAAGTCTTAGATATTACAAAAATACCCCAAAAGTCTCGAATACATATTGTGTAGTTTCCGTGACTTTTGGGGTATTTTCGAGACTTATTAGATATTTCCGAGACTTATTCAATATTTTTATAATTTTTGAGACTTACTGGGTTTTTTTTAATTTTTGAGACTTATTGGACTTTTTTATAATTTTTGAGAATTATTTTATAGTTTTCGATGCTTTTAAGGTATTTTTGTAATTTCCGAGTACAAAAATGAAATTTTCCAATTCTTTATATTTTTTTCATCTTCTTCTTCATCGACCTCCATGGAGGTCGATTTGACATTTTGACCTCTATCTCCATTGGAGGTTGATTTCGACCTCTATTGGAGGATCCAACAAAGAAAACGAATAAGAAAAAAATGGAAAACTAAAAAGTAAAAAACAAAAAAACAACTAAAAAAAAACTGTAGGGGCATTTTTATCTATTTACCATAATATGTATCATTTAAACTCAAATTATTAAATGGGCCTTAAAATACACCATCAAAAAGGTGCTATATAATTTTCAAACCCTATTGAAAATCATCTAAAACATTGTATACTTTATAATAAATTTTAAGAAAAAAAAAGCCTAAACATTCTTAAGAGGTACAGAAAAACACCACTCCCAGAATCCAGATGAAACCTAATGGTAGGCCATACTTCAATATCAAATCAGCTCTAGTCAAAAGCTTCTTTATCTTCTAATATTAGACCATCTCCAACTTATTGCACTAATTTGTTGTAACTTTGCAGAATATTTTTTTTCTATCTTCAACATGTTGCACCAAATTTTACTTTAAAAAGAATATTCCCTTAAATTTCTTTTTTTTATTATTTCTCAACAATTAACATTTCACCCCATAATTAACATAATATTACAAAAAGTTAAGCAGTTAACAAATTAGTAAATTAAGAAATTAAATTTAATTAACTAAATATTGCATTTATTATTAAGTTAGGAATTCTTGAAATCATATACAATTGGAATAAATTTAATTGCATAAGGATAAAATTGTGATTAAACAAAACTTTTAAATAAAGGATACAATTAGAATAAATTATATTAAATAAAGGTAAAACTATAATTAAATAAACTTTCAGGAGTAAAAAAAACAAAACAAAATGCAGGGAAAGTAGCGCCAAGTTGAGAGCTGCGCTAGATTTGTTGCAACGCTTTTGACAAATGCAAAGTAGCGCAATTTATTGCGCTCGGTTGGAGAATTTTTTTTGCGCCACTTTAAGATTTGCCGCACCGGCTGGAGATGCCCTTAGAAAACTCTCAATCTTGAAATCGACGGGGTAATGGTGCCAACACTTAGTTTTAATCAACGGAAGCCCAACTGAGCAGTTCGAGATTTACAAGAGACTCCGCCAAGGTGATCCCTTGTCTCCTCTTTTGTTTAATATCACCATTGAAGTTCTCAACATGCTGTTGATTAAAGCTTCCAGTATTCACCTTATGGAAGGTGCTCGGTTTGGGTCGAATGAGGTGCATGTCACCCACCTCCAATTTGCGGATGATACAATCGTTTTTCTAAGGCCTAAGAAGGAGTATATTTTAAATTTGAAACGTACTCTTCGCTGTTTTGAGTTAGTCTCTGGTCTTCGGATTAATTTTCCTAAGTCTTGTTTAGTTAAAGTGGGGAAAATTAGGAATACTGAGGAAGTGCGGGCGGATTCTCTTAGATGTAAAGAAGTCAACCTCCCTATTTGCTACCTCGGACTACCTTTAGGAGCTAACCCCTGTAAAAAGCACTTTTGGGATCCAGTGGTCCAGAAGATCGAAAAACGTCTAGCTCCATGGAAACTGAGATTTTTATCTAAAGGCGGGAGATTGGTACTTATCAAATCCGCTCTTTCTAGCATTCCAACTTATTTTATGTCCATCTTTAAAATGCCGGTAGGAGTGGCCAAGAGAATCGAGAAGCTTCAACAGCTTTTCTTTTGGGGTGAAGGAGCATCGAACAAAAAACTACACACGGTGGATTGGAACACTATTTGCAAAAGCAAGGCAAACGGTGGCCTAGGTATTGCTCACATGTTGGTTAAGAATTCAGGTCTTCTAGCCAAGTGGTGTTGGAGGTATGGGTGTGAGGTTAATTTTTTATGGAAAAGAGTGTTATGTGCAAAATACGGGTCAGACACCAAGGATCTTCGATGGAAGTGGAGGAGTTCGACCAAAGGGTCTTTTTTCGTCAATACGATAAGCAGACTGGTCAACGAGGATTCTCAGGCAGCATGGATTATTAAAGATGGGATTCAAGTGGTTATGGGAAGGGGTGATAGAGTATGCTTTCGGGAAGACATTAAGTGGGACTCAATTTTGCTTCGTATAGCATTTCCAAGGATCTTTGCTTTGTCCACGAACACAGATGGGAGGCTGCTGGAGTTTGGACTTTGGCAAGGATCAAATTGGGTGTGGGAGGTGCCTTTAAGAAGAGCTCTTATGAGGTGGGAACAAGAACAATTGAATTGCTTTAATTTTGCACCGAGCTGTATAAAGGTAAGGAAGATGTTTTCAGACAAAGTGGCTTGGTCGTTCTATCCCCATGGCTTGTTCTTGGTCCGATCTTTTCGTAAGTGCTTGGAAGGTGATGTGCGTGGTAATCGTCTCAAGTCTTCACAGATTTGGAACAATTATTGTCCTCCTAAAGTTGAAATTTTTGTTTGGAATCTACTTAAAGAAAGAGTTTTGGTCAAGGACGTTTTGAGTCGTTTTGGGATGGATTTGAGCTCTGATATGAGCTGCCTTCTTTGTGGAAAGTGCTCAGAGACAATCGATCATCTCTTCTTACATTGCAGCTGGTCTAGGAATCTTTGGCTAGAGGGCATGAGCTGGTGGGAGGTGTCTTGTGATTCTAATGACAAGCTGATCCAATGGTGGGAAGGCTGGCGAGGTTTGTGCCCCAAGTCGAAGTCAATAAGGGCATGGTGCTTGCTGTTTTATGCCATTGTTTGGACAATCTAGGAATCTAGGAATACTTGTGTTTTTGAGGACAGAGAGGTTTCCATTGCTAACGCTTTGGATTTAGTCAAGTTTAGGGTGGGATGGTGGTTTAAGCACCATGGTCATGGTTCCCCTGAACCAATCTCATACATTTTGCTCAATATCATAGACCTTTGTGTCGACAAAAAGAAGCGTAAAAATCAACATAAGGAAGTGTGGTTCCCTCCAAGTGT
The DNA here is from genome assembly GCA_033220585.1 of Dipteronia sinensis. Classification (NCBI taxonomy): domain Eukaryota; kingdom Viridiplantae; phylum Streptophyta; class Magnoliopsida; order Sapindales; family Sapindaceae; genus Dipteronia; species Dipteronia sinensis. The sequence continues at coordinate 68,789,247 of CM065639.1, read as the reverse complement.
CAACGAGCTTAAGTTCAATGTTGATGGTTCTTCAAGAGGCAATCCGGGACCTGCGGGCATCAGGGGGTGCTTCGTAATGCAAATGACAGAATTTTGTATCTCTTTTCAGCTCATGTGGGGATAGAAGAATCGAATACTACAGAAATCTTGGCCATCCACAGAGCTCTCAAGCCGTGTGTTACCAAACCTGAGTTGAAGGGAAGAGATATGGTTATCGTTAGTGACTCCAAGGTGGCAGTCACTTGGGTGAACAATAGGGACGACTTTGGAAGCCTCAAACCCGTGGACCTCATTTACGACATCAGAGAATATATGAAGGCCTTCAGAGTGATTTCTGTGGTTTTCAAGCCAAGACATACGAATTCTTTCACTGATAATCTGGCTAAAGTGGGTTCCAGTAATATGGGAGATAGACTTGAATGGGGTGACATTTGATCTTGGGTTTTTGTTCTGGGCGTTGCTTGTGGCTTTGTTTTCTGTTGTTCTTTATTTGTGTGGCTTTTGGTTGGGTTTGTGGTCTGTGCTGCTCTGTTTTGCTATGTCTCGTGGTGTCCTGTTCCGACCTTCTAGCCGATGAATAAAACTATTGTTGTTAAAAAAAAAAACACTTGATACGACGAGAATGACAACAATTGGCATCTCTCTTTGTAATATATATGATCATAAAACCACTGTAATTCAAACGAAAATATGCTTAATAAATATTACAATTATCATCTTTATCCTACTACAGATATAACCTTTTAATGGACTAGGGATGAAAATTTTCACAGATTTTCTGAAATTTTCAATTCTACTTTCTGTTCTCATAATAATATATACAGGCAAACTATCAACTTATATTGTTATTTGCAATAATAAAAAATCGATAATATGTTAATTGATTCGATATTCAAAGAAAAGTAAAAAAGAAGAATAATAATAAAATGAAAATACCTGAATTAAGTTGTCATCTCCTTTCCATACTTCTATAGACAAAGTCCTCGGATACAAATCTCAAATATACCATCTAGGAAAGATGCTAATTAAAGCTGATGATAGTTCAACTTTATGCAAATACAAATTTCCAACTTTACGAGGTAGCGAAGTTGAATCGTTTCTAATTTCTTCTAAGTTAAACGAAATCTTTACGTATCACAACAAACCAATGAATACAAGGAAAGAAATTAATAAAAGAAAAGATTGTAACTAAAAACAAGTGAACGTTAGTTATGTAGGATTACTTTCTGACATTAAACATGAATTTAGATATATCTTCAACTTGATTAGACACTCTAAGAAATTTCTTTATATCAAAGTATCAACGTCCGGTGTGGGAAGTCTGAAACATGCCAAGCTCATCTACGATATCCGAAATCTTTTGAACGTTCTTAGAAACTCCAGGGTCACTTTTAACTCAAGAGCCAGCAATTCGTTTACAGATAGTTTAGCCAAAAAGGGGTCTGCTTTTTAGGGGGATTGTTTTTCCTCTGTTTTTGGGGTTCTTGCCCTCTCTTTTGTCTACTTGCTGTTTCGGCTTGGAGGCCTAATGAATAAACTTTGATGTTCAAAAAAATATATATCAATGTATCAACGTGGCCGGAATCACTTATTTTCCGTAAATATGGAACATTTATCGAAGAAATGGGAATCGAATTATTCTTTTAAGAGAAGTCAAGTAAATTTGGAGCATCGACATTAATTACCTTAAATTAGAGCATCCATCAAAGCTTATCTTCTTGAGTCGATTACTTGAAATCGTTACTTGAAATCGTAACACTTTCAAGGCAATGACAATGAATCACATTCAGATCCTTCAGCAAGGAAAGTTTTGAAACTATTGATGAGTAAAAGTTATAACAAATTTAGACACCCATCAATAACAATCCGCCCTCGTAGTGATCTAATCTGCTGAAGACTATGAACAATATTGATTTCGATTCTTTCAAAAATATTTGGGGTTACTTAAATATCAATAATCTTTAGTTTATAAGCTTCGGAGATATAAATACATTACATACCATAACAGTCTACCATTGACAACTTTTCAAGCAATAGGCATTTACAAATTACAAGACACCATTGTTTAAGCTCCAACAAAAACAACTTGAACAAGTCTTTAGTTGGAGATGAGGTTATCTGTTCTTAATTTTTCAGTAATCATAATGAGAGTGGTCAAAAGCAGTTGATTCATATCATATTAAGAGCAACAGAGAAAAAAAAAAAAAAAAAAAACCTTTTCCCACGTCAAGCCAATTTTAACTACAAATGCTTGCTAAGAAATTGATATAACAAAATTACACTTTCACTACTACACTACTACACACCAGCTGCTTTCCCTAGTCTCTGTCTCAAAATCTTCACTCCCATGTACCTGCAAAATCATAAAATCTCAGTTTCATTGTATCTAATTATATAATTTATAATATCGATTCACAACAGTGATTAGCAGGTTTTTTTGATTGTGTTTTATTATGGTTTATTACCTGCCCATCATCAGGACTGTGCCTTGAGGATTGGTTCCGGGGGATTCATTAAACGTCGAGCCATCGATCACACGGAGCCCGTGGATTCCAAGAACCTTGTAATCAGGGTTAACCACCTTGCCCACATGGCAGCCACCATGGAAGTGCCAAATTGTGATCACAGTGTCTTTGCAGAACTGTTCCATGGACTTAGTGTCATTGGTATTCTTCGGTATAAGGTTAACATTAGCCTTGACACTCGCATTGAGTATCTGCTCGACAGTTTGTTTATCGCATTGTGTGTAGTTTAAGAAATGTTGTGATTGCACAATCTTTGCAACCATCCGCACCCCATCTACACAACGCGCCAAATCATGCGGATGACTGAAGTAGTTGAAACTAACGGATGGATTGTCATCGACATTGGTGTTGATCAAGGTAAGTTCGCCTGTTGAAATGGGATTTGCAATCTTTTCGAGAATGAACCCTCCCTTGAATGCCTCATGAGGGAGTTCTCTCTTCCTTCTAATGAAATCTTGAATGGCTTCCGGTGTTCTTTGCTTTGGAGGGACGGTAGAGAGCTGCCCAATCTGGTTTCCGGACAAAAATAACAGTTCATGAAAAGTTGTTAATATAAGCTTCTATAATACTATTCTTATAATTCTCTCGTGCGGACCCTGACGTAATATACGTATGTGATCATGTGATAATTAGTGATCCTGGACGTAAAGTATGTATGAGGGTTTGCACTTGAGAAGCACCATACTATTCTAACTCAACAATTATCTAATCAAATTTGATCACAAACATGTGCATGATAGTGAAATCACTAGTTCATTCTTACCTCTGCCGACATGATTCCATGGTGGCAATGGAAGCTCTCGCTGGACTGCCCGAATCCACTGCTAGCTTCAATATACACACCGAGCTTGGTAATCCCAACGGTTTGTATTAGGGACTGATCAACTGGTCGATTAGAGGGAACGAAAATCGAGTTCATGGGATTGTCAGCCATGCCTTTTCCAACAAACTTGTTGTCAAGTACTACCGATATGTTGAGCTTTTCCAGTTCAGCTTTAGGTCCAACACCACTCAGCAATAGCATTTGCGGTGACCCAATTGCTCCACATGACAAAATTATTTCACTTTTCGGGTTATTAGCAAGAAACGCTTGATGTAAGTTGCCTTTTTCATCTTTGAATATCACTCCAACAGCCTTCGGTCGCTTCCCTGTGTATGAGACATTGCATAAATCATTAGAAGAGTTTCATTATCTTGAATCTTCCTAAGTAGAGATTTTCTACGAATTAAATTTGCCACATTTTGGACGTAGCTCATGATATCCGATAAATGAATTTTTCTTCATCAAACTATTATCATATATATGTACCTGACGTATCAAACACAATCTTTTGAACTGTTGCATGGATCAAGACAGTAATCTTTTTCGGGTTTGCATAAGAAAGTAGCTCAGCAGAGGTGTGCCGGCGACCAAACCTATCGAAAATGGTGCCACCAACTTTGGTTCCGTTTATATGATCATAGGTAAATCCATTAAAAGGTGACACTCCAACATCCAAAAGACTATCCTTCAGTGCTTTCTGCCACGGAGCAAGATTAGGATGGTGCGCGACTACTTTCTCCACCCATGGATACGACTTGTTCACTAACTTTTTACCCCATCCGACCCTCTCGATAAACCTGAAAGGCCAAGAAGCTTCGACATTAGCATAAGCTATACAAAGTTCGGTCCACTTGGGTTCGTGTGACCAAATTTTGATGGCACATAATTATTTACATGCCTAACAGTACTCAGATTCACTACCGAAAAGGATCTGTTTGTTAAATTTTATTTTCCAATTTAATCAAATAGAACATGTAAATTATGCATTTAAGAATATATAGAACTCAGTCAAATATATTTAGCGATAACGAAATAACGTTAAGAAGACATTTAATATGTTTCCGAGAAACACAGAACCAACAATTTGGTTTTGTTTTTCTTCCAAGTCAAATGGGGACATATACCAAACTCTGTCCCCAACTCATAAAATCAAAGAAAGAGATGGAAGCTCAGCTGCATAATCACACTTTCAAAATAAGTCACTCAATTATGAAAAATAATGTCGAAATAGGGTGAAATTTCAATTAAATCAAATCATAGTAGTGTGTAACTGTATACGGACCACACATGTCTAGAGTAGTGCTACATTATCACTCATTTTCATTTAGATCCAACTCTCATCCACCTACTAATCACTTTCTACATTATCACTCATTTTCATTTAGATCCAACTCTCATCCACCTACTAATCACTTTCAAGCATCATCATTTAATACAAAGAAACACAAAAGCAAAACACCATTAAAATGGAAGATGGGTTCATAAATGTTCCGCTATACTTGTACTATTCAATTGACATTAATATCATACCGTCAACACCGCCACCACCACTTTCGGAAACTCATAATAAATTCTAGCAATCTGAATGGATAGATCCATATCCTCTCACTTGTTCTACTGTTTGGATCTTGACAGGAAACGGATTTTTTTTCTAGACATCAATATATCAACATTAATCCTATCAAAATCAAAGACCAACACAAGTTAACAAATCGACATTATGTGTTGCACGGTCTATAACGATATTCGAGTTTAATTAATAGATATTGAAACGTATGTCGTGATCGTTCTATCCATCTTATAAAACTAAGATCGAAAACGCCTCGTTAAGCATCTAGCTTGTTTGGTGTGACATTCATGGTGCATTTTATGTCAAAGTGGAAATATTCAAAACAATGACAATGATATGTTGAGGTTTCCATATGAATGTCTACCTATTACAATTTACAACTACTATTAATCATTTCATGGTTGTGTTTGAAAATCATTATAAACTATTTTAAACTTAATTATCCCAATTCCCAAAAAATTTGACTATACTGTCAAAGTTTGACCCCAAAAAATTAAATTCGTACACGAAATATTCTATTCTTCAACTAAAATTAATTCTTGTTGAAAATAAACATACCCTTGTCAGAATAACTATACCAATATCTTAAACTAAACAAATCAAATCAATAAATGATCATACTTCCAAATGAACTAAATTTTTTTACTAAGATTTAACATTCTTATCATAATTTTTCTCTGGATCACCCTAGTTTTGTTAAGTTTTGCAATTTTATCTTTAAGTGAATTATTATAAATTATAAATATATATATATATATATATAAATACATAAGCATATATAACTAAATATTTTGTCTTGAAGAACAAGAAGAGACATAAAAGCACATACTCGGAATTCGCTCTGGTATAGAAACCAGCATTGATGCTAGAACCACCACCAAGGACTCTACCTCTTGCATTGAAGACACCATCATTGGAGATGAAGTACTGAGAAGCACTTTGTGGAGAAATATCTGCCAAATTCAAGTGGAAATTGGACAAGAATGAGACATTGACATTGTTGAAAGGGACACCCCCTCTCTCTAGCAACAAAACACTGAAGTTCTGAGAGAGAGTGGCAGCCAATGGACACCCAGCTGTGCCACCACCAACAATTATGTAGTCAAAAGCACTTTCTGGGGATCCTCTGCTTGATGAGAATGATGATGAGGAAGAGAATGAGCTTGCTTGTTTGATAAATGGGTACTTGTATTCATAGAATTGCGTTTTTCCTGCAATCAACAGCAAACACAAAAACACAAATTAAATTATGCTCATTGTTCAAGTCAAAGCACTTAAAATTTAAGTGCTTGAGCTTTGATAAATTTAGCATTTGAGTATTCTTACTTGCCCCACAAACAAAAAGTGCTTTTTTTTTTTGAAATTGTTTGCTAATATGTTTTTAAATGAAAAAATGGTATTTAAATTCTGAATTTGGAAAGGAAGAAAATGGCAAAATCATTGATTTCTAACCAAATTTTGTTCAAGTAAAATTTAACAGAATTACAGTTAATAAAAACCCAAAAAAAAAAAGAGACAAAAAAAAATTAAAGAGAGATCATTGCTTGATATTTTTTTTGCATTATCCACTGATGGAAAAAAAATTGAAGTTGAGGAGAGAGAGAGAGAGAGAGAAAAAGAAGAGAAGAGAAGAGAAATAGAAAACCTTGACAAGAAGAGAGCAAGCTGAGGAGGCAGCAAAGAAATGGAGGGAAAGCGATAAGGAGATTGTTCTTGAGAAATATTAGTGATAATGCCCCAACCAAAGCCATTGAAAGCCAGGTAGACAAAAGCCACTCACAGTCACCAGAAGAAGCTGCTACTTCCACCCTCTGTGGCTGCCTCTGGTTGGCCTTGTTTTGTGTGTGCTATAACTCATATATATATACCTAATTAACTCCTCCATGCAAAAATTTCATGGATAATATATGTAATACAAATTTAGTAGTACATTAATGTTTGTACCAACTATCTTTGTTAAAATATAAATTTAGTAGTACATTTATGTTTGTACCAACTATCGATCTTATCGTTTTTATCCGGTAACAAAACCTAAACTGCTGGTTGTCGATATGTTGTATAACTTAGATAACTGGTTCAGACCTCATTCTCTCTCTAATATATAACATTATATAGTATGAACGTTCTGATTTTAATTCCATTCTAAACTTGTATTATTTTACCAATAGGGGCGTAGCTCAACTGGTAGATGGACGAGCCTGGGGTTTGGACAAATAACTCCCAGATCAGCGGTTCGAATCCTACTAATGGTGAAAACTTTCAAAAAAATACCTGAATTAATAAATATATTGTCTCAAAAAAAAAACTTGTATTATTTTTCAGAAAGAATGGCTCTTAATTAACATGGAAAATTCATCATTTTCTATATCATCGTATTTCTTTTATACTCTTTGAATTTATATACAACACTCTTGTAGAGAAAAACATTCGAACATATGCATTAGTAGAAAAACTGATGTGGGACTGTTTCATATCCCATGCGGTGAGAACATCCAATAAAAATGAGACATATACGACATCATTTTTATTGGATGGTCTCACCGCCACGTACGTGGTGAGCCCGTCTCACACAAGTTTTGTTTTTCGTACATTAGAGAATGACTTTGCGAGTCTGCGTGTGTATATATAAAATCTATAATATATTTACATGATTATAAATATATTTAAAAACAATAATAAGAAAAAGTAATTAAAATGAAGGTCTCAACTGTTTTAAGAGGTGAGTGAAACTGGTAAACTCATTAATGGTGATATTGAATGCTAACAGTTGGAGTAGGAAGATGAACTGTTTTTTTTTTTTTTTTTATATGTGATTGAATCGTGGCTATCAATTATTTAGCTAAGATGGACAGCTCATACACACAGACCGGTCCTAGCTAAGTTTTAACTAAACTTTCCACATAATTATTTTTGGAACCTAGACTGTACAATGATCTCTCTATGTCAAAAAAAATACTCGGTCTAGATAGATGGATAATTAGATACCGTACAGAAAAACTATCTCTCTACGTTGTTTACATTATATTATGGCATTCAATTGCATGCTTTTTTGGGTAGACCAAAAAAACATGAAAAAAGAAACCAGCTGGGTTAGTTTGTCATAGAGTCAAAGCCAGCTCCATCAATCTAGGGGCCAATTTGAAATATTATAAAATGTTTAATAAAAAATGTAAATGAAAATATGGGGGTAAATAAAAATTAACTTTTCAAAACATTCGTGGGGCTAGCCCTCAAGTGGCTTCGTCATGGTTTGTCATAATTTGTGGTGTAGTATTTCCGGTTCGATAAATATTATATCATGTGGTATGAATATTCGATCAATGCTTTTTTATTTTTTTATATATACACGGTATTACTTTAGTGGTTAATCATGAACATCTGGAAAATATATAGGCATCCACAACCACAACCACAACCACAAGTAGTTGATAGTCTTTATAATACATATATTGAAAATGGAAATGAGAAACAAAATTTTCCATAAAGCTCGTCTCATAGTTGGGAAAGTTGCTCCCATTATTTATAGTTTGCACTTTGCAGTGAGAGATGAAACAAACTTAAATGCAGCATCTGAATTCCGTTGTGATATCGCCTGCTTTGTATTCTGTTATGCTGAAGTTTATCTCAAGAGAAAGATGGGAAAACAGTATGATAAAAGCAAGTAGTATATGATAAAAAAAAAAATCAATCAAAATAATGTGACAACTGGTTTTTCGTTATTATGTGATTCATTACGGCATCCTATACATTAAATTTAATCAATAAAAAGTTAACAACTTGATCGATAATTTTTAAATTTTACTTTTAAATCAGTTGCACGAATTTGGTATTATAAAAGTCTATTAATAACTACTTCAAAAAAAAGTCTATTTTTTTAAGGATAATTACTTCGATAACCATCAATTTATTAATACACTATTAAAATAGGCACTAGATTATGAATTGATTTCAAAATGACTATTTTTAACGAAAAGTATACACATGTCTTGTTTGGTGTGTGGCGTGTTGCCTCTTTTACACGCATATACACACTAGATATGCTATATTGCTATACACGTGTTTTGTTTGGTGTGTGGCGTGTTGCCTCTTTTTCTTCTTGCCTTTGGCTTCTGCAATAAAATCTGCCTTTCAACAAAAAAAAAATTTGCTATATACGTATATATATATTAAATATAATTATTCGTTTCCAAAAATAAAAGAAATGATTTAGATCAATGGACGTATCTCTTCTTTGTTTTTTATAATTTTTAGATTTTATAGTCTTAATCTTCTCAAATATATATAGTTCAGATATGCTATATATATACACACACTAAATATAATTATTTGTAGGAGGGTGTTTTGAGATATGTTATACGTATATACACACTAAATATAATTATTCATTTCAAAAAACAAAAGAAATAATTTAGATCAATACACGTGTCTCTTCTTTGTTTTTTTAGATTTTATAGCCTTAACCTTCTCAAAATATATATATATATATATATATATATTGTTAGGCCTCTCTGATACCCTACATATACCGAATCAACGGAGTCACCGTACCATGTCATCCGAAGGTTACGGTCCACCGAATACTGTCGATGCCCTCGAAGTGAATTATCGGATGACTTACCATCCGCCTATAACATCGGATGTCAGCTGCCTGGTGACTAACCTCCGACCTGTTTGGCGACATAACTCTGACATGCCAGAAACAACTGTCACCATCCAGCCAATCACAGGTAGCCATGAAGTCACCTATGTCAGAAGTCAAGCCTATATATACCCCACTACTTGTACCAAAAAAAGGCTTTTGGACAAAATTTAGGAAAAGAGATAGAAAAGGACACTAATCGGAACTTGTTCCATCAGTCTGTAATCTTGTAAATTACATCCGATCAATATATAATAGTCTGGTTTAGACCATCTATCAGGGTTTCAATCTGATACTCATATTTACATACAACAGTTGGCGCTAGAAGGAGGGGGTGTGTCCAGCACCTTCGCAGTATAAATTACAAATGAATCCGAACCAAGGGTTTCAGGACCCCAACCTCTACTTAGGCCTCCAACCCCCGGAGGTTGGCCAAGAACCGAATGCAGCTCAGCAAGGACCACAGCCTGAACCGTATAATCCTCCTTATCAACCCCCTATACACCCGGGGCCAGCTATCCCACCAACGCCACAAAACTCTGGTTACGGGTACTATCCATATCAGACGCAATACATGCCCCCAGGGTACCCGCCGGGATACCACCAACCCGGGTACCAGCCAGGGTTCCAGCCCGGGTTCCACGGACACCAATCGTATTATCCTCCGGGGTTTCATAACCCCTACTTCCCGGCAAGACCTCCACCGTTGTACGCCCCGCAGCAAACACACCAACTTTTCCAGCAGGCAGACGATCCAGTAATACGTGGGATCACCAGCTGCCTGGACACATTAGCGCAGAATGTTACCAGGGTGATCAACGTAGTTGACGGCGGAGGACACCAAGGTGACTCAGACGAGGTCAACTCCCGAGCAGAAGAAGGAAATACCGGAAACCCTCCAGGGGGTACAAGGAGGAACTATCAGCACACCACGCAATTCCAACCAAACCCGGTGGAGCGTATGAACCTACAGCAGCCACAGAAAGTGGCGGGGACTACCCGCAACAGAGAAGAACGCGACGGCTATGTCCAGGAAGAAATGCCTCGACGGATAAGGCACCGGCAGAAAATGGGTGAGAGAGTGGAACAGGTTAACTATGACACTGAACGAAACACCTTGGCCGATCCTGAAGCCTTCCGCATCCTTCAAGATCAGCTCGCGGAGATACAGGATCAAATAAACCTTGGTAATCGCGGACGCAAACGAAACCGGGAGAGCCCGTTTACCGATGAGATCTCCACCACAGAAGTCCCAACGAACTTCAATTGCCACGAAAGGATATGTGCGGCTTTACCGGCACCGAGGACCCCGAGGATCACGGAATACTGTCACCAAAGGTTACGGTCCACCGAATACTATCGATGCCCTCGAAGTGAATTATCGGATGACTTACCATCCGCCTATAACATCGGATGTCAGCTGCCTGGTGACTAACCTCCGACCTGTTTGGCGACATAACTCTGACATGCCAGAAACACCTGTCACCATCCAGCCAATCACAGGTAGCCATGAAGTCACCTATGTCAGAAGTCAAGCCTATATATACCCCACTACTTGTACCCAAAAAAGGCTTTTTGACAAAATTTAGGAAAAGAGATAGAAAATGACACTAATCGGAACTTGTTCCATCAGTCTGTAATCTTGTAAATTACATCCGATCAATATATAATAGTCTGGTTCAGACCATCTATCAGGGTTTCAATCTGATACTCATATTTACATACAACATATATATATATATATATATTGTTAGGTTTTGGCTCGTATTCTCAAGTGAACCCAATGTGAACCAAACGAGACTCAACTGATGTTGGAACTTCCTGGAGACGTGGGATACGTTTGGAAGTTAGAGTTGGTGTTTGAGGGATCTTGAAGACCGAAGAAGAGCTGAAGAAATGGATTATGGAAGAAACTGCGGCGTGGAACGCGATGCGGACAAGCGCATGGATCGTGGCACAGGGAGCGGTCAATTCCAGTATGTATAACGCGGTGTAGACCGCGGCGGAGGCAAAGGCACTAACCGCGGTATCCTGAGCGGTTGACTTCAGTGGCTTTTCCTCGGTGTAGGGAGCGGGGTGCACACCGCAACCTAGTTCGCGGTAATGGCATATTTTTACTGAGATCATGAATGTTGCGCGAAAAAGGAAAGGTTTTCTTCTAGGAAATTCTTGTGCTTATCGAAAAAGAAAAAGAGTTTGTCTTCATGAAGAATAGGAAAGTCTTATGCTTGAAGGAAAAGATTTATACTTACAAGAAGACTTGTCATAAATAAGAAATATTGCTTATGTGGAATAAGTAATTCTTGTATATTTAGGAGTAGGATTTCCTTTTATCTTAAACTCCCTATAGCTAGTATAAATAGATCTTGTAATTAGGTTATTTTGTGTGGAGTCAAGAAACACCATGTAACATCAGAGAGTGGTGAGATCCGGGTGAGAGACCCAAAGGAATATCCGGGGAGGGATCTAAAGGAATATTAGTGGATCAAGTTAGAGATCTGTGGGTGATATTCATGGGAGACCTAGGGGATATTGGGGGGTTCTTGGTGAGGATCTTATGAGTGTTGTGAGAGTGGTTTGGGGTTGAGGTATGAGAGAGAATCCTGGAATATATTTGGTTGTAACAATTTATCATATAGTGGAACTTTTTCTGTCGTCCTGACGGCCCGTGGTTTTTTACCCGATTTGGGTTTTCCACGTATATCTTATGTTGTGATTGGTTTATTTTCTCTCAGCTATTTTTCTGTTATTGACGTTATTAATTGCTATGAGTTATGGGCGTATGTTAGGCATGTCGCTTCCGCGATCATCGGTTCAAATCCCTAACATATATATAGTCTTTCTATTGTCAATTCAAATTTATATAAAATATATCAGTTACTTGCATGTGGACCATTGGATTTAAAAGAGGCTTTGACAAGTGCATGCAACCAAGTCGCTGATATATCTTATATCAATTCGAACTGACAATAGAAAAATTGTATATATATAGAGCATATCTCAAATATATATATATATATATATATATATATATATTTGAGATATGTTATATATATACACATTAAATATAATTATTTGTTTCAAAAAACAAAAGAAAAAATTGATTTTCAAAACACATCTAGAATAAATTAATGTCATCTCTTTATTTACTAAAATGTCACTAATATGATGAAATGACCATTAATGTTACACTTTTCGTCAAAATGGTCATTTTGAAACCAATTCCCAATGTAGTTGCCATTTTAATAATGTGTCATCAAATTGATGGCTGTCCGGGGTAATTATCTTCTTTTTTTATATCGAGAATCCCAGATTTCGTCCAAACATCTATTCGCTCATCCTCTCCCAAATGCATGACTCGCAGTAGCTTGTATGTTGGTTGTTGTGGAGTATCACACCTCTGGCTCTGGCCCCATAAAGATGTAAGCAAGTAAATCAAAACTCACCCCTCGTCTGTATAAAATTCAAACTGTTGAGTTAGGTGTCATGTAAACCTCAAGCTCGTCTAAGCTATTGCCTTGAGGGCTGGCCCCAAGAAATAAAAGTCTATTGATATTTAATAACCCATTAATTTGTTTCTATTTTAGTCAATTCACTAAACAAGTCAGGTCATTTAATTTTATTCATTTCGATCTAATGGGGTACGGGTACATATATATTTTCAACATCATTGATTAAAAAAATTATTTTCTGTTAAAGGTCAAAAAAAAAATTCAACATCATTGATCTTGACCTTCCAGCCAATATTAATTTGCTTTTTATTTTTGAAATAATGTTAATTTTCTTTTAGAACATTAATTAATGCAATATAATTAAATTTAATCTTAATTAAAAAAGAAAAGACTAAGGGGTCGTTTATTTTTTTATCTCAAAACTGAACGGTTCTGAATTTTTTTAAAGACTGAAGAGAGACTGAAATCTGAACTTGAATGACATGTTTTTTTTTTCTCACATCTGAATGTATTGTCAACTCGTTTGTTTTTTAAAAGTAAAATTGTCTAAAAATAATTAATTTTACATTTATATCCATGTTAAACAATTATACATATAATATGGAATAAAAACAATCCAAAAATAATAATTATATATGAACACATATGATCATGATTTTCTTCTTCGATTACAAACAAACTTCAGTTTTACTGAGAAAAAAAAATGTTTTTTAAAAATAAGAGGGACAATAAGAAAACTCATACAAAACACTTTAAATATATATATATATATATATATATATATATTATATATATATATATAAATACATCACCATAATACCATAATAAAATATTGATATGAAACACCGATAAGAGAAGTGATTATGGTTCTTTTTTAATTTTAAATTAATTTTAAAGATATTTAAAATAAGTAATATATTAAAATAAAAATTTCTATACCATATATAATTTTGATGAAATTAAAAATATGTTATATATATATGAAGGATAATATCGAAAGAAAAGATTTTGGATTGCATTTAATGCAATTCAGTGATTTACAATTAAGTGAATAGTCATGATTTTTTACTTTTTATTTTAAGTTGTTTTTTTTTGTATTTTAAAGTTGTTTGACCACTTAAAAAAAAATAAACAAAACAACTTAATAATTATGATTTAGACCCATGAAGTTTTAAGTGGAAAAAACAAACGACCCCTGATTAGGATGAGTGTAAAAATATAATTTACATCAAAATGTTCAATCTAATCTATATTAATTGGTTTCAATCATTTTAACAAATTGAGTTAGATTACATATTAGGATAATCAATCTATTTTTATTTTGTTTTAATGGAAATGTTATTTTTTTTCTTCTTAATAAAATAAATAAATAAGTTAATCGAATTTAAGCCCTTTTTAGTTTTTTAATTGGTGTAGTATTTTTTTACTTATCCTAGTATATTTCAGAATTTAAAATCCAAGACAAAATTGTACGTAGTAGAAAATCTATAATTGTTTTTCACCTTTTGTTTTTGTAATTATTTTTTTTCTTAATTTTCTTTTCTTTTAAACCTCTTTTTGAATCATTGGATTTCAATGTATATTTTAATTGCTCACTCATATCCTTATCTATCTGAAGTCTGAACTCCTAAATGCTATTTTTTATGTTTAATAAAAAAAATGCAGTTTGTTAGTTTGGTTGTTCAATAGAAAACAAACAATAACACTCATTTAAAGGAGTATTCAATTTGTAAGGTTATCAATTTAATTTATGTATCATTGAATGAAAATAATTATGAAAAGAAATTAAACACTTTAATTAACTAAATAATTTCCATTGTAAAAAGGTTTTTACAACTGTTATAAGTTCTAACTGCAAAACTTTTTATTATGATAGTATTTACAACACATATTTACCACATATATCGCAATATATTTTCTCCTATGTTGGTGAATAGAGTTGAGTTCAGTTATTTTAAACATATTTATAATACACAAATTCATTTCATTATTTTTACTATGTAAGTACTTTTTCTACTCAACTATACTGTTTTTTTATAAGCAAAAATGATAAGGTGAATAAATGTGTTATGAATATGTTTATGGTTATATGTCTACCGGAGAACCAGTTGACATAACTCAAGACTTTTCTCATTTTTTTTTCAAAAATTATTTTCAGATCACGAATTAAATGTTGATGCCAAGCTGTATACATTTATACATTTTACCTCCAATATACATAAATGTTTATTTGGTACAAAACTTTAATTGTTTTGTTTCAGTACTTTTCCTGACTGAGACCTTTCAAGTCATCAGATTCTTGTGTGAATTAAATTAACACATTTAATACTCAATATTTATTGTGAAAGTGGTGGGTAGTTACAGACTTACAGCTAGTAATTGCCAAAATTTCTTCAACAAGAACAAAACCCCCCAGACTTCTTATTCTTTTTACTTATATTATATATACTTCTCTGGTCAAGTATAATTTATTTTTTTTGAAAGACTTATAAAGCATTATTTAAATACACATGTATGCAAAGTTTACAATTTTTTATTGAAAAAATTATTCTGTCATGAAGATTTCAATTCAAAACTTAATTTCAGATTATGTACGGTTTACATAACTTGATTCTTCTCAATTTTTAGAGTGCATTTACTAATCATGAATCTCAACGAGAGAAAGAGAACTTAACTTCTGATTAGTGATTACAATACAATGTTTACTAAGAACGATTGTAAATTAAATTACGTGGATCCCATACGGCACACACATATCGAGAATTAAGTTTTTGTTGGAAATGAAACTTAATTCCCTATTCCCACATTCTCTTTCTGATTCCCTTTTTCCAATGAAAGTTGATTCCGTAATTGCATTCTCTTTCTAATGAAAGTTGATTCTCTTGGATTAATTAGTAAACAATGTAATTACAAAACCTGAATTGATCGAGTTCAATTTTCATCATTAGAATTTTCGAATAGTAAATGCATTTTATAGTCATAAAAACTCGAGACTGTTAACCCGAACACATAAAAAGATAGATTTGTGAGTTTTCTTTCTTCTTTTTTTTGGTTAGGAGAATCTTGTACAAAAAGGAACATCTTCATCTACGGTCACAAAAGTTAAGTGACCTAATTGAATCCTGAAACTAGGGTACAATGTACCTTCTCTAACACACCACACACATTGATTGATAAGAACACAAGAGGCACCACCACTTAGAGGACATTTACCCCACAGAATTTACTCACTAAATTTAACATTCCACCCACCAATTTCTTCTTATGTGTCATGTTCTCATTGGTATTTCTCTTCTACAATATTGGAACCTATAAATTCCGCCTCTTGTGTTATCTATATCATGCAAATAGCCAACTAACCAATGTTCCAATCTCAACAAATAGAGGTGTTTAATGGTTTGGAAGTACCGCAGTTTTAAGGTCAAATCGGGTTTAAGGGCTGCAAAAGGGTTGAATTTAACGATCTATGGTCTAGGCTGTCTAGCTCAATTGTCTTTTATCTCTCTCTAGGGAGTAGACTTTAGTTCACCTTTGACTTGACTACTCTTTAAGTAAGCTTTTCTAGTCTTGTTATTTTATAAAAAATAAAATTATTTCCAAATGCCAAAATCTCTCACATATTTTTTGTACTATTCTTCAAAGTAATGACACATCATTTATATATGTTTTGTCATCATAGGGGACTGGGGACTGCCTTGGTGTCCCATTTGTATGGAAGCTCTATTTTTGAAACTCACAATAATAACTAATTATAAAATGTATAGTGTTGTATGTAGAATAATAGAATTATCTCACTTTAATTAATTTTTTTTTTATATATAAATTCCATATAAATGATTCAGTTTTCGATTAGCTTTTAAAGTTTTCTATACAATCTATTTCTTGTATGGGTTATTAGCACCGGTCCATTTCGAACTTTACACCCATTTATATTTTAGCCCCCTGAACTTTTTTAGGCGTTAAACCCCCTGAATTCTCATTCTCTTTGTACTTTATTCAAAATCCTAATGTCGTTCATTTTTCTATCAGGGTATATTGTACTAAGTTCCCCTGATTATATATATAATTGTATCAAACCGAAAACAATATAATAATATAATCCAAATACCCCTTTGACCAAATTTTAAAAATTTAAATAATGGTTAAATAATAATAAAAATCTGATTTTTTATAAATTAAATTAAATAAATAGAGAAATGAAAAAACTAAATTGATTTAAAAATTATTTAAATTATCTTTTTTATGTAAATATTTCTAAATATAAAACTCAGATGAATTATCATTTAAATTATCTTTTTTATTTAAATATCCATAAATATCACTTGTTCATTTACAATAACAGTGGTATTAATAATATCAAAACAAAAATAAAAAAAATTAAATAATAATAATTATAAAACAATAAAATAATAATAATGATAATAATAATCATAATAAAAAAATAATAATAGTAATATAAAAGAATAATAATAAATTATTTAAAAACAATACGTAGATATTTAGATTGATTTCCCCTATCTATCTCAAATATTCAGGGTGGTGATCAAATTACTAAAAAATTAAAAAAAAAATTCAAGAAAATTGAAATAACATTTTTTTCTAATTTATTATTATTATTTTACATATTATTATTTTATTATTTTACTATTATTATATTATATTATTATTATTATCATTATTTTCATTATTATTATTTTTTATATTATTTTTTTATTATTATTATTACTTTTTTTATATTAATAATACCCTTATTATTGTAAATGTTTGTAAATGAGCAAGTGATATTTAAAAATATTTAAATAAAAAAATTAATTTAAATGATAATTCTGCTTATTAGTATTTAAAATTGAAAATCATTTATTATCATTATTATTATATTATTTCAATTTTAAATACTAATAAGCAGAATTATCATTTAAATTAAATTTTTTAATATTAACAATTCTTATTATTTTTTAATGGTTAAGATGAATTTATTTCAAACCAAGAACAAGAAAACCAAATGTCATGTAACCTCATCTAGGATTTTGATTGACATTACAACCTCAACTTATAGACCAATTTGATTAAATGATTTGACATTATAACCTCTCCCTACAAGGAATTAAGTTTCATTTACTGGTTGCCTTTTCTAATTTCTTCATTTTCCAATGGATATTAATTCCCCTTTGATTTTCATTCAAAATTAGAGGACATTTACCCCACAAAATTTAGGCCTCTTGCAAATATGGTTGGACGCTCCCTGAGGGTCTCCACAATCACAGTTCAACGCTCGGTGTGTGTATATATTTGTATATATTTCCGTTGTCCCACCTTGGCCATAATATCCCAAGTGTGGGGAGTTTTCTCCCGGTTCTGGGAGCATCCATTTCTCTAATTGTGAGAGTGACTGTATATCATTTGTGTCCTCTCCCCGATGGTGGGTGTAGTATTCCGGGTTGCGCTTGTAGAGTCCAATCTCACCGGTCCAGGTAGTCAGTTATACATAAAAAAAAAGAAAAAATTTACTCATCAAATTTAACATTCAACCCACCAATTTATTCTGATGTGTCATCTTTTCATTGGTTATCTATATTGGAACCTATATATTCCACCACTTATGGTATCTATATCATGCAACTAGCCAACCAACCTACCTTCCAGTCTCTACAGATATAGGTATCAAATGGTTCGGTAGGGCCGCAGTTTTAAGGTCAAATCGAGTTTGAGGGCTGTGTACAGGGTCGAGTCTTAAAATTTTTTGACGAGGTCCAACCCTACCCATGAACCCCGTTTAAAGCGGTTGAAGTTTTGGAATACGAGGCTTGTCTCGAAGGTCTTCTTTTAGTTCAAATTGTTAACTTGGCTCATGAAAAATGCCCTCCTAAGTCTAAATTGAGTTTCTAATCCTATTTCTTCGATCAACCATTGTCGGCGAGACTCAAATATAGCGTTCTATGGTCTAGCTCAGTTGTCTTTTATCTAGTGACTAGACTTTAGTTGACCTTTAAGTAAGCTTTTGTAGACTATTATTTTATAAAAAAAATAAAAATATTTCCAAATGCCAAAATCTCTCACGCTTTTTTTTGGGTACTATTCTTCAAAGAGATGGCAGATTTATATATGTTTTGTCATCAATGTGGAATGGGGAGGGCCATGATGTCCCATTTGTATGGAAGCTCTATTTTTGAAACTCACAATAATAACTAATTATAAAATGTATAATGTTGTATGTAGAATAATAGAATTATCTCACATTAATTAATTATTATTATTTTTTGATAAATGAAATATTAATGATTCAGTTTTGATTAGCTTTTAAAGTTTTCTATACAATCTATTTCTTTGAAAGATAAAATCTAATATAGTTTTTAAAATTCAATTGAAAGTTTTTGATTCATTGATTATTCTAAAAAGCAAACAATATGTTTTCTTTTTCTTTTTCTCTTTTTATTTATTATTCTCAGACAAAATAAGAAAGGATAGTGGCATGACATGTATACGAGGCAGAGCCCAAGATGAATTTATTTCAAGCCAAGGACAAGAAAACCAAATGTCATGTAATAACAAATATCCACCTCAAAATTTTTAATATATATTTTTGACAGCAAAACCAAAAATGAGATTTAATTCACGTGTAGAAACTAGAAAGCTACCTCCCATCCAGCTGTTAAAATGGTTTGAAATATTTTTGTGTGGGAAAAAAAGTTGAAAAGATATTCAATTAACCAAACTGTTCTAAGTTGTTGGATAGTTGTATCAATGATCAATCTAACACTTTACCCAAATTTGGTATGTATCTTTATTTTACTTACAAGTTTTAAACGATTCATATGTTTACCGTTCAATGGATATCGACAGTGAATGACATATATTCAATTATTAATATTTTAGTTTCGAGTTATTGCACCTATATTAGAAAAAAAAAATCTTGATTTTTGACCGTATTTATAAATGAGAATATTAAGGATGTGTCTGTAGCGTTTAAAAAAATGAAAAATGAAAACAACGGTTTTTTTATTTTTATTTTCGAAGTCTGAAAACTCATTTAGTAGTATATTCTGAAAGCAGATTACTTAAAAAAATTAAAAAAGGTTTTTGATAGAATAACCGATAATGTCAAATCAAGTTTGTGCTTTGATTGACATTATAACCTCAACTTATAGATCGATTTGATTAGATGATTTGACATTATAATATTTTTCATACAAAGAATTAAGTTTCATTTGCCAGTTATCTTTTCCGATTTCTTCATTTTTTAATGGATATTGATTCCCTTTTATTTTCATCCAAGATTAGAAAAATATACCCTAATCTGGAAGAAAGACATTCATTTAGATCTTGTCTCAGATTTAATTTTCTGGTGGTATCAATGTGATTAATTAGGATCCTACACTAGTATTATGAACTTAATTAAATCTTAGTTATAGGCAACAATGGTTGAGAGGTGGGAATAGTACAGTGACATTACCTAGGAGTATGCCAAGACAGTCCTGTCCTTAAATTGTACTATAATCTAATCTTCCTTTGTTTGCAAAATATTGAACTACATTTGAGGTCGCCTAACTTTCACTACAAGAGTACAAGACACAAGTCATAAAAATTTTAATTTGATGATTTTTTTGGTGACATTTTAGTATTTTACATCACATTTGTTACATGAAATTTGGTAGAATGTTTTATTAAATTAGACTACAACTGTTATAGGGCAATAGCCAACCCTAGAAAGTTGGCAATTCAATACACATTCATGTAGTTTGGAAAATAGGTTGAGATCTCGCCCTTTATAGGAAGGTATTTATTATATGAGATTGACTACACGATTGAAATTGTGTGTACTATTCTGTTGTTTTTAGAAATGGGCTTTCCCCCATATGGTTTTGAGGGTGGGGTAGGGGCAAACTTGGCACCCATTTTATAAATGGGGAAGGTGGTGGTGGGACTTCCCCACAAACCATTCCCCTAATATATATATATATATATATATATATATATATAATATTTTAATTTTAATTTATATCTAAAGTTTTAACAATTAAAAAAAAAACTAGTAACTTAAGTTAGTAGTTACTAACTAGTACATGAGTATTTGGACTTCTATTGTGTAATGTTCTAATATTGTATTTATTTTGGATTTCTTTAAACCAATTATATATTTTAGAACGAATATTTTAACATGATCAAACTACAGACTGGAATTATCTGATTCCAAATTCTGAATTCTAATGTTCGGATTAAGAATTGAAAATAAAAAGAAATAGAGGGAAATGAGGTTTGGGCTGGGGGAGGGGGAACCTGCCCCCAAAACACCCCCACCCCCAGTCCCCCCAAATGGGTTTTAGAGGAGGTGGTGGGGGAAGGGTTGAGGAATGGGAGTGGGGGTGGGGTGGCGGGACTCTCCCCTGCCCCATTGGGCACCCACGCCTATCCCTAGTTGTTTTCTCCTAAATCTGAATTAATTGTAATAATTTAATATATATATATATATAGTGATTTTCTCTTAGTGCACACTGATATAACTTATGTTAGTGCGTTGCATGTGGACCACTGATTATGGAGAAGTTTTGATAAGTGCATACCCTTTGAGTCAAAGTCTGTAAATCTAATGATCCACATCCAACGTACTGATATAACTTATGTCAGTGCGTTGTATGTGGACCACTGCTTATGGAGAAGTTTTGACATGTGCATACACTTTGAGTCAAAGTATGTAAATCTAATGATCCATATCCAACGCACTGATGAAGTTATATCAGTGTGTTATATATATATATATATATATATATATATATATATATATATGTCAAAATACAAAAACAATTATAATTAAAGCGTTATCTTGGGCTTTGGCCAAATGGGCTCTTATTGCATGGGCGTATATAGTGTTTTGCAGAAGTGGGTTTATCTACGAGTTAATGAATTTCGAGTGACGATATTTATACCCTTTCAAAACTGTATGTACACCCAAAATTATTGTTTTTCTCAAAATTCCAACATTGCCCGTATATAATTATTAAAATCATAATAAATGCACATATATCAAATAGATCCAATCATTGTTATTTTTATCTTTTGATCTTGGCTAAAAGTCTGCAATTATCATCCCTATGGCTGAAATCTGATGATGCTGGTAATGTTATTGTGGAGATTAATGGAGATTAGTAGTTCTAATTCTTTATTGGATGACGTTGGTGTTGTAACTTGTAATTGATGATGTAAAAGCCTTATGAAAGGTCTTTGGAGTTGTTTCTCGTCAGAAAAAAAAATACAGCATCTCTCTTTGTTTTTATTTTATAATTTTTTTAGTTTATAATATTTAATAAAAAAATAAGGAATGATATTTTTAGTAATATATAGGGTGTGCTTTCAGATTATAACATTGTAATATCTAATATATAGACGATTGATCCACACGATATTAAATTCATTTTTTGAGGGGGAAAGACCGTTACAGTAGCTTACTGTCTATTCAATGTCGGAATTTATTGTAAGACTTTAAAAAACTAAGAAGACAAACCATTAATTTACAAAGTTCTATTAGAATAGACAACAAGAATTTGGTTCTCTAATTAATTAGTTGAATAAATAAGCAACACCATTTGTGAAATTAAAAATACAAAATAGAGCAGCACTACTACTACATTCCACAAAAAATTTAAAAAAATGAGGAATTTTTTTCAAAGAAAAAAAAAAGCCAAGAATTCGTGGGAAAGCACAGGGTCATACAAATTTTAGACCCGGCTGTTTACAATTACAATTTTGTATCAACTAATAAACACAATCAAACCCACCACCCAATTCCACCAATATTTTGAAACCAAAAAAAGAAAGAAAAAAAAAACTCAAAAAACAATTGATGATTAAATTAATAATAATGCTCCTGGCAACAACTGTGCACAAAGTCACTGATTAAGATTGTGTTGATGAACTCTCCTGATTTCCAGGTTGTTGAGCAGAGATCCAATCTGATGCGGCTGCTTGCGTATCAGATTCGCTATGTAGATTAACCGATAGAGGAGTGACCGCAACCTGTAATTTCGAATGACAAATGTAACAAGTAGAGTCAGGAGGTTAGATATTGCTAGATGAAACTGAAATTCGTTGAAGTGTGGAAATCATAACTTTCGAAACAAGTCTGTATGACCTTTTTTTTCTTTTCTATATAACTAAAAATCTCCTCAGTCCTCATGTTTCTTCATATATCGGGATCTAAGCTCGGGACTAATTCCGGAAACAAGTGGGACTGCATGGTTGGAACCAAAGGTATTTTACAACGAAACCTAAGGGTTCGGAATAAGCCATCTAGTTACGCCTAGCATTCTAGAATAACTTCTCAATGTGGTTTTCCATAGCATTTAGAAAAATTCTTCATTTGGTTTTCATGGCTTTTAGAATAATATCTCAATTTGGTTTTCCACGGTATCTCGAATAACTGAATAACTTCACTACATCTCTTGGTTTGTCCAGCATGAGGAACAATTTCATATTAACGGATCATACGATCAGCCTAGACGAAATTTATATTAAATCAACTGATTTCCACATAAAAACGTGAAACTAGTTAACAGGAAAAGGTGGCTTTTTTACTTACAAATCCATTTTCAAGCGCTCTGAAGTCCAGGTCCTCATCTGTATCTTCCTGCTCCTTATCCAGAAACTGCAAATTATCCATAGCTAAGTTAATTTGTAGCTATGCAAAACTACAAATCATTTTGTGAAAGAGAACCATAAGGTCCAAAAGCCATAATGATTCAAGAAGGCATGCAAACAAAGAAAAGGAACCAGTAAAAGAAGAAATGCATATAGTATATACACACTGTGACTACTCCAAAGTAAAGACATTTGAGTAATGTTTATTGCAACTATAACGGAATCTCCCAAGTGACAACTTTTGGGAAGTTTCAAGCTACTCAGAATTAAAGGAGCTGATAATTGTACATAGCCTATCTGCAATTTTATTATATGCTACACATACCAATTTCCTAATGAATGACCAACGGCTAAACTGACATTTGCACTTCTTTTTTCCGGTTTTTCCAACTCTAACATGCCATTAGAGATTCTCCTCACAGCCAATACAAGTCATTATTAAATTTTCTTACAAATGCAAATTCAGTAGTCAGAATATTATTTTTACCTCTAGTCGAAAGTACTTCTTGACCCGGTTGGAGTTGGATTTTGCTGCAGCTCCAACTGATTCAATCTCCACATTCTTCTTTTGTGTGGTCAAACGGCGAGCTGCACCCTGAGAAAGAAAAAAACGGTGTAAATCCAACCACTTGAGATGAAAAAAAAAATTAGTAAATATAAATCACAATTTAAAGCTACTCACAGCGGCTGAGGCATCTCGACTAAGCTGCGCAAGCTGGATTCCAAGACTTTGTTGATTAGACATGAAATGTCCAGCAGAAGGATGACGGTTAGCAGAAACAGCTTGCCAGCAAAGAGTGGATCTCCACATGCTTTGCTTGGTAGATTTGAAACCCTGTCAAGCAAAAGATTGAAAAGATAGTAATATTAACAATGGGTAAAATGTAAAATAGGTAACAAATTCGATATCACTGAAGACAAAAGCCAATAGATATAAGAATATAGCTCTGCTACAAGATCAAGTAAAGTAAGCACAAAAAGGAAGTCAGGCACTTATGCAAATCACTTTATGCCACATGCAGGGTATGCCAATAACAACCTGGCACTGGGCCAACAACAAAAAGAAGAAAAAAAATATCATCTTATTTAACCATTTTTAGCAAAAGTAAAAAAAAATTGTGGATAAGGCTCAAGAGAGACAGCAAGGAAAAGTAGAGTTATTCTCTCAATGCTAGCAATTGTAATGCTTTGTGCTTTTCAGAAGGATGAAGTTTATATAACAGTAATAATAAGAAGAAAAAGAAAAGGGAAAAAAACACGGATAAAGTGACTGATGGAAAGAAATTAATAGGTCGTGCTTTTGAAGAGATAGATTTTATACAAAAGAACGACCGGATCCTAAACCAAAATTACAATGTGAGAAGACTGCACCAAATCATTCTTTTTTGAAAAATCTCCAACCCCCTAAACCCCACTTCTAACACCAACATAGCCACTGCCACTATGACTTATAACAATCACTTCTAGAAATTCTGACTCATATTGCTAGGACATCAATCCATATATTCAAATATCACAATGTCAAATAACGGTCAAGACTGACGAGCTTGGATGAACCGCTTAACCATGACGACCACACCAATGTCAATTATACTTTTTTCCCCATCATACTCTATTCCGTTTATGTAAGAGATACAGTCAAAATCTATTCACAATAATACAATTGTGCACCTGGGGTCAAAAATTAGTATGTACTTCATCCATGTATCACAAGAACGTTAAATAGCAAAGCTAATATTTTTCATAAACTACTTTACAAGTGCAAACCTTGTTGGTCAATGGAGCTGTAGGGATTTCTATATCCAGAGCACAACTCTTGGGAAAAACTCCCTTTTCAATATCTCTGATAGCTGCGTTTACCAAAGGTAAACAGACAGTGACTGCATCCTTGAAATGACTCTCTTGGCTTTCATCTTTCTTCCTATAACAGATTATAAACCCAAAGAATTACTTATCAATGATTAAAGAAAACCGTAATTACAAATAATATAACATAGGATGGTCCACTCACCAGTTCAGGGATATCGACATAGATGGTACGCCAGAGAGCAATGCCTCTCTAGCTCCGGAAACAGCACCTGAGTAGAACCTGATGGAATTAGAAGTTGTAAGATTATTTTAGACTTCAGATAAGGACCAGAATCATTAAATAGAGACAACAATTCATGCACAGCTTTTAACAAATAACACTAACTAATACATATTAAAACGGAAATGAATAATTAAGTTAAGAAATGATTTTAAAGGAAATTTTAGAATTAAAATGTTATTGATTATTAACAAGACAGAATAAGACCAAGACACGGGCATAGGCAAGCAACTTACATGTGATGACCACAGCTTGAACCTCGGTTGATTCCACTAATTACCTAAAAATCAGATTAAATAGAAGCTCAGGAAAAAATGTCTAAAATTGAACTTCATAGTAAGATCATAGATTACAGCATATATATATTGCTAACCAGCAGAGGCTTTGACCAGGAAAAGAGTGCTCCAGATAACGCTAAAGATACACAATCCACGGGAGTCCCTAAGTAACAAGAACCGTCACCAAAACTTACAGCCATATCAAATTTACACACAAAAAGCATATAATAAATAAAGATGAATGATAACAGTAGATCACAAGGAAAAATCATAAGCCACGTAACTTAAATACAATCTTACAACTTACAAGCAAGCAAAAAGGCAAGAGAAATACACAGCAACTTACGATATAAAGCTGAATGTAAAAGATAACAAGTTTGCAGCCATACCTGAAACTTCATACGCTGTTGCACCACTAATTTCAGTAGAATTCACGGCAATTGTTTCTCCTAGAGTGACAGAATGACCCGATACTGATTTTTCCCTATAGAAATCCATTCACAAAACTAACAAATTACAAAAAAAAAATTCCCACATTCAACACCAGTACAATAATTGAAAACTTCCAACATACCATAACCCAGGTATTAAATTGATTCAAAAGCACAACAACATACACCAAGATATCAAACAAACCAGGATAAGAAAATCAATTCAAAACACATGCTAAGAATAAAAAAATTACACAGCATTCACTGACGAAAAATTGGCACAAACAAGCAATACTTACATACCCAAATAACAAAATCGAAAGAAACAAACAACAAAAACAAAAACAAAAATTGCAGACAACCCAGCAAATTAAATGAAGCAATGAAGAGAAACAAAAATACAAGCCACTAAAAAAAATTCAAAACTTCGACAAAATTAGCAATTTTCAAACTTTATCATCAAAACAACAAAACCAACATCCCCAAATAACAAAATCAAAACTTTGACAAAAATACAGATAGCAATTTTCATTCTTTATCATAAAACAACAAAACCAGCATCCCCAAAAAACAAAATCAAAGACAAAACCCAGATAACAAATTTCAAATTATAAGTATTTGAAACAAGACTACTCACGATTGAGGGGCACAAACGTGAACATTGTAGAGTCCTTCACGAACAAGAGCTTCAACGAGAAAGACAAGGCCAGGTGAGTCAATACCATCACCATTAGTGACCAGAACAATAGGCTTGGAATTATCAGAATTGTCCACAGAATCAGAAGTGGATGGCTCTGCTGATTCATCTGTCTTGTCATCTGTTTTTTTGTCGTCCTCGTCTTCTCCATTGTTTCCGTTCTTCTTCTTCTTGCTCAAAAGCACTTCTTCCAGGTTGGAAACCAAACCCGGAGGCAAAAAGTTGTTCTTCACAGAAGTCATCTTTAAAACGAAATTGAAGTCCCTCTGGTTGTCAGATTTTACAGCAGAGAAAAAAAAACCCTAAAGAGGGAAACAGAGAGAGAGAGAGAGAGAGAGAGAGAGAGAGAGGGAAGGAAGGAGAGGAGGGTATTGATGAAAAAGAGAGAATGAAGAGAGGAGATTGGACCGGGTCTAAAGGAGATTACTTTAGAAAGAGAAAGTGATAGGTGTTGAAATTTTTTGGTGTTGATTTGAGAGAGAGAAAGAGAGATGTGGAAAAAAGTTGATTGAAGTGTTGAAATGGATTTTATTACATGGGCAAATTGCATTGAACCCCTTAAGGTTTGGCAAAGTTAAACTTATATGGAAAAGTTACTTTATTATACACTAACACCCTCAAGACTTAAATTTGACTTTTAAAATACCTAAAATACCCCTAGTTATATTATTTTATACTTTTTGTTTACCTTTTAACCAAAAATTTTATAAACTTTAATAAAAATAAAAAATAAAAAACTAATAAAAATATGATTCATTAAATAAATAAATAGTTTTAAAAAATTAAGTAAATAAATAGTTTTAAAAATTAAATAAAAAAGTATTAAAAATCAAATAAATAAATAGTTTTAAATAAATAAATAGTTTAAAAAATAAATGAAAAAATTAAAAACATTAATTTTTTAAGAATATCCATTAATAGGGACAAGAGAAGCTCTAAATATCTAAGGAGTGTTGGGAACCTTGTAGCTTCTCTCACCATCATTTTTACCGTAAAATTTTTGATATTTAGAGTTTTTTGTGTCCCTATAAATGGATATCCTTAAAAAATTTAATGTTTTTAATTTTTTTCATTTATTTATTTACATTTTAAAACTATATATTTATTTATTTTAAAGCTATTTATTTATTTAAACTATTAATTTATTTAATTTAAAGCTATTTATTTATTTAAACTATTTATTTATTTAATTTTTTAAAACTATTTATTTATTTAATTTTTTTAAACCATTTATTTATTTAATTTTTTATTTCGTTTTTATTTTTATTAAAGTTTATAAAGTTTTTGATTAAAAAGTAAAAAAAAAAGTATAAAATGATATAGCTAGAGACATTTTAGGTATTTTAAAAGTCAAATTTAAGTTTTGGGGGTGTTAGTGTATAATAAAAAAATATTTTCATCTAAGTACAACTTGCCTAAATCTCAAGGGGTTTAGTGCAATTTACCCTTATTACATTTACTTGCAACAACTTAGGTTTGGTTTTTAATGATACTATTATTACACTACCATAAACAGACAAACATGTTTCCAACAATCAAACTGTCATGTAG
This sequence comes from Dipteronia sinensis, assembly GCA_033220585.1. Taxonomy (NCBI): domain Eukaryota; kingdom Viridiplantae; phylum Streptophyta; class Magnoliopsida; order Sapindales; family Sapindaceae; genus Dipteronia; species Dipteronia sinensis. Next base: position 68,760,563 of record CM065639.1, on the reverse strand, counting down.
ATGACCGAGGTTGGTTAAGTGATATATTCCTGAAATTCATAATAATGAGATTCAAGTCATGGACTCTTTTTTTTTTTTCAGAATAATAATAGTTCAAAATAAAATGGAGTTATGGAGAATATATAATATATACATATATATATATATAAATTATCAGTCAGATATATCCGATAGTATTATCGTGCATTTTCACTAATTCTTGCTATTGGGAAATAGTGTAATTTTTTTTAAACTAATTCTCATTACTGAGAATTAGTGAAATCGTACGATAATAACTTCAGATATAACCGACCTGATAATTGATATATATATATATATAAGAAATTTTTTTCTAGTGAAGACAGTTTCGGATGCAAACAATCTATAAGATAACGTTAATGTGGAGTTACGGAGAATATATGTGTGTATATATATATATATATATATATATTATATATGAGTAATGTTAATTTATCCAAATTTAGTGTCCAAATACTGGTGCTCAAATGACGTGGCAACACTCTCATCTATTCATTTAAATCAAGCAAATCTAATACAATCTAAATGAATTGATTAAAGTGTTGCCACATCATTTAGGTATCGTATTTGGATACTAAATTTGGGTAAAGTAGCATTAATATATATATATATATATATATATATACACATACATGTGGTGAGCATGGTAACATTTTAGAATAAGTACTTAATAATACAAATCAAGTGGAATGATTAATAAGAAAACACTTTTGGATACAAAATCGTCAAAAGATAAAATTTATTGAATTTTTTTGTGTGATTGTTTGCATTTAAAGAAATTCCATATAAATTTACTATCCTATTTTTTTTTTTCCTTGTAGATGGTGGGTTTTGTAAATTTAACATTTAACCATACAAACCTACCGCGGGTGTCATTGTCATTTTGAAATCTTGATTAAGAACATAATTAAGTATGATATGATGTAGAATCATTCTCTCTTTGAATTAGAACAAATGAGGCGGTTAATATTAAAGTTAAAATTTTAAGTTAATATAATCTCACGGAAAACAATATAAAATATATTCCACATATATAATATTTAGTAAAACTCTTTTTAAAAATAAAAATATTTGTAAGTTTAACAAAACTTGCCAATATTGTAATAACATCTAGACGTGGAGGGATGTCATTGGACAGCTGGATTATTAAACAAAGGTTTTGTTTATAATTATTCTTCTAAGCAATTGACCATATATATTTTTATACGATACAAGAAGAGTTTGACATGTTCTTGTGATTCAGTTTTAATAATAAAAAAATGGATGGATAATTAAAATAATGTTATGATTAACACAAATTGAGTGGGCTACGGTCCACATTTACTCTTTAAATCATGATATATTGCGAGACTTTTTTCTTTTTCGTAATGAGAGTTACATTTAGAGGAATTGCATTTCAAATTGATTTCGTTGAATATCGACATATCCTATGTGATTGGTGATAGATTTGATCAAAATCGATAAATTGCCTTACGAGTTGTAGACAAAAACTTAGTATGGTTAATAGGTTATAGCTAAAAACTCCAAAATGCATTGTTGTTTTTCCATTTTTATCAAACTTTAAAAGAGTTTTTAAAAATTCTCCATATTAATAATAGCACTATTACTATTATTATTACTATTTTTTAAAAATAGGTTAAAAAATAAAACTTTATTTTAGTATAGTTATATAGTATTCATCTTATAATAATTTTGGAGGATACAAATTGACAATTCAAGTTAGAATTTAACTTCAAAGAGAAAAATCAATAGAAGCAGAATTACATATAAATTAAAGAGGAGACAAAGTGAAGAAATGTCATCAAGTAGCAAATACATTGCATTGCATATTTGCATAGATACCTTTTAAGTTGAATCAATGAATGCATCAAACAACAACCACCACTGAAGCAAGTCCAGGTGTAGCCAGAACCCCATGTTTTTCCGGCAGATATATCGTGAACCTCCCCGCGCAACAGCAACACCTTCCCATATCTTCAACAGTACCGGAGACAGCATTTTGAGCTCACTGTAGAAGGTACGGGGATATATATCTGCCGTCATCTGTAATCAGTTTCACTGCTTCTGAGAGATAAGCTATACAGGTTAAGCTCATGCAGACAATCCAATAACATGTATGTATAACATATAGCACAAACACCACCAAGATATACAAGCTTTTCCACCAAGCATCATCGTGAAACAACCCGAATTTTCCAAGGACTAGCATGTAACAAGTTACCAAGGTTATCCTTAAACATTCTCTAATCAGAACACAGTTAAATCATCTGCAGCTTTTGATTCACCCCTGCCATGAATCATCGATCTTCCAGCTACGGAGAAGATGCCTTCGACTTCTGAGAACTAATTTCCGACATTCTGTTGCCTGTATTCATGAACCTGTTTTGTGTTCTTGAGCATATGCATCTGAAGCTTGTATTGATTGCTGCAAAAGGGTGCTCTTAAGATGTCTTCTATCCTCTTCGAACAATCTCAAAATATTAAAACATTAAGACAAGAAAGAAGTATTACACTGCTTTTTTAAAATTTCCTTGGTATTCATCGAAACACAAATACATTTCTTAAAGGAAATTTTACCAACTTACCATCAAAGTAAAGTTTTGTTATTCACATTCATAGTTTAGTTTTTAAAGGCGCATGGCATACCGAGGTGCAAAGGTCGCCTTGGAGCATACGCGTAAGCCGAGGCACCCTTATTGAAGCAAGACACTTTTTTTTAAAGGTGCCTGATGATTTTTTATGAATTTCTCAATATGATGATTCATAAAAAGTTATATTAACCTAATTTATCCTATAAATTTCAAGTTATTTTGGCAGTTATTGGTCAAAATGTAAGGTATGAAATTATCAATGAAACATCATAATTCATAAAACAATTAGCATGCAATCATTATATTGAGAGCAAAGTAGCAAACACATTAAAAAAACTTCAAAGATGTTCAAATTAGTTTCTAAACTCGAACTATCCCTAACTCAAACAAAACCAAATTCACAACATTATCAAAGCATTTTCATTCATCAAAATCATCATCCTCTTCCGTCCACTCTTGACCTTGAACTTCTTCCTCTTCACCTACAAGGCCAATTGATCTAATTTGATCATCGGACTCTCGACCTGCAGCAGCTTTAGCAACATCATTACATGTCAAACCATCTTCCTCCGTAAAAACAAGCTCATCCTCTCTATCGTTCTCATCATCAACCCTCCCGCTCAACCATTCATTACTTTCATCAATGTCATTCAAGGAGATGGAATCAATGGTGTCATACAATTGATATCGACGCATCAATGCTCTATTATATTTCACAAACACCAAGTCATTCAAACGACTTTGAGCAAGCCTATTTCTCCTTTTGGTATGAAGCTGCAATAATTTATGCACAAATTAGTAAGGATAATTAAATAAAATGTAGTAATTTTTATTTTAAATTGAAGCATTGAACTAACTAATTGGTAAAAAAGACCCTAAAAAATGAAAGCATATACTTACATTTTCAAAAACGCTCAAATTCTGTTTACAACCAGATGCACTGCAAGCGAGGCTAAGTAATTCTAATGCAAATTTTTGCAAACTTGGTGCTGAACCACCATATAAAGCCCACCACTTAGCTGTTAATTAAAATTCATTAATAAATATGACGCTATTTATTATATAGAATAATTTTTTTAATATATATATGTATACATGGTGTTTTCTCTGCTCTCTCTCTAATGGCCATGTAATTCCCAAAGAGCCCTTTCACACGCCTATACAATGTAAGCTCAACATCAATCTTATCTTGGGTCTCTACATTTGGGACCATCCTTTCTATGCATTTATACAAGTCAATTATAACCTTTTCATTTATTTCTTTAGTTTTATAGAAGAATTCTGGGTTCAAGTACCACCCGGCTCGATGTAAGGGCGATGAAGCTGAATATCCCACCTAACATCAATGATTTTGAAAATGTCAGCATATCTTTTTTCATTCCCCTGAAATGATTTGGCAATAGCTTCTTTGGCCCTATTCATAGCCTCATAAGTATATCCCATGGGAGGCTTCCTCTCACTATCCACCAAGCGAAGTACACATACAAGAGGACCAGATACCTTAAGGGCAAACACCACATTCTTCCAAAACGAAGACATGAATATAACTTTCACAACTTTTTTAGCCACCGCTTCTTTAGCCCACTTGCTAGTTGTCCACTCTTCAGAAGCAAAGATCTTCCTAAGGTTGCTCTTTTGACTATGAATCCTAGACAACGTTATAAACGCGGTTGCAAATCGTGTTTTTGCAGGCCTAAGCAACTCCTTCTTGTCGGTAAATCGTCTCAACATGTTTACCGCACCTGAGCGGTCGTAGATGTAACCATTCACCATAATAGCCCTTTCAAATGTCTTCTTCATGTTGGACAACTTGAAAATATCTTCTAAAATCAAATCCAAGCTATGGGCAGCACATGGTGTCCAAAACATGTTGGGATATTCCTCCTCCAAATGTTTCCCTATTATGCGAAACAAATACATTAGTCAATTACTAAAGTTTCAAAAGTAGAGTAATAAGTAGAATACGAAGAAAAAAAAAGTCATACCAGCCAAAACATTATTCGCAGCACTATCGGTGACAACTTGAATCACATTGGTTACGCCAACCTTTTCCACAACATTACTAAGCAGCTCAAACATTTTCTCACCGGTCTTTGTATATGCTGAAGCATCAACAGACTCGATAAACATATTTCCTTTCAAACTATTTACTAAGAAATTAATCAATGTCCTTCCTCTCCCATCCTTCCAACCATCCGATAGAATAGAACATCCATTTTTATCCCATGCCTCTTTGTGATCTTTCATTGTATTACGGATGTTATCCACCTCATGCTTGAGAAGGGGAACCCTGACTTCATGATAACTAGGCGCTTTCATACCCGGACCATATTGTCCAACCGCCTCAATAAAATCTTTAAAGCTATCATACTTGACAGCATTGAATGGAATTCCCGCATCATACATCCATCTTGCAAAACTTCTACAAACTCGGGCCCTTGACCGTGCAGTAATTTCTGGATTGGGGGTGAAGTAAACATCAAGTGGACCCTTCTGTTTTGTCTTTTTAAAAGCAACACTTGAATTGTTGCTTCCACTTGACGTCGCTGCTCGTTTTTTACTAGAAATCACTGCCACATCTCCATCATCCTCTTCACCAAAATAAAAATCATCATTGCCCGGTGAATCACCTGCATCTCTCGAAATCAAGTCGTGATCTTCATCTGAATCCACTGAGGTCGAGTCTTCTCCTTCATCCAAATCCATATCATTGTAAAGGAAACCATCATAAGGAGTTACCTAACAAACAAATACCAATAGCTTAACCATATATCTTTATAAAGATAATTATGAAAAAACTAGGGAATTCTTGTACAAGTTTGTACATCATTTTCCAACCTACAGGTGGATGGATACCTCATACCTGTACCAAGCCATGAGCTAAAAAACATCACGTTGATTGTTGTGATTAAATTGTTTATTTTTCACATAATTCTCAAGTACCCTTACCTTCCGACCTCTCCCAATTCTATTTGAGTTGTCTCCCAATAATACTACTTTAAAATACTTATTGTAATGCATGATTTCCCATGAGAAAAAAAAAATCCAGATTTTGTACCTCTGGTCTTTTCGAAGCTTTGAGCGGAAGGAACGATGGAGAATCAAACTTAGGAGGCTTTAAGACTGCATATGCTCCAACATTATCATATCTAGCAAACTGCATAATTACCGGTTGCAGCAAGTTCATTAGATACAGTTTAATAATTAAATTATTGATACTGTTTAGAAGGTGCAAGAGAAGTTGTAAAGGACAAAAACAGAAAGATGCACCAGTACTTGGCTTTTATAAACAAAGACCGTGTCTATAACTTGTATAAAACTAATGACCCTTCAAATTTATTAAATGCAAAGATATAAACAATAGCAAAAGATAAGTGCATAAGATTCATCATCTTCGTAGATTCTTCTTATACATTCTACTATCTAAGGCCATTATGTCATCAAACATGCAAGTACAACTTATTGGGAGTTCTACTAGAATCTTTGGTAATTAACAGCCAGTTACTCATAAAACTGAGTTCAGTTCTTGTTACTAGCTGGTTTAACCAGTCACGATGCCATAATAGATGTGAGCCACCTAACCAAAGCTCCCATTAGATTAAAGTTCGTGTTTCACACCTTCCAAAATACACTTTCTACAAGCTTCCCTCACAGGATTTCACACTCAGAATAGTTATCAAATGATCATTATGTATTTATAATTATCTTAGCGGAGGTTATTGTGAACGACAGACGGGATGCTTCCATGCATGTACTGATTTAATTGACCGGTAACATGAACATGGTCAGAAATTCTTAGTGATGCTAGATGTTGATACAAAGAAAGCAAATGGAAGTACAATGTTATTACTCTCATTAAAAATAGAATGCATATCTATATGACTTGATTCCATGTTCTGACACATTGCCACATTACAACTCTACCTCCAGGCGCATAATGTCAAACCATCCTTTCCAACATATCACTTTTAAATTTAAATAAAAGTGTGGAAGTGTTTGACAAAGTGCCAAAGCAATTCCAGTACCAGGTTAAAGCAATTCACAAAGGAAGATAAACCTAGCAGAGTGCAAGAATCAAGATACAGCAAGAGAGTCTGAAACCTGTGGGTAACTTGGAGCACTGAACAGTGTAAAAAGTTTCCCTGATGCCACATCATGATCTTTGCAGTACCCATTTAACATATTTCTAGAATCATCTTGACCATCCCTTGCATCGGGACCCTCGTGTGATCTTATAATCAACTGCAACAGCAAAATAAAATAAAATAAACAGCACATCCAATCTTAGCATAAAAACTCTTGTCCTAATTACTTTCAAATTAAAGAGGAGAGTGAGAGAAATAGAAAATGTTTCAATACATCTAAGTTGCATTTTGATCTTCTCAATCGCAAAAACATACTGCGTTTTAATTTGTAACAGTTACAAATTTACAATGTTTTCATTGTATCAGCCATTGCTTGTCTCAAGTCTCAACAAAAAGATGAAAAACCAACCATAACTTTGGCCTTGTAAAGTTCAGAAAACAAACTTAAGAGCACCGAAGTGCAATAAAGCTCTAGGAAACAAAAAAAAAAAAAAAAAAAAGCATAGCTCAATATATTTTCCTACATTTCCAATGTGTAAAAAGGAGAAATGCAATAGTTACATCTGGAACCTAGAACTAAATGTGACAATACAGGTTTTATCTTGGCGAATGAAGTTGCTACCTGTTCAAGCAATCAACAATAGTATTAGTCAATCAATTAAGGAATTGTTACCTTCAAATGGTTTTCTCTTAAGAACGTCTCGGTGTAATTAGGACCCCAGAATATACCACCACATACTCCATCAGTATTTTCTTTGATCCTAGAATCCGAAGATGGGTTAGACCATAGAACATCAGTCAATATACCATATTCTGGTACATTCTCAAGAAATCTGTTTACGAAAGCCAACTCCTCCAAGTACCCATACTACCCAAAGGTAAAGTATTCAACTTTCTTTTCTTCACCCCTTTAGAAGATTGGGCATTGAAACTACATGCGCTACGGAACAGTCCCCCATGGGTTGTGTAGACACTACTAGCAATGATTGAGGCCAAGGGAAGTGCTTTGAAACAGTCCAAAAATCCTTCATACACAATTTTGCTATCTTTTTTACCAAACTTGGTGCATACCTCTGCCAAGAAACCATATTTCAATGTCCAATCTTTTGATTCATGATTTCCACGCAGTAAATATACTCTATCAGGCAACATGACCTACACATCAGAAAATCAAAATAATATGAAAGAAGAACCAAACAGAGTAAAATTGTAATTAAAATTTCAACAAGCTCTAGAATATTTTCAATGGGAAAAATTATTCCAAAACAATCAGTCTATTCTCCCTCAGGGTGATTTGTCTTACCTTAAAAGCCAACAAAACCAGAAGTACTTCCAAACACCATGAACCTCTACCAATGTAATTACCACTGAAGACGAAATATCGATCATAAGATGGAAAACCAGCATTTTCTTCAAAAAGAGAAATCAGGTCATGAAACTGTCCATGAATGTCACCTACAACAACAACTTCTGAATCCTCTTCATCTTCAACATAAATTTTTACACAGTTTTCTTCATCTTCCATGATTTTGTAAGCAGCTTCAATCAGTTTTATTACCACAGCAACAGGCATTAAATTCCGAAAATCCTTTGGGTCCTTCCATGAAGCCCACTTAAAGGTCGAAATAAGAACCCGAATCCACTCCAAGGTTATACATCCATTTTGAGGCCACGAAATAGATGGCATACTGGATGCTTGAATCGAAGGGTCCTGCTCCTTAGTTTGAGTCTCTGCTTCCAAACCTACGAGCCTCTCATTACTTCTTGAACCAACTTCCAGTTCAAGTTTTTCAAGTAAGCTTTGTTGACTTGAGTCAAGTACACAATGTTTACTGATGATATTGCATGCACTTCTCAACATCGCTAGTACTTTTCGCTTCTTCTGTTCATCTAACTCCTCAAAAGTCATCTCACGCACATAATCAATGACCTGCCTCGCCACAGCCACCTGCATAATGCAGTGCAATCGTTCAAAATTGTCGTGTAACATAATTAAATAGGAGACATACACAATATCCTCACAAAATAAGTTTTACCGACAAGTTATTCAAATATAACTAAGCTTCTTTTCCCAAGGAACAAAACACCCTGAACCCAATAAGTGAATTTATGAAACGTGAAAAGCTGTTGAAAGGCTAGCTATACACTCTACACTTAAAGCTCGTAATTGTAAGTATAAACTCTACTTCCATTTACACAATTTGCAAACTGAAAGTAATCAAAAAACTTACCATGCCATCGACACTAGAGCACCATAAACCATCCACATCAGCTTGTGAATACTGCAAAATTCGCAAAAACAATCAAAACACATGATTAAATGAAACAAGAACAATGACAATGACAACAACAACAACAACAACAATGATAATAATTCAATCCACTCTCTTACAGGTTTGGATTGGCCATTAGCCACTCAATTTGCTATAGAGAACATCGTAAACACACGACGAAGATTGGCATTGCTCAAGCTGGCCAAATCCATTTCTTTATTGACGATTCCCATAATATCTTTGCATTCATCAACTTCACTTTGCACAAGCTCCATTTTTTTTTTGCACCCAACAAAACAACTGCAAGCAACCCCACAACACAACAACAAATTCAACCACCAAACAATTTGATTTCATCAAAAAGTTCACTTTTTTTCCCAAATAATAACAATATCAATAACAATAAAAAGCAAATAACTTCAAAAGTAATCACCAAAAGTGCTTCGTAAAACAAAAAGCAGAAACAGCATATAATAAAAATCACTTCTTTCAACAATGCAACCTGAAAACTCACAAGTTATCGAGAAATGATCTGGGTTGAAGACTTGAAGTTGAGGTCTGACCGTCTGAGAGTTTTCGAAAGCTTTTTAGTTGTCGACACTCGACAGTGTCGTTTGCTAGTCAGAGAAAAATTAAATTATAAAATCAATTAAATTTGTACGACGTGTCGTTTTGTCATTCGTGAATAAAAACCGACACGGGGCTCCGAAAAATAGGACGGATATCCGAACCCGACCAGAATCTCTCAACATCCTCTTCTCCTATAGCTATGTAGTCGTACTCGGTGTCTATAACCTCTGCTGCTATTTGAAAAAAAAAAAATCGGCTCTCCGGTCACCACCGTCTCAACTGATCGGAATCTGACGTGTTCGTCTCTCATTTATCCGTCGTGTTCTCTTCTCTCACAGCCGGTAATCCCCCCTCTCTCTCTCTGTTGTCTTCGCTTATTGGAATTTGTATGCAACTATGTCGTCGTCGTAAAGTTTCAATTTTTCTCATTAATATTGATTGTATTCTAAATTGTTTTGAAATTCAGCTTTGGGGATTCACTGTTACTCCCTCATTGACTCTGCAAATGTAGAAAGTCTTGTTTTTTTATGGAGTTTTAGATTTTTGGTATTTCAATTAGGAACATTCCCTTTCTCAGTAGGAATCCTGATTAGTAAACGCACCCTATTTAAAATTGGTAGGCTCCTCGCAATTCGACGACCAAAATCCCCAAATCCAGGTTTTTTTTTTCTTCCTCTTAATTCTTGTTTAATTGCAAGTTTGTATGAACTTGGCTTAGAGTGTGCTATGTAGGTTATCGAGTGAAGCTTTTTAGCAATTGGGAATTTATATTTATATTAGAAACTTTCAGTTTGTTTGATTTCGTCCATAGTTTCAACTGTATTCCCATGAATAATCATCTTCTCGTAGTTCAAGCTTATATCTTTGCTTTTTTGGATGCCCACTAGCTGAAAGCTTTGTCGAAGAAGATATGAGGTTTTGTTGAACTGTTTATTCAAGCCTTTTCTTGTAATTTTATTATATTAAATTTTCAGTAAAACAAAACTCCAGGGTTCTACATTATCGTAATTTGTTGTTCCTGCCACTACTGATATATTGTTGCTTTTAATGATGAATTCAACGAACTTGGTTTCATTTCTGTGCTTCGATTGATTTCCCAGAAATTAATTTTGGAGAAAGATTGCAAGTTTAATTTTAAAGCTTCTCTATTGCTTGTGTGGAGTTCAATTGGTTGTTTGTGTAAGTTTTGTTGTTGTCTCGCTGATTTCGATTTTGGTTACCAGGTAGGCTGTGAATTTGAATATGGCGGCTTCAAGTACAGGGACGAAGTCGTTGAAAGAGTATCTGAAGAAATATGAGAATAGTAGTAATGTAGAAGAGAAGAAAAAGAAGAAAAAGAAGGCGAAGAAGCTGGATGCAAATCGTGCCACGGGAGTTCTTCTTGTCGATCAAGATCCCGTTTGGCAAAAACCTGTGAATCTTCAGGAAGAGAGTGATGAATCAGCAGGTATACAATTCTTTAAATTTCTATTATACATAGTAATTTAAAGTATGAATTTATATTGTTAATGAAAAATCTAGGTTTCATATAATGCAAGAATGTGTTTGTTTTTTTCAAGCCTCAAGTTGATGAAGATATTGAACCTACTCTTATTTGAATTTGGATGTTATGGTTTATGAAAATCAGAGATTTATAATTGAAGTTATTGTGTGCTGTGTTCATTTGATAGATTTAGAGAAGTCTCAAGTTGATGAAAATATTAAATCTTCTATCAATATATAGAGTATAGACACTCTTATTTGAATTTGGATGTTATTATGTTAACAAAAATTGAGGATTTATAATTTAGAGTTATTGTGTGTTTGTTTGATGGATGAAGAGAAGCCCCAAGTTGATGAAGATATTGAACTTTTATTTGAATTTGGATGTTATTACGTTAATGGAAATCAAGGATTTATAATTTTAAGTTATTGTGTGTTCATTTGACAGAAGAAGAGAAGCCCCAAGTTGATGAAGATATAGAAGTTAAGCGGATGAAGAGGCTGGAGCAACTTAGGTTGAGAAGGCCTTACAATGCCTTATCAGAGGATGGAAGTGGTTGGATTTCACTTGATCTGGTACATGCAGACTCTAATAAACAAAACTCTGATATGTCTCCACCACGGAAACCAAGGGCTCGAAATGACACACCTTCACCAGAACCTGAAGCAAAGCTGCCAGCTTCTGGAAGAGATGATTCTGATTTGTCACCTCCACGGCAGCGAAGGAATAGGCAAGACACCCCATCGCCCAAGTTTGATTCAGAACGCGTACGTTCCCCTGGTTTGAATTCTGATCTTTCTCCACCTCGTAAAAGAAGGGCTAGAAATGACTCTCCTTCACCGGAACCTGAAGAGAAGCCTAAAAGAGTTGATGCCGACTTGTCACCTCCTCGTCAGCAGCGGAAACGTGACATGTCTAGTTCCCAACGAGCTCGTCAGAGTTTTCCAATTGAAGATGGTATGCGGGCTGGTGGCTTGGATCTTTCACCCCCAAGGAAAAAAAGGAATGATGTTGGGGGACCTGAAAATGATATTACACGTGCATCTTTGGCTCCAGACCTGTCTCCTCCCCGGAAAAACCGGAAGGAAGAATTGTCTGTTTCAGTTCCCTCGAAGGAGTCACGAAGAACTGGACTGATTACTGGTGTTGACATACGGAATGAAATTTCTAAGACCAAGACTGATGATTTGTCAAGGTAAATAGTTTCGTATTAGCTGAAATACTTAATTTCTTTTAAAAAAAATTCAGTTTGCTTTGTCACATTGGCTGTATGCTTGTTAGTTCAATATTGTATTGCCAAGGGTTATTTAGTTTTACTTGCTTTTAATACTATGACATATTTCAAATAAATATTGCTAGAAAAAGGAAATACAGTACCCATTTAATATAATTAATGTATCTAAGTTTCATGCCTGGCTTAATACATATGCATTTTTGTAGGTTTCAAGGGATGGATCCTTCTACAACGGGACAAGGCGCTGAAGCTGTCTATCGTGATAAGATAAAAGGTTAACAAAAAACTACTTTTTTTAAGTTGGTCATATACACACTTTTTTTCTGTATCTCACTCATTAATTTGCAGGAGGACGCATATCAAAGGATGAGTACTTGAAATCAAAACAAAAGAAAGAAGAAAAGCCAAAGGTACCTACTTTGGAAATTAACTTTAGAAAAACTCTTTATTTGGTACATGATGTTATCGCAGCCATAGTGTCCTATATTGTACCGTTGAGATTTTTTTTTTCAAGTTTATTGAGCAAAAGAGTTTTTAACCAACTATTATCTCTTGATCAGGAGATAAAATTGGAATGGGGCAAAGGATTGGCCCAAAAGCGGGAAGCTGAAGCTAGACTGCAGGAACTAGAACTTGAGAAGGAAAAACCATTTGCACGTACCAGGTAAAAACCTAAAGATAGTCACTATCTTGCACTGTCTCTAAATTTCCTGTGCAGGTCTCATTACAGAGGATTGTTCTGTTTTTAATCTCACTTGATTTTCCTAGTTTTTGATATTATGATTACCTTAAGGCTTCATACTTTGTTGGCTATTTGGTTAAGAGATCAGGTTCTTCATTCCTTGATGAAATAAATGTTTTGTTTATTTGGTGTTTGGGACAGTACTAATGTGATCAACAAGAGTGGATGCTTTTACCTATGCTGGACTAGATAATCCGTTAATGCCTTTCTTCAACTCTGCATGTAATAATTTTAAAATTGCCTCTTCTATATGCAGAGATGATCCGGAACTCGGACAAAATGCTGAAGCAGAGATTAAGATGGGGTGATCCTATGGCCCATTTGGTCAAGGTATTTTTAAGTAATACTTATTCATTTCAAGCACAACTTTACTGGGATTAAAAACATTAAATGCAGCTGTAGTTTATAATAATAAATTTTTCATTTATGCCATTGCTAGTAAACGTTGAGCATATTTTGGCATCATCTTCAATAGTAGAGAACTTTTATAATGCTTACTAAACATTTGGTCAGTTGGAATCACATTTGTCTAATTTACAGATTGTTTAATGTTTGATACTGTTTTTTTGACAAATTTTGGTTTGTGTTGCAGAATAAGCATTACGAGCCTATCCTTCCAGACCTAGGGGATAATGAAAAGATGAAGGAATCCGGGTTTGTAATTCCTCAGGACATTCCTAGTCACAGCTGGTTAAAAAGAGGACTAGATGCTGCACCAAATCGATACGGTATAAAACCGGGAAGACATTGGGATGGAGTCGATCGTAGTACTGGTTTGTTCACTTCCATTTCACTCTTGATAGATTTTCCTGTTAATTGTCCAAAAATATAATGTGAGAAAACCCGCCCATATCCTGCTGTTGTACAATGATGTAGTATGCTTAAACATGTGGAATTTTGTCTGAGAACATAGAAGCAACTAGAAGAACAATAAGAAAAAGATTATCAATAAAAACACACTGTTTTTGAGAAGATATATTAATATATTTTGAGAATTGATTGGTTTCTGATGTTATGTATCTTGCAGGATACGAGCAGCAAATGTTCAAAAGGACAAATGAGAAACAAGCTACAGAAAGAGAAGCCTATCTTTGGTCTGTTTCTGACATGTAACTTGAAGTTTTCCAATCCTGCTCTTAGTGCGAGATATCGGAGTTTCAATAATCTGACTTCCCTCCAAACTGACTGGAACCATGCAATCTCAATCAATAGAGAATGCTCAACAGCCACCACAAAGAAAGGGTTCCACCGGTATCATTAGGGGCGATTACTGAGGCCGTCAATCTAATATTCAGAGACAGATCCTCTCAGACATAACTGGAAATAGGAAGAGAATATATCTTAAATATGTACACATATATTCCTTGTTGGCTTTCTATGATTGACTCAAGCATCAGAAGTTTCTTGACAGATTTTTCGATATTGTTCTCCTTGTTTGAATGTCATACACAATTAAGCAAGATATAGAATTTTCTTAACAAGAGCTTTGTTTTTATAATTTAACACTGAGCATGAGTGAAACAAATCTCCAAAATACCATGGTTGAACCATTAAAGGCAAAGCCTGACTACTACCATGAACCACAATACACTGTTTTTAGTATTTGTTTAGTACATTGCAAGCAGGTAACTAGTAGAGAAAACACCGACTAGTTTTTTGTTTTCTTCTGATACCCGGAAGTCTCTGAACTTCTTTGTTCATCGGATTTTAAACTAGGGACTGCCGCGGATCATTGAATGTTGAAACTGTACACAATGCGCGCTCAGTTCTTCTTCGCTAGTTCTCTTTATCTCCTTAGCATCTGAATTCGGTGCTTTCCCCAACAGATTTTCACGAATCTCTACATTGGTAGTACCTGTTGCGCAAGTGATATCTCTCACTATAGCTTCTCCATCAACCGGCAGTCCAAGAATTCGGGCCACTTCATCCAGAGTAATGGTAATCTCCCCATTTGGCAAAGATGAGGAATTGTCCGATCAAATCTGAAATGACCAAACCCCGCCTTCCAACCAAATCAATCTGTTTCTTCAAGAATATGCTGCTCTTGCTCGTACAACACGGAAGGGTCAATTTTTTTGCATAATTTTCATACACGTCTAACCTGAATAAGTTAGGTCGAGATTGAACAATACGTAAATCGTATGGACATCTACTCCTATAAATGTGAGATATCTACCCTCACAAACACGGGAATACATATTGATAATTACACACCGTGAGAATGTACCGGTGAAGTTGCATGTTTTTTTTAACACGTGAAGTTGCATGTTAATATGTGAAGTTGATCTAAACTTATGAAATTAAATTATAGCATGAAATTAACTTTGTGTTAATTAAAAGAAAAGTTTCTTTTTACATCGTTTAAATTTATTTACCGATTGTCACATCATAGGTTGAGCTGGATTTCATTTACTATTGTTGTTTGTTGCTAAACCTCTCATTAACCATAACATTATTTGATAAAAGTAATGCTAGACGTCCCAAATTTTTTTTTTCCCAAATAATACGGCACGTGAGGTATCAACATCACATCAGTCAACACATAATCTCATGATTTATAAAATGTTAACACTTCACGTGCCACATCATTTATGACAGAATTTGAGAAAAAAAATTGGGCGTCTAACGTTACTCTTTGATAAAATACTATGGTTATATTTATGTGATTTCAGTTATATCACAAAATATCAATTTTAAAGTTTAGTTAAAATATATACAAAAAATCATTCCGATATGGTTTGGTGGTAAATGACGTTCATTACAATGTCTCAAGTTCAAGTAAAACTCCTATTAAATCTCTATTATAGAAATTCTTCCAATCATGATTCTAAAAATTGTCATAAAATACCTATTGAATCACTCTTATAGAAATTCTATAACAAGCTAGGATTAAGTGATTACAATCAACTGGGCAAAGAAAGAAAAACTGCAGTTTCATTGATGGACATGTACAGAGATAATCATTCAATATACCATGGGAGACAATAACAGAAACAAGGAGCTTTTAGCAGAATCCTCATTGCATAATTAGAGGAAAATATCACTTTTAAAACAAATGAAGATATCTTAAATTACTATATTCGAAGAATTGGTTACAAGAGTCGCTTGTTACATAATTGATTGTTGCCCGAAACACATATACCTACAAAATTCATAACCGTATATATAGTCTACTGTTAAGTTCGATACGATCATTAGCTACCAAATTATTGCAACATGAATACCAAATCAAAATCTAAGGCATTCTACCAATATTACATAAACCAATATTATATAAACCCCGCTAAGGTTTGATAATATTACAAAACTATGATATTTAATCTAAATTTAATGAAATGTAAATATTTTATTGTTCATTGTAAAAATACACATGATATTATGGTTCTAACATTATTGAATTAAACCATTTGTAAGTTTAAATATTTTTTTTAACAAGAAGTTGAAATAATTGTTTTTGCATAAATTTTACAATATATTTCATATTATTAAGTAGTCTATTATTGAATTGATGTCATCTTATTATTAAAAAATAAATAAACAAATACTTTTCTCATAAATTATATAATTTTTATTTATTCTTAATCAATGACTCGCATATCTTGTATTGACATTATTAAATCCGTGTGCATTAGAAGAAAATCACCAGATTTTTCTCCATAATACACACCGAATTAATAAATTTAGTGTGAGAGAGTTTGTGAGTCATTAATTAAGCATTATAATATGTTGACTAAATAAAAATAGATAAATAACTATTGATAGTTAAGGATTTGACTTTATAATGTTAGAGTATACAAAACAAAATATATATATATATATATATATATATATATATAATTTAGCCCGGACGGTAAATATCTCCTGGGTACGCCCTGCACCCTCCGTGCCACGTATCGATGGTACTGCTAGGGAATCGACAATCTCTGACACACCAACGACAAGTGTAAAGCCAAATCACGCATAGAATGACACGTCCCCCTATGTGTCAGATTCAACGCCTATATAAACCCAATGTTAAAGGAGGAAAAGGGATTCAAAAAGTTTCCTAAAAATTGTAACCAATCGGAGACCTCGAGTCATTAAAAAACATTTACTTGAGCTGATTAGTTTAATTTTGTGTTTATTCCTTGTCGGGGGTTCATTTTCACCCATAACATTGGCACTAGAAGAAGAGGAAGAGGCCAGCACCTTCGCGGAACAAATGGATCCACAATCGAGCGAGCAATATCTTAACATCCACCTTGGGTTGCGACCACCCGGAGGTCAAAAATATGACCAGGTCCGACAAACACAACACCCGTGCATTTCCCAGATCCTCGGACAGCAGAACTTCCCTACACAAATACCGCAGTATCCTAACCTCATGGTCGATCAGCCGCTGCAGCTTACGAATTATGGATATCTCCAATATCAAGTGTAAAACCCTCATACAGGATACCATCCCGGATACCACTGATATCCGTAAAATCATCCAATGGGACCTCAGGGGCCCATACACCCCTACTATCCTCTAGGACCCCCACAACATTACTACCCTTTCGGACCACCGCATACCTACACCTCGCAACAGACACAACAGTTCTTCCCACAGCCTGATGACCCGGTAATACACGGGATCTCTAGCAGACTAGATACTTTGGCACAGAATGTGACTAGGGTAGTCAACGTCGTCGATGGGGGAGGCCACCAGGAGGACTCAGATGAAGTATACTCCTGTGCGAAAGCTGGAGAAGGTAGGAATGCAGTAAACCCTCCTATGGAAAAAGAGAAGAAGACACCAGCAAACAACCTAGTTTGGGGAACACATGAACCATCAGGCACCGCAAAGGGTGGCAGGAGTCACATGCAGTAGAGAAGAACGTGATGGAAATGTCGTAGAAGAAGTACCCCGGAGGACCAGGCACTGAAACGAGCATGGGGACAGGACCGAGTTCTTCGACCAAGAAACCGATCGGAACACCCTGACCGACCTTGAAGTGTTCCGCGCCTTCCAAGACCAGCTTACGGAGATACATGATCAGATCTATATCGGGCATCGTCGTCGAAGTGACCATCGGGAAAGCCTTTTCACCGACGAAATAACCTCTGTATCATTCCAACCAGTATAAAGCTACCACATAAAGACATGTGCGGTTTCACCGGAACCGGAGATCCGAAAGACCACCTCAACACTTATCTCGATTGGATGAACATGCAAGGAGCCTTCGACGCAATCAAATGCTGAGTGCTTTCCCTTAACGCTCTTTGGGGATGTGCGAACCTGGTATGGGGGCTTAAAAAGGCAGAGCATATCGTCGTTCCACGAGCTATCTAAGAAATTCTGCAGCTGCTTTGCCGCAAGCAGAAGACGACAGAGGCATATGGTCCATCTGAATTCCGTCAAGCAAATGGATTCCGAGACTATTAGGGTCTATATGAAAAGATTCAATGAGGCGGCAAGACAGGTTCAGGACTTCAACGAAATCGGAGCAGTGATGTACCGAAATTTACAAAAATTTGAACCCCAATATTTTCACCGAAATTGATATTTACTTCTTTGGCTTAATCTAAATTATGTGGTGTCAAAATTTGAAGTTGATATAAACTAATCAAATTAAATTATAGTATGAAGTTAACTCCAGTTATGTTACTTGAAAGAAAATTAGGTCTTATGCATGTAGCGAAACTCTCGTTAAATGGGAATGAGAAGATTGTTATATTTAAAAGAATAATGTTAGACATCTCGATTACAAGACAAATTTGAAGCATCGATTACATGAGACGCTTGTCATATGTCCGAAACACATATATCTACAAAATTCATAACCAAATAATATTGTCTACTGCTAAGTCCAATAAAAGCAATAGCTACAAAATCAAAATCTAAAGCAATCTACCAATTTTTAGTTTCTTTTACAGCCTCATTTTGAAAGGAAAGAAAACCAAGAAACCTAACAACATCCACGCTCTATTTGTCGAATTCCCATATGACGCCTCCATCCTCTGAAATAACATATCAAAAATCAATTAGACAGAAAAAATTTAAAATCGCAGATACATAATAACAAGGAGGCTTAAGACAGAATTCCAACATACAACACGTTAGCTTCTTAATCGGGTCTGACAAAAATGCATAAGCTCAACTGAAGTTTGTTTCAAAAGAAGTGATATAATCAAGTTTCATGAAGGTCAGACCGTCAGACTACATGATCGATACAGCTCTTCATTGATATCAAATGCATTAAGATCAACAAAGACAACAAATTATATTGTCTTTACAATATGCATTTATCTCGTTTAATGCAAAAGGTCAAGAGCTAATCAAGTCAGTGAACTTCAACCACTGTGATGCCTAAAGATCATTTCTTCTATCGCCTATCCTTTTGCCACATTGTTTTGGCCATGAATCATATTTGAAAGCTTTCTCACGACTCTCCCTAAGGCATGTGTCAATCAAAGCAACCTAGAGTACCTTGAGGCAGGGAAAGTTAGGGAGGAGAGCCTCATAAGAAGTGTCCACTATGACTGTATGACATACACATATGACATATCTGATATCCCTCAAACGTTTTGATTACCACAACTTTCCAGAAATTAATAAGTTTCTTAGCATGCTTATTACCATTTGGTTATATAAAATCACGTTTCTTAGGTGTACATAACGTTTTATCAAAATCATTTGCATATCCTTGTAGTATAATAATTGATAAGAATCCAGTATCAAAATCATTTGCATATCCTTGTAGTATAATAATTGATAAGAATCTAGTAACATAGAGGATATATACCTTTAACTTTCTTGTTTATCCAGATCTCCAGCAGCATCCCAGCACCAATTCCACCAGCAATGCATGACCCATAGAAGGCTATGGCAGAGGGCCAGGATCTCCGTGGAAGGAAATAGTATTCTGGAATTTGCCTAACCCTTTTCGGGAGCCGCTTCTTTACAACCGATTTAACACCTGCACTGGGGTCCTTCTGCAGTTCACCACCAATGGCTTTCCAATCAACCCCTTGGAAAGGATCTTTCGGCAGTTCGCTTCCCATGTCTCAACAGTGAGGATTTTACAGCTCAATTCTGCAAGTTCAACGACACAAATGACTGGCAATGTCTGTGAGGAGGTTCAAGACATTGGAAACTCACGAGAATTTAAGCGAAATGAAACAAATTTTTCTTTACACTAAAAAAAAAAAACAATCTTTCGATAAAAAAAAAACAAAATCCTTGAACAAGTTTGAAACTAACTAGCATCCCAGGTGCTGTATTGTCACAATCCAGATGAACCCAAGAAACGAACAGAAACAGTATAAGAATAATTAATTATAAGCCCCTGATCACTCAAAAGTGCAAAAAAGAACCGAACGAATTTATATCCATCCGTGTATCGTTATCAACTAACATACATTGTTATGTTAAGACATGTTTAATCATAGCAAGCAAAATCCATCATTCCCACCAACTACTTATATGATCAAACAAGCAATTATATACCTAACTTTACCACAATGTAAACTAAGTGGAATTGTATTGAATTGAATATTGAATTTAACTTTAGAAGACAATCAATCCAGGAAAAACACATTATTTAAAACGTGAATCAGACAACAAAACCCTCAACATCTCAGCTAACATGAGAAAATTATCGAAAAATGAATCAATCCAGGAAAAAATAATAAAAATTTCAACTACTAATACAATTATACAGATTCACAGAACCCGAAAAGAAGATAAATATTACAAAAAAATTATTCAATGGGAAAATTATTTCTCTATAAAACATTGAAACTTAGTCAACATTTACAGGCTATTTGTTTATCATCGTAAAACAGAGACAATTAGACAAAGAAGCAGAGAAGTGATATGTTGTTTCTGGTAAATATGTAAAAATATGACGATAAGTTTTAAATTGAACAGATAATTGAAAATCTATGAAGTGGAAATGAATAAATTTAGGTTAGAAACAACGCTAGTACAAGATTTACAGTACCTCTGTTAGTAATTTTGAACCAGGTGAGAGAGTTATGAAGCTGTGAAGATCAGAGAGACAACCAAGAACGGAGAGAGAGAGAGAGAGAGAAGGTAGTATAGAGTTGTCAATCGGGCCGGATTTGGAACGGATCGGGTTGGACCCGATAGGGCAACAAACATGAAAAATTCGGGTCAACCTTAAATTAAAATGGATAGGGATAGGTATTTTTCCTAAAATCCCCCCACTTCCACATCCCTATTTACGGGAGAAAATCATCTTAAAATGGAGAAATGGCGGAGGATGGGGATGATTTGGGTAATTAATCACGTGGGATGACGAAAAGATAAGGGTATTAAGTAGGGGTGGGCAAAAAACCAATAAACCAAACCGAATCGAACCGATGAACCGAACCGATTCAATCGGTTTTTTTTTTGTTTTCTTATGTTGACCGGTTTGGTTCATTTTTTTAAAAACCGATTGGATCGGTTTTTTTTCCGGTTCGTTATCCCATTTCGGAAAACCGAACCGAGATCCAATATATATATATATATATATATATATATAAAATCTTAGTTTTAATGTTTAATAGTCCATGAAACTATAAAATTATGAAAGTATGTCGCATCATATTTTTTTCTTAGGTTTTTTTTATGAATATTATTTTAAACTAGTATTTTCAATTTGTTCAAACCCATAATTTAATTTGGTCCAAGGCTCAAAAAGATTAAAATATGAAAATATGTGTAATAATTAAAACCCTAAAAATTTGGTCGAATTGGCCCAAAACCGAAAAAACCGAACCGAACCGAACCGGTCAAATTTAATTGGTTTTTGATCGGTTCATAATTGTTAAGTTGATCGGATCGGTACACTTTTTCAAAAATCGAACATTATCGGTTATTTATCGATTCACTTCAAAAGTGAACCGATCCATTAAACGCCCACCCCTAGTATTAAGTATTAACCTACCTCAAAACGACTTGGCATGTGACACCTTGTGATTAATCAGATAATTAATTGTCGATTGTTCCATATGTGTTGATCGGTTTGTGTGGCTTGACTTATGACGACCAAATTTCAATGTACCACATGTATTATATATATATATGGGTTAGGCTAGAACAACTTAAAATTGCGACTTAAAAGTTTGACTTCAACATATCAATTATTCATGTGCTTTTAATCCAATCATTGAGATTTGAATACATTTATAACTCTTGGATTGAAAGCACATTGGTTGTTGAGATGTTGAAATCAAACTTTTAATTCGTGATTTTAAGTTGTTCTGTCCTTACCGTATATATATATATATATATATATATATATATATTTTAAATGAAATAGATTTTTTTTTAGTTTTTTTTTTCTTAATTATTTTCAGGAACCCAAATGGAAGATCGAATTACAAATTTCATCAAAGATTTTGTGTAAACAAAAAAATAAAAATAGTTTTCATTGTAATCTAAGAGCTTGTTTTGTTGAGCTTTTTCAAAACCTCTATTTATAAAAGATCTACTTATAGTAGATCTATTAGAAATAAAGTTTTTGAAAAAAAAATTACAATTATTTGGTTGGTAGACTTTTTTTTATTAAAAAAAAAATTATTTGAAAAAGCACATCCCCATAAACTTTTGCCTAGTAGAGGTTTAAACTCTACTAGCATCTAGTCAATTTAAAATATACAATCTTAAAAGCTCAATCAAATAACTCTAAAAAACTCGAATAGACATTTATAAACCTTTTAGGCAGTAGAAAGCTCAATCAAACAAGTACTAAATCTATTAAAAAAAATTGAAATCTAATATAATGGAGACAACAAGACAATCGAGACACGCATGTGCAGGCAGGTATAAGTAGTCTCAATGTATTTCGATCTCCGGGTTCGTTAGCTAGAATTTTCCAGTCGCTTAAATGAACATCACTCGACTCTAAATCCAAGTAGATCCAAGAGTCCGAGAGAGAGATATAGAGACCGAAAAATTGTGTTTGTTTGTTCTTCTTCTTCTTCCCAACTCGTCTCTCTCTAAATGGTAACGTAAATATAAAAAACCATAATGTCTCGAATTCAAATCACTCTTGTATAGAGGTGTAAATCGAATCAGTTGATCCAAATCCGATCCGATCCGGAACTAAATCCAGTCCGAAATTTGGATTAAAAAAATATCCGATTCTGAATCCAAATCCAAATCCAAATATGGTACGAATCTGATCCGAATCGGATATATTCGAATCCAAATCCGATATTTCAACAAATATATATATATAAGGTTTTTTTTCAAAAAAAAAAGAACTTACTATACATATTGCACATTTTTGATTAGTTCAATTTTCATCGGATTGTAGTGGCTGGATTACAGTTCTGTTTTGCGGTTTAATGTTTCGAATGTGCAACTATGAGCTTATTAACGAGACATGATTATATGAATGCAAACCATGTAGACTGGATTTTGGTTTGATTGGTCAAATTAAAGGTGTTGTAAAGTTGCTTAGTTGTAGTTTCTATTTCATGGTTTCATGTTTCAAATGTGCAAATACAAGCTTAACATGTGTTTCTGCTCTGTGTTGTAAATTGGCCGGATTAAAGTTGCTGAATTGTAGTTTCTGTTTCGTGGTTTATTGTTTCCAATGTGCAATATAATGAGCTTAACATGTGTTTCATCTTTTTGTTTAGTTTTTGAATCTAACATGCAATTTGATGTTGGGTTATGTTATGATCTTTATATGTGATTCTGGTTTGTTTATTGGGGTTTTAAAACAGCGATTCGCATGGCAATGCAAGATAGGGAACAGTGGATAATTCATTAATGCCTGGCTTTTTTTTTGTGTACAAATTGGTGTTTATTTTCTTTCTTCAATTCTGCATGTAATAATTTTATAACCGCCTCTTCTATATGCTGAGATGATCCGAAGCTTGACAAAATGCTGAAGCAGAGATTAAGGCTATGCTTGGGATTGCTTTGCTTTAGAAAAAATCTGTTTATAGCTGAATTTAGGGGTGGGCACTAAGTTCAGAACCGAACCGAACCGAAAAAAGGGTGTTCGGTTCGGTTCGTATAATTAATTCGGTTTAAACCGGTTTAAAAATTAAAAACCGAAAAAGTTTTCGGTTCAAACCGGTTTTCTTTTCTGAAAACCGGTTTGAACCGATTAAACCCCCTAAAAAAACAAAAAAACCCTAACATTTATAGTGTTCTTTCTCTTACACAACCACACAACATCTCAATTCTATTTATTTGTGGGGAGGTATTATTATGTAGTGTACTATTATTAACATATTTTGAACTTTTATTTACGAGTTCGGATTTTGGAATGTATTAATATGTTTTTATATTTTGGAACGGATTTGTTATTAACTTATTATTATGTATTAGTATGTTTTGGAATGTATTAATATGTTTTTTATATTATGTAATATGTTGTTTTGGCTTTGGGTTATTCAAATGGCCAAAATTAGGTCCATTAAGCTATTCATTAATTTTAAAACAAAATAAAAAGACTCATTATGCTATCCGGCCCATTAGGCCCAAAACCAAATTGAACCGAACCGAACCGAACCGATTAAAATTAGTTCAGTTCAGTTCGGTTCCCATTTCTTATTCGGTTTAAACCGGTTTAATTTTGGATGAACCGAAATATTTTCGGTTCAATTCGGTTTTACCCAAAACCGAACCGAACCGAACCGTGCCCACCCCTAGCTGAATTTAAGAAATAATCAACTTTGAAAAAAAGTTGCTAAGTGTTTGGTAAACTAAATTTTAAAAGTGCTTAATTTTTAAAAATATGGAAAATGTATTGAACAAAATTACTAAAATAGACATCATTAACAATATAAATATAAAGCATAAAAAAATAAGAAATTTTAACAGAAAAAAAAAAAATTATGGCTGAGTTAACTCGTTCAAAAACCCGAGTCAACACAGTTCTTTTACATTTGAAATTCAGCTACTGAGTCAACTTACTTAAAAGATGAGTCAACTCGTTGATTCTTGAAATCTACAACCATCGACAACCACAACCTCCGCCGCATCGCCCACGTCGTCATCCTTGTTGATTGCCAAATTCTAAAGGCGAACTTGAAGGATTCACGGTCGATCTCGATGTTGTCGTTGCAAATCAGGACGGCATGGATCCGGATCGACGATCGGGGAATGAATTGGTTCACTTGTATTTCACTCTTGATAGATTTTCCTGTTTATTGTGTACAATGATGTGGTTGGCTTAAAACATGTGGACTTTTTGGCAGAGAACATAGAAGCAATTAACTAGACGAACAACAAAAAGAAATATAGATAATCAATAAAAACAAGATATTTATATAATATGAGAGTTGACTGGTTTATGATGTTTTATTATAGGGAAATTATTATTTTCCAGCCTCACTTAGACGTTTTGCACTCTCGTATTTTGGTATTGGTCATTTTCCACCCTAACATTTCATTTAATAATCAATTTCTATCCTTTTTAACAGAATTGTTAACTTGAAATTATGTATGTGAGGGTAATAAAGTAAATTAGATGTATTTATGATTTAAAACAAATTTAAATAAGGACAATATAGTAAATAGACTTCAATTAATAGTTAATTAATTGAATTAACCTCTCCCTCAATGACATGTGTCACTCAAAATTGTTTCCTGCCTCCACCTCATTTTCTCTCTTCATCTTCCCTATCTACCAAACGTAGAGTGTGTTTGGTATGGCTTTTCAAGTAGAGCTTCTAGAGTATATATTTTTGTAGTAGAACTACTAATGAGTAGAGCTTCTAACAAAAAGGCTTTTGGTTGTGTAAATTACAAAAATGTGTGTTGACAATGTATTTTTAAAAATAGATTTTAGTTGTGCAAATTACAAAAAGGGTGATGACAATGTATTTAATGAAAGAATTGTATAGTGGAATATTTAAAATTTATAAAGGGTAGTTGAGTCAATTCATATGTTTTAAAAAAGCTCAAAAAAAGCTTTTTGGAAAAGCCCAAATTTTGGGCTTCTCGAAATAGACATAAAATGACTTTTATAAAGGGTAATTGAGACAATTCATACATTAAAAATCTGTTTTCAGTTTTGCCAAACAACTAAAAAAAACCTCAAAATAGCTTATAGCTTAAAAAAGTGATTTTGATCCTTACAAAAATCATACCAAACACACATGTACTCTCTCACATCTCATTTTCAGATCATCTGTTACGCCCCGCCGACAGCCGATCGCCGGGGCACCAGAAGGTGCGCAAAATGCCTCCATTCTCTAACGCCCAAACACCAAACCCTAGCCACAAAAAACAAATTCTACATAGATCTCCAACACCAAAACACAAACACTTGCCACCACCACTCGAGGAGGTCGTTGATCGATCTAGCGTCGAGGAGATCGTCGATCTGGGAGCCGCATCGTATCTCTCTTCTCTCTCTTTCTTTCCATCTCACATCATCAACACCATTTCTGGGTCGAACCCAGTTCTTGTTGGATTTGATTTTGGGTTTGGGTGGCTGCTGGTGGTGGAGTTGGGTTTGGTGTTTGAGATGGATGGTGGTATGGTTGTGGGGATTTTGAATGGATTCTTTAGGTGGATTTACGGTTTGGATTATGGTGAATGGAAGAGAAAAATCAAAATTGATTTTGGTTTAAGTTTTTGATTTTTGTAAATGGAAAATAAAATAGGTTTCAATTTTACAATTGAATTTGTATAATGACGGTTTGGCTTGTGTTTCATATGGGCTTGAATCGGTTGAATAGTGATTTGGGGTTGGCTTGAATTGAATATGATGGTGTTTTTGTTTTTTCAATTATAATTTCATAATTTGAATCTGAATGGATGGAATCTGATGTTGATGATGTTCTTGTTTTTTCAATTTTGTTTTTTTAAAATTTTAATTTTTTTTAATGTAATTTCAAAGGACAACAATGTAATTTCGTAATCTGTAGACAGAACACCACTTTTCCATCCAAAACTAACGGCACTGTGGAGAATGACTAATACCAAAACATGACGGTGGAAAATGACTAATAACTCATAAGTGAGGGTGGAAAATAATAATACCCCTTTATTATATGAATCTTGCAGGATATGAGCAGAGTTCCTTTGAACCCCCTCGTACTCATATCCGAAGGAACGCCTCACTAATCTTTGAGACAATTATGTGTAGTTCGTATTGGACGAGCACCATGTACTGTAGCTGTCGATGAGAGTTTTGTTGGAGAAAAACTTGAGTGCAACCGATGCACCACACTGGAATCTGATGGTGGTGCATCGATTGCAATCTGTGAGCAACACGTGTGAAAAAATATCTATTATTTCTTATCTTTACGTGTGTGAAAAAAATATAATGGGGCTGCGTTTTCATTGAAGATGGAAAGGGAAGAACAACTCGAGATTTAAAGAAAACAGAAGAGAGAGAGAGAGTGGTATCAGAAAACCCAAAAAGGTGAGAGAAGAAACCATAAATCAGAAGA
This sequence comes from Dipteronia sinensis, assembly GCA_033220585.1. NCBI lineage: Eukaryota > Viridiplantae > Streptophyta > Magnoliopsida > Sapindales > Sapindaceae > Dipteronia > Dipteronia sinensis. The sequence goes on along the minus strand of CM065639.1, from coordinate 68,733,170 downwards.
GAGGTAAGAAAGAAACAGAGAGTTGAGAAAGGAGAGAAGAGTCAGAAGACAGAGTTGAGTGAATAATATCACATATTAAAAAAAAACTTTCATTTCCATAATTATTCAACTAATTTAGACGGATAAACAAATTCAAAAATATCAATGGTCACCGGACGGTGATGACCGGAACCGGAAACGATGACGGAACCAACAGCGACGATTGAAAACGATGATCGGAACCAACGGCGACGAATAGAAACAATGACCGGAACCAACGACGGTAACTGGATTAGACAAGTCGACGATGTGACGTTTGGACGCGAGAAAAGCTATGAAGAATTGAAGAAGACAAAATGGAAAATAAAAATTATAATTTTTTAACTTTAAATATTGACATGTGTCAATCACTGATTGCAACCGATGCACCACCATCAGATTCTAGCGTGGTGCATCGGTTGCACCTAAGTTTTTCTCGTAATGTTGATGTTGAGATTTAATCGTGAATGTTAAAGTTGATGCTACTATATATTAAGCCCTTTTGTAGATACTAAAGTGTCCAAGTCCCTGTATATGTTTGGTATGCAACACATATCTTGATCTGTTTAAGCTTGAAAGTGAACCCTTTTAGCAGTTTTAGACATGAATTTCATGATCTTATGTTGTGGGCCTTGTGGCTCATCATGTTTGCCTTGTCGAGCTTTTAGGATAGCTATCAATCAAAGAGTACCTTAATTCGGCAACACTATTTTCGCTATATAGCCTTAATCCTTGATCTTTAAGATACATATCAATCATAAACTAATAAACAAAGGGCATGTTTAGCTTGCCGTACTGAATTTGATTGAAATGAATTGTATAGATTGAACTGTATCGTATTGGATTGGATTACATTTAATAATATCATGTGTTTGGTATTATATCGTACTTTAAGTAACCAAACTCTATTGTTAATTTGTTCTTCTATCAAATTTTTTATATTGAGAAAAAAAAAGAATAATTTAATTGGATTATTGTTTATATTGTAATAATTCGTTTTACATGAAATTATTTTTTTACCTCATTTACTATATTTTATCTTTAAAATATCTAATATTTTATTACAATTAAATTGAAAAATAAATGAACAAGCTATCTGATGTGAAAATGTCACATCAGCGGCTTACCAAAATAAATACAATTAATGATGCATTGAAAAAATCAAGAATACCAGAAGAAAAGTATGGCTTGTTTTGTAGTCCCGCCGTGACATGTCAATTTGGGACGGAATAAATAGCGTAACATTGACCGGACTAAACTTAGGTATCAGATTAAATAATACAGTTAAATTTTTTACCAAACACCGGACAGTATTAAATTTATATTGTCCCGTCCAATTGTCCGATCTAATCCAGCGTAACAAACATGCTCAAAATGTTTCGAAAAGAGGAAATCAATTTGCTTCTAATTCCTCATGTATCGGCTTTGAGTCTTGAGAAAGTGCATATGTTTGCTTTCTGCCCGTCGTGGTATATGAACATATAAGAGGAAGATCATGGTATATGAACATATAAGAATTCATGTTGAATTTGGGATAAAATTCATTATTTTCTTTGGAAAACTCGAAAACGAATTTTGATAATATTTGGATCGGATCGAAAGGGTTTTCGATCACATTCAGGTTGTACAGGATTTGGACTGTTTCACATCTATTTTGAAGATTGCTGCATTTTTTTAACACTAATTTTGAATCGGGTCTTTGACGATTCGGGTTTAAGTAAAAGACATATCTAGCTAACCAAGTCATTTTTTCCATCCTTAATTACTCTAGTTAAGTTGGCAAACTTTAATTAATAAAGAGAAATGTTAAATTGTTCAAATTTCGACTTAAATGATATAGAATGTGATTTGTATAAATCATGAAACAATGTGGTAAATTATATTTTAATTACAATTCATATGTAACATAATTTTTGGTGTAAATTTAGATAAATATTTGGAACAATCAAATATTACTTACAGTAAAACCTCGATAAATGAATGTTCGATAAATTAATAACTCAGTTTAAATAATAAAATCTTCTGGTCCCGATTCGAGTTTGTGTACTAAATTAATAACCTCGCTAAATGCATAAGATAATATATATTTTTGAAATCCTTTAGATCCCAACGAATATATAAATTAATAATTGACTAAATACATCAAAAAATATAACAAATAAAAATTCATAAACATATCAATAAACTTTTAACCTAACAACTTCATTTCAAAAATAAACTTAACTTCTATTTTGTCAATTCAAATCTTTCTTAAAATATACATTTAAAGTGGTTTACCTTTTCTTTATACAGAAATCGAACTCAATCTGATCCTTAATGTTTTGCAAATCATACACCATATTGATATATTTTTTTTCATTTGTAGAAGTTATTTAATGTTACTATTGCTTGAAAGACCTATTTTGGAAAAACACTTGATAAAAACATTGTTGTCATCTGGATCATGATCATCGGTAGGTGTATTCATTACCTCTTGAATAATTTCTTCATCAGTAAGCAATTTCATCACTATATCATTTTTCGCTAGGATAATTCAAAATGTGATCAAACGTCCATCACATTTTTATAGTGTAGATAAAAAATGACTTCACAAAAAATTGAAAATAATTTGTAATGGTTGTTGTCTTCATATCAATGTTCGAAGCCGCATTAATAAATTTCATAGTATTTAATATGTTAATTTTTTCAGAATTTATTGCTCCTACCACGTGGCCCTCCAAAATGCTAGAGTATAAACGACGTCGATAATGAATCTTTAATGCTCGAATAATCCCAGCATTACTTGGTTGAATCTTTGATGTTGTTTTAGGAGGCAATAAAAATAGCTCAACATTTTTCAAACCTCTAATAACTAGGGGTGGGCAAAAAACCAATAAACCGAACCGAACCGATGAACCGAACCGATCCAATCGGTTTTTTTCCAGTTTTCTTATGTTGACCGGTTCGGTTCGGTTCATTTTTTTTGAAAACCGATTGGATCGGTTTTTTTTTCCGGTTCGTTTTCCTAAACCGGAAAACCGAACCGAGATCCAATATATAAAAAAAAACCTTAGTTTTAATGTTTAATAGTCCATGAAACTATAAAACTATGAAAGTGTGTCACATCATATTTTTTTCTTAGTTTTTTTTATGAATATTATTTTAAACTAGTATTTTCAATTTGTTCAAACCCATAATTTAATTTGGTCCAAGGCCCAAAAAGATTAAAATATGAAAATATGTGTAATAATTAAAACCAAAAAATATGATCTAATTGACCCAAAACCGAACCGAACCGAACCGGTCAAATTTAATAGGTTTTTGATCGGTTCATAATTGTTAAGTTGATCGGATCGGTTTACTTTTTTAAAAACCGAACATTATCGGTTCACTCCAAAAGTGAACCGATCCATTAAACGTCCACCCCTACTAATAACCGTTAATATGTAAGTATTTATTAACTTCTATGCACTTATATATCTTGGTTGAAAATATGTATAATACATGTACAAGTAAAAACAAAAAACTTAAAATAAATAGTAAAAACATAAAACTCATTTTTAAATTAATAAATATTCATTTATCGATAAATAAATAACCCCTCTAAAATAATAATTTTTTCCCGTCTCAACAATATTATTTTAGAGGGGTTTTATAGTATTAGCATTAAAAAAATAAATAGTTTATTTTTTAAAAAATAAACTCCATCTCACTTCAAAAATATAAATAAATAAATAAACTCTTATACGCCATATATGAACGTCAGCGAGTGGCGCGTGTCTTGCAGGCTCCAAGGCAGGCTGAGATCGAACCGTCCAACTTTTACCCAAAAAGATAGCGAGAAGTGAGGAGGGCGGCGGGTGGGGCACACATAATACAAGTCGGTGGCCGCCGTGGAACTGAGTGGGGCCCACCTCTCCAAGCTGCCTTTTCCACGTTACTCCAACCAAATCGCAGACTTTGTACCCTTCGAACTGTACATGTGACAACATTCTCATAAAGCCCCATCATCAAATCATATGATGCCACGCCATCAATTCAAAATCTTTAATTTATTTATTTAGCTATTTAAATTGCATTGTTTAAAAACATGTGAATGTGTTATTTTTTTTTATAAAAAAAATTGAATGCAATTTGGTGATAGTAGTCCAAGATAGCTAAATTTTAGGTGGAATTTAAGCTTGCTTGTTGCGGATATCGATAATTTATTTATTTTTACAATTTCATCATCATGCGGTATGGATGGTTGTATATATATTATAATTTATAAGATTTCATTCAATTTTTTTATAAAATAATGAACATTTTTTTATAATTACATATAATATATATATTTTTAAGTATTATATCGTTTCATAAATTCAAGGTTTTTTAGGAAAAGAAATGACTTGAACTCGTAATCTCATAATACAAATATGATTAGTTTTACCACCGAACCAACCTCATATAATTGACACTTATCAACTTAGAAAGTTACCGATATTACACCTATTAAGTTTGGATTACGTGTTATGGACCCCACTATATACGAGGGGTCTTTTACACATTGAGATTTTATTGGTAAATGTGAAATTCGAATCCTTATAATATATTTAAAATGAGAAATATTCAATCACTTTGTTATATAAGTCAGTAATAATATATATTAACTTTCTAATTCAGGATCTCATACGAATATATGATTTATCTTAAATCATATATCATATTTTTTAATGAAAATGTTTAGCTAACTTAAAACAGGATATATATATATATATATATATATATTTTTAAATTCCAGTGATCTCTAATGTCTATCATTACAATGAAATTGATAAAATTACTATATCGGTAACATACCAAAACTTTACAAAGTTCAAGTGCTACAAAAACTTATTGAAATTAACTCTCACTATAGTAGAGGATTATCCTCGTACTTTGTAATTTTATAGAAAAATATGAGATTTGACCCTATCAATAATGCAAAGAAAAAATATACAGCTACTTGATTATGTGAAAAATCTTTAATAGTTTAAAATGAAAAAAATAAAATAAAATCCTAAAGTATTGCATTTCACCTGAATGATGTGGCAGACATAGATTGGTCAAAGGCCATAACCGAAGCAAACAACACCGGACAAAATCTCAATCCTTTCCACCACCCTCAACTAGGGATGGACATTTTTCCCACGGGGCAATATCCCTATTTACCCCCATCCTCATTTGGGAGCAAATTTTACCTCCAAATGGGGTTTAGGGGTGAGGGTGAGGGCAAACTTTGCCCTCAAAACCTGAATGGGGATAAGGGTGGGGGGACCTACCCTCACCCCCATTTCCCCATTTTCCCCATTCCTTTAAACGGGGTGAGGCTCCATTCCCATATTTCCCCATATGTATAATATATATATATATATAATATTATTTTTTTATATAAAAAAGTAATTTTAACTTTATTATTCTTTGTTCCACCACTAATACTATTTGACAGATGAATGTATTTAGTTTTTTTTTTGTGAATTTGTTTAGACTTTTATATGTAATACTAAATTATTATAGCTATTTCTATTAATTTTTGATAATTATATGGATTGGATATCGAAACATGGTGATTCGTAGGATTGAAATGATCGAATTTCGAATTCAAAATTATAATTTTCGAATTTCGGATTGAAAAATATTAGGATCGGAAATCGGAAAAATGGAGAACGGGGGTAGGGATAGAGGAACCTCCCCCCTAAACACCTCCATCCCCACTTCCCCCAAATGGGGTTTGGGGGCAGGGATGGGAGGAGGTTTCAGAAATGGGGATGGAGATGTGTCCCCCCACCCAATCTTTGGACAATTATATGGATTAAATATCGAAACATGGTGATTCGTAGGATTGGAATGATCAAATTTCGAATTTAAAATTATAAATTTCGAATTTCGAATTGAAAAATATTAAGATTAAAAATCGAAAAAATGGAGAACAGGGGTAGAGATAGAGGAACCTCCCCCTAAACACCTCCATCCCCACTTCCTCCGAATGGGGTTTTGGGGGCAGGGATGGGAGGAGGTTTCAGAACCCCCAACCCAATCGGCCCCACGCCCGTCCCTACCCTCAACTGTCTTTAAAAGCTAATTCTTAAAAAAAAAAATTTATTTATTTATTTTCTACGAATTTCCTTTGTGACCAGTCAAGCAAAAGCCCACTTTTTAAACAACATCGAACAAACAACAAATCAAAAAGTTTGAACTCCACAATCAGATCGATCAATTTCAATCTCTCTCTCGCTCTCGCTCTCTCTGTTGTGTCAAAACGAAAATCCAAAAATGCGTATGTCTCTCGCACGCTCTTAAATGTCTCAATCACTTTGATCTTAATCCGATTCATTTAGTTGTTTTTTTTTTCTTTTCTATAACCGTCTATTAATTAATCCGATGATTAATTATAACAGCAATTCGTTTTTCGGTTTTTCTTAGCTGATCCGTTGAATTCATTTGATTATGAATCTGTTTTCGTTATTGTTTTTATTATTATCTCGCGCGTTTTATTAATTGCAATTGCGTGTTTGTTTGTGTGCTTTTAGTTAGTACATGCATTTACTGTTAATTTAATGTGATGAAATTGATTTTTTGCGATGATGTTGATTTCAGAGTTTCGAGCTGTTGAAAGCAGCTCCTTTTAGATTGTGAATCTGACGCTTTTTTATAATGTTTTGGATCGGCAATTTGATGTTACTTTTCGAGGTTTTATTTTGATAGATTTTTTCGTTTGTTTGGTTGCCAAGACATAAATGAGAAAAAGGAAAGGAAAATATGATTTTTTTTTTCTGTCTAATTTATGGCTTGTTGTAAAAGTTTTTATCTTTTTCTCAGTTTCTATGATGAAATATGTGAATTGAAGGTGTAAATTCAGCTGAAGGAGTGTAGTTGCATGTTGATATTTTTTTCTTTTTGTTGGCTTAATTGGTTTTGTTGATTTGATTTGTCTATAAGGTAAAACGATTTGAAGTTCGTAGAAGCTGTGAATTTCTAATTTTCTAGTAGTTACTAATAAGTGAATTTCTTTGCTTCTTCAGCGAAGAGTGAAGAATCTTGCTCGACTCAGGTTATTGATGGGGACGGTGCATTCAACATTACCGGAATCGATCATTTTATCAAGGAGGTTAAATTGATCGAATGTGGGCTGTCATATGCTGTAGTCTCCATCATGGGACCACAAAGTAGTGGTATGCTCTCTTTTCTCTTAGTGTTAATGGGTTTATGTCATACAATTGAGGTTCTCCTGTTTGTAGTTGATATAATGTATTTCAAACGATTATTGCATGTTAGAAGTTAGAAGAATATAACTGCTAAAGTGCAAAAAAAGTTTTATGAGGCAAGGCTTTATATTACATTTTTCAAATAAAGTGAGATGTAATGGAATTCATTTGAAGTCTCCATGAAATTTTTTGTCATATTATCACGAAATGTGAAGTTCTTTTTCTAGATTATATCAATGGTGCTGGTCTATTTACGTTTTTTTTTTGTTACTTATACTTCTCAGGATATATATATATATATATATATATATATATATATATATATTTGGCCTTTCTGTTTTATTTGTTAATCTTTTGTTCATATGGTATGTTATAGCTTGCATAAGTCATAGGTACCCATTTAAAGAGTTTCACGTTAATTTCCATGTTTATGACAGGAAAGAGCACACTACTAAATCATTTATTTAATACCAACTTTAGGGAAATGGATGCGTTTAAAGGAAGGTATGTTTGCTTAATACTTTCAGCCTTTCATGATACTGTTTTTCTTAATTGAATTTCAATTGACTGAGTATTTACTTCTCTTCAGGTCTCAAACCACAAAAGGTATTTGGATGGCAAGATGTGCTGGCATTGAGCCCTGTACACTTGTAATGGATTTGGAGGGTACTGATGGAAGAGAACGAGGAGAGGTACTTTTGCATGCCCATCATCTGATCTTAATTTATATGAATTTGGATTGCATTGCCATCACCAGTTCTTTTTTTAAACTATTTGGTGTTCACTGTATAATCGTATGCATCCAATAGATGCATATGTGCCCTTCCCTAAGACATCTTAATATTTGTTCTCTCTAACCTCTATTTCCTTGCCCCAAATAGTTTGCCTTTGTTTTTGAGAAAATAGGTCCTCAAAACGGTTATTTAAGATTTTTAAAGGTGTAGTTACCTGATCTTTGCATTTCTGTGGTTGTCGCTACTTAGTTAGGAGAGTGGATTGAACCATGGAACCAAAACAATAATATTCAACTTTCTGTCGGATATAAAAGCTTAATAAAGGATACAAATTTCGATTCTTTTTTCATATTTATGCATAAAGTGTATTGGATTATATATCATACTCAGGACTAAGAAGTGGGCATATATTGTAGGTTTTGAGTTTTTATTATCAGTTCAATAGACTAGGTTAGAGATCAGGATTTTTAATTCAAGCTACTGAGATTCTAGTGTAGTGTTATGGATATTTAAATATATGCCGATCCTTCTTGATTCACAGTTTTGGAATTCCTCAAACATAAGATTTATTTGATTCTATTGGGATGCATGGTTCTGGTTGCGGTTTGTTCTAAGTGGAACCTGGACATATAATTTCGGTTTTATTTGGTTTGGATTTTGAGATGTAGAAACCATAATTTTTAGTTTTTTTTAGAAACAATAGATATATGTGTTGCTTGCTGATTCTTATCTGGTATTTCTCCTTGCAGGACGATACTGCCTTTGAGAAGCAAAGTGCCCTCTTTGCCCTTGCTGTTTCAGACATAGTGCTAATAAACATGTAAGCTCATTTTGTCAAGCATTTGGAGGGTGTATTAGTTGGATTCTGCACATCTTTCTTTTTCTTTTTTAATTATTTCTTCTTTTGGAGAGATGGCCTTCCACTTCCTTTTCAATAATCTTCTTAAGCACATTTGATGTAGGTGGTGTCATGACATTGGCCGTGAGCAAGCTGCAAATAAGCCTCTATTGAAGACTGTATTCCAGGTAATCTACATTTGTCTACCCGTATGCTACCAGTATTCTGAATTATAGAAGTTCCAATTTTATTTATTGATGGTGGAGTATGCTTACAGGTTATGATGCGATTGTTCAGTCCACGAAAGACAACTTTGATGTTTGTCATACGTGATAAAACACGGGTATGTTCCTTTCCTCTGTTCTATTTCATTGAGTCACTTGTTAACTCTAAGTTGATTTTTTTGTTGAATTTACTTTGAGGTTTTTCATTTGGTCAACTCTTGACCAGGCTTTTTGACAATTGAGTTATGATATTGATTCTATTTTTATTTGTGAATAGACACCATTGGAAAACTTAGAGCCTGTTCTAAGAGAAGATATTCAGAAGGTATAAGATTTAGTGCTTCATTCTCTTTTTTTTAAATTGACTTTGATGGTGTTGTTTTAAATTGTGTACCGTTTTCTTTATAATGTTAACTGCAGATATGGGACTCTGTTCCTAAGCCAGAAGCACATAAGGAGACTCCATTAAGCGAATTTTTTAATGTAAGTTGTCATGCTCATATATGCTTGGCACGTCTTCATTCTTTTAAAGGGTAACAATTGGTGTCATTGATGATTCGATATGGTCAGGTTGAAGTTGTTGCTCTCTCCAGCTATGAAGAAAAAGAAGAGCTTTTCATAGAGCAGGTATGAGATGCACTTCTAACATCTCTTTGGGACATCTGAACCATTTATGAATTGAAATTATTCTGTTTTCTTTGTTTGGGGCGTGCAAAACCAGCCCATTTTGTCACCCTTGATATATTTTTTAGAAGAAATAAATAAGTTCTGGAATTTCCAACAAATGGGCTGTTATTGATTATCTGTTATTACATTTGACATGAGTTTTATTTTTGTATTACTTGTTGCATTCAGATTTTATGTTTCCTGGAATATAAGTGATTTCATTTTTTTTACCACCATGTAATTGAAATGTATCATCTGTTCCATCATGTTACCTGTTAGTTAGATTTTGTGTTGCAACCTGGAAAAGTTTCTGTATGTTTTACTGAGTGAACATTAACATATATTTGCTTTTGTTTTGCTTGTTATAAATGTAGGTTGCTAATTTGAGGCAAAGATTTTTTCATTCTATTGCACCTGGAGGGCTTGCTGGAGATCGACGTGGTGTGGTTCCTGCTTCAGGGTTTTCTTTTAGTGCTCATGAAATCTGGAAAGTCATTAAGGAGAACAAAGACCTTGACCTTCCTGCCCACAAGGTAACTCTGTGAATACATATTTTTGCAAGGGATATTTAATATATTATGCACGTTCTTGTGATATTGATGTTTTCAATGTTCCATCTATTTCTAGGTTATGGTGGCTACTGTGCGGTGTGAAGAAATTGCGAATGAGAAGTATTCCAATTTTGTTGCAAATGAGGTACCTTATTTTCTTATATTTTATTTTTCAAATATAGTTAATGTTCTATACAACGGCACCTGCTGAATTGGTTTGAAAACGCTGCAGAGGTGGACTTATTTGGAGGAGGCTGTACAATCTGGCCCAGTTTCTGGTTTTGGGAAGAAGCTCAACTCAATTCTTGAGAGTAGTCTGTCAGGGTAAGAACATTTCATTTTTCATGACATCTAGGAAACAAAAATTTACATAGATGATATATCTAAGCGCCTCACTCTACATGTATTTGATGTCCAAAGTATCAAATATTAGGTTACCACTAGTTTGAGCTTCTTCTATAAAAAAGGGACAGTTTTAACTATTTGAGTCTGAAACAATATTTTAAAGCTCTTTAACATTCCCCCTCACATGCAAGACCATTGGTCTTGTCACATTTACCAAACCTAGAAGCTAAAACGAAACAAATTTAAATAACAAATTCTAAATACAAATATAATCACGGGATTTTGATTTTTGACATGGTTTCTTCATCTGTTCTATACATGTTTTTTGCATTATCTGCAATAATATCTGAAATTGTTTTTTTTTTAAAATTTTTTATTTATCTAAAATCAAGATTTTTTTGGTTTATCCTTTCAGGTATGATGAAGAAGCTGTGTATTTTGATGAAGGTGTTAGAACTGCAAAGCGGAAACAGCTTGAAGAGAAATTATTGCAAGTAATACATTTTCTCAGAATTAGTTGCAAACTGTAGCTGTCACTTTTTTTTTTCCTTTCTCTATATGTCTACATTATACCAGTAAAACTGAGTATCTTATATTTGAATTATTTGGCATCTTTGTCTCTCATGCAACTGAAGGGATGGGAATATGGTGCTTAATCTTTTGGAGTATAAGATTAGTATAATGATTCATGTACTTTCTCTCTGGAAATCTTAATCATGTTTGTTCGAATTAGAGTCTGAATAGCAAATAGAAGGATTGACCTTTTGGACACGTGGCTAGATATGACTTTGCAAAAGTAGGCTCATTTGGGCCTTATCTCGCCTATTGTGGTTCCTCTGTCTATTGTACAATTGTTTCCCAATTGCATATAAGTATTTAGTTCTCTTTCTATTTCATTTTTAACTCTTTGCTCATAACTTGTCTTATCGACTTGTTAGCTTGTCCAACCGGCTTTCCAATCTATGTTGGGACATATAAGGTCTGGAACTCTAGATAAATTCAAGGATGCATTTGATAAGTCTTTGAGTGGAGGGGAAGCATTTTCTTCGGCTGCTCGTCACTGCTCTACGACTTGTGTGGCTATGTTTGATGAAGGATCTGAAGGTATAGTACAATTTAGTAATGGGCATTTTGTTACTCAAGCAGAATTGCCTTAAATCCCTCTGCAAAATGGAATGAAATATATATATTTTTAAATGTAACATCTGAAGGACTGTACAAATAGATTATTGCATAGTCTACAAGAAATGATCAGACATATTAGATTCATTGCTATGTTAATGCATGAAAATAGTGAAACTGACATCTTATGTAAGTGAATGGGCTATGACTGTTGAACAAATGTGCTTACTAAAGTAAACTTTTTTCTTTTCTTTGGTTTCAGATGTTACAATTGAAATAGCAAACTGGGACACATCTAAAGTACGGGATAAGCTCCAACGTGATATAGATGCGCATATTGCATCTGTTCGCGCTGCCAAGCTGTCTGAACTGACTAGTTCCTTTGAGGTATAATTAAATTTTAAATGCATAATTTTATGATTGTCAATGTCATCAATGAGTGGATTTCTAGTGGAGTGTGTAAATTTGATTTTTATGCAACTTCTGAAGAATTTTGGCCCAATAGTACTGGGTTTAAAACATTATGGTTCACCAAGAAAGCTGTCTCGAAGACCTTAATGATGGTTAACTATTATCTTTGCAGTCAAAACTAAATGAAGCATTATCAGGACCTGTGGAAGCTCTCTTAGATGGAGCTAGCAGCGAGACCTGGCCTGCAATAAGAAAACTTCATCAACGTGAGACTGAATCAGCTGTGTCTGGGCTCTCTGATGCACTTTCTGGTTTTGAAATGGATGAGGAGACCAAGCAGAAAATGCTTGCAAGTCTAGAAAATTTTGCAAGAGGTTTGGTTGAAGCAAAAGCAAAGGAAGAAGCTGGAAGGGTACTGATCCGTATGAAGGAGAGGTAGTATCTCCTTGCAATAATTTATTGAATTTTTTGATTTCTGTAAGTTTCGTATGGGGATTTACTGTTAAATTGTCAACAGGTTTACAATGCTATTTAGCCATGATTCTGATTCAATGCCGCGGGTTTGGACTGGGAAGGAAGACATTCGAGCAATCACTAAAACTGCTCGCTCAGCAGTATGGCAGCTTATAAAACTAAATTTTCAATCTAAATTTTTTTATGTCCCCTTGGCTCCCTGCTAATTATATCGTATTGTTGCTTTCCAGTCCTTAAAATTGCTTTCTGTTATGGCTGCGGTCCGTTTGGAAGAAGAGGTCGATAATATTGAGAAAACACTTTCTGCCGCTTTGGTGGACGCTACAAGCACCACTACTGATAAGAGCATTACAAAATTTGACCCTCTGGCCTCAAGCACTTGGGAACAGGTACTTTATTTCAGATGTTCTTTATACTGGACCCTAGAATTGGATGCTCAAAAGATAAATGAAATGAGGGTTTGGATTGCCAAACTGCCATATTGTACCTGATGTTTAGATATCAAATACTTTTTATCTTTTACAAAGTACTTGGTTGTGGCCCTTTTTCCCCTTTTAGCTTTTTATATTTCTATTATCCTTATACTTGTAACTGGCCTCGTATAGTCTTATTTGGCAACTCATGAATACCCAAATGTGTGACACAAATGTGGAAAGTCCCTCGGCGTTGCAAGCCACAAGTGGCCCCATGCATTTTAATGCCACATCATATCACTTTTGTGCAGTCATGTAGGAGATCATCTTCACTTCTTCACTGAGTAGTTGCTGATTTTCTGTTACAGGTCCCTTCGTCAAAAACATTGATCACACCTGTTCAGTGCAAATCTTTGTGGAGGCAATTTAAGACAGAGACAGAATATAGTGTGACTCAGGCCATTTCTGCTCAGGCATGATATCTCTTATATAATTCAATTTTAATTCTTTCATATTATATATTATGTACCAGACGGGATCTCTTAATAATAAATAGTGTGAACATCAGCATACTGGGTGATACTGATGGGTTATATATGTCCTAGATGGTTCTATAAACTTACTGGTGGGTAGCCTTATGAGGTACATGGGCTGGTGAAATATTGAGTCGCAACACTATGAAATTGTGTTGGTCACCAAAATAAAAATTTAGATTGCTGAAAAGTTTTACTACTTGGATAGATTATCTACAATGTGATTTTGAACTCCATATTTGGTCAATTAACTCAACTCATAGTATAGTTTCAACCTTGGATCCGCATAGATTAACTCAACTCAGATGGATTGAAGTTTATCTGTTGGCTGCCTAAACAATGTAAAAGGCCTTGTAAATTATCTTATTACTTGCCATAAATTGAGAGTCGATTGCTTCTTATATCTGTTTAATTGCATGTAGAAAAAGGTTTTATTTGACTGAGGACAGATTAGGTGGTAGGTCAAGGTCTAGAGGACTAGATAATACTGCTGTATTTCTCTGATGATGCTTCGTTGATTAGCCCCGTTTTTACAATATTTTCAGGAAGCCAACAAGCGCAACAACAACTGGTTACCACCTCCATGGGCAATTGCTGCCTTGCTTATCCTTGGTTTTAATGAATTTATGACTCTTTTGAGGTATGTTATCTTCTATGTAATTGTGGAATTTAAATACTATTTTTTCCAAGCATTAGAATGTAACATGGTGCTAATATTGCGATATCTTCTCATGGCAGAAATCCTCTGTATCTGATCGTCATCTTTGTTGGTTATCTACTCGTTAAAGCCCTATGGGTGCAGTTGGATATTTCTGGTGAATTCCGCCATGGCGCTGTAAGTGTCTTAGCTTTTCCATTTGAAATTTTTAACGACTTTTTGTTGTAGCCTTACTATTAAAATTTGAGAATCATCCTAATCCATCAATTCTTTTGCGATATGTGCCTACTATTGGGTTTCTTAATTAACTTGGATTTTGTACACACTTACATATGTGCCTAGAGGACTTCTGAATTTATGTTGAATGTCGTAAAATCCAATCTGCAAAGCTCACTGAGCTATGATTGTTGGTAGTAAACAATGGATTTTGTCGATTTGAATCATAGGGCTGACAATTGAATAAAACCTTATAGTTATTCAATTTTGATTATAATCTTGAGGGACCTGATTTGTGTGCATGCTTTTACAGCTTCCTGGTTTACTTTCCTTGTCAACCAAGTTCCTCCCCACCATCATGAACCTTATAAAGAAATTAGCGGAGGAGGGCCAAGCACCTGTAACAAACGAGAACCCTACTGTAGCATCTAAGAGCAACCAGAATGGAGTAAGCACCAGCGATTCGTCATCAAGTGCCTCATCGGGAGTAACTTCATCTAGAAATGAAAACGAATACTTTAGTGCCTCTAAAGATGAATGAGTAGCTAAACAGAATAGCTTCTTTCTATTTTTGTGTTTGAAGATGCCCGTGTTCTGCTCGCTCATGGTAGGGGCGGTGCTCGTGTATGGTCCACGAATTTTAACTCTCGTATTTCAGCATATGTCAAGAGGTAATTTATCCTGAAGGCATTCATTTTTGTTGTTGTGAAAGTGCCGCATACAGGGGGGCCAAGGTTTGTTGTGAAGAATGCCCCCATTAAATAGCTCTATAAAATTTCTTATAGGTTTTGATTTTTGTTTATTTTTCATTGGATAAGCCTTTTTCTTTTATTGATGGCTTTTGATTAGTCTGTTTTTGCACCCAATTTTGTCTTGTGAGTAATGGTACGATGTGTTTGATTGTATGTAACCACTTCACGAACTTGTTTGATCAATTCGTTCTCTTTCGTTTGCTGCCTTTCTATATGACATCGTAGTTGATCTTTCGAAATGGAGGCTTGAGTTTGAGTTATGAAGAAAATTGAGAAAAGAAGTCTGACTACCGGTAAATTTTATTAAACCATAACATGATTTATTAGGATGGATTTATCAGAGTATTTATAATTTTGAAGGACGTTTTTGATTAATTTTGGAACTAGTGAATCGTAAACCTAATTTTCCTGCGATTAATGAAATTTTCTTGGTATGCAAACATGTGAAAACTGTTATAATAAATGTGGCTGTCCACAGTAACACAAATCTCACATGAAATTAGACAGAATAGAGACCAAACTACAAGTCTATGTATTGAGTGTTTGACTTTCTTTATGTAATCATATGAAATGCTGAGATATGAGTTATAAATAAGCCTTATTTTGCTCTATTCTCTCTTGAATTTATAACAAAAACAAAACAAAAACCAAATTGACCCAATTTTTATTTTAAAAGAAAAGAAGTCTCATGTTGTTGACACTTAAGGGATGGCCAATGAGGAAATGGGGGAGGATGTAGGTCCCCCCATCCCCATTCCCATTTTCCAAACCCTCGCCCATCCCCTCTTTCCTCCATTTTCCCTGTATCAGTAAAAATTACATATTAAAAAAACATATAAATGCATAATTCATTAAATTCAAATACAAAATAACATCTCATACAAATTGAAATGAAAGCTAAGTTGTTCTTTATATAGAATATATATATATATATATATATTAATATATCATATATAATATTATAATATTTGGGGCCCCCGTCCCCATCCCCATTTTTAGAAATTTATGAGGAAAATGGGGAAATGGGGTTAAAAGTCATCCCCCTCCATTTCCCTATTTTCCCCCAAATGGAGATGGGGGAGCGGGGATTTGGGGCCCCGGAGGAAAATGGCCATCACCAGACACTTGACACCTTATAAGTGTTATCTTGAGTCCTTAGACACTTTTTGTTTGCAAATTTTTGAACAAAAAGTATAAACCATCCTCTAAGCCCTTAAATAATGTTAGACTACCAAAACAAATTTGATCAAATTCATGCACAAATAATATAACAGTAGAGTTATAACTATTGCGTTAATGATATGAATGGTTTGTTGATTACTCCATAGACCTCACTTTGTTTGGTGAAATGTGGATTGGATTGAAGAGATTATGTAGAAGTGTTAAATGGGTCGGGTGTTTTGAACTTATGCTTGGCCAATATGTTCGTGAGCTCTTAGGGTCGTACTTGAGAGCAAGACCGAGAGTAGAAAATAGAAAAAATTCAATAGTATTACATACAAAACAAGCTAAATCCCGACGAGCAACCTAACCGTTTTGAACAGATCATGGGGAGCACCAAACCTAGTCAAAGGTCCACCTCGTACTAGTCCCTCAAGCCCAATTTGTATTTTAAAATTACGGTCCAACCCGACCCGGCCCATTTGATACTTCTGATTGATTATGACAAATTTGAACTTCATCAAAACGACGTAGTGTTGTAGCCGTAGCTCTTCATCAAAACACTCTGTTGTTCGTCTTCTTCCTCAATCGTAAGGGTTTATCAAAACGACGACGCAAGATCTCTCCACCGTCAAATGGCGACCAAAACCCTACTCCGGACCGGAGCGTCTTTCGTCAACCGCTTGGTATCGAACACATTTCTCCACCAGAAGAACCCGAACCCGAATTCGACCTCCACCATCTTCCCTTCTCTTTCCAACCTCCAGAACCATCTCCGTCTCCCACAAAACGACGCCGATTCGCACTCCAAACTCATTTCTCATCAGGGCTTCTTGTACCCGTCTGGACTTCCGTCTCTCGAGTTCTTCTTGCCCGAAGGTACCCTCTCTCTCCCTCTCTCGATATTCGGTCCCATTTACCAAATTGGTGCTGTGAAATTTCGTGACTTGATGATTAGTTTTTGTTATATATTGAGATACTGTGACATGTACGTGTTTATTTGTTGATTGGTTTTGTGTTTATTAGGTTTTTTTAGTGGTTTATATGAGTTCTAGTTTGAGTTGAGAAATGGGTGGTGTTGGAATTTTTTTTCAAATGCTGAATTGATTTTTGTTTTATATTCTGTTGTTGTTACTTGTTAGTGTTGATAGGTTCGTGTTGTTGCAAATTAAAGTCGATTCTTTGAACTTGACATCATATGAATTTTGGATTGATATTGAGTAGTTGAGCTTGGTTCCTCCACAGGTTTCTCAATTGTTGGTCGAAAACAACATTCATTTCTAGAATACGTTTTCTTGAGTTAGTATAAGAGTGATTCTTTGTAATGCAGTAGTTCCCGTTGGCTACTTTGTATTGTTTTCAATACCCAACAAGCACTTTATTCCGCTCTGTATTAGGTCAGAGAAAAGATTGTGCTTTCTAGATAATTTATCATTTGTTTCTTCAAAATAGTTGGAATCTTGATCTCTTGATAACCATGGTAGGTTGCTTGCTAACGCGGTCTATCTTCTAGTGAAGCTGAATGTTTCTAAGAAAGTCTTAATGCTCGATTGCGATGGTTCATTATTTGGAACTAGGGTCATACATGATAGAGATACTTTTAGGAACCAACATCGCCCTGAGCAATTTATTTACTGAACAATATGTATTCTTGTACTATTTTAATTTAATTCAAGGATGGATAGTCAAGGGTTATCTTGGGAGTATTTATAGACCTTAAGGCAGTTATTTTGGCATTTATCAAGATAAGAAACTGTCCACAATCTCTAAAAGTTCTTTTGAAAATTTTGTTTCTTATCTATAGATGTGTCGAAATAAGTATGAGCACTGTCAAAACTGGTGGTTTGAAAGTGTTTGAACGTATAGCCCTAACTACATTTTGATGGTTTTGCAAACTAGACAGTCATGCGATATTTGATAATGTGGGGGATAATGAAATATGTGAACAAGTAATGTATTTGGGCACATGCAAGAGGGGATTGGTATGTCAGGGTATAGCACAAAGCTGTTATACTACACATACTATGCAAATATGGTACTTATGTTTCTTACAAGGGATAACAAATTAAAACAAAATGACTTGCAAGTAATTTCTGAAAGTTATGAATAGTTTCTTGTCTTGATAATTGTAAAAATAGTTTCTTTGAAATATATTAATAATACCAAGAAAGCTCATTTGAATTTTTATTTGTGAATTGCACCAAAATTATATAAGGATACATATCATCTAGTAAATATTCAAGAGAGGCTTCTGCATGTCACCACTAGACTCATGCCGGTCTTAGATCCTAATATGTGTAGGAGGTGGTAGTGGCAGGACTTGCTTGTTTTTCATCATAATCGAACTAGGGACTGATCAAAATTGCATGTCAGAAATAAGAAGCAAGTCTTGTGGTTAAGATAGGTGATATTAAGTTTGAGATAGTGGTCTAGCTGCTAAGTAAGTTATTGAATCTAGTCCTTTGTGGTCGTTGATCATCATCCTTTAGCCTTCCCCCTCCCACCTTCCTCCTCTTTTCATTTTATCTTGAAATACTCTGCCTCTTCTCTTTATTGCCTATCTTTTTGTTTGTCTTTATCACCAAACAAGGTCTGATATCTTGTGTGCATGCTTCTTCTGTGTGTCTGATGTAATTCAATCATTATAATATTAGAAAAAACTACCTTTTAAACATTGCTGGAAATAGTGGTGCATAGGTAAAGTGGTGGTGGTGGTTCTTGTTGTTGCCTTTTTTCCTGTATATGATAATTATTGGAATCTGTTGCATATATGCTGAAAACATCAAAAGAGAAGTCTTAACTTATTTCATACAGAAATTGCAACTCGCACTTATCTAATGTCGCAGGATATATATATATATATATATATATATATATATATATTTCCCTTATGCCATATATATTTCCCCCTCTTTTTTAGCTTTAGATTTTACCGAGGATTGGTCAGTAATGGAGCATTTGCCTATATTTGCTTGTGTTCTTTTTCATTTCTGCATGACTGATTTATTTTCTTTATGCAGGAGATTCATCAAATGAGCCAATGCTCTTATTTCCCAAAAGGACATTCCAACCTAGCACAATTAGACGTAAAAGGAATCATGGTTCTTTGCTCGGTACCTCTCTCTCTTGTCTTGCATCTTCTTTATTTTCTAGTTCTTCTCCCCCTTTACCGGATTGTCTTTAATTTGCATTTATTATATATGAGCAGCAAGGCAACTAAGGGTGGAAGAAGAGTCATTGCTCGACGAATAGCAAAAGGTCGTTCAAGAATTACTGCATAATAACTCCATTTCCCCAAAGATGATTGAATCAGAATTAAGTCTAGGACCGGCCTTTAGATACGATTATGCAAATTAGAATACCTTTGCTCTGCTGTGGTTCAACCAATTTCTAATGTCTCAAATGGATTTGGAATATAGTTCTCATTACTGTTGTTTTGGTCCTTGATTTGCTCAAACATTGTCCTTTTTTTCCTTGTGCTTTCTATCTCTTGGAAATTTTATGCAAATGTCTCTAGTTTGAATTCATCTATGAAATGTAGTTTGATATCTTGATATAATTCAATTCGATAAAAATTTAATCGATGTTGATGCCTTGCTGATCTGACAGATGAAAACAATGGTGTGTCTTTGTTGGGTTGAGTGGTCTCCAGTAGTGTCTCGCATGTTTTTTTTCACTCGAATATCACAAATTTCGTGTTAAATTACAAACTTTACAAAATCGGTATATCACAGAGGTAACATTCAACTTCGAATTAGATAACCCGACTGCACTATAATGTTATTTGATTTCGGTGGGTGTCAAATTAGATACCCCGACTGCATTATAATGTAATTTGATTTCGGTAGGTGTCTACGACGTATTTCAAAAGAAATAAAATCCAAGAGCTTGCCTTTTAAAATCACAACTTCTTGTTAATGTAGTGGTAAGAATTGCATTATTTCATTGACAATATGCCAAATTATACAACAAAGTACCCTCAAATGATTGAATATTGCAAGGCCCGAAGCAGATCCAATTGAGATAAATGAATGAATATGCTAACATTATCCGATACATTAGTACTAGACAATCCAAAAATCAATCAAAATGATGTAGCAAGTAATTTCTCTATTAACCACATCATCTCATGATTTGTATGGTGATGACAACTCACTTTCCATGTTATTTATGTTGAATTTTGGGTTGTATAATATTACTATATTCGACGAGATGAGGTTGGTTCCGGTGGTAAAACCTCTCACTCTTGCATCATGAGATTGTGGCCTTGCGGATACGAGTCCTCTCCCCCTTCCTAAAAAATCCCGATTTATGTAAAAGTGTAATATTTCCAAAAAAAATAAAATTACTCTATTCAATAATATCCAAGAGGATGATGATATATGAAATATGTTTGCATACTACCCTAAATGAAAACTATTAGCATTAGCAACAAATTAGAAAGCAATAATGCAATTTTGTCAATTAATTTCAAGCACATATTGGGATTTAGACATGCAAACAAAACTTCAGACGCTTGATCGATGATGATTAGGGTTAATAAGTTTAAGTTTACAGGAAATAGGTATTTCATTTTTGTGTCAAATTGAATTTAATTGATAGGACGCGATATTTTTTTTTTAGCATTTGTAAGACCGGTGGAATGTGCATTGTTACTACTTACTATGTTAAATGATCATTAATTTTAAAAAAATTGGCTCATAGTTAATTGGATGCAAAAGTAATATACAAGGTCAAGTATTTCATTGACAAGATAGAGAACAAATTTAACGAATATCCATTATATATATAATGTTTTTCTATTATTAGTTCGAACTGGTTCGTTGTATGTAGACCATTAGATTTAAATGCTTTGACTTGGTTATATGCACTTGTCAAATCATCTTTTAAATCCAATGTTCCACATATAAGGAACCGATATATTTTATATCAGTTCGAACTAATAACAGAAAGACGATATATATATATATATATATATATTATACTTGTACCATAACGATTCGAACCTAAAACATTATAACGAGTGTCATTCACCGGTGAGCCACACCGGTGTAAAGAATAACCTAACTTGAAAGAGAGCAAAATGATGTACGCTTGATGTGTGTATATATAATTGTTAGAGATATAATTCTACAAAATAAATGTATATGTAACACGATTTTAAGTGTATTATATATATTCAAATATGAATCATATGATGACGCGCGTGAAATATTTATTATATATAAAAAAACTTTTTTTTATTCATATAAAATCAAATAAAAAGTGGGAATAACCGAAGTCAAAATTAATCATACATTGAAACTGAAATGAAATTTTGTGATTGAAAATAAAGTGAATAAATTATAAAGCAATTCTTCTTTCGGCTATACTATTGGGGGACATAGATAAACTTAATTATAAAAAAGTTATAGGTGACACAGACTATTGTTAACACGTAGACAGCAATGCACCTTGATTGACTCACAAAGATCAATTTTGGAAATATAAAATTCAAAATAAGTGATAGAAACATTTAGAATATTAATGATAATTAAATACTTTTAGATTTTGTACAAACTATACATATGAAATAAATTTTTTTCATCGGTGCGTATTGATAAATATATATCAGTATCTTATAAGTGGATCATTATGTTCAATCGTTATGATCTAGTATGTATATACTTATCAGTGTTTATCCATAATCAATGGTCCTACATGCTATTTCACTATTTTTTATAACTTAATTGTATTTTTTTTGGCTAATTAGTTTTAAAAAGTGTTTTAATAATTTCAATAATTTCGATATTTGAGAGAAAAGTACACGATTCAAATCAATAAGTATAGGTGTAAGAGACATACTATTACGTAAATCTTATGTCATATTGTTTTAATTATGAGATTTGAAGGAAGAACTTTTAGAAACCACTCAAATTCATATGAAATTAGACCGTACCTTAGAAGAAGAAGTCAATATATAATTATGTACCATATAATGTCCCCATCTCTATAAATGTTTCAAAGGACAGAGAGAGATATATGATCATGTCATCACCATTAACAAATTAAAAGAAAAAAAAGGTAAATTAATTAAATAGTAGAGTACTAATTATATACTAGGCTAGAGAATTAATGATCAAGAGTGATAATCAAAAACACAAATGTAGAGAGAACTAATTAATTTCATGACTAAAGAAAAAATAATATATAATACTCATGAAGAAAAAATATACAAATATATATATATATATACAATTATTTCTCCTCAACACCGATATAAAATACATCAGTGCATTGCATATGAGCTACAGATTATGGATAAGCACTGACAAGTGTATACAGACCGGATCAAAACAATTGAATCTAATGGTTCATATACAATGCATTGATGTGAAAATTTTCATATATATATATATATATATATACTATTGGATGAGAGCGATGAGAAGAGACATGAATTAATATTTATATATGAACGAAAATAAAAACCACTGTTGATCACCCAAGAATTAAACCTGATCGAACCGGCAAACACTTGGGTTTTTTTTGCAGCTCTCACCATCTTATGCATATATATATTCCAAGAAATAAATGCTCTCTCTCTTTCCATCTCTCTCACTCACTGTCTGTAATTAATTGAATGCATTATTACAACATTACCTAAATTGAATTTCAAATTCTCTATGGACCCCAGCAGCAGCTGGTTGCAATTGTTGAAGGAAAACTAGGGTTTGTGATGAGATATTGCTGCTGGCCTCCTGATCTTGACAATGGTGACAATGATGAAGACGAAGATGAAGACGGTGGAAGTGTTGACATGATGGCATCAATGCACTGATCCATTGGATGATGATGATCATAGGAAGACCCAGATGGGAAAAAATAACTAGTAGATGATGATGATGAGAGTTTGTTAATTGGGTCATTTTCATGATGATGATCAAGTAGTTCCATGGAGGAAGATGAAGATGGCATTATTGTACAAACATTTCCTTCAAGGATTTCACAAAGTTTAGGCAATGTTGTAGGCATTGTCAGAATACTACTTGGATCAAGAATATTATTAACCTCTTCATCATGATCATGATCATGATCTACAAGCGGAGCTGTTGCTTCATTAATGTTGTTGATGAACATCTGATTTTCTTGATGATCATCATGATGAGGAAAATAATTAGGCAATGCCCATGTAGTAGTGGATTCAAATGAAGATGAAGAACTTATTGGAAGCATGACATGAGTTGATGGCAACTGATGATCACCAAAGTTGTTATAATTACTATTTTGACCAAGATTTTGCAACATTAATGGAGATGGGGATGAGGAGATGTGGTAGAGTTGTTGGTCTTGTAGATCATGAAGATTAGGAGGAGGATTCATCATAAGCAGCTGATTATTAGGGTTTGCACTGAGAGATGAGAAGATCTGTATACCTTCTTGATGATCATGATCATGAGGAATTGTGATATTAATAGGGTTTTGGAAATCTGATGGGAAGTTGGCCAGAGAAGAAGGAAAATGATGATGAAGAAGAAGTTGATGATGATGATGATCATGAGAGATGAGCTTCTTCTTTATGCTCGAATTCCAAAAATTCTTCACTTCATTATCTGTTCTTCCTGGTAGATGCTTTGCTATCTGAGCCCACCTGTAGTAGTGGTCACCACCACCAAAAAGTTAATTAGTCTTCAATTGCATGAATTGTTGATCATCACCATCATGATTGAGCATGATGATGAACATAATTATTAAATTAATTAATTTCAATATATGATGATATTTTTATATAGCTAGGTAGGTTGCTATAGCTATATAGGCTATATAGGTGTATATATATATATTTACCTGTTGCCTAGAATGCTATGGAGTTCAATGATGAGAGCAGCTTCTTGGGGAGAAAAACTCCCTCTTTTTAAGTCTGGTCTCAGGTAATTTATCCATCTCAACCTGCAACTCTTTCCACATCTCTGCAACCCTGTTACACGATTATTCAAATTATTACTCAACAAATTAATTAATTAAAACCCAAAAAAGAATACAAAATAAAGGTTCATCATCATATTATATATGTTTAGAATCATATAAACTTTATATATCATCTGACGGCAGATATTAGAAAACACTGAATTGAAATCCAATGACTATCTGTCATCCTGATAAACGTTCAGGACTACTAGAATGATAAGTTAAGCTGTTTTACCTGCATGTTTAGGAACTGAGCTCCAGCAACCATGTCCATAGGTTGAAATGTAGTTGACGAGTTTCTCATCTTCTTCAGGTGACCACAACCCTCTCTTCACCTTCTGCTTGTTGCAACATGAGTGATGTCCCATCTCTCTCTCCTCTCTCTCTCTCTCTCTCTAAAACAAATATTGCAGCCAGTGACAGAACAAGATCAGTTTTGAAATTTGAAAGAAGAAGACAAAGAAACAGAACCACAACAGCCCTAGCTACAAATGATACTGCAGAGATATAAAAATATACACCATCAACAGGAACTGAGAGAGAGAGAGAGAGAGAGATTGAGACTCTTTGAGAGTACATACACTGAAGAAGACTCACAGAATTTAATGTTGGGAGCTGTACATATATAGTGGTGGCCCCAGTTTTTTTTTTTTTTTTGAAGAAAAAAAAATAGGGTTCAAAAGCTTGCAATTCTTCTCTGTAAATTTGTATGGTGTATATATAGGATTCTCAATATATATACTTTCTTTTGCTGATGGTCTTTCAGAGCTGGACACGTGTTTAACATGCAGGGTAGTGGGTCCCAGTACTCTTATAGGTCCCACTCTTTGGACTTATAGACGACCCTGATAAGATCTGAAACCAATGAAAGAAACTGGCGGACTGGATGGATGATCTTGACTCATGCATGATATGTATATGTCATGTGTGTGTGTGTGTGCATGTGATGATCGACAACCTTTTTAATTTCAGTATAGCTTTTTATATATTTTTTAAGAGTTTTTTCAATATTGCTTTTGCATGGTTTTCATATTATATGTAATGTAACTACTACAGTGAAATTCAATATTTCTAGGTAATTAAGTTGATCAAACGGCTGTGATTGCATGAAATTTTGATGATCTGGTTATGTGTCATGATTTTCATTAGAGAAACCAGTAATTTTTTTTTTTTAAAATACAGTTCGAAAGTTGTCTTTTGACATCTAATATATAGTACTGGCTGTACTGATCAGCTAATAAACCTTTTGATGATCCGGAATGCAACTTCCACTCCATGAGAATGATCTCTCCACATTTTGTGATCTAATGGATAAATGCGAAATTATATTTACCATACCCTGGTTTGAAGTCTCCAATAGGCAAGGGAGCCTTGATTTAATCTAGTCTAATTTGAATGTTTGATAAATTTATTGTTTATAAATGATCTACAAATAATCACATAATATTCAATTTTTTTTTTTCAATATATATATATTCACCTATTTAGACCAGATATATATTTTGGAAACTTTTTGCCATTGGTAGGATTTGAACCCTTAACTTGAGAGTCATTAACTTAAGTCTCAAACTCATCCATTTCTCAGCTGAACTACGCCCTTGGGGGCCATGATATTTAAAATTGATGTTAATATGTTATATATCCCAATCTTACCATAAAGAAGCTTGAGCAAAGATTGCTAGCTATAACGTTTTTTGGGTAAGATATGTGCATGCAATCAATTGTACAATAGGGCACCATTTTGTCAATGTGGAGTCATTATATCTATATATATATATATATATATATATATATATATATTGCTTGTGAGAAAAAAAAAAACAAATTTGATTGAAGAGAAGATGGTGACATTCTACTTCTAATAAGTCTCCTATATCATCGTGATATTACATTGTATAACCTAAGATGATCGGATCGGATGTGAAATTTCAACACACTGATCTCTTCCAACCAATCCCCTCTATAATTAATTAACTCTAGTTATTAATCATGTTTTACATGTAATCGTGAACGTGTGTTTGACGACGTCAAGATATTGATATCAGTTTTTGTACGTGTTAATGACGTATTTAAAATGTAATGACCCGTGAAATTTCGACACCCTCTCTTTCAATCCCCTTTATAATGAATATAATTAATAAGTTCTAGTTTATCATGTTTCACATGTCATCACGGGCTTGTTGATAGGGATGGCAACGGGTCAAGTTTGGACGGATTTTGCGAAATCCACACCTGTATCCGTGAAAATTAACCTCACCCACGCCAACTTGCGAACCCGCGTAGGCAAGCGGGATCGGGTGCGGGTTTGCACCCGCGGGTTTAGGCTGCAGCCATACCCTCACCCGCGAACCAATGCGAGTTTACGGGTGGATGCTTCACCTGAGGGGTACCTACAAACCCACAACCCGCGAACTCACGATTTGTCACTTATAAATTTTCACATGTAATCACTAATCACATTCTTTATACTTGATTAATTGAATTGAATTTCAATCTCTAATTCCCTACTTGATACATTTACAAAACAATAATAACAAAAAAAAAAAAACGACCAAAAATAATTCAAAAGTCCATAATTTAAGGGTTCTTATTTCTTAATCCATAATTAGTTAAGTACATAATTTATAAATTCATAATATCTAAGTCCATGAAAATTTGGTAGGGTTTCATACTTGCATGTTTTGACTTTTGACTTTTATTTTATTTTCTTAATTCAAAGCGATATACATACATAGTTTCAAATACATGATATTTTATTCATGTGGGTTTGCGGGTTCACCCACGGGTCCGTTTTCCTTGCCCGCACCCGCACCCACACCCGTCAGGTTTTTATTTAAACAGATTCGCAGATTCACGGGTCGTAAATTCTCCACCCAAACCCGACCCTCCAGGGTCGGGTTCGGGCGGGTGCCCGCGAGTGTGGGTCAAATTGCCATCCCTACTTGTTGATGTCAATAAACTGAGCAAAAATGGGGTCAGCCAGGATGGGTGTTTTGTGCTCTGTTTTGGTTTGTGTGGTCTCTTTGGCTGCGTCTTGTTTGCGTTTGCCTTGTCGTGTGGGTTGTGTGTGCTCTCTTGGCCCTTGCTGCGTGTTTCTGTTCTCTGTTTCCCAGGCCTGTTGGCCTTTTTGAATAAAATTGCCTTTCTAAAAAAAAAAAAAAAAAAACTGATCGAGATCAGCTTTTGTATCACTGAGGTAATTAACCTGTAATTATACTATGAATTTAAAATTTAGTAGTCTCTAAGACACATGACAAAATCTCACTATGTCTGTTTGTAACAATTTCACTACCTTTTATTTATATAGAGATCTCCCTCTCCGAATTTGTACAAAATAATGAAACATGTTTAAAGATTTCATTAACTTTTATTTATACAAATATCTTCCTCTCCGAATTTGTAGAAAGCATGGATTTGAGTACGAGGTTAAGACTTAAAACAGACAATACCTGATTGATATATGACAGCCAACCATTTTATTTAACAATTATTTTTTTTAGAGTACTAACATAATTATTTATTTATTTTGTCAAATTATATCTAATATAAATTAAAAAAAGTGAAACCTGTTGAAAATGTTTTAAGTTTTTACTGTAATAAAAGACATTAATTTCAAAATTTAATAATATTCACTGGATTTGTTTTCATCCGATCTAATGGTAGTTATTAAGTCTAATAACATTATTGTTCCAGACAATATACATATGCAGAGAGAAACTCTAGGGTTTGTTTTTATTTTTTAAGATATCAATCTGAATTCAAATATTGACCACTAATTATCACACAAATATAAAGTGATCAAATTAATTTGTTATTTTTTTCCCATCATAGGTCTCTCAATGCTGATCTTCACACTAATTACAAATTACCGACAGATCATAAAATTTTGTTAAGTACGTCCAAACAAAGATTCCCCAGAAGGCAAAGCAAGTAGGTAAAAGCAATGGAGGACAGCAAGATTGAGTGTGAATCAAATATCTAACGTTGAAAATTTTATCATCAAAGTAATTATCATTATTGCTCAACTAGAACATTTTTTTGGCTTCATTGTTGACACAAAAATTCCAATAGAGAGAATCTACCCTTCATGTCTAACTTTTTTTTTTTCCTAATAATTTCTTTTTGATTTTTCTATATGGGGCTTGTGTCATTTCAATTTGGACAAAAAATGGTGAACCCTACCCAGAGATTGGGATTTGATTTTGCTTTTGTAGCTGGTATATTTTCATTGGTGGGCATGCATACATGTAGATCATTATTTAGAAACACATTACAAGGTGGTTGTGTGAACTAGTTTATTGTTTTTATAAGCATTTTCAAGTAAAAGCACTTTTTGACAAAAGCACCTGAAAGCGATATATTTTTGGAAAAGCACTTCTATATCCTACAAGTGCTTTTTAACGTGCGTACAAAATTGCTTACTTTCATTTGTATCCATTTGATGGATCTAACGGTCAAGATAATTTTATCATTTAACGGTTGTTTTGTATATAACAGACAATATTCGAATATAGTGAACAATTAATCCACACTTGAATAAATGACCACATGGGCTATATATAATTAATCTTGAATAATTATGAGTATTTGATGTGGAAAGTAAACACATACCTTTAAGCAAGAAAAAAAGAACGTGGTACAAAAAAGCTTGTTATGATTAAATTGGGCATGTGGTCACATCTTTGTTAATTACTAAAATTTAATCAATCAAGAAGTGAAACAATAAGCAGCAGCCATTTGGATGATTAATTAGGCCTTCATTCAATGTCTTCTTTAAGCACATGATCAATTGTTCCACATGAATACATGATTGACATGAATGATGAATGCTTCATTTTGTGCTATTACTGATTAGGTTTTTTTTTTTTTTTTTTTTAATTTTTTAATTTTTGAATCATATTACTGATTAAGTATATGATCATGAATGAATGATAATTCTAAAACTAATTAATTAATATAGCCCCCAGAGGCATAGCTCAGCTGGTAGATTGACGAACTTGAAGCTTGGGTAAATGACTTCCAAGTCAGCGGCTCGAATCCTACAAATGACAAAAAGCTTTAAAAAAAAATACATAGTCTAGATAGGTGGATATATAGATATTGTCAAAAAATATATATAATTTTTTTGAATTTTTTTTGGTTGAGGAAAAAATAATAATTATGCAAGAATATTGCATTGAAATCGAAACTCATAAATTCAAATTATATGAAAATTATTTTCAAAATGTGAACCATTTTATAAGCACGTGTGAGGATTTTTATTTCTGGTAGCGTGAGATTAGATATCTCTTGGTTTTGAGATCCAGGTTGCACATGTAATGCTTGATCTCGATAAGTCTCGACATATTCCTGACCCGTTTGGTTATAGATTTTCAAAAAATAATAAATATATGAACCAAATTAATCAATCATAACCCACTTGACATTTTAATGATAAATTATATAAGATCTAATTAGGTTTATAGGGAAGACAATGATTCTTTGATGGGTGATGAATTAATGATGATGATGATGATGATGATGATGATGATGATATATATATATATATATATATATATATATATGCGAGATATTGTTTTTGTAATGATAATTAGGAATAATTTCCTATGCAGCAAACAACGCCAAATTTAATTAAAATTTCTACTAATAAGGATGAGGCAATGGAAAAAGGTGTACTGAAACACACAATATGTTTAATAGATATTTAGCTAGAGATATCTCTAATTAAATATAAAGAGATTCGAATAGTTTCAAAATTCGTCAAAACATACTCTCATTTTAATTTATTTTTTTAGAAATTCTTTTGAAACATGCTGTAATTTATCTGAATGTACGTGCCCGTTCAACAAAGGTTATCCATTTAAACAAGGAAAAAAAAAAAAATTCAATGTTAGTATGTATGTATTTTATCCAAGTGATACTAAAGGTTTTCTGATTTTAATTTTTTTATTGGTTATTACTCCTTTTATTGTATTATCATAATTGATACTCTCTCAAAATTTTCCTAGAAAAGAAAAGAATAATCAACCCAAATTATAAACTCAAATTTCAACCTAAATGATATAGCAAATGAGTTGTCACTACTATACACAACATAAGATGACGTGGTTAATGAAAAAACCAATTACCACATCATTTGAGTTGAAATTTATACTAAATTTTTGGGTTATCTGACATTAATGAAAAGGAAATCCCAACTACTCCTAGCTACAATTCATTCAACATTTGGTGAAACTGTAAAAGTGTCTCTTATTCATGATGTTTCCTCATAAATTCTTGTAACGAAGTAATAATATCAAGTTAAGCATTTTTGGAAAATATTAAGCATTTTTGGAAATATAGTAGATTAGATGTGGTTATAATGATATTATATTAAGTAATTACAATTTTGTCTTCTAATTTGTTTTTTTGGGTTAAATTAGTTAATTCTTTTTGGCAAATCTATGACTATATATTTTCTAATTAAATACAACATCCTTGGCCTTGGAAATTCTCGCTAGTCCTCTAACTATTATAAATCCAAGGCAAATTTTAGCAAGTCTAGCTATAATATAGAATAAAACAATATGTAGATGAAAAGAATATAAAACTTTTGACATCACTCATTAGTTTTTTTTTTTCTAATCTGTTGTCATTATATATAATTAAGTTTCCAATCACATAGCTTTAAGTTTTGTTTAATTATTCAATTATATCCCCAAATGTATTAGTAGTCCAAAAATTTCCCTTTTCATTATATCCATGGTGTCCAAATTGAGCAGATAGAAAAATAGATCAAATAAACCATTTTTTGGGCCAGCTTCACCTTTAATAAAGATAAAGATAAAGCCATAAAGGTATATTTCTGTCTAGATTCTATGTTTCTTTCCTCTAATTAATATATTCAGTCAAACTATCTACATATTATCTCTATCAAAACTCTAAATATTCCTCACACATTCATTCTTAGCTCAAGGCATCAGTGGTACTGGGAATTCAATTCTCACCATGAACATATATCAGTATGTGCAGGGTTCGGACAACCCCTCAGTGCCCTCACCCCTTCATATATATATATATATATAAAAAAAAAAAACTTTGGGTTTTCTATTAGTATGAGCTTCTCTAAGCTTCGAAGAATCTTGTAACGTGTAACTATTAATCATTATACATGATCGATCAGTTCAAATGGTATAAGTTAGAATCAACAAAAAATCCTTGTCCATCCCGGTATAAGTGGCTGTTGAACCTTACCAATTACAAGTTAATTAATTATCAAATCAGTTTCTAGCTAGCATTCATTTATGCTTAGAATATACAAGATTAAGACATTATTACGATTTACGAGAATAATAAGATGTGATGTCAACATTATAAGAGAAGGGGTTATTAGCTAGGGTAATGTAAAAGAAGAAGAATATCAAGTGAAAGATACATCACAACTAACACCAATATTATTTAAGATGAATTTCTAATCTTGTTTCACATAGAAGAGGAGACATATAGATTCATTGAGAGGTAGGGTTTGATACCAAAAATGGAAATTTCAAGGCACTTTTTTTTGACTTATCTGAAAAGCGGCAATTAATTTGATTAACCAAGAAAATAACTTGGATTATAGTAGGGTTTTAACATTAATTTTGATTCAAGATTAATCTTGGTAAGTACACATATCTTCTATATATAGATTCCCACTTATTCACCTTTTATCATTGATCTCCCGTTTGGATTTTACTCACTCATTTTACAATCCTTTCAAAGAAAAAAGAAAGCTAAGGGAGAAATGAAACGAAAGATTCGATTTAACGGCGAGTCACATTTTCCTTACCCGTTTGTCATATTTATGAAAGCATGAATATATATATATATATAATGATGGAGAATCAATCAATCTTTTTGAACTGATCAATATTGAACATAGAAACCCAACATTTGTAGGAAGAATTCCCATAGTAATTATTAGTTAATTATCAAACAAACATGCATTTTTTTTTTCTTTTCTGATTCCAAGGTAAAAAAATAAATGAAAAATGAAAAAAAAAACCACCTTGAAGCAATATTGATTTCATGTGATGAATTAAACAGTTAATTAATTGATACAAGTACAATAAAATTATGATTTGCTTATGGAAGAAAAAGCAAGAGCTTGGAATATTGCTTGCGATGGAAGGAAATGTGTAAATATAAATATATATTTATAGGACCAAACAAGATTCTTTGATTTAATTGTTGCATGTGCAACAATTAATAGCACCAGACTCTTTTGCTTTATTTGTTGAGCCATCAGAGAACATAAGCTGTAGCAGAATTTTGTTTTTTTCCCCTTCAAACTCTCTTTGTGATTTCAGAACCCAAAAGTACATGCACAACCCATGGCTAGGTAATTTTTTGTCATCTTTTCAAACTAATTTTCTTTTTGAAAATTAATACCCATATACATATATATATATATATATATATATATATATATGTATAAATAAGGTTCTCAGGTCAAGATGACATTGGAAAAAATCAGTACCTTTTTTTATAACGTTACAAACTGACTATACAGAGGTGAAGCCATCTTCAAGATTTTAAAAGGTCAATTTGAATAACTATTAAAATTTAACAGAAAGATATAAATAATAAAAAATATTTGGGTAAAATATTAATAAAATTGTGGGCTTTGTCCCCCACATTCAACTATGTGGCTTCACCAATGTGACTTCACCAATGTGACTATATAAATACTTGTAACGTACAAAGCTTACAAACTTTTTTTAACGGTTTAAAGTTTGATTAATTAGCTATGTAATGTTACAAAATAACATTTTAAAATTCCTTTTCAGCCATTAAATTGAAATAATTAAGTAGACTCAACATTCTTAAATATAATATAAAAACAGTTTAAAAACCAATAAATATGGAGGGAGAGTAGCTTTAACATAATAATAATAATAATAATAATAATAATAATAATATAATTATCAAATATTGTCTATATTATCAAATATTGTCCTAAAGTTGTTGAGATGAGGATGACCCATTAATTTACCTTTCACACCTACACCATGAGGTTGTGAGTTCTATCATGTCCATCTCTCATAAATTCTAAATTATTCTAATATTTCAAAATATATATTATCCTAATTAAATTGGATTTAAAAAAAATAATCTATTATCGATCATAAACTTTTGAAGGAGACCCATTGATAGATAATAATAAATGAATTAATTATAAGAAAGAAGAGAAACGAAAATCGTGTGAATTATAGGTTACAAAGTAATTGATATCTCTTTATTAATTCCAAGTGATCAGGATTCAAGATAGATCCAATTGATAGGTTACAAAGTAATTAGAGGGACATGTCAACACAATACTGAAAATTGAAGGACCAGTTTGACTATTATGTCAAATTAGAGGGACGAAAATGAATTTCACCTTTAAAGAATCTTAATAATTTCAAAGCAAAGTAAAAGTTGATATATATATATATATATATATATATATATAGAGAGAGAGAGAGAGATTTGATTGACATGCCTACCAATTATGTGTGAGACATATTCATCTTCTCATAACAGGTTTTTATAAAAGAAGATGGAGATATAATTCATAAAGCTAGAGAACAAGTTGATGGGAACTTTTTTTTTTCTTATCCTTAGGATGTAATAAATGAAAGTAATCACTACAAATGCATTATGTGTTTGATTGTATTTGTCAAAGAGAAAAAAATAAATAAAATAAAAAAAGCATTCATTTTTAAGTAACTTTATGAATAAGCATCTATGTGATAAGTACTACATTTTCAGAAAGCATTTCAAGTGCTTTTTTGTTTAAAATATTTGGTTTTAATCTATGAAAAACAGTTCATCAAAGTGTGTGCGTGTTTTTTTTTTTCATTCCCAAAGATATATACTTTAATTTATTTCAAAAATATGTTTTTATGTACTTGTTTATTTAAACTATTATAAATATGGGAGTTGGAGGAGGGAGAACTTGTTTGTGCCCATAATTTTATTAATATGGGCATAGGGACTTATTATCGGATCACCAACTTTTAAATATTGAAGTGATTATGAATTTAAATAAAAATTTTACAGCCTAACACATTCTAAAAACACTTCCTAACTAGGGTGCTTTTCTAGTCAGTTTGGTTCTAAATAAAATTTAAAAATCGAATTTAATTATATAACGTTAAAGAACGATTGGTTCTACAATGTTACGAAACTAGATATTTGGTTATATAAAGTTGTAGAATCAATTTCACAACGTTAAATAACTTAGATCATGTCTTTTGCGGGAGAATTATTACTCTAATTAACTACCTACTAAATGTAACCTACTAATAAAATGATAAATTCCCTAAAAAAAGGGTATACAAGAAAATAGGTACCTCTATAGGACATTAGGACCGGTCCTACACTGCCCTTCCTTCTCTTCATGGCAACCCCCCAAAATGAAAGAAAGTCCACTCTTACTCAAATTTGAAGAAAGCTTTTCTTTTCTTTCACTTCATGAGAATCATATCAGACATCCAAAAAAAGAAAATTTATTTTCTTTTCTTTTCTTCTTTCAATTTTACAGCTTTTTGGTAATTAGCATATCTTGTTTGTTTTGTTGTTTTGTTTGTGCTTGTTTTGCATAATACTACTCCCCCCACATGGGAAGCTTATGATCTCATCTTCCTCTTCTTCATGCATATATATATATATATATATATATATATATATGCAATGTACACTGAGAAGTCAAACTCTAACGGATTGAAGATACTGTCTAAACCTTCTCAAAATGTGATTTTTCTTTCACTTCCTGATATTGACCTATTAACAGCCCGGTCCCACCAAACAGAGTTATCATCGGAACCCTGATGGATCGGTCATCGGTGTGAGTTTCTGACTAACTAATTTATAAACCATATAAAGCTCTTTAAAGTGTAGATGCATTTCAATTACTGATATTGTTTTTTAGTTGTACGAAAGGGCGGGTTCACTTAATTGGTTAAAGGCAGATGACCCCAAGATTTATAAGCTAATTCATACTGATCTATATATTGTCTTTTTTTTGAATTATTACACGAATTCGAGGATTTTTTGGAGAGGAAGAAACTCGAAGCCACAACCTCGTGGTGTAAAAGTGATGAGTTTACCACCAAACCAATCTTATATCGTCTACTGATATTGTTTTTTAGTTGTATAATGACTGGTTTACTTGATTGAAAGATAGATGATCCGAGATTTATAAATTAGTCTAGACTGTTTTCTGAGTTGTATCAAAACGGACCCCCTTGATTAAAAACAAATAGTGCCAAAATTTATAAGCTAGTCCAAGCACGTCTTTCGCTAACGATACAAGATGTGACCGATCCATTAATTAACTTTATTGTTTTCATTTGAAGAGATCTCTCTTTCTCTCATTTCCCTATCTTTCTATTGCTTAAAAAGATAGAAAGATGAAGTCTTTTACAGTATACGTCAAGTGGGGAGGATGATGGATGTGCTGGTGGTGGTCCTCCTCCTCTCTGTTGTGACGAGCCGTGAATAACGGGGACCATCATCAACATGATAAAGAGAAACAGATCATGTTATTACATCAACGGCCATGATCATCTACGATATATATATATATATATATATATATGCATGTGTAATATCGCATGTTTAATGTTTTTCATATGATGATAATCATTCAAGTTTGACCATATGTCTATCTTGAAAAAAGCTTAATTATTTCTAATCACATGATTAGATGTATATTAAACACTCTTCTGATTCAACTTCAAAGTCCTTAGAAATGGGAACTGTCTATTTATTTATGAAACCTGTTGTCAGTGAGCTGTAATGGGATTATTAATTTTTTAATTTATGATTGTGATTGAGTTCTTGCTAGCTATGAGCCTAAGACCAATATAATTCTTAACAGCTGGGACCAGCACACAAAATTAGTAATAAAACGAAAATTGAACTAAATATGAATATGGATCTTATTCAATCAAATGAATGACTGTTTTATAGTTTAATGGATACAGATCGAGAGCACAAGCGTAAATGATACTCTTGATCAACAACCGTGTCCAGCTTTTCTATAACAATTAAATCATGGTTTAGTTGTGTATGAGCGTCTTTTACCACTAAATCATATTGGACAACGGTAATAAAACCGATTTTTTTTAGATATGTTTCTACCGGAAGTGTGCAGGATGAAAGTACTTCAACGGATACTCTAATGGTGTAGTTAACTGTTAACATTAAAAAGTGCTTTCAAAAGCTTAGTTATAAACTTATAATAAACAAAAACCCTTTCTTAAGATTTTGAAGCAGTCAATAGATTTTTTATTATTATGCAAAAGTGTGTTTTGAATTAAAACAGTTTTTGTAGAAAATGATTCTGGATTGAAACACTAAAAAGTGCTTTTACAGTTTTGCTCAAATCTTCTTTTTACCGGAAGCACTTCCAAACATTTAGAAGACTTAAAATACATGTCAGCTCTGCATATTCATGAAACACTTTCAAAGAATTCTCATTCAAAGCATCATTTTTGTACATATATATATATATATATATATATATATATATATATAATCTTCTAAGAACCACAGTTAACAACAATTTAGCATAAATCAACAACCTTCATATAATCCCTCTAAGAACCACAATTAACTACAAGTGGAAACTAATGTAGTGACTTTCTTAAAAAACCATGTCCAAACAGTGACATTTAATTTTTGACCCCTTAATAACAATTTAGCACAAATCAACAATCTTAAATCTTCAATCTTCAATACATTGCCATAATCCGATTTGGATTATATAGTAAAATCTCACAGCATAACATTAATACACAAAATATAAACTCAATATGTCATAGACAAAAGAGAAGACCATTTCTTAGTCTTCACTCAAAAACTTCCAATCACTCATGGAAGTTGAACATATTTCTGTTCAATTAATACAATTCACTCCAAATATATCTATATATATTCTATACTACAAATATCACAATCTTTTAATGTTAACCTCTATGAAACTAGATTGGTCAAAACATATGCAATGGGCAACAAACAACAAGCAGTTGAACTCAAGCAAAGGTTTGTCTGCTTGAAGCTATTAATAACATGGTTGCAAGAATCCCTTAACCTTAGTGTCGTCGAGCTTTCGACCAATCATGTTGACCCAATGGTATCGGTGGGTAGAGATCCTTGCATAGATTGAATGAAGGGTCGGAATCAGCACAGCTTCTGGTATCGCCATTAGAAAGTGACATTAGATTCTTGTGAGAGAACCTTGAAGCCTTTTGTTTAGCTTTGGTAGACTCAGTGAGATTCATGTAGCTGGGTGGTTTTCGGTAGTAGCTCTCTTCTGCTCTTTCCATCATGAGAATATTGCCGGACATTGGAGTTAAAGATGCAGATGAAGATGAAGTTGAAGGGGAAGTCTCATCATACGGGGATTCAGAACTTGGTGAGGAAGATGAGCGAGTAATTTGACCAACTGTAGTAGGAGGTTTAGCAAGAACTTTAGTAGTGACATTATTCCTCCTTACTGTTACCGTGTCAAGTGGTTCAGAATATGAATACATTCCCGCAATGTTATCTTCACCTTTCCGAGAAAAAGGTGTCATCATCTCTGATGGGTCGGTATGGATTTCGTCCAACAGCCTGCTTTCCCATGGCTTGGTTGCCATCCAATTGTCTAGCCAGCTCCATCCTGCGCTGCTCTTGTCTAGCCGATGATGCTTGAGGGATGTTGCCGGTTTCTTTACTCGTGAATTCGGACTGGGACATGATCTTGATTGCTGAAAGCAAGCAAAATTACACATACTCAAAAAACATATACAATGCAGCCTAAAATGAGCCTTGCTTGAATATCCAATCAAGCTAAAGCATCTATTCAACTAATTCGGACTGGGACATGATCTTGATTGCTGAAAGCAAGCAAAATTACACATACTCAAAAAACATATGCAATGCAGCCTAAAATGAGCCTCGCTTGAATATCCAATCAAGCTAAAACATCTATTCAACTAATTAGCTAGTCACGAAAAACCAAAGAAAACGAATGGCCAACTAAGCTAAAGCATCTATTCAACTAATTCGCTAGTCGCGAAAAACCAAAGAAATCGAATGGCCAACTAAGCTAAAGCATCTATTCAACTAATTAGCTAGTCGCAAAAAAAAAAAAAAAACAAAGAAATATAATGGCTCTTAATTTCATTACCTGTTGTTGAGAGCAGAAGTATGCTATTGCTCTCTCCCTCTTGATTGCTCCTTCTTGCCTCAGGTGAAGTTTCGCTCTTACTTCATCTGCGGTTCCAGGAATATCACACCATCCTTGCTGCCAATTTTCGACACATCCATTATTGATCGAGAACAACAATAACATACTGTTATTCACATGTAAAAAAAGCCAGGAAGATTAGAATATAGTTTCTTACCTCGGCCTGCTTGGTGGGATCAGCCTGGTTGTGATATTCATCCAAAAGTTTTTGTGCCGCTTGCTCTTCAGGAGAAATCCCCGCAGACCTTGCCCTTACTCGAGCCTGAACTCGAACAAGAGCTTGCATGCATCTCAGTGTCACAGCAGCTTGCATCCTGACCTGCCTGCCACGGAATATAGCTTGAATCCTCACCACAGCTTTCAACGCTCTCAAAGCCCTTCTGGCCTGCAGTTATTACATAATTTCCAGGTAAACAAAGTAAAATAGCACAAGCGTAAAGAGAGACAACTTTTACATATTCTAAACTCCCGATATACTTTTCAAACAAAGTTACATGATTCTAAGATTACATAGAAGCTGAGGATCAATCAAATTGCTATAGTAACCTTCACATCCTGTCCGATAAAACCGTTAACTAGTTTTTCCCTTGGATTGGAACAACATACAAACATAGGATAGAAAATAGGAAATGCCAACAAAACACAAGGATACCAACACTTCTTGTTTTCATTTTCAACAACTTTCAACATCCTAATACGCTTAACTTGAGTGGGGTGTTCGGTTGTTTTCTCACCCTTAACAAAACAATGTCACAATCACACTATATGAACCTCCTATATAAAGCCATTTTATAATGATGCTATAATCCCAAATAATCCTTGAAAATTTCCCATTTCTTGGCACTAACTGACTTGAAACTCTAAGCATCTAAAGTAAGTACATTTTCCTTCTATTTCTAGAAATTACAGAGCCTAATTATACACATTCAAGCATCTAAAATTTGAAGAACTTAAACTACAATCTGAAAAGTGAAAACTAAGTCTTGTCTTATAAAATAATCAAAGAATGATCCATATATATAACAAAAAAATCACAAACTTTTCGACAACAAATTAGCTCAATTCTTCACCAAACACCTAAAATCATCACTCACAATGTCCAAAAAACAAAAAAGCCTAAACTTTTACAATTAATAGCAAAACCTTGCCTTCAAAAATTATATCAAATTCACTTATCTAACAAATAGTTTCAACTCTACACAAATACATATAAGACATTTCAGCTAAAAATTTACAATTCAAGGCCAAAAATCAGTACCTTTTTCTAGATAAATTTGAACCAATTATACATACAATTATTCTATATTGTTAAAGAACATTAATGGAACACATCAAAAGAAGAACCAAAAAAACCCCATTTACCAGCAAGCCCCGGAAGGCGGTTTGGATGCGAATAGCAGCAAATTCTTGCCTGACCACTTTGAAATTTTTGGATGGAGCACGAACCACAGCAGCCATGGCTGCACTGAACGCATCATCGGAATCAGACGCCTCCGATGCCGCCAAGTGGCCTCTCTTTGATGAAGATCCAAACCCTTCTGAGGAACTCCTCCATAGCCTCCACTTCTTCTTTGTCTTCTCCATCGATTTCTCCTGTACACAAAAACCAGTCATGCAAAAAAATAAAAAAAATAAAAACATGGAACAAATAAGAAAAACGAAAGCAGAAAAACAATGTGTTTATGGGGTTACTTCGTCCGTGATCTGGGTCTTTTTCTGAGTGATGATTGATTTCAACCAATTTCCTGAAACACCCATTTGAAAATGTTTGGTTCTTTGTGGATTGAAAAACAGAGAGCTGTTTTATGAAGTAAGAAAACAGAGTAAATTTGTTTGTTTGTTTTTTTCTTTTCGAAACAGAGTTTGTCAATGGATTCTGGAAGCTGTTTGTGATGCTAGAACTGGTTAATAATAATAAAAAAAAAATCTAATTTTGGAAACAAAAAACTTGATTTTGTGAAGTGAAAAACAGAGTAGTGGTTGAAACTACAAATGTAGCCAGATTAAAAAAGAAAGTTTTTTTATTTATAATTATTTTGGGGAAACAGAATTTTTGACTAACAGAAGTTGCAGAGTTTTGTCGGGTTAGAGATTCTTTGTAAGGAAGAGAGAACACACACAGTCACACAGAGCACAGAGAAGTGTTTCAAGTTTTTTGGAAGCAGAGAGAGAGAGAGAGAAAGTGCTTTTGGGTTTAGAGACCGTTGGATAGTTTGAGTGTGTGAGAGAGAAAGAGCAGGCTTTTGTGAGTTTATTGAGAGAAAAAAAAAATGGTATTTTGAAATTTGAAATTCAAACAAGAGAGAGAGAGAGAGAATAAATAAATAATTTATATGTTGTAACGAATATATGAACACCAAAATAAATATATATTTCGTAAGTCATTTATAAAGACTTTTTTTTTGAAGTTTTACGATAAAATTATGACACCTAACTATTGAGTTAGGGATCTGTCGGATATACCGAGATCTGTATATTGTAGAATATGGATATTTTTGTTCCTATAGTTACCTTCGAAATCCACCATCACTAATCCACTACCGCATTTGTTAAAAAGTGATATACTTTGTAGTTAATCATTCTTTTAAGCAAATTTTCTAATGAATGGTAGTGTTAATAATAATAATAATAATAATAATAATAATAATAATAATAATAAAAAGGTAATGCTAGGTTTTATAATTTTTTTCTCAAATAATGTTGGCATATAAGTGCTAACATGATGTCACTTACCAAATAATCTTATGATATACAAGATGTGACAACTTACGTGCCAATATTATTTAAAAATAAATTTGAAAAACTTAGCATTATTTGAAAAAATATATATAAAAATAAAAAAATCTTACTATTAGTCAGGTTTATACGTTTAGTTAGGTCTCTTTTTTCATTATTAAAATAGGTTTATTTAGGTCTTTTACCATATACTTGAATTAAAAAAAACAAATTAAAAATATATAGTAATAAAAGTAAAATCTTTTTAACAAAAAAATTGTAAATTTGATTATGAATAAAAAATAAAATCTTTAAAATTAAAACAATGAAATAAAACCAAAATAATATATTTATTATATATATATGGCCAAAACTATAAATAGCTTTAATATTATGAGAGTATTCAAAAATGTCATTTCTCAATAATTTCACTATTTTTATTTAAGAGAAATGATTTTTGGATAAAAATTACCCTTAGTGCATTTATGACATGTGAGAGAGATTTTTCTTTAATCATCTTCACCAATATCTCCATTTACGGAGGTTTAACAAACCTCAATCAATGGAGGTATGTGATGGAGGTTTGTTCAACCTCCATCAATGGAGGTCTACGAACAAACCACCATTAATGGAGGTTTGTTCGACCTCCATCTGATTTTTTTTGTCAAGCTTTTAAAATAGAGATCTGTTTCTAGAAACTTTACACGTTGAAATATTAACATTATTACACGATGAAATATCAACATTGTGCAATGATATTAATATTCCATCGTATAATCATGCTAATATTTAATCGTGTAAAGTTTCTAGAAACATTTTCAAATGACTTTTGAGAGGAAAAACAATATCATATTTTCGCTCATAATATATCGTTGGAATCGTTTCGGCTATGAAAACAATATTCGAATAGAGAAATTTGTAGGGAGAGAATCACAAATGAATAAGAGAAACAAGAAAAATCTACGAAGAGAGAGAAAGTGTCAATGAGGATTCAAGTTATTGAAATTGATGAAAGTAAAAACTTAAAATTGATGAGAGAGAAAACTTAAAAGAGAGAAAAAAAAGTAATTTAAGATAATGGATATGGAAGTCGACAAAAGAATTTTAAAGAGTATTTCCATCAAGCCACCCATAAATATGGATAAAAACAATTAACGTATTGAGAATGGATAAATGTGAACAACACCATAATTTTTTTGGATAAATACCAGAATTTTCTCATATATATATATATATATATATATAATAGCCTTTAAAATTCTTTTGTTGACTTCCATATCCTCATCTTTAATTACTTTTTTTTTCTCTCTTTCAAGTTTTCTCTCTCATTAATTTTAAGTTTTTACTTTCATCAATTTTAATAACTTGAATCTTAAAAACCATGAGTTTAAAGTTATAGAAAAAAAATAAGAACTTGAATCTCCATTAACACTTTCTCTCTCTTCATAGATTTTTCTTGTTTCTCTCATTCATTTGTGTTTCTCTCTCGACAATTTTCTCTCTTCGAAATATTGTTTTCCTAACCGAAACGATTCCAACGGTATATTATAGGTGAAAATTTGATATCGTTTTCCCTCTCAAAAGTCATTTGAAAATGTTTTCAGAAACTTTACACGATAAAATATTAGCATGATTACACGATGAAATATTAACATCATTACACGATATTGATATTTCATCGTGTAATCATGTTGATATTTCATCGTGTAAAGTTTATGGAAACAGATTTCCATTTGAAGAACTGGAAAAAAAAATCAGATGGAGGTCAAACAAACCTCCATCACATACCTCCATTGACTGAGGTTTGTTAAACCTCCATTAATGGAGATTGATGAAGATGATTAAAGAAAAATCTTTCTCTCACATGTCATAAATACACTAAGGGTATTTTTGTCCAAAAATCATTTCTCGTAGATAAAAATAGTGAAATTATAGAGAAATGA
Source organism: Dipteronia sinensis (assembly GCA_033220585.1). Lineage (NCBI taxonomy): Eukaryota > Viridiplantae > Streptophyta > Magnoliopsida > Sapindales > Sapindaceae > Dipteronia > Dipteronia sinensis. The sequence goes on along the minus strand of CM065639.1, from coordinate 68,690,008 downwards.
TATTTTTAAATACTCCCCTAATTTTAAGGCTATTTATGGTTTTGGCCCTTATATAAATATATATATGAAGAAAATATAGGCGTTTCAAAGATGTATATAAGTTAAAGAATATATATATATATATATATATATATATATATACAGTCATTTTCCTGTCAGTGCGTACTGACAGAATTATATAAGGACATTGAATGTGAGCCACTCATTTATAAAAGAGTTTTAACAAGTGCATACATACCAAGTCAAAATATGTAAAATGAGTGGTTCACATTCAATGTCTTTATATAATTCTATCAGTGCGTACTTATTTGAAAATTATTGTATATATATATATATATATATATATATTTCTAACTCTTTCTTTGTTTTATTATTTAACTTAAAAGATATTTTAAAGTTTGTTTAAAAACATATTTGTAGAAAAAAAGTATAATATTGTTTTTTAGTTTGATTATATAGAAAACAGTTTAAATAATTTTATTTTTTTGGAAAGAAAATAACTCAATGATATGTACTTAATTAGGCCAAGTCAATTGCATTATTTCCTCATGTCATTTATCTTCATTTTGTTGTTTCCCTTATTTACTTTTTATTTTAGTTTTTAGGTCCAATATTAACAGTTTAGTTGTTTCCTTTCGGTTATTTGCAATACTGATGCAAGTGGTTATAACTGTAATTCCTATTTTCTAGTTTAGTGGTCAATTTGCTTGTCGTTATTGCTTAACAGAAGCTTATAAATAGCTCCGTAGCTCTGGTAATGAAATCATCGATTAATCAAGCAAAATATCTCTCATGTTTCACTCTTCTTAAACTTCTCTAATTCTTTCTTCTCCTTGCTCTTCTTCTGTTTTTTTGCTTCTACAAAATTAAACACATCATTTGGTATCAGAGCCAGGATCGGTTCTTATGGATACCCCGTGGTAAGAGCAACATCGAGTTTCGCAACAAGGTTAGTAAATTACTAGCCCGTCACGACCAAGTCTCGATCACCTAAACACCAACCTCTGGCATATGATCACCACCACCATTCAATTCATCATCACTGAACTCAAAGTCTTATGTGTTAACCATAACAATAACACAGTCGAGACTGAATTCAACCCATTTGCATAAGCAAAACCTTCTCACCCTTCCCAACTCAGACAAACTACCACTCTATCCAATCACACCATGAATGGGCACCACCATACCCATTATGCCATTTCTTCTTCTTCTTCAATGGCAACTGGCACCGAGTATAACTACAATACTCCTACATATTCTTCCACCAAAGTCACTCCCTTCGAAGCAGTATATGGAGTTTCACCTCCAAATTTGATGTCCTACATCCCAAATACCACCAAGGTAAACGCAATAGACGAACTCATGCATGACCGTGAAGATATTTTCAGAAATGATTCCAATGTTTTACACCAACCCGAATCAGTTCTGGACAGCCGAGTGATTCGCAAAGGTTTGTATCAACCGAAAAAGGAGATTTTAGTCAAGTGTAAGGTGCTTCTGAAGAAGACGCGATGTGGGAGACCAATAACGGTTTTTACGAATGTATCCCGACTTTATCTTTACGGACAGATAATTCAGACGGGGTGGAATGAAATGTACCTAATGAGGCCAAGTCAATTGCATTATTTCCTCATGTCATTTATCTTCATTGTAATGTTTCCCTTTATTCACTTTATTTTAGTTTCCAGGTCCCATCATGCTTAGTGGTTGTATTAGCAGTTTAGCAGTTTCTTTTCGGTTGTTTCCTTTTTATTTGCAGTAGTGGCACAAGTGTTTATAACTGTAATTCCTATTTTCTAGTTTAGTGGTCCATTTGCTTGTTGTTATTGCTTAACAGAAGCTTATAAATAGCTCGGTAGCTCTGGTAATGAAATCATTGATTAATTAAGCAAAATATCTCCCCTGTTTCACTCATTTTAAACATCTCTAATTCTTTCTTTTCCTTGCTCTTCTTCTATTTTTCTCTGCTTCTTCAAAATTAAACACATCACTCTATTCCATTATATATAAATTAAAATCAATAACGGTAAGTGTATTTTGCGGATATTTCAAACAAGAGAGTTTGATTTGGCGTTTCATCTAAAAACATGAATTTATTTATAATTCTCCATGTATAATATAATAAATTTGAAAGTTTTTTTTGTCATTTTTTTAACTATATTAAAAAATTCATTTTCCTTGTGTTTTTTTTCCTTAATAATATAATTTTAGGTGTGGAAGGAGAATATTGTGCGAAGAATAGACATATTACTGTACCAGTTTGGCAGTTCAATCTCATCTTATCATCGAGGATTAGAATCTCATTTTCATTTAATATGAGAATCTTGCATTGTGGATTTTTTTGTTTTTTTTTTATGAAGTACAATCTGATCACAAAGTTAAAAGGAAAAAAAACATATTATAGAGAATCTATTGGTTAAATTACATTAATGATTTTAGTTAAATAAATACATGGAATTGCATTAATGTATGTAAATTGACCAAATCTTTGTAGAAGACTAACATTTTTAAACTTTAAAGCTTCTAAAAAATCAAGTGCTTCTATATATTGAGAGAAAGAGAGAACTGTTAACTTTATTAGAGACTATTAATTACACATTTATACAATGAATAATTTAAATTCTATAAGGGATATATATATAATCCCACACAAAAAAAAATCTTAGAGACTTCTCTAAAAATTAAATAATTAATTAAAAATTTATGGGTAGTGTCAATCTGTACTCCAAAAACACATATTAACAACCACTTCATTATTAAAAAAAAAGGAAAAAAGTTACGGTATTTATTCTATAAGACGATGATTGTATTTATTGATACAAGATTTTATTTCTCTTTTTAACAATAAAGTAGTTGTTAACCGGTAGTTAACACTACCCAAAATTTATTAGTCTAAAAATACTTTTTTTTTTCCAAAACTACTTGGAAGCTTTTTTTTTTTCTCTTCGTACCAAAAGCATTCGCAAACATGTTGGCATTGGAAATTGAAGATGTAGTAGTGTAAAGCTACTTAATTGGTCTTGGACTATGAAGTAGTCCAATGCATGATACAAGTCTAGGAGAGAGGTGGAATTTTGGGCTAGGTCTTGGGGATGGAATTGGACCACCACTGCTTGTTGGAAAATGTGCACCATCTGGCAGCTTGACTACTGTTGTTGTCCTTGGTGACAAATTGACCTGTTCAAGTGCATGAAATTTCAGCTCTGGTGGGTAGTCTCCAACACATCTGATTCTGGGGCCTGCTCCTGTGCTCCATTTGAATGGCATTGTAGTCATATTGTATTTGTTTTTGCTTCTTCCCACCCCAACAAAGATTTGTAATTCTTCTTCTTCTACAATGTGGGTGGTTTTGTTTCTTTTCTCATCATGATCTTTATCTTCAATAATGGGAATAGATGAATTTGGCTCTTTTTGTTCAGGATTATTTTTTGTTGGTATAGGTGGGATGTCACCATCAATTGGATCTTTCTGTATATAAATGAACATGAATGTATGTAAAGGGGGGGGGGGCAATATTCGACGCTACTGTTTTCAAAACTGGATTTCTACTAACGGACCTATGTGATGTAATAATTCAAAGATGATCAATTCAATAAAAGAAATGCTTCATTAGAATAGATGTACGGTTGACGTAGTATATTAGTACGTGCAACGTGACTTAATTATTTAATAATATTCCACTATGTATGTATTATTTTTCTTAACGATTGAAATAATTAAGAAATTACGAATTATTAAATTTTCACTACTAGTAGACATACCTTAACATCAGTCAAGTCTACATTATGGTCCTCCAAGAAGCTGCAAAATTCTATTAAATTCTCTTCTGTTGGGCGATAATGACCGCTGTAAGGCCATATTGCCTGGACAATTAAGATAAATATATCATGCGAGATGATCGGTTACGATCATATCTACTACCGTACTTTTACTATGAATATATATCGTTATAACTTATATACAATACATGCTACGTTCACAGTCCTTCTTAGATACAGACATACATTATCATTAATTTTTAAAGTGAGCGAGTACGTGTGTATATATATATATATATATATATATATATATATATAAATACCTCAAGGATCCCATTGTGAGCAACCAATCTACCCGATGCAATTGTGGCAGCCCCAGAGAGGAAACTTGAATGTTGAAAGAGGCCTCTCTTCTTCTCTCCAACATAAAAGTTCCTTGATGTGCTAAGCACAAATATCCACTTGGAATCCTTTGGTGTGTCCACATAAACCCTATTTTGCTTGTAAACAAGCTTCCCTCTCTCCATTACCACTTCATATGCTTCCCTCTCTTTCTGCAAGAACACAAGCTTAATTAGCACCATGAAAATTTTTTAATTAATTACTAACGTCGAGATTTTAATAATAATCGGATGTCAAATCTCAATGTTCAGACTACTTAAAAAAAATTTGTACGTCTGCATCTAAGGATTTTCGTATATGTATATATGTAAAACAATTCTTACTGGTCCAAGATATTTGATGCATTGATGTTGTAGTGTAGTCCTTGGACACTTCTCTAGGTTTACTTCTTTGCCTTCTCCAATGTCCAACCTTCATTAAATTTCACAAATTAAAGTAATTAGAGAGATCATTAAAGAGAAAAAAAATTAAAGAATGGAATTTTTTTTTATCAAAACACTTCTTATAAAGAGATTTGAAATTAATTTCGTTATTGTTACCAGTAGAAGAAAGGTTGGCTGCTTTCACTTGGAAACCAAACATCATAATATTGATGGAGATTGTGACCATAACGATGGCGTGGATCAATCTGTGCAATAAAATCAAATTAAAATTTTTATTTATTGACCGAATTTCAAGATCTAGACATTCTTTTAAAAGATGTGATGAGGTATCAGAATCCGTATAAATCTTTTACAGAGCTGAAATGAGATATTTTGAGTGAAAACTAGAGAGCGAAACCATATTAGAAATGAGTGTTATGATCGATATCCAACGGTAGATATATGTTCAATTTTGTGGACTTACAGCTTCAAGCCAGTGTTTTAGAGCTAATTTCTGAGCCCTTTCATCCTTGCACAAACCCTTTCCAACCTACATATATATATATATATATATATATACACACAATGTTAATCAACAAATTAAATTAAAAAAAATTAATCAATTTAGTGCCACTTGAAGATCCTGAATTTGAAATATCCAAATAGTACTATTGAGATAAAAATATATATATATATATATAAAAAATTTCAAGTCAGTACGCACTGATATAAATGTATCAGTGTGTTGAATGTGGACTGTTAGATTTACATACTTTGACTCAAAATATATGCACTTGTCAAAAATTCTCCATAATCAGTGGTCCACATGCAACACACTAATATAAGTTATGTCAGTGCGCACTGAGGAGAAAATGACTATATATATATATATATATATATATTTCTGATCAGTTTCAAAATTTCATTCACAATTAAGATAAATGCACCTTGGCTGCCCTAACCCTAGCCCGATCCCATCGCGAAATGGCAGTTTCCGATTTATTGGAGTTGAAGAATGACACAGAGCTCCTCCTAAGAGCTGCAAAGTCCAGTCGTTTCCACCTTCAACAAATAAAAAGAGAAAAATCATTATCTATCGATTGGTTCTATATTAATTTCAGGTTGAATACAGAGACATATTCCAATGGTTTTAAAATTTGTCATGAGGACTTTCCTAGAAGGCTCTTTTGCAGAAACTAATTTCCTTGAAACTGTGATTGAAATTTGTGAAGCATTTTAGAAGATTAATAGACAAGAAGAAATTAAACAAATTAATTAATAATTACCAGAGCTCCTCAACAACAACAGCACAATCAGCTAGGTTTCTTCTAGTTCTGTAACTCTTGTAAAACTTCTGCAGCTTAGTTGCAGCTCTATCAAGCTCATCATGATCACTTGCAGCAGCATCCAAATTCAAATTTGCGGCTGCCGCCACTGGCTCTTTCTCAACCATATGGTCTCTCAGTTTCCTCCTGCTCTTGAACAATCTTACAGAATCTTTGATCATGAGATCACTCATACAATTTCCTTGGTGATTATGATCATCATCATGATGATCAATATCTTGGCTACAATCCAACTCCCTTCTCTTGAAGCTCATTGTTCTGAGAATTGTAGTGTTTTCATCCTTTGATGAAACCATTTTCTTCTGTTCAACGAATCAGAATATAGTTATATAAACTGTCTTCAAAATCTATGAACATAACAACATTGATCTCTCCAATGCTTTAATGGATTCTGAAGAAATTAAATGACAAATCGAAGAAATAGACAATGTTTTAAAATATGTTTTTTCCATTGCAATCATGTCTATTCACATTGTGTTTTTGTGTGAAGAAAAAAAAAATATAATGTCATTAATTAATAAGTTTTGTTTTAAATAGAAACACCAATTTTTGATTTGATTGTCTATGAAGCTTCAATAAGCAAGTGTCTTAATAATTATTGAAATAGAAGTCAATTTTGTATTGGAGACTTATAAAATTATCTTAATATCGACTAAAATTTTAATATACATGCGATAGTCATCACCTCTTCAATTTCAGTATCATGATAATTAATAAGATTCAATCTATTAACAATTTTGTAATTAAATAAACACATCTTACATACATATACACGTAGTAATTAACTTCTCCTTGTCAGATTTTTTGAAATGGTGGGCACAGGTTAACAACTAGTTATAAAAATAGAAAACATTTATTACATATATATATATATATTTACTACATTGACTAAGATAATAAATGTAATAAATGTTTTCCTTTTTGGGTAAACTTTTAGTTGTGAACATGTGCACTTAGGACACAGGTTAACAATACCCTTTTTAAATTACATTAATATATATTAATCAATGTTATTTTTCTAGTCAGGTTGGTCTTGAAAAAAAATTCAAAACTATGCCAATGTAACATTACATAAATAAAATAAAAGAAGAAAAGTTCTTCAACAATAGTCTCATGAAAATGGAAATTCAACAAATTTTTGTGTGCGACTATGTTCACTATATAAGGTTACATAGTCTCGATCTTTAAATTTATTTTCAGGACCGACCTAATTAGAGAATTATATTACACTAATCAAAGACTATAAATATTTAAACAATGAAATACTCACAAGCTAGCTTGTATGTAGAAGAACTAATGCAAGTGTGTAGAAGAACCAATGCAAGTAGCAGCTTCCAAAACCTTTTGTCTCTGAGAAAGGATGATGATGAGGATGATCATTCCTTTACATATATATATATATATATATATATATATATACTATAGAAAAAAGAACCCTTGAAAAGAGAATAAGCACTAAGAAAATAAAGTGACATTTACTTGTGTAAAATGGTAACTTTTCAAATACGTAAAGAGAAGACAAAAGAAAATTGTAGAAAAATGCATGTTTTATACTTTTTCAAAATTTTTGCATGCTTGGGGTGGTGTTGGGACAGTTGGGCTAACCCTTAAACTGTGTTTGTTTGAATAGAGAAGTGGAAAAAAAAAGTCTAAATGAAAAAAACAAAACAAAACAAAAACAACCACGAGGCGTTGAACTTGACGAATTCAAACTTTTCACATATATACTTTATATTTTATTTGCAACAATTATATATATATATATATATATATATATAGAGTCATTTTCTCCTCGGTGCTCACTGATATAACTTATATCAGTGCGTTGCATATAAACCACTGATTATTGAGAAGTTTTGACAAGTGCATACACTTTGAGTCAAAGTATGTAAATCTAATGGTCCACATCCAATACACTGATGAAGTTATATCAGTGCGCACTGACTTGAAAATTTATGTATATATATAATAGACGATCATTAGATTTTGGGGTCCCAAAGCGAACTATAAAAATGGGGTCCTCAACCCTCCTAGTAGAGCTTCTTTGATGAGTGGTTCTTTGATGTTATAACTAGAATTTATGTATATAACTAGAATGTTAAATGAGTGGTTCTTTGATGTTAGAAAATCGGGATTCAAACATAAAAACGTGCGAGAAATACCGATCCGAATAAAATTATATGTACGTGATGGAAAGTTTTCATTAGGAGTCAATATTATGACTTAAACGAGGTTTGAATGAAAGAAGCTGAGAAACCTACAATTGCTTATAGTTTCCATTTCAAAACGACGAAGAGAAAACTATCGACTTAAATATACAACACATGCAGTGTTCACATACAAGACACTATCAAGCCATCAAGGTCGTGTTACGTTTGTCTTTTAAGTCATGCTATATATATATATATATATATATATATATATATATATATATATATATATATAGTCTTTTTTCTGTTAATACGCACTAATAGAATTATATAAGGACATTGATATGAGCCACTCATTTATAAAAGAGTTCTGACAAGTGCATACATACCAAGTCAAAGTATGTAAACTGAGTGGCTCACATTCAATGTCCTTATATAATTCTATCAGTGCGCACTTATATGGAAATTTTCGTATATATATATATATAAGAAAATTATCAGATTTAGGATCCTGTATGTAATTTTCCTACAAGATCACTAATTATCATTTTTTTTAACAGCAAACATCATAATCAACTTGTAATACTACAAAACTGATTATCACATGTGACAATTAATGATTCCATATGAGAATCATGTTCAGGATCCCGCACTTAAACTTGTTATATATACATATACACGCAACGTCTATGAAAACTTTTTTTTTTCCTAAATCTGATCTAATGTTGTGAAATTGTAGTAAATGAAATATCCATTGTTGGAATGGTTTCGACGAGAGGAACAAAACTCCGTAGGCCTTCAATTTCGGATTCTATTCGGATAGGGTCTAGCATGGTTGGTGATTTTGTAGTTTGGGGTGATTCCTGATAGCAGGTTCCTTTTTCTGGTTGCTGGGAGTTGTGCGTTTTGAGGCTACTGGTTGTGTTCTTTTGGGGTTGTTTTGACGGGTCAGCTTTTTCTTAACTTTGTTTTGTAGCTGGTTGTTTTATTCTGTTTCTCTGTTCGTTGTTGGGTGCAGGGGTTTTTCTTGTTTGTTTTGTTGCTTTTGGTGGCTACTGTTGGAGGGTGGGGCAATGTTTGTGTTGTTCCCTGTTGGTTGTACTCCTTGGCCTGATGGCCTTTATTAAATACCTCTTTCAAAAAAAGTTTTTTGGAAGTTCGAAGAGTACTTTCCTTTTTTTGAATTATATTATTATTCACGTTGTTATTATTATTATTATTTATTTTTTTACTTTTTTTAATTTTAATATTAATAATAATATTATTATTATAATATTATTATTGATTATTTGGACATTAATCAATTGGACAAATGGTGTGTGGTGTTATTATTATACTTTTCCAATTTTAATAGAATTATGCATATATTCAAGGTATGTAAGTGCAATTTGCCCTAAATGCCCGTTTCTATTCCTTCACTTGTTGCCACTTTTAGAGAGTTCAGAGGGTGTAGTGACCACTTTAAGAATTCATGAGGCACATTAGCAATTCGCAAACAATTCAAGAGGCAACAATATCAATTAGTCTATTTTTTAACTCTCTCTTTGTTTTATTTTTTAACTTAAGAGATATTTTAAAGTTATTTTAAAAAAAAGCATATTTGTAGAAAAAAGCATTATATTGTTTTTGAGTGGTGCTATTGGCAACCCCACTAATGATCTAATAATTTACGTATATTTTGCTGGACATTAAGGAGAGATGTGTGGATTCTGTTAAGGTAAAGCACTCGATTGCAGATTTCTGGAAACCTCCCTCTTTCGATGTGTTGAAATTTAATGTTGACGGTTCTGCAAGGGGTTCTCTTGGTATGGCAGGCATTGGAGGTGTTCTGAGGGATTCTAGAGGAAAAGTCTTATGTATGTTTTCTTCGTTCATTGGAATGTACGATGCAAATTCTGCCGAGATTATGGTCATTCTTAAAGCTTGTGAGCTTTGCTCTTCGAAGCAAGAAATTGCTTGCCGGGACATTCTTATTGTAAGTGACTCCAAAGTTGTTGTATCTTGGGTCTACAATAAGGATTTTGGCAGTCTTGTTCATGTCAATTGCATTTACGATATTCGTTCTAGGCTAAGCGACCTCTGTAATACGAAGATTGTGTTCAACTCTCGAGTTTCCAATTCTTTTGCAGATTCTCTGGCTAAAACAGGTTCTAGCATGAGTGGGGATGTCTTGGAGTGGGGCGATATCTGATTTGTTTGGGTGGGTTAGTTTGTTGTGGGGTGCGTTCTGTTTGCCTGTGTTTGTTTCTTGTTGGTCTTCGTTAGGCCTGCCTTGTGGGTGCTCTGTTCTGTTTAATTCGGCTTTGTCTGGCTGTTGTGGTTGGTAGCTTCTTTGGTGTTGTTGTACTCTTATTTCTTGCCTTTTGGCTGTTAATAAATTTATTGTTTAAAAAAAAAAAATCTAATACTGTTCCAGCTTTTAAAATTTTAAAATTTATTTGATTTATTTCTAAAACTATCATTTTTATTTTTCTTTTCAAACTTAACACACCTCATAAATGCTCTCTAAATATTTCAAAAAAAAAAAAAAACTGCTCTATTTGTCTATCTATATATATATATATATATATATATATATATATATATAAATTTTTACGCATTGATAAATATTTATCAGTGGGTTGCATGTGGACCATCAGATTCAATTATTTTGACCCAATCTGTATGCACATGTCAGAGTTTATCCATACTCTATGACCCGCATGCAATGAACTGATGTATTTTATATCAGTGCGCACTGATGAGAATAAAACTATATATAGAGAGAGAGAGAATATAGGTGTTGGATGTGAGTAAAAGACATCCATCACCTATATTCTATATATATATATATATATATATATATATATATATATATAAAGTTCTTTACCTTTTTCCTCCATTTCTTTTACTCACATCCGGTCCCTATTGTATTTTTTTCCTTCAAGTCGTTTATCATTTAGAGAAGATAAAAATAAGAAAATAAAAATTTATTTAATCATATTGTGTTCATTAGAGAGCATAAAAAAAACCCTTATAGCAGTTTTTTTAAAATGTATAGAGAGTATTTGTGGGATGAATTAAGTTTGGAATATAAATAAAAATGGTAGTTTTGGAAATACATTAAATAAATTTTTGAATTTTAAAAACTGAGGTATTATTAGATCATCATTTGGTTGCCAATAGCACCACTCATTGTTTTTTAGTTTGATTATATAGAAACCGATTTAAATAACTCTATTCCATTATATATAAATTAAAGTCAATTACTGTGAGGGTGTTTTGCTGATTTTTCAAACATGAGAGATTGATTTGGCATTTCATCTAAAAACATGAATTTATTTATAATTCTCCATGGATAATAAAATAAAATTTGAAAGTTTTCTTTGTCATTTTTTTAGCTATATTAAAAAATCATTTTTATAGAGGTTTTTTTTCCTTAATAATTTAATTTTGGGTGTGGAAGGAGAGTATTGTGTGAAGACTGAAGAATAGACATATTGCCAGTTCGGCAGTTCAATCTCATCTTATCATCAAAGGATTAGAATCTCATTTTAATTTAATATGAGAATCCTGCATTATGAATTCTTTTATGTTATTTTTTTTTATGAAGTACAATCTACCAATCACAAAGTAAAAGCAAATCGACCTATTGGTTAAATTAAAATAATGATTTTAGTTAAATAAATACATGGAATTGCATTAATGTATGTTTTTTTTTAACAACATGCTTTTTTTTGAAACTTTTTAACAACATGCTTTATTAACACAAAAAGGAGAACAGAACAGAACAGGGCGGGCACCCACCCACTACAAGGCCGCAAAACAGAGCCCCACCCTACAAAACCAAACAGGAAAACGAAAGCACAACAAAAAAAAAGCCGTTTTCGAAGTTCTGGTACCGTAGCAGGATTTCCCTGATGTCATATATTAGATTGAGATGCTTGATACTACCAAAGCCGTTTTTGAAGTTGGCCCAAGACACAGCCGTCTTGGAATCACTAACAATGGTAACTCTACGATTCACCACCAAGGGGTTGGAGACACAGGCTGAGGGATTGGTGAATAGCCATAATCTCCGTTGAATTAGAGTCAAGAGAGCCAACAAACATGGAGAACAAGCATAATATGCGGCTGGTAGAGTCTCGCATTACTCCCCCGATCTCCGCCAGCCCCGGATTACCTTTCGCCAAGCCATCAACGTTGAATTTGAGATTGTCTATAGTGGGAGGTGACTAGCACACCGTCTCAGATTTCCTGAATCTCTTAGTTTCCACGCAGCTATCCTTCAGGTTGAGTAAGAGAAAACAGATTGGCAATTTCGAACCGTGACTAAAGAACTTTAACCACCAAGCAACTCTAAAGCAGATCACGTCAATTGCCTGATCAGTGGTTTAAACTTGGCCATTAAACACCATGTTATTTCTTGCTTCCCAGATTGTCCACGCCACAGCGTGAAAGAGGATGCACCAGGGTCTTTTGTTCTTAACAGAAGGGCATAGTCCAAGCCACCCCATTTCCCACGTCTTCATGTTATCGGCCATACAGCACGGGACGTCCCAAAGACAGCAACATTTCATCCACACCTTCCACGCCGACCTGCAATTTAGGAACAAATGATCGATAGATTCCTCTTCCATCCTGCACAACTGGCATTCGAGAATCGACATCGACTGCAGATCGAACCCGAAAAGCACATCTCTAACCAGTTGCCACACAAAGATGTGCACCTTAGGCCATCTCCAATAGAGAGCTATATGTTCAGTTAAGTCTCAAAACCTTCCCCAATAGAGAGTTAAAGTGAGAGTTAAAATATGTTGAGAGTTATTTGAGTGAGTTATATTTAGTAAATGTGAGAGTGAGAGGTATATGGTAGGACTCATGTTTAAGGTGGTGGGATATATGTGTTGGATGAATAAAATAATGATATTTTTGCTTTTTTGTGGGACCCATACTATAATTAAGAGAGATGAATGTGTTAGACTTAGTTGGATTTGTTGACTGTTAGAGATGAACGGTTTACAATTTTTCCGATATTAAAATTTGAAATAAATTAATTTTTTATCATAAAAATATTAGAAAATCAACAAAAATTCAAAATAAATTATAAAAAATTATAGAAAAATTCAAAAATTCTTCAATATTATCAAATTTGGTAATAATTTAAAAATATTTAAATATATTAAATATTAATACCATTTTAAAGATCTCATTGAGAAATTTACAATGGTATTATTTCTATTAACATTAAAGTTTATAAATCACAATTTATTGACCACTTATTATAAATTATGCATAATTAAATTTGTTACAAAAATATCACTCTCAACACCACTTGAACAAAAGTACATATAAACATCACTCTCAGCACTATTCGAGACTCAAATATAATTATAGCTCTCGCTCTCTATTGGAGATGGACTTAGGGGGACAAAAGCCACTCCATAGGATCCCCGAATACCATCAACTACTTGTTTCCCCTCTAAAGTGGTTCAAAAGGAATGAACCGAGAAAATACCGTTGCTGGAGAAGTTCCAAGCAAGACTGTCACCGATGGACTGCCTCATACGGAGACAATCTAAAATGGCCACAAGACTTAGCCATTGGTTTCTTTCCCAGTCAAAAACCGGTTTCTGGAGGTCAATCTCCCACCTCCAAATATTATCACGCCAACTACCAAACTCTGCCACCACTCCACTTTTGTTATTAGCCAAATCATACATTCTAGGGAACACCTCATTCAAAGGGATATTGTCCCATCCTATGTCTTCCCACAACAACACACGATTACCACATCCAATGACAACCTTCATTCCATCCTTTAAGATTCTGGTTGAAGGAGAATCAGAAGCCACCAGGGAAGTAACAACTTTGATGAAATGAGAATCTTTAGGTCCACCTTTCCAATTCTAGGATAGCAACCTTTTGTCTAGCTTATACCTGACGCAAACCACCGTATTCCAAAGGGAGAATTCTTCCTTACTGAATCTCAATATCCATTTTGCTAACAATCCTCTATTTTTGTCTACAATGCATCCAATCCCAAGCCCTTCATTTGCCTTACTCTTGCACACCGAAACCCAATCGACCAAGTGTATCTTTCTTTTCTCAGCTCTATCTTCCCAAAAGAAATCCTTTTGTATTTTTTCTATCTTTTTTGCCACCAAAATAGGAATCTTAAAGACTGATAAGAAGTACATCGGTATGTTCAATAGAACTACTTTGATGAGCGCCAATCTACCTCCCTTAGATAGAAATCTCCTTTTCCATAGAGCTAAACGATTTTCAATCCGTTGGAGGACCAGATTCCAAAAGGCTTAGGAGCAAGGATTGGCTCCGAGAGGCAAGCCTAGGTACGAGAAGGGTAAATTATCTTTCTTACACTAGAAAATCGACGCAGCCTTCTCCACCATGTAACTCTTCCTACCAACTCTAACCAAATAGGATTTGTGATAATTAATCCTTAAGCCCGAGACCAATTCGAAGCATCTTAGAATACCTTTTGTAGCTCTAACGTAATCCAAATTTGGTAGTAAAAATATGATTGTATCATCTGCGAATTGGAGATGAGATATTTGGACTCCTTCATTCCCTATAACCGCTCATTTCATTACACCTAATCTAACAGACTTTTGCATCATGCAGTTCAAAGCTTTAACAATCATATTGAAAAGGAAAGGAGATAGAGGATCTCCTTGCCGAAGGCCTCTCTTCATAGAGAACTCCTTAGTTGGGATGCCATTAACAAGAATCGAAAGCGCCATGGATGAGATACAACCTCTCATCCAGTTCCTTCACCTTTCTCTAAAGCCCATGGCCTTTAAAATAACATCCAAGAATGAATGATCAACGCAGTCATAAGCCTTTTCGAAATCAAGCTTCACAAGAATCCCCCCTATCTTGTCCGACTTCCGTTGGTTTATGATGTCCGAAGCTATAACGAAACTATCTGTAATTTAACGTCCTTGAACAAAGGCCATTTGCAAGTCCTCGATAACAAGGTTCATAACTTTCTTCAAACGATTAGCCAGAACCTTCGCCAAAATCTTATAAAGGGATCCTACTAGGGAAATCAGCATGTAATCCCCGAAAGATTCCAGTTTACTATTTTTGGGTATGATAGAAATAAACGATTTGTTCAACTCTTTCACCACTGCCCCGTTACCATGGAAATCCTGCAAAAAAACACATGAACTCTTCCTTTATCACATCCCAATTGGCCTTGATGAATTTGACGTTAAACCCATTCGGACCTGGAGCTTTGTTACCACCGCAACTACACAAAGAGTTTCATACCTCTTCTTCCCCAAAGTCCGCCTCTAAGATGTCCCTCTCTGAACCAGGGTTACTTTTAAGACCAATATTGGTAAATTTTGGTCTCCTCCATGACACCCTTTTGAACCGATTCTGAAAAACATCCACGGCTCCATCTTTAACACGAGCTGGGGAAGAAAGAACTACACCATTAAAAGAAAGATCACCAATAAAGTTACCTCTACGCCTAGCATTTGCTACATTATGAAAGTATCTAGTGTTCTTGTCCCCTTCCAAAAGTTACTTGACCGTAGATTTTTGTTTCCAATCCCTCTCCTCTAGTCGAATGATCTTCCGCATAACAGAGATTAATTTGTGCCTTTCTTGCCTCAAGGCTGGTGACCACCCACCAGCTAATGCCGAAATTTTGATCTCAGACAATCTCTTCTCAAGAGGTTTAAGAGACCTATCGTTCCTCCCCTGCTCTAGGTGCCATTTTTTACAAATAGACTTAGCTTCCTTGAGCTTCGATCTTAAAACAAAACTTGTAAACCCATCCACTCTCAATACTTCCAACCTCTCCTAACAGCTTTCATTAAGACTTTATCTTCCAACCAGCCATTAAAGAAACGAAACGGGGTAGGACCCCAGTCTTCAGCTTTAAGGCTAATGGTGATCGCATTATGGTCCGACAAGTCGCAATGAAGACTCATTTGACTGAGGTCGGGAACCCAAGAAATGATACAAGGGGATATCAAAAAATGATCCAAACGCGCCCAAGAGGCATTGTCTCTGCGATTGGACCATGTGAACTGAAACCCTTGCATCGGTAAGTCTACCACCTTAGCTTTGAGAGCAAAGGAATTAAAGGTATGCATAGAAGTCCGAGAGCAAACACTTCCTCTTCTTTCTGACGGATCTAACACAGTGTTGAAGTCTCCTCCACAGCACCAAGGGACCGGAAAGGATTGTTGAGACAAAAGCAGAAAATCCCATAGCGATTTCCTCTTGCTTTCTAGGTTCGGGGCATATATGTTGCAGAAAACTACTTCTTTATTGAACTTCACCCAAACCTTAGCCACAATAATGCAATTTTGATTAAAGATGCATGCACTAACCTTGAAAAGATCTTCATTCCATAAGGTAATGAGGCCACCAGCTGAACCTATATCCTCTACTCCAATGCCTCTGGAGAGAACAGAGCCCCTCAAAGAGCTAACCACCCTGCTGTCAAATGACTTGTGTTTCGATTCCTGGATAAAGAGCATCATTGGTTTAAGAGAAAGAACCACCCTTCTCACCATTCTCCTTTTTTCCCTACTTCCCAAACCATGGACATTCCATGAGAGAGCTATCATAAGAAAACCAAAGCCCAACAGACCAAACACCTACCCAACTCTAGGCTCTAGACTCTTCTTCCACCTCTCTGTAAGCCGTAAAGTCGCGCAACGGAAGGAATTTTAAAACTTATTTAAAAAAAAAAAATTTAGATGACTTTAAAACCGTGTACGATATATAAGAATAAATAAAATGTAGGATTCAAAATCATACCTATAGGCTAACTCCTTCGTTCTTTCTCTTGTTGATATCGCTTTTTGATTTGTACCACCGGATCTTTCTCTCTATCTCCCGAGTTCCGGCAATTGCGTGTGGGTGCTTCACGGGCTTCATAAGGTTGAATGGAGGTAGTAGAAACAACACAAAACAACTCTTGTTTTGTGTATGGAGAATCTGGCCAACCTTGAATGAATTAAAATTAAAAAAAAAACTTATTTTTTATCTCTTTGGCCGCACCCCAACCTTGTTTCTTTCTTTTTCTTTTGTTGTTTTTTCAACTTTTTTTTTAATTTGTGTTTTTGGTTCAATGAAATCACCTATCAATATAATATATAAAAGTTGACCCTCACAGCGCCACATGTCGCCTTGAGGGAGTTTTGGTATTTTATTCTATATAATATCCTTTAAATTCTAAATATAATATATATATATATATATTATATTCATTTCAATCATAAATGAAGAGGCAATCAAAAGTCAATCCCATAAATCACAAATCAATAGAAAATCAAGACACAATCCCATAATCAATGAGATATGAATAAATTCTGTTAACAAATCCCACAATCAATGGGATAAATAATGAATAATTCTCTTAATAAATCTCATAATTAATTGAAAATAATAATTAAAATTTTCAACCTTTCATTTTCCGTCCTTTCATTTTTCATTCAATCTATAAAACAGTAATCAAAATTTCACCAAATCTTTCAATAGTGCATTTCAAATCTTTCAAATGAACCAGAGCTCTCCAAACGGCTCTAAGTTGGCTCACATAATTCAATCTCTTAAGGTATCTATGAATTGTTTTTTCCCTTTCTTTTTGGGTGGCATATTACTTGAATTCTTGCGTTTTAGATATTCATGTTATATTCATGTGTTTGTGTTGATTTTAGAGATGATATTTAAAGATATTTCGGATGTTGATCATTTAGTGACCATGGTTTCGATGAAGCACATCATTCAAACGGTATGTACATGATTACTACAAATGACTTATATATATATATTGATTATTGAGTTATAATAAAATCTCTTTTATCAAGAATTGAATCAGAGGATTCCATTGTTTCATCTTTCATCTAAGATTGTGTGTCGCGTTATCTATATTTAGAGGATGATATTTTCTGCTCTTCAATTTTTTTTTCTTTTTACTTTTATTGATTTTTTGTTTTGGATAATTGTTGAGAAAAAGAGGAAGAGAAAGAAAATAATAGTATTTTCGATCCTTTGTAATAATGTTCATTTTTGTAAATTTTGTTGGATTATGCAATTGAGCTTTCTGTCGTTTTTGGTAATTGGTTGGCAAATTGTTTTTCCTCTTTATTTTTTTTTAAATAAATTATATCATATTTATATTGTATTATCTAATATGATAATATGAAAAGATAATATGATGTGTCTGTATTTAATGATATTAATTAGTAATATAATATGTTTAGCCTATATTATCCACGTTCAAAAGACATTAATATTATTTATTTCAAAAGACATTGATTAATTAATTAATTAATCATATTTGGTTAGTTTTATTATATAAGGCCATCACTTCTTTGGCTCCTAAAAACATCAAGTGAACATGTGATAACAATTTCATGATATATATTTCATGTTTAAAAATAGTGGTAGGCTTTTGCAAGAAGGGGTTCATAAATTATATTAGTAGTCAATTATTTTAATGCATTTTGTTAGGGATTTGAACAGATGATCGCGGAAGCGTCATGCCTAATATACGCCCATAACTCATAACAATTAACGTCAATAGCAAAAAAATAGATGAGAGAAAATAAACCAATCAAAACACAAGATATACGTGGAAAACCCAAATCGGGTAAAAAACCACGGGCCGTCAGGACGACAGAGAAAGTTCCACTATATGATAAATTATTACAACCATATACTCCAGGATTCTCTCTCACACCTCAACCCCAAACCACGCTCACAACGCTCACAAGATCCTCATCAAGAACCCCCCAATATCCCCTAGGTCTCCCCTGAATATCACCACGGATCTCTAACTTGATCCACTGATATTCCCCTGGATCCTTCCGCGGATATTCCCTTAGGTCTATCACCCGGATCTCACCACTCTCTGATGTTACATGGTGTTTCTTTTGACTCCACACAAAATAACCTAATTACAAGGTCTATTTATACTAGCTATAGGGAGTTTAAGATAAAAGGAAATCCTACTCCTAAACATACAAGAATTACTTGTTCCACATAAATACTATTTCCTATTTATGACAAGTCTTCTTATAAAGAGTATTCCTTTTCCTTCCAGCACAAGAACTTCCCAAAAGAATTACTTTTCTTTTCCGCTGAAGATTTCCTTTTCCACGCATGCTTATGATTGACTACGATTCGGGTCACGGTTGCGCACCCGCTTCCTAAACCGTTACAAGTCACCTGCAATGCACCGCGTTTCCTTTCGGAATCCGATTCTCCAGTTCTTCTTCGGTCTTCAAATCTCCCTCAAACACCATCTCCAACTTCCAAACGTTATCCCACGTCTCCAGGAAGTTTCACATCAGTTGAGTCTCGTTTGGTTAATATCGGGTTCACTTGAGAATAGGAGCCAAAACCTAACAATTCTCCCCTTTGGCTTGAATTCTCAAGACCTTTGTCCATAGCCACGACTTTCATCACCGAGAATCAACATACCCCACCACAAGGTATAACCACTTAGGAACGAACCATCCTAAGATTTTTTTTTATGTTCGTTGTTCCTACACCATGTCGAAATAACCTGCTGAAATTGTGGTGCAACTCCTCACGTCAGATTACCAGGGAGTTCGTCAGCCATCGACATCTTTGTCCACCATACACCTTGCATCACTTTCTGACCAATGCCTTGTGCACAATTATGGACCACTAGCAGCAACATATCCTCTTCCATGGCCAATGGGGAAAACTGCCAAAAGGATAAACATGTTCTTACATCACCTAACCCAGTGAAAGACATTTTGTCCTTGCATCACATACCTGGTGAAAGACTTGCTACTAGAACCGGGAGTGCTTTGCCGGATAAGCGCCACACCACCACCAGAGACTTCGAGCGTTCAATTTTTTTTAATAATACGCATAGATGAGGTTTTTTTTTATCGCCTTATGTAATCCAGATTGGATCTCCATGACTTGTACCTGCCACCACAGGCCAAAATTCTCCTCCATCTCTATTTTTCTTTTCATCAAACCCTACTGAGTTCGAAACCGCTTTCAAGACGTATCTCCATTGCTAAACCCATATTAGGAAACCATCATCATCATCCCAATACCACCAAGTCCTCCATACGATCTCCCGTAAAGACTTGAAAAAACGCCATCGCCAAACCATGAGGCTCTGGTACCAATTGTTAGGGATTTGAACCGATGATCGCGGAAGCGTCATGCCTAATATACGCCCATAACTCATAACAATTAACGTAAATAGCAACAAAATAGATGAGAGAAAATAAACCAATCAAAACACAAGATATACGTGGAAAACCCAAATCGGGTAAAAAACCACGGGCCGTCAGGACGACAGAGAAAGTTCCACTATATGATAAATTGTTACAACCATATACTCCAGGATTCTCTCTCACACCTCAACCCCAAACCACGCTCACAACGCTCACAAGATCCTCATCAAGAACCCCCCAATATCCCTTAGGTCTCCCCTGAATATCACCCACGGATCTCTAACTTGATCCACTGATATTCCCCTGGATCCTTCCCCGGATATTCCCTTGGGTCTCTCACCCGGATCTCACCACTCTCTGATGTTACATGGTGTTTCTTTTGACTCCACACAAAATAACCTAATTACAAGGTCTATTTATACTAGCTATAGGGAGTTTAAGATAAAAGGAAATCCTACTCCTAAACATACAAGAATTACTTGTTCCACATAAATACTATTTCCTATTTATGACAAGTCTTCTTATAAAGAGTATTCCTTTTCCTTCAAGCACAAGAACTTCCCAAAAGAATTACTTTTCTTTTCCGCTGAAGATTTCCTTTTCCACGCATGCTTATGATTGACTACGATTCGGGTCATGGTTGCGCACCCGCTTCCTAAACCGTTACAAGTCACCTGCAATGCACCGCGTTTCCTTTCGGAATCCGATTCTTCAGTTCTTCTTCGGTCTTCAAATCTCCCTCAAACACCATCTCCAACTTCCAAACGTTATCTCACGTCTCCAGGAAGTTTCACATCAGTTGAGTCTCATTTGGTTAATATCGGGTTTACTTGAGAATACGAGCCTAAAACCTAACAATTCTCCCCTTTGGCTTGAATTCTCAAGACCTTTGTCCATAGCCACGACTTTCATCACCGAGAATCAACATACCCCACCACAAGGTATAACCACTTAGGAACGAACCATCCTAAGATTTTTTTTTATGTTCGTTGTTCCGACACCATGTCGAAATAACCTGCTGAAATTGTGGTGCAACTCCTCACATCAGATTACCAGGGAGTTCGTTAGCCATCGACATCTTTGTCCACCATACACCTTGCATCACTTTCTGACCAATGCCTTGTGCACAATTATGGACCACTAGCAGCAACATATCCTCTTCCATGACCAATGGGGAAAACTGCCAAAAGGATAAACATGTCCTTACATCACCTAACCCAGTGAAAGACATTTTGTCCTTGCATCACATACATGGTGAAAGACTTGCTACTAGAACCGGGAGTGCTTTGCCGGATAAGCCCCACACCACCACCAGAGACTTCGAGCGTTCAATTGTTTTTAATAATACGCATAGATGAGGTTTTTTTTATCGCCTTATGTAATCCAGATTGGATCTCCATGACTTGTACCTGCCACCACAAGCCAAAATTCTCCTTCATCTATATTTTTCTTTTCATCAAACCCTACTGAGTTCGAAACCGCTTTCAAGACGTATCTCCATTGCTAAACCCATAGTAGGAAACCATCATCATCATCCCAATACCACCAAGTCCTCCATACGATCTACCGTAAAGACTTGAAAAAACGCCATCGCCAAACCATGAGGCTCTGATACCAATTGTTAGGGATTTGGAACCGATGATCGCGGAAGCGTCATGCCTAATATACGCACATAACTCATAACAATTAACGTCAATAGCAAAAAAATAGATGAGAGAAAATAAACCAATCAAAACACAAGATATATGTGGAAAACCCAAATCGGGTAAAAAACCACGGGCCGTCAGGACGACAGAGAAAGTTCCACTATATGATAAATTGTTACAACCATATACTCCAGGATTCTCTCTCACACCTCAACCCCAAACCACGCTCACAACGCTCACAAGATCCTCATCAAGAACCCCCTAATATCCCTTAGGTCTCCCCTGAATATCACCCACGGATCTCTAACTTGATCCACTGATATTCCCCTGGATCCTTCCCCGGATATTCCCTTGGGTCTCTCACCCGGATCTCACCACTCTCTGATGTTACATGGTGTTTCTTTTGACTCTACACAAAATAACCTAATTACAAGGTCTATTTATACTAGCTATAGGGAGTTTAAGATAAAAAGAAATCCTACTCCTAAACATACAAGAATTACTTGTTCCACATAAATACTATTTCCTATTTATGACAAGTCTTCTTATAAAGAGTATTCCTTTTCCTTCAAGCACAAGAACTTCCCAAAAGAATTACTTTTCTTTTCCGCTGAAGATTTTCTTTTCCACGCATGCTTATGATTGACTACGATTCGGGTCACGGTTGCGCACCTGCTTCCTAAACCGTTACAAGTCACCTGGAATGCACCACGTTTCCTTTCGGAATCCGATTCTTCAGTTCTTCTTCGGTCTTCAAATCTCCCTCAAACACCATCTCAAACTTCCAAACGTTATCCCACGTCTCCAGGAAGTTTCACATCAGTTGAGTCTCGTTTGGTTAATATCGGGTTCACTTGAGAATACGAGCCAAAACCTAACAATTCTCCCCTTTGGCTTGAATTCTCAAGACCTTTGTCCATAGCCACGACTTTCATCACCAAGAATCAACATACCCCACCACAAGGTATAACCACTTAGGAACGAACCATCCTAAGATTTTTTTTTATGTTCATTGTTCCGACACCATGTCGAAATAACCTGCTGAAATTGTGGTGCAACTCCTCACGTCAGATTACCAGGGAGTTCGTTAGCCATCGACATCTTTGTCCACCATACACCTTGCATCACTTTCTGACCAATGCCTTGTGCACAATTATGGACCACTAGCAGCAACATATCCTCTTCCATGGCCAATGGGGAAAACTGCCAAAAGGATAAACATGTCCTTACATCACCTAACCCAGTGAAAGACATTTTGTCCTTGCATCACATACCTGGTGAAAGACTTGCTACTAGAACCGGGAGTGCTTTGCCGGATAAACCCCACACCACCACCAGAAACTTCGAGCGTTCAATTTTTTTTTAATAATACGCATAGATGAGGTTTTTTTTTATCGCCTTATGTAATCCAGATTGGATCTCCATGACTTGTACCTGCCACCACAAGCCAAAATTCTCCTCCATCTCTATTTTTCTTTTCATCAAACCCTACTGAGTTCGAAACCGCTTTCAAGACGTATCTCCATTGCTAAACCCATATTAGGAAACCATCATCATCATCCCAATACCACCAAGTCCTCCATACGACCTCCCGTAAATACTTGAAAAAATGTCCATCGCCAAACCATGAGGCTCTGATACCAATTGTTAGGGATTTGAACCGATGATCGCGGAAGCGTCATGCCTAATATACGCCCATAACTCATAACAATTAACGTCAATAGCAAAAAAATAGATGAGAGAAAATAAACCAATCAAAACACAAGATATACGTGGAAAACCCAAATCGGGTAAAAAACCACGGGCCGTTAGGACGACAGAGAAAGTTCCATTATATGATAAATTGTTACAACCATATACTCCAGGATTCTCTCTCACACCTCAACCCCAAACCACGCTCCCAACGCTCACAAGATCCTCATCAAGAACCCCCCAATATCCCCTAGGTCTCCCCTGAATATCACCCACGGATCTCTAACTTGATCCACTGATGTTCCCCTGGATCCTTCCCCGGATATTCCCTTGGGTCTCTCACCCGGATCTCACCACTCTCTGATGTTACATGGTGTTTCTTTTGACTCCACACAAAATAACCTAATTACAAGTCTATTTATACTAGTTATAGGGAGTTTAAGATAAAAGGAAATCCTACTCCTAAACATACAAGAATTACTTGTTCCACATAAATACTATTTCCTATTTATGACAAGTCTTCTTATAAAGAGTATTCCTTTTCCTTCAAGCACAAGAACTTCCCAAAAGAATTACTTTCCTTTTCCGCTGAAGATTTCCTTTTCCACGCATGCTTATGATTGACTACGATTCGGGTCACGGTTGCGCACCCGCTTCCTAAACCGTTACAAGTCACCTGGAATGCACCGCGTTTCCTTTCGAAATCCGATTCTTCAGTTCTTCTTCGGTCTTCAAATCTCCCTCAAACACCATGTTCAACTTCCAAACGTTATCCCACGTCTCCAAGAAGTTTCACATCAGTTGAGTCTCGTTTGGTTAATATCGGGTTCACTTGAGAATACGAGCCAAAACCTAACACATTTTTCTTCCTAACATATGTTAATTTCAATTGTAAGATTATGTCTGTTATATCATGTTAGTAGTTTAATAGAAGAAGAGTTGTTTTATGTGTTTTTTTGGGGGGTTTCTTCTCTTTCCACAAAATCAAGCCATTTACACTATAAATTGGAAATGAAATAATTAACAATTGTCACAACCGGGTTAAAAAGTTTGATAAAAGAGAAAATTGAAGAAATAAAAGTATTGAAAGCAAAAATAGAATAATACAAAGAAATTTTAAAACATAATTCAGATATTGAAAGCAAAAATAGAATAACACAAAGAAATTTTAAAACATAAATCGGATATAATACATTAAAAATATCTACTTTTGATGTGGTTGCACGTGGCATGCATTAATTGTTGTTAATTTAAAAAAAATTCTATTTATATTATTTATATTTCCAAGTTAATGAATTTTGACTTAGTTAATATAAGTAATTGATTAATATAATAAGAATAAGAAGAATTAATGGATTAATATGAGAAAACAGAAATTATGCATTCAACGTTTTTATTTATTTTTAAATCATTTTCCATTTTCCAAGTTCAATGGATTTGACTTAGTTAATATAGTAATTGATCAATATATGAAGAATACGAATAATTAATGGATTAATACGAGCAAACCAAAATTTTCGATTTAATGTAGGAATGTACCAAGTTCAATGGTTTTTGACTTGGTTAATAACATTAATTGATTAATATAAGAAAATTAAGAATAATTAATGAATTTAATATGAGAAAACTGAAATTATGCATTCAATGTTACTAATTTTTTTAAATTATTTTCCATTTATATAAATTATATTTCCAAGTTCAATGGATTTGACTTAGTAATATAGTAATCGATCAATATAAGAAGAATAAAATAGTATTAAACACAATATTTTAAATAATTTTATTAGTCATAGCCCGTGTATCGCACGGGTTGACACACTAGTAATATATAAAAGCTGACCCTCATAGCGGCATGTGTCGCCGTGAGAGAGCTTTGGATATAAATACATTAAATTTTATCAATATTAACAAAACCAGAATAATAGGTATATGGATTTAATATTCTTCTCACCTCCCCCTTTTTTTCGTCACCCTCTCTTGCTCTACTCTTCTTTCCTTTTTTTTAATGCTTTGTCATTAAATTCAAGATATTTATTACTTAATTATAATAACTAATTGATATCTCTTCCTTTTTCTCTATTATTTTCTTTTCTTTTTTATAATTTTAGATTAAATGCATTAATGTATTTATATGGAAGCATTGGTTTTAAATTATATATAGTTTTTTTTATATTCATCTTAATTCTCCATTAATTAAACAACCCTTCAATTTTTTTTTGAACTTAAAAAACCTTTGGTTGTCAAGGTTAATCTCCCTTGCATAATATGAATTGTCCTATTTAATATATATTATTTATTAGTTATATACTAATATAAGGTAATATGAAGAGTTCTAAAAGATTTCATTACAATCTGTGGCTCATTCTCTCTAATATTTCTCTATATATAGGCCACCAACCCGTATATTTGCCTCGAACTCTTAAGGTCCCCATCTCTCTATATAATCCATGTTTTTCTTCTGTTTTCTTTTACTTTATCGGGTACTATTTTCTCTTTTTATGTTTTTTTTTTCTTTACAAAATTTGCATTCCTAATTTTGCTATATTATGTTGTGCAAATTAACTTATGTCTTTGTGGGTTGATTTGCATATTATGGGTTTTACAAGGAATCGGCTCTTTAGGGATTAATTATGGTCAAGTTGACACAACCAAACAAAGTTCTTGATCTCTAAACCCGCTTAAGTTCATAAAAGCAAGAATTTACAACATTTATCAATTCTGGCGTCCAGTTTATTGTAAATAAGGGATTAGTTATGTGTGTTTTATTCATTGGAGATTTTTGTGAATGTGAAAGGATAAGGAGTCCATTTTATATCGGAAAAAAAATTTAGATCAATTTTTCTATGTTTTTTTACTGCATTTTAATGCAAAGGTGTTTTGGACTTCTTATAATCCAGACTTGGTAACTTGATAGATTCTTCCATGATGTGTTAATTTCTTAGGGATGTCTCTATAAAACACCATTTTAGCTCATTTTAATACAATAATGTCAAAAGTCAATCACGAAATTCTATCAAATATTTGGTATATTTATTTTACTATTATATTCATCAAATCAAAGGGCAACCCTATTGTTGGGATAATGATTAAATCATATTCCACTATTATCTCATTTTTTTTTCTTATATATATATATTTTAATATTTCATAGATTTGGTATTTATTTTATTATTATATTCATCAAATCAAGAGGCAATCCCATATTTGTTGGGATAATAATTAAATTCTCTTATCCAATCCATATTCTACTGTTATCTCTTTTTTTTCTTCTTCTTTTATATGTATTTTTTTTAATATTTCATAGATTTGGTATTTATTTTATTATTATATTCATCAAATCAAGATGCAATTCCATATTTGTTGAGATAATGATTAGATTCTCTTAACCAATCTCTATTCCACTATTGTCTCATTTTTTTTCTTCTTTTATATGTTTTTTTTTTAATATTTCATAGATTTGGTAAGAATAAAAGATGAGCCATATATTTTTTTTAAATAACAGATCAATAGGTAATTAAAAGACAATCTCAATGGGATAGTGAATTTTTTTTTAAGTATTACATTATTTGGGAAGTTTAAAAAACAAGTCATAAATTTTTATTTTTATTTTTTGCCAAAGATATTAGGTAGTTATTAATTGTAATAAATTTTAATAATTTAATTTTTTTCCCAAATAAAAAATTTATAGATAATCAAGAGGCATTCACGTAATTAATATGATAGTGAATAAATTATTTTAATCAATCTCATAATTGAATTTTAATTTTTAATTATTATTATTATTTTGAAATATAACATTATTTGGTAAATTTAAAAGACAAGTCATAATTCTTTTTACCAAATTTTTTATCGTAATTAACAGATCACTAAGTAATCAAAAGGCAATCTCATAATCAATGGGATATTGAATAATTTTTTTCTTTTTTTGAAGTATTACATTATTTGGGAAGTTTAAAAGACAACCATAAATTTTTTGTTTTGATTATTAATTGTAATAATTTGATTTAATTTTTTTCTAAATCAAAAGACCGTAGATATTCAAGAGGTAATCATATCAGTAATGAGATAGTTAATAAATTATTTTAACTAATTTTTTTTTATAGAAGTATTACATTACTTGGTAAGTTTAAAAGATAAATCATAATTTCTCTCAGGGCTGTCTCTATAAAACACCATTTTTGCTTATCTTGATGCAGTAATGCACTAATGTCATTAATTGGAATATGTTTCATCATAAACTGAAAATTTGTATTAGGTTGGAACGATTTTGTCATAAATCACAAATCGAGAGGCAATCATGATGTGATCCGATAAATCACAAATCAAGAGGCAATCATATATTTATTGGGATAATTATTAAATTCTCATAACCAATCTCTATTCCATTGTTATCTCATTCTTATTTTCTTTTATATTATTTTTGATTTGTTCGAAAAGGTAAAAAAAAATTGCTCTATCCCTTGCTTTATAATATTTCTATAATGGAGGCACAAGTGTAAAAAATCTTGGCCATTAATTAGTTTTTTAAAAATCAAAATAAATTATATTGAATTAATTAATTAATAATTGATAAATTCAAAAGACACTACATTAAAAAAATTTATTTTCAAAATGCAAAAGACACTCAATTAATAGTTAATAAAATATATCTATAGGTAATCAACAGGCAATCCCGTAATTAATGGGATGGTGAATAAATTCTCTTAACCAATATCATAATTGAGTATTAATTATTATTTTTTAAATATTACATTATTTGGTAGGATTAAAAGACAAGCCAAATTTTTTTTTGAAATAACTTATCAATAGGTAATCAAAAGGCAATCCCGTAATCAATGGGATAGTGAATAATTTTTTTAAGTATTAAATTATTTGGGAAGTTTAAAGGAAAATCCATAAATTCTTTTTTTTTTTTACCAAAACTATTAACTATTAAGTAGTTATTAATTGTAATAATTTTTAATAGTATAATTTATTTCCTAAATAAAAAATTTATAGATAATCCGTGGGCAATCACGTAATTAATATGATAGTGAATAAATTATTTTAATCAATTGCGTAATTGATTTTTAATTTTTAATAATTATTTTTTTAAGTATTACATTATTTGGTAAGTTTAAAAGACATGCCATGATTTGTTTTTGCCACATTGTTTTTGGTAATTAACAGATCAATAAGTAATCAAAAAGCAATCTCATTATCAATGAGATATTGAATATTTGGGATATTGAATATTTTTTTTTGAAGTATTACAGTATTTGGGAAGTTTAAAAGACAAGTAATAATTTTTTCCTCATAGCTACTAAGTAGTTATTAATTGTAATAATTTTTAATAATTTAAGTTTTTTTTAAATAAAAAATCTATAGATATTCAAGAGGCAATCACGTAATTAATGAGATAGTTAATAAATTATTTTAACCAATTTCATAATTGATTTTTAATTTTTAATTTTTTTTGAAGTATTATATTATTAGTAAGTTTAAAAGACAAGTCATAATTCTTTTTTGCCGACAAGCCATAAATTCTTATTAATTATTTTTTTAAGTATTATTAATTAGTTGTAATATTTCAAAAAAAATATTGTTAATTATTTATCTACATAATAACATAATATATATTTTAATATTTGATGAGTTATTAATTGTAATAATTTTTAATATTATAATTTTCTTCCTAAATAAAAAACTATCGGTAATCAAGAGTCAATCAAGTAATTAATGGAATGGTGAACCCTAACCAATCTCATAACTGATTTTTATTTATTAAGTTTTTTTTGAAACATTACATTATTTGGTAAGTTTAAAAGACAAGCCATAAATATTTTTTGCCAACAAGCCATGAATTTCATAGTATTTAGTTTTTTTTTCTTAAGTATTGTTAATTAGTCACAATATTTCAAAAAAACAATTATTGTTAATTAGTTATCTGCATAATATATATTATAATATTTGGTAAGTTATTAATTAAATAATTTTTAATAATATTTTTTTTTTCGTAAAAAATCAAAAATCAAAAGGTAGTCAAAAGGCATTCATGTAATTAATGGAATAGATTCTCTTAACCAATCTCATAATTAATTTTAATTATGAAGTATTATTTTCTTTTTGAAGTAATGTTAACATGTGCCCTATTAAAAAGAGTCCATTTTTGCTCACCCCCCTTCAAGGGGGGTGAGCATTACCCCCCTCCCCAATACATGCCACGTGTCTAGGAAGATGGTAGTTTTGTCCAAACACATGAGAGTTTTTGGACAAAAATACCCTTTTTTGGACACATGTCATTTATTGGGGAGGGGGGTAATGCTCACCCCCCTTGAAGGGGGGTAAGCAAAAGTCTTCTCTATTAAAAACACAAGAGTTTATCTTATGCATTTTAACTTTTAAATTTTTTTTATTTGCTTCTACGGTATCTGCATGAAAACGAAAAAAAAAATATAACATAACTTCATATCTTAATTTTTTTTTTTAAACAAATGTTCATTTTAAATCATATCAAAACTTTTCTCTTCATTGTTTTCTTTAGTTACAAAAATGTTTTTATTTTTTAAGAATGCTTTGCCTTTTGGAGAAATTCAACTCTTAAGAAAATCTTTGTTGGATATTCTTATTAAATCAATCTTTAAAAAAAATGGCATAGTATTAAAATAGATAAATCTAGAGCATGAATATTGATAAAATAAAATATGTAGTTTTTCAACCCAACTCGTGAGGAGAGGCTTGAATGAGTAGTAGAAGAGAGAAAATCTATTGCTAGCACAGTGTATCGGCATATCATCGCCATAGAACTGAAAGGGAACAATAAAGAAGGAAAAAAAACAAAAAAATAATTGCTAAGAAAGAGAACATGTTTAAATTTAATGGAGGGAGAGAGGTTAAATTTAATTCAAGAATTAATTAGAGAGAGAGGAGAGTGAATAAATTATCAAATTTAAACCCTCCAATATTTTTAGATCTTAAGACTATAAAAATATGTCAAAATTTGTGTAAAAAATTGGGGTCATAGATCTTGCCCCACAGTTTACATTATATTATTTGGTAAGTTATTAATTGCAATAAATTTCAATAATATATTTTTTTGTCGAATCAAGATACAATCATGTAATTAATGGAATAGTGAATAAATTCTCTTAACCAATCTCAAATTTTTTTTTTTGAATTACTACATTATTTGGTAAGTTTAAAAGACAAGTCATAATTTTTTTCCAACAAACCATAAATTATTAGTTTTTTCTTAAGTATTGTAAATTTGTTGTAATATGTCAAAAAAATAATATTGTTAATTAGTTACCTATAATATATATATATATATATATTATAATAATTGATAAGTTATTTTATTTTAAGTTCATTAAGGTGATTTATTCATTATCTCATTTGTTTTGGGAATTGTTTTTAAGAGACATTTGTTATGGAATTGACTTTTCATTTTTATTCATTATCTCATTAATTAATAAAAAATAAAAAATCACAAGCTAACATTTTATATTTAATTTAGTAAAAAAATAAACATTTCATATTCAATTATCTAATTTATGTTACCTTTTATATAATTTTTGTTGAGTTTGAACAGCCTGATAATTTCTACCCAAAATAAAATGTCAACAACACTTCTTCTCTTTTGCTATATTTATTTCTTTGTTTGTTTATCATTCAATCCAGATACTCTAACACAAATGTTTATATGTCATCTTAAGGTTCCTCCTCTTTCGGTCACCATCATCCAAACCAACTCTAATATTACACACAAAAATAAAAATAGAAGAATACACACGGAAAATTTTTAAAATATAACTTTGATAACGATTACGTTATATTTCAACGTGCCCGCACATCGTGCGGGCTGCATACTAGTTTCATATTTTCATGTAGTCTCCTAGTTATGTAAATATATCTATATATATAACTAGATACATATCTTTTTCCAAATATATCTCCATATATTTAAAAGGATAATTAGTATTTAAGTGTCCTAAATAGAGTATGATTCTAACTCCAATATAACCTTAGTTGACTTGAACTTAAACACTACACTTAGTAAAGAATAAAATAATCTAATTATTTTATCTTTGTCTCAGTCACGATTTGAACATACAACCTCCAATTAATAATTAATTCATAATATATAATTATTAATTCATTAATTAAATAATATAATATTTAATTAATTTAATTATTAATATATTAATTAAATAATATCATTATTCAATTAATCCCTGAATAAATACATGTCACTTTCGTAACACAATTAATTGGACAATCCAATTAATTAACCGTGACCCTTGTTACTTTTAATCAATCGGGCTAGCAAGGGGATCTAATGGACCCACAGTTTTGAGCTCCAATAATACTTAAAAATAATTAATTAAACTCTTTAATTAATATTTTATGATTATTAACCTCAGAGTTATTCCACTAAAAACCCGAGGCTGTACTCTCGCAACCATAGATGTATTACACAAACCGAAATTACAGCTGTCTATCGATATAGCTATTGTGTACGGTATGATCCTCCACAAGTAATTCATAATTAGAGCTAGGTCATAAAGTTCGTTATACCCCTCTAATTATATCTTTTCCATTAAGTATCATTGATTCTCTAATGAACAATAACTTCTAACTTCCTTTAGGGTGCGTTTGGTACGAGGACGGGATTGGACGGGACTGAACTGGACTGAACTGGACAGGACATGACAGTTGTTCCATGACGTGTTTGGAATGTATGGGACAGAACTGTGGACTGTACTGTTATACATTTGGTATGGCTGGGACAGGACGGGACAAGAGATTCAAATGACCAGAGTGCCCTCCTTATTTTGTCTAATATTAAACAATATATTAAACAATTTTTATATATCGTATTTAACAATATTAAATAAATATTGTAATTGAAATATATTATAATATTTAACAAAAACAAGAGGGTTCAAATGATATCTTGTTTTCAATTACAATATTATTATATTTTACACAAATAGTAATATTGTAATTGAAATATATTATAATTATTTAATAATATTATATAATAATATGATATATTATATCATTATATATAATAATATACAAGACATATATATATAATATTAAATATCTGTACATATAAAAAATATAATATTATATATATTATAATATATGTATATATATTAATAATATATATTGTATATTATATATATGTATCCTATATAGATAATAATATAATATATATGATATATATTATTAAAAAATATATATAATATATATATATTTAATATATTATATATTATTATATATAATTTTATAATATATATATTATATTTAATTATAATTTATATATATTAATAATATATATAATATAATATATTGGATATATTTGTAATTATTTGAACATTTAAAGGGTAAATTGGTCTTTTCGAGACTTGTCCCATGTCATGGGACAAGTTGTCCTAGGGTCTTGGGTGAGACAATTTTTTGTGATTTTTGTCCCACCTTGTCCCGTCCTGTCCCATGCTAAGGTCGCGCCAAACGTGGGACAAGAACAAGTTGTCCCACCTTGTCCCGTCCCGTCTCTCATACCAAACGCACCCTTACGGAATAATGAGCACGCTCATATTGTTCAAGCCTCAAACCAACCCTTAAGGGAATTACTATCTACTTCTCGCAAGAAAGAGTGGATTCCACTATTGTGTACAGATCTTCCCAGCCACAAGTCAAACTGTGATTCCAACATACGAAGTTATTGACCGGGAATGCAACTCTGATCTCACCCATGTTATATCAAAAACCACGATCTAACCTGAAGAAGTCAATAAGACACTCATGATTAAGATCACCCATATATAATCATCATTAGTCGATATATATGAATCTCATCATGTAACGGATCTTGGTGAGAAATTCATATAGATCGTGGCTCAGTCCTATATGATCACATCATATAAGGTGCCTCCATTCTCATATCACCATATAAATATTCTAGGATAAGACCAGCGTACATTACGGAATGGACCGCAGCTGTGGATTAACCACAAATAAAGTACCCAACTCTATTTACTATCTACGGACTCTTTAGATTGCTCATTTCAAACTAAATTCCTCTGTATATGACACTCATATACTTAGTTAGAGATTACATCCGGACATCTTGGATGTTAAGTACACATGATATAAATGTATGAGACAAACTTACAGAATGAATAAATTACTTATTTTATTAATGTTTTATTCACATTTACAAATTATAAGCTTTAGAGCATAAATCCCAACACTCTCTCCTAGTGATTTCCTGTCTTCCTGAACAACACCTTCCTCTGTTCCCTTGAAATCCAAACCGAGCGCCGCTCCGGTCTCAATGACTTTGGTGATTTCTTCCTCAAGGCTCTAGTCCCCCTTTGCTATCCCCTGTTTACCAGGCTTTTTGAAATCCACTCCCAATGCCACACCTGCCTCTATAACTTTGGCAATTTCCACTTTAAGGTTCCACGCCTGTTCTATATGTTTGTCTCTTGAATACCTATTTGATCATTACTTGCTACATCGTGGTCTTGGGGCTTTAACTTCCTTTTCTTCGTGGCTTTCTCAGATTTTCGTGGACGTCCCATCTTTTTCGGAGTGATCTTAGTTGCAGACATAGTGGAGTGAGTTACGATCTCTCCCTCCTCTACAACTTCAGGTCTGGTAGAGGCTTCTCCAGCTGTAGATTTTACGTGGTTCACTCTCTCCTCAGTGTCAGCGACCTCCCTCACCTCACCATTATCTGAATCTTCCAATCCATTTTTGCATGGGATATAGCTCGAGACAGGTGTGCCCTGCCTGATGTGCTTTCGACTGCTCAATATTAAGAATGACTTCTAAAAGACCCCCACTCAGAGGATCTTTGGGCTTAATCTTCTCTATACCGATACCTGCCAAGCTGTCCTCTTTCATGGATTCCATCCTTAATGATTTCAAAGACCTAATAGACTCCCTTTCAAGAAGACTACTAGAAGAGTTTGGATCTTCAACAGGCCCATTGTGGGAACCATTCCTGGTATTGCCTTTTTGGTTCCTTACCTGCTAGGCCCGACTTTGGTCCATTTATCCTGACCCAAGTGAAGATTAGAGCCTTCCCCAATCGAAAGAAGATTGCCAAAAATACCCCCATTCTGGCCATCCTGATTAGAGCTCGAGTTGTCTTCATCAATGCTACTGTCTTTAAGAAATGCCACATTTTTCTTGTCAATAACTAGTTTACTTGAGGAATACACATAGGGTGTGTTTGGTGTGTTTGGTACGCAGGACATGACATGATATAACAATATAGGACAGTTTCTTCTTGTCTCATGTTTGGCACTACATTGACAAGAGACAAAATGGGATAAAGTGGGACAAAAATCAGAAAAAACTGTCCCACCTCAGACCATGGGACTACTTGTCTCATGACATGGGACAAACGTCAAAAAGATGTATTTGCCCTTTAAATCTTCAAACAATTACAATCATGTCCAATATTATATATATTATATAATAATATATTGTATTGTAAATATTATAATAATATGTATATATTATAATCACATATATGTATTATACATTATATAAAATATATATGTAATATAAATATCAAAGTTATATATATTATATTTTATATATGTATTATAATATATATTTATAATATAATATTATTATATATAATAATATATAATATATTAAATATTATTACCTATATAATAATATTATTACATGTAATAATATTTAATATATATACTATATATATAATAATAATATTTAATATATCATATATATAGGATATATATATATATATATAATATTATTACCTATACAATTATATATATTATATTAAATATTATATATATGTAATATATAATATATGTATTATATGTATATATATATATATGTGTATTATAATATATTAAATATTATTACCTATATAATAATATATCATGTGCATATATATATATTATTATATATATATGATACATATATAATTTAATATATATTATTAATATATATATATATATATATACATATTTATTTAATATCGTTAAATATGATGAATAAAACCAGCAATAATAGACTATAATTAGAAGAGACAAAACCAGCAAAAAGAGAAAAAACACAAGAAACAGGGGAAAGCAGAAGAGACTATAATTTAGCCAAACTCCCAAATCAGAATTTCCTCATGCAGCCCCGATCCCTTCTTGGCCAAGTTATCAGCCAAAGCATTCCTAATTCTTGGATTAAACACCACATCCACTATGTCCATCAGCACCAAGAAGCTTCGAATTTCTTTTAAGATATCCGTTAGCTCAGCAGAAACTTCACCTTTATCATGAACCAAAAAAACCACCTGTTTGGAATCACTAACAATAGAAATCGGCTTCCTCCTTAGATCAATAGCAAGGTAACATAATTGAACAGCCTTGAGAATGGCTGTGATTTCAGCCCTCATGGCATCCGCGAAACCAATATAACGTGAGAATAAACTTAAGATCTTCCCTGCTTCACTGCTCAGGACACCTCCTATTCTTGCAGACCCAGGATTTCCTCTAGAAGAACCATCAACATTAAATTTCAAGCTATTAGGGGATATAGTGTACCTCAATTGGTTAGGAATATTTCTTGTCATCTTATAAGGAAAATGAACACTGACAGGGATGTAGCATATAAGTTATCGGGTCTGCTGAATGCTTTCCTAAGTGTTTGAACCACCAAACCACCCTGAATCCTACCATGTCAGCAGCCAAAAGAATGGATGCTTGTTTACCTTTGAAGAGCAGATGGTTTCTCGACTCCCACACTGTCCAGACAACAGCGAAAAATAATGAGTTCCATGCTCTGCTTAAAATTTAATCCTGACCAACCTCTAGCCCATTCTCTCACCGAATTGTTCACACAAAACTGCACTCCCCACCACTTCATACATCTAATCCATAATTCCCTTGTCCAAGGACATTGAAGGAAGAGATGATCAATTGTTTCCTTATCTATATCACATAAAGGGCAAGCCGTGGGGGTCTCTGGATCATAATCGAATCTACGTAACACATGACAGACCATAACTTTACCTTGCAAAAGTTGCCATAGAAACACTTCCACTTTAGGGGGACAGAACCCTTGCCAAACAAAAGCGTGATCCGGATTAACTTCCTCATCAAGATCTTCAAAGTTTCTTCTGAAAGAGCTAACTGAGAAAATCCCATCAGCATTCAACATCCAATTAACAGTGTCCGGAATATGATCTTGAATTTTCACACAGTCCAGAATAATCTTTGGCGTGTCCCATTGAGATTTTTCCCAACCAAACAATGTTCTTTTCAGTATTACCTCTCAGTACCACTTCGAGTCGCACCATCTGTCGTGCTCTTCCACTTTGCCATCTTTGTTGCCAGCCAAAGCATACAGCCTGGGGCAGGCTAATCTAAGAGGGATGTCAAGCACAAAGGGGTCTTGCCAAAATCTCGTTCGTTTGCCATTACCCACTAAAACTGACAACCTTCCTTTAGGGATCTTGGCAGATTTAGTACCACACCTGAAAAGGCTTCCCACAGCCTTGATGAAGCAAGTTTCAGATATTCCACTGTCCCAATTCCAAAGAAGCGTGGTATTCGCCACTCCATATTTCGAGCAAATGACTCTTCTCCAAAGGGCATTTTCTTCCTTACCAAATCTCCAAACCCATTTAGCAAGAAGGCTTTTGTTCTTATCTTGCATTTTTCCTATGCCAAGACCTTCGTTTCTTTTAGCCCTGCAAATGTAATCTCAGCTGACCGTGTGAATTTTCCTCTTCTCTACCCCGTCGCCCCAGAAAAAACTTCTTTGCAATTTTTTAATATCCTTTGCCACCGCAATTGGGAGACCAAAGGTTGACATGAAATAAGTGGGAATGCTAGAGAGCACAGCTTTAATGAGAACTAACCTTCCCCCTTTATTTAAAAATTTCCTCTTCCATAGAGCGAGCATATTCCTTATGCGCGTTAATATTGGATCCCAAACCGACTTGGAATTCTTCTTGACGTCGAGCGGCATACCTAAGTACGAAATTGGTAAGACCGCTTTTTGACATCTAAAGGTCTCCACTCATTCATCGCTATTCCCTATCCTCTTCCCGACTCTGTAAACACAAGATTTGTGAAAATTAATCTTTAGACCTGAGGCTAACTCGTAACATCTTAAGATCCTTCTGACATTTTTTAGAAACTCTTTTTTAGGCTTTATAAATAAGATCGTGTCGTCTGCAAACTGAAGGTGAGAGACATGAACTGACTCTGTCCCTATCGAAGCCCCTTCCACCAAACCTATCTCATAAGCTTTCTGAAAAAGGTGAGTTAGAGCTTCAGTCACTATATTAAACAGAAAAGGAGACAGAGGGTGATCGCGCTTTAAATGTTCACATTTTGCGCTCCCCTTACTTAACTTTTGTAACCGGTTTCTGAGCATTCTAGGTATTTAATGTTGGAAGTAAGTATTTTTCAGGTATTTCAGCTCATCAGAGGTATTTTAGACCATAGTGGAGAAAAGAGCCAAATTCAGGGGCATTTGTCATTTCAGAGAATCAAGGGCTAAGGTGAAATGTAGAGAAAAGTATTGAATATTCTATGATTATAGAAGAAAGTAGAGGTACATAATGTAATTTACCAACCAACACGACACGTCATTAATGAAACGGTGCGTTTCATATGTGGGCTGTTTAGGCTTCTACATACACCCCAGCCCAGATCTAACTGCACCCACTAAGAGATCAGCTTGGGCCACGTTATGCACACCCCAGCCGTCTGCTGAATGAGCCCCATACCTCATGCTGACGTCACGTCGTCTTCTCCAGCAAGCAGACCCGTCGGGTCTATGTGACCCGACCCGGAGCCGTGGCCACCCGACTTGGACCCGACCTGTTTCAGCATGTTTTCCGACCGTTTTTTCGGTGTTACTCCGCCCAAGTCAACGGCGCACGTTCCTCCGGTCACGATGCGGCCGTCATCAGCCTTCCATGCAATCGTTTCGCTTGCCTCCAATTCCTTCGAAGTCCGCCATGAAAATCAAGCTTGTGAGCTCCAGGTGACCCATCCGAGTGACCAAATCACTTGCCTCAGCCCCTCGCCTCACCTTCTGTGTGTTTTTGAAGAGTTTTCCAATGTGTGAGGCGACCATTTTACTAGCCTCGTCCGGTCGCTTCACGAAAAAAGGGCCAAACGGTCTTTTCAGCCCCTTTCCAACAGAATATTTTTTCAATCTCTTATATATGCATTTCCTCTGCTTTCTTCTCCAAGAAGCAACACACACAAGGGAGCTACTCTCCCATCAAAAAAATCATCTCCATTCTTCCACACACCTTTTTCCAACATCATCAATCACCATTTTTGGAAGCTCATTCAATGAGGAGAAGGAACTCAAGGAACAAGAGGAAGGTCACATGACCTTGATGGGTTTTCTCTACATCTCTCTCTTCTTTGTTTATTTTCCATTGATGTTTAACTAAACCTTACTTAGGGGATTGATGTAACCATATTTGATAACTCATGTAATTAATTGGTCTATTTTCTAATTCAATCCAACATTAGTCTCTTTTACTTGATATATATATATATATATATATATATATGTTTGCTCTACCATGTATGTTTTGTTGTGACCTCAAGTGATGTATGTGTGTAGTGTAGATTATTTATGAAAGTGGGTTTTGGTGAGATTGACTTTTCCACCATAATGTCACTTATTAGCTTGGTAATTGAGAAAGACAATGTTTACATAACCTTGCTATGTTGTTTTGGCTTAGAGTTTTGAGAAATATGAGGTGATGACCATTACTTCACACATGACCTTGTGCGAGTAATGGGTAGAACCTAGGTCTTAATTTACACACCTTAAAACAAGCCATAAATTGGATTGAAATGCTTATTCCGACTAGTTAGTACATTGAATGTTCCGAGAACGATTATATCGATCCCCTAGTATCTCTCCATATCATTTCACCCCTTGTGTTGTGTTTAGCTTAGTTTAGATTAATCTTAGTGATAAGTTGCAATTTACCATTTTCGAGAACTCATTTGTTACCAACAACCGCATTATGCAATTCACTTCTCGCATACTATATTAGATTAGTTTAATTAACTTGATTCAACCGATAAACTCCCGATCCCAGTGAATGAACTTATATTTTATTGAACAGATTTTACTGCATCAGAGGGTCTCCTTGTCGCAACCCTCTCTCAATCCCAAATTGAGACTTCGGGCTTCCGTTTACCAAAACCGACAGTTTGGAGACAAGATACAACTTTGAATCCAAGACCGCCATTTACTCCCAAAGCCTATATCTTTCATAACTGAATCCAGGAAATTGTGATCAACTATGTCATGAGCCTTCTCAAAATCGAGCTTAACCACCAAACCCCTTTTGCATCCAACTTCCACGAGTGGATAATCTCTTCTGCGATAACAAAACTATCCAGAACCTGACGATTTTTAACAAAAGCCATCTGAGATTCCCCAATAATTAAATCTATAATACCTTTGAGACGATTAGCCAAGATCTTAGCCAACACTTTGTACATGCTTCCAACCAGGCTTATATGTCTAAAATCAGTCATCTTCTCAGGTCTGTTGCATTTCGGAATTAAGGCAATGAACGTTTTATTTAATTCCTTCAATATAGAGCTGTCCGTGTGGAATTCTTAACGTAACTGCATAAAATCCTCTTTGATGACCCTCCAATTGGCTTTGATGAAGTTGAGGTTTAACCCGTCCGGACCAAGAGCTTTATTTCTGTCACAGTTCTTTATCGCTTCACACGCCTCCTCAGCACTAAAAGGTCTCTCAAG
Source organism: Dipteronia sinensis (assembly GCA_033220585.1). Lineage (NCBI taxonomy): Eukaryota > Viridiplantae > Streptophyta > Magnoliopsida > Sapindales > Sapindaceae > Dipteronia > Dipteronia sinensis. Next base: position 68,649,668 of record CM065639.1, on the reverse strand, counting down.
CATGGATATGTCATCAGTCGAAATCTGTTTAAAGTTAAGACTGGATACCTTTAGGCGTTGCCAAAAGACTTTCTTGTAGTGATTAGCAAAGAAATTCAAAATCTCACTCTTGACAGTCGGTGGATCCGAGATAACTTGCCCATTGATGTTGATGTCCCCAATAAAATTTCTCATTCGTCTGCCATTTGCCATAACATGGAAAAATTTGGAATTTCTGTCCCCCTCAACTAGCCAATTAATCCTAGATTTTTGACTCCATACTTGCTCTACCCATCTGATATCTTTCCATATATCCGAAAGTATACCCATCCTCTCCTTACGCAGCTCCTCAGTCCAACCAACCACAATAGCTTTTCGGTCAATCTCTTCTAATTGCTTCTCATAATTCACCATCAAGGCAGAGTCTTTCTTCTTTGTTGTCACCCCATATTTTAACCTGACTTTCGCAGCCTTTAATTTGGAAAGAAGCCTCAATCCTGCCGAGCCTGAGACCTTGCATCCCTTCCAGCCTTCCATGGCAAGTTTCATCAATTCTTTATCTTCTAACCATGTATTGTAGAACCGAAACGGGCAAGGGCCCCAATCCACCTTGGGTGTACCTAGAGTGATGGCATTATGATCCAAAACACTCTTCAGAAGACCTTTTTGAATCAAGTGAGGAAACATCACCAAAAGAGAAGGGGATATCAAAAATATGTCCAACCGCACCCACGAAGCCGACATTCTGTTATTAGTCCAGGTATACGCAATACCCGTCAACGGAATATCAACCACACCAGCTAGGAGAATGAAACGCTTCAAATTTCTCATTGAAGTGTTGTTCCCCTCTCCCCCAATTCGTTCAGATGCCTTTAGCACTGTGTTGAAATCCCCTCCCATACACCACGGATGCGGAAATGACTTTTGGGCTTGAAGGATGAACTCCTACAAGACCTTTCTCTCACTCTATATGTTAGCTGCATAAACGTTACAGAAGACCATGACTTTATTGCTATCCGCCATTCTCCCTACAATAATAATGCATCTTCTGTTTGTAATACAATCTGAGACCGAAAAAGAGTCTTCATCCACAATGATATCAAGCCTCCCGAAGCACCTTCCGCTTCAACCCTCACTCCTCTCATTAACCAGCCCCCTCCTAGAGAATTAATGAAGCTATTGTCAAAGGAGCCAATTTTGTTTCTTGAAGGAACAGCAACATTGGCTTGTGTTTTAGCACCAATTTCTTAACCACTCTCATCTTCTCCTTCATCCCTAAACCCCTAACATTCCAAGAGACAACAAACATGAAAAGTCTGAATCCCAAACAAGAATACAACAAGAAAAACGACCGACGAACCTACTGTAAATCTGCTATCCTCCCTCCATCCTCTTTTTCTCTATCCGCAATAATCCCAGACATTTCTTCTAAGTTGCTATTGAAATCGAACCCCAGAGAGATCCCTGTTTCTATCACCTTTGCAATTTCTTCTTCCAAGTTCCACCTTTCCTTACATGTCCTATGATTCCTTTCTTCCATTTTCGAGTGATTCTTTGAACCTCCTTTCTTCTCTATACTAATCTTCCTTCATGTCTTCTTAGCTGAATAATGCTTCTTTCGACCGCTTTTTTTACACTATGTTTCTGAAAATTGTTTCTTTTTCCTGTTATAGGGGGAGATTTATTACTAGCCTCAGTCATGCTTTCTTCTTCTGAATTCTACTCCAGCTCGTTACCTTCTTCATGAAAAATACCAATCTCTTCATTCTCAGCATCAGAATTTAACGTGCCAGTCAGTATGAGGCCACCCATGTCCACCCCAAATTTGGATCTAACAAATTTGGCTTCTAGATCATTTAGGTGGGCTTTAAGAGACTCCTCCAAAGAGAGTTCCATGGAAAACTGGTCTTGTTCCTTGATCAGCCCATAAGATGAGGTTTCCTTCTTCTGATTATCTCGCCCAATTGCTAAGGCCCAAGTTCTGTCCAGCCCATTTACTTTCTTAATAACTTTATTCGAACATTCACCCCTCTATTTTCTGCCAATATCGAACTAACCATCTTCTCTCATCTCTTATGTTGTGGAGTCACAGTCTTCAGAGTTGTCACTTTGTCTTTCCCAATGCTCTCCTTGTTTATCCAGGTCCAACTTTCCTCCTCCCATGGGGTGATATTTGCCTTTTGTTTTTGGGACTCTGACCCATATTTGTTTGCCTTTGTCAATGTTATAATTCTCAACTCCAGTTGCTAGATCTTGATGTTTATGGGTTTGACAGGGACACCCGCTGACATTGCTGCCAGCTTTTCTCTCACCAACCATACTTTTTGAAACATCTTACTGTCTTTCCATACCTATCTTGACCTGACTTGGGCTCACTAGACCTTCATTTCCACCTTTTTTCCTGCCACTTGATTAAGATTGGACGTTTGCCTTCTTGCTCTCCTCTGTCATCTCTCTTTCTGCCTTAGATGAGAATTCAAAACGGATGGGTAGATTTTCAAACCCAGGTAGCTATCACACAAAGTCCAATCCACATTTTCTTCATCTTCCTTCAAATGGGCCATGAAGGTCTGATCTGTATTCACCTGAACATAAGTCTGAACTGGCTGCTCTTGATGAGTAATAACTAATAATCTGCCTCTATCCAATCTCCTCCTACTCAGAGTATCCTCATGAATAAGAATTGGCTCCCTAACCATCCATTCAAGTTTCATAAAGAATGATGATCCCCAACAATTTAGCGGGATACCTCTACAATTTATCCAGGCTAATCGAGAATGAGGATATAGTGAGTCTGACCATTTTTGCATGGTTTCAAAACTATCATCCCAAAAGAACCTATTGCTAATGAATCCTCCTTTTTCATTTTCAGTTTCGAAAAACCATAGAATGCACTTTTCTCCTACGAAAGATAGATGCTGAGAATAAAAATCCTCTGCTTTCTAGCCTTTTGTTGACATATTCAACATTTGAAAAAAATTTCAACGTTCCCACAACACACATATTCAGCCACTGTTTATCTCTTTGGTTGATGGTCCATGACATAGATAAATTAGTTCCTTGTTTTGGCTGATCTGGTTTAGCCCTTTGAACTCTGTCTTCACGTAAACAAGTCCCATAATCATGCAAACTTTCCCGTTTCCCTTTTAGTATTTCGACATAAGATCTATTCCCTCTTAAACCATCAGAAAAAGATTTATCAGAAAAAGGTTTCTCATAGGCTTCTTTTTGGGTTTGATTGAGTCCCTATGTTCTCCTTCTGCTCCATCCATAAAAAGTTACTTTCCCCCGAATCGGCCAACTATAAATGTGCATTCCGTTTATGGACCTTGCGACCTTGCTAGCTTCTTCTAAGGATTCAAATCACACAAACTCGAATTTGCTCCTCCTAGCACTCTTCTTCGGCGATAAATAGACATCTCGAATCCTTCCGAAAGGTTTGAACATGCCCCATATGCTCTCCTGATCCACTGTAGGATTGAGGTTGTCGACGAATATTGAGAATAATCGGTCTCTGAAATCCTCCATGTTGCTTTGCCCTCCATTTTCGTAGCTCTTCTTCCTAAGGAAGTCTCTGTTTCTCTCTCTAAAAGTTTCTCTCAACATTGTATATATAATCAATTTTTTATTCTGTTTGTACTTCCATCTCCACACTTCGAAAACTGAACTCAGTAACTCCTCTCTCTCTCTACAATAAACTTGTCTGAAAATTGAGTTGGTGTTGCATGTGAGAAACCACTTATCTTATCAGTTTCATATCTCAATTTTTTAAAACTGTCCGAGATTTTTTGGTTAGGGTTTTAATTTATGAAAAATTTATGTATAAGACGATGAAGATCTGGGTTTCCGAGACTTTTAACACTGTGTCCGAGCTTTTTGTAAAACTATTCGAGCCTTTTAAATTGATGTCCGAGCTTTTTTCAAGGATATTAGTTTTGTCAATTTTGAATCTCCGAGTCTTTTTAATAAGTCTTCGAGTTTTTTCATGAATTGCCCGAGCCTTTTGCATAAGACTTCGAGCTTTTTCATGAACTGCTCGAGCTTTTTGCATAAGGCTCCGAGCTGTTTTATGAACTGCCCGAGCTTTAAATTGAAAAAAACAGCTCCACTCCGAGCTCGACCCCCGAATGCGTCTGCGTAGCGCCACTCCTTCACCATTCAAGTGATTGCCTGAGTTTCAACCAGAATTTCTCTCTCTACTTCACAACTTTGTCACTGTAACATGAATGAAAGAAATCTGATGTGGAACAACTATTGAGGGTATTTTTGTCCGTTCATCATAAGTTATTAAAGTAGTGATAGTGTTGAAATGCCACCTCCAAAAAGTGCTATTTATTTTTTTAGCCATATATATCAGTATTTCTACTGTCAGTTCATCCTGATATAAAATATATCAAGAAGAAAAATATGGACCACAGATTATGAAGAAGGTTTGACAAGTGTATACACTTTGAGTCAAAGTATGTAAATCTAATGGTCCACATTTTTCGTCCTGATATATTTTATATCATGACGAACTGACAATAGAAAAATTGCATATATATATATATATATATATATATATATAATCCCACACACAAAAAATCTTAGAGACTTCTCTAAAAATTAAATCATTAATTTAAAATTTATTAGATTAAAAATACTTTTTTTCCAAAACTACTTAGAAGCTCTTTTTTTCTCTTCATAAGCACTTGCAAACATGTTGTTGGCATTGGAAATTAAAGATGTAGTAGTGTAAATCTACTTAATTGGTCTTGGACTAGGAAGTAGTCCAATGCATGATACAAGTCTAGGAGAGAGGTGGATTTTTGGGCTAGGTCTTGGGGAAGGAATAGGACCACCACAGCTAGTTGGAAAATGTGCACTATCTGACAGCTTGACTACTGTTGTTGTCCTTGGTGACAAATTGACTTGTTCAAGTGCATGAAATTTCAGCTCTGGTGGGTAGTCTCCAACACATCTGATTCTGGGGCCTGCTCCTGTGCTCCATTTGAATGGCAGTGTAGTCATATTGTATTTGTTTTTGCTTCTTCCCACCCCAACAAAGACTTGTAATTCTTCTTCTACAATGTGGGTGGTTTTGTTTCTTTTCTCATCATGATCTTTATCTTCAATAATGGGAATATATGATTTTGGCTCTTTTTGTTCAGGATTATTTTTTGTTGAGATAGGTGGGATGTCATCATCCATTGGACATTTCTGCATATATGTGAACATGAATGTATGTAAAGGGGGAAATATTCAACGATACTGTTTTCGAAACACATTTTCTACTAACGGACCTATGTGATATAATAATTCAAAGATGATCAATTCAATACAAGAAATGCTTCATTAGAATAGATTTACGGTTGACGTAGTATATTAGTACGTGCACTGTGACTTATTTAATAATATTCCACTTTGTATGTATTATTTTTTCTTAATGATTGAAACAATTAAGAAATTAAGAAATTTTAAATTTTTACTACCAGTAGACATACCTTAACATCAGTCAAGTCTACATGATGGTCCTCCAAGAAGCTGCAAAATTCTATTAAATTCTCTTCTGTTGGGCGATAATGACCGCTGTAAGGCCATATTGCCTGAACAATTAAGATAAATATATCATGTGAGATGATTGGTTACGATCATATCTACTATCGTACTTTTACTATGAATATATAACGTTATAACTTATATACAATACATGCTACGTTCACTGTCCTTCTCAGATACAGACATACATTATCATTAATTTTTAAAGTGAGCGTGTACGTGTATATATATATATATATATATATATATATATATATAATACCTCAAGGATCCCATTGTGAGCAACCAATCTACCAGATGCAATTGTGGCAGCCCCAGAGAGGAAACTTGAATGTTGAAAGATGCCTCTCTTCTTCTCTCCAACATAAAAGTTCCTTGATGTGCTAAGCACAAATATCCACTTGGAATCCTTTGGTGTGTCCACAGAAACCCTATTTTGCTTGTAAACAAGCTTCCCTCTCTCCATTACCACTTCATATGCTTCCCTCTCTTTCTGCAAGAACACAAGCTTAATTAGCACCGTGAAAATTTTGTAATTAATTACTAACGTTGAGATTTTAATAAAATCGGATGTCAAATCTCAATGTTCAGACTACTTTAAAAAAATTTGTATGTCTGCATCTAAGGATTTTCGTATATGTATATATGTAAAACAATTCTTACTGGTCCAAGATATTTGATGCATTGATGTTGTAGTGTAGTCCTCGGACACTTCTCTAGGTTTACCTCTTTGCCATCTCCAATGTCCAACCTTCATTAAATTTCACAAATTAAAGTAATTAGAGAGATCATTAAAGAGAAAAAAGTTAAAGAATGGAAAAGAAAAAAAATTATCAAAACAGTTCTTATAAAGAGATTTGAAATTAATTTTGTTATTGTTACCAGTAGAAGAAAGGTTGGCTGCTTTCACTTGCAAACCAAACATCATAATATTGATGGAGATTCTGACCATAACGATGGCGTGGATCAATCTGTGCAATAAAATCAAATTAAAATTTGTATTTATCAACTGAATTTCAAGATCTAGAGATTCTTCTGAAAGATGCGATGAGGTATCAGAATCCACCATTGATTATATTGGTTAGATAGACTCATTGATCATAGTATATATAAATCTTTTACGGAGCTGAAATGAAATATTTTGTGTGAAAACTAGAGTGCGAAACCATAATAGAAATGAGCGTTATGATCAATATGGAACAGTACATATATGTTCAATTTTGTGGACTTACAGCTTCAAGCCAGTGTTTTAGAGCTAATTTCTGAGCCTTTTCATCCTTGCACAAACCCTTTCCAACCTACATATATATATATATATATATATATACACAATATTAATCAACAAATTAAATTTTTTAAAAAATTAATCAATTTAGGGCCACTAGAAGATCCTGAATTTGATATATCCAAATAGTACTATTGAGAAATATATATATATATATATATATATATATATATATATATCTGATCAGTCTCAAAATTTCATTGACAATTAATATATAAATGTACCTTGGCTGCCCTAACCCTAGCCCGAGCCCATCGCGAAACTGCAGTTTCCGATTTATCGGAGTTGAAGAATGACACAGAGCTCCTCCTAAGAGCTGCAAAGTCTAGTCCTTTCCACCTTCAACAAATAAAAAGAGAAAAATCATTATCTATCGATTGGTTCAATATTAATTTCAGGTTGAATACAGAGACATATTCCAATGGTTTTAAAGTTTGTCATGAGGATTTTCCTAGAAGGCTCTTTTACAGAAACTAATTTCCTTGAAACTGTGATTGAAATTTGTGAAGCATTTTAAACCAGTCAAATTTATCTATATTTAAGATTAATAGACAAGAAGAAATTAAACAAATTAATTAATAATTACCAGAGCTCCTCAACAACAACAGCGCAATCAGCTAGGTTTCTTCTAGTTCTGTAACTTTTGTAAAACTTCTGCAGCTTAGTTGCAGCTCTATCAAGCTCATCATGATCACTTGCAGCAGCATCCGAATTCGAATTTGCGGCTGCCGCCACCGGCTCTTTCTCAACCATATGGTCTCTCAGTTTCCTGCACTTGAACAATCTTACAGAATCTTTGATCATGAGATCACTCATACAATTTCCTTGGTGCTCATGATCATCATCATGATGTTCAATATCTTGGCTACAATCCAACTCCCTTTTCTTGAAGCTCATTTTTCTGAGAATTGTAGTGTTCTCATCCTTTGAAGAAACCATTTTCTTCTGTTCAACCAATCAGAATATAGTTATATAAACTCTCTTCAAAATCTATGAACATAACGACATTGATCTCTCCAGTGCTTTAATGGATTCTGAAGAAATTAAATGACAAATCGAACAAAAAGACAATGTTTTAAAATACGTTTTTTCGACTGCAATCATGTCGATCTATTCACATTGTGTTTATGTGTGAAGAAAAAATAAAAAATAAAATAATGTCATTAATTAATAAAAGTTTTGTTTTAAATAGAAACTAACACTTTTTGATTTGATTGTCTACGAAGCATACTTCTATAAGCAAGTCTCTTTATAATTATTGAAATAGAAGTCATTTTTTTATTGGAAACACATTAAATTATCTTACTATAGATTAAAATTTTAATATACATGTGATAGTAATCACCTCTTAAATTTCAATATCATGATAATTAATTAGATTCAATTGATTAACAATTTTGTAATTAAATAAACACATCTTGCATATATATACATGTAGTACTTAGTTTCTCCTTGTCATATTTTTTATATTACATTAATATATACTAATTAAGGGTATTTTTCTAGTCAGGTCGGTCTTGAAAAAACAAATCAAAACTATGCCAATAGAACATTACATAAATAGAATAAGAGAAGAAAAGTTATTCAACAATAGTCGCATGAAAATGGAAAATCAACAAATTTTTGTGTGCCACTATGTTCACTATATAATGTTACATAATCTTGGCCTTTAAATTTGTTTTCAAGACCGATATATCTAATTAGAGAATTATATTATATTAAATATTTAAACAATAAAATACTCACCAGCTAGCTTGTATGTAGAAGAACTAGTGCAAGTATGTAGAAGAACTAATGCAGGTAGTAGCTTCCTAAATCTTCTGTGTCTGAGAAAGGATGATGATGAGGATGATCATTCCTTTACATATATATATACTATAGAAAAAAGAACCCTTGAAAGAGAATAATCACTAAGAAAATTGTGCAAAATCGTAACTTTTCAAATACGTTAAGAGAAGACAAAAGAAAATTGTAGAAAAATGCATGTTTTACCATCTATAATGTTTTCAAAAATTTTGCATGCATGAGGGTGGTGTTGGGGCAGTTGGGCTAACCCTTAAATTGTGCTTGTTTGAATCGAGAAGTGGAAAGAAAGTCTAAATGAAAAAAAATAAAACAAAACAAAAACAACCACGAGGCGTTGAACTTGAAGGATTCAAACTTTTCACATATATACTTTATATACTTTATTTGCAACAATTTTATATATATATATATATATATATATATATATATATATATATAAAGGGCCGACCATTAGATTTTGGGGTCCCAAAGCGAACAATAAAAATAGGGTCCTCAACCCTCCTAGTAGAGCCTCTACAAATAGAATTTTTAAAGAAAAGTCGTTAATCGTTCATCAATTAAAAAAACTCTTTTAAATGATAAGATTATCAAAATATTTTAAAAGATATGGTTACGTTAGATATTTTAGTGTTATTATTAAAAACCAGACATAAAACAACATTTTTAATTATCCAAAAACTCTATTGGAGTGATAACCAAACGACAAAATAAAAAGAATTGAAAAGAGTTTTTTAATTAAAAAAAATATTTTAATCAGTAGAAAAGTTCTTCCAAACAAACATTTAATTAAATATTTAGATATTTAGTTTATGAATTTAATAAATATGTGAGTCTTTTTGAATTAGGCTATTCCAATAGGCTATCTAATATGGATATCCTAGGGCAATAGAGTGAGTCTCTTATAAGGGATCTCTTATTTTAATTTCGGTAAGGACCTTGATGAAATCATATTGATTTTTCTGAATTTTGATCTGAATTTTTTTACGGACGATAATTTTATTGAAATCTACATATGAATAAAATTTGATAATTTTTCAAGTATTAGAATTATTTTTCTAGATTTTGTTAAATATGAAGGCATCGAAAAAAGGGTGAAATATAGGAAAATAAAAAAAATAGTTCTAATGCTTGAAAAAATCTCACATTTTACTCATAGGTAGATTTCAATGGACTTATCATCCACACAAAAAAGAAGTCAGATAAAAATTCATAGAAATCGATGTGATTTCATTTAGGTCCTTACCGAAATTAAAATAAGGAATCATTTATGGCGAAATTAAAATAAGGAATCCCTTAGAGCGAAATTAAAATAAGGGATCTTTTATGAGAAACTCTATATATATATATATATATATATATATATATATATATATATACATATATTCTGGTGAAACAAAAGAGGTGAAAACTCTTTGAAAAGTTTGCGTTTGCAATTATTATTATAAGTCAAAACACTTGGGCTGACCATTCTTTTGCATGGAAAATGTTGTGTACTTTGTTGTATTGCATTTTCTAAGAAGAAACATTAATAGTGTTAATTTGTGTGAAAATTCTTTAAGCAGGCAAATAGCATATGTGGTCTAGTTGAGAAGTGCTAATTACAGTAGTGGAATTCTGTATGTTTTTACGTTATGCGATCCAAGGTTTAGAACCCTGCATGTTCTTAATTATGTCTCTAGAATCATGGTTCTCTAATATTAAATGAGTGGTTCTTTGATGTTAGAGAATCGAGATTCAAACATAAAAACGTGCGAGAGTTCCTGAATTCGATGAAAATTATATATACTTTTTTTTTTGACACTAAAAGGGGGACCTTATGGTCCTTATCAGCTTTGAAATATTCTACAGAATTCATTGCAAGTTGTTCATGTCACAGTCATGTTGTCACCTCTATGACTCTTCAATCATAATTTATTTTTATTTTTTTTGAAAAGCAGTATTATTCAAGGCAAAAGCCAGCAACAAGAAAAGTCCCTAACAACGAAAACCAACCACAACAGACCAAGGAAGGGGCAACAAAAACAAGGAAGACAGATGAAACAGCAGAACACAACACAAAAACCAAAACAGAAAAGCAGAGGAGCTGCTGTCAACGGCCAGCCCAGCAAACCCAAAAACACAAAACAAGAGCCAGAGGCGGCAAAGTAGCCAAGGCTACATCAGTCCATGCTCCAGCTTAAAACGTCACGTGATGGAAAGTTTTCATTAGTCAATATTATGACTTGAAAACGAGGTTTGAATGGAACAAGAAGAGAAAACTACAATTGACTTATAGTTTCCATTTCAAAACAAATTATAAAGGAGAAAACTATTGACTTAAATATACAACACATGAAGTGTTCACACATGATACAAGACTGTCAAGGTCTTGTTATGTTTGTCTTTAAGCCATTATATATATATATATATATATATATATAAATTATATTATCAGTTCGAACTGATATAAGATAGATCGGTTCCTTACATGTGAGTCATTAGATTTAAATGCTTTGACTTTGTTGAATGCACTTATTAAATCATCTTTTAAATCCAATAACCTGCATGCAAGGAACTGATATATCGTATATACGTAGTCTTTCTATTATCAATTCAAACTGATATATCTATTTGAATTGACAATAGAAAAATTATATATATAAGAAAATTATCGGCCCGTATATAATTTTCCTACAAGATTACTAATGGTCATAATCTATCTGTAATGCTACAAAACTGATTATCACATATGATAATTGGTGATCCCGTACGAGAATCATCTCTAGAATCCTGCACTTAAAACTTGTTATATATACATATACACGCACCGTCGATGAAAGGTTTTTTTCCCTGAATCTGATCTATTAATGTTGTGAAATTGTAGTAAATGAAATATCCATAGACGAGAGGAACAAAACTCCGTAGGACTTCGATCAATTTCGGATTTGATATTGTTGGAAAAATTCCACCATATGGGGCCACACATGTAAATATTATATGTGTTTGCTATCTTTTGGTTAAGCCTAAATTAAAGTGATCTAATTAAGATTTAAAGTTTAAGGCTTAAGGGTATAATTGTCATGGAATTAATGTGTAGATACCAGAGTGCTATTTCTAATTTGATGAGGGGCCGAATTAGAAATAGCAAAACATATGATAGTATGTTTATTATATTAAGGGTTATGGTCCCCAAATTACACAATCTCTTTTGGCTTTTCTGTATCCCCATCAACAGAAAAGAGAGAACACTTTTGTGTCCCAAGGATTGTGATAATTTGGAAGATCTCAACCCGTTCACCATCCTTTGGCAATGGATTCAGGTACGCTTCCGCTTTCTATTCTCTCCCATTTTTCTTGAATCGATATGGGTTTAGTAACATGTATTTAGGGTTTGATTAATCATGATATAGAAACATGTTTAGGTTATTTTCGGATTAATTATATGCCTATGCATATTGATTATGTGTTTAATCGAATCACTTACAAGCGGTCTGAAGCAGCGGCGGCGTGAACCTAGGGTTCACAGACCTGATTTTGTGTTGGGTCTCTTTTGGAGAATTTGATATTCTTGAGGGACTGTTCTGTAATTATTATGGGCCATACGGTGATTTTGCTAAAATATGGGCCAATTTATAATTACCAAAACTTACTTGGTCAGTTTACAATTTCAAAAATATTTTGGGGCCAAATTGTAATTATATAAAAAATTTGGGGACATTTTGTAATTTCGATAAAATTTAGGCCATTATGTAATCACTAAAAAGTTTTGGGGCAGATTTATAATTATTGAAAGTTATTGGGTCACTTTGTAATTTCCAAATTTTGAGGGCCCTTTTCTGTAATTTTACAAAATCAGGGGCAGTGTTTGTAATTTTTATTTTTAAGAATCCAATCAAATTCAAATATTTTTGGTATCTCTTTTATGGTTAAATAAAGTAGTCTTACATTCTAAATGAGCTAATTGAAACAAGATGTCGCCAAAATGACCTCTCTTGTGTAGATTATTCATGAAGGATGTTGGATGTTTGTGTGTGTAAATTCATACGGGTATTAGCCGGCCCAAAGGAAGGGTAATACTTGGCCGAATTGCACACACACTTGTGGTGGTAAACATGTAACGATTGTAAGGTTTTACATGTGAATAATAAGTCGATCCAAAGATAGATTTATTATTTGACATGAATTATTGTCAATGTTTGATTACTACAACAAGAGTACCACTTACAATTAATATTACTGTCCAAAGACTTGATATTAATGTTGTGCTAGGTATCTTGAGATGGGACTTACCATTATTTGAATTTGTTGATTATTGTATTTGGTTATTAATGTGAGTATGTTTGTTTGGTTTGTTCTCTTTAAAGCTAGTGTTTCTACTATATCTGCTAATATCAACTTAATACACATGCTTAATGATACCAACTTTAAGGATTGGAAAGAGAACGTACTTATTGTTCTCGGCTGCATGGATCTAGACCTTGCATTTTGGACTGAGCAGCATGCTTCTCTTACGGATGCAAGTTCTCCTGATGACAGGAAGAACTTTGAGAAGTGGGATCGTTCAAATCGCATGAGTCTAATAATCATTAAGCGCGGCATTCGGGAGGCATTTAGGGGTGCGGTAATCTGAAAAGATAACCAAAGCCAAAGAGTTCCCGACCGAAATTGAAAAACGTTTTGCCAAAAACGATAAGGCAGAAACAAGCACGCTTTTGCAAAGCTTGATTTCTATGAAGTACAAAGGCAAGTGGAACATAAAGGAGACAAGTTCAATATCAGTCAGTACCCTAAAAATAACCTTGAAGTTAAGGAAATGTAGAAGATTCCTTATGCATCAGCTGTAGGGAGTCTAATTTATGCTCAGGTGTGTACGCGTTCGGATATTGCGTACATTGTTGGTATGTTAGGCAGATATTTAAGCAACCCTGGGATGGATCATTGGATAGCAGCCAAACGGGTTATAAGGTATTTGTAGAGAACAAAAAATCACATGCTCACATATAAGAGATCGGATCAGTTAGAGATCATTGGGTATTTCGACTCCGATTATGCTGGATGCCAAGACAGTAGGAGATCCACATCAGGCTACATATTCCTGTTGGCTGGTGGAGCTATTTCTTGGAGGAGTGCCAAACAGACACTCATAGCTTCTTCCACCATGGCAGCAGAGTTTGTAGCATGCTATGAGGCATCCAACCATGGAATATGGCTGCGGAATTTTGTCACTGGGCTGCGCATTCTGGAGGGTATTGAAAAACCACTCAAACTATATTGTGACAATAAGTCAGCAGTGATATATTCTAACAACAACAGGAGCTCATCTAGGTCAAAGTATATTGACATTAAGTTCCTTGTTGTGAAGGAGAGAGTACAGAGTGGACAGATATTCATAGAGCACATTGGGACAAACTCCATGATAACGGATCCGCTTACAAAGGGATTACCACCCAAGGTCTTTCATGAGCACACTGCTCATATGGGTGTTGTTTTGTGTGAGGATATCACATTATAGTGGGAGTTTGTATCATGTTGTATTTTAGTGCTTTATGTTTGGTTTTGGACATACATATACATTTATGTATTTGGATATTTTTCTGATCAGAAATAAAGTATTCAGTTCATTTCACTCTGTTACATTATGTTAAGTTTTGATCTCACTAAAGAATAAAGTAGGACCAGTTGGAAATAGACATGTATAGATCACATTGCATGTAATTTCTATGCTACGCATCCATGATTGATCTATGTCATTTGATTATGTTGGTATACGTGACCATTGATGGGTTTAGTCACACTAAATGTGACGAAAACCGCTTTGATCCTATATCGACATAATCAATGGACGAGATTGTTCGGATATACCCTAAATTTGTGATAGCAAAATTTTGGAGCTCATAAAGTCATACACATTTGTAAAGTTACATATGTGGCCCAGTGGGAGATTGTTGGAAAAATTCCACCATATGGGGCCACACATGTAAATATTAAATGTGTTTGCTATCTTTTGGTTAAGCCTAAATTAAAGTGATCTAATTAAGATTTAAAGTTTAAGGCTTAAGGGTATAATTGTCATGGAATTAATGTGTAGATACCAGAGTGCTATTTCTAATTTGATGAGGGGCCGAATTAGAAATAGCAAAACATATGATAGTATGTTTATTATATTAAGGGTTATGGTCCCTAAATTACACAATCTCTTTTGGCTTTTCTGTATCTCCATCAACAGAAAAGAGAGAACACTTTTGTGTTCCAAGGATTGTGATAATTTGGAAGATCTCAACCCGTTCACCATCCTTTGGCAATGGATTCAGGTACGCTTCCGCTTTCTATTATCTCCCATTTTTCTTGAATCGATATGGGTTTAGTAACATGTATTTAGGGTTTGATTAATCATGATATAGAAACATGTTTAGGTTATTTTCGGATTAATTATATGCCTATGCATATTGATTATGTGTTTAATCGAATCACTTACAGATATTTCATTAATTCTATTCTATTACATTTATTTATTTATTTTTGAGTTTCCTGGAAGTTCGAAGAGTACTTTCCTTTTTTTGAATTATATTATTATTCTCGTTATTCTACTTCTTCAAAGTCAATTTGACTAATTAAAAAACAGTGAAAACCAATACTGGTCATGGCTGCAAATTCTTAGCAATGTATTGAAGAATGAAGACGGATTAGTCTTGTTCTTTGGAGCAAGTCATAATTAATTACGAGGTGTATATATATTCCTATATATCACAAAAAAATAAATTATCAGTTAATATTTCTCATATGATTTTGTATATCTATAATTAAGGTATATACTAATATTGCTATAGTAATAGTATACACAATTTGACCATGCATAGTGGAATCTTTTTATACTTAATGTTATTACAAATAAAGAGAAAAGTTAAATAAAAATTAAAACTTGGAGGTTGATTTAACACATTTGTTTTTATTTACTTACAAAACTATTACTCATTAACAGGTACACTTCCTTCTATGTTATTATATAAACTAATTTATAAGTATATTTGGGTTGGGCCAGAGATAGGAATAGGCATCGGATTCCATGGGCTTGAATATATTTGGGTCAACAAACGAACCAAAAATTTTGGCCTCCATGAGATAGGCCCGCTTTAGCATCGCTTCATGGAATCATACAAATTTAATAATGTATTTTAGAAGAGGTAATTAATTAAATATCGATATTTGACTGAAATATGTCTATGAAGGGACAGATATCAAAAATATCAAAAATATCATTGAATATCTCCAATAATTTGACGATATTAACAACATTTCCACCAAAATTTCCAAAAATTTGGAACTTCAATAATTTTATCGAACCCATATTTCCACCAAAGTTTTCTTGTAATCTAATTAAATGATATTCTATTATTATTTAATAAGCTCAAACAAAATAAATCAACAAAAATCAAAATATAATAAAAGAATGAAGAGTCATCCATCAGATACTCTTTGCCCAAACAGATTATTGATCATTTTAGAAGTGATCTTGTCAAATGTTCTCTTGCTGTAGCCAATGCCTGAGATAGTGTCTGCAATATATCACAAACAATGTTGTTAAACAGCAGTATCTGGTGTTTGAGAAAGTTTATATATATTTCAATGAAAACAAAGAAAACTTCGGTGGTATAAAAATTATCAGTTGTGGACGTTCGGATTTTAACATCTTGATTCTCAACCGTTAGTTTTATCTAACAGATAAGCGTCCTCAGAGTAGAAGCTAAAAACAATCAAATCTGTGTGATTTAGAAATTCATTGAATCCCCACTACTCAATAGGGTTCAAACAAATTTAAGGGGAGGATTTTAGCGAATTCCGAAATCACCCAGATCCGTTTGTTTTTAGTGTTGGCTTGTGTGTCTTAACTCAATGACAAGTAAGTTTCAAGAATTTGATAATTTCATCTTCTCACATCTTACTACTAAAATGTAATCAACACCAATAATTTATTACTTCACCTGTTCAGCCAAAGGTGAATCACCATCCATGTTGTGGATTGCTACCTTTCCGGCAATGACACTGGCATCTGTTTCAAGTACGATCCTGCCAGAATTATAAAAAGAAACAAATGAATTAACAACGGGACAATCGAGCCTGAATCAGACAGCATGATATAAAAAACTAAACCAAAAACTTCAAGTTACTGATGGAGCAGACGAACATAATTATATCAAACCACAGTAAATCATACTGAATCATAATGTTTTGTTCATAAGAAATCAATTAATAGGCTGTTCTAAAGTGGGTAGGAGTGTAATTGGAATGGTGGATGGATCCTGGATCCGAGTTGGGGATGTGTAACTCGTAAAGAGAGGGATTGTGACGATCAAGATTCACAATTCAACACATCCGAGAAAATTGTTGTAAGATGGTGGAAGTAAACTGAGATGCCAACATCACACATCATCTGGTTGTATAGATCTTTTTTTCCCAGATAGTACGAGAGTTTTCGAAGAATAACCAAATTCAAATATCGGAATGGTATATAGAGTAGGCTCAAATTAAGTTGACTATGTCAATATCATATCGAGCATGAATAAAGAATATTTTTCTCTTGTATTGTTTGTGTACTATTGCATTCCAAATTCCTTCAAAGAAAATGACAACATAAATGTATTTGAGTTTGGGAACCGTATTGCATACCCTCGATCGACAATCTCATCGAGGCATAAAAAGATAAGATCTAGATTCTCAAGAGTCTCCCTTCTGTCAACATTGTTCCTACATCATGCAAAAAGAAGGCACATAAGAAAAAAAAATCTGAGCAACAATTATGATCACAAATAAGAAACCAAAGTTGGAGAGGTGACCGGAAATACCTGAGGAGAAGGGTGACTGCATCAAAGAACCCCTGAAGAACAGAACATAAAAGGAGTTCGTTTTCTTCAATACTTCCAGTCACAAAGAAGTGCAGATCCTGAACGAACTTATAGATGATAATGTTGTTATCAAGCAATGCAATATCCGCTGCATATAGTTGTGAGAACTGTGTCAATCACCAGATTGACCATAATTTCACATTGCACAAACACATTACACATAGTTTACAAGCAATAGTGAAACACATCAATCAATTCCACAATGGCTTTCAGAGCATTTCTAAGTTTCATTCAGGAAAACCCAGAATGAGGATAGGTCTTCAAACGCTTGACTCTTTAAAGTTACAATCATGTTTGAATCATATAAGACATAGTTCTACAAAATTTAGGAGGCATACCTTCCGTCCGAGCATTTGTCTTCAATGTCTTGATGAACAAGCTTTTCTCAAAGGCTAACTTAGCACCATTTGTTGGCCAATCATCCGAGTAATACCTGACTGCTACCCGCTTCCCTTCAGAATCAAGAATAAGAATGTTCTTCACTGAAGGGCAAAAACCCTATGGAACATCGAAAGAAATATCATTGATTAGAAGCTCTACAACCCATTGAATTTCCCACAAAACAATAAGAACCGAAACTGTAACCAGTCAGACTAATATCATGAAAGATCAAGGATCAGAGATGTAGAATATTTTAGGATTGATTCACTGCATAATCAAGATCCTTGTTTTAACCATTCCAGATTTTGCAGTTTAATTTATGCAATCAAAAGCAATCTTCCACATTTACATTACACAACAATAACAGAATATACAGAATAATTTGTATGAACAGTTACAAAAACTGAGTAAATTTCTTAATTCAAAGAGTATATTACCAAAATCATGACTGAAATTTTTGTTGATTTAATTTAACAACCAGGTCACAGTTACTTAATAAACATAAATAAATAAAGCCATATATTTGTACATATATGCAGATCGAAGCATAAAACACCACTTGAATTGATATAAATTCACCTATGTTTGGTTGCTGAGAAAATAAAACCTCTAACACAAACTTCGAATAGGTGATAATTTAATGTCCATTCTAACAAATTAATACAAATTCAAATCAAGGTATTAACTGCATTCAAGAAATGAAATAGTGAAGGTTCAAATATCAGTTTTTTTTTTCCTAAATTTTCTCAGCAACCAAACACAAGCATAAAGCAGAATAAACAAAACAGAGACATTTTGAGATCAAATCTCAACAAAACGCAGGCAAAAGTGACAATATTCTATCATTTAAAAAACCCTGATCCTGAATCTTTTACTTTATATTATTCTGGATCTAAAATAACAACAAAAAAAAAACATAACAATTGCATTTCAATTTCCTTTCTTTTTTCTCCTACATTTTCTCTGCAACCAAACAGCATACATAAAATAGAGAAAACAAAAAGCAATCCCATCTTTTATATTCACTTAGCAGCTAATAAATAGAAAAATCAATAAAGATTAGGAATTGTAATTGCAAGAATTGTTGAGATCAGAAACTTACATCAGCGACAGAGAAGTTGGCCATTTCGATAAAACTGTATTTATAAGAAACAATCTGATGTTGGGAGCTATTTATGTGTTTGTGATGTTATGTATGTGAAAGTTGGTGGTCTTTTTGGTTAAATCAAGGGGTATTTTAGTCATTTAGAATTATGACTTCTATCTATGGGTGGTTTTGTCATTTTCTTTGTTAGTTTCCAAGGTTGAAAATGAAATTAATAATATCATAATTAGCATACTAATTTAATAATTTTTATCTTTATTTTTATTATATATATATATATATACATATATCCGATGAAGCGATTCAAATCTAGGACAAACCGAATGAACGTTTTATTATAACACGTCATATTGGGTGGCGGCATTGCGGGAATACTAATCTTATTTATTATTGATTGTATATAATATATAAAGTATGTAAAATTCAATTTATTAGAAATTAAATATTTATTACATTGATTAACATGTAATTTTATACCCAAGAATTTGCCTCTAAACTCTAAATGACTAAATCTTAGTAACCAATATTACAAACTTATCAACATAGGTTGACCCGGTACTAGGTGACCCTCACATATGAGTAGGGATGGGCGTGGGGCCCCATTGGGGCGGGGGAGGGTACCCCCACCCCCATCCCCATTTATGAAACCTCCCCCCATCCCCGCCCCCAAACCCCATTTGGGGGAAGTGGGGATGGGGGGAGGTTCCCCTGCCCCCACCCCCGTCCCCCATTTCTCCAATTTCCCCCATTTCCCCAATTTCCCTCATTTTTAATCCTAATATTTTGCAATCCGAAATTCGAAATTTGAAATTTATAATTCTGAATTCGAAATTCGATGATTCCAATCCTACAAATCACCATGTTTCGAAATTCAATCCATATAATTGTTCAAAATTAATAGAAATAACTATAGTAATTTAGTATTACACATAAAAGCCAAAACAAATTCACAAAAAAACTAAGTACATTCAACTGTCAGATAGTCAATTAGTGTTGGAACCAAAAATATTAAAGTTAAAGTTACTTTTTTTTAAAATATTTAAAATATTTAAATATATATATATATATTATACATATGGGGAAATGGGGAAATGGAGCCCCACCCCCATTTAAAGAAATGGGGAAATGGGGAAATGGGGGTGGGGGTAGGTCCCCCCACCCCCATCCCCATTTAGATTTTGGGGGTAAAACTTGCCCCCACCCCGCCCCCAAACCTCATATGGGGGCAAAATTTGCCCCCAAATGGGGGTGGGGGCAAATGGGGATGGGGCCCCGTGGGGGAAATGCCCATCCCTACATATGAGGTTGATCTAATAGTAATCGGCCCTTAAACAAATATTGTGAGATTTTTTGAGTTGCATCCCTTCCCTAAACCAAAATTTATTATACTAGTTCAAAAAAAAACATGCATTTAATTCGTTAACGATTATCATCCATAATATATATATATATAAAAGTACATAAGTTGTGAACCACATTTCTTACATGAGAACATTAGTTTTGATGGTAAGATAAATAACTAAAACACATTTCTACTTAATGAACTACACTAATTAAATAATAATAATAATAATAATAATAAGCAAAATCCAATTTGAGGTAGGTATACAATGATCGAAGAAAATATATAGAGATAATAATATTAAACATGTACAAACACGGTACGATACGGCACAACATGATACGATCCGATAATTACGACATGAGTGTAGGGGCAGACCCACGTGGAGACCAGGTGGGGCCCGTGCCCCACCTCAAATTTTCATAAAAAAAAGATTTTATGGTTTTATATATATATATATATATATATATATATATATCACAAATAATACACTATGACATGTTGTTACACGGCAATGTTGGTATATTGTCTTCATTTCATTAGTTTTAGTCAATAATAGTTCAATTCTTACGGTAAGCAAAACAAATACTTTTTAATATTTATTTTTATTTTACACTATTTTCCAATTCCTTTATCAAATTTCCATCTTCTTCTACAACAAAATAATCCATTTTCTTTTTCCACTCATTGTTGAATACTTAACTATCCTTAATTTGTGGTTTACTTAATTCAGTTTTATTATATAGTAAATTATCTTATCTATTATTATTTTGAAATTTTCTTATTTCTGATATTTTTAGTTTGACATACCTAACACATCCAATCAATAAACCCTAAAATCTTAAATTTAAATTTATTGTATTAAAATAGTTCATCTATTATTATGATTTATTTTATTCTATCATTTTTTTATTATTCTAATTTATTTAGAATCAATAATTAGAAAAATAAAAAATTCAAAAACATTTCTAGTCATATTTATTAATAAATTATTTTTGTATAAATTTAAAGTGAATTCATTATAAATACAAAACAAAAATTTTTATAATAAAACTATATTTTAATTTTTTTTATGAATAAATACTATAATTTTTCATTGTTCATGTTGTTTTTCTTGTTATTGTTTATTTTTTTTTTAATATTTGTTTCTTATTTTCGGTTCATTTAAATGTAAGATTATTTAGTTCATCTCGAGTAAGTATTCTATTTTTTTTTATTAAAAATTCATTATACCATCAATTTTTTATATAAAAAAAACACATTTTATTATGATTTTAAATTTTCATTAATTTTTTTATATATAATTGTTATTTTGTTCAAGTGCCACACTTCGTTAAAATTTCTGGGTCCGCCACTGCATGAGTGTAATTTATTAGAGCAATAATATCTATATTTTAATTTATGAGTCAATTTATTAAAAATTGGAATTTTACATCATTTAATTTATTTTGAAGGTCAATAAACTAAATATATTTTGTGAAGGTTTTATCACTGTGTTTTTCCTAACAAATTAAAAGACAAATGGTGGAATCTAAAGGGAAGTATTATGGATGTAGTGGCTTCTATCATCCACTTGAATGACTCACTCACCTCTTGTTCATTCTATAAACCATGCAAGCGAGATGTTTACTTAACCTAATCAACTTCTTAAACTAAGGAGGTGGGCTCCTCTTTGTAGTCTTCAAAGTAAAGTGGTGGTAATGCAAGTGGTACTCACCTCATCAAGTCTATAAATATATCTCATTTCATTTGCAAAATGTTTTACCACTTGAAATCAATACAAAGAGTAAATCCTTTCTCTCATCTCTCTCTCTCGTTTTATTTATTTCTCTCTCTCATTTTATTTATTTGTTATATCGTATTTATTTACATATTATATTGTTGTATATATATAATTAAGGTATATACTAATAGTGGGAATGGTGAGAAATATCACATTTTTGGATATGAGTTGCACCGACGTCACTGCTTTAATAAGTTATGTTTAAAAAACACATATTATGGTGAACTACCAAAATTGCCCTTAAATAATCATTTTTCTATTGTCTTTGTACTTTCATCTCCATACTTAGAACACTGAACTCGTCTGTTTCTCTCTCTACAATAAACTTGTCTGAAAATAAACTTCTCGACATCCTTCAGCACAACAAGATAACATATTTCTGAAATACTTCTTTTTTATCCTGCATTTCTGAGTATGAGTCTTGTAACACTTTAACCGTTCCTTTTGTAAACATGAAGGTCGTTTTGTGAAGTTTGAATCTAGGAATTTTGAATCTCCGAGCTTTTTCTAAAGGCTCCGAGCTTTTTCTAAAAAGCTCGGAGCCTTTAGTAAAAAGCTCGAAAAAAAGTTAAAAAAGCTCGAAAAAAAGTTAAAAAAATGGCTCCGAGCTTTTTTAAAAATGGCTCCGAGCTTTTTCATAGCTCCGAGCTTTTTCATAGCTCCGAGCTTTTTCATGAAGGCCCGAGCTTTTTCATGAATGCTCCGAGCTTTTTTAAAAATGGCTCCGAGCTTTTTCATGGCTCCGAGCTTTTTCATGAAGGCGTTCGAGTGATTGTCTGCCCCCCGAATGCGTCTGCGTAGCGCCACTCCATCACCGTTCGAGTGATTGCCTGAGTTTCAATCGGACTTTCTCTCTCTACTTCACAACTTTGTCACTGTAAACTGAATGAAAGAAATCTGATGTGAAACAACTATTGAGGGTATTTTTGTCTGTTCACCATAATAGGTGTCTTTTAAACATAAGTTATTAAAGCAGTGACATTGTTGAAATACCACCTCCAAAAAGTGCTATTTATTTTTTGAGCCCAATACTAATATTGCTATATATTAGAGTCATAATTCCTATATTTTAATTTATGAGTCAATTTATTAAAATTTTGAATTTTACATCATTTAATTTATTTTGAAGGTCAAGAAATTGGTTTCAAGGTTGTTTTCACAACTTGTTTCATTAGGGTTTACAGTCTCATGAAAACTCACAAAAATATTTGACGCATGCAGCATCCTGGATATTATTTCTAAAGAAGGTTAGAGAAGAGAGTATTAACAGTCATCCCAATATTCCATACTAGCTTAAAAGGTGGCAAGAACGTGCGGTGGACTCCCACTTAAACTTATTACCATTGGTTGGGCTATGACCGGAAAGAACCAACATGAAGAATGGAGATATGCAATTTCAATCTTAAGGATATTGGCTTATGAATTTTTAGGTATGGAAAATGACGTGTATAGTCTTCTATGATCGTTTGTCTAGAAGTACATAGATCTTGTTTCCCGGAAGACTACTGCATCTTCATCTTCGATTTGATAGATTGTTGGATTGTCTTGGGATTTAAAAAAAAACATGATGGAAGTTTAGTAAGAGACTTGAGAAACATTGGATTTCTTCTTCATGCATGTTTATTAGAAGAATGAGAAGGAGAAGGAGAAGAAGACGACAATGATATTAAAATGCATGATGTGATTCGTGATGTGACATTGTGGATAGCTTGTAAATATAAGGATAAAAAAAATTGGCTCGCTCAGGCAGCAACGAAGGCTTGAGACTGGAATAATGTTAGGAGGATATCGTTGATGGAAAATGATCTTGAAAATCTATTAGAGACTCCTAATTGTCTTGAGCTTCTAACTTTGTTCCTAATTGTCAGAAGAGTTAAGGGCCTTGGCAAATCTGAAATGTCGGAATTTGGAGTTTTAAAAGAGCAATTTTTCTATTGTTAGTTTAAACTGATATAAGATATATCAGTTCATTGTATGTGGGCAATTAGATTTAAATGTTTTGATTGGCTGTATGTACTTATCAAAGCATCTTTTAAATCCAATGGCTCACATGCAAGGGATAGATATATCTTATATCAGTTCGAACTGACAATAGAAAGACAGTTTAAAATATATATATATATAATTCAATTTATTAGAAGTTAAATGTTTGACGAGATTAGTTTTCATAATCATTAGTTTTCTGCTTAGACATATTTACTATCGATTAGAAATGCAAGCATGACACGATATAGCACGACACGATAATTACGGTATGGATGTAATATATTAGAGTAATCATACCTAAATTTTATTAATTTGTGTCAATTTATTAAAAAAAATGGAATTTTACATCACTTAATTCATTTTGAAGGTCAAGAAATTGATTTCAAGGTTGTTTTCGCAACTCATTTCATTAGGGTTTGCAGTCTCATGGAAACTCACAAAAATATTAATTAGCCGAGAGTCTCTGGTAATCAGAGGATATAAATACGAATGTAATGTGTAAGATTTTATCAAGATCATTATTCTAAACAGAAATGAAATCTCAACAATATTTTCCTCTGTTTTCTTTGTTGTTATCTGTAGAGCTCTCTTGAGCTTTTCTTCAAACAATTTTAGTGCAATAGAGTTTTTCGTCAAACACTTCCAATTTTCACAACTCCCTAGTATTTTAAATTTCCATTTGTAATGTTTTAGGATTCCAGTTTATTGCTTTCCTAATTTTTTTAGGTTTTTAGTTTTTAGTTTTTCTACCCTAACGGAATTAGAGTTTTTGATGATTAATAAAAATTTCAGAGAGAGTATTTTTTTTAATCCACAATTTGGTATTCTTACGATAATCAATGAGTTTGATGGCTATTATTTTGGTATTCGTGCGCGAATCAACAGAATAATAGAAGGTTTTGCTTCTGGTATTCGTGTGTGATTCAACTGATGGATCCGAATCAGCTATCCCATGTTCATCAATTTTTGAGTGCATCGATTTTTTCCTCTGCATCATTGACCTCCTAAATATTGTATTTTAGTACATTTTTCCCTTGAGCAAAACTGTCTAGCTACGGCTTCCTCTATCTATAATGCATGTGTGAGAAGAATACCACTCTCATCTCATTTTTTTTGAAAATGTTTCTTAAAAGGCAGTTTTGGATAAATTGTTTCTATTATTAAAACAAAAAGGATAAATTGTTTCCAAATTTTGTTTTTGAAAAGCATCTCTAAAAATGTTGATCTCTTGAGAAAATTGGAATGCCCATTGCCATAGTAGCAACAAGATTACATACTTTAACTCTTCAGTTTAGATTTAAGTTTTCAAGTTGTAAAATTTCTCGAGAGAATTAAAAATTGTTTCAGAAAATTGTCTGTGTTGGTGGAATGAGTAAGTACAATCACCCGCAAGAGACTATCAAAGTATTTTACACAAAATTATGAATCTAGAATTAATATAAACGTCAAAATGATTTATTACACATCAAAATCCATATACATACAATAACAGATACATTCAAACTTATTCAAAATCTTGACTGTGAATGGATTAGCCCAACTTGAAATTGTTGCCCAAGTCAGAAGCCCAACTTGAAATCAGCAGCCCAACTCTCAGTAGCCCAACTGATCCAGCAACCATACGGTGTCGTTTTTGGCATGTGAGGTATTCTGAAGATAAGGGGATAAGGGTCACGTGATGGAATCCGTGGTGGCAAGATATCATTGGCCATCTTCAGATTTCACATGTGCTTCGTTGGATAAGCATATAAAAGAAACCATGAGAGAGAAAGCACATTAACGATTCATTTCTGATTTTTGTTAGGGTTTTTCAAAATTGTTTTCTCTCTCTCTCTCGAAAGTTCACTGATAGCAGCTCTTGTTCTTTTGATTCTTTCTTGAAACTTGGTGAATCCAAGGTTTTGTTCTTTGTAATTAGTGAAAGATTAGTGTTCTCTGAGTGATTTTGTAGAGTGTTTCTTGCTCTGTGAGGCTGAGTGATTTTATTGTATAGATCTGTTACCAGATCGTGAGGTGTGTTTGAGTTGAGAGGTCTTTTGTGTTCATATCTGTTGTGTATATAACAGATCGTGAATGTTGGGTTGTTTTAGAGAGTATTTGGGTCTCAGATTTGGTTTGTAAAGACTTTGATATAGCGGAGAGAGCTCCGGTGAAGAGATCAACGTGGATGTAGGCCATTCTTGGCTGAACCACGATATTTCTGGTGTTGGTTTCTTTATCTGTCTTTACCTCTTAATTCTGTTATTGTGATTTTACAGTTTATATGCTTCTTTGTGATATGTGATATATAGATCTGGTATTCTTGCATATCTGGTAGATATCTGGGTAAATATAGATATATATATATATATATACATATATATATATATATATTTGTGTTACTGGTTTTGAGACAGATTAGAATATTTCTGTTGTTGTTGATTTGTAGATATATCAGTTTCTTCTACCATATTTCTTGTTCAGTATTTGCAAGTGAATCTTGCAGAAGTTTAATATACTTTTTGGAACAGGTTGTATTGTAATACTGGTTTGGTTAATATAGAATTGATATATTTGCATATTGTCTCCAGAAGTAGCTGTTGGTACTGATTGATTTTTTGTAGAAAGTATCTGTTAGGTATTTCCTTGTTGGAAATATATATTGCTTGCAGATTCATAACAGATACTGTGTTGAATCAGTGTGTCTGGTAAGGCACTGATTCTCAACAGTGGTATCAGAGCTTATAATTGGGACCAACGGCGGATAACCAGGATCAGAATCCTCCGGTAGCAGAGCCTTCAAACTCTGAAGACTCGGCTGGAGAAGAAGAGTCAGGCAGTGAAACTGTGCACTGAGGTAACGAATTCCAATTTTACTAATTTCGGTAATTTCAATTTTGATTGCTTTGCCATGAAATTCGAGATAGATAAATTCAATGGCTCTGGGGATTTTGGCATATGGAGAAGAAAGGTGAAAGCCCTTCTCTCCCAGCAGAAAATTCTCAAAGCCATTGAAGGCCCTGAAAAATTACCCAGTAGCCTAACTGAGGAACAGAAATCTGATATGCTAGAAATGGCCCTAGGAACAATAATACTGAACTTGTCTGATAATGTGCTTAGGGAAGTTAATGATGAAAAGACTGCTTGTGATGTTTGGAAAAAGTTAGAGAGTCTTTATTTAACTAAATCATTAACTAATAAGATTTACCTAAAGGAAAGACTGTTTGGTTTTAAAATGGACCCTAGTAAGAACCTAGGACAGAACCTTGATGAATTCAAGAAAATGACCATAGAGTTAGCTAATGCTGGGGAAGATGAGAAACTTAGTGATGAAAATGAAGCTATTATCTTACTAAATTCTCTGCCTGACTCCTTCAAGGATGTCAAAGCTGCCATTAAATATGGTAGGACTTCTCTTAGCTTAGAAGAGTGTGTGTCTGCCCTTAAGTCTAAAGAATTAGAGCTTAAGGTAGAAAAGAAGGGCAATGGTGAGAATTTATTTGTTAGAGGGAGGCAGCCTGCTAGAAATAGTAATAATCCTAACCAAAACAGTAGTAATAAAGGTAAGGGCAGAAGTAAAACACCTAACAGAAATAGATCTCAGTCTAGGCATAGAAATGGCTCTAGAAAATGTTATTTCTGTGGGAAGGAGAGACATATTAAAAAATATTGCTATGAGTTTAAAAATCAAAATCAGGAAAAGACTCAAAATGATGGTGATGTAGCTGTAGCATCTAAATCATTTGAACCTAGTGAAGTCCTAGTAGTTAGCACTGAAAATGTAAAATCTGAATGGATCTTAGATTCGGGCTGTTCCTTCCACATGTGCCCTAGGAAAGAGTGGTTCACAGAGTTCCAAGAACTCAGTGGAAGCATTGTCTTGATGGGTAACAATCAGCAATGCTTAGTGGAGGGAATAGGGTCTGTTGCTATTAAAATGTATGATGGGTTAGTGAGAGTCTTTAGGGATGTTAGGTATGTCCCCAACTTAAAGAGAAATCTGATTTCTCTTGGTTCCTTAGATGAGGAAGGGTATTGTTATAGAGCTGAGATGGGTGTCTTAAAAGTCTCTAGGGGTTCCTTAGTCATTCTAAAAGGTGACAAAAGGAATGGATTGTATGTGTTAAGAGGAGAAACTGTCACTGATGGGACTTCTTCTGTGGCAGCCAAAAACAGTGACAAGGAAGTCTTGTGGCACTTAAGACTTGGTCATATGAGTGAGAGAGGCTTACAAGAACTAAGTAAGAAAGGTCTCCTAGGTGGGGATCAAGTTGCTAAGCTAGAATTTTGTGAGAATTGTGTGTTAGGTAAGCAACATAGGCTTAGTTTTACTTCTGCCCAGCACACTACAAAACATATTCTTGAGTATGTTCACTCAGATTTGTGGGGACCAGCCAAGGTTCCCACACATGGTGGAAACCGTTATTTTTTGTCCTTAATAGATGATTACTCTAGGAAAGTGTGGATTTACTTGTTGAAATCCAAAGATCAAGCCTATGACAGCTTTAAGGCTTGGAAGAAGTTGGTTGAAAACCAAACTTCTAAGAAAATTAAAACACTTAGGACAGATAATGGTTTAGAGTTTTGTAATGAAAAATTTAATAAATTTTGTAGTGATGAGGGGGTACAAAGGCATAGAACAGTTAGGTACACTCCACAACAAAATGGAGTGGCTGAGAGGATGAATAGAACTATTTTAGACAAGGTTAGATGCCTTTTAATAAGTTCTGGTCTAAGTCAAAGTTTTTAGGGGGAGGCTGCCTCTACTGCCACATACTTAATTAATAGGTCTCCCTCCACTGTTTTAGGCCTTAAAACACCTGAGGAAGTATGGACTGGGAGGCCACCCAGCCTTAAACACTTAAGAGTGTTTGGATGTGCAGCTTATGCACACCAATCTGAAGGAAAACTTGAACCTAGATCTGTCAAGGGTGTGTTCCTAGGATATCCATTAGGTGTTAAAGGGTATAGAATTTGGCTTAGGGACCTAAAGGGTTTTAGGGTCATAATTAGTAGAGATGTAATCTTTGATGAGTTGAATATGCCTTGTAAGAACAAAGATCAAACATCTGAATCTAATCCAGATCCTTCAAAGGATGTTGGAAATAAGATTCAGGTGGAAGTTGGCAGCCCACCACATGATCTTGTAACATCTGAACCATAACAGATTGAAGTAGTTAGGGCTGCCCATTCTGATGATCTACATCAGGTGGAGGAGGGTCAGAATCAGCCAGAGATCAATGAGTCTCTAGCTGATTATGAGCTTGTTAGGGATAGGACTAGAAGAATAATCAAACCTAACAGTAAATTTGCTAATGCAGACTTTACTTCATCTGCATTATGCACTGGCCAAGACTTAGAGAATTCTGAACCTAGGACCTTTAGTGAAGCTGTCAACTGTTTTGACAAGCAAAAATGGCTGCAAGCCATGAAAGAAGAGATGGATTCTCTTGATGAAAACAAGACCTGGTCTCTTGTTATTAAACCTGAAAAACAGAAAATTATCTCTTGTAAATGGATCTATAAGATCAAAGATAGTATAGATAAATATGTCCCACCTAGATATAAGGCTAGATTAGTAGCTAAGGGGTTTACACAGAGAGAGGGAATAGATTATAATGAGATTTTTGCTCCTGTTGTTAAGTATAAGACAATAAGAATAGTTTTAGCATTAGTTAGCTATTTTGACATGGAATTAGAACAATTAGATGTCAAAACAGCTTTCTTGCATGGTGATTTGGATGAGACAATCTATATGTCTCAACCAGAGGGTTTTGAATCCAATTCTAAGCCCTCTCATGTGTGTCTTCTTAAAAAATCTCTATATGGGCTCAAGCAAGCCCCTAGACAATGGAATAAGAGGTTTGACAGCTTTATTACTAGTATAGGTTTCATTAAAAGTAGATTTGATGCATGTTTTTATTTCAGCAATGAAAATGTTAATAAATCTGTCTATTTGTTTTTATATGTTGATGATATGTTAATTGCTAGTAAAGAATTGTCTAGGATTATAGAGTTAAAGAAGAAGTTGAAGTCTGAATTTGATATGAAAGACTTAGGTAATGCTAAACTAATTTTAGGGATGGAAATAGTTAGGTTTAGGAAAGGAAATAGGATGTGTCTGAAACAATCCAGCTATTTAAACAAGCTGGTTGACAGATTTGCAATGAGAAATTGCAAGTCTGTTAATGTCCCTCTATGTGCAAATTTTGTGTTATCTGCTGCCTTGTCACCTAGATCATTAGAAGAAAGTAAGTATATGGAAAATGTGCCCTATTCTAGTGCTGTAGGATCTGTTATGTACTCTATGATAAGCACTAGGCCTGATTTAGCACAAGCAATCAGTGTATTGTCTAGATATATGGCCAATCCAGGGAAAGGCCATTGGAATGCCATGAAATGGCTTCTTAGGTACATCAGCTCTACCACTTCTGTAGGGCTGAATTATGATTGTTCTAATAGTGTGTTAGATGTCGTTGGATATGTGGATTCTAACTATGCAGGTGATAGGGATAAAAGGAGGTCCACATCTTCCTATTTTTTCACTATAGGTGGCTGTTGTGTTAGTTGGAAAAGCCAACTACAATCAGTTATTGCTTTATCAACAACTGAGGCAGAATATATTGCTGTCACTGAGGCCATAAAAGAAGCCATTTGGCTTCAAGGCCTTCTAGGTGATATAGGTGTTTTTAGAGGCAAAGCAGTGATATTCACTGATAGTCAAAGTGCCTTGCACTTATGTAAAAATCTTGTCTTCCATGAGAGGACTAAACACATAGAGGTAAAGTACCACTTCATTAGAGATAAAATCTCTGAAGGTACTGTTGAGGTGGAAAAGGTATCTACTGAAGATAATCCAGCAGATATGGGAACCAAAGTGATTCCCTATAGCAAGCTCAAGCATTGCTTAAACTTGCTGAAAATAGGTGATTATGGCTGATGTGTTTGTTGAGTCTTGAGCAGGTACTTCACATGAGCTCTCTTTACTATGTCAATGAAGTTGGGCTAAGGTGGAATTTGTGAATGGATTAGCCCAACTTGAAATTGTTGCCCAAGTCAGAAGCCCAACTTGAAATCAGCAGCCCAACTCTCAGTAGCCCAACTGATCCAGCAACCATACGGTGTCGTTTTTGGCATGTGAGGTATTCTGAAGATAAGGGGATAAGGGTCACGTGATGGAATCCGTGGTGGCAAGATATCATTGGCTATCTTCAGATTTCACATGTGCTTCGTTGGATAAGCATATAAAAGAAACCATGAGAGAGAAAGCACATTAACGAATCATTTCTGATTTTTGTTAGGGTTTTTCAAAATTGTTTTCTCTCTCTCTCTCGAAAGTTCACTGATAGCAGCTCTTGTTCTTTTGATTCTTTCTTGAAACTTGGTGAATCCAAGGTTTTGTTCTTTGTAATTAGTGAAAGATTAGTGTTCTCTGAGTGATTTTGTAGAGTGTTTCTTGCTCTGTGAGGCTGAGTAATTTTATTGTATAGATCTGTTACCAGATCGTGAGGTGTGTTTGAGTTGAGAGGTCTTTTGTGTTTATATCTGTTGTGTATATAACAGATCGTGAATGTTGGGTTGTTTTAGAGAGTATTTGGGTCTCAGATTTGGTTTGTAAAGACTTTGATATAGTGGAGAGAGCTCCGGTGAAAAGCTCAACGTGGATGTAGGCCATTCTTGGCTGAACCACGATATTTCTGGTGTTGGTTTCTTTATCTGTCTTTACCTCTTAATTCTGTTATTGTGATTTTACAGTTTATATGCTTCTTTGTGATATGTGATATATAGATCTGGTATTCTTGCATATCTGGTAGATATCTGGGTAAATATAGATATATATATATATATATATACATATATATATATATATATATTTGTGTTACTGGTTTTGAGACAGATTAGAATATTTCTGTTGTTGTTGATTTGTAGATATATCAGTTTCTTCTACCATATTTCTTGTTCAGTATTTGCAAGTGAATCTTGCAGAAGTTTAATATACTTTTTGGACCAGGTTGTATTGTAATACTGGTTTGGTTAATATAGAATTGATATATTTGCATATTGTCTCCAGAAGTAGCTGTTGGTACTGATTGATTTTTTGTAGAAAGTATCTGTTAGGTATTTCCTTGTTGGAAATATATATTGCTTGCAGATTAATAACAGATACTGTGTTGAATCAGTGTGTCTGGTAAGGCACTGATTCTCAACATTGACGGACAAGGTGAAACATTCCGGATCCATAAGTCGATCGAACCATTTGGAAGAACAAGGGAAGTTGCAGCATTACAAATATAGCAACTGGGAAAGAAGCTAGTATACTAATTGTCACGGAAACCCAATACCATCTCTCTCTAAGTATAATAGTTAGGGCTGCTCCAAAAGCTATTATCATAGCAGCTATAGCAAAGAAGAGAGAGCCAAGACCTATAATCAACTTCTTTGGTAGTGATTTAAGGAAGTCATCTATGGCATATCGTGCCATTAGAATTGCTAGGAACATTAAAAGGGAAGTTAATGAAGAAAATAGACCCAGAACATCTGATAAAGCAAACACCATGAAGGAGTTCGTCCATAAAAAAATTGGAATCCCGTTGTAATTAACATTGCCTCCTGGTACTGTAAAAGCTGCTGCAAACAATACAGTACGTGGCAATAAGTGTTGAAACAAGCATGCAAGAATTGGCAGTATTTTTCATCCATTTCTCTCCTTGCTCAGCCAACTCCTTGTGTTCTTTTCTAAAAACATATTTTGCTGTTTCATTGTACGTATTTTTCCTTTCCCTTCGAAAAGGGGATGTCATTTTCTCCACCTCCTACAAATCACAAGACAAAATTAAATAAATATATATATATAACATGGTATAAAACTATATTTTGATATGCTAATTGATACCATACATCTAATATCATAAATTCATAATAACATAATTTAACTCTCTACAAGCACTACATTTATTAATATTAAATGAATTGTGCAAAGATAAATTACTAACTGGGATTTTTTTTTAATTTGCAGTGCTAAAAATGAGTAGATTTAAACTAATTAAAGATAATTAATGATACCTTAAACCACTGTAATTCTCTTTGCATTTGTAAGGCTGCGCCTGAAACTGAAAATAATTTAAAAGAAGGGGCCAATTTCCCTGCCAAGTGTAAATTAGTATTTTCAAGTTCCAGCTCAATTGAACACAAAATCTTGGTAGTTGTTGGAGAGATATTTTTTATTATATCGACAATCTTTTCTTGTCGGAATTCAACAGCAACTTGTAATATGTTTCGTTCAGGTAATACCTCGTAGTGAATCAAATTTGGAAAATGATGTAAAAGTATCCTTACAAACTCTTCAATCCCACCACAAACGGCAGTACCCAGAATGTGTTCTGGATTTTGAAGAAAATAAAAGATTTGATAAAAGCTCTTGCTAGAAAGTTGTGTACAAGCATGATTTACTAGTTCAACAGCACATTCATGTTTCAACTTCGCATCTCGAACGATTTTTATAGTGTGTGCTGCAAGTGAAAATAAGATGAAATTTAAAAGTTAAAAATTGGTAGAAGACAAATACTGAATAAATTTTATTCATCTCACAATTTATTATTTTATAGAGACAATTAATTTACGAGGGAATAGAGAGAAATAACACCAAATGAGTTTGGTTTTGTAGGAATATCACCAAGTGATTAATTCTATGTTTTTAAACTAAAATACAGTTACTTATTCTTTTACTTTGTTATTTTTTAAATTTTTTCTCTCTCTTCCTCTCTCTCTATTTTTTTTATCAAAGACCTCACAATGAAGATCAGACAGACATCAAATGGAGATCAAAAAGACTTTCATTGGAGGAGTTCGAAATGACCTCGGCCTCCATTGGTGGTCGATGAAGAAAAAGATAAAAAAAACAAAAAAAAATCTGAAATTAAGTCTCGGTAATAATTCTCTGGTAGGTCATTCGAAATTTATTTCCAACTACCCGAGACTTATTTCCAGAATATTTTAGTTTCGACGACCTCTTCCAATAGAGGTCGTCGAAACGACCTCTAATGGTTGAACAAACCTCCATCCATCAATGGAGGTCTTTGAAAAAAAAAAAAAAGATGAAGAGAGAGAGAGATATTTAAAAAGTAAAAGAATTGGTGTCATTAGGGGCAATTTTGACGACACACGTTAATCGGTGTTATTTTCATAATACTTAGTAACTTTGTGACTTTTCCGCTAATGGTTTTGGAAAGAGTGTCATATAAAAAAAGTACCATTTATTGAGTATTAATTTATAGATATTCTACCGTATATAAATAGATTTATTCTAATGTGCAATGATGTACTATTACATGTCATTACATGTATATAATGTTATCACATATGAGTTACGTATGGCAAACTAAAACAATATTAAATTTTAATATGTCATATGTGATATTAATCGTGCCAAGAAAATTATAATCACAATTGGAGCACCAGTGCAACAATACAATAAAGCGGACCCCATATATATATATATATATATATATATATGTGTGTGTGTGGGGCTTCTCACGTATAAACCATCTTATATATATGGTTGCTTACCCAATCGTGCAATAGCTTTCTTGAGTAATTTCTTGAACGATCGAAGCACTGTATAGAAGAACAAGATGTTAAGAAGAACGAACAATTAGCTTTTTTCAAATCAACTCGCCAGGTTTAGTTAGTTGTCGTTTTTTTTTTATTTGAATATTGAACGGTCCTAAATTTTTCTAAAAACTGAATAGGGATTGAAATTTGAACTTGAATGACATGTGTTTTTTTCTTCACATCTAAATGTATTATCAACACGTTTGTTTTTTAAAAGTAAAATTGTCCGAAACTAAGTAATTTTATATTTATACCCATGTTAAACAATTATACATATAATATCGACTAAAAACAATCCAAAAATAATAATTATATATGAACACATATGATCATGATCTTCATCTTCGATTACAAATAAACTTCATTTTTACTAAGAAAAGAAAATGTTTTTTAAAAAAATAAATAAAAGGGTCAGCAGAAAAACTCACACAAAACACTCTAAAAAAATAATATATAAATGCACCACTCTAATATCATAATAAAGTATTGATATTAAACACCAATATGAGAAGTAATTAGAGTTCTTTTTTTTTTATTTTTAAAGCTATTTAAAATAAGCAATAAATTAAAATAAAGATTTCTTTACCGTATATAATTATAATGAAATTGAAAATATGTTATATATAGGGGATAGTATCGGAAGAAAAGATTTTTGATTGCATTTTATGCAATTCAGTGATTTGTAATTAAGTGAAAAGTCGGGATTTTTTACTTTTTATTTTAAGTTGGTTTTTGGTATTTTTAAGTTGTTTGATCATTTAAAAAATAAATAAAACAACTTAATAATTATGATTCTGACCCATTACATTTTAAGTGGAAAAATCAAATGACCTCTTAATCGATAACTAATCAACTTCAATCAGGTACTGATCAAGCTTTATCAAGTTCCAGAAATAAAGCGTAGAATATTACTAGTTACGAATTACGATGGTGAGCAGATCTCAACCATCTATCAGTAGATCATCAACATCAAAGTCTCAAAAGGAGAAGTCAGTTCAAACAGATTAAATAATTACAAAAAAGCAACTAAAATTAAAAATAAAAAATTCTAACTTTTCATTTAATTCCAAATCACTAGATTTCATTTAAAATATTACCTTCCAAAACTATCCTCCCAAAGTTAACATATTTTCAATATTATATAAATTTATTTCTTTTTATCCTATGACTTATGATAAACTATTATAAAATAAATAAATAAAAATCTTGTTACATTGACTTTCAAGTACTCCAGCCACTATTGAACCTTCAATTTTAATTATTTTATTTATTATTTTTGTAAAAATAAATATTATTATTTATCATATATTATTCATAAATAATATCATAATTATTTACATAAAAATGATTTAGGATATATTAATTATTTTTTATTTAGTTGTGTGTATCTTATCAAATGAAGCACATCTCCTTTTAATAGAGAGGGTTGTACACCTCCCTTCCACACCTAATGGTCAGGGGTTCGAGTCCCACCATACGAATTTTACAAGTATGTGTGGGGAGTTTCTCCCGGTTTATAGGAGCAACCCTCTCTCCGGTTGCAAGAATTGTAGTTTATAATATGTAACATCTTCTCGATAGTGGAAGTAGTATTCTGGGTCGTGCTTATAGAGTCTAATTAATCTCACTAGATCATGATAGTAGTTATATTTAAAAAAAAATGAAAGTATAAAGGGCAAGAAAAATAAATTTCAAATTAACAATTTTATCTTTAAGAAATAAACAAATTGACACCACATTCGAAGGTGAGAAAAATAAAAATAAAAAACATATCATTTATTCAATAAAAATCATGATTGCTTGTTAATTGATTTGATTTGGCCAAGTAAAAGTGCTCGGATTGTAAGAACAACTATTATGGAGAATTATTTTTATTTTATTTTTACAAGATCCTATTCAAAATTTTCATGATAACTAAAGAAAAGTACCCGTATAGGAATTAAAATTCTTGAGCATTGGAGTTTCCGAACAAATTCAAGAATATATATATATTTTTTAACAACATATCTTTATTAAAGGAGAAAACAGAGTGCAAAAGCCCAACAAAGCAAGTCTAAACGAAAACCAAACAAAAGCCCACCAACCAGGCTACCACACATGGGCAAATAGACTCCACCAGCAATTAAAAAGATGCAAACAGAGCACAGAGCACAAAGCTATAACAGAGCAACACCCACAAAACTAAACACCACCAACACAAAACACCCAGAAAATTAATTCAAGAATATGTTGATTTGAAGAATTTGAAGGATAATATTAAAATAAATATAAAATTTGCAAACCTTGAGTCGCAAAGCTTCTGTTGTAAGTACGGAACCCACATTCTCCACATTGGTATAATATTGTCCATTTTGGGCCTAAGCCCTTACGGATTTGCTCTTGGAACACTTCCCAAAAGGCCTCATATCAATGGAGGTTGTTTCCATACTTATATACCCAAGATCATCCCCATGTCTAGCCAATGTGGGACTTTAGTTGCACACCCAACAATCCTCCCCTCGAACAAAGGATCATCATTATCTTCACAGTCCGAGCCTCCCCTCAAGCGATCATCCATCCGTCAATGCTAGGTGGGAACCTCCATCGAGGTTACTCCTCTCCACCGCGTCGGAGCACACGCCTTACGTGAAGCACCGGAGCATTTCCTGCCTCGAGAGCTAACATTACGGACCCATCGCGAGTTACCTGGGCCCACCATCTCCTGGTTTGGTTCGGCTACGTCTGGCCAAGGCTGGGGCACGGCTTTGATACCATTGTTAGGAAATTATAGCAAGTATAAATCCTATTTCTAATAGTTATATCTCTTAACTGGTTCAGTAAGATTCACTTACAACCAAGATACTTATTAAAGAATATATCTAGTAACCTAACAGACTTCTTTATATATATTCAAAACTATGCAAAGAGTGAACAACAGATCAAATTTTAAGCCTATAAACATTCAGATATAAGCATATATTTGAACAACTATATTAATCATGCATCATCTAAGTTCAACAGGTAATATATCACCTATACATGCAAGATCTACACAAGGTAAAATTGCAAGTAAAGTAAATAACACAAGATATATCGTGGTTCGGCCAAGAATGGGGCCTTCATCCACGTTGAGCCACTCAGAAGAGACTCTTTCACTATGTGGTGTCTATACAACCTTGAACTACACAGATCTATTCAAGATCAACCCTCAAAAGGAGCCCAGAAGCCCTTATACATCAAACGCTCAACCTATAAAACTTAATCACTCGATCTCACTTCTGATAACAACCCAGAAATATACAATAACAGTATCAGAAGAATCACAGTACACAGATCTCTCTTTTTCTCTTCTATCTCTCTCGCAAATTCAAAGTAGAGAACCCAGAAATTCAAGATGAATCTCAAGAACACAAAGAACATTCGAGAGAAAACAGACTCTGAGAAGAAAAGAAAACACGAGAACCCTAAAAATGAATTAAAATTGTCTTCTCTCTCATCATCTCTTTCTTTATATAGTTCTTCAGAGATAAGGTACACATCAGCCATACAAAACCAATCCGAGCTTGACAACTCAGCTAGCAATCCTGACTCAGCATCTCAGGTGATCAGATAAGGTAAGTCAAAACGCAGTTTTTTGGCTTTGGGCCTGATAGGGAGCATTAATCAGCTGGGCTTCTCCTGGCTTCAACCAATATTATCATTGGGCTTCAAACTGATGGGCTAACTAAATTCTTTACAAATTCCACCTTAGGCCATCACTGTCGATCAAGGTTGCTCAGACTTCATCACATAGTAAAAGGATATATTTTCTGATGTACCTGGCTCAATACACAGAAAACAGAACTCAGCCATAATCACCAATTTTAAGCAAATTCAAACAATGTTTAAGTTTACTATAGGGTACCACTTTAGTACCCATATCTGCAGGGTTATCTTCAGTGGAAATTTTATCCACTTCCACCACTTCAGCTGAGATCTGATCTCTGATGAAGTGATATTTAACTTCTATGTGTTTTGTTCTTTCATGAAATACAGGGTTTTTACAAAGATGCAAAGCACTTTGAATGTCAGTGTATATTAAAGATTTTCCTTTAAACACATTAATTTCACTTAACAACCCTTGAAGCCAAATGGCTTCCTTAATAGCTTCAGTAACAGCTATATATTCAGCTTTTGTTGTGGACAATGCCACAACAGATTGTAACTGACTTTTCCAACTAACACAACACCCTGCAAAGGTGAAAAAATAAGATGAAGTAGACCTTCTCTTATCTCTGTCCCCAGCATAATCAGAATCAACATAACCTACCAGTTCTAATTCACTGTTAGCACAGTCATAGATCAGTCCTACTGAAATGGTGGAACGGATATATCTTAACAGCCATTTCATGGCATTCCAATGTCCTTTTCCAGGCTTGGCCATATATCTAGATAGAACACTAATGGCCTGTGCCAAATCAGGTCTAGTACTAGTCATAGAGTACATCACTGATCCTACTGCACTAGAGTAAAGGATTTTCTCCATATATCTACTTTCTTCTAAAGTTCTAGGAGACAGTGCAGCAGACAAAATAAAATTTGAAGCTAAAGGAACATTAGCAGGTTTGCAGTTTTTCATGTCAAATCTATTGATTAATTTGGACAAATATTTAGACTGATTTAGGCATAGTCTATTCTCTTTTCTAACTCTTAAAATTTCTATACCCAGAATTTTTCTAGCATTTCCTAAATCTTTCATTTCAAATTCAGATTTTAGTTTCTTCTTTAAATCTTTGACCCTAGACATATCTTTACTAGCTATCAACATATCATCTACATATAAAAGCAAGTAAACAGATTTTTCAACATTTGTATTATTGAAATAAAAACAGGAATCATACTCACTCTTACAGAAACCTAAACTAGTAATAAAAGCATCAAACCTTTTATACCATTGTCTAGGGGCTTGTTTAAGCCCATACAAAGATTTTCTAAGAAGACAAACATAGGAAGGATTTGTTTTGGATGTAAATCCCTTAGGCTGAGACATATAGATTGTCTCATCCAAATCCCCATAAAGGAAAGCAGTTTTAACATCTAACTGTTCTAATTCTAGGTCATAGAAACTGACTAAAGCTAAGATAATCCTAATGGTCTTATACTTGACTATAGAAGAAAAAATCTCATTGTAGTCAATTCCTTCTCAAACCCTTTAGGAACTAATCTAGCCTTGTACCTAGGTGGCTCATTCTGTCCATCCCTATCTTTGATCTTAAAGATCCATTTACAGGCTATAACCTTTTGTTTCTCGGGTTTCTTAACTAAGGACCATGTATTATTCTTAGCTAAAGACTCCATTTCATCTTTCATGGCATTCAGCCATTTTGAATTCTCTATGGAACTCATAGCTTCCTCATAAGTCCTAGGTTCAGCATTGTCTATTTCTTGGCCAGTGCACAATGCAAAAGATGTGTAATCTGTATTGGAATACTTACTGTTAGGTATAATATCTCTTCTAATCCTATCTCTAACCAGCTCGTAATCAGCTAGAGAATCAATGTTATCCTCTAACTGATTCTGACTCTCTTCCACCTGATGCATACCATCATAATGGGTAGCCTCTTGATCCTCAATAGGATCATGTTGAACCGAGACATGACTTGGTGGTGGGCTACCAACTTCCACCTGAATCCTATTCACAGTATCCTTTAAAGGATCTGTTCTGATTTCAGTGGGCAAGTCAATGTCTTTACAGGGCATTATGGTCTCATCAAACACAACATCCCTACTTATGATAACCTTAAAAGCCTTTTGATCCCTAAGCCACAGCCTATAACCTTTAACACCTAAGGGATAACCTAGAAAGACCTCCTTTAAAGCCCTGGGCTCTAATTTCCCTTCAGATTGATGTGCATAGCAGGCACACCCAAAAACTCTTAAGTGTTTAAAGCTAGGAGGTCTGCCAGTCCACAACTCTTCAGGAGTTTTAAGGTTTATGGCAGTGGAGGGAGATCTGTTAACTAAATAAACAGCTGTAACAGCAGCTTCTCCCCAGAAACTTTGGCTCAAACCTGAGCCAATGAGAAGGCATCTCACTTTATCTAAAATAGTCATGTTCATTCTCTCTGTCACCCCATTCTGTTGAGGTGTATACCTAACAGTTCTATGTCTTTGGATGCCTTCACTCTCACAGAATTTATTGAATTCATCTTTGCAGAATTCAAGTCCATTATCAGTTCTAAGGGTTTTGATCTTTTTAGAAGTTTGGTTTTCTACTAATTTCTTCCAAGTTTTGAAACTTTCAAAAGCTTGGTCTATAGATTTTAAGAGATAGATCCAGACTTTTATTGAAAAGTCATCTATCAATGAAAGAAAATATCGGCTACCTCCATGAGTTGGGACCTTAGCAGGTCCCCAGAGATCTGAGTGAATATACTCAAGAATCTCTTTGGTTGTGTGTTGGGCAGTACTAAAGCTAAGTCTATGTTGCTTACCTAGGATGCAGTTTTCACGAAACTTAATCTTGTTCACTTGATCACCATCAAGAAGATTCTGCTTACTTAGCTCACCCAACCCCTTTTCACTCATGTGACCTAGTCTCTTATGCCATAGAGACCCTTTGTCACAAATTTTGGAAGCCACACTTGTCACAAATTTTGGAAGCCACACAAGCATCTTCATCTGTGACAGTAACTCCTCTCAAAT
Source organism: Dipteronia sinensis (assembly GCA_033220585.1). NCBI lineage: Eukaryota > Viridiplantae > Streptophyta > Magnoliopsida > Sapindales > Sapindaceae > Dipteronia > Dipteronia sinensis. Next base: position 68,608,331 of record CM065639.1, on the reverse strand, counting down.
ATAAAGCCCATTCCTCTTGTCTCCTTTAAGGATGACAAGGGATCCCTTAGAAGCCTTAAGAATGCCTCTTTCTGCTTTATAGGAGTATCCTTCTTCATCTAAGGTTCCTAGAGAAATTAGATTTCTCTTCAGATTTGGGACAAATCTAACATTCCTAAAGACTCTAATCATGCCATCATACATTCTTATGGCAACTGAACATATTCCTTCTACATTACATTGCTGGTTATTTCCCATCAGCACAGATCCACCATTGAGTTCTTCAAACTCAGTGAACCAGTCCATATTTGGACACATATGGTAGGAGCAGCCAGAGTCTAAAATCCATTCAGATTTTATCTCATATGTGCTCACAGTAAGGACTTCACTAGGTTCAAAACATTTAGAGGCTACTGCAGCATTGCCATATATTTGTGTTTTATCTTGAGTCTTTTTCTTAAATTCATAACAATATTTCTTTATATGCCCTTCCTTCCCACAGAAGTAGCATTTTCTAGATCCATACCTATTTTTAGATTTAGATCTGTTATGATTATTAGGGGTTTTACTTCTGCCTTTGTTCTTACTATTTTGATTACTATTTTTAACTAAAGGCCTGTCTCTAGCAGACAGATTCTCACCACCATCCTTCCTCTCAATTTTCAGTTCCAAGTCCTTAGACTTGAGAGCTGACATGCACTCTTCAAGGCTCAGAGAGGACTTGCCATACTTGATGGCAGCTTTAACATCTTTGAATGATTCTGGAAGTGAGTTAAGGAGAATGATTGCCTCATTCTCATCACTCAACTTCTCATCTTCACCAGCATTGGTTAATTCAATGGTCATTCTTTTAAACTCATCTAAGTTCTGACCTAAGCCTTTACTGGGGTCCATCTTAAAACTAAATAACCTTTCTTTTAGATAGATCTTATTGGTTAAGGATTTAGTAAGATATAGGCTTTCAAGCCTTTTTCCAGATATTAAAAGCAGTGGTTTCATCGTTTACTTCCCTAAGAACATTATCAGACAGATTAAGAATTATAGTTCCTAATGCCATTTCTAACATGTCATCTTTCTGTTCTTGAGTTAAACTATCAAGCAATTTATCAGGGCTTTCAATGGCTCTGAGGATTTTTTTGTTGAGACAGGAGGGCTTTCACCTTCCTTCTCCAGATTCCAAAATCCCCAGTGACATCAAACTTATCAATTTCAAACTTCATATTAAATAAAGAATTGAAAGAATTATTAAAATTGCCAAAGTCAGGAACAATTACCTCAGCTTGAGCACTTGCAGTTTCACTGGGATTTACCTCTTCTCCAGACGAGTCTTCAGAGCTTGAAGACTCTTCCACTGGAGGGATTATGTCTCCAAAGTCTGCCGTTGGTACTAGATTACAAGCTCTGATACCACTTGTTATAAGTACGGAAGCCACATTCTCCACATTGGTATGATATTGTCCGCTTTGGGCCTAAGCCCGCACGGATTTGCTCTTGGAACACTTCCCAAAAGGTCTCATACCAATGGAGGTTGTTTCCATACTTATATACCCAAGATCATCCCCATATCTAGCCAATGTGAGACTTTGGTTGCACACCCAACAGCTTCTTGGTTGTAATAGTGGAAAGCCTTTTGCGATTTCTGGATATCTTCCACATTTACAATTACTAAATGTGTCGGTGAATTTTCTATTTCCACGTGAACAACTTGATCAAACAGGAACAAATTACCATGAAAAAGTTTTTCAATAAAAAAAAAAAACTTGATACATTTAAGTAAAATTCAGGATACTTACAATATTTATAGATCAATCTTTTAAAAAATCCAAGATTGCTCCCGCTAAAAAAGTTTGAAGGCTCACATGCCAACCAGAAGAGCAAAGAAGTGTCGTATTCATCACGGGCAAGAGCCAAGTTAGGAAATTTCCGAACCAAATACAGGGCTACGTCTGTTGAAGTTGGAACATTAAAGAAAATGTAAATAATAAGACTATAAAAGTATATATGTTGAAAGCTGTATTAACTTTTGTTGTTAGTTTTCTTACCAATAAAACCTGATTGAATTAGACTACGAAGGACCATAGGAGACCCAACTGTGGTTTTCAAACTAAGGTACCACACCAACTCCTTATTTTCACTATCGAGAGAACTTAAAAGTGCCGGTTCTCCTTTTTCATCGAGAATCTGTGGTAAATCAGCATTCTTTTGAATTAATGCCCTAGCAGTCTTTAAACTTCCACCACGTGCAACAAAGTGAAGGGCTGTCCTTCCATGTTCGTCTTGCACTGCAATTGATCCAGGAGATAGAAGTTTCAAAAGCTCCAGGACGAATCCCCATTGGCAACATAATGCTGCAACATGAAGTACTGTCTGTGCATTGGCTGCTATCCTATCCGTCAATGCTTTTGGATTAAGCTCGATGAAATTTTTTGCAGTTTTCCAATCACCACTTTGTGCAGCAAGGTACAATGGTAGGTAGTGACTGTGACTGCTCCTTTTTTTCCCTTCACAATCAACGATTTTTAAGTAAGGACGTATATATATATACATCTTTTCTCTATTAAGATTAATTAGTTTGCTCGTGAATGATCGTGATCATACAGACGTAGATGTCACATGCATGCACACATTACTTCAGATAAAAGAAACCTACTTACAGAATTCCTCACGTGCAATTGGGGATTCAGACAACTTCTGTTGATCATAAGCACTTTCTCCTTGATTACTACTAGGAAGTTGGTTGATTGGTTCCTCCGAACTGCTGTTTGGCTTCTTGTCGTGGTTTGGTTGCAAAGAGGGAATACGATTTGGGTGTACACCTCCTCCATTCTCTGGTTCTTGTAACATTTTGTGTGATTTTGACTCTTAATGTTTGATCACTGGAAAAACAAATGGTTTACCTCTATATATGATCCATTATATGACAACACCCATTTCTATTTATACACAAATTTTTCTAGAAATAAAGAGAAATATTTTCTTTTTTTTATTTGTTAAGTTAATACGATATATAATTAGCACAGTCAGGAATAAGCATGAATACAAACAGCTAATATATATATATATATATATATATATATATATATATACAATAATTTTCACATAAGTGCCCACTGGTAGAATTATATAAGGACATTGAATGTGAGTCATTCATTTTACATATTTTGACTTGGTATGTATGCACTTGTCAAAACTCTTTTATAAATGAGTGGCTCATATTCAATGTCCTTATATAATTCTATCAGTGCGCACTAACAGGAAAAGGACTATATATATATATAGATATATATATATATATATATATATTTAACGGAGCTACTGTATACAGGGACGGACCTTGGGCTGGGCTAGGGTGGGCTTGAGCCCACCCTAACATTTTCAAAAAAATTAACAAGTTAAAAAATACATATAATTCATATCTTTCCAATTTTAAATATTAAACGTGTATAAATGAGATTGAGTGGATTGCAAAAGTACTTATAAAACATTGTTGCTGACTTTTTTAAACCATCAATTCATCACAACTCACGAGGCAACTGAGTTTATTTATTATTATCTCTCTCATACTATCATTCTTTCCCAAATTTCCTTAAATTTGATCTACTCTCGTGAATTAATCTTCCAAATAGCTATGTTTTGTGAATATTATGAATTTAAATATTCTGTTTTGTATTAATATTTTAGGATTACTATAATTTTTAGTTTATAAAATTTTAAGAGTAATCTAATTATCAGTTATTCTAATTTTAAATTTACAAACTAACAATATTGTTTAATGAATTTTTTTCTACTTTGGTTGAAATCTAGATGCATATTTGTTAAGTTATTTTTTTAATTGTTTTTTTGTTTTTTAGATTTGTTAGTAAACAGTAATATACATGTATTTATTTACATATGTGACCCGTATGCTCCATGATGGGAAGCTAAACTACTATAATAATCAAATAAATAAATAAAATTTAGAAAGTAATAAATTAGATTTCTTTTAACAATGTATTTATATAAATTTGATCTTTTAAAAAATTGTAGGATACAGCTTAATTAGCATTTGATTGTATTATCATTTCAATGTTTATTTTATATTTGTTTTGACTTTAATTTTTTTATTAATTTTTAATATTTAGAATATACATTTATAGAGTAAGGCTCGTTATATCTTCATGATTATGTGTATCTTTATTTTTAATTAATACAATTTTCTTATATTGTTAATTATCGGTAGAAAAAAATTATTCTAGCCCACCCTAACGTATAATCCTGGTTACGTACTTGACTGTATATATATATATATATATATATATATATATTAACCAGTATAGAATTCTTGGAACATATATAATAAAAAAGCCAAGGCTGTTTTTCGATTCACCAGCCTGTTCACATTAAATTAACTAACTGATCATTGAACATATATAATAGCTAATTAAATTGTATAAGACGTGCATGGAAGATTGGAAGACTTGGAATTTGAAGTCAATGATAATTAATTAGGTAAGAAAAATTAATTTAATATAAATAAAGAATAAGCATCCAGTCAAGTCTTTCTAATAAATTATTTAAACAGCTATCAGTGTGGTAAGTGAAGCTCAAATTGGCGTTGATTAAGAATTAGACAACTAATATTCATTATAAAAAATGTATATAATAATGTTTATTTGAATAAGTACTTGATGTGGTGTTGATTCTGAGATTTGATTATAATTAAGATGTAACAACTCTTTTTTTTGTTTTGACCACATTATATATCATTGGCCTACCATGTTAGTTTAATTTGTTTAATTTATTAACAAAATTTGACTGCACGGTCCTTGTTTGTAGAACTTTATTTATATTTGTTCCTTTTATGTCGGCTATTTTGAAATGAATCTATCATGTGAACTGTGAAGGCCAAAATTTTCATATTTGTTGGATTTTGTCGTTTACAAAAAAGTTAGTATACATTGGGTGGACAGTGTTAGAACCCAAAAGATTAATTTATTAGGTTGTAATATATATAAAAAAAAAAAAAAAATTCTCCTATCAAGACGTCCAACCTTTTAATAAAAGGTTGATTTTTTTTTAATAAATATTTGAACTTATTAAAATATGTGGTTGTGGTTGGACGTCCTGAAATTATGATTTCAGAACGTCATGATAGGAGAACTATCATATATATATATATATATTTTTATTTATTTATTTATATAGTAACTTTTAAGTGAGGGATCTCTTACTTTAATTTCAATCCATGATCGTATCTATTTATGTACCTATTTGAGATCCTCATTTCCTATCATTTATTCTTATTTTCGAGCATATTTTGGTATATAATATGTTTGTGAGTGTTTTTGTAGCTACATATTCCCTACGGAAGGTATTTGAGCTTAATTGAAGAGTTTGGAGGTTATTTGGGCTGATTTAGAAAATGTCGTGCAGTACACCTAACTTTCAGGGGTCATATATCCCTCCTCAAATCGAACTACATTGCCAATTACCTATTTTCGGAAAGCCCTAGATGTCTACTTTCCAACGGTTTTTACAGAGAGTAATTCCGAGTTTTCTCGAGGAAGAAGATGATGTATATATAGTGGGAAACACGAACTGGATGAAAAGATAATTTTGCCCCTGAAAGTTTCCGATCAGCGATCAGTTCGGCGGTTAGTCCTACCGCCAATTCAACCGCCAAAAGAAGACCAAAATCGACAAGTATGATTCTGTGGTCGTTCGGCGGTTAGTCCCAGACCGCCAAATGAAGACAAAATTTATGTTTTCAAACGACGGTTCATTCGGCTGTCAGGATGACGGGCGAATCAACCGTTGATTCCCAACAGTGGGGAATCCTCATGGTTGATCAAACGCGTTGAAAATAAGCACACCATCGTACGAGCGCAACGTTTTTGAACACAGAAATGGAAACAGTCAACATGTTAACATGTATGCACACAATCAATAGAACACAATAGCAAGTGATATGGAAATGCACAAGAAAGTGTGAGTGTGTGTGCAACTAATCTTTTCAAAAATCAAGTCAAGTGAATTACCTTTTACTCTTGCACTTACTCTTGAAGTCAAAGAGATGCTTGGAAGCTTGACAATGGAACCTAAGCTACCCATTACAAAATCATCTCCAATATGGCATGTCATGAAATAAACTAATCAAAAAAATAGCGGTTCTTACAAAATGTTTATCATATATATATAGTCTTTCTATTGTCAGTTCGTCCTGATATAAAATATATCAGGACGAAGAATGTGAAACACGGATTATGAAGAAGTTTTGACAAGTGCAAACACTTTGAGTCAAAGTATGTAAATCTAATGGTCCACATTCTTTATCCTGATATATTTTATATCAGGACAATTTGATAATAGAAAAATTGTATATATATATATATATACAGTTATTTTCCTGTCAGTACGCACTGATAGAATTATATAAGAATATTGAATGTGAGTCACTCATTTATTTATTGTATATATATATATATATATATTAACATGTAATTTTATCTAAACATAGATTCTACGAGATTGGCCCAATAATATAGATCTCACTTCTATACTATTAGATTTTTTCGAGTTGTCGAGTTGTGTCATAATTTTCCTAATCATGATTTTATCGTAATAGTTTATAGGAGATAGTGATTCTTTAACTAATAATATTAATAAATTTCTTATTCGAGATAGCATCCATAATTGAAATAAATAAAAAGTACATATTATCTATCATGTAACCAATGATACAAAAGTTTAAGATGTGACATGAGAATATTAGTTTTGGTGACAAAAGATAAATAACTAATAAAATACATTTCGGCTTAATGAACTACACTAATTCTACTACCTCGATCAAAAAAAAAAAGCAAATTCCAATATTGTGGGGTTTTTGTACAATGACCAAAGAAAATAGATAGAGAGATAATAATATTAGATGTTTGCATTGGTTGATGAAAATTGATTCATGGGGTATAAAAGGAAGGGCCACACTTGCATTTCCAACCCTCTGGCTCATAATTAGCATACTTGACACCCAAAAAATGGGTTTGTTTTTTGGTGTTTGTAGGGACTTGAATGGCCTCACATGGTATGCATCCATAGCACTTGTGCACACACTTTGGTGGACTTGATCCTATTTTACTTGAATCTTCTTCTTCTTCTCCTTCATTGATCATTTTCTTCTTCAACTTGAATCCCTTCAAAGAAAAATAAAGAAAATATTAATATATAAATAAATTGAGAATATCGTCAATATCTTTGACCTATCGTGGGTGTTATGATATCTGTACCTCCAAATTTTGAAAATATTTCGGATATTATCGATATTTACTTCATTGGCCTTCTAAGAAGAGGAGAGAGAGAGAGAGAGAGAGAGAGAGACCTGTTTGGAGCTGGAATTTGGTGGTGAGGTCACTGGTGGTAGAGGCTGTGGGCTGATCTTGCCTGCAATTAAGGTTTGATTAGTGAAAAAAGCACTTTGAAGAAGAAGCACTTTAGTTTTAAAAAAAAAAAGACTAAAAAAGAGAGACAGACAGAGCAAATAAGCACTTTCCTGAAAAGAGCTTTTTACTGAGAATGCATGGCTATTATATATGATAAGCAAAGTAGAGAAGGAAGAGAAGCACAACATATTTTATAAGGGGAAGAAAAACAGAAAAATTGAGAGAAGCTGCAGAGAAGAAGAAACAAAAAAACATGAAAATATTTTTGAACCATTAACATAATCATTCAATAATAACAATTACCTGAAGATTGATGATGAACAACAAAACCATGAAAAGGCCTGCTAGTTGCAGAAACCCAACTCACAATCTGAATGAAAAGTAGTAATCTAAACAAACACAATAATTTTCCATCCATGATTTCTTCAAAACTCAATCAGATCAAACCAATAATGATAATGTTAAAAAAAGTGGGAAGTTGAAACTCAGAAGAAGCACTTTTGTTGGGAAACCTTTAGAATGCCATATCATATATATATATATATATATATATATATATATATATCTGGAAGCAGCTGGAATTATTTAAGATCGAGCTTTAAAAAAAAAAAAAAGCTAAAAGAGAACTCCCAAGTTCCCAAAAAAAGCTATGGATTAGAGAACTCCCAAGTTCCCAAAAAAAAGCTATGGATTAGATAGCACAGAAGCTGTTGGAGATGTTGCTTCATGCAAGCAAAGTTTTTTTTTTTCAAATGGATTGGAGAAGTCAAGACACCAATAAGTTTCCTTATCCTCTTCTTGACAACTCAGCTTCAAATAATCCTGATGATAGATTTATCACCAACTTCTCTCTCAAGTCAATCAATATTTGTACTTGGGTAAATTTAATTTACTTTGATTCATGTATTTAATGAATCTAAATATTTATAGGTAGATACAAATACAATGTATCTTTTTTTGTATGGAGAATTAATATATTTACAGGTTTTGTACAGGATACCGATCCAGTAATATTATAGTTTGAGTGCGGACTGATGAAAATCAAAGAAGGTTTTTGATGAAATTTACATAAATTGTCTTAAGGGTAATTATCAGGTTTCATGTAAGATCACAAGGGTTGAATTTGAGATGAATAACAGAATAAACACTGACATTACATTACATTATGGATTGAATTGAATTGTAACATTAATTCCCACACCCAATGAGTCCTCTATACGTACTATCTACTAAATGTTGAGGTCCAAAGTCAATGAAAAATAAATAAAAAATAAAAATAAAAAGTGCTGTAATGTAAAGGTGGTCCATTCCATTCAATTAAGCCAAGAATCACCGGTCTTTTTTGGCTAGTCTACCCCAAAAAAAAAAAAAAAAACCTGCAAAAACCCCTTTAAATATCAGAAGAAATCTTCACCTAGACTGCAGTGCCTTTTTCTTCAATCTCGGTGATAGTTTCATTGCTATAAAAAGGAAGAAAAATCCAAGGCAGAGTTTTCCATTTCTTATAAAAATAAAATAAAAAGGAAGAAAAAGCCAAAACTTATGAAAGAGTTAGTTAATTAATAAACCAAGTGAGTAATGAGTCAACTTCTTCTTCCACAGATTGGTAGGTGGGGAGCACTACCTTTGATCAAATCAGAGCCATCCATTTGGATATCAGGCCTTGATGACAATTAATCATAGTGGTCCTTGCTGTTGATTGGCTTCAGGGTATCTTCAGATACTGAAAACATTTAATAGATTCCATCCATTACACATTGTTATGAGATGAGGGCGGAGAAGCTGCAACAAAAAGTGCTTCTTCAAAAGTACTTTTGTATTTAACTAATTTATTCATTAAATTTTTTTTTTTAAAAAAAAAAAACCCTAAACTGATGAGAAAATGTGTGAGTGAAGGTGAATGAGGGAAGCAATCAGAGCAAAAAGCTTGAAATGAGGGGAGTAATCTTTGATGGAACAATTCAATTCTCTTTTTCTCTGAAAAGTCTAGTTGATAGGCACTGCTGTACCCTAATTTGGTATGTGATTTTTTGGACGCATAATTTGGATTTTTTCAAAAATGACGAGCTTTTCACAGGGTATATCTCACTATTTCATCAAAACTTTAAACAATAATAAATGAATAAAAATTGGTACAATATCAATTTTTGGTTTTGACAGACTTGTGTATGAGCATCTCCAACTCTTCACCATCTTCATTTTTCTTCATTTTGTCTGTAAAAAAACGCCTCCAACCCTGCACCAAATCTTGCGGCAATTTTGTGTAAGTGAACAGTGTCACACAATATCTAACGTGACACTGTTCATTTAGTGCAAAACTTTCCTTTTTTAATTTTTTATTTTGTTATAAATTGGGTTTTGATTGGTTGGAGATTAGTATTGATTGACAAATAATAATAATAAAAGGAAAAGAAAGGAAATATCCAAGGGAATATTTTTTTTAGTGTAAAATTTGGTGCAATGGAATGGAGATGAAATAGTGAAATAATGTGAAAGTTGCACTATTTTAATGGAAAACTTGCACCAAAAATACTATTTGGGTTGGAGATGGTCTAAGGGCATCTCCAACCTCACTCTATCCCTTGCACCATCTCCATTTTTGGCTCAAAACCCACCTCCAACCCAGCACCATTTCCAGCTCAATGAACAGTGTCGCGACACCGTTCATTTGAGCCAAAAATGGCGTTGGAAATGGTTTTTTTTGTTCAACCCAATATTTTTATTAAATCACAATTTGACCTTATTTATTAAAATATATTCTGATTATATCCTTTTATTTAAAGATTTTATTTGATTACAGTTGTACCCTAATCAATTAAATTTATTCCAATTTGATCCTTTTTATTATTGTCTTGATGTAATTATTATTGATATTAATATTTATAATAAATTAAAATGAAGTGTATAATTAAAAATTTTGATTGCAATTATAAATCACTTAATTCAAAACGGCGGAAATTAAAGTAAAATACATTAATTAAAAAAAAACATTATAAATGACATACAAACTTCAAAGTGATGAAATAAATCACCATTAATTGGAGGACACTAAAATTAAGGGAAAATACAACATAAATTCAGATAATTTGATAATGAACAATATGTACTTTTATTTTTATGATTTTTCTTTTTTATTTTATAAAATGTAATGTTTAAGTTATTTTAATAATAAATGCAATATTTTACCTAATTAAATTAAATTTCCTTTAATGTATTAAATATCATAATTTCTTATCGTATTACAATATTATGTTAATTGTGGGGTGAAATGTTAATTGTGGAAAAATATTAAAAAAAAAGGAAAGAAAGAATATTCAAAGGAATATTCTGTTTAATGTAAAATTTTGTACAATGAATTGGAGATGGAATAGTGAAATAGTGTGAAAGTTACATTATTTTAACGTAAAAATTACACTAAAAGCACTATTCAGATTAGAGATGGTCTAATGCACCTACCATGAGGAGAACCGAGAAAAACTTGTGTGGTACATGTGCAATGCAATTACCCCGCTCACATCTTGTTAGGATTCTATTCGGAGAATGGAGAAAAACTTGTATGGGACTAGTGCAACGTAGTTACCCCTCTCACATCACATCAAGTGACACATACAAACAAGTAGGTTAATCCAATTGGTTATTGCAAGAATGGTGTGAAATATCATAAAAACATGATTCTAAGACTTGTTGCTATCAAATTGGTCCATTAAAAATTAATGTAAACTAGCTAGCTAGCAGCTATTTCCAGATTTGGATGCAATTCAATTCATGTACATATATATATATATATATATATATTTACATGTGCACTAATTTGATATTTACAACAATAGTTTAAAACCAGGGATGCCATGTTGGATCCATCATGCACAAGTTCCTTGGAGTCAAGGCAGCCTCAACTAACTCCGTTATGCCTCTCTGCACGGACTGTGGTGGATCCACCGTGTTCTCGTCCTGAAAGCAGTACAAAATTAGGATTAAGCAGCATATGATATGGGTCTGCCTTTTAATGAGGACGATTTTCAGACCAAATGTAGGGAAGTTTTACCTCTTCCGAGTACTGAGGTGCTACTCCATTGATCCGGACAATAACGCCCTCCACGTTGGTGTTGACCTTGTGTTTGAAGTCGATGGAGTTCATATTACCACCTCCAGCAGCAGGTGTCATTGACATACCCCCAAGTGGTCTTCTCCAAGACCACGACAGCAGCTCATCACGGAAAAACATTGCTAATTGATACCATATATGCTGACTTTGCTGCAATATATAAAACGAAGGAAAAAAAAGCAACTGAGTCGATGCTTTTATCCACGTATTAATCTATGGAACCTCTCGAAAAAATTCAGTAAAACTTACTTTCGGTGAAACCAAAGCTTGTGCCGCAGCACACATTGCAGACACAACAAGGCCTTCCACACCAAAATGAGAGAAAAATGCTTGCATGTTCCTTGTAAGCCGGAAAGGCACTGGTTCGTTGAACTCTATCATTCCATTTAAATCATATGCAGGATGGAAATCCGTCTGAAATATTTTCCCGGTGTTCTTGGCAAATAAAATCTTGTTTGGGGACCTTCCACCAATCTGGAGCATGAAAGACATGAAACTTGAGAGGGCCAACTGAATGGCAAATTGCTTTTTGAAAGCCCACATATGGTTACCACTCGGCAGAGTCTTGTACATGTACTGCGAGAAAATGCCTTCTGTCACAAAAGATTTCGTTATCTCATTATAAGCTTGGAGACGGAGATCTACAACAGTTTCAGGTGAGATTTGGCCAGATATAGCTTGGTTTAATTGCTCCTTAAAATAGGTAATGGGCTGATCCGCCTCTCGGTCATTCCTCGCACAATGGTTCTCGTACACCTCAAGGAAGGTGCTGTACATCAGATCATCTTCAACCATACGAACCTGTTCACGGAACAATCAATTATGTAATATATCCTTCATGTGCAAGCTAATTAGAAATCAGCAATTAATGAAGACAACAAAATGGATAAAAGATTTATAATATGATAATTGAAAGTAGAAGGAATAAAATTTATGAAAAGGGAGAGCTAAGCACCTGGGACCAAACAGGAATAATAATCGGTGTGTGAATAGATATGTGGCGACGTCTTGATTCCTTGTGTTTATCAAACATTTGGTTCAATACCCTAAAAAGCTGCAGTATGCGTTCATCACTTCTAGCATTGGGGGTCAAAGATGTCTGAACGATAAAATGCCGCTGAGAGCCATCAGAGCCTATCAAAGTTAAACGTCGGAAACTGCTTCCATGTCTTCGCACAATTGGAATATCAGCTCCAACCCTGTCCAACTTCACTGTGTGGTCTGGCGCAATTTCCTGAAGAATTCGATAGAAAATTTTTCATTAGACAAAAACTAATGAAACTGCATAATTGTTATCCAACTTCAACGTTTAAGGCTTCTTATTTAGGAAGTGCATTAAGAAAGGAAATAACAACTTCCAGCTCCATTTTTTTAGTTTTTTTATCGACATAGAAAAGTATAATTTGAGCCAAACCCCAATACGAGTAAAACAAAGATCATGATGACATTGAATATGAAAATAGCGATTAGTTACCTGATCGCAAAAATACTGTCCTGGAATCTCTACATCAACCACATGGAAATCGCGTAACACCCTGCTTTCTTCTTCAAGTTTCAATACGGCAGGAAACCTGTCCTCGACATTGCTTTGGAGAACATTTTTCCAATGTTTCAATCTTTCAGTCAATTCAGAAAGAGTGCCAGGAAAAGTAGCTGTACTTTCTGGATCAAGATCGCGCTCAAAATCCTGCTTGTACTCTCTCACAAAATCAACATGCTTGTTCACAGCATCTGCAGAGAAGCATGCCCTACAAACACCAGAGAGTTCCTTCTTGAGGGATTGGGGAACCTCCGCAGTAGTTGCCGTAGGATATTTGTAACAGCGGTGCAGCAATGCATTAACAACCGCCAGAAGTCTTTCCTCTGGCAGAGTTACAAACCTTGAACCAATTTCTGTCAGCAAGCTCTGCAAAAAAATTCAAAAAGAAATTCACAAATTAACTTTAATTTTGAAATTTTAAAGATGGTTATATAGGATGCTAGTGTAATATAACATCCACCACGTAATATATGTAATGTCATTTGAGTAGAACAAGAAAGTTAGGATCGAAATGGTCACCTCAAGTTCACTAGCCAAATTAGCGTGCTTGCTTCTGAGGGTTTCCATTATGTCCTTTGCAGCATCAAAAGCGCTTGCAACAAAAGCTGCCGCTCCAATAGCACCATTACGCCTCAATGCACTCTGCCCAGCAGCATCATTGATAGTTTGCTGCAGAGATTGATCACTCGTTGTATGCACACTGCTTTCTGCAGATGTTGGCCTTTCAGCCTCTTGCCCATGAGAAGTACCACCATCATGAGGTCCAATTCCACCAGATGGAGTAACATGATGAATTTGGCTGTCTGAAGATAAAGTCCCCCCACCATGACCCTGTACTCTTGCATTTCCATCAGCCAAGCCAAGAGAAACAGTATTTGCAGCAGAAATATTTTGCTGCATTCTTTGTTGTGCCATTCTACCTAGTTCATTTTTATTTGCAACATCACGACGTTCAAGCAAATATGTGCGGAGCCAATAATACAGAGCCTGATATTTGAAAACGACAAAATAAAAGTTAGTTATTAAGAATAAAATTCAGACTACATATATCAGAAGTTAAAAAACAAATTTTAAAAAAAAAAAATTTAAAAACATTCACCTGTGGATACACAGTGGCAACTTTAAGTAGAACAAGTTTGCCATGAGGTGCTTCTGTTCTCTGCAAGGAAAGTAGTAGCTGTGGTATCCAAGAAAGCCAAACCCAATGAGGTATTTGATCCAAATACCTATCAAATGCCCTACCCACTGGCTCATTGGGAGTGTCAAAGCTGAGAAGATATAGAACACGAGCTAGATGGCTTCTTGAATTAGAAACGCCAAATTTAATACCTTGAAGGAAGCAGCCAACAGCATATTCTAACCAAATCTCATCATTAGTGTCTTTGTAAGCCTGTAAAATCAGTTAGTACATTAATACTGAGTTGAGTTGTACATAGCACTGATGGCATGTAAAGGCAGATAAAATGATTACCATGTCACAATAATTTCCCCAGCTTATCCACCCTTTAGGTAAATTTTTGAAAAGGCTGATAGCATTTGAATATGCAATATTCGCTGGTTCAGAGTCGCCTAACTTTAAAAGGAAGTCCCCCTTGAGACGAAAAATCTCTGCTTTGTTTTTCATAGGAAAATATTCCAGATTTGTGCTGCTGATCAAATTAAGTCCGTTAGTAAGTTCCCCCTTCATTTCAAGATAAGCTTTTGCCTGTTCTCGTATTTTAACAAAGGCCTCCTGCAATATGCAACAGAAGCCAGTGAGATACTTTCACTATGTCACCATAAACAATTAGAGATAAGCTTATGAGAGCATTCACACTTCAAGCCTATCCAAGTGGCTCAAGGCAGTTGACGGTTGTGCAATAAAACTTCTAATCCGGGTATAATAATATGAAGCTTTAAGCATAACAACTTTAAATATTAATGATATAATCAATTAGTTTGGTAGGGTCATTAATATAACTGAAGATGATGTTTAATGTAGTAACTATAAATTATACTGTGAGGCTTCTGAACATATTAAGGAGATGCCAAGTGATGGGCAAAGAAACAAATACCTGTACTTCCATAGTTGAATGGCCATACATCTTTTCTAGTATTGTCACACAAACATCATAAAGGCCTTGCTTACGAGAAATGCGAGCAAGCTTATTGACATTCCATGCTTTATCTCGATAACCAAGATGATGAAGTTGTGGATTTGTGGTGCCAAAATCCTTGAATGCTTCTATGACAGAATTATACATTTCATTCCTCCACTGGAGCAAATCACACCAAACAGACATATTATCCCATTCATTTGGAGTTCTCAGCCTCCAAGTTTCCAGGATGTCTTTCAGATCTGCATAAAGATTCCCATGTGCATTAGAAGAATTGGCAGAAGTCTTGCTACCATTGGAAATGTCCACAAGAATTCTAGCAGATTCTTGAACTTCAACTAGCTGTTGGAATTGTTGCAAAAGAGGAATTCTGGAATGAACGGACATTTCAGGCAACTGCCACCACTGTTCTAGAGCAAGATCAACACCTTTCCCAACAATACTTTCAGCATCACCTACAGCATTTGTATTTCTGTCATGAAGGGCAAAAAATGCTTGTATTAAACGAAGTTTTGGAGAATCTTCAACTTGAGCTTTAGGGATTACATGATCTTTCATATATGCCCAATCAGGCAATTTCCAAAGGCTATCAAGTAGTATTTCATAATTCTCAATATTCTTTCCAAAGTCCACTAATGCATCCCACTGGCTAAGCTGAGTGGCACAGTAAAGCCATTGCTCTTCCCAAAGACACATCTCAGCCTTTGGTACCGTGTTGTTATATGTGCCTTGTGTTGCCTTTACCATAGCTTGATAAAAAAGACTTTGGGCATGTTGCCAGTAACCATGCTGAACAAGTGAAAGACCAGCCCTAGTTTCTGCAGTGATTGACCTTTTCTTCCACAACCCACACCTCATATCTTCTTCATTGAGCAAACGGTAAAGCTCTGCTAGACACTCAGAGCACTTTGTGTCATTCATGAACAACATTACATGACTTTCAAGCAGAGCCAATGCAGTGTGCCATGCATTGTAAGTTTTTCCTATGTATTTAATTAGTTCACTTGGCATCCGCGGTTGGGGGTGACTCAACTGAAGCCCTTCTAGAAGTGCTTGCACAACATTTGGTCTGTTGCCTTGCTGCTTCTTATGATAATCTTTTGACAGGAGTGAAATTAATGGTTTAGCTAGTGCCACCTGTTCTTCTTTGAGTAAAGTCACCCAGACAATGGGAAATACCAACACCCATAAATGATACGCAACATTTGCATCAGTGTGAGCCAGTTCCCTCAAAGGAATAATAAGATCGGCCACCTGTATGAGAGAAGAATGGTCACTTTTAAATGTAAATGAAAATATGCATCCAAAATAAACAGGAAAAAAAAATCTATCATGCTTCTTAATGAGATGTTTACCACCAGCAACAGCTGGGAAAGAAGTATAAAGCAAATAATCAAGATGTGGCCGATTATTAATATATTGCATCCTTTCAGATGATTTAGAAAAAGAAAGGAAGAGTGAAACAGAGTAAGCAGTGTGAAAAAGAAAGCTATGATGAACCATTCTTAATGTATAACCAACACAACATTCTAGGATTCTACAAGCTCCAAATGGACGTCCAGCTGCTTAAGTATGTTGCACTACATATAAGATCCTAAAAGGTTAAGAAAAAAAAAATAACCTGAAGTTTGCTCATTTCATTCAAAAACTGTGCATGCTTCAGAACAAGGCTTTCAAATGTTAGAGGAGCATCATCAGGACCCTCCGGAACATCTGCAATATGGGGCTGCATTCCTGAACTATCAGGAAGAGAACCAGAAGCCGCAAGTGGCAGAAGCCTGGCAGTGTTTGGAGCAAGTGTAATAGGTTTATCCTCGACTAAGATTGCTAGAAGAAGATCAAGACCCTGTTTGAGCCAGAATACATCACTTAATGCTTCCCAGTCTTGAATTTGGATAATGAACTGCAACCTTATGAACAATGTCTTCCCGAGAGATTCATGATATAGTGAAAAAAATTTCATCCTCATTTCAGGATCCTTTGCTCGTAAACCAAGCATGAACTGTCTTTCAACCTTCTGAAACACCTCTTGAAAGGCCAGAGGATATCTGGAAGTTAACCAAATCAAATTATTGGCATCCTGATCAAAACGTAATGCAAATGAACACATAATAGTAAAGCACTTACTTATTAGAATCCGCACAGATTCCATAAAGAAGCTGAAGATATTTCTTGTCCCACTCTTCCAGGGCACTGGGGGAAAAGTTTTCCTTATCAACCTGTGAAAGCTTTTGAAGAAAAGAAACTATTTCCTTAGGAGTGAGAAAAGCACTAGATGAGGCTGGTGTGCCTGGTTTGCTGAAATCATCTTCGATCCACCCTTTTACCACATCAAGTATGCAAAGAAGCACACTAGGATCAGTACCTTTCTCTGAGAGCAGGGCATTCAAGATTTGAGTAATAGATCGTTTGCACTCTGGCACAAGCATGACCTTTTCACTTATAAGCTTTAAAACAGATTTTAGATTAGTGATGACAGCTCCAACATCAGCACAATCTTGATCGGTTCGCTGACCCTGGATGAGAAGGTGGTCTTGCTTAACGAGATTCAAGAAAATACAATAACAGGCATATCTAGTGTCAAGCCAACTAAAGCTGTAAGGATAAACAGATTCATTGCATCCAGTTTTGATTCAAAAACATGAAAGCCTTCTTCAGGTGGGCCAACCTTAAAGGGATCAAAACACAATGGCACTACATCAAGTGACTGACTATTACAAATCAAATTCATATACTCAAGTTATAAGGGGATGAATACACCATGCCAGGTTGAACAATCAGAATTGGACAATAATTGTGTTGGACAGGAGACCTCAGGCAAGGCACAGATCTTGCTTGCGAGTCTCATAGGATCCTGACTTAACAAATATATTATTAACTCCCAAGATAAAAGGCACAAACCTCATGCCCTTCCACAAATAATGTGAAATTCATTGATATTTGGAAAATGCCATTACAATCTATAGTGCAGGACCATGATGGTACTTTAGCTAATATGGGACCCCTTCTATCAACTGGTCTCAACTCAAAAAAGAAACTTAATTTCACACATGCATAAAACAGCCAATTCTTTAAGTCAAACAGCAGAATTAAAAGATTCAACCAGTATGTAAATAGAAAATTCTCGGGTGCAGTTCGCCTCAAAAGTCAACTACTAAAGTGAGTCTGTCACTGGGTTGCATTTAACAACCAAGATTCAATGACCACAAGAAAGGAAAGGTAGACTGCACTATAGTATAATATCGCACGTGTGTGTGTGTGTGTGTGTGTGTGTGTGTGTGTGTGTGTGTGTGTGTGTGTAAAGGCAGCATTGACATACTTGTCTTGGATGGGAACCTGCTGAAGATCCTGTATCTCGTGCCAGGCGTTGAAGGATACGAACCAAGATGAAAGGATCAAAGAAGTTTTTCTGCACCTCTGTCAAGGTTTGAATGACAAGCAGCACAAAGCTAATTGAATTAGAAGAGTTATCTTCACCCGATGTCTGAGGAGCTGTAACAATATTTATGTGCTTCTGTATAAGCTCGTCAACTTTCTTATTCAAAAGTTGTATATCGGCTGGGGTATTTGGAACATCTAGAGGGAAAGCGACAAAGACCATCTTCAACAAGGCGCATAACGATTTCCCAGCATCTAACATTTTATTCTTGAAACAAGGTTCTAGAATCTGATAAAAATATAGCCAAAATGAGAAAATTAAGGTCATCACAGACAAACTTGGGAAAAGTCATAACCCTACTGCACAGGGACAAACCTGAGAAATCTGATTGATGTTATTTCTAATGAACAATTGTGGCTGCTTCTCTAGAATCTTGTTCATGACATCCAAGCCCTGTGCAAGAGCTGTTGAAGGGTCTTTTGACTGCGATGGTTGTACACTGCTCAGCAACCTTTCTAAATAATTGAACTTGACATTGGCGTTTGGCCACACCTCCAGAGCTTGTGAAAGTAGCTCCAAAGCTTGTTTGTACATAACACTTGCTTCCTTGTCCTTAGGTTCTATGACCAAGGCAACCTGTTTTCAGATTGTTAAGAAAAATGTCTTGGGTCAACACATACTCCATAACACAACAAAACCCTAGATAAGAAGAAAAATACAACCTTCTCCACAGAAAATAAGGCGAGATCATGTAAATAAAAAACTGAAATGGTGACAATGTTGATCATTAGCACACAAACTAAAAGTGACGTGAGACATTTTCTATCAATCTCAAACACATACATCAACTACTGTATTATTATATCTTATATATCATGAAAATAAATAAAGGTACTATGACCAAGGCAACTTGTTTTCAGATTGTTAAGAAAAATGTCTTTGGTCAACACATACTCCATAACACAACAAAACCCTAGATAAGAAGGAAAATATAACCTTCTCCACAGAAAATAAGGCGAGATCATGTAAATAAAAAACTGAAATGGTGACAATGTTGATCATTAGCACACAAACTAAAAGTGACGTGAGACATTTTCTATCAATCTCAAACACATACATCAACTACTGTATTATTATATCTTATATATCATGAAAATAAATAAATAAATAAAAAGTGGTCAAATTTAACACCATCTATGTAGTAATGTCTCTTTCAGATGTGCATTTTCACTTTCTGGTGGCATTAGTCATATTAGTGGCGGGTTATTGTGAAAATTGTGATATCTATCAATAATTAATAGCACACCAAAATCAATTAACTACAGTGGTATTAAAAATTATCAACGGCCTAACGGGTAATTCAAAAGTGAAAGAACTTCTACCAGATCTTAGAAAAACAAGTACAGGCATAAATGCGTGATAGAAGTCATAGAACTGGTTCACAGATAATGTTAATAATTGTACTCATACACGGCAACTAAATCTTTATAGTTAAGGAAAGGGAGATTCAAGCAAAGAATCATATGATTATACACAAACGTTAGTATTTATATGCAAATTGTAACCTGGAAAGCAAAATTTATCAAATTGTAACCAGGAAGCAGAATTTACCAAATTGTAACCATCTTAAATAGATCTTACCAACATATGAAAGCAGAAATTGAAAGAATGCCTCACCCGTATCAGAAAATTGATAATCATTTCTTCCATAGCAGCATTTGGTTTGAATTCTTCATCAGGTTGGCCAGCAGATCCAGGGGTTTCTATGTTGGGGATTGATGAGGCACCACCAGGTGACATGACACAGAGGGGTTGAAGGCCAGCTTCTACTTTAACTCTCTTACTAGGATCTTCAGGGAATGTAGATCCATCCACTGGTCGCTTAATGTCCATGCCAGCAGAACCAGGATTAAATCCATCAGTCATTTGGCTGGAAACATCACCCTCAGTCACCACTTTCATTTCATTTTGCCTCTGCCTTTCCCAACTAACCACCAACCCAGCAAGATCAATGGCAAGGCGCCTGTTTTCTGCTGCAGTATTATACGGCAATCCAAGGCGACTAAGAGAATTCACCATCTGAGGTACAAATTGTGCTCTGCAGCTGTAGAAGAGATCTGAATGACGCACAATGAGCTGGAAAATGTGAATCAAATTAGGTATTGAGTGACCTTCCTCAACAAGGATTTTTTTGGTGTATCTTATCCAAATAGGCATTCGAGATTCCCCAGGAGGCAACCTCTTCGGTAAGGCCGGCATTAGTATATCAAGGGCCTGCTTGACCAACATTTTATTCTCTGGCTGGCAAGTTCTAAGTAGAGCAACAAAAACCTAGATTTTCAAATCCACATTAGTATATTTTCTGTGTCACTGGTGAATACAATGATGAAAATAATGGTTTTACATAATTATCAAGTGAACGAATGCACACACACACAAATGTTTATCTGGGAGCAGAAATGAACTACATGCTAGAAGAATAAACTATTCCAGCACTAATAGATACTTAACTACAGATGACAATTAAAATTATCATAATTACTTACGTGGAAGTTGACTGCACTGTTAAACTACATCACAACACACATTAGGAATTAAAAGTACCAAAAATATGTCGATATTACTCCAACACAGACCAGCAATGAAAATCAAAGAAAACAAGAAATAATCAGCAGCATTTTACAACTGACGCCAAATAACATATTAGTGCAGAACAAGCACAAGATATATTTAAGGAATTTTATTATCTTACTAGCAATAAAATATATTTGGCAGGTTCCTTCATCTTAAGATTTTTTGAAATCTACCGTAGATTTATGATTCTTTTTTTAGTTGGTTTAGGTTTTCTTTTATTTGTGTAAGTTGAACTATGTTTAGTATCCTATTATCGGCCTTAATGTCATTTATTTCTTATCTATCTATTTATTGCATAGGACACAAAAGCAAGTATAATTCCTTGATTTATTGAATCTTGTTGTTATTGTTCAAAATATTTATTTATATATAAATAGGCCTTTACATTATTTTTTTTTCCTAGAGTTGATTACTGAATAAAACTGAAATTAGAGTTTCCAACCTCTATTTCTCCTACTTTTTTTACCATTTCTTCTCTATGTGTCTCTACTTCAGCATTTCTTCTCTTTCTATATTCTGATCTCTCTCTCTCTCTCTCTCTCTCTCTCTCTCTCTCTCTCTACTTCAGCATTTCTTCTCTTTCTATATTCTGATCTCTCTCTTTCTCTCTCTTACATCAAATATATTGCTAAGTATGACAAAAAAATTTAAAACAGGGCTATTATAAATGGATAACAATAAACCAGATATCAAATTTAAAAATACATTCATCCATGCATCTGCTGTGACATCACCTGGAGAATAATCTTTTCAGGGGCCTGATAGGCCTCCAAGAAGTGGCAAACATTGACAAACGCCCATTGCTTACTAGCACTATCTTCCCGTTTGAGATGATTCCAACCAAATTTGATCAATTCTTTCCTATGATGAACTAGATCATTCTGGAGATACTTTAGAAGTAAAGTCGCGAGTTGCAAAAGTTCTATCCTCAATGGCTCATCATATTCAGCAGAGACCTATGGAAAAATAAATAAATAAATAAAAATATTCAAAAACATTGAAAACTGAGTCTAAGACATATTCAAATATTAAGGAATAACATTAAGAGAATCTGAATAGCAGAACTGCAACAAGAATGCAAAATAAATTAATTGTAATGCTACATTTGAGTGATCACCTCTTCTGGAGGATCTAGAAGCTTGTCAACAATCGTTTTTATGATATTTGGATCAACAACCTCCCAACTTTGGCTATTCTGGAAAGCATGAGCTAGCATTGGAAGAATGAGCATTTGCATGACCACCACCAAGTGATCATGAGCAAGTTGTTTAGACTGGAAAAGGTTTAAGAAATGCATGAGAAGTGCTCTCTTCATGTTGGGTGGATAACCTTCTGCAACCTGAAAGGAAGGATGAAGATCTGTTAAAATGGAAACCACATAAACAATAAAACATTAAATGAAAACTAGTGAAACTGAAGTACAGATACCCACAAAATAAATTACCTCAATAATATAAAACTCCTTCAAGAAAGTAAAATCAATACGAGTATGGAACAAGAAGATGGAAAGGATATCAAAAAGAACATTCACTTCCGATTTGTCATGTCGCAAGTAATTCAAGAAGCATTTGACAAGCCATTTGCTTTCTTTCACCTGCAAATGAGAAATCATAATTAGACAAGATTCAAGAACCACATATCAACTGATATATACAAACTCTTTTTACAATTATAAACACAAAAGATAAATAAATAGTGAAAACTCATAGCATAGCGATGAATATTTTCAAATAAATGAAAAAATGATCCTGAATAGTGGCAGAACTTACCTGCACTAAGTTCAGCTCTTGTTCCTTATACAAGCGAGATATTCTGGCAGGTGATTTCCAAAGAAGTATCAAGGTATCAAACACAATACGATTACTTTGCAACCAGCCAGGTATCAATTTGACCAATGTTTTAACAAGTGCAAGGCCCTGAAAATAGGCATCTGATGATGCAGCAGGAGGCGAAGATGGTAAATTAGAACTATCAGGTGGAGGAGCAGGGAGGCCATCATCACCCAACACAGTAGCTGGTGGAGTTAAAGATCCAGGAGTTGATGCATCTGATTTTGGCAGAAATTCAGGGAAGGCACTTGCAAGTATTTTCTGTGGGGACTTTGCAAGTTCATCTCTCAAAGGTTGGCCAGCATCTGATCTTATTATGTACATAAACCTGGATATTGCAAAAGAGAAAAAGGAGGGGATAAAGCAGAGTTATTACTTATTACTAACCTGAGTAATATGTAAACAATTATGCTAGAAACTTCAACCCAACATCTTAAGCTTACCGCCTAAAGTATTTTGGTTCACTCAATCGAGCAAGAAAATAATCAACAGCAAGTGCAGCATATCGATTCAAAAATTTTGTGAGTGGAAGGCGATATGGACTATTAATTTCACTGTAGACTTGTCCCGGAGCGAGAGCCCCTTCTAAATCGATTGTCAAAGTTACAAGTTCATCAAGAAACTTTGATGCAGCTTGGGGAAGCAAGTGAAAAAGTTCAATAATAGCTGCACAGAAAAGAAAAAAACAATGTAACATTGTCAATACATGTATATCTACACAAGTATCAAGCAACTTTGCCTGTAACTAAACATAGATTAGATGCATTACCCGCAGCAATTTTTGGCTCTTCACCAGCTTTCCATGACTTCTGACTCTGAGCAAGTTTTTCTGGTTCTAACCATTTTTTAAGATGCTCTAACAACTTACCACCCAAGGTAACATTAAACCAATTGGACAAAAGTTCAAGCAGGCGGGCCAGACCTTGCAGAAGAGGCATGCTGAGATTCTTGGTATGTGCCAAGTTGACCAATATAGGCCTTAGGCTGTTCTGCAGAAGTTCTTTGGGCATTCTTTGTTGATTAATAACCTGATAAAATGTACTGTATCAGAATGGATAATAAATCCCTTAAAATTGCAAATAAATGGACAACTATATATATCAAAAGACACAGGAAAAAAAAATGAC
Organism: Dipteronia sinensis; assembly: GCA_033220585.1. Lineage (NCBI taxonomy): Eukaryota > Viridiplantae > Streptophyta > Magnoliopsida > Sapindales > Sapindaceae > Dipteronia > Dipteronia sinensis. The sequence goes on along the minus strand of CM065639.1, from coordinate 68,584,227 downwards.
TACTCATTGAATTGGATAATCCATTGTATGATCAATTTACATTATAAAACACGTTCATAATAACTGACGTTTGGTTAACAATGATCATATCCATATACAATTTACAGGTATCAAGTTGAACGGGCATATTCCTCTGAAACTGAATTCTACTATTATCTACGGATAAATGTTCAAAGTTACTTGGAATGAGGTACATGATATGGATATGGTATGCTAGCAAGTTGATATGTGGTATGATGGGCTAGTTCCAGCTGGTTTTTTTATGTATGATGTTATATGAATGCATTAAAAACAGATAAAATTTACAGCTGATAAGCTTGTTCAATGATAAAACTGTACATTATATATAAATATTAATGTCTACATCAATTATACGATGATGATAGAAGCTCAACAAACCTGTCGTAAGCCTTCTTTTGCAACAGCAACAATTTCTGGGGTCCTACATGTCAAAGACTTGAAAAACATGGAAATGATCTTAGCACGCAGATCGGCATGATTTGGTGTTTTGAAGTCCGTCCATGCCATTGTAGTACAGAGTAGCTCAATGCAAGCTGTTCTGAGTTTATTTAAGGATGTAGCCACTTTGGGGTTCATAAACTTCACAACCCACACAGTTTCATCGGCCTCAGCTATTTGCAATGCTTCTTGGAGAAAGTTCACTAATTCTTGAGTCAACTTCAGAAGAGGAGGCCTCAAGGCTAAACAGAAGTTCAAAGCTGTAACTGTTCCAACCTATAAGCCACCCACTAAAGTTAGTGAAGAAAACTGATAAATTACATAAACAACTAACAATTAGAAACAGAAAATACCTGTTGATCAACAGTCCTCGACCGGAGTGGTCGCACTAATAGAGGCTGAATTAAAGGATGATACAAATGCTCAAGCAGCTCAGATACCTCACTGCCAGTCCGACTAGCCAAAAGTGCCAAACATGACTGCACATTCTTTCTCACAATAATAGATGCACTAGGATTGAATAACTCTGATGCAAGAAACTCAACTACTCCTTGAAAGCTTTGCCTGCGGGGCTCACTGTTAGCTTCATCCACATTATTCACCACACGAAGAACCTGAGTTAGAACCTGACTTGTCTCTTCCTGCTCTTTGCTAGCATAAATAGGGAGCTTTTTAAGAACATAAACCAGACCCCGGACAATTCTTACTTGGAAAAGGCACAAAGTCTCAACAGTGACCTTTCCCACCAATGCACCAAGTCCCATAACACCTCCCATCTGTGCTTGCCATGTACTTCCAAAGCAACAATGCAAAAGACGTGGCAGAAGTTGCTCAAAGACTGGTATACGAACACTAGGGGGTGGTGAATATACAGGATTCATTGATGGACTGGATACAATCATAGGCGTGCCTGGGCCTCCTCTTGACATCAGCATGTCAGCATGTTTTGAGCGAGCAAGAAACATTAGCATTTCAGCAAACACATTTAAAGCAGTTAGAGCAGCTTTAGCATGGACCCTATTTTCATCTGTCAGCACATCAACCAAGGCATCTAAAAAAATTAAAGGGTCCAACTCTTTTAGGTTAGAAGTGCCGTTACTTTTTGACCTGGAACTGACGTTTACATTTGATGGACCCCCAAGTCCAGCAGTTGGTATTGAAGCATTAGCTGAAATATTCTCGGTGTGAAATATCATTGCAAAATGGTGGCAAATGTTGACAACAAAATCATCCTTGGGGCCATTGAGATCTGGTTCTGCACTTGCAGCAATAACAGTCATTAACAAAATCTTGAAAACCGACTTCTCAGCCATAAGTTGGGTCTTTGTCTTCACACCTAAGTCAGCCTGCAATTACATTGAGTAAATTATCATTCAGGCTACAGAAAATTTTAGTACAACTCAAAGCTATGCATTTTTTAAAATGATTAGCAACAAAGTCCACAGTAAAATATTACAAAATAAGCCAGGTTAGAGGAAAGGAAAAAAAACACAAACAGACTAAATCAGAGCATGCATGAGACTACAATGCATAGTAAGTACTAGCAAAAATTTCATTGAGACTTTTAGTAAGTATTGGCCCATAACAGTGTATTATGATGACCGGGTATGTCCTATGGAACTGTAATCTCCGGTATGTAAAGGAATATTTAGCAATTTATGTCTTTTGTATTTGTGATACCGTAAGAATAAAACAAGCTGCCAACCCATCCCATGCACTACTAAAAGGAGATGCAAGACATAAAAGTGAAAATATAAGCTAAAAAGTGAGGTGCAAAAGCAAGCAGATATGCTCATTATAATCCTTTCCATAAGAGAAAATGTCTCATTATGCCTGCCACAACAATTAATACACCTTTCAAACTTAAGACAAATAAAAATGTGAGCTGCAAATGCATGCAGATAGTGCACTACAATGTTCACCAAGTCAGTCAAATATACAGCTTTGAGTACAATCCTATATCCAACTAACCTTCATATCAGATGTCTCAGACTTGCACCAAGATGTATCAACTGTAGAAACTAACAAGGATGACAACTGTCTGGGTGTATATCCCTCATCAGTAAAATTTCCAGGCAAATTAAGCTGAGAAACCAAGCAAACACGGATGAATTTTAATGCCTGCTTCCGATAGAAAGCATCCATGCCACAGTCATTATGCATAACAGCTGCTACAGCAAGATTTATGCATCGATCCAGTGGAACCAAAAATGGGGTTGACGGCTCAAATGTAAGAATCAAGCGGAGCCCATGCTCTGGGTTCTCCTTGCATTCAAGAGCAAGGGGCTCCTTGAGAAATCTTCTGTTACGACCACCTAACTTGCCAAGTAATTGCAATGCTTTTCCACCCCAAGGATAGGGTGCAGGCCTCAAGTGAGACCATAAGGCTAAAATCACCTCTGACATTACATTAGCCATACTGGGTTCCAGGAAATCAGGATTCAAACTATCTACCCAAAACTCAAGCGTTCTTAAAGCTAAGCTCACTAGATCATCACTTCCTTTGAGACACAAAACAAGAGGCTTCATCAAACGGGGAAGGTACGGTAACAGTGAGCTTAAGCGTCCAGGCAAGGTCAAGCACAGCTCTAGCAAGAGGTCCCTCATATCTTCCCCCATCGGACCCTCAAGCATTGATAATAGCATATTTAGGCAGGGTTGTAAAATAGGAATCAAGTCACGCAATAAGAGTTCAAATTTGCATCCAGAGAGTGCTCTAAACATTGTACGAAGAAGTTGCAAATATGCAAGAGGCTTTTCGACTTCTGTAGCATTTCTCATGCAAACCTCCATTATAACAGGCACATGAGGTTGCAGTATGCGTTCAAAATCCGAAGGCGCTTTAGCAACAGCACCAAATATATACCGAAAGAGATGCAATACCAGTTTTGCAGCAGGTGAATCCGGATTTTTCAAAACATCAAGTTTACTGTTAACAAAAAAATTAACCAAAACATCCGCAAAAGGCCTATATACTTTAGGGGCTTGCAGTAGGGTGGAAAATATATGGACCAGCTGAGTATTGGAAATCATGCACTCAAAAAGCTCAGGCATACACAATGAGAACATGTCCATGAGATCCCGAGGTTCCATAATAGCCAAAATCTGGGAAAAGAGATTAAGCATATCTCTCTCCTCATCCTTCTCCTTGAAGAGGGCTAAGCAATGTACACCACTCTTTAAAACTCCAGAGGCTTTCCACACCTGCAAAAAGTCCACAAGTCAGAAAATGCTAATCTGCAAAGAGAACCTTATTAGAAGTGATAATCGTATGCATGATACCTCATCTTCTCTCATCCCTTTGAAAGCTTGAGGTGCTGGTAAATTAGATGATGACGAAACAAGCACTTGTTGGGTTCCATGAGTAGAAGGAGAAACCTAAACAAGTGGAAATGTGACATAGTGATCAAGCTACAATGAAGAACTATCAAATTTAGAAAATAAATAAACCTGTGATCGTGGCAAATGTGCATGAGTGATGCTCCAAATAATAGTCTTCATTCCTGAATGCAGCACACCAATAAATTGGTTAGTTTTTGGTATAAACCACTAACACTACATCACAGATTTCATAGAAACTCTACTAATGATTATTTTACAGTGTTTGATAAATGAAAAAATAAGAAACAATGATAAAAGGGATAATTACCCATGACCAAGGTCTTAATCAAATTCTTACAATCACTGACTTCCTTGGAATGTTCCACAGGGACTTGCAAATTTAAAACTGCCTGCAACAAGGCAATATGTCTAGTTTTAGAAAAGCAGGTGCCAAGAAAGATAATTTGGTGCTTTAAGATGGAAAAGGGTACCAATTAGACAAAACAATGGAATCAATGCCACACATAACAGAGCAGTAAAGAACTATGAATTGAATTCCAAATAATTACACTAAAACATTCATATTCTTTTCAGTTTCTTCCCATCTGATGGAGCACCAATCCACTTCCCATACTATAAACTATGCTACTATTTTTATTTTTATTTTAATAAAAATGGTTGTATTGAACAACTAGATTTACAAGAGGGGAGAGCAAGCTGTCCTAAACAATAAAAGAAGGAAACATCTTCCAACAATAAAAAAACCATACAAAAGCCACGAAAAAATCTCTAAGCAAGAGCAAAAACAGACCCTTTCAAGCTAGAGCAGCTTCCCAATTAAGGTTGATAAAGAAGAGAGAAACTTATTTAAAAACAGAAGAAACTGAAGCCCAGAAGTGAATCCTATCCCACAAGCAAATATATTCTCCTGTTTCATTCACAAAAACTATGTTCTTATCGTCCAAACAACCCAAAGAAGAGCCATTGTGGCACACCTCCAAAGAGTTTTAGCTTTGCTACCTCCCCCAAACACAACAAAAAACTCACCTAGAATATCTCTACAATGAAGAAGCAGGGGCCCATTAAGATGGACAGCTTTAAAAAGCTTATTCCATAGGCTGGAAGCAATAGGACGATGGAGAAAAAGATGATCTATGCTCTCAAAATTCCTTTTGCACATGATACACCACTAAGGATGCAACCACATCCTAGGTCTTCTCCTTTGTATCATGTCATTGGTATTTAATTTCCCATGACATATGATCTAAGCTACTATAAATAGTCATATTAATTCAGCGATAAACCACGGTACTTCAGGAATAGTGTTTAATATTTTGACATATTAATTCAAGAATCTAAAATACTAATGCTCAAAAATACTTAATCCTGAAGGCCTGTTGGTCAGAACTGTTGTCACAATTGCAGCAATGCAATTTGTGAGATTCAATGAAGTGGTAATTGCTTTGTTTTTGTTTACCTTTTATTTTATAAAAAAATACATTTTCTTACAGAAAGAAAGAAATAGATATGTACCAACCTTTAGCATATAACTTCTAGACTTGCACCGAACAATGGTCAAGAACTTCAGAATAACCAAATACTTTAGGAAACTGATTCTTAAAATGGTTTACCAAAAAAACTAAACATTATATATCGCGTAACTATAAAAATTTATAAAGCACAAGTGACCAGAAAATATTGACCAACTGTATAACTTGAACTCCATTTCCTCAAGCAATAACACATCAGTCATTCCAATAACATCATATCTATGATAAATTAACGTACACGAATCAAAGCAGATAAACCATACTAAATAACCGATGTATAAATAATATAATATATGCTTTAATATTGTAAAGAAAATAGAAAAAGGAGAGAATAAAAGAGTAAGCAATTAATAAAAGCATTTCCGAATCTCAAACATATCAGAATGTTCATACATACAACAATTAACAAAACAAGAATTTGCTAGAAGTCTAGAACCACCTGCACGGGGAGTTCAAGCTTTGACCTCAAATTAGCATGACTTTTTCCCTCCTCACCCTCCTCCAACAGCTACACCAGAAAGAAAATATATATGTCAGCAAACAGGGAAACTAAACCCAATAAAAAGCCAAGGCCAACAGAGAAGTTCCTCAGAAATGGATTGAGGGGGGAAAATATAGTCAAACACACATAATCCGAGGTATCTTCTAAACATAAAAATACAAACAGCTTGATCGATAACCTACAAATCACAAACCACATAATAACTGTTAACTAACTGAAAGGGCCACAAAAAGTTTACTTTAATTAATATACATTCACTTTTCGAGCAACATAAAGTTTCAATACTATAGCTTTAGCCCTTAAGACCAAAAGCTTAGCAGAGCTTCACAAGTGGAAACAGGAGCTCTAATGAAACACAAGCTCTATCATAAAGAAGTATTAGCAGAATAATAAAAAATAAAAACTTAATATTCAAAATGTGAAGGGGATACAAAAGAGCTATTATCCAAACAAATAAGCAGATATGCATGTTTGTAATTCTATTTTGCACTGCCAAGTTGCCGATTGTCTTAGACTATGCCGGGATTTGCCAATGCTTACTCAATATATATAAAGCCACAAAAAGAAATATGCCATTTTTATTTTAAAATGTAGTAAAATGGACAGCATCTCTCACAGAAAAGAGGGTAATTAATACATAAAGATAAATCCGCTAAAAAGATTAAGCTGATCATTGGTAATATGTCTCAATACAAACTGCACACGAGCTCCAGAAAACATGACACGTTAACAGAAAAGCAAACCATAAACACTTTGCTCACTAAAATGCCTAACCATGTACAGGGTCACCTTATTAGGCTGGTTCAACTAGGGCCACACTGTATGGCAAGTGCTCCACAAGAAATAAATCATCGAAGACACAGTTAAGCTACTTACAAGAAGTAAATTCTTTAAGAGTAAAACAAGGTCATGCAATTCACCAGAAATAAATTCCTTCTAAAATAGCTCAAGGATCAAGATTGAATAAAAATCATGTATCGCTACATGATAAATTTAAGGCAAGTATCAATACAGTCCAAATGGAAGTTCATATATCAATGACAGATTACCTGTGGAATGGTACGCTTGAAGGTACTGAATTTCCCAACAAAAGCATCCAATATACGACCCTAGAGGAAAACAGGTGTCACTCCTAGATAAATGTAATAAAGATTCATGGGTTTTACAAGTCAAAGATTATCTCACACCAATCAGTTTGAAGCTCATACCAATAGAATCCGTGCTTCATCCATAGATTGCTGGTCTACACCTTTCTCAAAAATTGGCTCAACCTATAACTCAAAGAAGCCTTACATGAATTTGAGTCCAAAGTGAACCATATGATATAGAACTATTTAAGAATAAAGTTAGTATATTCACCAGGTTCAACATCAGCCGAGCACAAGTAGTATGAATACTGAGTGACAATGAAGCATCATGCATGTTACTTGAGAACAAATAGATGATCCGTGATAACTGCAGCACAAGAATACAAGTTTGTCAGCATTATGATACTAAAAAGCAATAACTATGTTGATAAAACACTTTTGCCAGCAAAAGATCACAATTGAGTACTTAAATATTCAGCATAAACAATTGAAAAATAGAAGACAAGCAAGAAGATAGAAAATCATAAGAGGCCGCAGAAATGGCACACCATCAACATAGTTTCAAAATCAAACAATTAAGCAGTCCACACTATATACATTCCAATAGTTTTGATTGGCACGAGACTCAAAAGCACATGGAAACTGAACAAAGAGTATTTTGGGTCACATTCCAAGTCTTCTTGAGATGTTAAAGAGAGATAGAAGGTCAGTAATTATACTCCCGAATTCATGTGTTGTGCAAGATATGTGATAACCACGTCACATCAATACGAAAATTAACCCAAGGACAAAACACACACACAAACCACAATAACAATACAAAACTTGTGACAAAAGCATAAAATAAAAATGAAACCAGAACGCCACCATCCATCACGTAAGACAATGCTAATGTCTTAATCATGACCACAAGGAAAACAGACAAGAAAATGCCATTTAAAAGAAGAAAACAAAAGTTTCATAAAAAGCAACACCTGTGATAAAGAGAGATCTCCTCGAACATGGTGGACAATCTCTGCCAGTAAACTGTAAGCCAATGGCCTTAAAGTCTCGAAACATGCCCGCCCAGTTCCAACAAGAACCCTAAAATGGATTATTCAAAAGTATAAGATGTAAACTGAGAAATAAGCACACCACAAACCAATTCCAGTAATATAATTCATTTCAATAATAGTATAAATTTTAACAATATATTTTTGGCAAGAATTTGCATGACCTTCAAAGTCACAATTGTGGGCTGTGCAGTGATTTGGGATCAATTGCAGAACAAACTAAAACATTGAAATTTACTCTTCAATAGGAATTGAGTTCGGGCAAATTAAGCAAACCTTTATTTTTGTTATAAAGATGCACCAAGAATTCTTTACCAGACATTTTCTTATATTTCTTTAGGAAATGCTTACCAGAGACGGAGGAATGTTCCCTAGATATTGACAACTAAAAAGGCCACATTCACAACAAATGATGTGCACATTTCTAGTTATTAAAACTGTAAAATAATATTCAGGATTTATTATATTGGACTGCATAATACAAATACATAAGTTTAGCATTTTTCTTTTCCTCCATTTTGGCAGCTTAGTTATCATTGCTATTAGTTAATAATCCTAGCACCATATAGAGGTTACAGTATTCTTGCCCATGCTTGCATTTGACAAACAACATTTCACATCGTATCTTAACAGTTTGACGTTTACCTCTCTTCCAGCAGTGTGTCAATCAGCGGAAATAAGCCCCTCTTAAAATCTGTCCCTAAAACATGTTTTAATGCTACTAACAATTCCTGCATCCAACATCCTCATATATTAAAATTTGAGTATCAAGGGAGTAAAAGGGCCAAGCTGAGAGCAAATTAAAAGACAAGACAACATTACCTTTCTAATAGAAACAGAGTCAGAACATGTAACCAGCAAATTTACAATGCTTTTGCATATGCTTTCTTCGTGAGGCCTGATATAATCAGCAAAACTCTTCAACAGATAGGTTAAAAAAGAAACCGTCTGCAACAATGAAGAAAGAAGATCAGTAAACAATCCATTCAGAAGATTTAAAGAAAAAAATTTATGAATACATACAGCTAGAATTCTAGTATATCTATTGCTATTTCTCACTTCATGGGCATAGCTAGTGATTAATGTTAGTAACCATCAGACCTATAAGCTTAAGCCGAGGCCCAACAATAGTATTTAAGCACTCTAACAATTAAACCTTAGATAGCATCTTATATCCGGTGGCTTTCTAGATTACCCTACCTTCCAAGTAGCAGCCTTAAGTGATTAGTCAAGAATACATTTCTCTTTACATACCCATAGCATCTTATATCCAGTGGCTTTCTAGATTACCCTACCTTCCAGGTAGGCAGCCTTATGTGATTAGTCAAAAATACATTTCTCCTTACATACCCAAACACCCCACTTTCGTGAAAAACCACCCCTTTGCCTCTATCACAGATGGCATATGAGTTTATATCCTAATGACAGACTGAATGCCAGGGGATTCTCCATTAATTCAAAAAAAAAAAAAAAAAATTGACAAGATAGCAACAAAGGGAGAAGTTGAGAACTATCAACTATACATATAAACTTAGGCGGATTCGATTAGGAAGTCCCTCAAACACAGCCTTGCTAAAAACATGATATTTAGGTCCAATGCTTAGTAAAAATAGCACAGATTCTGAGGTAACTGATACAATCTTAAAATCTTAATATTTCAAGTGAAATAAACAATTTTCACCAGCCATACTCAGTCTAGATGTGCAAACAACCTAGCTGTACTCTTATCTATTTACGCATCACCTCATTCAGAAATTTTGGTGTTCTCCATAGGAAAGCTGTAATAAATGACATCAATAACAAAATACTCACCTTAACCTGTGCACCTTTAAGCTCAATAAAGTGACCCTTCAAATGGGGAGGAACCTTTTCAGGCCCCGGAACAGATATAGCAGCAACCATCAACGGCAACAAGTGAGGAATATTGGTTTGAACAAGCCGGCTGTACAACTGAAATAAAAACATGACCACGAGTGGAGACTCCGTTATTATCTTGAATGACCGGGTACTTGGATTAAGCTGCCCTGTCCCAACGTATGCAGTGCCAGTAATCCCCTGGTCTGAAGAAGTGTCCATAGGCTTAATAACATCTTCCATCCCCACAGCTCCATTCTCAAAGAAATGATTAACTGTCACTCTAAAGTTCTGGTAAATTTTGCATACAAAGTCTAAGAATGGTTGAACCTCAGTTTCTAATGTAGGCCTAAAATTCCTAAGGAGATCGAAGATAATACGAATACAAATCAGGCCATTCTCTTCATTATCAGTGGTTAAAACCTGCATTGCAACCTTCAAGAGATCCTGAACAAAGGGACGAAGAACTTCACTGTGAGGGAGACGATTGAGGATCTCTACAACTATGTTTCTCAGCTTGTGCTCAGGATTGTCCGTGAACTGTGGCTTTGTGATTTTTAAGAGAATCACTGAGAATGCCAAGAAGTAGCATTTGAGGAAATTCAAGTATTCAGCCGTGTGGGCAATCTCTAAACTGTCCCTAACCTCCATCGCCATCTGTAACCTCGTCTGAATCTCTGTTTCAAAAACCCAATAGACAAACCAGAATCACATATCAAATCGTAACATAACCCAAAATCAAATTACATGTTGGATTCAAAAACTAAACAAAAAGCAGAAACACATCTTCAACTCATATTGCAAATTCGAAACATTAACACATGAAACAGGCCAATTTACAACACAAAGCAGAAGCACATGTTAAACTCGTATTTGTACATTCAAAACATTAAACCACAAAACAGAAACTACAATTCAGTAACTATAATTCGGTAACTATAATCTGGTCAATTTACAACACCTTTAATTTGACTAATCAAACCAAAATACAGTCTACATGGTTTGCATTCATTTTGATTGTATACGGTGTCTCATTGATAATCTCATACTTGCACGTTCGAAACATTAAACCACAAAACAGAACTGTAATCCATCTACTACAATCCAATATAAATTCGACTAATCAAACCACAATACAGCTTACACAGTTTGCATTTATTATAATCATTCATTTCGATAGTAAACGGTGATCCGATAATAAGCTCATATTCAGACATTCGAAATACTATACCACGAAATAGAACTACAATTCAGCTACAATAATCTTGCAAAATTTAGAACACCGTCTTAAATTTTACTAATCAACCCACAATCCAGCTTCCATAGTTCCGCATTCATTAAATCATGCATTTCGATGGTAAATGTTATTTCATAGATAAACTCATATTCAAACATTATACCACGGAAAACGAAACTTCAATTCAGCTACTATATAATCCAGCCAAATTTAAAACACCTTAAATTCAACTGATGAAACCACAATCATGCCTACACAGTTCGCAACTCCACATTCACTATAACCATTCATTTTTATACTGTAAACAGTGCTTCATTACGTCTCTAGTTCAGTTCAATTTCACTTGACCAGAACCACAAACAAAAACAGTAAATTTTCCGTCAAAAAAAAAAACAATTTTCCTTCACTTTCTCGCTCAAAAAAAAACAATGTAATGCAAAATAGATATAGATATAGAGATTACGGAGTTCAGGTTCGACGAGATGGCGAGAGTGCTGCTCGAAGTTCTGAATAGGACTCATGTTTTCTTTGTCGCGGACTCAAAAAACTAAAAAAAACAAAAAAAAAAAAACTTGTGTAGCTCTTCGTCTTCGTCTTCTTCTTCGCGCTTTCGACGAACAAAGAAAAAGAAAAAAAATAACCTTTACATGTCACCTTTTTCTCTCAGTCACTACAAGCAAAACGCTCGAAGGACGGATTCTTCTTGCTGTTGTTGTTGTAGTTCGGTTTCACGGTGGCTTCGAGTGAGTGAGTGAGTGAGTGATTGAAGTGATTCTACGCGACAGTGATTTGAATTCGAGATGTTAGGGTTTTTTTTTAAATTACGTAACCATTTAGAGAGAGACAACGTGTTGTAGAAGAAGAAAACCAACGCAACTTTTCGGTCTCTGTATCTCTCGCTCTCTCTCTCGGGTCTACTTGGATTCGGAGTCGAGTGAAGTTTATATACGCGATTGGAAAATTTTTGGCTGACGTGGCCCGGAGATCGAAATACGTCGAGTCAACCTATACTCGACCAGCGCAGGCGCGTCTCGACTGTCTAGTCTCCATAAGATTTCAATTTTGTTTTTAATAAGCTTATTAGATTAAAATCAAAACTATTTTTTTTTGTTTAAACGAAATCTTTGATGAAAAATTGGAATTGAATCTTCCTTTTGGGTTCCTGAAAATAATTAAAATAAAATAAAACTAATAAAATCTTTTTAAAATATATATATATGAGAATCGTATAATGATAGTGAAATTCGGTCGCCGTAGATGTCAGACCACACAAGTCGGTTAATAGTTGCATGTATGGAACGGTCAACAATTAATTATTTGATTAGTCACGAGGTGTCGCTGAGCGGTTTTGAGGTCAATACTCTTCTCAACAAATAGTTATTTTTCACGTTGAAAGTTTTAGCTATCTACAAGGCAAAAAAACCGTTAGGAGCGTCAGTCGATGACCGGTGTGTTTGTTTGCCCTACCTCGAGTAAGGTTTTACAAGAAAACACAGAAGTTGTCAAATGAGTTGTTGGTTCCAGCAAGTGGCATTGTGGCAACAGAAGTCGCCAAGGGCATGGTAACCTTGTACAACAACAAGATTCAGTAGAAATTCTTCATATTTTAAATTAATTTCCATGAATTATACATTCTGTTTTATCAAAATCCATCCAGAGATTAGCCCTTCTTTTTTTCAAGAGACATGTAGACCGTTGTTGTCCGACCATATGTGACTCGTTAGGAGAAGTATTGGTAACATTAGTACCAAACTACCAACGGATACGGATTCATTACTATCGATACCAAGTTCCATCTCTTCGTCTGTGTATCATTGTAGCTAAAATCAAAATGAACATATATTGCCGTATGTGACTAATGTGAGTGACAATATAAGAGTAATGATTTTATCTATTTATGTTTTCAAGTTTATGTTTGATAAAAATAACATTTGTGTCGAAAATTAGTTTGTCATTGCTTTTCAATTTAATGATGGTGTTTATTTGATTTGGTTATGGGAAAAAAATTCATTCAAAGCTGTGCTTGATTAGAGTGATTTGATCATTCACTGTGTCTTCATCAAGCACCATTTTGTCCACGCAAGATTCAATAGCAGTGATAATTGCAGAAACACATCAACAGGATTAAATATAATTTGCAATTATCTCCCTGTTAAATGAGCACATACCATGAAAGCAAACATATAACTAAATCATGCACTTTCTCAAGACGAAAAGCTTGTGCTATTAGTACTGTAGTAGTGTCAAGATTGAGTCTGTTTTCTTCTGTTAGCTGTTACCTGAGGCATTGGAAGCGGATCGCGTTCCTCTTTTTAAAGCATTTTGTTTGTTAGTTTCTGATTCATATGCTTCTTATGACCAAGCAAAGGTTTAAGGCTAATCAAGAGGCGATAATGCAGAGCTAGAGAAGGGGAACAAAGCAGGAGCTTTTTTATGCATGCTTCTAGTAGTATCTACACTAAACGAACGCCCATCGATAAAGTATAAATGAACCAGATCAGTATTCAACACTTCAACTACAGAACTCATAAAACGACTCAAAGATAGAGAATATGCCATTCTACAACAATTCCTCCCTTGTCGAAATTCATATGTAAAGAAGTGGAAATGGAAGTCTTGGGAGAAAAATGCGTATCAATCATATTGCTCGATCAAACATGATGAGCCATGGCTTAAGATCATGAAATCCATGTATAAAACTTAAACAGATCCAGATGTATTGCATATCAAACATATCCATGGCCTCCAATATTTTAGCATCAACTTTAACATTCTTGATTAAATTTTGACAGTAACATTACTCTTGTTTACGACTACAGGGTGCTCATCCAATTGGGACCTACACATAATAGTCCCAACGATTAGTGAGGCTTTCCTTCATATAATTTACAACAGAAACAACTGACAAGAGTAGAGGCAGCTTCAAAGGAACCTAAGCTAATCCGGTGGTTTTGATCACTAGCTCAAACCATTTAAATGGCAAAACAGGCCAATGACAAGTAACCTTCTAGATTGTATCAACTTGAGATTTTATACTTGGAACATCAACTAAATTTAGCTCAAACAGATACGTACTCCATAGAAACTCAAGTTAACTTGGCTCACTTTCAGCTCTGGCTAGACAGGTCAATATTTGCAGAGCTGCTATTCCAGCTTTATAACAATTAATAAGGTTGGAAATTTGGAACTTGGAAGGTTGTGTTTCGAAAACATAATAAAAATACATCAAGCCTGATGATAAACCATGTATATGAAACATCAAAAAGTTTTGACATGACCATAAGTGAAACGAACAGTGCAACATTTATCTATCAAAATTCACTCCAACATGGAAATTAGCACCATACAGAAATTGTAAACAAAATTTTACAACTCTCAAAGAAAACAATTGAAACACAAACCATAAAACAGTCAATGTCGTCTAAATGGTAAAATTGCATCAAACATACATATCAAAGCAATCCAGCATCATCAAAGAATACAAAAATTGAAACAATTGAAACACAAACCATAAAACAGTCAATTGTCATATAAATGGTAAATTTCGCTTCAAACACACATATCAAAGTAATCCAGCATCATCAAAGAATACAAACATTGGTTTATCCTATACAAACTCAATAAAATCAAAGTTTCTCTTACATCAAACAAGCAATTGATCCATGAACTTACTTCGAAGATGAATCGTGACCTTTAGACTCTTTCTTAGGATGGATTGCTTCAATAAGGGCCTCGACCTCTTCCTTCACTCTTTCAAACACATTCGGCCCTTTCACTTTGTCTATCGGAGTGTCCTCGTGGATGTCACTGCTAGTCCCATGCGTTTCTTTGGTATGGTGTGGCGATTTCTGAGAGTGAAATACTGCATCAGTCTCTTCCTTAGCTCTCTCAAATATGTTAGGTGCTTTTGCATCTTTTTCTTCCACAAATACACAAAAACATACAATAACAAGGTAAGACTTAAGTTTTATATATATGGAAAACATAAACCCAATACTCAATTTAAAATCACTAGCTATCACAGTAAACAACTAAAAAAAACTCATTTTCATTGATCAAAAGATGACATTTTTCACTTGTGCCTGCACTAAAAGATTGAACTTTTCAAGTTCTATGCATGAAATAAAAAGTACCCACTAAAAGGGATTGTTTTTAATGAAGATTAGAACAATAATTATCATTTTCATGCATAATATATCTTTCAAATGAAACTACATATATATTTTCAGATAATTTAGAGGAAAAAACAATTATTCAATATCTAAACAGAACTGACTCTACCTCAAATACACATAGCAGGAAGAAGATGAAATGTAAAAAAAAAAGAAAAAAAAAATACCTGATGAGTCTGGTTTTCGTTCAGCCATTGAAAGTTTCTGCAATTTTTTTTGGGTCTGATTCAGAATTTGCATTTGCTTGAAATCTTCAAACCCCGGTTTGGTGTCACGTGCAGGTCACGTGGAGATTATGCGAAAGTAGGCTAATCTCGTGAAGGCAAGAAACTTGGGCTTTTTTCTTGGCCCATGTATATATATATATATGTATAATTATATTATTCTCTTTTTCTTCTTCTCACAATTTAGATTTGCAACTAGAGTTCTACGGTTAGATATGTTATTTTATTTTATTTTTTTAGGATTTTTTTTTTTTTTTGCAAATTCTGTTGACACCCATTTGGTATATTTCAGATTTTGTATTCTAAATTCTCATGATTCAAACCTAGGTTGTATATTGTTAACGGTGATTGGCTTTCACGAATCCATTGTCACTTTTTTTTTAATGTTGTTTAGGTCTTAATTTCAAGTTAGTTTCCGCCTTCAATTCAATTTGATATATTTTGTATGAGTACCGTGATGATTTTTATTTTATTTTATTTTCTGTGTTTTGGATTTTTATATTTAGATCATTTATAATATATGATTTTTTTTTTACAATAAGGATTTATGATTTTTAGTAGTATGTAAAATTGTTCTATTTGAATTAATTGTTTTAATATCACTTTCAATTAATTTGGTTTGTAAAAATTGTGGTCTAATGAACCTAGGTTTAAAATATGGGTAAAAAAATTGGGGTCAACATTTTACCAAAAAAACGAAAGGTTAAAAAATATCCGGATCAAAATTCGGAGCCAAATCTAAGTCAAAATATGTGTAATGACAATGCAGGTCAAATCACAGGTTTGGATAAAACCCTTATTTTTGCAGGTCAGATTCTAACCCTACCCGCATGCATAAATGGCTGATATGGGCAGGGTTTAAGCCCTTTAAAATTTTTGAGGGCTTGGGCCCAGCCCTAAATAATCATTATAAAAATTTATAGAAAAAATAAATTTTAACAGTACCACCATTTACCTCCAATATTAATCTTTTTTTTAAAAAAAAAATATTAAATCAATTTTATTTTTCTTTATTCTGTCTAAAAAAGAAATCAGTTTTTTTTATTTGATTAAAATTTACCTTTTTTTTCACGCACAACTAAATACAACGGTGCTCAATTCAACAGCTTCATAAATACGCATGTGTGAATAAATCAAACCCATCGCCACAACAATTCTCCAACCACCACCACAAATCTGCCCGTTCGATTTCTTGTCTCCAACGGTTCTTTTTCTTGTCTCTCACGCTTTCTTTATTAATTATCGAAGAGGAGGCCTTCCCTAGTTCCCTGGTCACGTTTTTGAACCGCAATTCTTGTTTTTGTCCGCAATTCATCATCATATCTTCTCTAGTGCATCGCCTTCACCTAAGGTATCACACCATTCTTGTTCTTGTTCTTCTTCTTTTCTTTTCTTTTTTTCTTCAGTTTACGATTTGTATTGTTTTTTATGATGGTTTGTAATCCTTGATTGTGTGTTTTTTCTTTTTTCTTTTTTCTTTTTTTGATATTTGTTTTTGTTCAATTTTATCTTGTTTGCAATTAGGGTTTTCTGGGTTTTTTTGTTTATGTTTACATTTTAATTGCTCAATTTTTGATCTTGTTATGGTTTACTATCGATTCTTAATTCCTAATTCAGATCTCTATTAATTCTTTAAATCGACGGTCATGTGAAATTTAGAAAAAGAAAATCAAGAATTGTGAAATTTTGATCTTACATGATGATTATCTGTGACTTTTCTTTGCTGTGATCTTTGTTGAATTTATTTTAGTGGTGATGCTATGTTTGATTACTGTTTAACTATCACTATTTAGTTGCAGTGGCTTTCTATTGTTATAATTTTTTCTTTTGTGTTGTGATTTTTTGTTTAGTGATAGGCAGATATGAAGCTTAAAGAGTTGAAAATATCATTATGGATAATTGGATATTGTATTTCTGTTGCATTTTTCTCATGGTATACAGTTTCCCTTTCATAATGCTTACCCATATATTCGTCTGAGCGCAATGATCTCTGTGAGTAGGAAGATAGTTCTGCCTCTCCCTTTGCTTATCGTGAATTTTGCATTCTTTTGATTGCTGTTATGTTCATCGGTCTTACTATTGTTTGTCTAGTTTTGTAATCACTGCTAATTTTGATACCTTACTGCTGCACATTCATATATGCATAGTCAATAGACAATAGCCAAACCTTGGATACATTAATGCAACAATTACTTGATGTTGATCTGGTTTTTAGTTATTATGTATTGAGTGTGTGAAACATTTGCAAGAGTTTGTTTCCCCTTTCTTAGTTTTATGAATCCTAGCATCAAATTATTCCCAAATTTTCTCTCATTGCCATGGACCTGTTGCATCTAATCTCCCCCAGGCTCTATCAACTGGTCTTTATTTCTGGCACAGAACATGGACTAGCGCTTGCAGCAGTGACATCTGTTCGAAATCATGAGTTTTCCCTTTCTAATTATTCACCCTCATATGTTTAACTGATCTTGGTTGATGATATGTTTGATATATTTTTAATGTAGTTTCTGGTGTCTTGATGCTTAGTAGCCTATTCAATTTGTAGTTTTTGTTTTCTATGTTGACCGAATCTTTTTGTAGAAAACTACATATCTTGCTTTGACCTATAGTCTAGGCATTTTCTTTGTTGGATTTTGTAACCTGTTCTTTTCAATCCAATTTGATAACATCTTCAATTCAGGCATGCTTGTCTTGTACAGAAATAGGCAAAACTTCAAGGCAATGAGATTGCATGTCGTTTTGCTTTTACTTACAGATTATTTCGTTACAGTGGTATTTACTGACCATGTCTTTCTAGGAATCAAGTTCCCACACATATATAAATTGATCAAGACATCAAAGAGTTGAGGATTTGAATTTATCATTCAACACTGCATGCAAGGCGAGAATATTATAATATTACCTGATTTCTCTTTTTGGTTTGTTTCTCTGTTTACCATTCTTGAGACCAAATATCATGAATTGTTGAGGACTTTGGTTTGTCGAATTATTTCACAATAAGTTGGTAATTAGTTGTTAGGATCATTATTTTTGTTCACAATGACCATTGGTATATCATGTGAGATGTCTGGAAATATGCTCCACCTCCATTTAGTATTTATTTCTTCTCCGAATTTGACAAAAAAAATGCCATGCCTCCTGTTTTCATTTCTTTTAATTTGCTTAGGCAGACACTGTCAGGTAGGTAGGTAAGTAATGGTACATATGATGGTAAAAGGTACAATTATTGCATTTACAAATGTTATGCACCCTTTGAGCACCCAGTAAGAAAATTGATAAGACATATTCGTGCATGACATGTCTTTCTTCAAATGGGTTAGTAAACTTATCAGGAAGAAACATGATTCCTCTTTTATTGATTACTATCTTTCTAAGCATATCAACAACATTAAGCTACACAGGTATCTACTTAACCAAGTAGTGCTACATTTATGGATAAGATGCATCAAAAGTTGATGACATCTTGATACAAGATTGTAAGAACTCATCACTTTTGCTTTTAAGAGTTAAATCCCTCGGTTATAGAGAGTACAATGTCCCTCAGTTATTGAGTGTATATTGTCCCTCGATTATAATATTACACCGCCCCACGCTTATAAGATTACATTGTTCCTTGGTTATTAGAGTGAGTATACTGTCCCTCGTTTATAAGAGTGATTTGTCACTCAGTAAATTTAAATGAGTGAGTTTACTACAATCATGTCCAATTAAAAACAGTCCTTCGGTTATAAGAGTACACTGTCTCTCGGTTATTAAGTATACATTATCCCCCGGTTATAAGATTACACTGACTTTCGGTAATAAGAGTACATTGTCCCTCTATTGTAAGAGTGATTTTTCACTGGGTTAAATTTGAATGAGTGATTTTACTACAATCACCTACTGTCGGAAAATAATGTTCATCGTTATAAGAGTACATTATCCCTTGGTTATAAAAGAACATTTTCCCTTGGTAATATAGAGTACATTATCCCTCGGTTATAATAATACACTGTCCCTTGGTTATTAAGTGTACACCGTTCCTTGATTATAAGAGTACATTGTCCATCGGTTATAAGATTACATTGTCCATCGGTTATAATAGTACATTGTCCCTCAGTTATTAAGTATACAATGTTCCTCGGTTAAAAAGTGTACATTGACCCCTCGGTAATAATATTACATTGTTCATCGGTTATAAGAGTACATTGCCCCTCGGTTATAAATGTGATTTATCCCTTGGTTAAATTTGAATGTGTGATTTTACTACAATCACTTCTTATCAGATAAAACTGGCCCTCGGTTATAGAAGTACATTTTCTCTTGGTTATGAAAGCATATTGTCCATCGGTTATACAAAGTACATTGTCCCTCGGTTATACAAAGTACATTGTCCCTCGGTTATAAGAGTACACTATCCATCGGTTATTGAGTGTACACTTTCCTTCAATTATTAAATGTACATTGTTCCTCGATTATAAAAGTACATTGTCCCCCGGTTATTAGAGTACACCGTCCCTCGGTTATTTAGTGTACATTGTCCATCGGTTATAATAGTACATTGTCCCTCGGTTATTAAGTGTACATTGTCCCTCGATTATAAATGTGTTTTATCTCTCGGTTAAATTTGAATGAGTGATTTTACTACATTCACTTCTTGTCGGATAAAATCGTCTCTCGGTTATAGGAGTACATTTTCCCTTGGTTATGAAAGCATATTGTACATCAGTAATAGAAAGTACATTGTCCATCGTCCATCAGTTATAAGAGTACATTATCCCTCGGTTATCGAGTGTACACTTTCCTTCGATTATTGAGTGTATACCTTCCCTCGGTTATAAGATTATATTGTCCTTCAGTTACAAGAGTATCTTGTCTCTCGGTTATGAGAGTGATTTGTTCATCGGTTAAATTTGAATGAGTGGTTTTATTACAATCACCTCCTGTCGGAAAACATTGTCATGCGGTTATAAGAGTACATTGTCCCTCGGTTATATAGTGTAATATATTCATCGTTTATAAGAGTACAATGTCCTTCGGTTATAAAAGTGATTTGTTCATCAGTTAAATTTGATCGAGTGATTTTACTTGATCATTTCTAGTCCAAAAAACAAATTATCCCTTGGTTATAAGAATACATTGTCTTTCGGTTATAGAGAATGCACTATCACTGTCCATCGATTATAAGAGTACAATGTCCCTTGGTTATTAAGTGTACACTTCCCCTCGGTTATAAGAGTAGATTGCCTTAGGTTATAAGAGTACACAATGTCTTGGTTATATATGGGTACACTATCCCTCAGTTATTGAGTGTACGCCGTCTCTCGGTTATAAGAGTTCAATGTCCTTCAGTTATAAGATTACACCGACTCCCGGTAATAAAAGTACATTATCCCTATGTTATAAGAGTGATTTTTCACTCGGTTAAATTTGAATGAGTGATTTTACTACAATCACCTCCTATCAGAAAATATTGGCCCACAGTTATAAGAATACACCCCCTTGGTTATAAGAGAACATTGTCCCTCAGTTATAGATAGTACACTATCTCTCAGTTATAAGAGAACACTGTCCTTCGGTTATATAAAGTACAATGTCCCTCGGTTATAAGAGTACATTGTCCCATTATTATTGAGTGTACATTGTTCCTCGGTTATAAAGGTACATTGTCCCTCAGTTATTGAGTGTATATTGCCCCTTGGTTATAGAGAGTTCATTGTCCCTCGGTTATAGATTATTGAGTGTACATTGTTCCTCGGTTATAAGAGTACATTGTCCTTCGGTTATAAGACTACAATGTCCCTTGGTTATTTAGTGTACAATGTTCCTCGGTTAGGAGTGTACATTGCCTCTCGGTTATGAGAGTACATTGTCCCTTGGTTATTGAGTGTACATTCTCTCAGTTGTAAGAATATACTGACCATTAGTTATATAAGTACAGTGTCTCTCGATTATAAGAGTGATTTGTCCCTCTTTTAAATTTAAATAAGTGATTTTACTACAATCACCTCTTGTTGAATAAAATTGTTCATTGGTTATAAGAATACATTTTCCATTGGTTATGAAAGCATATTGTCCCTCAGTTATAGAAATTACATTGTCACTCGGTTATAAGAGTACAATATTCCTCGGTTATTAAGTGTACATTTTTCCTCGGTTATAAGATTACACTGTCATTCGGTTATAAGAGTACGCTGTCTCTCGGTTATAAAAGCAATTTATCCATCGGTTAAATTTGAATGAGTGGCTTTATTACAATCAATGCCTGTCGGAAAACAATGTCTCGTGGTTATAAGAGTTCAATGTCCCTCAGTTATAAAAGTATATTGTCCCTCGGTTATAAGTCAGTTATTAAGTTTACTATATTCCTCGTTTATAAAAGTACAATTCCCCTCAGTTATAAGAATGAGTTGTCCATCAGTTTAATTTGAGTAAGTGATTTTACTTTAATAACCTTTAGTCGAAAAACACTGTCCATTGATTATAAGAGTACAATTTCTCTCGGTTATAAAGAGTACACTGTCACTGTCCATTGATTATAATAACACATTGTCCATCGGTTATTCAGTGTTCAATGTCCCTCAGTGATATATAGGTACATTATCCATTGGTTATTGAGTGTACACATTGTCTTTCGTTTATAAGAGTACATTGTCCATATGTTATTGAGTGTACACAATCTCTCAGTTGTAAGATTACATTGACCCTTGGTAATAAAAGTAATTTGTCCTTCGGTTATAAGAGTGATTTTTCACTCGGTTAAATTTGAATGAATGATTTTACTACAACCACCTCCAGTCGGAAAATAGTCCCTCGGTTATAAAAATACGTTGTCTCTTGGTTATAAAAGAACATTGTCCCTCGGTTATAGAGAGTACACTCTCGGTTATTTAGTGTACATTGTTCCTCGGTTATAAGAGTACATTGTCTATCAGTGTTCATTGTTCCTAGGTTATTGAGTGTACACTGTTCTTCGGTTATTGAGTGTACATTGTCTTTCGTTTATAATAGTACAATATCCCTTGGTTATAAAAGCACATTATCCCTCGATTATTGAGTGTATAATGTCCATCAGCTGCAAGAGTACACTGACCATCAGTTGCAAGTATTTTGTCCCTTGGATAAATTTGAATGAGTAATTTTAATACAATCACCTCTTGTCATATAAAATTGTCCCTCAGTTATAGGAGTATATTGTTCTTCGGTTATAAAAAGTACAATGTCCTTCGATTATAAGAGTACATTATCCCTCGATTATTGCGTATACATTCTCCCTTGGCTATAAGATTACATTGTTCTTCGATTATAAAAGTACGATGTCTTTCTGTTATAAAAGTGATTTGTCCAGCGGTTAAATTTGAATAAGTGGTTTTATTACAATCACCTCCTGTTGAAAAACATTGTCCCGCGGTTATAAGAGTACATTGTCCCTCGATTATTAAGTGTACTATATTCCTCGTTTACAATAGTACAATGTCCCTCAGGTATAAGAGTGATTTTTCCATCGGTTAAATTTGAATGAGTGATTTTACTCCAATCACCTTTAGTCAAAAAAACATTTTTCCCTTGGTTATAAAAGATATTGTCCCTCGATTATATTGAGTACACTATCGATGTCCATCGATTATAAGAATACATTATCCCTAGGTTATTTAGTGTACACTGTCCATCAGTTATAAGATTACATTGCCCTCAGTTATAAGAGTATTCAGTGTCTCGGTTATGTATGAATACAATATCTTTTGGTTATAAGAGTACATTGTCCCTTAAATGTAAAGGTACTCTGACCATTGGTTATAAAATTACACAGTCCCTCGGTTAAATTCTATAGAGTGATTTTAATACAATCACCTTCAATCGGAAAACACTATCCATCGGTTATAAGAGTTCGATGTCCCTCGGTTAAAAGAGTGATTTGTCCCTCAGTTAAATTTGAATGAATGATTTTACTACAATCACCTCATATGGGAAAACATTGTCCCTCGATTATAACAGTACAATATCCATCCGTTATAGAAAGTACATTATCCCTCCGTCCCTCGGTTATAAAAGTACAATATCCCTCAGTCATAATAGTGATTTTTCTCTCAGTTAAATTTGAATGAGTGGTTTTACTACAATCACCTCTTGTCGGAAAACATTGTCCCTCAATTTTCAAAGTACATTGTCTTTCAGTTATATATGAATACATTATCCCTCGGTTATAAGAATACATTGTCCATCGGTTATTGAGTGTACATTGTCCCTCAATTAGAGTGATTTGTTCCTCGGTTAAATTTGAAATGATTTTACTTCAATCACCTCCAGTCAGAAAATAGTGTCCATCGATTATAATGTCCCTCGGTTATAAGTGTGATTTGTCTTTCGATTATATTTAAATAAGTGATTTTAATACAATCACCTCCAGTCGAAAAACACCGTCCTCAGTTATAAAAGTACACTATCCCTCGGTGATTTTTCGCTCGGATAAATTTGAATGAGTATTTTACTATAATCACCTCTTGTCGAAAATCATTGCCCCTCAGTTTTAGGAGTGCAATATCCCTCAGTTATAAGATTACATTGGCTAGCGGTTATATAAAGTACATTGCCCCTCAGTTATAAGAGTGATTTGTCCCTCAGTTAAATTTGAATCGGTGATTTTACTTCAATCAGTTGTAGTCGGAAAACATTGTCCATCGGTTATAAGATTACATTGTCCCTTGATTATAAGAGTACATTGTCTCTTGGTAATAGAAAAGTATATTGTCCCTTGGTTATAATAGTAATATATCCATCGGTTAGAAGAGTACACTGTCCATCGGTTATTGAGTGTCCATTGTCCATCGGTTATAAAAGTACACTGTCTCTCGGTTCCAAGAGTACACATCATCACATAAGTGTCATATAAAAAGTAATAGGAAAACAATAGACATCTCTAATCATATAGAAGTAGATATTTATTTACTATTTTTTATCTCTAATCATATATAAACTTCATCAATAAATAAAATAACTCTTTTTTAAGATAGCAATAGATATTTACAAGTTTTTTTTTATGTTTTCAATTTTTATTTTATTTTTCAAATGCGTTTTTCTGTTTTCTTAAGGATCTTGAACACCAATTTTTTTTTTAAATTGTTTTTTTTTTATCTTCATTGGAGATCGACCATTTTTTTATGTTTTTTAAAAGGAACATTTTTATTAAAAAAAAACGAGAAATGACCAAAAAAAAATACTATTAGAGCAATTAAATTTGACAAAGTTTTGATAAGTAGTATGCATCTGTCGATAATCAAACCTCAAGTTTTGACAAGATGTAATATGTGCATGTTTGTTGCCATGTATTGTATTTTATTAGACAATTAGAATATTTTAAACTTTTTAAAAATTGTACTAAAATAATAAAATAAAGTGTTTGTTATCTGATTATATTGCATTAGTTTAATACATTTTAATTACTTCATACTACAAACTTTGTATTAACTAATACATAATATTTGATGGTATTATATTGTATTGTATTGGAAAAAACCAATAACTTTTCTTGTTTATTTCTTCTCAACAAATGAAATTTTGATGAGGAGATGTGTTATGCTATATTGCTATTAATTTTTTGATAATTTCAAAATTATATTGGAAACATTTATTTTATTTATAAAAAATCTTTATTTAATTTTTTTTATCAATGAAAATAAATAATTATTTATTTATTCATTGTAAAAAATATTTTAAATAAATTATTAACTAAAATTTAAAAATATTATATGTTTGTAATATAATGCAATACAATCATATATAAAATATTAAATAATCTAATGGAATATAATGCAGTATGTCATTAAACACTTGTTTGAACCCTAAATGAATTAGGTATTCAAATCCATTAATTCAGGATAATAGGCAACAACAAAAAAATCGGTCTAATTAATTCAGTTTGATTTAGTTTTAAAAAAACTTAGGGTTCGTCATGTAAGCATTTTTCATTTGCTGATTTTCGAAAATAAAAACGAAAATGAAAATAGTGTTTTTGGTTTCAATTTCGAAATCCGAAAACGCGTCTGGTAGCATATGATAAAAGCTGGATTCTGAAAATGAAAACAGAAAAAACACGTCTGGTAGATTAACCGGAAAATATCAAAAATCGTAATTTTCCTATTATTTTTTCTTTTTTAATTTTTAATTTTTTTGTTGTTGTTGTAGACTTTTGATTTGAGTTAACATATATATATATATATATATATATATGTATTCTTAGGTTGTTAATATAATTTCTTTAGAATATGTTTTATTTAGTTGTTTAATGAAGATATAATCAGTCATTATATATGAATATATCCAGTTCTCTTTTCTAGTATAAGGCAAATAGAAATGTAGAAGGAGCATAACCCAAACACAACCAGAACCCAGAAATTCAATTCAATGTAGGAGGAGTAGAACCCAGAATTCAAATCACAAATCAAAATCAAACCTTAGCGACAAGAACTTCACTCAATCTCAAATGCAAAGCATCACGACAACTTTTTACTGATTTCAGCAAAGTATTGCACTCATTCAATCTACACATTATCAACGAAAAGAAAGCAAGCGAAAATAATCAACAACATGTAAAATAAGCTTAATTGTTAAGGAATATTAATTCAATTAAACAAATAATACATGTAATTGACACAAACTGCACAAATAGAAGCGCGATTCGAATTCTAGCAAATGGCGCAGCAGCTGCTTCTTCTGTTCATCT
The DNA here is from genome assembly GCA_033220585.1 of Dipteronia sinensis. Taxonomy (NCBI): domain Eukaryota; kingdom Viridiplantae; phylum Streptophyta; class Magnoliopsida; order Sapindales; family Sapindaceae; genus Dipteronia; species Dipteronia sinensis. Next base: position 68,558,069 of record CM065639.1, on the reverse strand, counting down.
TCTGCTTTATCATTAACAAACCAATCAATTATTTCTACTTGTAATCGCTCCATAAATTTGAATGGAAGTGAAAGATTTGATTTTTTTTTCAAAGAGAATTTACCGAGAGTGCAAAGGAGTGGGGCTGGAGCTGAAACCGATAATGGAAGATCACCGGAAAATCATGATATAACCGAAAGAAGTGGAATCGGGATGGGCAGAAGACGACGGTGACCAGCTGAAGAAGAGCAGATTGGCGGCGAAGAAGGAACAAATCGGTGGGCCGCTTGGAGGAGTAAATCGGCGGATCGATCGCTTGAAGAGTTGACTCGATACGGTGGCGATTCATGACTGAACAAATCGGCGTCGCGGAGGTGGCTCACCTTCTCCAGACTTGGAGGAGCAGATCGAAATTGAAGAAGAAAAAGAAGACGACTGACGAAGAACCGGCGGCGAAGACGACAACGAACAGCGGGCGACGAAGACCGAGGACGAGCTGAAGAAGAAGAAGACCAGATCAGGCGGCGGCCAGCTGAAGAACAAGAGATACCAGATCGGGAAGAGAGAAGATGAAGATGGGAAGAGAAGGTGAGGGAGAAAGAAATGCTGCACGTTGGAGAGAAAAAAAGATAAAAAAAAGTTGTTAATTTTTTTGAAAAACAAAAAAAAAGGAAAAACAACTTTCAAATGTTTTTCAAATTTTTCACATTTAACACTAATTGTGTTTTTCAATTTTTTTTTGTTTTTCGAAAATAAAATGAAAAACAGTTAACAAACGCGATTTTGAAATCGTTTTTGGAAAACAAAAACGAAAAAAAAAACAGCTGTAGGAGAAGACCTATTGAATCGGTTTAGGTTTTAAACTCGTAAATCACCTACATAAAATAGGTTTTCTCAGCTATTCTCGTCTCTCATTTCTCTGCTAACCGCCTCCATTTCTTTGAGAATTTTTCTCATTCCTCATCTCTTTGCTCTCATTGACCCTCTCGACACTGTCGACACAACATGCCTTCTGTCGCTAGTCGATTCTAGTCGTCGCCATTAACATATCATGTTCCAGTCATCAGCGAAGCTTCTTCTCATTGTTAGATTTGTAATTGGAATTTTATAGTTAGATATTTGTTTTTGACGGGCTTTTTTGTTTTCAAATCCTGATGACACCCATTTGGTATATTTTAGGATTTTATGTTCCAAATTCTCATGATTCGAACCTAGGTTGCAGATTGTTGATGGTAATATGCTTTCACGGATCCATTTGTCACTTCCTTTTTAGTGTTGCTCACATCCTGCTTTCAAATTAGTTTCCGTCTTCAATTCAACTTGATATTTTTTGACGAAGCGCTGGTAGCACCATGATGATTTTTTTTTTTCCATTGTGTTTTGAATTTTTAGATTTGGGTTATTTATGATTTTTGTTTTTTAGGAGTATGTAAAAATTGTTCTATTTGAATTAAGTTGTAAAAATTGTTCTAATAGAATTTTTAATTAATTTGGTTTGCAAAAATTGTGGTTCAACAACTTTTGGCCAATGAATCCAAGTTAAAAATATGGGTAAAAAAATATTTTTTTTAAATCCGGGTCAAAATTCAGGAATCAAAAATCGGATCCATACCCGGGAGAAAATAGTTGTAACAGACTAACAGTACGGGTCAAATTTCAAGTTTGGGTAAAACCTTTACTTTTAAGGGTCGGGTTTCAGCCCTACCCGCAAGCATAAATGAATGATTGATATGGGTGGGGTGTAGGCTCTTTGAAATTTTTGAAAGCTTTTTGATGGCTTGAGTCCGTGCGGGCTTTGGCTCTCAAATTGCCAACCCTATATTGGAGTTATCTTAAATATATATATATATATATATATATATATATATCATAAATTTTCAAGTCAGTACGCACTGATATAACTTCATCGGTGCGTTGGATGTTGAATATTAAATTTATATACTTTGACTCAAAGTGTATGCACTTGTCAAAACTTCTTCATAATCGGTGGTCCACATGTAACGCACTGATATAAGTTATATCAGTACACACCGGGTAGAAAAGGACTGTATATATATATATATATATATATATATAATGGTCCGCATCTAACGCACTGATGAAGTTATATCAGTACGTATTGACTTGAAAATTTATATATATATATATATATATATATATATATATATATATGAGATATTGGACTAGACTATTTGCTTAGTCCCTCCCTTCCCTTCAATAATCTTATAATTAGTCTATTTTATTTAAACTATAATTATTATATTTTACGCAATAAAAAATGTATTTTGAGCATTTTTTTTTCTTATGTTATGAACTAAAATGCTAAAAAAGAAGCAAAATAACAATAATCAGTGAATGACCAACTAGCAGCGATTATATATAGAATGTGTCTACACATGGCAAAAAAAGAAAAGGATTCAATTAGGGTTCAAGATTGTTGATTGCTCTCATAAGATATGGATTTTGAATCCTCTTATGAATATCTACGTAGCCTTTTGTAGGGACGGCCTTGGGAATGGGTCTAGAGGGAGTGCCCGCCCCAGGTCCCTCAGGGTGCGTTTGGTACGCGGGACGGGACGGGACAAGGTGGGACAACTTGTTCTTGTCCCACGTTTGGCGCGACCTTAGCATGGGACAGGACGGGACAAGGTGGGACAAAAATCACAAAAAATTGTCCCACCCAAGACCCTAGGACAACTTGTCCCATGGCATGGGACAAGTGTCAAAAAGACCAATTTACCCTTTAAATGTTCAAATAATTACAAACATATTTAATATATTATATATTATTATATATAATTTTATAATATATATAATATTATATATGTAATTATAATTTATATAAATTATTATATATAATAATAATATATTTAATATATTATATATAATTTTATAATATATATAATATTATATATGTAATTATAACAAGGAGGGCACTCTGGTCATTTGAATCTCTTGTCCTGTCCTGTCCCAGTCATACCAAACGTATAACAGTACAGTCCACAGTTCTGTCCCATGTATTCCAAACACGTCATGGAACAACTGTCCTGTCCTGTCCAGTCCTGTCCTGTCCAGTCCCGTCCAGTCCCGTCCCCGTACCAAACGCACCCTCATGTTTAAGGGTTCAAAATATATGATGTGAGTTTTTACTATAGGTTAAATTGTAAAAAAAAATCTAAAAAAAAAGCTCAAATAATACCAAAAATAATATTAGAACCTGGTCAAATTTGTTTTATTCTAATACAAAACCCAATTTTTTAAAGTTTCATATTTTCCTATTACCTATTATATATATTATTCATTTCTTCTCCATCCATCAAAAACAAAAAAAAGGGCAACCGGAGACATAAAAATCATGAATTTTTTAATTTTTATTTTTATTTTGGGATGAAATGTGGATGATTTCATTGGTATGAGGCCCATTTTTTAGATTTCGCCAAATGGGGCTTCGGAATCGGGACCGGCACTAGCCTTTTGATCGCTAATAAAAATGATTGTTGTTCGGTTCAGGTTCTGATTCTACTGTTTCGGTCCTAGTTTTTTGGTTCCAATTTTTTTTTATATTACATACTAACTATTGAGATGACCCTGTTTTTCATAAAATTAATTGCAAAATTGCCCTAAATGTATCCTATCCATATCCCAAAACACTCTATTTGGTGTGTCCGACATGTTTCCGTGCAGACATCAAACACTTGCATTCTGAAAATTTTGAAGTGTTCATGCTTCCTTGCTGACGAGCTGAGGTTCGTAACTTACTAACTTTAATATATTTTTTTTAATTAATCATGTCAAATCTCTTTAAAATACAAATAAGACTTATTAATTAACATCATGCCACTATAAAACATATATATAACATTATAACCATTTCAACAAAAAAAAACATATATAAAGTATTTTAATATTTATTTTTAAAATTTCTCAATTATTTATTTATTATTAGATTGAAAATTAACGACTATAAATTAATATTTTGTACAGTTATTTTTTGTTTGACAGAATATTTTGTATGACTATTAATAATGTATAGTTGTGTAAAAGTAAAAAATAAAAATATAATGTATAGAATAACCCATTTGTATATTTTAAATTAATTAAATATTAAATCAAATCATGAAAATTAAATAAATAAGTGGCTGGAACCGGCGGTTTCAGAACCGGAATCAAACCGCCGGTTCCAGTTTTGGTTTTTTTCCTACGATCACGGTTCGGTTCCACGGTTTAAACCGAACCGCAGTCATATCTAATCGCTAACCAGGTCCAGGATTTGTAAATTATAAAAAAAAATGGGATCATTTACAATATCAACCTAATCATGAACTAAAATATAATGACAAAACCACCTATGGAAGTCACTCATGCTAAATGACCAAAATACCCTTTACTTATACCAAAAAGACCACCAACTTTCTCACACCTATGAATAGCTCTCAACAACAACAAATTGTATCTTAACAGTTACAGTTCTATCAAAATGTCCAACGTCTCTGCCTCTGATGTAAGTTTCTGATCTCTACAGTTCTTGCAATTATAGTCCGTATTGTTTATTTATTTTTATTTATCTAATGATTCAGCAACATAGATTTTGATTTGAATTCTGTCGTCTTCAAGTGAAAGTTGCAATTACAATGGAGTGTAATCTAAGATTATTAGCTGCTAACTGAATGTGAGAGATGGGTTTCTTTTTGTTTTCTCTGTTTTTATGTATGTTGCTTGGTTGCCTAGAAAATGTAGGAAAAAATAGAGGAAATTGAAATGCATTTGTGTTTTATAAGATTTGGGATTGATTTTTCTCATATGATTGAATATTGTCACTTTTGTTTGTGTTGTGTTAGAGATTTTATTTTCTTGGTAACCACACATAGATTAAAATCATAAATGACTTGAATTCGTAATGTAAGTTATCTCTATGATTTATTCTTCGATTTATTTGTATATATATAGTCTTTTTGTCCTCGGTGTGCACTGATGTTATAAAAATATATGATTTAATTTATCTATTTCCATTGAGTGTCTATAACATGTTTGTTAAATTAAATCAAAGAAATTTTCAGTCTTTCACTAATATTAATCTGTAGAATCATCATTCGGTAATGATTTTGGTAATGTATGCTATGAATTACGTGAAATTTACTTGGTTTAGTAATTGTTCATACAAATTATACGGTGGATTCAATTACTCTTGTGTAATCTGAATTCTCTTGATTATAGTGCAATGACTTTGTACAACTTAGAACCATCCGTCAGGTTACAAGTCGAAAATGTGGAGGATTGCTTTTGATTGCATAAGTTAAGCTGCAAAATCTACATTGTGGATTGATTTTGTGGGGTTGTAGAGCTCTGATAATGAGGTTTCTTTCGATGTTTCATAGAATTGCTGCCCTTCTGTGAAGAACTTTCTTCTTCTAGATTCCGAAGGGAAGCGTGTAGCAGTCAGGTATTACTCGGATGATTGGCCAACAAATGTCGCCAAGTTAGCCTTCGAGAAAAATGTGTTCATCAAGACGATTAAGTCAAATGCTCGGATGGAAGGTATGCTGCCTAAATATTGTAGAACTATGTCTTGTATAATCTAAACATGATTGTAACTTTAAAAGGTCGAGTGTTTGGAGACCTATCCGCATTCCAGGTTTTGCCCGTAAACCATGTGTTTGTCTATGTCATATAGAGCTTTCCCCGGTGGAGTTTCGTAATTGCATTTAAGTAGCCCAATCCATTTCTCTTGCATGCCTCGGGCTTATTGCCCTGAATGTGGAAATGTAATTAGATAGTTTAGCACACCCCTGCAGGTCACACGATTCATATTTTGTCGAGTACTACGTTTCCCCTGATTTTGCTTGCCTCGGAAGAGGTCTTGTATCGTATCCCACTCCATTATTCCATGAGCACATATAGGTTCAGACACACATGTAATATGTTTGTGCAATATTTTGAAATTACAGTTAATCGTGTGTATTGTAACATAGTTTTCACAACCCATATGCAGCGGATATCACAATTTTAGATGACAACATTATCATCTATAAGTTCGTTCAGGACCTGCACTTCTTTGTGACCGGAAGTGTCAAAGAAAACGAACTCCTTTTATCTTCTGTACTTCAGGGATTCTTTGATGCGGTCACCCTTCTCCTCAGGTATTTCTGGTCACCTCTCCAACCTTGGTTTCTTGATAGCGATCATAAAATTGTTACTCTTTTTTTTTTCCATGTAGGAACAATGTTGACAAAAGGGAGGCTCTCGAGAACCTAGATCTTATCTTCTTATGCCTCGATGAGATTGTCGATCGAGGGTATGCAATTTGATTCCCAAACTCGTATACATTTATGTTGCGATGATCATTTTGAAATTGTTTAAAGAGAAGATAAGTATGAGTTTTTTTCTCATTACGTACTGAATTTAACAAAGTCAATGCGAAGCTTATGAGCATAAATGTTGACTAAGTTAAAGTAAATGAATCTAGTGCCTTATAGTCGAGAAACCGATAATCGATTTTATAACGTGAAATGACCGAAACATTAAAGCAAAAGTATCTCGATGTTTGGAAGAGAATCTAGATCCACTTTACTCCCTAGCCATTGGTTCTTTATTTTACTCTTTTCTAATTCTACCACCATATTGTATGGAAAATACCAACCCCACTTTAGAACAACCTATTAGCTGATTTCTTATCAACAAAACATCAAGATTTGGTAATAATTTACTATGATTTGTTTTTCTGCTACCAGATTCTGGTCTGAATTGTCCCATTATTAATTATTTATATTGTTTATCTTTATAATTTTGGCAGGATCATAATTGAAACAGATGCCAGTGTCATTGCAGGAAAAGTAGCAATCCAAACCATGGATGCGACTGGTGCACCTTTGGCTGAACAGGTGATTTTATAAACAAATTAGATACATAAATTATTGCTGCTAATTACATTAAAGTGAGATGTGAAGATCATGAAATTATTAATCATCAAGTTCTTGAAAAAAATTGTCAATGGATTAGGACACACTAGCAACAACAGCACTCACTAGCCCCCCACTGTCACTCAATAACCCACTTAAAATACAGGACGGGATCTGAATGATTTCGGATTTCATCAGAATTATCTATCCCTTTAAATTTGTCAAAACCCTCTTGATGAATTCTACAATAGAACATGTATATTCGTATGGTTAAAATGCAGGCGAAACTGGATGATTCCGGAGTTCATTACTTTAAATTTGTCGAACCCCTCTCGAGTAAATCACACCAATAGGTTCATTTTTTAGCTTTTTACTCGTCAATGGCTAGAGAAACTTTCCTTGATGAATTGAAATCTGAAATGATATTAAGAGAGTTTGAAACGATAAAATCCAAACATCTGCATCTGATAATTTTTACACCATCTGAGTTTTCTTAGTTTTTATTTTATTGAAATATACATAACAGGATACTGATGATTTTGACAACATTATTCCTATATATTGCAGTCACTTACTCAGGCATTGGCTACAGCAAGAGAACATTTGACAAGATCACTTTTGAAATGATCAATCTGTTTGGACTCTTCATTTTTTATCTGTTGAGTTTACATGACATCAGTGTTTAATTTTAATTCATTTTAGTTAATTTTTGTTGAGGTTATTGATTAATAAATTTCATTTAATTAGATTACAAGAAAACTTTGGTTGCTTTAATATTACAAAATCTATGAAGGGGTTTAGTTTATATAAGTTTGATTCGTAATTCAAATATGATTCGAAAGTTATTAGTGGATGTATAATCTCGAAAATTAGTTCAAAATCCAAAAGCAAAACAAGGGTTGTGTGCAATTGTATCCAATTCATTTCTCATAACTCGAAATCATATCTTGATTTACAATAACTGTTTTAATCATCGTAGGAGTTGTAATGAACTTCAATCATATTTTCTTTGAAAATAATTCATCGTTGAACATATTAAATCATGACCATTATCAAACTTTAACGGTTCTCTCAATAATGACCTTAGCTTTTCAAGTATCATCTCCTCTCCTCTGAATCGTTAGATTTCAATCTAATGAATATTTTCAGTCAAGATTTAAAAAAATCATGTTTATTCTCCAAGGCCATGTTTGTTGGGTTTGAAAATTATATAGCACCTTTTTTAGGGTGCATTTTAAACTATCACTATTTTAATAACTTGAATTTAAATGACACATTTTATGGTGGATTGACAAAAATACCTCCCACAGTAACATTCCTCACCATTTTGGTTTTTTTTTTTTCAAAATCCTCCGTCAATGGAGGTTAAAATCGATCCTCCAATGGAGGTCAATTAAGAAGATGAAAAAACAAATTGGAAAAAAAACATTAGAGGTCATTTTCGAGATATTTCAAGCATTTTCGAGACGTTTGGTAATTTTTAAGACTTTATGGACAAAAATGAAATTTTTGAAACTTTTCATTTTTGCCTAAAAAGAAGTCTCATAAAATTTTATTTGTACCTATAAAGTCTCAAAAATCACCGAAAAGTCTCAAAAAATTTCATTTTTACCCAGAAAGTCTCGGAAATGTTTGAAAAGTCTCAGAAATACATGAAAAGTCTCTAAATATCTTAAAAGTCTCGAAAAATACATGAAAAGTCACGAAAAATACATGAAAAGTCTGGAAAAAGTATGAAAAATCTCGAAAAATACCTAAAAAGTCTCGAAAAATACATGAAAAGTTTCGGAATTTTTTTTTTCCAAAAAATAAGATTTTCCAATTTTCTTCTTCTTCTTCTTCTTCTTCATCTTCTTCATCGACCTCCAATGGAGATCAATTTTGACATCTATTAAAAGTCGATTTTGACCTCCATGGAGGTCGAACAGACTTCTAACGGAAGGTCGAATGACTTTAACCTCCATTGGAGGTCGACTTCAACCCTCATTAAAGGTTGATTTCGACCTCCAATGGAAGTCGAACCGACCTCCATTGGAGTTCTGTTAAACAGACATCTATGAAGAAGATGAAAGAATATATATATATATTGAAAAGTAAATAAAAAAAATAAAATAAAGTAAATGTAGTTTTGGAAGTTACTTACTTTGGTTTTCAACCTCTGTTGAAGGTCGATTTCGACCTCCAATGGAGGTCTATTAAACATACCTCTATGAAGAAGATAAAAGAATAAAATCAAAAAAAGGAAAACTGAAAAGTAAATAAAAAAATAGTAAGGGTATTTTTTGAAGTCACTTACTTTTGTGCCTTTAAAACGTAAGTTATTAAAGTGTTGATAGTCTTGAAACACAAACGTAAAAAAGTGACAAAAACCCATATTTCCTCCATGTTTATTAGTATATTTGTACAGTATTAGAGATTTAAAATGTATTAGAATAATACAATACAATGTTTGGTTTGTTTAACATTGTTCACCGTATTGTATTAACTAGTACATTTTATTTAGTCTAATACATTGGATGTCGTATTAGCTAATATATTTTAATCTAATACAGTGGACGTCGTATTAGATCATACGGAGGATAGATGTTGTATTATTTAATACAATAAAATACAGTTTAATACACAAATATCACCAAACTCAAAATTGTATAAGAATAATACCGTCAAATCCAATACAATTCCGGCACAATATAATACGGGCTCGTTTGGCACACTGTCTTGTATTATATTGGATTGTACTAAATTGGATTGAATTGAATTATACCGTATTATTTTTATACAATTTTATATTTATTGATATTTTATATTATACTGTATTATGTTATATTAATTAATACAATATCTTCCCTCTATATTAGTTAATACGATATTCACCATATTAAATCAATTAAAATGTATTAGATAATATAATACAGTAAACGATGCAAAACAAACCAAACGTAATAATGTATTATACTAATACATTTTAAATTCATAATAGCGTGTTTTTCTACGTCAAAAAACAAAATCAAGTTTTTTTCCGGAAGAGTCAAAAAGACAAATATGCAACGTGTGGAAGAAGGGACAAAAAAAAGGTCAATAAATCTGACGGTGCAGAGGCGTGTTTTTCAGTAGAAGATTCCTCGTAACTTTGATGAAAAACTGTGGCCCCCACCCACTACCTCTTATCCAATTTTATTGGTCAGGTCTGGTCTGTCCCATATTCTTTTTTTACAAAAAAGAATTTTATCGATTTGAAAATTCCCTCTTCTTGTATTCAATTTTGTTCAATTATCGGTAGAGGTGGGCATCCATCGGATCATTTTAAATTTCGATCAAACCAATAAAAAATCAATATTTATCGGTTTTTGAAAAAATGAATCAATCCAATAAAATTAAAATTTGTCAACCGATCAAAAACTAACGGAACTGGATCGGTTCGATTTTTAAGTTTTAGGTTTATTAGGTCAAATTACTATTACTACACATTTTTTACATGTTTAATCAATTTAGCCCAGATTTGACTAAATTAATTTATAGGCTTAAAATAAATTTCATTATGAGCTTAACCAAACTGATTTTACTAGGTGAAAATAATATATTTTTTTAAAAAAAAGAGACTTTCACCATTAATATTTAAAAATGTAAAGACCGTGAATGCATGGAAAATTAGGTTATATATATATATATGTTGGATTTTAATTCGGTTTTTCGGTTCGAGATAGCGAACCGAAAACCGGACTGTGATATTCGGTTTTCATAAAATTGAACCGAACTGAACCGGTCAGTATAAGAAAACCGAACTGAACACGTCAAACCATAATAAAATTATCTTAAAATAGAAAAATATGCAACCATACACACGATGTCTACAATTGCCATCAACACACCATTTTTTTTTTTAATTATATCAATTTCATTTTAAATATTGCTTTTTTTGATATTGTTAAATATTAATCAATTATAAGTTGCATATCAATTTTTTGTTGAACAGCTGTACACTTTTTTTTTTATCTATATTGATTTATGGGTTTGAAGTTCGAATTATATTTCACAAATAAAAAACAAGTGTGATGAGACATTCCTTTATATTATGAAATAAGTTATATAGATTATATCTATTTTTATAAGTACATCTATGTCTAAAATTTAAAAAATAAATATTATTATAAGCACCCATCATAATACCAATAGTATCCTTATTGAAATAAATATATTCATTTTAATACATATTATTTATAAACACTTTTAAATTTTTATCACACCCAATTTATATATATAAAAAATCATATTATTTTTAGAATCAAATCCTCATTTTAATGATGGTCCAATTTATTTTTGGAAATATTTTGAATGGAGGAGTCTTATAAAAGGGAATATGTGGAACCGTATATAGAGTCGAGAGATTTTCAATATGGAATTATTTTATTTATACAGTTATCTTAAAAAAAAAATTCTTATTGATATCTACAACTATTTCAAAAAAAAACTTGTTGATATTTACAAGTATGCTAAAAAAAAATTGTTTATTGATAGAGTTCATAACTATATATAAAAGAAAGACAAAAACAATATGATAATCATGTGATGATGAGAAGGTTTGATATTTAAAATAAAATTAGTGTTTATCATAAAAATTAGGGTTTATCGTAAGCTTTTTTTTTGTTGAAATGTTAGTTTTTTTAATAAATAAATATAATTAAAGATATGAATGTAATTAATAAATATATATAGTATTTAGTTTATTTTTAATTAAAATAACATGTTCTTATTTATAAATTTTTATCGAAATATTTTTATAATTAATTTTTTAATAAATATAAATATATTAATAAATTTTATAAATATCAATATCGAAAGAAAAAAAAGTCGCTAACTGTATTGACTTGTGGAGCACTGTTTATATATATATATATAAAAAAATTCAAAGCCTAAAATCATGGCGGCCTAATTGCATGAATTTCCATGCAAGTTGGCAGAGAAATCCTTTTGAGAAAATTTTATAAGTTGATACTTGCCTGGAAATTTCCCACTTTGAAATTAAAGTTGATGTTGACAAACTGAAATCAACAACTCATTGCACATCCATATGTTTACCTAGAAACTTCTCAAATTTTATATAATTGGTCGGCAAATAATTTAATATTATTAACATTAATATCAATGGTATATATAAAGACTAATTTTCACTCTGTATATGTAGATTTTATTTCATTTTATATGGATACCAATTTATTTTATATGGATGTTAATTTAAATCTCATATGAAAAAAACATGTGCAATATCTGCACTTGATAAATTGTGCGAGAACTTTATATATATATATATATATATATTATAGAGTAATTTTCTAATGATGACCTTTTATATTTCACACTTTAAACACTTTGATGAAATTGTATGGAATATATTGAATTTTGATTTGATTTTTTGTATGGACAGTGAAAACATTAAAATACATTTATGGAAAAAAAAAATAAAAAATCGGATGCAAGAACTAATTTTTTCTGAATTTTTTGAAGATAAAACATTTAAAAATAGGGAAATATAAGAAAAAATAGTTCTCAAATCAAAAAAAAAAATTCAAAATTTTACCAAGTGTGTATTTTAATTTTCTTATGATACATACACAAAAATCTCATCGAAAAACATTTGATTACATGCAATTTCATCAAAAGTGTCTGAAGTGTGTATTGTAAAAGTCCCAATTGAAAAATTACTCATAGATTATATACTTTTTTTTTATAAAATATATAATTCAAAATTATTTATAAATGGGTTAAAAACGATTATAATATATATATATGTATTTATTTATTTTATTTTACCAAAGTGGATAAAAATAATAATTTTTGAAGAATTTTACGTAAAATCATCGACTTGTAAAATTACAAGTGAAGTCATGCTCTCATATATATGTCCGGTTAATAGGACAATTAAATTAATTATTGATGAATTGAATCAAAATCTAATGTTTATTTTTTATTTTTTAAAAGACTTTATTGCAACTATGCAAATCACGCACCGTCACGAAAACACTAAAACAAAATGTCATGATTCATACTTTCATATATGGTCAAAAAGTTAAGATTGGTATTAGTTAAAAAATAATAAAAATTAAACTAGCTAGTGACTAATTATGCCACTAATAAAATGTCATATTGATTATTAACTTTTTCTACGAATAATTAAAGTCATGTACTTTTTTTTAATAACTTAACAAAGTTTAACTTTTCTAATATTTCGAAACCCATAATTGATTTGGTCTTCCAAAAGTTAAAATCACACTAACCTACATTTTGTTAATAACAATTATTAATTAATGTATAGTTTTATAATTTAGTACACTTTATATTTATTTATTTAATTAATTAATTCGGAGGTTTATAGAAGATAAGATTAAGATCATGATGTGGTGCTAGTCAACCACTTCATTTTGTTTGTTAATGATTCAATTATTGTTGTTTGGTCATGTCACTATTGAAAATATAGTCAATTTTTTTTTATAAACAAAATGAACTTATAAAATAACTTGTAAATTGGCATGTTGTTAAGATATTAATCATTAAATATCCTCATAAAACAACAAATACGAAGATTAATCAATTCGATGAAACTGTTTGAATTTATTAAGTCTAATGATATATATTATTGAAAACAAATATAATAAAACCATGCAATACTTTGTAAAATTAAATTATGCCACATTGTTATAGATTTTATTTTTACTTTATACATCAAACTTAATTAATATATTAAATTGTTACTCGTAGGTCATAAATACAACATTTTAAGTGAGCAATGTTACATCTTACATTTATACGTAAACAAATAATAATATTTTCAAATAGTTAAAAAATATTTTTTGATAAAACATTCAGTTGATATAGATAAAAATATTTTAGGAATTAAAATAATGTTCATAATATTAGTTGTCTAAGATTTTGATTTTGATTTTGATTTTTTTTTAAACTTGAAATTTAAGAAATATATATATATAATAGTAAGAACAAAAACTCTATTTTTTTATTGGAAAGATCTTCACTCAAAAACATGCTTTTTATTATTATTTCAATGATAAAACATGGTTATATATATATATATAAAATATCTTCAAATATATTATATATATATATATATATATATATAACCGTTCAGATACAGGGATTTTGGTACATTTTTTCGTACATGATCTCAATTGACACCGGTGTAAAATGTGAATTTTGTTTTTCATTTTACATTGGTGACGATTGAGATCTCGTATAAAAACGTGTAGGGACATGATCATTATGTATAATCTTTTAGGGACAAAAATGAGAAAAAAAGAAGAAGACAATTAATCAAATTAAGTAAAGATTAGTTATGTGTCCACATAAATATATAAATATATATATATTTTGGTATAGAGGATCCTGGACGAGCATGTTCTCTCTCAATAGTGTGCCACTCGCCTATCTTGTATGACCCGATGTGACCTATATATTGGATTCACGGAGTACGACAAATAAAAAAACATTTACATGTACCATTGGTTCCACAACAATACAAAATAATATTCAAAAGTGCCGTTGTATCAGAATATGCAGCTTATTTGTCAATTCTTCAATACAAAATAAATTTATATTTTCAATTCTTCTCATAATATGCCAATTGTCTCCATTTTTTTTTCTCAATTTTTTTTTATTTAAAAAATAATATTCAAAAGTGCCGTTGTATCAGAATTGAATGATTTTATTAGTGTAGCAGTGTAGGCTTATGTAGCTATTTTAATGCATATAAATAGTAGTAGTGGGTACGGGACTATGGGTGGGTGGGAGGCCTCACCTTTAGGGACCCATATTTGATCCTTTAAAAAACATAAACAAAAAAAAACATTTAATCAATCACTGAAATCACAACCATCTGATTGGATGACTTTTTCTGACTGGTAGTTGTTGATGAAAGAATTTGTTACTCAGATTCTGTTGTTCAAATTTTGACCATAGCTAGCTAGCAATAAACATGTTGTACACACTTTCTTAAATTACCAAACTCTACCCTTCATAGCTGCTTTAATTGAAATTGTTGTTTGCAAATTACAAAAATGGGTTTTTCTTTTACTATTATTATTATTTATTCAACTCTTGAATAGTAAATACATACATTTGGAAGATTGTAGATGGGACTGTCATTTTCTCAATTGATTTTCTACTTTAAAAAGGTAATTGATAGTAAAAACTTTGACTTGATGACTAACCCCTCTACCGGCACTTTATCTAGATACAATAGATTGTATAATTTACCATGCTTCATTACATCACATATCAAAATTTAAGAATCTAATCATATAATACATCAATTTATATAAATTTGGTCAATATTTTTAACTATTAACCCTATAGGGTTTGGAACAGTAAGGTTGCTGACTCAATTTCATTATTTAGATTTCAATAAAGTGATTTTTAAAAATTAGATATTTGAAAAAGAAAAAAATTAATCAACTCTCTCTCATATAATTATCCAATAATTTTACTGTTAACAACAATGAAGCGAAACCCTTATCCTATATTATATAATCACACGATATTATAATAATTAATCATCATATGATAGATATGAAAATACTAAATGGATAAACGAATACTAAATAATAAAGAATTATATAAAGGTTTTTTTTTATGAATTCGTAATTTTACCTCGTAAAAACATAACGGGAAAGTCTTCAGATTTGATTCTATAAATACCATCGTGAATAAATCAATAAAAAAAAGAACATTTAAAACGAGTTTCATTACAACATAAAAATCATGTAGTAACATATATTTATTTTATTTTTTTAATATAATTTAAATTTATTCTTACTTGGTTTTCAAGACAAGAATCCACAAGTGGAAGCTACAATTAGAATCCAAATAATATGAGTTAATTTTTTTTATAAAAATAAATATAAAATCTTGACTTGTCAAGAAAAGGCACGAGTAGGGACAATATAGTATAAACACCAGTTAAGATCTGCCACGTAGGATAACGTGGGACCCACACGTCCAGAATTTACAACCTATATACACAAGTTTGATTGTTTGAACAAAACAAAAACAAAAAAGACCGGCTCTCCTTTGGCTTCTCTGTTTTCCATTTATCTATTTATTTTATTTTCTTTAAAAATCTAAATCTGTTTCTCTCTCTAGAAAAAAAACCAAAACAACAACAAAAATTTGAAAATAAAATTATAAATATAAATTCAGGAAGAGAAGGAGCCCCGGAATTTCCTGGCATTGGTTTTGTTTTTGTGTGATTTTTTGTTTTTTGTTTTTTTTTTCCAGTAGGAGAGAGAAGGGGTGCAAAACCCTGACATTTCTCTCTTTCTCTCTCTAGAAGGAGAAAAGAAGAAGAAGAAAGGAGCGATTTTTCTTTCAAATTTGGTGACTTTTTTTCTTGATCTGCAACACACCCAGCTCAAATTCCTTTGGATTTTTTTAATTTTTTTTTTACCCAGAATGGGTTCTTCGGTTTTGGTGTGTTGTTGAAGATGGTGAAGCAGCCTCCTGATTGCAGGTACCACCTTTATTATTATTGTGTGAAATTTGAGTTTTTGGAGGTGGGGTTGTTGTGTTTTGTATGTATTTGAGGTTTGTAGAGTCAGGAATCTGGAGTTTTGATGATGATTTGGTCGGTTTCTTAGCTGGGAATTGTCTCATTGTCTTTTTTTTGTCTGATTTTTTTTTTCTATCATTGGTTCTAATCTTGTACAAAAATTTTATATTTGAATGTAATGTGCAATTGGGTGGCTTCTTAACTTAATTTTTACAATTATGTGTGAAAATTTTGACATGATTGAAATTTGAATATGTTTTGCTGATTAAGTTGATTATCTCATCAAATGTGTAACTGAAATTTGTTTCTCTCTCTCTCTCTCTCTAATCTTTCATTGTTTGTTTATGAAATTTAGCTAATATAAAGAATTTTTCGAATCGGGGGTATGCAAAAGCTTTTCATTGATGTTCTGAGATTGTCCCCTTGTTATGGAATATGCTGTAGTTTTTATTGCATTAATTTTGAATTCTTCTTTTTACTGGTTTTGGATTATAGAAGCTTATAATATGTAGCAATTTGTTTAATGTGATTAAATCCTTTTTTCGTAGCGTGTTCTATAAATAATCGTTGTTATGTGCTGCAATTTGCGAAGTGTATTGATTTTTGTTTTCGTTTGGTGTGGTTTTGTGTAACTAGGTCTTAGGAGGGGAGATTGTGCTTGTGGGGCATTATCATTACTCCTGCTGAAGGCAAGATTTGGTGTGTGTTATAATTGTTTTCGAGCTTTAAGTTTTGAGTCATGGCGCGGGGTAAAATAAGGGAAAAGATCAGACGGAGCCAGTTTTATCCGTTCAAGATCAGGCCGAAAGGTAAGGCTGATGGGTCGCAAGAAACCCCTGGGTGTTCACGAATTGTGTATTGTAATCGACCTCATATGCACAAGAAAAAGCCTTTGAAGTACCGCTCAAATTATATATCGACCACCAAGTATAATTTCTTCTCATTCTTACCGAAGGCACTCTTTGAGCAATTCAATCGAGTTGCAAATATTTACTTCCTTATCGCTGCACTTCTTTCTCTCACCCCGCTTTCCCCATTTTCCGCGGCAAGTATGCTTATGCCATTAGCAATTGTTGTCGGGGTTAGTATGGCGAAGGAAGGTTTGGAAGATTGGCGGAGGTTTATGCAAGACCATGAGGTTAATGCCCGGAAAGCTAGCGTTCATTCAGGGGATGGTGTTTTTGAATTTAAGCCGTGGAAGAAGATTCAGGTTGGAGATGTGGTGAGAGTGGAGAAGGATCAGTTTTTTCCAGCCGATTTGCTTTTCTTGTCATCAAGTTACGAGGATGGAATTTGCTATGTGGAAACTATGAACTTAGATGGTGAGACAAACTTGAAGGTAAAGCGATCTTTTGAAGCAACTTTGTCATTTGATGATAACGAGGTGTTCAAGAATTTTGAGGGAACCGTAAAATGTGAAGACCCGAATCCCAGTCTTTACACCTTTGTCGGTAACATTGAGTATGATCGTCAGATTTTTGCTCTTGATCCTAATCAGATCCTCCTCAGAGATTCAAAGCTCCGAAATACAGCTTATGTCTATGGGACAGTGATATTCACTGGTTTTGACAGTAAGGTCATGCAGAATTCAACAGCCTCCCCTTCAAAAAGGAGCAGAATAGAGAAACAAATGGATAAGATAATATTTATCCTATTCGGTGTTCTTATATTAATATCAGTGGTGAGCTCAATAGGCTTTGCTGTGCTGACGAAATACCAAGTTCCGAAATGGTGGTACTTAGAACCCACTTACACTGATATTTACTTTAATCCTCAGAAGCCTGTCCTGCCAGGACTTGCACATCTGGTCACTGCTCTCATTCTTTATGGATATCTAATACCTATATCGCTCTATGTTTCGATTGAGATGGTGAAGTTTCTGCAAGCAATCTTCATTAACCAAGACATACATATGTACGATGAGGATTCTGGGATTCCTTCTCAAGCACGAACATCGAATCTGAATGAGGAGTTGGGCCAGGTAGAAACGATCCTCTCTGACAAAACTGGCACTTTGACCTGCAATCAAATGGATTTTCTCAAGTGTTCCATTGCTGGTGCTGCATATGGTGTGCGTTCTAGTGAAGTTGAACTTGCAGCAGCAAAACAGATGGCTATTGACATGGAGGAGCAAAATGAAATCTCTGCTTCCAAGTTGAAAAATGGTGCATCAGAAATTGAATTAGAGACTGTCGTCACTGCTAAAGATAGAAAGGAACATAAACGCTCCCCTATAAAGTATTTTAGCTTTGAGGACAACCGCCTCTTGGATGGAAACTGGTGGAATGAACCTAATCTAGAAGTCATTTTGTTGTTTTTCCAAATTCTATCAGTTTGTCATACTGCTATTCCTGATCTAAATGAAGAGACTGGCGTTATAACATATGAAGCAGAGTCACCTGATGAGGCGGCTTTTCTTGTCGCTGCCAGGGAATTTGGTTTTGAGTTTTATAGAAGAACTCAATCGAGTGTGTTTATCCGTGAAATATATCATTCTTCAGGAAAACCAGTTGAAAGGTGAGGATATGAGTCAGTACATACATATATATTTCCCTTGTGTTCTTGGTGTCTTTTACAATCTTAATTTTTTAAGGATTTTGCAGGGAGTTCAAAATTCTCAATCTGTTGGATTTCACAAGCAAAAGGAAAAGAATGAGTGTAATTGTTCAGGATGAGGATGGAGAGATTTTTCTTTTCTGCAAAGGTGCCGACAGGTTAGCTTCACAACCACCTTTTAGCTTACGACTTTACATTAAAGGTCTAGGACTCTAGGAGCTGATATGGTTACATAAATAGAATCTTTTGTCAGCTTCCAGCTTTTACTAATGAAATATGATATATTTACTGTCTGATGATTCTAAGAAATCTTCTGTTTGTATCCCACCATGGACGATTCCTTTGCTTGGAATATACAGCATTATTTTTGATCGGCTATCAAAGAATGGAAGATTGTACGAGGAAATTACTACGAAGCAGTTGAATGAATATGGAGAAGCTGGTTTGCGTACATTGGCACTTTCTTACAGAAAGCTAGATGAAGCTGAGTATACTGCTTGGAACAATGAATTTACCAAAGCCAAAACTTCTATTGGGGCTGATAGAGAGGCAATGCTTGAGCAAATATCAGATATAGTGGAGAGAGATTTGATCCTTGTTGGTGCAACTGCCGTGGAGGACAAATTACAAAAAGGGGTACGCATTAATTGCATTAGAGCTATTATTGATATATTCTTCTTTTGATTTGCTTCAACTTGATTATATCAAACCTTTATATTTAGGTTCCCCAATGCATAGACAAACTCGCACAAGCTGGTCTCAAGCTCTGGGTTTTGACAGGCGATAAGATGGAAACCGCAATCAACATAGGGTTCGTCTCTTAGATTTCGACTACAAGGCTCTCCTCAATGCCTATTCCTTTCTAAAATCAAAGCTAATATAATGAAAATTTCCTTTGCATAATGCAGATTTGCTTGTAGTTTGCTTCGACCAGGCATGCATCAGATCTGTTTAACAACTATGAATTCTGATGACCCAGCACAAGATGCCAAAGAGGTACATATATATATGAACCAGAAGAAAGTGTACAGGAATAATTTTTCTAAATAAATAATTTATTTGACGTTAGACCTTCCTGTTGATGAAATCCCATCAGGCTGTGAAAGAGAACGTTTTGAATCAAATCACTAATGCCTTGCAAAGGATCAAGCTAGAGAAAGATCCACATTCTGCATTTGCATTAATCATTGATGGAAAAACACTAACCTACGCCTTGGAGGATGATATGAAGCATCATTTCTTGGAATTAGCTGTTGATTGTGCGTCTGTCATATGCTGTCGTGTCTCTCCCAAGCAGAAGGCACTGGTAAGTAATTCGGTTACTTGACTCTCTCAGTTTGTCTCTTCTGCTTTATAATTACCAATTCAGTGATATTCATGCAAAAGATAAGGTATTGATACTTGCTCTTTTGTTGGATCTTGTGTTAACTTTTGCTACTTAGGTTACAAGGTTAGTAAAAGAAGGAACTGGAAAAACCACCTTAGCAATTGGTGATGGTGCAAATGATGTCGGAATGATTCAAGAAGCGGATATTGGTGTTGGCATCAGTGGGGTGGAAGGAATGCAGGTGGGTATCATGTCTATTAGGAGCTTTTTGCATATTGCATTTGGAGACAATGTTATCATCTTTTCTTATGCCTTATAAGTTATAACTGATGTGTTCCGTGCACGTTAACGTTTCTTTTGTTCTCGTCACTGATATTTGAATTTCTTAGACATAATATCTGATGTGATTAATAATTTTCTATCTTATCTTGTGATGACATGATTAGAATCTATGCATCTATGTGTTAGTTCCGGATCTCAGTATTAAGCGTGCTGAATTTGTAACATTTTGCAGGCTGTGATGGCTAGTGACTTTTCGATTGCCCAGTTCCGATTTTTGGAAAGACTTCTGGTGGTCCACGGACACTGGTGCTACAAGAGGATTGCTCAGATGGTAATGATCTATTATTTTGCTCAACGTTAATGTTCTAGTCTCATTAATTTGTTATTCTTGTACTACCACCTGGTTCTTTCTCTAATTCATTTTTTCTTTAACCATGATCTTTTACTGTCAGATCTGCTATTTCTTCTATAAAAATATAGCATTTGGTCTCACACTCTTCTACTTTGAGGCATTTGCGGGATTTTCTGGACAGTCAGTGTACGATGACTGGTACATGCTATCATTTAATGTCTTTCTTACTTCATTGCCTGTCATTTCACTCGGAGTTTTTGAACAAGATGTGTCTTCTGAGATATGCTTACAGGTTCGTCCCGTTATAACACCTTCATCAGTATTCTCTCCGTCCATTTCTCTGTTAGTCATCTTGTAATATTTTACTTCTCTTTGCAGTTCCCTGCACTGTATCAACAAGGGCCCAAAAATCTGTTTTTCGACTGGTATAGGATACTTGGTTGGATGGGCAACGGTGTCTACGCCTCTGTCATGATTTTTATTCTCAATATCGTCATTTTCTATAACCAATCTTTCCGTATCGATGGCCAGACTGCTGACATGACTATTGTGGGTACTACAATGTTCACTTGCATCATCTGGGTTGTCAATGTCCAAATTGCGCTCACGATTAGCCACTTCACATGGATCCAGCACATGTTCATCTGGGGTAGCATTGCATTTTGGTATCTGTTTCTCTTAATCTATGGAATGGCAGCTCCCACGATATCCGGAAACGCCTACCAAATCCTAATCGAAGCTCTTGGCCCTGCACCGATATATTGGGTAACCACTCTGCTAGTAACGGTTGTTTGTAATCTCCTCTACTTTGCGTACTTGGCTTTCCAAAGATGTTTCAAACCCATGGATCATCACATCATACAAGAAATCAAATACTACAAGAAGGACGTCGAGGATCGTCACATGTGGCACCGGGAGAGGTCCAAGGCAAGACAAGAAACTAAGATTGGTTTCACAGCAAGAGTGGAGGCTAAGATCAGACATTTGAAAGGGAAGTTGAATAAAAAGTCTTCATCTTTTACAAGCATAAGTTTGACAGTTCCAACATAAACAATGTCCATGTGCATGATTTTTTTTTCTTCTTTTTTCGAGTTTTGGAAAGTTTTTTTTTTTTTAGGGTTTTTGGCCGTTTATAGTCCTACCTCTTTAATCTCTTCTCTAATTCATTTCTTGATTTTTTTTACTCTCTTTTGGTTACTTGGGGTTGGTTGGATGATGCAGCTGCCCTTCCTTTTACAATTGCCCTGTGAAGTTGATGATGTAATTTTAATGTACAACGATTCCTGTATCAATCAATACAATGGAACATGTCATTATTTAGTGGAGATACACACATTTGTGCATACAAATATATATTTATCTCTCTAGATACTCTATACTCCAAATTAGTTTCTTCTTTGAGGTACTAATCTAATTACATACGAAACCGACTGATTTTAAAATTCGGAACTTTGATATTCATTATGCATGTTTTTTGTCAAATCTCGCAACCGGGACAACTAATTGTGTGACCTGGGTTAGCCCAGGGAAAAGTGCGGACATCTGTATCTGAAAATCTAAAGATTTTACGACTTCAAAGTGAATACTATTTGAAACCAACTTTCCCTACTTGAATTCTTTGAGAAGCATATCTAACAAAACAATGAGTGATTTCTTCACCAGGGTTTGAAGTGTTGGTGGGGATCTACACGAAAATTTTTCCCCAACACAATAATCTATAAATGTCTTGACAAAGAGCTAGAAATTAGAACGTTTGCATAATGAGTGACCCCATGACAACCAAACCTAGTGCAATTACACTATCAAAATTCATAAGCAGTATAAAGACTAGCTATTTTCATCATCTCCATTACAAGCAAACAAAGCAACACTAAAATTTATCATTAAAGGTGTGTCTAAGGAAGTATATTTGTAGAAATAAATTATAGTAAAATTGGGTTTTAATTATCCCTCATACTTCTAAAAAGAACACATTTAAGAATTCATTACCAGAAATACTCTATTCTATCTATGAATCAAATTTGAGAGATTTCTGAAAATGTTGAAAAATCCTCATTTTTTCTTCATCATCTTTTCTTCGGAGGTAAAAAAACATGCATTTTACGATGTGCAGCAAAATGTATTTTTACATAATCTTTTCGTATAAAACAATTAAAAGTATTTTATTCTATCTAGGAATTGAATCGAAGAATCAACATTCTTTATACAATTTATGGATATGACAACTCGACCCTGAATGAACTTTACCACCATAACACATTGAGCGTCGGTGACAAAATCAGTATGGAATCTTTATATTAAGTATTAACAATGAACCTTGTCATGAAATGTAAATTCAATTTAACATATTAAAACAAATTTGAGAGCCACCCCACTTTCTAATTACCCTAATTACCCTAATCCATCAAATTAATATTGCCAAAACAAAAATTATAAAAATAAAATAAAATAAAAATTTGTCCAAACACCAAAAGCGACGTCGTTTATAGCTAGACACAGTCACAGACAAACCCTTCGATTGGATCCCATGAAAAAAAGAAGTAACAAACACCACCACCCAACAACAACAACATTTAATTTAATTTAATTTAATTTTAAGAGAAATTATTTTCTGGTTGGTGGGGATTTTGAATTTTAGGGTTTTGTGGTAGAGATGGAGCGGCGAGTTGGGAACAAGTTCCGGCTTGGTCGAAAGATCGGTAGCGGGTCCTTTGGAGAGATCTATCTGGGTTTGTTTTTTTAATTATTATTATTGTAAAAAAAAATTTAATTTTTATTTGCTGGTGATTGTTAATTTTTTGCTGAATTCAATTGGGAATTTTTTTTTTTGCAGGTACTAATGTTCAGACCAATGAAGAAGTAGCAATTAAGCTGGTGATTATCGATAGATTTTGGTTTTTGCTGGAAAATTTGGCTCTGATTTGAGTTAAAGTTTTGTTCTTTATTGTGTTTTTGGTTATTGAATTTGTTGTGGGTATGAGTGTTTTGTGTGAAATTATTGATTATTATTGCTCTTTGGACCTATTATGAGTGTGAGACAGCGAGAGAGTATTGTATGATTGCATTCAAATTCGAGCTTGTTTTTAAATGGAAGTAGATGAATTTTACTTTTGAGAGCTTCTTTTTGTTGTGATAGTCCTTTGAAGGTATGCAAAATGGGGTTTTGTTAGGCTCTAACCAAGGACGCACTCTTCTTCTATTGGTGTTGATATGGTATTCGCCTATTTGGTTCTCATTTTTCTTGCATTAAGCGCTTCATTGTAGGTTTTATCGACTTGTTTGATGGTACTTTAATCTGAGTTCCATTAGGAGTGAGCTGCAGTTGACATCGGAGTAGTCAACAATAAAGTGAATCTCAATTATTAGGATTTATTTAGAAATTTTTGTCCAGATAGAGCCCAATGGTATTGGGGAATGTAATGCAGTATTATTTGGCATTTAATTGTAGAATCTTCACCTTGCTTGGTGTGCAAGCTTCAGCTATCCAAGGGTGATATTTAACCGCGTAGTTGTGTTATGTGCTAAATGTTGATTACCTGATAAAGAATCTGTGGTGGTGACTTTGGGACTTCAGTGCTTTGGTGCTAGTGACTTGTTGAATGCCAAGTTTGCTGTTTTTTTATTTTTTATTTTTTTTATAATGATAATTACGCCAAAGAACCTTCATTTGTGAAAGGAGAGTACAGAAGTTTGTGCTAAATTGGAAGTTAGTCATTCATATCTTAATCATTCATGGAAGATTTCTTACTATAGCATATGCGTTGGCTCAAATGTACATTGATATTCCTGATGTTTCTAACCATACCTGTGTGCCACAGGGGCTTGATTATCTCTGTTCCCTCATATATAGATTAAATGTTGAAGATGTTGCTCATGTTCGAATTTATTGATCCAGTTTGTTGCTTGTGGACTTAATTGGCATTAAATGAATTTCTCTAGTACATGAAATTCTGTCACCATGTTAGGCCCCAGTTGTTTTAGATCTGTCTGACAGTCGACATAAGAGTTGCTCTTTTTTTTATATATATTTTCAAAATTCTAGTACATGTTTTTTCTTCTAGGTGTCACTTGTTATTTGAATTTAATGAATTAATTTATAATTGTTGCTTGTACTGCTTCTGCATATGATGATATTACTTGTCTTTAATCTAAATCATAAGTTGTGATAATGTTCTCTTTACCAGGAAAATGTTAAGACAAATCATCCTCAGCTGCATTATGAATCAAAGTTGTATAAAATTCTACAAGCAGGAAGTAGTAATGACTTTTTCTTTCATCCTGTTTTTTTTTTTTTTTTCTTTTTTTTTTTGCTTTATTCTACAAGCAGGAAGTAGTAATATCTATTTTGATTTTTTTGTCGGTTTCCAACTCCTTCTTTTTTTGGCAGTTGGAGTCCCATATGTGAATTGGTTTGGTGTTGAAGGAAACTACAATGTCCTTGTGATAGATTTATTGGGGTCTAGCCTTGAAGATCTATTTAACTTCTGCAGTAGGAAACTCTCTGAAGACTGTTCTTATGCTTGCTGATCAGATGGTATGGTTTGTTATATTGCATGCATATTCATCTGGTATATTGACAATTATCATATTTATGTCGGATCTATCTAGTTGAATTTGTTCATTCAAAATCTTTTTTGCATCGAGATATCAAGCCAAACAACTTCCTCGTGGGTTTAGGTAGGCATGAAAATAAGGTCTTGATATGAAAGTCGTTGTTATTAGTTACAGTCATGTCCTATTTCGATGCATTACTTGATGCTTGCTTTGCTTATAGGTTTATGTCTTTGACTTTGGTCTTGCTAAGAGGTATAGAGAGAACGCCACACATCAACATATTGCTTATAGGTTAGTCTTTTCATACCAATTAGCAGATGATTTTTTTATTTTTTTATTTTTTTGTTGCTGAAGAGATTACTCTTTACTGTTCTTAAAAACAGAGTTGAACATTTAGATTCCTTGTCAACACAATTTACTTTTGATTTGATGTTTCCCAGCTGCAGTATTTTGAAATGGCTGGTATAAAGTTCTGTTTAATGAACGCTCACCGTATTCGTTTTTAGTAATTACATGCTTGTATTAATTGCAGAGAAAATAAGAATTTGATGGGAACTGCTAGATATGCAAGCATGAACACTCACCTTGGCATTGGTATGCCTTTTGCATTCCAGTATCTCTTTTTTTGGTAGACGACAACATTAACTTTTTTTTTTTTTTTTTGTATTTTCTGCCTTTGTTTTACAAATATAACCTCAGGTGAGTTGATTATTGAATCTTTTAATCCCTTGGATATGTTTTTATGTATTTTTTAAGAGGAAGGTGCATATTTCTGCCAACCTTCATCTTCTCATTTCATTCTTTCATCGCATAGTAGTTTGTTTGCTTACGACTTCATGTTCTTGTAGCCTTCCATGGCAAGGACTGAAAGCTGGAACGAGGAATCAGAAGTATGAGAAGATTAGTGAGATGAAAGTATCAACTTCTATTGAGGTAATTTCATGTATGACATTAAGATTTTGATTCCAAGGATGTATCTTTAGCTTTTGAAACTGACTGGAAGTTCTTTGTGTTCTCCTTAGGCCTTATGTCGTGGTTATCCTACATAATTTGCGTCGTACTTCCATTACTGTCGGCCACTGCATTTTGATGATAAACCAGACTATGCTTATTTGAGAAGACTCTTCCGCGACCTTTTTATTCGTGAAGGTTTGAACATTGCCATTTGCTATGTTGCCTTAGAAATCATACCAGTACGAATTGTGGCAGTAATCTATCTAGGTTTTTAGTAAATCAGCTTTTCACTTTTCAATTTGTATAATTATCTTCTTGCTTCAGGTTTTCAGTTTGATTATGCGTTCGACTGGACAATTCTGAAGCATCAGCAATCGCAGATTCTCACTGCTGCCTGTGCACTTGTAAGTTGGCATAGCATAAGTAGTTGTCCTTGCTTGGACTTCTATGCTGCTCATACTAGATAATCAATAACGTTGTATATGTTCTACTCGTCAAAAATTTGCAGGGCCCAGTTGCTAGACCAAGCTCTGGCATGCCTCCTACTGGTGCCAATGTTGCTATGCAACTGGGTATGCTGCTTTCTTCTTCTTCTTCTTGTTGCTCGTGTTTTACCTCTAATTTCTGTTTCATTTCGTACATCAACCTTTGTAGTCTAGTATCATGTGTAATGAAGTTTGTAAGTCCTTCAATTATCTTACAATTTGCAGGTGATCTATAGGTATTAATATTTGTTTTATTGGATTATGCAATGACTAATTTGTGCACATGTTTTTTTTTCCCTCTACCCATTCAACATATTCTTATTTTGAAGATAGGTTTATTGCTTAGTACAAGAAAGTGTTGTGTAACACAGTTGATTTTCCCACCCCCACTCCCTTCCCTCTCTCAATCATATTACAGATGGCAAGAAGGTAAGCAGAATGGCTGGTCTTCTGCAGATCCCGGTCGCAGAAGTTGAATAAAAAGTCTTCATCTTTTACAGGCATAAATTTGACAGTTCCAACATAAACAATGTCCATGTGCATCATTTCTTTTTTCTTTTTTTCGAGTTTAGGAAAGTTTTCGGGTTTTTGGCCGTTTATAGTCCTCTTACCTCTTTGATCTCTTCTCTAATTCATTTCTTGATTTTTTTTTAACCCTCTTTTGGTTACTTGGGGTAGGTTGGATGATGCAGCAGCCCTTCCATTTACAATAGCCCGGTGAAGGTGGTGATGATGTAATTTTAATGTACAACGATTCCTTTATCAATCAATACAATGGAACAGGTCCTTTTCCTTATTAAGTGGAGATGCTCACAGTCCATCTACACTTCTCCTTTTGTGCATACAAACATGACTCTCTCTCCCTCTCTCTCCTCGAAGCAGTAACCTAGTTACAGACAGATTCGATTGGTTTTAAAATCTGAAAGATATTTATCTTTTATGATGATTTGAAATTCGTTATGCTAGATTCTGGTTAATCTCGCAATGAGAAAAAAGCAAGGACGTTTGCACCAAAATACTAAAGATTTTGCAACTTTTTGTAAACCCTATTCAAACCAACCTTCCCTACTTCAATTCTTTGAGAAGCATATCTAACAATACAATGAATGATTTCTTCACCAAAGTTTGATGTGTTGGTGGGATCTACACAAAAAAAAAAAAAAAATTCTCCAACACAATCATCTATAAATGTCTTAACAGAGAACCAGAAATTAGGAAGTTTGCATAATGAGTGACCCCATGACAACCAAACCTAGTACAATTACACCATCAAAATTCATAAGTTGTATAAAGACTAGCTATTTTTATCATCTCCATTTACAAGCAAACAAAGCAACAACAAATCCTCATTAAAGCTTGTAGAAATACATTATAGTAAAATCGGGTTTTAATTATACCCCATACTTCTAAAAAAAACACATTTAAGAATCCATTACTAGAAATACTCTATTCTATCTATGAATCAAATTTGGGAGATTTTCGAGAATGTCGATTTTCTCAAAAATCAGTATTTTTTCATCGGAGGCAAAAAAGCATGCATTTTATGAGTGCATATTTAAATGCAAAATGCATTTTTACATAATTTTTTCGTATAAAACTATTAAAAATACTTAATATCTAGGAATTAAATTCGGAGAATTAATGAACTTTACTGCTACACCACATTTGAGCATCGGTGATAAAATTGGTATAGAATCTTTATATTAACAATGAACCTTGTCATAAAATGTAAATTCATTTAATAAATTAAAACGAATCTCTTTAATCTAGTTACCCTAATCACCCTAAACACCCTAATCCTTCAAAGTAATATTGCCAAAACAAGAATTATAAAAAGTAAATGAAATAAGAATTTGTCCAAACACCAAAAGCGACGTCGTTTATAGCTAGACACAGACAAACCCTTCGATTG
Organism: Dipteronia sinensis; assembly: GCA_033220585.1. Classification (NCBI taxonomy): domain Eukaryota; kingdom Viridiplantae; phylum Streptophyta; class Magnoliopsida; order Sapindales; family Sapindaceae; genus Dipteronia; species Dipteronia sinensis. The sequence continues at coordinate 68,529,219 of CM065639.1, read as the reverse complement.
GATCAATGAAAACAAAAAAATTAACAAACACCACCACCCAACAACAACAACCACAACAACATCGACAAACGATGCTGCTGCTTCTTCTTCTTCTTCTCTCTCTATCTCTGTGTGAAGTCAGAGAGAGAAAGTTTCCACTTTAATACCACCCAAGTCCCCAATCTCCAGTAACCTCCGATCTTCACGGAGGATGAGTCCGCCACCCATTTGATCACCAACCCCCCCAAAAAGCTTATTTTTTTACTCTCTGATTTTACTGGGATTCATTTTATTTTATTTTAAGAGAATTATTTTCTGGGTGGTGGGGATTTTGAATTTTAGGGTTCTGTGGTAGAGATGGAGCCGCGAGTTGGGAACAAGTTCCGGCTTGGTCGAAAGATCGGTAGCGGGTCCTTTGGAGAGATCTATCTGGGTTTGTTTTTGTTTTTATTATTATCGTAATTTTTTTAATGTTTATTTGCTGGTGATTGTTAATTTTTTGTTGAATTCAATTGGGTAAGTTTTTTTTTTTATTGTTTCTTTTGTAGGAACTAATATTCAGACCAATGAAGAAGTTGCAATTAAGCTGGTGAGTACCGATAAATTTTGGTTTTTTTCTGGGGATTTGAGTTAAATTTTTGTTCTTTATTGTGTTTTTGGTTATTGAATTTGTGGGTATGAGTGTTTTGTGTAAAATTATTGTTTTTTGTTGCTCTTTGAACCTAGTATGAGTGTGACAGACAGAGAGAGAGAGAGAGTGTATTCGATGATTGCATTCAAATTCGAGCTTGTTTTTAAATGGAAGTGGATGAATTTTACTTTTGAGAGCTTCTTTTTGTTGTGACAGTGCTTTAAAGGTATGTTAAGTGGGGTTTTGTTAGGCTCTAACCGAGGACCTGCTCATCTGCTTCGGTGTTGATATTGTATTCGGTTCTCATTTTTCTTGCATTAGCTGCTTCATTGTAGGTTTTATCGACTCGTTTGATGGTACTTTCATCTCAGTTTCATTTGGAGTGAGCTGCGGTTGGTATCGGATTAGTCAACAATAAAATGAACCTCAATTACAAGGACTTTATTTAGAAATTTTTGTCCAGATAGAGCCCTATGGTATTGGGAAATGTTATGCAGTATTATTTGGCTTTTAATTGTAGAATCTTCTCCTTGCATGGTGGTGCAAGCTGCAGCTATCCAAGGGTGATAGTTGACAGCGTAGTTGAATTATGTGTTATGTGCCAAATGTTGATTAACTGATAAAGAATCTGCAGTGGTGACTTTGGGACTTTGGTTCTAGTGGCTTGTTGAATGCCAAGGTTGCTCTTTTCTTTTTTTAATGATAATTATGCCTAAGAACCGTCATTTGTGATGGGAGAGTGCAGAAGTTTGTGCTAATTTGGAAGTTAGACCTTCATATCTTAATCATTCATGGAATATCTGTGTGCAAATGTACATCGATATTCCTGATGTTTCCAACAATACCTGTGTGCCACAGGGAATTGATTATCTCTGTTCCCTCATATTTAGAATTAAATGTTGAAGATGTTACTCATGGAGGAGTTAATTGATCCAGTTTGCTGCTTGCGGAGCTTAATTGGCGTTAATGGATTTTTCTAGTACATGAAATTCTTTCACCATGTTATGCCCCAGTTGTTTTAGATCTGTCTGAAAGTCGACATAAGAGTTGCTTTTTTATATATAATTTAAAAATTCTAGTACCATGTTTTTTCTTCCAGGTGTCACTTATTTGAATTTACTGAATCAATTTTTAATTGTTGCTTGTACTGCTTCTGCATATGATGATATTACTTGTCTTTAATCGAATGCATAAGTTGTGATAATGTTCTCTTTACCAGGAAAATGTTAAGACAAAGCATCCTCAGCTGCATTATGAATCGAAGTTGTATAAAATTCTACAAGGAGGAAGTAGTAACTTTTCCTTTCATCCTTTTTTTTTTTTGCTTTATTTCTTTTTTAAGTTGCATCCTGTATTTTATATTTTGATTTTTTTATCGGTTTCCAACTCCTTCCGTTTTTGGCAGTTGGAGTCCCATATGTGAAATGGTTTGGTGTTGAAGGTGACTACAATGTCCTTGTGATAGATTTATTGGGCCCTAGCCTTGAAGATCTATTTAACTTCTGCAGTAGGAAACTGTCTCTGAAGACTGTTCTTATGCTTGCTGATCAGATGGTATAGTTTGTTCTATTACATTCATATTCATCTGGTATATTATTTAACTTCCCTTTTTTTTATTCTGACAACTATTATATTTATGTCAGATCAATCGAGTTGAGTTTGTTCATTCAAAATCTTTTCTGCATCGAGATATCAAGCCAGACAACTTCCTCATGGGTTTAGGAAGGCATGCAAATAAGGTCTTGATGTGAAAGTTGTTCTTATTACTTACATTCATGTCCTATTTCGATGCATCACTTGATACTTGCTTTGCTTATAGGTTTATGTCATTGACTTTGGTCTTGCTAAGCGGTATAGAGACAACGCCACACATCAACATATTCCTTATAGGTTAGTCTTTTCATACCAATTTAGCAGATGATTTTTTTTTAATGGTCGAAGGGATTGCTCTTTACTGTTCTTAAAACTGAGTTGAAATTTAGATTTGTTGTCAACGCATGTTAATTTTGATTTGTTGTGCCCCAGCTGCAGTATTTTGCAACTGCTGATCTAAAGTCCTGTTTAATGAACACTCACTGTATTCGTTTTTAGTAATTACATGCTTGTATAAATTGCAGAGAAAATAAGAATTTGACGGGAACTGCTAGATATGCAAGCATGAACACTCACCTTGGCATTGGTATGCCGTTTTCATTCCAGTTTCTCTTTTTTTTTTTGGCAGACATCAGCATTAATTTTTTTTTTTTTTTTTTGTATTTTCCACCTTTGTTTTACAAATATAACCTCAGGTGAGTTGATTATTGAATCTTTTTGTCTGCACAGAGCAAAGTCGCAGGGACGATTTAGAATCACTTGGATATGTTCTTATGTATTTTTTAAGAGGAAGGTGCGCATTTCTGCCAACCTTCATCTTCTCATTTCATTTTTTCATTGCGTAGTAGTTTGTTTGCTTACGACTTCATGTTCTTGTAGCCTTCCATGGCAAGGACTGAAAGCTGGAACGAAGAAGCAGAAGTATGAGAAGATTAGTGAGAAGAAAGTATCAACTTCTATTGAGGTAATTTAATGTATGACAATAGGATTTTGATTCCAAGGATGTATCTTTAGCTTGTGAAACTTACTGGAAGCTCTCTGTGTTCTCCTTAGGCCTTATGTCGGGGTTATCCTACAGAATTTGCATCGTACTTCCATTACTGTCGGTCACTGCGATTTGATGATAAACCAGACTATGCTTATTTGAAAAGACTCTTCCGCGACCTTTTTATTCGTGAAGGTTTGAACATTTCCATTTGCTAAGTTGCCTTAGAAATCAAACCAGTACAAGAATTATGGCGGTAATCTATCTAGCTTTAGTAAATTAGCTTTTCACCTTTTCAATTCATATAATTTTCTTCTTGCTTCAGGTTTTCAGTTTGATTATGTTTTTGACTGGACAATTCTGAAGTATCAGCAATCACAGATTCCCTCTGCTGCCCGTGCACTTGTAAGTTGGCATAGCATAAGTAGTTATTCTTGCTTGGACTTCTATGATAATCGATAAGACAATAACGTTAGATATGTTCTACTTGTCAAAATTTTGCAGGGCCCTGTTGCTGGACCAAGCTCTGGCATGCCTCCTACCGGTGCCAATGTTGATAGGCAGCCAGGTATGCTGCTTTCCTTTTCTTCTTGCTGTGTTTTACCTCTAATTTCCGTTACATTTCGTACATTAACCTTTGTAGTCTAGTATCATGCATAATGAAGTTCGTAAGTCCTTCAATTATTTTACAATTTGTAAGTGATGTTGTAAAGTATTAAGATTTCTTTTATTGGATTATGAAATGACTAATTGTGCACTTGTTTTAATTCCTCTATGCCTATTCAACATATGATTATTTTCAAGATAGGTTTATTACTTAGTACAAGAAAGTGTTGTGTAACACAATTTTTATTTCCCCACCCCAACCCCCTCCCCTCACTCGATCATATTACAGGTGGCGAAGAAGGTAAGCAGAATGGTTGGTCTTCTGCAGATCCTAGTCGCAGGAGGCACCACTCTGGATCCCTTACAAATTCTGCAAACTTATCAAAACAAAAAGGTCTACTTTCAAATGATCCAACACATTCAAAGGATGCTATGGTTAGTATTTTTTATTGAACATTCGGTGTTTTTACTTCTTGTTTATCATCAGTTCCATGTTCTTTGTGGTCTGTTGGACTATATCCTCATGCTTGGACTTTGTGCAGGTATCTAATTATAATTTTTTGCGATCAACTGGATCGTCAAGGCGAGCTGCTATGTCTAGCAGCCGTGATGCACCTGCAGTTGGGAGTGACTCCGACCCTTCTCGCCCTCGCACTGCAGATGTCAATGCCGGAGTGCTGCAAAAGATTTCTAGTGGCCAAAGAATTTCACCTGTTGTATCATCAGAAAACCGACACACTTCTGGCAGAAACGCAGCAAACATAAAGAATTTCGAGTCCACACTTCGGGGCATCGAGAGCCTGCATTTAAACACGGATGAGAGGGTACATTTTTAGAAGACACTGAATCTTGTTGCCCACTGTAAATTTCAGAAAAAAAGAAAAAAAACATACTTTATCATGCATCATATGGAGTGGATTATGTGTTGATTGTGATGTGTTCTATAAAAGTAAAAGCTGATAAGCAAAAAATGGGAATGTCTGCTTGTAAGTAGTACTCAATAAAGAAAGATATGATCAAAGTGGAGGAACCCTTGTGAAAAAAGCACTTCCTAGGTAAAAGTGCTTTTGTCTAAACACATAGGTGCCTTAAGGCTTTCATCAAGTTACAGTTTGAGTTGTATGAAATGTTATCACTACTAATATTTTTTTTTTTGTGTTGAATTTCATTTCCTATATATGACAGATCACAAACTTTGTTTGGGGCCAAAAAATATATGGACACTGTAAATCTTCATGAGAAGCAATTGGATCAAATCTGAAAATGCAGAACTTCCACTTTCATGTATTTTTTTTTTTTATTTTTTTTTATTTTTTTGACCATTTAGTTGCTCACTTTAAGATAGCTTTGATTTTGAGATTACCAGTCAGACAGTGTTGGTTGATGATCATTTACAGTTCAGTTTATGAATTATTCCTTTTACTTGTTATAAAAACTTGAGTTTCACTTATAATACATATCAAACCCCAGATAAATTACTACTTACTATCTAATTATGGTGGTTTGGTATGTTTTCCGTTACACGGGCATATCGTGTTAGGATTAATTTTGTATATTGATGTGCTCTTAAATAGTATGATATTATCTGTTTTGGGTTTATCATGTTAGGATTTTAATATCCCGACCATTGTACTCAAAGAGAATCAAATTTTGATATAGGTTTATTATTTATTACGTGACGATAATTTTTCTAAAGATGATGATGTGATACGTTTACTCTATTTTAATAATGCGTTTTGTTCGGTTGTTGATTACTTGCTCTATTTTTTCCATTTAAGTGCACTCAAGAACATGAAATAGTGAGTATAGATGTCAATATTATGGAGAAAGTGACCGAGCACATGCTAAATGAATATAGACATAAAAAGGGTTGACCCATCTAGTTGAGCAATCCCTTTCTCATATAATTCTCACAAAAGAAAAGTTAAATACAGCCGCGACTTTTGCGTTAGATAGGTGTTAATTTTGTAATGTAATCATCATGTTTAAACAAATAAGAGTCGTTATTCTTTTATTATCGAGTGTGACTCGTTTAAGTAACCAAAAGGTGGTTGCCTTGGTGGTCGAAGGTTTGAGATGAAACCCAAGTCCTTGGTTCTACTATTGGCAATTACTTTAAGGCCATCCTTCAGGGCGTTTAGCTTTACTGGTGGAAGGACGGACATGGGGCTAACGTCAGCAGTTCGAATACTACCCAAACGGGGGCCAGTCCTGATTTACCCCGCTTGTATCGTTGTGGGGCCAGTTGTACGGGCTGAGGTTTCTTATCTATGGGTATACAGGCCGATGACGGACAGATTTATGTCCGGACGAAATTCGGAATCCTGGTTACCAAAAAAACAAAAAACAAAAGAGACTCATTTAAGTAAACGATTGTATCCGGCATTGCCTGCGTGTCGTTAATTTTCTACTTAAAACTCCTTTTCATTTCATAAAATTTGGACAAATTACTCTTAAAAATGTGAATTGCAGTGGATTTTTTTTTTTCCTTTTCATTTTGATTTAATCATCTCTCTCCTCGTTGATTGAAAATTCTATGAAACTTGAAAAGGTAATGCAACTATCAGACTTGAGTCTGCATGATCACAAGCTCACCAAACAAGAATCTAATAACATTTTTTGTTTTTGCAAATCAAAACATCTCCAAATATATAACCAGATTTTCCTGAGAAAATATGATAGAAAAATCTATCCCCATAACAAGAAAATCTTCACAATCATCATAGATCTTGATTCACTCTCTAAGATATATACACATAAATCCAAATTTAACACAAACATATATATATTTTAATAAAATACTTAAATTGAACATACTCAAACCACATAAAAATTTCCCATGATCCACACCTAACAGAAAATTTTCTTTTAGAACAAACAAAAAAGTGAAAAATGAAAAAAGAAAGTATACCCATTTGATTTGATTTGATTTTGATCAATCATGAATCATCAATTATCACAATCCATTGATCATTTGAGTGCAAGTGTTCTTGATCCACTTGAAGCTCTTCCTTAAAGAGCCTTTCATTTTGCCTTCCACAGCATAAACTTTGTAACTAGCAACTCTTGATTTCCTCTGCAGCTCAGGATCATTGAAGCTCCAGCTTTTTGTTGAAGTGCTTTTCCCAAAACTGCTTATTTTCCCAAGATTGTTGCTTTTGCTCTTCTTCATCTTGATGATCTCCTTACTATTATTATTATTCTGATGATGATGATGATCACCTCCTACTTGATAATTATTATTATAATAATTTGATGCACTATAACATCTCAAGTCTTGCATGCTTCTTGGTGCTTTTCCTCCATTGAAAGCCTCCACTTTGCATGACTTGGATCTAAAATCCTCCATTTGATTCCAAAAACAACAACAACAAAAAAGAGATTGAATGTGAAGTGAGAACACAGAAGAAAGAGAGTAGAGAAAAAATATATTTATATATATTATGTTTTTGAGTTAATGGATTTGCTTTTACTTTTGGAGTTGTTGTGTTATTATTATTTATTGTTATCAATCAACTTTATTTATTTATTTGCTTCTGTGTTTTTTTGTTTGTTTTTTTGACATTTTCAACTACTTTTTTTAATTTACACTTGTGGAGTTGTATGGTGCTGCTTCAAAGTTTGAATGGTCTTTGAAGGGTATTTGCCACGTGGACTGATTAGATTTTACAATTTGAACCCAATAAATGAATTTACATGCATTTCTAATAAGAAATCATTCACATATATATATATATATATAGAGATATTTTTTTATCGAAATTATAACTTATTGAACCGTATCTAATAGATATTTACCGGTTCAAACACATTACTATAACCCTAAATATTTAGATTGTTCATAATTAAATTTTTGATAAGATCGGATTAAATTGAATATAATCATAGATCGGCTACGATTGTTATTCATAAATTTATATTCATATATTTTTATGGTTGATATAAATTTATTGTTAATCTCTATCATTATATCATATTTTTTTCTTAAACAAGTTACTTATTAAAACTTTAATATTTTAATCAATCATTAGATAATGATTTGTTGAGAATTTTGTTTGCTAATCAAATCTTTGATTACTATTTTTCAAAAGCAAAAGGTCATTATCTTATATTTGGTGATGATTTTTTGACTTGAGAGTTTGAATAGAGGAGAGTAGGAGACATTAATTTTGGTGGGTCCAATGTACCATGCTCATGACTCATGATAAGTTTTGAAATTATTACATTAGACCCATCAATGGGGCCCAAGGAGGTAGCAATTATTTTGTCTTCATCGACTACTAAAAATACCACCGCCAATATGGATTAACGTCGGGGGAGGTAATATCTCATATTCGAACCGCTGCCACCGACACCACACAACAGGTATATCGAAACAAAATTATTATAGTAAAATGAAAACATCACCACCACAAAATTATTATAGTAAAATGAAAGCATCAAGATGCTTTAATTTAAACTAATCGGACAATGCTTACGACAGTTGATCTTATCGGATCCCGAAAAAATCCTAGAGTATGTATTCCTTTAACATTCTTCCTAACATAATCCTAGTTCTATCTACATGGTTAGATCTTCAAATAGTTATGACTTGCAAGTCGTGAGGTGAGAATCTTAACTCCTTGAAATCCATTTTAACTCCTCAAGATTGACAAGTACCATTAAAAAAAACCCCACAATTAAAATGTCATTAATTAATTGAAAGTAGAAGATGGAGACATTTACTAGATCACTTATCTAGCAAAAAAGCTAGTCTAGTTAAAAAAGAAATAGAAAATTTGAGTCAATTTTCTTGGCTATCGCATTCAATTTATTTGGCCAAGTTTTTGTTGGGGATGTGTGTGGTAACATTATAGAATTTGTTCTAATGTTTCCATGCCCACCTACACAGAGTCCCTCTAATTTGGGGTAATCAAAACATTTGGTTTTACAAAAAATACATATCAAAATATGATAATAAAACCATTCAGTGACACCATTTTTCTTTCTACAAGTTCTTGTGTAACTTGTATTTAGAGTAGGAATCAACTCATGGAACCAAAGAACAAGAGAAAATATTTACAGGGTTTTGGGTTAGAATTCTTGTCGGAATATCTGCTTGAGGTCCAACAAAGATCCCTTCTTCGGAATTCGAAGAACAAAGAAGGGTCTAAAATATTTACAGGTAATACGAAAAAAAAAAAAAAAAAAAAAAAGAGCCAGAAAATGCCATCATCACCTATGTAATCAATCAGAGAATCCATATTAGATCATGAGAAAAGTATAGCCTCACATGACAAGTATTCTAAAGGTGATCAAGTAAATAATTGGCAGCTTAATATCAAACAAGCAACAAAAACTACAGGTTTCCGGGGATCAAAATCACCCTAAAAGATATCGGTAGCTCTAAAATGGAGACTGATACGCGACTAGCAAAGTTTGGAACACATACCAAAACAAACAAACAAACCAGCTTGTGAAAAGTAATAATAGAATTTAAATTGACAGCAAAGGATATATAATACAGAGACCTGACTGCAACAAAACTTGCAGTATTATAAAGCCACCACAGTGCAATTTGGCAATCTTTTGTTTTTAAATTGTGCATAAACCACATGATTAAATGGTCAGATATGTTCAAGAACAACATCGATTTAAGAAACTAATCGGAAGAAAGAAACAAAAAAAAGCAACACGTTAAATAGTACTTGCAAAATAAGATTAAAAAAAAAAAAAAAAAAAACCTTGTTGCTCAACAAACTTACAAAATTAAGGAACCTCTTTAAAGAAGATCAGCAACATTTGAAGGCAGCTCCTCAATGACCACGTTGTAGAACTTCTGAATGTCAAATAGCATTCTCTCATCGTCCTTTGTCACAAAGTTGATGGCAACACCTTTTCTTCCGAAACGACCACTTCGTCCAATACGATGGAGGTAGTTTTCTGGTTGAGTCGGCAGATCGTAGTTTATGACAAGAGACACTTGCTGCACATCAATACCACGCGCTAGGAGATCGGTGGTGATCAGAACACGAGAAGAGCCAGAGCGGAATTCACGCATAATGATATCACGAGTGTTCTGGTCCATGTCTCCGTGAGTGGCGGAGACAGTGTGGTCTCGGCTTCTCATCTTGTCAGTAAGCCAATCAACCTTGCGCCTGGTGTTCACAAAGATGACACTTTGTGTGATGGCAAGAGTCTCATAGAGATCACAGAGTGTTTCAAGCTTCCAATCTTCCTTCTCAACATTGACATGAAACTGCTTAATACCCTCGAGGGTGAGTTCATCACGCTTAACCAAGATTCTCACAGGCTTGTTCATGAACTTCCTTGTAATCTCAAGGGCCTCAGGAGGCATTGTAGCGGAGAAAACCCCAACTTGAACGTTAGGTGGCAGCAGCTGGAAAATATCATAGATCTGACAGCCAGAAAACCATAATCAGATAATACAGAATCGAGGATATAGAAACTGAAAAACAAACAAAAGGACTTGGATCAAAGGACACAATTAGACATACCTGATCCTTAAAACCGCGAGAAAGCATCTCATCAGCCTCATCCAGCACAAACATCTTGATGTAATCAGGACGTAGTGACTGCCTTCGGAGCATGTCAAACACACGACCGGGAGTGCCAACCACCACATGAACACCAGCTTGAAGAATCCTTTGATCCTCACGAACAATGGTTCCACCAACACAAGCATGAACTTTCACACCAAGATAATCACCAAGTGCCCTCATAACCTTCTCAATCTGTTGAGCAAGTTCCCTGGTGGGTGCCAAAACCAGAGCCTGGCATTGGACAAGACTGTAGTCAAGTTGTTGAAGAATGCCGGAGCAGAAAGTAGCTGTTTTCCCTGTTCCTGACTGAGCCTGCTGAATCACATCCAGTCCCTTGCAGAAAGGAACAATTCCCCTTTGCTGAATTGCAGAAGGCTTTTCAAAACCTAACAAGAATAGAAACACAATCTTATTATATAAGTATATAACACATTGCAACCAAAAAATTATTCTGTTAAAATAATGGCTAATTAGTCATCGGCATGCTTAAAGATTGTGCTATAAAAGATTAGATACAAGTGAGAAAAAAAGAACATAAAAGCAGTGAATTCGAAAAGCCCCTCTCTACCTACCGTAAGCATAGATACCCCTCAAAAGGTTCTCCTGCAATCCCATTGCATCAAAACTTTCATACACCTCGTCATATGAGGTGAAAAAATCTTGTCCATCAGCATTGAGTCTGCAATAGTCACATTGATAAATTAAATGTAAATCCTAACATCTGAAGAAGACATGCAAATTATGTTTGAAAATATATAAAAACACCCTTCATAAGAGTACAGAAAAAGATACTAATGAGGCTGGAGGGTAAAAACAAGAAACCTACATCTCACTCATCTTCGAGTCATACTGACGAGCATCATATTGTGAACCTTCTGGTGCCAATCCTGCCATAGCTGTAAAGAGAAGACACTAACCAAATAAGAGCGGGTAGGGACACTACTTACTCATAAACATAAAATATGCTATGAACATATAGTAAGAACTTGTTTTAGATATCAGGAAAAGTAAAGTGTATATTTAAAGTGTCACCAAGTAACATGCAAATCCAAATCAGCAGTCATACTGGAAGACCATGTAACAGAAAAGCCAAACTTGCAAACCATTCAAAGCAGAATTACAAGCATTATCTCCTGATTTAATATCTGGAGAAGATGTGGTAAGAGGCACAGCAATCTGATATCATCACCAGACACTGCTTTGCCACTCCTCCAATGTTCATTAAGACTCAACCACAAAGAGTTAGAGATAAAAAAAAAGTTCAATTAATTTAGTGTTCACAAGTAACATGCAAACCCAAATCAGCATTTCATACTAGAAGACCATGTAACAGAAAAGCCAAACTTGCAAACCATTCAAAGTGGATTACAAGCATTATCTTCTGATTTTAGTGTCTGGAGAAGATGTGGTAAGAGACACAGTCATCATCTGATAGAGTCACCAGACACTGAATTGCCACTCCTCCAATGTTCAATAAGACTCAAGCGCTTGAACACAAAGAGTTAAAAATGCAAAAAAAGGTTCAATGAACACTTTAATTTAGTGTTTCCAAGTAACATGCAAACCAAAAATCAGTACTTCACTCTAAAAGACTATGTAACAGAAAAGCCAAACTTGCAAACCATTCAAAGTGGAATACAAGCATTATCTTCTGATTTAGTATCTGGAGAAGATGTGGTAAGAGACACAATCATCATCTGATAGAGTCACCAGACACTGGTTTGCCACTCCTCCAATGTCTTAACATAGCACATTAAAAACAACTTCCTATGTTGAAAAAAATATGATGCACAATCTAACAGTGACACAAGGCCTTTGATAAAGAATTCTTTATATGATTGACTAGTTATACAGAATTTTGAATATTTAAATACAGATTCACCAAGTAATCATCACCACGTAATTTTTTTGACAAAATCAGTACACAATTCAGTTTCCACTAGTATTATTTAAAAACAAATTGACATGCATCCCCTTAAAAAAATTTAACTTCCAATATTACTTTTAACTCAAAAATCACTTTTCTTTTATTGTTATTAAATATTCTACCAAACAAAACTATAAACAGCAGTAATCTAAAGTCTTGATAAAACCCTAACCTACTAGGCATCTCAAAATTCTACTTCGATTTTATATTTGATTCCCACAAGACTATTTAATATACGGAAAAAAACACATGGGTATAATGAATTATTGTCAAATTATGTATCCCAAAAACACCAAAATAGAAGAAGCTCGTTATAGTAAAAATCTTACAATTTAATATACATCTAAATCGATTACATCAACTTCCTCACAAAAACACAAAAAGCATCAAATAATCCAACCTACTCAATCACCAAATCATTCTAAAACCTAAAAACAGCCCAAATCAATACAAAAAACACAACCCCAGACCAAACCAGATCAAACCCAGATCCGAAAAATAAAAAACCAAATCAATCACGCACAAAATACATAAATCAGCCACTTTTACCATAAATCAGCTACTTTTACTACAAATAGAATCCAGCCTAGATAAAGAGAAAAAGATTTGAACAATAAAAACAGCAGCAAAAGATAAAACAATGACCTGCTAGTGATGATGATCAGCAAAGAGAGGCAGAGAGAGAGTGTGTTTTTTTGGGTGTGTGAAAAGGGAGATTTTTTTGGGGTTGTTTGAAGAGAGAGTGAGAGATAGAGAGAGAGGTTATTAGGGTTTCCCAAACTCCTCGGATCTGCGCCGTGGAGTTGAAAGGAAGAGAGAGACCAAAACAATGGTGTGTACGAGACTTATATATACCCAAATCAGAAACCCAACCCAAACCCAACCCAAACCCAACTCTACTTGTGTTTTGTCTTTTTTTTTTTTTTTTTTTCTTTTCTTTTCTTTTTAGGTTTAATGTTGTAACTTGTTTGTACTTTTTACCCTTGATTTTCTTTTCTTTTTTCCCTTTTTACCCTTGACTTTCTTTCCTTTTTTCCCTTTTTGCCCTTGATTTTCTTTCCTTTTTCCCTTTTTACCCTTGTTTTTTCGTGTATTAGTGAAGCTGTGAAGGGAAGTAAATAGTCGATGAAAATTCCGGGAGTCCAAATTTATGAAATTTTTGATGGAAGTATCTTAAATAATGTCAATATACTCAAAATATCGATGATATTTAAAGATATTTTTGATATTAGTAGACTAAAGTATGGTAAATATTGGGATATTATTAATCAATATTTACTTCCTTATATTATTTTTAATAAATTCAAACATTAAAAAGTGCTGGGAATTGTCACATAACATATATGCGATTTGGATATATACTTCCATTATATGGAAAAAACAGAAGAAGTTATCACACGTATTTAAAAAATACTCATGGTGATACTGTTACTAGCGTGAAAGTGGAGGTGCACATGCACCGCTAAATAGAAAATACACTAAGAGGTAATGTCAAAGTTTGGTGTTTTTAATATAAGACATTTTATAATTATTTTTATGTTCATTTTATAGTTATATTATGATATTTCTTACTTTTAAAATATGTAGGTTTAGATACATTTCTTTAAATGTACTTTAATATTATTTATCTACGGACTTGTATATAGATATATGGACTTTTCAATTGTGAATATAAATTAATTTGTAGATATTGTTATTAGAAGGCTTTAACAAATAATTTCGTACAATATGAGGTTGGCCTAGGAGTATGCCCCTCGTACCTATGCCTATCATACCTACATCATGTGGTTCGAGTCATGTTCCTCTCATAATTATTGTAATATTTAATGAAAAAAAACAAATAATTTTGAATTTTGAAGACATGGTTTTACATACAAAATTTTGATTATATGTTACTACTTTCTTTCTTATATATATATATATATATATATATATATATATAATTATATAAAACAAACGCATACCCATAAAAAAACTGTATTTTATTTCTATGATGGGTATTACAAGATTGTAGTTCTTAACTTTTTAATTAAAATTACACATGTTTATAAGTTATATTTGAAATTATACTCGAACGATAACAACGAAATCACGTATAAATTGAATGAAATTCAAGTAATATAATTTTCGTACATAGGTTATCATTCTCTAACAATATAAAATTGTTTCTATCGAGTTATACGATCGGAATATATGGTAAATTTAACCATGGTAACTTGGTATATTCTAAAATAATTATGATATATCATATATGTGATGAGAAATATTGAATTAAAAAAATAACCATGATAATTTAATTAGATTGTGCAAAACTCTTGAAAGAAAATGGTAGGAAATGACAATCTTTTCATGTTGAATTTTGAAAGTATCATTAGATTAATAACTTAAGTTAAAATTGTACCAAATGACTAAATTAACCGCATCTCCTTCTTTTATTACATTTGTGCCATTTTAAAGGTTTTTTTTTCTTCAAAAACCTCCATCGATGGAGGACCAATGGAGGTATTCCATTAATGGAGATGAAAGACCACCATTGGAGGTCGAAATCAGACTCCAATGTAGGTTTCGATAAAGATGATGACCATTTTTTTTATAGAGAATTTCATTTTGTTCAGAAAGTCTCGGCAACTATAAAAAGTATTACAAAAGTTTCGAAAATTATCTAAAAGTCTCGAAATTTTTCAAAAAGTCTCGGAAAAGCATCGAAAACTTCCAAAAAGTTTCGGAAACACTAAAATAAGTCTTGGATATACCAAAATAAGTATTGGAAAACATGCAAACTAAGTCTTAGAAAAAAAAAAACTCCAGACTTATTTTTGTGAGTATGTTTAAGGTATTTTTATTAGATCTACACTTTAAGTGCTATTAAAATTAAGTCATTAATTTAGTGATAGTCCTCAGACTCATTCTTTAAAGAGTACTATTAAATGTTCAAACCCAACTCGTGATGCATGGTGAAAAGGAACAAATATATTAAGAGTATGTTACTTTATTTAATTCGGATATTAAAATTGACAAAGATTAAATAAATTATCCTAATTATAATCCAATCTAAGCATGACACGATAAAAAAACAAAAATAAAAACATATGCTTTTATGCTGTGATTCTAGAGATTACTTAAGAGTTAAGATAGAGGGAAAAAAACTAATAATTACACTTCAGTAGTGATATCTTAAATATAAAAACTAGGATAATTACCAATTAGGTCCTAATTTTTTTTTAATTCCAAATTGTTTACGACTTTTATAAAAGTGACTAAATTGATCCTTACATTTTTCCCAAGTGCCAAACTAGTCCCTCTAACTAAGTTATGTCATTCAATTTTAACTGTGTAGGGGTAAAATTATACTTTACTTCTAAACAATATAATAATGACACATGCCCGTTTTTTTAAACACGTGTGTGTGTATATATATATATATATATATATATATATATATATATTTGTGGGTTTTGATTTTTAAATAATTTCGACAACATTGCTTGTATAATATTAACTATTAAAATGGTAAAACACTAAACTGAGAATGAATTGTAACTTTGTTTATAAAATAATGGTATAATTGACATTATCTTATTAAAATATTTTTATATTTTTTTGAAAATTTTAATTAACAAAAGGTACAAATGGTGTTTCATTAATAATATTTTTGAATTTTGTTGTAATTACAATGATGAAATTAATGCACAAAAAACAAAACAATTTTGCTATAGTATAACAAATAAATGATATTTACGTATTTTTAACTAAAAGTGTTAAAGTCAACTGTTATATTTAACACCGTTAAATCGTTAGAGGGATCAACTCGGTCACTTCAAAAAAAAGAATGACTAATTTGACACTTGAAAAAGATGTAAGGACTAATTTGACCACTTTTATAAAAGTTATAAACAACTTGGAATTTGAAAAAAAGTCCATCACCTAATTGATAATTGCCATAAAAACTATATTATATTGGGTATTTTCCCGAACATAACTA
Organism: Dipteronia sinensis; assembly: GCA_033220585.1. Lineage (NCBI taxonomy): Eukaryota > Viridiplantae > Streptophyta > Magnoliopsida > Sapindales > Sapindaceae > Dipteronia > Dipteronia sinensis. The sequence goes on along the minus strand of CM065639.1, from coordinate 68,512,974 downwards.
ATTACTTTAGTTTCATAGTATGACATGAGTCCTTTTCTTTTTATATTTTTCAAGGAAAAAAATCAATCGAATTATAATTAGATCAACACTTAATTTTACCCTAATCAAATAACTATGACTTTATATAATTACATAATATATGTTACATTACGTGGTAGTACTATATAAAAAAGTGACATTCCATGGAATTGAATATATAACACCTGCCCCTAGGGCGGTAGTTTAACTAGTAGATGGACGAGTTTGATGTTTGGATAAATGACTTCAAAGTCAGCAGTTCGAATTCTACCAATATCAAAAAACTTCAATAAAATACATAGTCTAGATAAGTGAATATATAATCTCACCATAAATAAATAAATAAATAAAGAACACCCTTTTCCCATGAAGAAAAAAGAAGAAGTAAATATTAGTGAAGGAAAAAGAAAAAGAAAAATTGAAGCCATCCACACAATAAATCCAATTAGATTGAAAATAACTTGTTGCATGAATTTTAGGTTTAGATTGGACTTTAGATTATTTTGACTTTTGGTGTAATGTCTATATGCAATGGATAATGCAAGAAGTCACTTTATCTACGTGTAATATCACCTTTATGACTATTACTTCTCTATATCTATCAACACTAACTTGTCCCATTAGACATTTATTCAAAAGGAATAAAATGGAGTGTGCTCTAAATTTCTATTTAGTTAATTATTATTTGTATTTTTGTCCCCATTGAATTGATACCAAGTGAGTATGGGCGACTGATATTTGATAAGAGTAACCACTACAAGTATGATTCGTATGGAATTTAAACTTTTGTCCATTATTATCAACGTAAAAAGAAAATACTACTTAATCAAAACTCCAAAAGTAAATAATATGCTTATTTGAGAAATATCAGTAACCTTCATTATCGATAAAATATACTGTGTTGTAAATTCTAAAAATCTTCATCATATTCTATAGATTGTCATACTCATTAAAAGAAACTCCAAAGACTTTTCTTAAAATTTCATTAAACATATCAAAACCTATATTACTATAAAACATATGTTTAATGAGTATATTTCTTTTTAATTTACAAAACTGAAAATTTGATATGACAAAATTTATATTACCATGTCAATTTAATTGTGATTCATAACCTAATCAAAATCCATCAAATAAAACAAACATTTTATTTGAAGTAATTTATTGGTTTTTTTCTTTTTCATTTTTCTAATTATAGAAATTAGGTAACAATCATTTACATTGGGGTTCAAATGCAAATTAATTTGATTTGGGGTATTATCACTAAAGTCCCTATTTTTTCATGAATTGTTACATTTTTAAACGTCTTTGTCATATTAGTCACTTTAGTCCCTTATTTTTTCAAAATACATCACTTTAGTCCATTTGACAAAAAACTAAGGGTCAACTATAATATAATATATAAAAATATAATTTTACCATTTAGTCCCTCTAATTTCAATAATAGCTGGTCAATCTCTGAAAAAAATAAAATGCTTTTATCAAAGATTGCATATTCAACCTTGTGATTAAAAGCCATAACCTCTAACTAATTGAGCTACTCTAGTTTGTTGTTGAGAATTTTTTGATATAAATATATGTATATATTTATATAATTTGTTTAAACTAATTTAAATCTGTTTATATAATTTAAAATAAACTTATATTTAATAATAATATATAAAAACATATTTATGAAAATGAAAAAGAAAATAACAAAATAAAAGTAAAAAAAGGAAAAAAAGGAATATTTATTTATTTTTCTTCTCTGTTGTTGATTTTTTTCCCTTTTCAATTTACGGGTTTTTGATTTTCTCGGGTTTTTTTTTATCAAATTGAAATAATATATTTTTTGAAAAGAAAAAAAAGAAAAAAAAAGAAAAAAGAAATAAAAAATTACAGGCTTTGATTTTTTAGATTTCCTTTTATTTTATTATTTTTCTTTTTCATTTTCATAAATATGTTTTTATATATTATTATTAAATATAAGTTTATTTTAAATTATATAAACAGATTAGATATATATACATTTAAATCAACAAATTCTCAACAATAAACTTGAGTAGCTTAACTGGTTAGAGGTAGTTAGGAAGATTTTTAAAAATAACAATAAAGGGTAAAATTGTATTTTTATATATTATATTATAGTTGACCCTTAGTTTTTGGTCAAATGGACTAAAGTGATGTATTTTGAAAAAATAAGGGATTAAAGTAACTAATATGACAAAGACGTTTAAAAAGGTGACAATTTATGAAAAAATAGGGACTTTAGTGATAATACCCCATTTGATTTCTATACCTTTGTTTTTCCATTAACTCGTAGTTATTGATTTGAATTCGATTGGATACAATTAAAAGAATAAAAGTACAATATTTTAAAAACTTCCGGCAAAAAAGGAAATTTTGTAATTTGAAGCTAAAAAGGTCTCTCAAATATCTCCATCAATTAAAATCCACACAATTTTATCGTTTGATCATTTGAATTTGTTTATGTCAAAACCGAACTTTCTTTAATACATCACGATATGGGGTTAGCGTAACAATATAAATCACAAAATCATTGAGATTATGGGTTCGAATCGTATTCTTCTTTTTTTAAAGTCCAAATCCAAACAATTTGTAATTGTTAAAAAAAACCGTTAATACCAAATAATCATAATATTTTTCATTTAAAAACAATCTTCAGTAATTATAAACCAAAATTCCACATATACCCCTATCTTCACACTAAAGTTTCTAAGACAGCCATTTGCCAGTCTTGGACTTTTCTCTATTTCCAATAATACCCATTTACTCCATCTCTCTCTCTCTCTCTCTCTCTTTTGCTTTTCGATCTTCAAAGGGCCACTCTCACTCTCTGTCTCAAAGCTTGGATTTTTGCTTTGGATTTCCCTGCACAGAAAACTTGAGGTAACAGTTTATGTTTACTGTTTTGATGAGTTTTGAAAAATAAAGTGAAAAATGAAAACAAAAATCAAAATTAATGGAAAATGAGCGTGGATCTCGTGTTTATTGATAGTTTTTTGTTTTGAAGGGAAAGAAAAATCAGAACTTTTATATACCCAGATTGTAATATGGATGTATAAGCGATTGAGTGGAGCTTTAGTGATCGCTTTAGTGATTTTCAGTTTTTTGTTTTGGTAATTTTATTGCGATTCTAATGATTGTTTAACTGGGTAGATCTTGGAAATATCTGTTTTTTCTTTATGGGTTAGGTCTATATTTGTACTTGCTTTGTGTTGGTTGTGTGTTTAGATGCTGAGAAAGTGTAGGAAAAGGGAAGAAAAGTGAATGTAAGTAAAGGGTTCAATGTATTTTTTGGGGGATTTGTGTTTGTGATGCTATTTGGTTTTTTCTGTTTTTGTAATTGTTTGAAGCCTAAATCAATTTTGCATTAGGGTTCATGTTAGCTGTAGATGAAACCTACTTGCATTTGCTTTTTGTAAATGTAGGTTTTATTGAGGAAAGTTCTGTCTCCTTTTCGATTATTATCAGCTAGCTATTTGAGTATAATGGATTTGACAAGTGTTCTTGAGCTCATGGTGCTCAACTTGTATGGATTGTAAAAATTCCCCTTAGGGGTGGGGTCCTGCAGGTCCCGCCATCTACTGGGCGTGATGGGGATAATAAACCCTTGTCTCCTTTTGTTTTTGGAGCAGGGATGGGGATGGGGATGGGGATGGTACTTCCATTGCTGCCCTGCATGCTAGAAAATAGAACTAACGATAGAGTACTTTTATAAATTGGACAAATGACTCAAAACTAGTATTGTGTGGTATCTAAATTTCATGATATCTAAGATTTTTTTAACATTATTAATATATGATTGGAAGTTGAATTGTTAATGCTCTAATGTAATTTAAGTTCAAAAAAAAGAAAAACAATTGAACTTTTAATAGGAAACACAAATCTTTGTTCTTAGTCCGCAAAAAAGTGAAAGATTTGCCTTGTAAATGTAGATTTTGTTGAGGAAAGCTTTGTCTCCTTTTCGATTATTATCAGCTAGCTAATTGACTATTGTGGATTTGACAAGTGTTCTTGAGCTCATGGTGCTCAACTTGTAGGGATTGCAAAAATTCCTCTTGTTCTGCAGGGTCCTGCCATCTTCGGGGCGTGATGGGGATAATAAATCCTTGTCTCATTTTGTTTTTGGACCGGGGATGGGGGGGATTGTACTTCCTGTGCTGTCCTGCTTGCTAGAAAATAGAACTAATGATATAATTTTTTATAAATTAGACAAATGACTGAAAACTAGTATTGTGTGATATCTAAATTTCATAAAATCTAAGAATTTTTTTAACATTATTAATACATGATTGGAAGTTGAATTGTTAATGCTGTAATGTAAGTAAAAAAAAAATTAATTAAAATTTTGAACTTTTAATAAGAAACACAGATCTCTGTCCCTTTCCACCCAGAAAAAAATTGGGACAGGGATCCCTTCCCAAAACAGGTGCAGGGATGGGGATGGAGTTCTTGCACAGTTGCCATCCCATCAACTAGATATAGATTTTAGAATTTGATCTTCATTTACGGTATTTGAATATGAATATCTATATCCTTAACTAGGCTCATTCAGTTGTCTTTTCCTACATTTTCATCAAAACCAAATGGAGTATTTGGATTGCTTGTTCTGGATTGGCACTGATTTATGTAGGTTCCAGTTCCATTTGTGGAATTATTTTTCTCGTGTAATCCTATTTAGGTTTTCACAAACACAAGGAAGCTATGGAGTTTCTGAGTTTTTATTTAGCCTGTTGTAAAGTTTCAGCAATACTAAGTTAAATATATTTTATTAGGCACCGTATGAGATTTAAAAGCATTTGGTTTCTTTTCTTTAATAGTCATTAAGAAGCAATAAAATGGGATTTTAATGACATTGCAGTTTTTTCGTAGTGATATTGTCACTTGTTCTTTTGCAGACAGTCATTTGAGGATTGCTTTGAAATGGTTGACAGCAATGAATCCTCAGGAACACCTGAAGAAACTCAAAACCCTAAACCTGATGGAAATGCACCTTCTGAGAGTGACATTACACTCGATGAACTCACACGACAGGTTCAGGAATCGCTTGCTCTTGGCAATCGACATAAATTTTGGGAAACACAACCAGTTGGGCAATTCAAGGATGTAGGGAACAGCAGTTTGCCAGACGGTCCCATTGAGCCTCCAACACCCTTATCTGAAGTCAAGCAAGAGCCCTACAATCTACCTAACCTTTACGAATGGATCACTTGTGATATCAACTCTGATGGGGTGTGCACTGAGGTTTATAATCTTCTCACTGACAACTATGTTGAGGATGATGAGAATATGTTCAGATTCAACTACTCAAAGGAGTTTCTCCGCTGGGCTCTTCGCCCTCCGGGCTATTTCAAGAGCTGGCACATTGGTGTCCGTGTCAAAAGTTCAAAGAAGTTGGTTGCTTTCATCACTGGTGTTCCTGCAAGAATCCGGGTCCATGATGAAATTGTTCTCATGGCCGAGGTAAATTTCTTGTGCGTTCACAAGAAGCTTAGATCAAAAAGACTCGCTCCTGTCATGATCAAAGAGGTGACTCGGAGGGTTCACTTGGAGAATATCTGGCAAGCAGCTTATACTGCTGGAGTGGTTCTTCCCACTCCAATGTCAACGTGCCAGTATTGGCATAGATCTTTGAATCCGAAGAAACTGATTGATGTTGGCTTTTCCAGACTTGGTGCGAGAATGACAATGAGTCGTACAATCAAACTGTTCAAGTTACCAGATTCCACTGCCACTCCAGGGTTCAGGAAGATGGAGCTTCATGATGTTCCTGCAGTTACAAGGCTACTTAGGAATTATTTGAGACAGTTTATTGTTGCACCAGACTTCGATGAAAATGACTGTGGAGCATTGGCTTCTTCCCAAAGAGGATGTCGTGGATAGCTTTCTAGTTGAAAGTCCTGAAACCCACGAAATAACTGATTTCTGCAGCTTTTACACCCTTCCCTCTTCGATTCTTGGCAACCCGAACCATTCGACCTTGAAGGTAGCTTATTCGTACTACAACGTTTCCACAAAGACCCCCTTGCTTCAGTTGATGAACGATGCTCTTATCGTGGCAAAGCAAAAAGACTTTGATGTTTTCAATGCATTGGATGTCATGCAGAACGAAACTTTCGTGAAGGAACTGAAATTTGGACCAGGTGATGGAAAATTGCACTACTATCTTTACAATTATCGGATAAAACATGCGCTGAGATCATCACAACTTGGGCTCGTTCTCTTGTAGTGTCTCTGAGCTGGTAATCTTGATGAAGTTTGCATATGATTTTTGGTTGTATGTTTACATCAACTGTGGCAATCCATCCATGTTAGAATTTAGATTTTATTGGTGCAAATTTACTGAACAGGTATATCAACTTCTCTGGGAAGAATGTAGTCATTGGAATGTTAAAAAGCGTATTTGTTTTCCAGTCATTTGCTACTATCACTTTATTTCTTTATTTTCTTATCTGCCTGCAATTGCATCACATAATTTTTTTTTTTTGAACAAATCTCAAATAATCATTTACTAACTCTTGAAATATTACAATAATTCGGGATTTGAGATAGGAGACACGTCTCGAACTTACAACCTTATGATGTAGATATGAGGAGCTTACCATTTAGTCAGCCTTATCTTATTTTTAAATGGCTTTTTAAATTTGTTTTTTACAAACTTCAAATTGGCTATTTTACAATTAGGTTTCTATTGTGAAAACTGATTTTGGAAGTTTTATTTTCTATAATATTAAGGGTGATTATCAATTTAAACGGTACCAGTGCTGTCAAACCCGAGTTCCGTTCACCAAATTTCTTCTTTTCTGGAAATGGGAATCGTGTTGGGAAATTGCTTTTCTAGATATGGTTTTGTTGTTTTTTCATGTTTATTGCTTTTATGGGTTGAATCTAAGCGCAGCAGCATTTTTGAATCAAGAATTAATAAATTATAGAATTTTGTTTTACTGTCTGTAATAATAGGAAATATGATGCATGAACCAAACTAGTTAGATAACTAACATTCAGTTGAACTGGATTTATGTTATCTGGTTTTGATTGCATTTGATTAGAAGTTTTTTATTAAAAGCCATCCTTTTTTTTTAATTTTTTTTTAAATTAATTAATTTTGATTTAAATTGTTTTGATCTTCACCGTCGATTTCTAGATTTTGTTTTAAAATGAAAGCATTACCGAACCGACCTTAGGGACTGGGGACAATAAACATAGAGAGATACTTAAAAAAAAAAATTTCGATAAATCATGAGGACTAAATTGATACTCACCCTAATAGTAAATGTCAAATTTTGAAACTCCCTCAGTATATCAATTGGAAAATGATTCAAAAAAATGACAAGCATTGCGGTCATACCAGTAAATTCAAATTGCATGTTCTTTCAATAGTTAGTGATATTAGGATACCAAGTCATATATATATATATATATATATATATATATATATATATATTTATATATAAAATCTTTTCTACTGTCATTTCGTCCTAATATAAAATATATCAGTTCCTTAAATGCGGACCATTAGATTTAATTACTTTGATCCAATGTTTATACACCTGTCAGAACTTTTTCATAATCTATGACCCAGATTTAAAAACTGATATATTTTATATTAGGCTGTTATATATATATAAATTCAAAGCTTTTTTTTTCTTCCTATATAATATATATCAAATAATAGTATATAATATATAGTATAAAAGTATATATAATATAATATAATCATAAATAATATAACAACCTTTTTCCCTACTTTTTATGTGGGAGTGATACGTGACAATCATAAATGTTATTTTTAATATATTATTACTTTACAATCATAAATGTTATTTTTAATATGTTATTATTATTATTATTAAATAATAATCAGATATTTAAGGTGGAGAGTGGATAACAATCGATTGTTGAGGAAATCTATAATAAATGTACAGTTGAAAACATCAACAACATTATTTGTTTGGGAATTCAACAAACCCTATCGAAAGCATGTCAACTTCTTTAATAAACTAATAAAATATTATTTTAATATATTATTTTCTATATAATAATAAGCAGATATATAAAGTGTAGAGTGAATAGCAATCAATTGTTGGGGAAATCTATAAAAATGTGCAATTGAAAACATCAAAAACGTTTAATAAACATTATTTGTTATGGAAATCAATAGACCTGATCGAAAACATGTTAAATTTCCGATAAACTAATAGAATATTGTTTTAGTATATATATTTTTATATAATAATAGTCGGATATATAAGGTGAAGAGTGGATAATAATCGATTGTTGGAGAAATCTATATGAATGTGTAGTTAAAAACATCAACAACGTTCTATAAACATTATTTGTTGAAGAAGGTAAACAGGATTGAAAGCATTTCAACATAGCTGATAAACTAATAAAATCTTTTAACATTCCTCCTTAATTTGAGGATTTATGAATATCATCAATGTCTGTGTTTTATTTTTTCTTACTATCTTATGCTTTCTCGATTTATGGGTTGATATTAATTTTAGATTTGGTTTCTTATTCTATAAACGCTTTGTGTTTTGTTATCCAGATATGTTTTTAACGCATTATGTTTATTCCTACCACCTGACAACAAATTATAGATTATGGAGATTAACATGACTTGGGCAATTAAAGAAAAAAGTATATGTTCACTGTATTTAAGATTTTAAACATGTTTGCATCAAAAATGTCAGTATAAACAACACAATGTTTTACAAACAATTTTTAATATAAAGCCGGTGGAACGTTCGGGTTAGAAAACCATAATAATAACACTAATAATAATAATAATAATAATAATAATATAAATCCATTACAAACCAGTAGTAAAATTAAACAACTAAATTCTTTAAAAAAATAAAAAATAAAAAATTAAACTAAACAACTAATCATTCGTGTGTCGATCTTCTCAAGATGCCCGGACCCCTAAAAGAACATGAAGTTACAAACTTACAATGAATATCATAATAGCAAAATTGTGATTTACACCGATATCTTCTCGCAATTAATTGTGATCCTAACTCATCAAACAATTAAGCTACATGGAATAATGTAAAAATGCCATGTCATAATTAAACACAAAGTTATTATCCTTGTTTTGTACGATGAACATACTCATAATTAATTGGTTAATTATTTGGTCATATGAGTCCCATTTATGCATGTAATTTCTTGCTTTTTTTAGATGTACATAGCATGATTATATTATGTAGTGATTAAGTTGACGGTATCTATCTATCCATTTATCTAGAGTTTAAATTCACTAGACATTTTTTTTAAAGTATTTTACTATTGGTATGATTCAAACTACTAATTTGAGAGTCATTTATCAAACCTCAAATTCGTTCATCTACTAGCTGAGCTATGTTGGGGCAGTTGAGGCGTGAACCAGCCCCACTCTTATACAAATACAACAGGATCAAGTCTAAAGACAGAGTATTTATACATGCACGATATCCACATGACAGCACGCCAAACACACGTCACAATTTATGAACAATTAAATGAAGCAATTGATCTGATCATCTGCAATTCATTATTTAATTAAGAGAAACAAAAACGAGGAACACGATGGACCTTAGATCCCCAACTCTCTCTCTATAAGACGATAACAACGTACACCAAGGAAAACAAAAAAGGAAGAAGTATATTAAAATGGGAAAAGCTCATGTTCTTGCTATATGTCTACCAGCTCAAGGTCATGTGGTTCCTTTAATGGAGCTTTCAGTATCCTTAGCCAAACATGGCATCAAAATCACGTTTGTTAATTCAGAGTCTGCTCATAAGTTGGTGGTGAATGCATCAGCCACCAAGGATGATGATGATGACATAGCTCTTGTTTCCATCCCAGATGGTCATCAGCGAGAGATACTCAAGCAAGTTATTGAAAATATTAATGCAACAGACAGTAGTGATAAAATCACTTGTCTTCTAACAAATCCTGGTCTTCCATGGGCCATGGAAGTAGCACATGAGATGAAAATCAGACAAGCCATCCTCAGTCCCTTTGCGGCCACATTATTGGTCTTAAAGTCTAGCATTCCGAAACTCATCCAAGACGGGATTATTGGCGAAGATGGTCAGATCATCTATCAGAGAATTGCTTAAAAGCATACGTTAAGATATTTTTTACATATATTTTTTGTTTTTTTTTTCTTCAGGAAATCCAATAAAGAAGAAAACTATTCAATTGTCACCAACGATTCCTGCCATAGAGACATCACACTTTTCCTGGATCTGCTATAGCAACTCGGAATTACAGAGATTTTCGTATGCATTGAGATGTAACAAATCGATGGAGTTGGCAGACAAGATTCTTTGCAATTCCAACTATAATCTGGAGCCTGCAGCGTTTGAGACAAATCTGAAGATCCTACCTATAGGCCCTCTTTTGACAAGCAACCGGACAGGGAATTTCAGGGCAGAAGATTCTAGTTGTTTGAAATGGCTTGATCAGCAAGCAACAAAATCAGTCATATATGTTGCATTTGGTAGTGTAGCTACTTTTGATCAAGCCCAATTCCAAGAATTTGCAATGGCGCTTGAATTGTGCAACAGACCATTCATTTGGGTGGTACGTCCTGACTTTGTAGAAAAGCTAAGTGAAGCCTACCCAGAAGGATTTGAAGAGAGAGTGGGAGGTCGTGGGCTCGTAATAAGTTGGGCACCGCAACAAAATGTTTTGGAGCATTCTTCGATTGCTTGCTTCGTTACACATTGTGGTTGGAACTCTACCATGGAATCACTTATCAATGGAGTCCCTCTCTTGTGTTGGCCATTTAACGGTGAACAGGTTCACAATCGTAACTATATTTGTAATGTTTGGAAGGTTGGATTAGGATTCAACAGAGACGAGGAAGGGTTGCTTGCACGACAAGAAATTCAAAACAAATTGGAGGAATTGTTGGGCAATGAAAAGTATAGCGCAAATGCATTGGATATCAAGGAGAAGCTAAGGAATAGCATCAAACAAGGTGGGTGCTCCTACAATAATTTCATCAGTTTTATTGAATGGCTCAAGGAGGAGTACTAGTACTAGTTCATGCTGATATTTCAAAGTTGAGATTGGAGATGGGTGGTATTTCTAACAAGCACATTCCCAGCTCGGCAAACAAAGTTGCTCACGGGCTTGCTAAAAATGGTAGAAGAGCTGTTGTGGTAGAGATGCCTGGGTAATCTCCTCTGTTTTGCTTGGCTCTGTTCCTGTTTTCTTTGTTTCTCTGTTCTGTTGTCAAAAAAAAGAGAAGAAAGTAGTTCATGCTTTATTATGGAATCTAATCTAGATACCAATAAATTAATTTTACTAATTAGAAATCCCATTTAGGGAAAGGGAATTAAGTTCCTAATTTGGAATTCTAGTGTTTACCGGTGTTTTGGAGAATTAAGTTCAGTTGACCCCAAGCAGAAATCAGGAATTAAATTCATGAAAGAAAGGAAACTTGATTCCTCTTGTTATAGGGATAGACATTTATCTCCGGATACCCAAATCCCCACTTTCCCATCCTCATTTAACCCTAACTTACTAAGTGCGTGTACAAATATATATATATATATATATATAATTTTTTTTTCTTAATAATTTTTATTCTTTCTATTCTTAATATTTTAATGTAATGGATTGTTTTTTTTTATGTAAGTTTTAGTAAAACAAGGGAAATTGGGGAACAGGGAAAACGGGGAAACAGAGAAAAATGGGAAAAATGGAGAAAACAGGGAAAACGGGAAGATTGGGATACCTCCCCCAAAACTCCCCCATCCCCATTTTCCCCAAATGGGGAAATGGGGGGATGAGGATGGGGATGTGGGGACCTATATCTATCCCCATTTCTCCAGTGCCCATCCCTACCCCTCGTTCACTCTAGGAATCAAGTTCTCTTTCCTGAATACGGTATATAAAAGAGAACCTTTGAAAAAAAAATATTTTGCAAAAGGTAGGGAATTATGTGAATTTTCTCTTGGGTTGTACTACAAACTTAGTTTTGCGTAGGATGTGCAAAACTTACTTTGGTCTTTGACTTTTCTTCACAGAATTCCTCTTAATTTGTGTCTCCCTTTTTGCTTAGGATGTGCAACATCTAGCAGTAGCAGCTACTATTGCTTCTGATGTTCAATGATACAAGATCTTTGGTGCAGCGGGATGCACCATACATCTCTCGTTGCTGCACCCAAGTTCTTTTTTTTCCCACCGATAGACTAGACGTTGTCAGGAAGTTTCTCTAATTCCTGGTTTTGCGTCCCTCTTCCAAGACTAATGCTATGTTTGAGATTGTTTTTACCTGAGAAATAATTACTTATTTTCTAAGTTTTGAACAAATAGATGTTTGGTAAACTTTCCAAAAGCAACTTATTTCAAAATTTGCTCCTCCAATAATCAGTTTTTGATAAGTTGGGTGGGGGTTGCTTTTGGAAGCAAAAACTGATTTTTAGTTCAGAAATGTCTAAAATATCCTCACTATTTTATTAAAAGACAATATTACCTTTATATTTAATAATGATATAATCAAAACTATAAAAATATCTTTTCAACAAAAAAACTAAAAAATATAAAAGCTGTGGCTGCCGGACGTTGAGCTCGGAGGAGGACCGGAATTCTCAGTCACCGGAGGAGGACCGATTGCCTCCGGCGACGCCCGATCTAGGTCCACTGGCGAAAGCAGAGGCAAGGAAAGATGAACCTCGTCTCTTCCACACTGGGTTGCCCAATTCGAAACCGACCCAGGACGCCGGACGACGAACCAGAAAGCTGGCAACGACGGAGATAGAGCGAGTGGAGACGACGGAGATAGTGCGGACGCCTGGAAAGCTGCCGGAGATAGTCGTCTCCGTTCGCCGGTGGATCTAGATCTAGATTCGGTGTCGCCGGAGGGGGCAAAACGCCTGACGCCGTCGCCGTCGCCGTCACCGGACCTATTTCTTTGAAGTTTGTTTTTCAATTTTACTTTAATTTTTTAATATTTATTATAACATATTATAATTATATTATATATTTACTATATTTAATTTTTAAATATACAATTACTATACCAATTGATTGATGTATATTTTTGTCATTTCATCAAATATATTTTCCACAATTTCAAAAGCAAAGTAATTTTAAAATTTAGATTACCAAACACTTGTCCACTTTTTTGTCAAGCAAATTATTTCTTAAATTAAGCTATAAGCGGATTAGTTTTTAAGCCGAGCAATCCCAAACATAGCTTAAACTATATAGAAATTTTGATACATCACCAATGAAAAAACTTTGTGTATAGAAAGTGGAACATAATGGTCTATCCTAATGCTGATTGTTTGGGCTGATTCTATGTTTGATCAACAAGTTGCCAGAAGAATGAATGTATCTCTGCAATTCTCTCCCTCAGCTCTCCACCGGTTGCGTGCAGACCATATATTGTAGATTTCACCATTTTTGTTTTCCTGATCAAATGTCATCTTTGTTATCGCCAAATGGTCACTTTCTCTTATAATTGCATACATGTTTATCTTCTTCTTCTAATACTTCTCAAACGGGTTTGGGTATGGGGCAAAAATTGAAAACCCGTTCAGGGCATGGGTCGGACCAGGTTTCGGGTATGAGAGGCAAATAAGACAGAAGTCAAACAAAAAACAAAAATCTCAAGGCTGCTTCTTCCAGGAAATTGGACCAAAGAAAAAAGATGCAAAACAGGGCAATATACAGTCTTCAATTTTTATAAGTCTCAAAAGTAAACAAAAGCAGTCCACTAAACAATTATTGCTCTGTTCAGATGTGGTCGGTTTTCAAAGTGAAACGGTCCACAAAAAAGTAACTCAAATGACCTAATTTTAATTGGACTGAAGTTTCCAGGAATTTTAATTTTAATATGAAGGAAGCAGATTAGCATCCACCAAGAAACATGCAAACTATAAGTCAAGGTCAATGAAGATTTTAAGAACAGAGAAATATTTGCAAAACATTTACCAGCTAAATTAAACAATACAACATTCTCTGATCATTTTCAACATCATCAATGGCATCGATTTCGATTCCTTCATCATTTTCTTCTTCTAATACTTCTCAATTCAAGTACGATGTTTTCATCAGTTTCAGAGGCGAGGACAACCGCTATAATTTCACCAGCCATCTTCGCAAAGCTTTGCGTGACAAACAAATCCAGACTTACACAGATGAAAAACTTAGCAGAGGTGATGAAATCTCCCCATCTCTTCTCAAAGCAATTGAAGAGTCAAAGATTTCGGTCATCATTTTCTCCAAAGACTATGCATCTTCCGGATGGTGTCTCGAAGAACTTGTGAAGATCCTCGAATGCAAGAAGAGTTATGGGAAAATTGTAATACCTGTTTTCTATAACGTAGTTCCAACCGATGTCAGGAATCAGACTGGAACTTTCGGTGATGCATTTAAAAAGCATGATCAACAACGGAGTTTGGGCCAAGTGCAGAGATGGAAGGATGCTCTCAAGGAAGCAGCCTGTCTTTCTGGATTGGAATCAAGCACCATCAAGTAAGTCGTCACTTTTTCTTATATATATCAGTATTATTCAGGAAATAATGTTAGAATAAGAAAAGAAAATGGAGAACAACTTTAAGGTACAATTAAATTGTTCGTTCGCTTAAAACTCGCTGTTTTTGCTTTGTATCTCTATAACATACACATATTTGTAGGAAAATTATAAGTGTGGGATCCTTCATAATTTTTTCGTACGGGATCGCTAATAGTAATTCCCATAGTTCGTTTGCTTAAAACTCTTTGTTTTTGCTTTGTATCTCTATAACATATAGATATTTGTAGGAAAATTATAAGCGCTAGATCCTGTATAAATTTTTCGTGCGGGATCGCTAATTCCCATTTGTGGGAATCAGTGTAAATTTTTTTACACTTGGAAATCAGTAATCCCACGTTAAAAAGTTACGGTATATATTGTAATTATATATATTTGAAATCTCTAACAAATAATAACTCTCATAGTATTTAATTTCTACTCTATATATCATGTATGTACTACTTCAACTCTCACTCACTGTGTGAGATATAATATTAAATGATCAGATCCCATTTCATGCATCAGACCGTGACTTACTATCTGTTGTTTTCCCTACTCCTTAGGGATGAATCTGTACTTATCGAGAATATTGTCGAACATATTTTGAAGAAGTTGAATGATATGTCAGCAAGTGATGCCAAGGGTTTAGTGGGAATAGATACTAAGATTGAACAAATTGTATCATTGTTACGGAGAGAGGATGTTCGCAGTGTGGGAATTTGGGGAATCGGAGGAATAGGCAAGACAACTCTTGCTGAAGCTGTGTTCAACAAAATCTCTAGTCAATTTGAAGGTTTTTACTTCATTCCAAATATCAGAAAAGAGTTTGAACAAAATGGTGGATTAAATCATGTGCGGCGAGAACTTCTTTCAACAGTATTAAAGGATAGAAATTTAAATATAGGTACAGCTATTGTAAGACCCAATTTCACAAGGAATAGACTTGGTCGTAAGAAGTTATTATTTGTTTTTGATGATGTGACTGATTTTCGACAAATAGAAACTTTGATTGGAGGTTTCGATTGTCTCAATTCCCAAAGCCGAACCATTATAACAACAAGAGATAGACAAGTGCTTAGAAATTGTGGAGTGAATCAAATATATAAAGTACAAGACTTGTTTCATCATGAAGCTCTTGAGCTCTTTTGCTGGCATGCCTTTAAAGAAAACCATCCCAGCACAGATTACATGGAGCTATCAAAAAGGGTATGTGAATATACCAAAGGTGTTCCATTGGCTCTCAAAGTCTTGGATTCCTTTCTGTGTAATAGGAGAAAACAAGAATGGGTAAGTGCACTAAGTAAACTAGAACGAATTGCTAATGGAGATATCCAAAAGGTGTTGAAAATAAATTATGATGGATTAGATGATGAGGAGAAGAAGATATTTCTTGATATTGCATGTTTTTTTAACGGGCAGAACAAATATTTTGTAATTTATATTCTAAATGCATGTGGCTTCTCAACAGAGATTGGAATAAGCGTTTTAAGTGACAAGTCTTTGATATCCATATCAAATGACAATATAATAACAATACATGATTTATTGCATGCGATGGCAAGGGAAATTGTTCGGCAAGAATGCGTAGAGCCTGGCAAACGTAGTCGGCTATGGGATTATGATGATATTTACCATGTTCTGACAAAAAACAAGGTGAGATTCAACTCAATATTAATTGGTATCTATTCCATTTATCTTTGTGGACCGGCCAATCTGATAGGCATCGGTTGGGTGTGATTTATAAAAGAAATAATTCTTTTCTTTGACCAATAAGAAAATATTAAATTTTACGTACATACAATGCCAACTTTTCTTTTCGTGAATATAATATAATATTAATATGTGGTTTTACACTTGCTATTATGTGTAGTGTGCTCTTGAAGATGTAAATCTTGATAAATCTATATATATATATTTTAAAAATGTTAATAATTTTAGTTTAATTTATTGAAAGTATGAATATTATTCATTAATTAGTTTGTTGAAAACTTATTAAGAATATTTCTCTTTAATTATTTGTTTTTCCAAATTTCCTTAACATATTCTCAGTGTATATATTTGATACTAACTTATTTCTTCTTGTATGCATATCAGGGGACTAAAAAGATTGAAGCAATCTCTTTGAATATGTCCTCCTCAAATGCAAGAGATATAAACTTAACTCCTCGGGCTTTCGCAAAAATGGAGAAATTGAGACTCTTGAAATTTTATGTCTCTAGTGTTAGGGCATAATTGTGGTAATAAGGTGCATGCTCTTGATGAAGGCTTTGAATCTGTTTTCAACGAGTTAAAATATCTCCATTGGTATGGATTCCCATTAAAATCATTGCAACCAAATTTTCAATCGGAGAATCTTGTCATACTTGAAATGCCTAATAGCAATGTTGAAGAATTATGGAGCGGTTTCCTGGTATATTTGATATTTATATGATTTTTTTTTGAGTAATTTATAACATGAAAGATACTAATTTGTGTTGATTATTTAATTAATTAATTTATTTTTACTTGCAGCAACTTGATAATTTGAAAAGAATTGACCTCACGGGGTCCCAGCAGCTAATTAGATGCCCATACCTCTCAGGGACCCCAAATCTAGAGAGTTTGATACTAGAGGAGTGCACAAGTTTGTATGAAATTCCATCATCTATTCATCATCTCACTAAACTGGAGTCTTTGTATCTGTACAAATGCGAAAGCCTTACGAGTATTCCAAATTGCTCTAGTTTGAAATCTCTAAAAGAGCTTATTCTCCTCTATTGCTCAAAACTCAAGAGGCTTCCAGAACTCCCAAACAATTTAGAAACATTAGGTATTTCTGGTTGTAAAAGTTTGGTTGAAATTCCATCATCTTTTAAATATCTCAATAAGGTGAAGTGTTTGGATCTTAGTGGCTGTGAAAGCCTGACAATTGTTCCAGATTTGAGGGGTTGGAAATCTTTAAAACAAGTACGTGGCTGGGGGTGCTGGAAACTTAAGGCGCTTCCGGAAGTCCAAAACAATGTAAAACTTTGTTTCGGGCTGCTTCCGGAAATCCAATTTGGACTTCCAGAAGCATCTTAAGAGATACCCTAATAGAATAATTGCCCCAATCATTCAAGGATCTCGACAGTCTAAACTATTTGTATCAGTCATTTATTTTGCATTTGGTAGTGCAACTACCATTGGCCAAGCCCAATTCCAAGAATTTGCGTTGTCGCTTGAATTATGCAACAGACCATTCATTTGGGTGGTACGTCCTGACTTTGTAGAAAAGCTAAGTGAAGCCTACCCAGAAGGATTTGAAGAGAGAGTGGGAGGTCGTGGGGTCGTAATAAGTTGATTCAACAGAGACGAGAGAGGGTTGCTTGCACGACAAGAAATTCAAAACAAATTGGAGGTATTGTTGGGCAATGAAAAGTATAGATCAAATGCATTGGATATCAAGGAGAAGCTAAGGAATAGCATCAAACAAGGTGGCTGCTCCTACAATAATTTTATCTGTTTTGTTGAATGGCTCAAGGAGGAGTACTAGTACTAGTTCATGCTGATATTTCAAAGTTGAGTTTAAGATGGGTGGTATTTCTATCAAGCACATTCCCATATCGACAAACAAAGTTGGTCACGGGCTCGCTAAAAATGGTAGAAGAGCTGTTGTGGCAGAGATGCCTTGTTAATCTCCTCCGTTTTGCTTGGCTCTGTTCCTGTTTTCTTTGTTTCTCTGTTATATTGTCAAAAAAAAAAAAAAATAGTAGTTCATTCTTCATTATGGAATCTAATCTAGCTATTGCCTTTATGCTCCCAAATCTAAAACAAACTAAAATCTAAAACAAATTCAGTTTTATCTGAAAGTACAGCTATTGACTTTTATGCTCCCAAATCTAAGTGTATATTTGGTATGACTTTTGAAATGATCAAAAACGTTTTTTTATTGATATAAGCTATTTTGAAGTTTTTTTTAGTCGTTTGGAAAAACTCAAAATAGCTTTTTTAATATATGAATTGTCTCAATTACTCTTTTATAAACGTCATTTTATGTTTATTTAATTTAAGTTGTTCTAAAAAGCGTTTTTTTTGAGTTTTTTTTTAAATATATGAATTGTCTCAACTACCCTTTATAAATTTTAAATATTATACAATAAGTCTACATTGTAAACACCTTTTTTTGTAATTCACTCAACCAAAAACTATTTCTAAAAATACATTGTCAACAACTTTTTTGTAATTTATACAACCAAAAGTTTTTTTTATTAGAAGCTCTACTTCATTAGAAGCTCTACTACAAAATGATCTACTCTAGAAATTCTACTTGAAAAGCCATACCAAACACACCTTAAAACAAGCTCAATGCGTGGCTGAGTTAGCTTTAATCATTAGCGCTCCTCTTAGGACCATCAACGACTAGCTAGTTCTCCGAATCCTTCTCCACAATCTAGTTCATCTCCATCGGAGAACCAACAAAAATGTCAAATTCGTGGTCGTTTCGGACACACTACAACTAATGGTTTTTTTTTAAACTATTCTTTTTCGTAAAATGAAAAAAAAAAAACAAATTCAGTGGTGATGTGCCTGGGCACATCATCTAATGGTTCATGCCCCTCTCAGTTTGGGCAAATCTAACGGATTGGATTTGGAACTCCCTACCAACCTATTCGGAATTTATCCTTGTAGACAAGGATAATTTGAGACGAGTGGAATGATATGTGCATTATTCTAATGCAACTCAAGTAGGCTATATGTGCATGAAGATCTTTGGAAAGAATGCAATGCTTAGGTGGACTAAGTCTGGTCAACAAATAAGTTAGTTGTTGTGAAGCCATGTCTCTACATGGGTTCCCTTGTTTTTGGACTGTTCATTGTTTCCAAAAGTAGTTGTCGTTTAGTTGAGTAGTGGATGTTAATTAGGGGCCGTTCTGTAAGCGTTTTTCATTCGCTGTTTTTTGAAAAGAAAAATGAAAATGAAAATGACAATAATGTTTTTGGTTTCAATTTCGAAATCCTAAAAAACGTCTGGTAGCATATGATAAAAGCTAGTTTTTAAAAATGAAAACTGGAAAAAACACGTCTAGTAGCTTAACCGAAAATATCAAAAATTGAAATATCATTTTTACATTTTATTCAATATTATAACAATTATAAAATAAATTGGTTAAATAATTAATGAATATAATTTTTTTTATTCAAATTTAACAATAAAAAATATGAAAAAAATTTCAAACAAAAGAAGAAAAAGAAGACAGGTCGCCAATAATGGAAGAGGAAGAAGACAACTAGATCGGCTGGGGAAAAAGAAGAAGAAGAAGAAGGAGGAGGAAGAAGAAGAAGACGAAGATCACCAACAATAGAGGAAGAAGACAGTCATATCGGCCGAGGAGGAGGAAGAAGAAGAAGAAGAAAAAGAAGTAGAAGAAGAAGAAGATCGCCAACAATGGAGGAAGAAGACAGCCAAATCGGCTGAGGAAGAGAAAGAGGAGGAGGAAGAAGAAGAAGACGAAGAAGAAGAAAAAGAAAAAGAAGAAGAAGAGATCGAAGGTGAAGAAGAGTAGATCGACGGTCACTACTAGAAAAATGATGTTTTATGATGGGTAAAAACCATTATAAACGTTAATTCTTGACGGTTTAAAATCATCAAGGAATTCAGCGTCAAGAGAGGTTTGATGATGATTTTAATTTATGACGGTTTTTTTTAGTCATTAAATCTTGATGGTTTTTATCCATCATAAAATTATGAAGGTTAAAAACCGCCATTAACTTGAAAAGTTTATTAAAAAAAATTAATTTTTATAATTGTTTATATGAATATATAATTCAATTAATTTTATTAAATTCAGTTAATTTTATTAAATTCAATAAATTATAAAAAAATATAATACAAATAAATATTCCGTAACAAAATTACACAAAAGAACTTCTAAAAACAAAAAAGTAATATCACATAAAAGTAGTACAAAACTTTATTCAACAACATTTATCTTATTATAATGAACAACTATGAAAAAAAAGATTAATAACAAATACAAGATATAAAAATTTTTAACTAACAAATTCAAGTTGCAAAATTCATCTAAGCATACTTCAACTTCAACAAATGCTTCTACACGATGCTATAATCTTCATGTTGATAACATAGACGATTGAAACACCCAAAAAAAAGTATGTATCAATAAAAACTAAACACAAGTGGTGTAAAATAATTGCAATGACATGAATAAAAAATAGAAATACAAAATAAAAATTGTACAAGAATTTAGAAAAAAAAAATAAGAATATATATAAGAATCAAGTAAAAACAACCATGTAATATGTATGAAAAATAAAATAAAACACGAATAAAAAAAATATATATTAAAAGAATCTTATAAACAAGGATAAAAAAAACAAGAATATATATAAGAATCAATTACAAAAAACTAGATAAAAAGAACAAAAAAACAAACAATGCTTAAACAAACAAATATTACCCAAAATATGTTGGAAAAAAAACAAGAATAAAAAAATATATGGTTAAGGAATCATGTAAATAAAGAGAAAAAAACAAGAATCTATATGAGAATCATGTAAAAACAACCATGTGAAAAGATAAAAAACCAATGCTTAATCAAATAAGTAGAATCCAAAATATGTAAGAAAAATAAAATAAAACAAGAATAAAAATATAATTAGTAAAAGAATCATGTAAATAAGGAGAAGAAAAAAAAACAAGAATATATATACGAATCAAATAAAAACAACCATGTAAAAAGAACAAAAAAATGCTTAATCCTACAAATAGAACCCAAAATATGTAGGAAAAAAAAAAAATATATATAGAGTAAAAGAATCATATAAATAAGGAGAAAATAAGTAAGATGCGGTGTTGATACCTTAAGATGTGGTGAATGATAAGAAGAACATTTTGAAACAAAGAAAGTTATGAATGTGATAGAATGATGGGGGTTGGAGGCGGCAATGAGAGTGTAAGAGATAAAAAGAGTGTAGGGTAATTAGGGTTTGTCAAATATATTTATTTTATTTAAAGGGATAATGACGGTTACAAACCGTCATGCTTTTACGACGGTTTTTAAAAACCATCACGATCTTATGACGATTTTTAAAAACTATCACAACTTTATGGTGGTTTTTAAAAACTATCACGACTTTATGACGGTTTTTAAAAACCATCATAACTTTTTGACGGTTTTTAAAAACCATCAAGATTTTTGACGCTTTTTAAAAAATCATCATTATTTTGTGTCATAAAACCTTATTTTTCTAGTAGTGGGTGAAGAAGAAGACTAGATCTGCGGGTCGATTGGCGATGAAGAAGAATAGATCGACAGTGACGAAGAAGAGCAGATCAGTGCGTCAATTGGTAGTGAAGAAGAATGGTGTCGCCGGAGAAGAAGAAGAAGGAAAAGAAAAGGTTTGGAAGAAGAAGAAGAAGAAGAAGAAGAAGAACAAGAACAGTGACGGGAAGATGTGCAGAAGAAGAAGAAAAGTAAAAAAAATCCCATTAAAAAAGTGAAAAATAAAATGAAAAACATCTAAAACTTTTCATATTGTTCACTTTTAACCTTGATTTTGTTTTATATTTGTTTTTATTTTTTTGAAAATAAAATAAAAAACGGTTAACGAACATGAATTCGAAATCATTTTTAGAAAACAAAAACGAAAACAGACTGAAAAACAACTGCATGACAGACCCTTAGGGCACGTTCGTTAAAGTTTTCAAATCTCGTTTTTGTGTTTTTGAGTTGTTAAAAATAAAAAAACGCGTTCGTCAGACTGTTTTTATTTTAATATTTTTAAAATCATAAAAATCAATTTTAACTTTCAAAGCATGGGAAGAAAAAACAACATATTGTTGTTCTCAATGTTTTTGAGAACAATTTTTTTTTGTCTGACTTCCTTATCTCCACAACTCCTTCACTTTTTCTATTGTCTTCTTCTCACTTTCTTCTTTTTACTTTCGTTTTATTTCTCCTTCTCTCATCATTTCTTCTGATGTTCTTCTGTCTTCATCCTCAATAATATTCTTCTTCAACTTAGCTCTGTTTTGTTTTCTCTAACACAACAAGATTATCTCCCTCACCTCTCTCGATCCAGAATCATCAACCCCAAACCTTACCAAACCCATATTATTATTATCGGTAATAATCCGATTCGATTTGTGGTTATTTTTATTGCTTCGATTTGTTTTTCTGTGGAATTTAATTTGGTGGTGATGGAGATGGTGGATCGAGAGAGATGAGATTGAAGGAGATGATCTGGTCTGGATTGAGAGAGGTGAGTGAGATGATCATTTTTTTAATCCAATCAATTAAAAAGAGAGAGAGGAGGGAGCACATTAGGTGTATACATTTGATGTTGATGATAGGTATGAATGCATCTCTACCATCCAAGTAACAACATCCAATGGTCCACAAATTGTTAACAAATTGTGTAATCTTTGGGGGCTGCAGATTTTGCCTCTATATATATATATATATATATATATATGTATATAGTCATTTTCCTGTCAGTACGCACTGATAAAATTGTATAAGGACATTGAATGTGAGCCACTCATTTATAAAAGAGTTTTGATAAGTGTATACATACCAAGTCAAAATATGTTAAATGAATGACTCACATTCAATGTCCTTATATAATTCTATCATTGCGCACTTATGTGAAAATTATTGTATATGTATATATATATATATATATATATATATATATAGAAAGAAAAATTGAATTAAACCTTATTGAATGTTTGATTATAGTTAGTTGAAAATGATTTTGGGAATTAATTCTACCAGACATGTTTTCACTGTTTTCTCATTTTAAAGTATTCTACCAGACGCGTTTTTTATGTTTTTATTCTCGGAATATCGTTTTTAGTAATTACTGCCAGACGCGTTTTCAAACTCGAAAAACGAAAACAAAAACAAAAAACAAAAACAAAAAATAAAAAACAAAAAACAGAAAACGAAAACGTTACCGAACGCGCCCTTAGTTTCCTTGTTTCCGGTATGTAGTTGGAGTTGTAAGCCTATATAAGGCTAACTTTGCATTGAATAAAAGTGTCGATAAAATTAAAACCAATTATCCTACCTCAGTTCT
The DNA here is from genome assembly GCA_033220585.1 of Dipteronia sinensis. Lineage (NCBI taxonomy): Eukaryota > Viridiplantae > Streptophyta > Magnoliopsida > Sapindales > Sapindaceae > Dipteronia > Dipteronia sinensis. The sequence goes on along the minus strand of CM065639.1, from coordinate 68,489,368 downwards.
TTCTTTCTACTTTCTATTCTTTTCTTTAAATTGTTCATTAATGTATTATTCTCTTATAAGCAGATGAATAATCAGTTTTTTATTGAATTATTTTAATAATTTAGGATTGGGGGAGGGGGACAGACTCGAATCCACAACCTTATGGTGTGAATGAGGCCATGTGGGTTGGACTCATATTTGCGCAGTCCAGCCGGTGACAACCGGCTGAATATGATAATAACTAGCAATCTCACATTTGCAAATTTTATTTATCATTCTTAAGGAATAACAGAATTTTGAAATTCTGGCATTTCTTTAATCTAATTTTTTCAAAATACTCTATTAATCTAAAAAAGTTTAGAATCATAAAAAATAACATATCACCGTTCTTTTATTTTCTTTGTTAATGTGAATTATTAATGAGTCCTCAAAAATCTCATAACCATAGATGAATATGGTTTATATATCCTTTATTTCTTTTTGAATTTTTGAATTCGCTCCGAGCCAAATAACAGACATGGTATATGTTCACATTAAAATACATATCTATCATTCATTACCCAAAGGTCCCATTAATTTGCTCACCATGGCATAAAAGCATGTATCATTGTATGTGAAATCTTGCATCAACGAAAAGTATATCGATTCTATGTTACAGTTAATACCATCCAATTCATAGCAAAAACGTTACTAAACAAGCTCGCAGATTTCACATCGCATCAAACCGTGTTCATACCAATAAGTTTTGAGTTCAATAAAGTCTCCGGAAACAGCAAAGCATGAAATTCATTGCATGGCCTTAATGCATGAACTTGATTATATTAGTATTAGTTTAGTTCATTTTATTCTTCGATCAGTAATATAATAATAAGTAAAATAACTCGTATCAGCAAAAGTTCCTTTTGAATACAATATTTAATTTACCAAGAAAATACAAGACAAAGAAAAATAGATGAAAACCATGTCAATATACGGTCAACGGTAGACGAAAAATCGCAGCGCTGCTTCTACCAGCTGGAAATTGGACCTAAGAAAGAAGATGAAAAACATGGCAATTATTATTATATTTTAATTATAATGCATAACAGGGCATTTACCGTTTTCCATTATTTCAATTTACAATAATGGGTGGGCATTTCCCCATGGCGCCCCATCCCCCACGGCCCCTATGGGGTTTCTGGGGTAAAAATCTCCCCCAAATAGGTTTTGGGGATGGGATGGGGATAGGGGCAAACTTGACTCCCATTTTATAAATGGGAAAGGTGGTTGGGAGACCTCCCCCCAAACCCATTCCCCCATTTCCTCAATATATATATAGTCTTTCTACTGTCAGTTCGTCTTGATATAAAATATATCAGGAGGAAGAATGTGGATCACAGATTATGGAGAAGTTTTGACAAGTGCATACACTTTGAGTTAAAGTATATAAATTAATCTAATAGTCAACATTCTTCGTCCTGATATATTTTATATTAGGACAAATTGACAATAGAAAAATTGTATATATATATATATTATTTTATTTTAATTTATATCTAAAGTTTTAACAATTTAAAAAAACTAGTATATTATATTATTAACTTGAGTTAGTAGTTAATAATTACTAGTTAGTACTCAGTATATGAATATTTGATTTGTTTGGTTTTTTATTGTATAATACTCTATTAGAAATATTTGTTTTTATTTTGGATTTCTTTAGATTAAATATATTTTTAGAACGAATATTTTAATTACTTTTTAAATTGAATATTTTAACAGGATCAAACTATAAATTGAAATGATCGGACTCCAAATTATAAATTCCAATTTTCGAATTAGAAATCGAAAATTTAAAATTGAAAATGATAAGAAATTAGGAAATGGGGTTTGGGGGTGGGGGAATCTCTCCCGAAAACACCGCTACGCCAGTCTCCCCAAATGGATTTTGGGGAGGCGGTGGGTAAAGGGGTTGAGGAGTGGGCCCCACGCCCATCCATATTTACAAGTCTCAAAAGTAAACACAAGAATTCCACAAACACAACAAAAAAGTAATATACACTAAGTTCAGATGTGGTGCTCCGTTTTTAAAGTGAAAGGGTCCACAAAAAAGTAAATCAAAATTATATAAATTAACAAACTATAAATTGAAATGAAGTTTCCAGGATCGGAATTTTAAATTTAATATGGAGAAGGCCGGTTGGCAATTAGCATCCACCAGGAAACATGCTAACTGCATTGAAGAATTTAAGAACAGAGCAATATTTTTAAAACATTAACCCGCTACAACACATCTCAACAATAACTCTGATTATATTTTCATTAACATCAATGGCATTGATTTCAAATATTCCTTCATCATCATCATCTTCTTCTTCTTCTTCTAATACTTGTCAATTCAACTTCAAGTACGATGTTCTTATCAGTTTCAGAGGTGAGGACACCCGCTACAATTTCACCTGCCATCTTCACAAAGCTTTGCGTGACAAACAAATCCAAACTTACAATGATGACAAACTTAACAGAGGTGATGAAATCTCCCCATCTCTTCTCAAAGCAATTGAAGAGTCGCAGATTTCCGTCATCATTTTCTCCAAAGACTATGCATCTTCCGGATGGTGTCTCGAAGAACTTGTGAAGATCCTCGAATGCAAGCATAGGTATGGACAAATAGTAGTACCTGTTTTCTACAACGTATATATTTAATTTCTACTTCCACTCCTTGTGTGGGATATAATTTTAAATGATTAGCTCTTGTTTCATGCATCTTATTGTAACTAACTATAGGTTGTTTTCCTTACTTCATAGGGACGAATCTGTACTTATCGAGACTATTGTCGAACATATTTTGAAGAAGTTGAATGTTATGTCAGCAGGTGACCCAAGGGTTTAGTGGTAATAAATACAAAGATTGAACAAATTGTATCATTGTTACGGAGAGAGGATGTTCACCGTGTAGGAATTTGGGGCATTGGGGGAATAGGCAAAACAACTCTTGCTGAAGCTGTGTTCAACAGAATCTCTAGTCAATTTGAAGGTTTTTACTTTATTCCGAATATCAGGAAAGAGTATAAATAAAGTGGTGGATTAAATCACATGGAACAAGAACTTCTTTCAACGGTATTAGATGATGGAAATGTAAATATAGGTACTGCCATTGTAAGACGTACTTTTACAAGGAATAGACTTGGTAGTAACAGCTTTTAATTGTTTTTGATGATGTGACCGATTTCTAACAAATAGAAACTTTGATTGGAGGTTTCGATTGTCTCAATTCCCAAAGCCGAATCATCATAACAGTAAGAGATAGACAAGTGCTTAGAAATTGTGGAGTGAATCAAGTATATAAAGTAATAGAATTGCTTCATCATGAAGCTCTTGAGCTTTTTCGCCGGTATGTCTTTAAAGAAAACCATCCCAGCAAAGATTATATGGAGCTATCAAAAAGGGTATGTGAATATATCAAAGGTGTTCCATTGGCTCTCAAAGTCTTGGGTTCCTTTCTCTGTAATAGGAGAAAACAAGAATGGGCTAGTGCACTAAGTAAACTAGAACGAATTGCTAATGGGGATATCCAAAAGGTGTTGAAAATAAGTTATGATGAATTAGATGACGAGGAGAAGAAGATATTTCTTGATGTTGCATGTTTTTTTAACGAGAAGAACAAATATTTTGTAATTTATATTCTGAATGAATGTGGCTTCTCAACAGAGATTGGAATAAGCGTTTTAAGTGACAAGTCTTTGATATCCGTATCAAATGACAATATAATAACAATACATGATTTACTGCAAGCGATGGCAAGGAAAATTATTCGGCAAGAATGTGTACACCTTGGCAAACGTAGTCGGCTATGGGATTATGATGATATTTATCATGTTCCGACAAAAAAAGGTGAGATTCAACTCAATATTAATTGTTTTTTTTTGGTAACAAGGATCCCGAACTTCGTCCGGACATAAATCCGTCGGTCCTCCTTCAACTGCGTGATACACGTAGGGCCTGTATACCCTACCGATCTGTATGTTGGATACATAGTAGGACAAATAAGAAACCTCGGCCCGTACCACTGGCCCCACAACGATACAAGGTGGTAAATCAGGACTCACCCCCGCTTGGGTAGGATTCGAACTGCTGACGTTAGCCGATATTAATTGTTATCTATCCCATTTATACTTTGTGGCCAGGCCTATGTGAAAGGCATTGGTTGGGTGTGATTTATAAAATAAATTATTTTTTGCTTTGACCAATAAAAAAATATTAAATTTTACATGCATACAATACCAACTTTATTTTCGTGAATATAATATAATATTAATATGTCTAGTTTTAGTGGGGGCAAAAATAGCCGCCCGGTCAAGCGGGCCGTCTAACATGCATTTTTAAATTTTTTTTTTTTTTTGCAATGGGTGGGAATCGAACAAATGTTCAGGTTATGTTATTTAACCATTTTACTACAAATTCAGAGTTGTTAAGTTATGCATATGTTAATATAGAAATTACTTAATAAATTTTTAATATTTTTTATTTTTGATCTGTTTTTAATATTCTTTTTAGTGTTCAAACCGATAACAAAAAAAAAAACAAATTCAAATAATGTATGGGTGTGGATATTGTCAATAAAACTAATTAGTACATCCATTTTTATAAGTACATCCATATTTAAAATTTAAAAATAAATATTATTATAAACACTTAGGGATGCACATTTGGGGAATGAGGGTGGATATAGGTCCTCCCATCCCCATCCCCATCCCCACTTCCTAGACCCTCCCCCATCCCCCCCATTTCCCCATTTGGGGGAAAATGGGGTTGAGGGATTTTGGGGGGAGGTACCCCCATCCCCAACCCCAGTTCCCCATTTCCCCCGTTTCCCCCATTTTTCCCCTTTTCCCCCATTTTTCCCGTTTTCCCATTTCCCCATTTTACTAATAATTACAAATAAAAAAAATTATATTACAAATATAATATCAAAAATCCATCAGTGCGTTACAAATACAAAGAAAATCTATTACAAAATAAAGTATTTCAATAAGAATTTAGATTTTGAAAGAGTAAATGAGGTTTGTATAGTTAGATTTTGAAATAATAAAAAAATTAAATATATATATAATTATATTTATAATATTTTTGGGGAAATGAGGAAACCCCATCCCCATCCCCATTTGGGGGAAATTTATGGGGGAAATGGGGAAATGGGGTTGGGGGAGGGTCTCCCCATCCCCATCCCCATTTCAATTTGGGGATGAAAATCATCCCCATCCCCACCCGTTTCCCTATTTTCCCCCAAATGGGGATGGGGTCGTGGGGAATTGGGGTTCCGGGGTAAAATGTGCAACCCTATAAACACCCATCATAATACTAATAGTACCTTTATTAAAATGAATATGTTTATATTAATACATTATATATATATATATAAAAATTCTTTTAAATTATTAACACACCAAATTAAAAATAAAATCGTATAGATATTAAAATATTCATAAAATGACTTTTTGTAAAATTAAAATATTTAAACAGCCCTGAGTGAGAGACTCAAATCCACAACCTTGTGGTGTTGGTATGAAATGCTTTACCATCATACCAACCTCATATTATCTATGTGAAGTGTGTTGTTGAAGATGTAAATCTTGATAATTCTATACATATTTTAAAAATGTTAATAATAATAGTTTAATTTATTGAAAGTATGAATATTATTCATTAATTAGTGTTTGTTGAAAACTTATCATGAATATTTCTCTTTAATTATTTGTTTTTCCAAAGTTTCGTTAACATATGCTTTTTGTATATATTTGATACTACCTTATTTCTTCTTGTATGCATATCAGGGGACTAAAAAGATAGAAGCAATCTCTTTGAATATGTCCTCCTTTAATGCAAGAGATATAAACTTAACCCCTCAGGCTTTCGCAAAGATGGAGCAATTGAGACTCTTGAAATTTTATGTCTATGATGTTTGGCATAATTGCGGCAATAAGGTGCATGCTCTTGAAGGCCTTGAATCTATTTTCACCGAGTTAAGGTATCTCCATTGGTATGGATTTCCATTGAAATCATTGCAGCCAAATTTCCAATCAGAGAATCTTGTCATACTTAAAATGCCAAATAGCAATGTTGAAGAATTATGGAATGGTTTCCTGGTAAGTTTGATATTTATATGATATTTTATTTTATTTTATTTTTTTTGGGAATTTGCAACATGAAAGGTGCTGATTTGTGTTGATTAATTATTATTATTATTATTATTTTACTGGCAGCAACTTGTTAATTTGAAGAGAATTGACCTTAGAGGGTCCCGGCAGCTAATTAGATGCCCAGACCTCTCAAGAGACCCCAAATCTAGAGAGTTTGACGCTAAATCTCCGTACTAGTTTTTCTGAAATTCCATCATCTATTCAACATCTCACTAAGCTGGATTGTTTGTATCTTATTGGCTGCCAAAGCCTTACCAGTATTCCAGATTGCACCGGTTTGAAATCTCTAAAACAGCTTATTCTCTGCTTTTGCTAAAAACTCAAGGGGTTTCCAGAACTGCCAAACAATTTAGAAAGATTAAGTTTTAATTGTTGTAAAAGTTTGGTTGAAATTCCATCCTCTTTTAAATATCTCAATAAGGTGCAGTCTTTGAATTTTGGTGGCTGTGAAAGCCTTGCTAGTATTCCAGATTTGAGGGGTTGGAAATCTCTAAAATACTTAGGTGGCTGGAGATGCTGGAAACTTAAGATGCTTCCGGAAGTCCCAAACAATATTGAAAGGTTACATTTAATAGATAACATAATAGAAGAATTACCCCCATCATTTGAGGATCGACAGTCTAAAGTATTTGTATCTCAATAACTGTTCAATGCTTAAGAGTCTTCCAAGCAGCGTAAGTTCAAATCTCTTGAAACACTTTGTCTATTTGATTGCTCAAAAATTGATAAGCTTCCCGACAATATAGGAACTTTAAAATCTCTCAAATCAATTGACGCTGGAGGAACTGCTATAAGAGAAATACCGCCATCTATCTCACGTTTGAAGAGACTTGATTCCTTAAATTTATCAGGATGTAAGGGTGAGAATGCGGTAGGTTTGATATTGCTTCCTTTATTAGGCTGCTTGGACAATTTGAGGAAACTATATCTAAGTGATTGTGGAATCACAGAATTACCAGACAATCTCAGTTGCTTAACCTCACTAGAAACATTATGTTTGGACAGAAACAATTTTCAAAGTATACCTGGAAGCATCATAAATCTCTCTAAGCTAAGGTTCCTAGACATCAGCAATTGTGAGAGGATTAAAGTTTTACCGAAGCTTCGATATTGGACTTGTATATCTGCAGTCAATTGCACGTCATTGGAAGAATTATCATGTCGTTCATTTCATAATAACAGTTTTGATGATGGAACCGTGGTCGCTAATTTCACCAATTGTTTCAAATTGAATCGAAATTCACTCAACTATTTTTTGGAAGGCACTGTACTGGAAATGCTAGGTCTAGCAACTTCAATTGAGAAATTATACAAGTCATATGACCAGGTATGTTTCACTCCCTACGTTTTTAATAAACGATGATACTTGTTTTTTTTTTTTTTTTCTCTTTGGAATAATTTGATGGTAAACTTGTTACGTTTTTAATGCTCTAATGGATGTTGTAGAATAATTATTTTCATAATATAGGTTTATAATGGAGAATCACCGCATGCTTCTATATGTTACCCTGAAAATGATATTCCTGAGTGGTTTAGCTTTCAAAGCACGAGATCTTTTATTGATGTGAAACTGCATCACATTGGTTCAACTATAACTTTCTATGTTTTGATTTGTCTGTTGTTGTTGTGACGACTTCAGATCCAGACCATCAATGTGATCATCAAGGGGATTATTACGACAAATATTCGAATGTCAATTATGAAGGCGTTGTCAAATCTAAAGATGGGGACCAATGTGGTGATAGAATCAACATGTTCAGGGGCTCTCATTCTTTGCTTCGGGTGCCTTATTGTAGACCTGACTACATTAGGTCAAACCACATGATCATTGGGTACCGCTTTTTTCGTGAACTTTGTGATGATGAGTTCTCTTTTCAATTCTATGTTGAGGATTAGTGCCGGCAATTTGGGCCGGGCCCAAACAGGCTGCCTGGCCCGGCCCGGTTAATTCATGGGCCTGGCCCAAACCGTTTTGCTGGTGGGTCAGGCCGGGCCCGTTAAGGTCCGTCAAGCTTACGGTCCATTTTTTTTTTTAAAATTTAAAATTTTGAATAAAAAAAATAATATTGAATTAAAAAAAAAATTAGAAGCCCAACGGACCTTTAACGGGCCGGCCCGTTACAGGTCCGGCCCAACACACCCCCACATAGGCCTTGGACCTGGGTTGGGCTCCCTCTTTTGTCTAACGGGCTGGCCCGTTTTTCATGCCGGACCAGCCTAGCCCAGCCCGTTTAACATACTGGCCTAACGGGCCCGGCGTAATAGGCCTGGCCGGCCCGAATTGCCACCACTATTGAGGATGATAATAAGTCAAACATAGAACATTTCAATGTGGTAAAGTGTGGAGTCCATTTGATGTTCGGGGATACATCTTGGAACACGGGAAGATGAACAACATCCCAAGAGATTGAAACATATTGAATAACTTCAAGGAATCAGAAACCCAACTGATCAAGGAAAATAAATTGCTTCCAAGCATATCAGCAGCCTTTATTAATTTTGTGAACTATGTCTTAGATTTCATTTTGTTTTGATCGATTTGTTTCCTTTTGGATTTCAAACTATTCGACAATTTATTATGTCTATTTTACAATAAAAGTGGATTAGTCGGATCATTGATTGTCAGGTGTGTCTTGTTTTGTGGGGTCTTTTTGTTTCTGTAGGATTGTGGTGGCCCGCTTGTTTGAGGTTGCTTGTGTGTTTGGCTTTGTTTGGTTTTTTCAATAATATTTTGCTGTTCAAAAAAAAAAATGTATCATTCTCTTATAAATGGATGAATAATCAATTTGGTACAGTGTTTTTGAAATGTATAAACTACTCTCTAGAAAAAAAAAATTGTGAACTTTACATGTTTAGCAAAAATGTTATCAATTTTTGAATCGGTATACATTATTGTCATCTATGATTAGATAATATGAAAGAACCAACATTTACATCTAGTGCTGGCAATTTGGGCCGGGCCCAAACGGGCCGCCCGGCCCGGCCCGCTAGCAAAACGGGTCAGGCCGAGCCTCCATTTGAAAAAACCGGGCCGGGCCCGTTAAGGCCCGTAAAGCCCACGGCTATAAAAAAAATTTTCAAATTTTTTTTCTGGCGGGCCCTGACGGGCAGCCCGTGGGCCGGGCCCACCAGAAAAATTTTAACATTTTAAAATTTTGAATTTTTTTAAAAAAATTTGAATTGAAGGGTGACTTTTGTTATTAGCCAGGTTACCGTTGGTGACCGTTAGGGGGGGGGGGAGGGGGGCGGGGGAGAATATTCAAAACTTTTAAATATTACGTTTTTTTAAATCTTTTACAATGTTTTCCAATTATACCCTTACCTAACTTTTTCCTATAAATACCCCATCACCCTCACCTTATTCTCTACATTTTCTCTACTTCCCTAATCTCTTATTCTCTCTATTCTCTACAATTTCCAACATCTGTCACTCACTCTTTCAACTATTTTGAAATTTATTTTATTTATTTAATATATTATTCGAAAGCTAATTAAGTGTTGTATGAAATGAATAATATTATATTTCATATTAAAATTATTACATTAATTACTCAAAATTATTACAATGTATAAAAAATAATATTGAATTTTAAAAAAAAATTGGAAGCCGGACGGGCCTTTAATGGGCCGGCCCGTTAGAGCCTTAACGGCCCGGCCCGGCCTGCCCCTACACGGGCCTTGGACCCGGGCCGGGCTCCCTCTTTCGTCTAACGGCCCGGCCTGGCCCGGCTCGTTTTCCATGCCGGTCCGGGTCTGGCCAGGCCCGTTTAACATACGGGCCTAACGGGCCGGGCCGGCCCGAATTGCCACCACTATTGTCATCTATGATTAAATAATATGAAATAACCAATGAAAAATTCTCTTAAATGGATTTTGAAACTAAAATGCTTCAATAATTTTCTTGCCTATATTTTTTATGATTGTACAATATATATGGTATCATTACTATATATATTATTACGGTTAGAATTCAAGTGCTTGCTCTTAGTGCATCTCCATTGATAGTTTTAGCTTTTTATGTTATTAGCATCGTAGGCATTAGCTTTTTGGCTTGCCTCTAGAAAATTATCTAGATTCAAATGCAGACTTCTTACAATATGCATTACTACTTTAAAGATGATTTCACTTGAGTAGGCAGAGCAGTCAAGGATCGTTGTGCCAGAGGAAGGGCTCCTATTGCTCTCTTAACCATTTACAAGGCTTGTTGGGCCACTAGGTGTTCTGATCCCGATCTTCTAAAAGCATTTGACAAAGCTATAAACTATGGAGTGGATATTATATCAGTGTATGTTGGTAACGATATACCATTGTTCTGCTATATTGATTAATGCGATTCTTTTTATGCCATTTCCAAAGGGATCACTGTATTTATTCACAAGGAAATGATGGTCCTATCTCGCAGACTATTTCAAAGTTCAAACACTGCACCCTCGCTTATTATTGTTGGAGCTGCTGCAGTTGACAGGTGCTCTGCTCCATGTGTCATTTTCCTGGATAACAACCACCGCAATGGACTCAACCTCAACCTACCATATATCACAATCCCAAATCTCAGGAAGCTGTAGTGAAAGCTCCATATATATGGCATGAAAATGAGAGCTGAGCCACTCACCAGAGTCATTTCCTTCGACGAAGACGTCAGCTTCTTCTCAACTAAAGATATGCAAGGAGATTACAGATTCAGGATCCTAACATGAACTGATGGTAAACATTTTGTTTGGAGTCCCATAGTCGTGTTGTAAAATTTGAAAATTTGAATCATATTCTGTGTAACTTCATGAAGCAAATTGGTTTATTAACATATTTAAAAATAATGTTTCAAAATATAATCCTGATTTTCAAGAAAATAAAGAGATGCTGAAAGTAACATGTCATGGTACAGCATTACATGGTCATAGTATCATCAATTTCTAAGCTTTGCTTCTCAAATTTTATATAAAGAGCAGGTTTGAAAGATAAAACCATGAAGTAGAGTAGCCTGAAACAGAGACACTGTAAGCGGTGCGACAACACCGCTCTTGAGTTCACTTGGTAATTTCATCGAACACCTTGTAGGTAAAACCGAAAACTACCACCAACTCCTTCCAAGACCTTGTTTGAATGGATTAATAAGAACACAAAAGTAATACAAGCAATTAGGAAACATAATCAACAAGGGCAAGTAAAAAACCATTTTTTTATGTGGTTTACCAAATTGGCTATGTCCACGGAGACACCGATTTCACTAGATAATGAGAATGACAAGTACAAGAGATTACTTCTATCCCACATGCCTTCTCTCTCCCTCTAGGTCTCAATCCTTCAACCTCACAATCACTGTTTTAGGTTTTACTCTCTAGCTTTAGTCTAAAAGCTCAACTAACAACTTATATAGTGAAACTTTTAACTAATTACAACATAGCCCAATAAAACCTCAAATTATAAATATGCTAAAAATACAAATACATGTTACTTTGAGACAAACATCAGCAGACACTTCTGTCAACTTCAAACTGGTTGGTCCAATTAGACATATGTTAAATGATAAGCAACATATTAAAGAAAGTAGAATTACTAGAAAATATTTTTCTTGAAAATCTTACTTCAATCATTTGGTTGAGGAATCTGGCAGTGTTATGATCACGTTTTAAAAAATATATGTAGTTTGTTTTAGATTAAATTTTGAATAAATTGTCATTATTTGAATTTCCTATACTTCTCCTATAAATAGGACTTGCTTGTACACAAATTAATTTTGGGAAAATTGCACAAACTTTCCATGATTTTAACCAATATTGCACTCAGATGCAGCTTTTGCTAAAATTACACATACTTCCCCTGCTTTTCATTGACTAATTGTTTGACTAGCCTTTAAAATGACTAAATTACCCCTGAATTAGTTATTTTATTATAATATTTATTATATTTGAGGATTTTATTATAATAAAATTAATTAACTAACAAATATTTTTTATTTAAACGGTTAGGGATTTTATTACAAATAGAACCTAATTAATTAACTAACCATTTTTTTTAAAAAGAAAACATTTTTATCAATTTGTTTTTATTTTTATTTAAAAAATGTTTTTTAAAATAAAAAAAAATTGTTAGTTAATTAATTATGTTCTATTTGTAATAAAATCCATAACCGTTTAAATAAAAAAAAATGGTTAGTTAATTTATTTTATCATAATAAAATCGACAAATATAATATTTAATATAGGAGTAATTTAGTCATTTAAAATTTTAAAGCTAGTTAAACAATTAATTAATGAAAAGCAGGGGAAGTATGTGCAATTTTGACAAAAGTTGCATATGAGTGCAATATTGGTTAAACTCATGGGAAGTTTGTGCAATTTTCCCATTAATTTTCTATCAGCGTGCTAGTATCAGGTAGTTCTGTTTTTCTAGCATGGAGGAATGATAAGGGGTGAATGTTTATAACAAATTAGATTGGAGAATTTTCAAATATGGAAATCCAATCCAATGAAATTTATATATATATATATATATATATATATATATACAGTCATTCGACTGTCAGTTCGTTCTGATATAAAGTATATCAGGACGAAGAATGTGGACCACAGATTATGGAGAAGTTTTGACCAGTGCATACACTTTGAGTCAAAGTATGTAAATCTAATGGTCTACACTCTTCGTCCTGATATATTTTATATCAGGACGAACTGACAATAGAAATTTTTATATATATATATATATATTGAAAAACAGATTTATTCAGGCACCAAGGCCAGGGGAACCGAAAAGGAAACAGGTAGGCAAACCCACAAACAAGCCCCAACCCAACAAGAGCACAAACTGAAAGAAAGAGGCAGTAACAAAAAGCAATATATTTTTTAATTTGGAACTGTGATATTTTATATTTTAGGATCCAATCCGATCCATTCATGTCCTCAAATTCTATCCAATAGGTCATATTATATTGGATTGGTTCATGCACACCCTTAATCATCCATTTGTTCATAATCAAATGGTCGAAAAGAATAACAGATGACAACCTTTGGATTTAAACAAAATAAATATAATAGATGAAAGTTGAAGTCATGCATTTTAAGTCACATTTTTAAATTGATTTAGTCTAACCCTTCTTTTAATTATCCATTAATTTTTAATTTTATTTTAGTGAGTCTATGTTGCATTGAAGTATATCAAGAGAATAAAAAATGGATAGTAGAGATTAATTAGTCAATTATCAACATAGTTAGTTTGGTAAATAAAAAAAATTAAAAAAATTAAAAAAAACAGAAATCAACCTCACCAACATTGAGACAAGGCTAGAAAAAGACAATAGAGCTAATGTTACCAACATTATTAATATTCCCTAGCTAGCTATCAAGTTTTCTTTTAGTACAAGCGTCTAGAAATCATTTGAAATCATCCAATTTTCACAGTCAAATACAGAGTTAAGCTAAACAGAGGATTGGTAAGAAAAGGTTGAACTCTCTACTCTAATTTATGTGAATAACATATGAACCACGAAGCATTTTATATTGTATTATGCGATTCACTTGTCATATTCGTGCAATTTACCATGTTCATAAATTGAGTTTATATTTATGTGAATTTATGTTTTGGTATGTTAGATAAGTGTTGACTGCTCTATTTCTACATGTAAATGTAGCCCCCAAATCTATTCAATTTGTGCGCATCCCTCGGATAAAACCACGTTTTTAACCTTTAAATCAAGTTCTGCAGGTCAAGATAGGATTGGAGCGTAATTATGTTGTCCAGAGTCGAAGTGGACCAGAAACAATCCAAGAAGCTAGCACAGAGGCAAAAACGACCTCAGGGCGACCTCGGCCAATGTCGCTATACAATCGGCCCACAGACTCCTCCAGCAGAGAAGAAAGCGACCTCAGGGCGACCTCAGCCAAGGTCGCCACAAGGTCGCTATTGCGACGGGTTTGAAGCTTCATCAGCAGAGAAGAAAGCAACCTCAGGGTGACTTCAATCTTGATCGCCTCAAGGTCGCCCTTGTGCCCGAAAAAGGTACACGATCATGAAAATGACCCTTTTGCCCCTACCCTAATTCACTCTTCTATATATTCTTTTACCATTTTCAGACCTGACCACCACTCCCTACCTAAAAACACTCTCTTGAAACCTCACCCTTTCATCTTCCTCACACACAACTCACACATTTTCCAAGAAAACTACCAAGACACCACATTTTCCTACAATCTAAAGCCTTCATCACTTCCATACACCAAATCCATCATCATCTCACACTTCTTGGGCAAAAGGGGGTTGAAGACAACAAGAAGGAGAAGAAGAATCAAGACAAGGAGGAAACTCTTCATTTAGTTTTCTCTCAACTCTTTCTCCTTAACTTTTTGTTGTAGAGCTATGTATTTACTATCATATATATTTTGGATGGCTCACATGTGTAAAATGAACTAACTTTCCTTTGCTAAGACTTGATGAAACCAAACCCTTGATTTTATCTATAAAGACTACTCCTTTATTCATTTATGCCTTGTGTTATGTATAAATGTTTTTGAATACTTAATGCTTTCACTAGATTGATCACCTTGTGAATGATTTTTGGTAGTATGTTATGGACCGAGGGGTGATGCACACCACATGTTTGATAAAATGTTCACTATATATGTCTAGTAAGGTAGAGGTACACGAGGCTAGAGTATAGGATCATTGTATGTGTGCCAAAGCTCTTAATGAATTCATACATGTATTCTATGGTCATCGAGAGATAGGCTTTGGGTGTGCTTGAGTATTATTTCTATTACTCGAGGGAGAATAGAGGTTATTGTTGGGTACACGGATCTACAACACACAAGTGCACTAATTCATGCAATGAAGTTCGGAATGTTAATGTGAATTATTAACGAGTCCTCAAAAATCTCATAACTATTGGTGAATATGGTTTATATATCTCCTTTATTTCTTTTTGAATTTTTGAATTTGCTCCAAGTCAAATAACCGACATGATGTATATGTCCACATTAAAATACATATCTATCATTTCTTACCCATTTTGCTCACCATGGCATGAACTTCTTTTCCTATCTTCAAATCAAGCAAAGCAACACAACCGAAAATGTAAATGTATTGCATAAATTTATCAAGTCTTGCATCCACGAAAAAGTAGCTTAGTGCCTCTTAAAATTACCATTCTATGTTAGACTAAGACCATCCAATTCATACCAACAAGTTTTAAGTTCAATAAAGTCTTAGGCAACAACAAAGCACGAACTTCATTGCATGGCCTTAAAGCATGAAGCATGATGATGCGCCGGTATGGGTGATCAAGCCCAAGAATACCTAGGATTATGAACACATTGCTAACTCGTTGATTCATATGAATACCGAGAAAACAAACATAAGAAATTTCATAACTGAAATTTTATTAATCAACTCAACCCTGAAATGGCTACAAAGCTCTAATATATAGGAGTAGGAAAATTACATAAAAGGAAACAAATAAAATCACAATTCCAATCACCAAACAATAGGCCTTCATCATCTCTATGCTGGTCAAATCACATAAATTAAGCATATACCTTCATCATAGGTGATTGATGAAATTGCATAATTCGTGTTCTTGTCAACACCATGATTTATGCAGTTATTCTCTAATAACTTGATCTTCATCAAAGCATGAACTTGATTATATTATTATTTTATTACTTTAATAGTCTAGTTTATTTTATTCTTCAAACGGTATTATAATTATAATAATAAGTAAGATGACTCAGTAGGGGTAGTTTAGACATTTCATACTAAAAAGCTAATCAACAATCAATTTTAAAATGGCTGCCACTGGGTCTGAATCAATTTTAACTGGAGTCGACTAATGATAGGAGATGTTTGTGTAATTTTTGAACAACAGTTCCATATGAAAGCAATAATCCCTAAAATTGGGGGAGTTTGTACAATTTACCAATTTTTTTTTGACACTGACATCTTTATCTTTTGTGGACGTGTCCACCCAACAATTTCTTTGGAGGACACAGAACGTGTTATACATGACTGTTGCTTGCAAATCCTTTAATAAAGTATTGACAATTCCAAGCTTGATAACCAAGAAAACCAAGAAAGGTGGAGATGCTTCTACCAAAGGCAAACCACAAGCAACAATAAATTGATTGATGCAAATTGAATGGTAAACGGTGGTACTGAGAATCAGATTATGTGAGTCTTACTCACAAATGAATAATTAATTTCCTGCTTGAAAGGGAATTTGATTCTTCCATCTCTCACCTAAGGAATGACGTTCTCTTTCCTATAAAATCTGATTCTCTTTCATTTTATTCATTTCTGATTAGTAAATATGTGATAAGATTACTTTATTTAGGTCAAAAAACAGTAATGACGATTTCATAGCGATGGAAGGACAAAGATGTGTTCCATGAGAGGGTAGTAGTATTAAATATTTGCAAGGGATGTAGTTTTCAGGAAATTGAGTAGAAATCAACTAAAACAAGTATTAGCATTCTAATCCATAAAATATAAGCAGAAGTCAACACAGTAAACAAACACAAATCGCAAGGCTGCTTCTGTCAGGAAATTGGACGAAAGAAAAAAATATGTGAACAAACTAGTTTTAATTGGAATTGCCACTTGGTTTAGACTTTAGACTTTAGAGAAACAGAATCGGTGGTGCTCCGTTTTCAAAGTGAAAAGGTCAACAAACTAATATTAATTGGAATGGAGTTTCTAGGAAGCTGCTTAGCATCCACCAGGAAACATCCCAACTTTAAGTCAAGGTCAATGAAGATTTTAAGAACAGAGCAATATTTGTAAAACATTTACCAGCTACAACACATCTCAACGGTCACTCTCTGATCATTTTCATAATCATCAATGGCATTGATATCGTTTCCTTCATCATCATATTCTTCTAAGACTTGTCAATTCAACTTCATGCACGATGTTTTTATCAGTTTCAGAGGCGAGGACACCCGCTACAATTTCACCAGTCATCTTCGCAAAGCTTTGTGTGACAAACAAATCCAGACTTACATTGATGACAAACTTAACAGAGGTGATGAAATCTCCCCATCTCTTATCAAAGCAATTGAAGAGTCGCGGATTTCCGTCATCATTTTCTCCAAAGACTATGCATCTTCCAGATGGTGTCTCCAAGAACTTTTGAAGATCCTCGAATGCAAGAAGAGTTATGGGCAAATTGTAATACCTGTTTTCTATAACGTAAATCCATCAGATGTCAGGAATCAGACTGGAACTTTCGGTGATGCATTTACAAAGCATGAACAACAACGGAGTTTGGGCCAAGTGCAGAGATGGAAGGATGCTCTCAAGGAAGTAGCCAATCTTTCTGGGTTGGAATCAAGCACCATCAAGTAAGTTGTCACTTTTTCTTATATATAGCAGTACCATCCAGTAAATAATGTTTGAATAAGAAAAGAATATACCGGAGAACAACTTTAAGGTACGATTTGAATCATTTTCTTAAAACTCTTTGAAATAAAGAGTTATCTCAGTTGGTTTCAAAGAGTTATACATGTACGGCAAATTCCAACTATCATCTTTCACACACTTTTCAAGTTGTCTCTCTATAACATATATATATCGGTAATTATATATATTTGAAATTGTTGTGTATCAATTACACAACATACAGAATTTAGAAGAAAGTAGGAAAGAGATTATTCATATATTTAACATAACCTCAATACAATTGCATCCAGTTATTTATAGGCTGAAGATGCTGTGAAAGAGTTTGTAAACAACAACAAGAAGGGAAATAACAATGATGAAACGAAATAACAGGGGAGTGCACCACTCATGTAATTGTGGTATTGCTCCACTCATACATTCGTGGACATGATTCACTCATGAATTCCCCACTTATGTTCAACAATACAACTGATAATAACTAATAACAACTGCTAATTGACTAAATCATCAACTATAGATATCAAATAACCCATGCTCGCACGTTGAGGAGAATGTGTGTGCCTCACCACCCATGTTGCATGAAGCCACTATAACATTCCTCCCCCATACGAAAATCCTTTTCCTCAAGGATTGAA
Source organism: Dipteronia sinensis (assembly GCA_033220585.1). Lineage (NCBI taxonomy): Eukaryota > Viridiplantae > Streptophyta > Magnoliopsida > Sapindales > Sapindaceae > Dipteronia > Dipteronia sinensis. The sequence goes on along the minus strand of CM065639.1, from coordinate 68,471,193 downwards.
CTCAGGATGGGTGCGAAAAAGATGTCGCTTGTTCTCCCAGGTGGCATCCTCAGCTGGAGCTCGAACCCATTTAACAAGTATTTCCTCTTTGGAACGATAATTTCCCTTCTTGACCACACATCTATCAAGGATGGACTCAGGCTGAGGTAAAATAGTGTGGTCATCTGTTACTGGAGGAAGCTGTAAACTAGCGGGTAAGGGTCCAAAGTGCGGTTTAAGGAGGCTAACATGGAAGACATTATGGATTAAGGACCCAACTGGCAGCTCAAGACGATATGCGACTGGTCCGACCCTTTCCGTAATCTTATTCGGCCCAAAGTACCTTGGTGAAAGCTTGAGGGACCGTCTGAAAACCACTGTTTTTTTTTTGAACAGCACTTGTATTCATAGAAAGAGAACAGATACACACAAGCAACCAAACGAAACCAGGAAAAAACAGCCAACAAGCGGCACTGTTTGTTGCCGATAGGGCTGTAAGCGAAAGAGTACATAATCCCCCCATTAAAAATTACCTCTCTGCGATGCCTATCAGCTTGAATTTCCATACGATTTCTTGCGAGTTCCAAGTTGTGTTTCAACTCTATTAGAATCTCATCCTGCGTGCGCAAACTGTCGTCCACAGCTTGGAACTTAGTGGTGCCAGGAACATAAGCAATTAATTTTGGAGGAGGCATTCCATAAACGGCCTCAAAGGGTGAGACCTTGGTAACCGAATGGGTAGATGTATTATAGCTATATTCTGCCCAGGAAAGCCAATCTGCCCACTGATTTGGACGATCATGAGTAAAACACCGTAAATATTGTTCCAAAGTTCGGTTGACAACCTCTGTTTGCCCATCCGATTGTGGGTGATTACTAGAGCTCGTGCATAAAGTGGTACCCTGCAACTGAAATAATTTCTGCCAAAAAAACACTCATAAACACTTTATCCCTATCACTGCCTATTGAAATAGGTACCCAATGTAATCTCACCACTTGATAAACAAACACCTTAGCTATAGAGAGGGTTGTGTATGGGTGTTTGAGTGCAATAAAATGGGCATACTTACTCGGTCTATCGACCACCACCACGATGACATTGTATCCATGTGAAAATGGCAAACCTTCAATGAAATCCATAGAGATTTCAGACCAAATTCGATTCGGAAGAGACAAAGGTTGCAGGAGACCGGCTGGAAGGACACATTCGGTTTTGCACCTTTGGCACACATTGCATTTAGGGATGGGCATTTCCCCCACGGGGCCCCATCCCCATTTGCCCCCACCCCCATTTGGGGGAAAATTTTGCCCCCATATGGGGTTTGGGGGCGGGGGTGGGGGCTAATTTTGCCCCCAAAACCTAAATGGGGATGGGGGTGGGGAGACCTACCCCCACTCCCATTTCCCTATTTTCCCCATTTCTTTAAATGGGGGTGGGGCCCCATTCCCTCATTTCCCCATATGTATAATATATATATTTAAATATTTTTAATATTTTAAAAAAAAAGTAACTTTAACTTTATTATTTTTGGTTCCACCACTAATTGACTATCTGACAGTTGAATGTACTTAGTTTTTTTTGTGAATTTGTTTTGGCTTTTATGTGTAATACTAAATTACTATAGTTATTTCTATTAATTTTGAACAATTATATGGATTGGATATCGAAACATAGTGATTTGTAGGATTGGAATCATCGAATTTCGAATTTCGAATTATAAATTTCGAATTTCGGATTATAAAATATTAGGATTAAAAATGGGGGAAATGGGGGAAATGGGGGACGGGGGTGGGGGCAGGGGAACCTCCCTCCAAACACCCCATCCCCACTTCCCCCAAATGAGGTTTGGGGGCGGGGATGGGGGGAGGTCTCATAAATGGGGATGGGGGTGGGGGTACCCTCCCCAGCCCCAATGGGGCCCCACGCCCATCCCTAATTGCATTCCTTAATAAAAAATTTAACAGTAACGCTCATCCCAGGCCAAAGAAAATTATTACGAATGCGATGTAGAGTTTTTGAAAAACCAAAGTGGCCACCAACTGGAGAAGAGTGGTTATCTTTTAAAACATTAGCAATAAGAGATGAATTAGAACTTAGTAATACCTTTCCTTGTTGTATCCAAACTCCATCTCTCAAAACAATACTATCACTAGGATTGGTAGTCGAATTCAACCTGGCAAAAAAAGGGTCTGATTTTACTTCTAGCAGTGCGATAGCTCACCAATCCAATTGCGGTGTGGAAATTGCCTGAAATTGAAACTCTGCAACCCGAGATAATGCATCTGCCGCCTGGTTTTCGATTCCCTTCTTGTATTGAATCTCATAGTCGTAGACGAGTATTTTTGTTAGTCACTGAATTTGAGTAGGAGTGGTAATCCTCTGCTCAAGCAAATATTTTAAGCTTCGTTGGTCGGTACGAACTATAAATGGTCTTCCCAATAAATAAGGTCGCCACTTCTGGATGGCTTTAACAATGGCGAGCATTTCCTTGTCGTAGGTGGATAGTGCAAGTGTTGTCCCTTTGAGTGCTTCACTAAAGAAAGCAATGAGGCGATTTTGTTGAGATAAAATGGCCCCTATACCAGTGCCGCAAGCGTCACATTCAACCACAAATTGTTGTGTGAAATCTGAGAGTTGTAATATTGGAGGTTTGGTCAAAGCTTGCTTTAAAGCTTGGAAGGCAGATTCGGCCTCATTAGTCCATTGGAAGCCATCCTTGGAGGTAAGTCTGATAAGTGGTGCGGCTAGGCTTCCAAAGCCACAGACGAACTTCTGGTTGTACCCTGCGAGACCCAAAAATCCTCTGACCCCTTTTACTGTAGTCGACCTTGGCCGCTTCTGGATAGCTTCAATTTGGAGAGGTCCACTGCCACCCCTTCGACTGAAATGAGATGTCCCAAGTAATCCACTTGAAGGACTCCAAACTTGCACTTAGACTCTTTAGCCACCAATTTATTTTGTAAAAGAACTGATAGCACAGACTTGAGATGTTCCAAATGGTCACTCCATGTTCTGCTGTAAACCAGAATATCGTAAAAAAAAACCAACACAAACTTCCGTAGGTAAGGTCGGGATAAGTTGTTCATCAAACTCTGAAAAGTTGAGGGGGCGTTGGTCAGGCCGAAAGGCATCAGTACAAATTCATAGTGACCCTCGTGGGTTCTGAAAGCCGTTTTGTGTATATCCTCTTCCCTGACTCGTATCTGATGGTACCCTGCGCGAAGATCAATCTTAGAAAAATGTTTGGCGCCAAATAACTCATCAAGCAGCTCGTCGATCACCGGAATTGGATACTTGTCTTTTATTCCATTCAATGCACGGTAATCAACACAAAACCGTCAGGTCCCATCAGTTTTCTTAACCAGAAGAACAGGTGAAGAAAAAGGGCTTGTGCTTGGTCTTATTACCCCGGATTCCAGAAATTCTTTTACCATGGTCTCAATTGCAGCCTTCTGATAATGTGGATATCTATATGGCCAGACACTAATTGGCTATTGGTTTTCTTTGAGAAGAATCATGTGATCGTGAGGGCGTGGAAGAGGCAAATTGGTTGGTGGTGCGAAGACTGAAGAGAATTCTTGCAAGAGATCACTCAAAGCTGTTGGTTGTGCATCACAGTTAGTCATGGTTTGGGATGTTTCAACAGTTTGTACTTGTAAAAAATAACCCAGATCGGTGAGCTGTAGCAGTTCCGTTGATGCTAAAGGTTCGAGTCCGGACCTTTGTAGCCCTTAAAAATTGTGTCTTTGCCCTCATTGCTAGAACGTCATGGTGAGTTGCTTATAATCGGTCTCAACTGGCCCTAGCGTCTGTAGCCATTGCACCCCCAAGACAACCTGACATGCTGCGATGGGAAAGATATAAAAATCAGCCGTAATCGAAAAACCTTGGATGACCAATAAGACTCCAAGACTTCTGCTTGTACATTCAATTTGTTCGACCGTTCCCACCATCACTTGGAACGACTTATCTCGAACAATTGGAAGACCAAGCTTGGATGTTGTGTGCTGATCAACAAAATTATGGGTGCTTCCCCCATCTATAAGAACCGTGACATCCCTATTTTTCAGCTTTCCAATCACCTTAGGAGTTTGAGGATGAGTGGTACCTGACATGGCGTGAAAGGACATTTCTGGTAAGGGTTCATTCACTTCTGGTTCAAATGCATTCTCAGGTTCACTTTCTGGCATGCAATCTTCGATCATAAACAGTTGGGGTCGCTGACATTTGTGCCTAGGTAGATACTTCTCATCATAGTAGTAACACAATCCTCTTTCTCGTCACTCCTTAGCTTCATGACTCGTGATCCTGTGAATTGGAGAGGTGTTAGTGTTGGTGGTTGGTTTCGGTTGTGGTGGTGGTCCAAGGAGACCTGCAACAGTATTTGAATTATTTTTGGGGTTCATGATAGGGGCTGGAGTGCGATAGGTGTTGACAGTTCTCCTTTGGAGGGAATTCCTTTCTTCAATGAGGCGTGCTATCCCTATAGTGTCAACAAAGGTCTTGGGTTGTTTAACCTTCACGTCGAGTCGAATATCGTCCCGAAGTCCAGCAATAAAACACCCTATCAAGTAGTTCTCCGGAAGGTCGTCAACTTGGTGGGACAACTTTTTAAAAGTCTCTTGGAAGGACTGCACGGTGCTGGTCTGTTTTAGTCGTGAGAGGGCTTCTGAGGGGTCGTCATAATCCGTGGGTCCAAACCGATGGAGCACAACCTTCGTAAGCTTGTCCCATGTTAATGGTCCTTTGAATTTCGTGAACCACCGGTGCCACTGTAAAGCTATTCCTTCCAAATGAAAGGAGGCCAACTGAACTCGTTGATGAAGGGAAATTTCCTGAAATTCGAAGTACTGCTTTGCCTTGTAGATCCACCCAGTAGGATTTTCACTTGAAAAAAATAGGAAAATTGAGTTTGAGGTGAGTTTGGGTTCAGTCGTACGAGGAGTTGGAATAGGTTTGGTTTTGGGATGTGGTCGGGTTGTGTTGGACTGGGGAGACAGTGGGGTTGTGGGAGGTTTCACCAGTGGCGAAATAGTTCACGTCCGGGTTTGGAAGATGAGTGGGCAGGTTAATGCGGATAGCTTGTAGTTCGGTGACGATCGTTTGGAGGGTAGAGTTCATTTGGTTGTAGTTATGGTTCAAAGCATCGAAACTCGACTCATGACAAGCAAGAATCTCGGATACTTCGGTATGGAATTCGGTGTTACTTTTGTGGCGGGTATCCATTTGATTTTTGGAACCTGGCTTTGATACCAAATTGTTGTGTATCAATTAGACAACATATAGAATTTAGATGAAATAAGAGAGAAGAAAGTAGGAAAGAGATTATTCATAGATTTAACATAACCTCAATACAATTGCATCCAGCTATTTATAGGCTGAAGATGCTGTGAAAGAGTAACTGATGAAATGAAATAACAGGGTAGTGCACCACTCATGTAATTGTGGTATTGCTCCACTCATACAATCGTGGACATGATTCACTCATGAATTCCCCACTTATGTTCAACAATACAACTGACAATAACTAATAACAACTGCTAATTGACTAAATCATCAACTATAGATATCAAATAACCCATGCTCGTACATTGAGGAGAATGTGTGTGCCTCACCACCCATGTTGCATGAAGCCACCGTAACAGAAATCTCTAACAAATAGTAACTCTCATAGTATTTAATTTCTATTCTTTCGTGTATGTACTACTTCTGCTTTCACTCACTATGGGATATAATTTTAAATGATCAGATTCCATTTCACTCATCTAATTGTGACATACTATTTGTTGTTTTCCCCACTCCACAGGGATGAGTCTGTATTTATCGAGATTATTGTCCAACATATTTTGAAGAGGTTGAATGGTATGTCATCAAGTGATGCCAAGGGTTTAGTCAGAATAGAAACAAAGATTGAACAAATCGTATCATTGTTAGAGACAAAGGATGTTCGCAGTGTAGGAATTTGGGGCATCGGGGGAATAGGCAAGACAACTCTTGCTGAAGCTGTGTTTGACAGAATCTCTAGTCAATTCGAAGGTTTTTACTTCATTCCAAATATTAGGGAAAAGTCTGAACAAAGTGGTGGATTAAATCACCTGCGAGGAGAACTTCTTTCAACAATATTAGATGATGGAAATGTGAATAAAGGAAATGCTATTGTAAGACACACTTTCACAAAGAATAGACTTGGCCGTAAAAGGAAGCTTTTGATTGTTTTTGATGATGTGACCAATTTCCAACAAATAGAAACTCTGATCGGCGGTTTCAACTGTCTCCATTCTCAAAACCGAATAATTATAACAACAAGAGATAGACAGGTGCTTAGGAATTGTGGAGTGGATCAAGTATTTGAAGTACAAGAATTGTTTCATCATGAAGCTCTTGAGCTTTTTCACCGGCATGCCTTTAAAGAAAACTATCTTATCGAAGATTATATGGAGCTATCAAAAAGGGTATGTGAATATACCGGAGGTGTTCCATTGGCTCTCAAAGTCTTGGGTTCCTTTCTGTGTAATAGGAGAAAACAGGAATGGGTAAGTGCACTAAGCAAACTAGAGCGAATTGCTAATGGGGATATCCAAAAGGTGTTGAAAATAAGTTATGATGGATTAGATGATGAGGAGAAGACGATATTTCTTGATATTGCATGTTTTTTTAACGGGAAGAACAAAGATTTTGTAATTAATATTCTAAATGGCTGTGGGTTCTCAGCAGAGATTGGAATAAGTGTTTTATGCGATAAGTCATTGATATACTTATCGAATGAAAATATGATAATAATGCATGATTTACTACAAGCGATGGCAAGGGAAATTGTTCGGCAAGAATGCATAGCAGAGCCTGGCAAACGTAGTCGGCTATGGTATTATGATGATATTTTACCATGTTTTGACAAAAGACAAGGTGAGATTCAACTAATATTAATTGGTATCTATTCGATTTATCTTTGTGCACCGACCAATATGAAAGGCATCGGTTAGGTGTGATTTATAAAAGAATTTGGACCAATAAAAAATATTAAATTTTACATACATACAATGCCAACTTTTCTTTTCGTGAGTATAATATAATATTAATATGTGCTTTTACACATGCTAATATGTGTAGTGTGCTCTTGAAGAAGTAAATATTGATAAATATTTAAAATATATATATATATTAATACTTATATTTTAATTTCTTGAAAGTATGAATATTATTCATACTTTAATTAGTGTTTGTTGAAAACTTATTATGAATATTTCTCTTTAAGTATTTGTTTTGCCAAAGTTCCGTTAACATATGCTTTTTGTATATATTTGATACCAACTTATTTCTTCTTGTATGCATATCAGGGGATTGAAATGATAGAAGCAATCTCTTTGAATATGTCATCCTCAAATGCAAGAGATATACACTTAACTCCTCGGGCTTTCGCAAAGACACAGAATTTGAGATTCTTGAAATTTTATGTCACTGATGTTTGGCATAATAATGGTAATAAGGTGCATGTTTCTGAAGGCCTTGAATCTGTTTTCACCGAGTTAATATATCTCCATTGGTATGGATTCCCATTGAAATCATTGCAGCCAAATTTTCAATCGAAGAATCTTGTCATACTTGAAATGCCTAATAGCAATGTTGAAGAATTATGGAGTGGTTTCCTGGTACATTTGATATTTATATGATTTTTTTAATTTAATTTTTGGTAATTTGTAACATGGAAAGGTGCCAGTTTGTGTTGATTATTTAATTATATATATTTTTTACTTGCAGCAACTTGTTAATTTGAAAAGAATTGACCTTTCGGGATCCCAGGCGGCTAATGAGATGCCCAGACCTCTCAGGGACCCCATATCTAGAGAGTTTGATGCTAACGGAGTGTACAAGCTTGTCTGAAATTCCTTCATCTATTCAACATCTTACTAAGCTGGAGTCTTTGCATCTTAATGGCTGCCAAAGCCTTACCAGTATTCCAGATTGCACTGGTTTGAAATCTCTAAAACAACTTATTCTCTACTATTGCTCAAAGCTCAAGAGGCTTCCGGAACTCCTTAACAATTTTGGAACATTAGATTTTAATGGTTGTAAAAGTTTGGTTGAAATTCCATCATCTTTTAAATATCTCAATAAGGTGGAGTATTTGGATCTTTGTGGCTGCGAAAGCCTTACGAGTATTCTTGATTTGAGGGACTGGAAATCTCTAAAAGACTTAAGTGGCTGGTGGTGCTGGAAACTTAAAATGCTTCCGGAAGTCCCAAAGAATATTGTATGCTTAGAATTAGAAGATACCCTAATAGAAGAATTACCCCCATCATTCGAGGATCTCGACAGTCTAAAGTGTTTGTATCTCAATAACTCTTCAATGCTTAAGAGTCTCCCAAGCAGCATCTGTAAGTCCAAATCTCTTGAAATACTCAGTCTCCGTAATTGTTCAAAAATTGATAAGCTTCCCTGACAATATAGGAACTTTAGAATCTCTCGGATCACTTGATGCTGGAGGAACTGCTATAAGAGAAATACCGCAGTCTATCTCATGTTTGAAGAGACTTTATTCCTTAAATTTATCAGGATGTAAGGGTGAGGATGGGGTAGGTTTGATATTGTCTCTTTATTAGGCTTGGACAATTTGAGGAAACTATATTTACGTGATTGCGGAATTAAAAAATTACCGGACAGTCTCGGTTGCTTAACCTCACTGAAAACAGTTAATTTTGGCCAAAAACAATTTTGAAAGTATTCGGGGAAGCATCATAGATCTCTCTAAGCTAAGGTTCCTAGACATCAGCAACTGTGAGAGGATTAAAGTTTTACCGAAGCTCCGATATTGGACACGTATATCTGCAGTCAATTGCACGTCATTGGAAGAATTTTCATGTCATTCATTTCATAATAACAGTTCTTCAATAAATAGTGATGATAACATCACTAATTTCACCGATTGTTTCAAATTGAATCGAAATTCACTCAACTATTTTTTGGAAGGTATTGTACTGGAAATGCAAGGTCTAGCAACTTCAATTAAGGAAAGATATGGCCAGGTTTGTTTCACCCCCTACGTTTTTAATATATGATTATACTTGTTTTTTTTTCTAGGAATAATTTTGATAGTAAACTACCTTTTTAATACTCTACATACCGGATGTTGTAGACTAATTGTTTTCATAATATAGGTTTATGATGGAAAATTGCCGCCTGCTTCTATATGTTACCCTGAAAATGATATTCCAAAGTGGTTTAGCTTTCGAAGCATGGGATCTTTTATTGATGTGAAACTGCCATCACATTGGTTCAACTATAACCTTCTATGTTTTGCTCTGTCCGTTGTTGTGACGACTTCACATCCAGACCATCAATGTGATCATCAAGGAGATTATGACGGCAAATATTCTAATGTCAATTATGAAGGCATTGTCAAATCTAAAGATGGGGACCAATGTTGTGATAGAATCAACGTGTTTAGGGGCTCTTATTCTTTGTTTCGGGTGCCTTATTGTGGACCTGACTACATAAGGTCAAACCATATGATCATTGGGTTTGGTTACCACCTTTTTCGTGAACTTTGTGATATTGATAAGTTCTCTTTTCGATTCTATGTTGAGGATGAGAATAAGTCAAATATAGAACATATCAAGGTGGTAAAGTGTGGAGTCCATTTGATATTTGGTGTACATCTTGAAACATCTGGAGATGATTAGATGAACTGCACCCCAAGAGATTGAAACATATCGAATAACTCCAAGGGATCAAGGTAAATAAATTACTTCTACACATATCAGCAGCCTTTATTAATTTTGTAAACTCTGTCGTAGATTTCATTTTGCTTTGATCATTTGTTGCCCTTTCGGATATCAAAATACTGGACCGATTCAATTTATTATGTCTATGTTACAATATAAGTGGATTAGTCGAATCATAGATTGTCAAATGCCTATTTTGGTCACTACTACACTTCTATAAAGAGTTATCATCAAAGCTTTGTTTCCTTCAATCAGATATCAAAACTTTGGTCATTAAGTTAAGTCTGTTTTACAATATAAATGGATTGAAACCATGTAACCGAATCATGGAGTGTTAAATGTTTATTTTTGACCGCTATACTTTTATAAAGAGTTATCATCAATCTCTCAATGTCTTGTTGATGATCAAATGATGTGATAATAATACAAATCAACTATCACATAGCCTTCGGCTGTGTTCGTTTTTGCTCGTTGTTCGCTTGCTTTGGCTCCCTGTGCTGGTGCCTTCTCCTGTTGTTCTTGGCTTTTTGCCTTTAATAAAATTCAATCGTTCAAAAAAAAAAAAAAACTATCACATAGTAGGATAAGAATTCTGGATAATTGTGAAATGTGTAGTATTATTGTATCTTCTAAATCGATGAATAATCAATTTGGTGCTGTGTTTTTGAAATGTATAAACTACTATCCTAAAAAAAATAATATTGCGAACTCTACATGCTTAGCAAAATGTTTATGAATTTTTTGAATTAGTGTACATCATTGTCATCTACGATTAGACAACATGAAAGAATAAACGGAAAATTTTCTTAAATCGATTATGAGATTAAAATACTTCAATAATTTTCTTGCCAATATTTTTTTGTCTCTAGTTGTATCCTGTAAAATATAAAATATTTTTTTTATGATTGTACAATATGCTAAAATAGAAGACCATGTTTTCTGGTTGGCCTACATTTATACAGAACAGTAGAGTAAAGGTTATATGGTTTCTAGAAGCTGATTAATCTAAAGATATTAGTATAGCAGTTTTTATATTTATCACCATTAGTAGGCATCTATATAATATATGTTGTTGTCTTCATATTTGATATTGTAAGTTTGTTGTTAAACTACCTGCTTTGTTTGCTTACTAAATTTTAAACTCTCATTAAGTGTATTGTGATCTATTTAAGGTTTTGTTGATACAATATGCCTTAATCATTAAATTTTCTTCTTGATGATTTTGAATAAATAGTAAAAGATTGAATTCTCTATTTTGATTTCTTTCAAATCACTACTTGTGCTACTACTGTTCAAGGTATAATTTTCTTAAATTTCCATGTAGTATTTACTTGATGTACTGCTAGATTTGTTATTACCAGTTCCATTAAGTATCATTACTATATATACATTATTCCTGTTTGAATTCAAGTGCTTGCTCTTAGTGTATCTCCATTGATATTTTTAGCTTTTTATGTTATTAGCATTGTAGGCATTAGCTTTTTGGCTTGCCTCTAGAAAATTATCTAGATTCAAATGCAGACTTTTTGCAATATAGATTACTACTTTAAAGATGATTTCACTTGAGTAGGCAGAGCAGTCAAGTGACAGAGGAGGGGCTCCTATTGGTCTCTTAACCATTTACAAGGCTTGTTGGGCCACTGGATGTTCTGATGCTGATCTTCTAAAAGCATTTGACAAAGCAATAAACTATGGAGTGAATATTATATCGGTGTCAGTTGGTAATGATATACCATTGTTCTACGTACTACATTGATCAATGCGATTCTTTCTATGCCATTTCCTAAGAGATCACTATATTTATTCACCAGGAAATGATGATCCTATCTCGCAGACTAATTCTAACACTGCACCCTCTCGCTCATTACTGTTGGAGCTACTGCAATTGACAGGGGCTTCCCACCAGCCATTACACTTGGAAATATTGCTCTTTCGGTAAAGTAAACAGTTATTGGTGACTTGGAGTCAAATCTTGAAATGAATGTAATCACTAAGATTTAAAGTAATTTTTTTTTTAATCTTTGCAGGACTTATCCATTGACACTGTAACAAGATCAGCTCTGGTCACTACTGGTTAGTCAAACTCAATTCTTCTTTGTTGCTTTTCTAGTGCTTTATATTAGAGTGGCTGACATGCATTCTATAAACTGCGTCTGTTTTTATTCGTTCCGCATCTGAATCTGTATGAGCATGACCATGTATACAAAAATTGCATAAACCTCCACAATGTCGAACAGGTCTGCTTCCCTGCAAAGCAAGGCAAACTTCAGCACAGAAGAATATGTTCAGTTGTAGTGAAAGCTCCATGTGGCATGAAAATGAGAGTTGAGCCACTCACCAGAGTCATTTCCTTCGACGACTACGTCAGCTTCTTCTCAACTAAAGACATCAGATTCAAGATCCTAACATGGACTGATGGTAAACATTTTGTTTGGAGTCCCTTAATCATGTGTTGTAAAATCTGAATCATATTCTATGTAACATCATAAAGCAAATTGGTGTATTAACATATTTAATTAGCAAATAAGAAGTCAAATATTTAATTGTCCAGAACCTTCACATACTTGAAATAAAGAGATGCTTAAAGTAACAAGTCAATTTCTAAGCTTTGCTTCTCAAATTGTATATAAAGAGCAGGTTTGAAAGATAAAACCATGAAGTAGAGTAGCCTGAAACAGAGACACTTCTATCAACTTCAAACTGGTTGGTCCAATTAGTCATATGTTAAATGATAAGCAACAAAAGAAGGTAGAATTATTAGGAAATATTTTTCTTGAAAATCTTACATCAATCATTTGGTTGGGGAGTCTTACATCAGTATTTTTCTTGATGTAGGAACTAAAGTCCCACATTAGCTGGTTTTACCTGTGTGCTTGGCTTATATGTAGGTGGCCTCTACCTCCTATTAGCTTGAGCTTTTGGGATGGCATGCTTACTGCATCATTTGGGATCTGAGCCGGTTTTCCCCGCTGTGCGTCGAGTGAGAGCAGTGTTCGAAAAATCGGCGAAAAGGCCAAAAGCTGCCAGATTAGTCGACAACCGATTAAATCGTTGAAAGCTACCGTCAGCTGTCGCCAGTTTGTTGGTCTTCCACATGTCTCCACGAATCGTTTTATTATTATTTTATTAAAATTGAATTAATCATTTCGTAATTAAAATTTGATACTTTCTTTCTGTTAATGTGTTGGGTTTTTCATTTTTTTTTTGTTGCCTTTATAAATTTGTAAATTAATTATTTGGATTTTGTAAATTTGTAAAATTTTATAAATATGTTCTTACCTTTGATTTATAAGTGGTTTTGATTGGATTTGCAAGAGCCTTAGCATAACAGTAACAACTAATGAGTTAAATGAGAAAGCTAAGGGTTGTTGTGGTAGCCGAAAAAGGTTTCATTGATGCCCAGAAGTTGAAATCGTGGATAGAGAATGCATGTGTAAAAGCAACATTCACAACTAAAATTTTTTAAATTAGATACTATGTCTTCGCTTGCTTTTTGAATTTTGTGTTGTAGTTGTATTGGTTTATTGAAGTTTATGATTGGATTGGATTGGTAATTTGGCATTTGTGGATCTGGAAAGAATTTTGTTTGGATTTGATCATTTGAATTTGTTTTGATTGGATTTTTATACAGGAAAATCAAAAAATAAAAAACAATCCGCCTGCCAATTAATCGCCGCCTAATTGGCTTAGGCGCTAGGGGCTGGGTCTCTGCCCGACTAGCGCCTAACACTTACTAGAACACTGGATGGGAGTGTCTGATGGTAGAACTGAAGTCCCACATCGGCTTGTTTAACCAGTGTGCCTGGCTTATATGTAGGTGGCATCTGCCTCCTATTAGCTTGAACTTTTACGATGACATGCTTACTGCATCACAACTTCAAGAAATTGGAATTACTATGAAATATTTTTCTTGAAAATCTTCAATCATTTGGTTGAGGAATCTGTTATGATCACGTTTTAAAAAAATATATATAGTTTGTTTTAGATTTAATTTTTAATAAATTGCTATCAGATTTGGTTTTTATCCTATATAATCTCTACTGATCGACTACTGTTATTATTTGAATTTCCTCTACGTCTCCTATAAATAGGACTTGCTTGTACATTATTAAACTAAGAACAAAAACAAGAACAACGCAGGAAAGGTTCTCTAATGGAGCTTTTGGAAAACTAACTAATCTTATAATTATGGTTAACCAATCATAGGTCATACAAGGCAGTTACAATATGACTTGTTTTGGCGCCCAAATTCTGTTAGACACTGGGCCACCTCTAGCCGTTTGTTTCTACTTGACTAAGCCTAAACGAACAGGAGAGATCGACTCTCGAATTCGATTCTTTACTCTTGTAGTTGAGCGGAAGTGAGGTTGATCAGAAGAACTCCTAAAGAACAGAGGACCATTGACTTTCATTGACTGAGACAGAGACGATGGTTTTTGTTGATTCAGCCTTATAGTAGATGCTACTAAGAGCATCTTTAATGGTATCCTTAAAAGTATGAGAGTAATCAAAATTTAATTATTTATCCCAAAAACACCATCTAACAGAGTAACTAAAATATAAAATAGCTTTAATCAATAATCAAATTGTCTTTTCAATAATCAAATTATAAGAGAAGTACCGCCATCTATCTCATGTTTGAAGAGACTTTATTACTTAAATTTATCCGGATGTAAGGGTGAGGATGGGGTAGGTTTGATATTGCCTCCTTTATTAGGCTTGGACAATTTAACGAAACTATATCTAAGTGATTGTGGAATCAAAGAATTACCCGACAGTCTCGGTTGCTTAACGTCACTGGACACATTAATTTCAGACAAAAACATTTTTGAAAATATTCCGGAAAGCATCGTAAACCTCTCTAAGCTAGCATTCCTAGACATCAGCTTTTGTGAGAGGAATAAAGTTTTACCGAAGCTTCGATATTGGACAAGTACATCTGCTGTCAATTGCAGGTCATTGGAAGAATATATTGTCATGCCATTCATTTCATAATAACAGTTTTTCAATAAACATCATGGTTGCTAATTTCACCAACTGTTTCAAATTGCATCGAAATTCACTCAACTGTTTTTTTGGAAGGTACTGTATTGGAAATGCAAAGGTCTAGCAACTTCAATTAAGAAAATACATGATCAGGTCTGTTTCACTCCCTAAGTTTTTAATATATATAATGATACTTTTTTTTTCTTCTTAGAAATAAGTTGATGGTAAACTAGTTATGTTTTTAATACTCCACTGGATATTGTAGACTAATTATTTTCATAATATAGGTTTATTATGGTGAATTACCGCCTGTTTCTATATGTTACCCTGAAAATGATATTCCAAAGTGGTTTAACTATCGAAGCACTGGATCTTTTATTGATGTGAAACTGCCATCACATTGGTTCAACTATAACTTTCTATGTTTTGCTGTGTCCGTTGTTGTGACGACTTCAGATCCAGACCATCAATGTGATAATCAAGGAGATTATTACCACAAATATTCGAATGTCAATTATGAAGGCATTGTCAAATCTAAAGATGGGCACCGATGTTTTGATAGAATCAACGTGTTTGGGGGCTCTTATTCTTTGTTTCGGGTGCCTTGTTGTGGACCTGACTATATTAGGTCAAACCACGTGATCATTGGGTTTGGTTACCGCTTTTGTCGTGAACTTTGTGATGATGAGTTCTCTTTTCGATTCTATGTTAAGGATGAGAATGAGTCAAACATAGAACATTTCAAGGTGGTAAAGTGTGGAGTCCATTTGATGTTCAGCTTAAATCTTGAAACACCGGGAGATGAACCTCACCCCAAGAGATTGAAACATATCGAATAACTCAAAGGGATCAGAAACCATTAATAATTTTGTACTTAGATTTCATTTTGTTTTGATCGATTTATTAATAATTTTCTTGCCTATATATTTTATTGTATTTAGTTGTATCCTGTAAAATATGGAATATATTTTTTTGATGATTGTACAATATGCCAAAATAGAAGACCATGTTTTCTGGTCAGCCTACGGATAAACAGAACAGTAAGGCTGTGAAGAAAAATATGGTTTCTGAAAGCTGATTAATCTAAAGATTTTTGTGTAGCAGTTTTTATATTTATCAACATTAGTAAGCATCTATATAATATATGTTGTTGTAAACTTATTAAACTATCTGCTTTGTTTTGCTTATCAAATTTTAAACTATCGTTAAACCTATTGTGATCTACAGATACTTGAGTTTTTGCTGATACAATTGGCAGATTTGGCATTGCGTGCAAGCTCTCACTCTTGGGTGTCATAGACCTTTATCATTAGATTTTCTTCTTGATGGTTTTGAATAAATGTTAAAAGACTGAATTCTCTACTTTGTTGTCCATATAGTGTTTACTTGATGTCCTGCTAGATTTGTTATCACTACTTGTGGTACTATTATTCAAGGTATAATTTTCTTAAATTTCTATATAGTGTTTACTTGATGTCCTGCTAGATTTGTTATTTCCAGTTCCATTTACTATCATTACTATTTATTATTCATGTTAGAATTCAAGTGCAATTTTTTTTATCTTCGCAGAAATTATCTATTGACACTGTAAAAGAAAACTATGGATTCATTGGCCTCACATAATCTGAAGGCCAATGAATCCACGGTTTTTATCTTTACTGTTGGAGTTGCTAACAATGCAGATGGTTATTCAAGACTGGTCTTCTGCTGCCATAATATCAGCTCTGGTCACTACTGGTGAGTCAAACTCAATTCTACTTTGTTGCTTTTCTAGTAATGTTCAAGTTGCTGACATGTATTCTATAAACTATCTATATTTAATTGTTCTGCGTCAGAATCTATATGAGCTTAGCCATTTATAAAAATAGTTGCATAACTGCAGTTTCTCCAATTTGAAATACATGGAATCACTTGCCCACCACCCATGTCGAAAAGGTTTGCTTCCTTGCCAAGCAAGGCAAACATTAGCAAAGATTAATATGTTCAGTTGCTCTGCTCCATGTGTCATTTGCTTGGAAAACAACCACCACCATGGACTCAACCTCAACCTTCCATATATCTCAATCCCAAATCTCAGAAAGTTGTAGTGAAAGCTCCATATGGCATGAAAATGAGAGTTGAGCCACTCACCAGAGTCATATCCTTCAACGTTGTCAGCTTCTTCTGAACTAAAGATAAGCAAGGAGATTTCAGATTCAGGATCCCAATATGGACTGATGGTAGACGTTTTGTTTGGAGGTCCCATAGTTAAATGTGTTGTCAACTTTGAATCATATTATGTGTAACTTCATGAAGCAAGTTGGTTTATTAACATATTTAATTAGCAAATAAGAAGGCAAATATTTAATTGTGCAGAACCTTCACATACTTGATAAAAAAAAATGTTTCAAAAATATATTTCCTGATTTTCAAGAAAATAAAAAGATACTTAAAGTAACATGTCACTGCACAGTGTTACATGATTATAATATCATCAATTACTAAGCTTTGCTTCTCAAATTGTATATAAAGAGCAGGTTTGAAAGATAAAACCATGAAGTAGAGTAGCCTGAAACAGAGACACTTCTATCATCTTCAAACTGGTTGGTCCAATTAGTCATATGTTACATGATAAGCAACAAAAGAAAGTAGAATTATTAGGAAATATTTTTCTTGAAAATCTTACATCAATCATTTGGTTGGGGAATCTGGTAGTTCTGTTTTTATAGCACATTTCTTATGTGGGGCCTTGTACAAAATGCAAAGGGTGCCAGTATCACTACATGATGGAATTTATAGGAGTACTTTCAAATGTTTTATCCACGGTTTAAAATATCCACAGTATTTGCGATATATCTTTCGATATTTCCATAATTTATAAGTACCAATATAGTCTACACTACATGCATTGCTTTTCAAGATTTTATTCAATTTTACAGGATTGGGCCGCTGGATTTGTTAGTATTGATTGCAAAAAGACAATTTTGAAGGAAACAAATTGCAAAGTTGCAAACATTGATAATTGCAAGTTCCCATTTCTTATGAGTGTATCCATTTCCCTTATGCTCAGTGATGACACATCGTTGGTGTGTCGCCAAATGATTGAACAATTAAGTCCGGTCTCGCAAGCGCGTGAGTCATAAGGACTAGCACAACGGCAAGCAAGGGCATTGTTCCGCAGGGAGGTGGAATTCGTCGACCGTCTCTAGTTCTAGCTATTATTACAACACGCCAAACGAACTTGTGTGATGTGGAAAAGTGAAGGATAAAATAAATAAATTACATAAATAGTATGTACATGGATAGGATGGAATGGAGAGATAACATGAAATGTGGATACGCTAGGGAAATGACTCAACCGTAACTGTCCTTCTATTAAGCACTAGACTCACCTAGTCCCTCAAATGTGCAAGTATATGATATGGTCGTGTCCCCTTAATTAACAATCTACGCTCTTTCTAGCGCATAGATAATTGTATCCGTGCAAATGCAAGAGTGAATCATATACAAATTGACGGGCACGTCGTTGAAGTGCCATCAAAAGATTGAACAATTAAGTCCGGCCTCGCAAGCGTGCGAGTCACAGAGACTAGCACAGCGGCAAGCAAGGATCGTTTTGCAGGGAGGTGGGATTCACCGACCGTCTCTAGTTCTAGCTATCATTACAACACGCCGAGCGGACTCGTGTGTTGCGTATGCAAAAGAATGTGGAAAACTAAATGCTAAACTAACATAACAAACTACATAAACAAATATGTACAAGGATAGGATGGAATGGAGTGATATGGAATGTAAATGGTTACACTAAGTAAATGACTCCACCATAGCAATCACACATTTTCATACAAACATGCATAGTCAATGTTGAATGCCGTGCTCACTTAATCCTCGCCGATTGTCCTCACTCCAGCAACAATCGACTATACCGATATGCACCAGCAACCTATTGTTACATGGTTGCCCGAACTGCACTCGAGTTCATTAAGAACTATGAGACACATAACGACAATACATGCAAAACCGCGCGCAGGCTCTACATGTAGTGGCCAACCTACTAGTGCACGTTGAGTGCTTCATCTCTCAGTCCTTCACACAACAATCTAAGTTCATTCAAGTGGTGGCTAACCACCCAAAAGCTTTAAGCACTTCGAAGGGCCACTCAACCATTAACAAGCATATGCAACAAAAGAGGCAACAATGCTAGGTTTATATCAATTCCCTAATGAATGAAAGTACACATCAAAGAAGAGACAAAGATACAAAAAAAGAAAGAAATACAAAATAGATAGAAAGGAGACCCCTCATCCGTAATAGGGAATCGAACACCGGGTCTTCTCGGATGTCAATCCGAGATGTCCTCACCACTGGACTACTACGGCGTTCTCCAATCTCATGAATGCACAACCCTCTCAATAAAAGAGAAAGCTCTCTCCTTATCTCTCTAAACTCCCTAAGATGAATGGATATGAATGGAAAACAAGTTCACCTAACACTAATATGCATCAATGCAATTGTTTAACATTAAGGACATTCAAATGAATTAAGGGCTCATCCTCTTGATTTGAGAATTTTTCCTAAATCAATTCATCACCCATTCCGGCCAAGGATGGGCAATTGTGTCTTAAAAAGACCCATTAAACACAAGGATATGAACCAAGACCAATTTAGCAACTAAATGCATGAACTAGCCTTTTTTACTCTTTGGGGCTAAAATCCCTAATCACTCAAATCAATCAATACTATGGCATTTCAAGTCATCCACCAATCAATCAACAATCATGGGCAACTAAATTCCTATTCTAAATTACATCTACTCCTAAACCCATTCATGGACACATATTGATTTCTAATCATCCACATACATACATATCATAATAAAAGCTTAAAACACATAAATCAAAGAGCAAAAACAAAACCTAAACGAATTCATGAACAAAAATACATATATAGCACATATGAAAAGTTTACAATATTCCCAAATTCGGGTTACACATCAAAGAAAATAAGAAATATAAGGAATGAGTAAAAATGAGACAATCCTTTGAAGACAAACCCTCCAAAGAAGCTCATAGCTTTCCTAGCACGGAATTGGTCCAAGAACCACTCCTATTTCCTTATAATCTACTCTAAGATGGATGGAGAAGGTGTAAAATGGTATGGTGGAGGTGTATGGTAAGCTCCCATGGAGGAAAAACCTCCATGGGAGCTTGAATCACTCCTTTGGTGAAGAAGATGGAAGAGATGAAGAAGATGGAAGAAAGGGTAGAGAAGGATTGAGAGAGGGGAAGAGAATGTCTGAAGAAAGAGGAGAAAAAGGGGTATTTATAGTGTTGGGAGGTTAGGGCAAGAATTGGATGTGAAAAGACAAGTTTACCCCTCAAAAACGGGATGGAAAACGAGTTTGACAGTGCTACAGGCGACATGTGAGGCTACATGGGTAAAGTCGCCTCTCAAGTCGCCTAACCCTCTGGAGCAGAATTTCCAGCTTCGCGCACCGTTACGGAAATGACCATATCTTTCTCTAGAAAACCCGGAATTATAATCTGCGAAAACCGTTGGAAAGTAGACATCCGAGGGTTTCTGAAAATAGGTAATGGGCAATGTAGTTCATTCTGAAGGAGGGAGATATAGGGTCCGAAAGTTAGGTGTACTGTACGGCATCCAAATCAGCCCAGATAACTCTAAAACTCTTCAATTAAGCTCAAATACCTTCCGTAGGGAACATGTACCTACAAAACACTCACAAACACATTATATACCAAAATATGCTCGAAAACAAGAACAAAAGCTAGGAAATGGGGACCTCAAATAGGTATATAAATCGGTACGATCACAAATGCACAAATCCATTAAGTTTTGTAGGACACACACACAAGCACTACGCCGTTTGCTAGCCTAATAGGACGCACCACTTTCTGTTCAAGAACAATGGCTATTTCGTTGGGCATGTAATGCGCAACCGCGTGGCCATATTACAACCAATGGTTCATCCACTGTGGCTAACCACAAATGGGAAATCGGCCAAGTGAAATCATTAAGAATACGAGATACCCATATAACACACCTGTTATATGCTCATGTCCCCTTAATTAAGCATCTAACCTCGCTAGAGTGAATAGATGATTGCATCTGTGCAAATGCAAGAGCGAATCATATACAAATGCACGAATCCATTAAGGACTGTGGGACACACACTGAGCTCTACACGTACTCCAGCCTAGTGATCTCTCAACTTTCTAGGTCAAATGTAGAGGATACCTACGGTGAGCATATTAATGCGAACCACGCGATATATAACATACAACCTAAATGTCATCCACAAGGTGGCTAATCGAGTGAAAGCATTAAGCATAGCGAAACGTCCCTATAACCACTCAAGCATAATAGGTATTCGATTTATCTTTACTACTAAGTCAAGGATTTGGTTTCATCAACTCCCTAGGATGGCTAGAAATGGAAAGCAAGTTCACCTAACACTAATGTGCAACAAAGTTGGTTGTTATTCATTAAGACCAGTTCAATTCAGTTAGTGGTTCATTCTCTTGATTAATGAATTCACCACAATAAATTCATCACTCAAGCCGGCCAAGGAGGGCAACTGTGCCTTTCTACCAATGCCCTTTAAGCATAGGAATATAAAATCCAAGCCTAATCTAGCATGTGAATGCATCATCAACCAAGTTTTTCCACTCTTTGAAGCTAATTGCTCAAACACTCAAATCACTCAATACATGGCTTTTTGGTCATCCACCAATATACAAACTCTCAGTGGGAAACTAAATTGCTCTACTCTTACATTAAATTACTCTACTCTTAATCTCAATCATGCATACATATCAATTTCTAACCTCTACACATGTGAATATCACAATAAGAGATTAAATCATATATAATTTCTAACCCTAAGAAGTCTGTTTTGTGTTTGATAGAGTTATGTGTAGAGAATGTTCAATGAGAGAGAGAGAGAGCACCGATAGAGTTTTGTTTCAAGCAAAATAAATGTGCATTAGTGGGTAGGGAAAATGGAAATGGACATCCATTATCAAGTCAACACAATGGACAAAATCCAAGTCCAAGAAAACCAAGATTGAAAGGGCTCAAAAGTCCAAAACAAAAGTTGAAAGGGACAGGATAAAGCCTCTAAAAAAATGCCCAAATTAGGCCTGTCAGGTGGTGAACGACTACCATGAACAACGGTCTGGTTGCCGTTTGTGGTAGCTGTTAGGCTTTTGATGGGTAATTGGTCATTTTATGCGGTTCTCTTTGACGAACCGAACAGCAGAACTAGGCAGTAAGCTCACAAAATCTCCTCCGAGGTTCGTCTACGGTTCATTTTGAAGACCCGAACAGCTGAACTCGGCAAAGGGGTCACTGAATGCGTTATGCGGCTCATTCGTGGTTCGTTTTAGATCAGCTGTCACGTTAGGCTGGCCTGGCCACCGTTGAAGGTAGCCGTTTGGTTTTCATCTTTTCAAAATTACCATTTTGCCCCAAGAGTTCCACATTTCTGCACTTTGGTCCCTCTGATGGAAATAACCCTAAAACACTTATTTGAATAGTTAAAAGCATGGTTTTACCCAAGAAATGAGCATAAAAGATACAAATACGGGGGATACACTATGTGTAGAAATAGACATCATCAACCCTCATTCAAAATTTTTACAGTGTTAGAACCCTCTTGAAAGAGGCAGCTTATAGCTTTAAAAAAGTAAGAAGTAGAAGAAGCACTCTTCCGATTCCAATGAAGACCACTCACTGAAATTATGTATTTGGCACATATGACTGTCTTCCTGAACGAATCCTTCTCCTTTCCAAATCTCCAAATCCATTTTGCTGATAGACTTATATTTTTGTCCAAAATTCGGCCAATCCCAAGACCTCCATTGGACTTCCTCTTACTCACCGACTCCCATCTCAGCATATGAAGCTTCTCTCTTTTTTTTCTATTCCATCTCCCTCCAAAAAAGTTTCCCTAAAGCCTTTAATTTCAATATCTTGAGCCACTCCAATCGGAATTTTAAAAGCTGACATGCAGTAAGTTGAAACACTTGCAAGTACCACTTTAATAAGCACTAAACTCCAAATCTTATTCAAAAATTTCTTCTTCCACGGCACCAGCCGGTTCTCAATACGAGTCATCAACAGCTTCCAAATAGCCTTCGAACAAGGCTAAGCACCAAAAGGAAATCCTAGATAAGTGATCAGAAGAGAGGCATTTTTACACTAAAAAACTCTAGCCCAATTCTTCCTCAACATTCCCTTTTTTGCTTACCCGAACTACACAAGATTTATGAAAGTTCATCTGCAATTTATATATGAGATTTATGAATGTTCATCCATATTCATCAATGGTTATGAGATTTTTGAGGCATCGTTAATAATTCACATTTTGTCTTTGTTAATGTGAATTATTAACGAGTCCTCAAAAATCTCATAACCATCAATGAATAGGGTTTATATATCTCCTTTATTTCTTTTTGAATTTTGAATTTGCCCCAAGTCAAATAACCGACATGGTGTATATGTCCACATTAAAATACATTTTGCTCACCATGGCATGAACTTCTTTTCCTATCTTCAAATCAAGCAAAGCAACACAACTGATAACGTAAATGTATTGCATAAATTTATCAAGTCTTGCATCCACGAAAAGTAGCTTAGTGCCTCTTCAAATTACCATTCTATGTTAGTCTAAGACCATCCAATTCATACCAACAAGTTTTAAGTTCAATAAAGTCTTGGGCAACAACAAAGCATGAACTTCATTGCATGGCCTTAAAGCATGAAGCATGAACTTGATTATATTATTATTTTGTTACTTTAATTAGTTTAGTTTAGTTTATTCTTCAAGCAGTATTATAATTGTAATAATAAGTAAAATGACTCACTAGGGGTAGTTTACATTTTAGTTCTATAAATTTAAGTTTTTATTGGTTGACCTCTCCAACTCCACACTTTCAGTTCTGCCTTGGTTTGTTTTGATTGATTTTGATGCTGGAAAAGTATTTTTAAAATATGTTACCACACACATTAATTCTCATTAATTTTTTAAATAAATGATTTTTAGATTGATCCTGAATTTAACGAATGATGATGTTCTTGAAACAGATATTGCAACAAAATAATTTAAATTACTATATTGCCACATACTGTTAACAAAATTATTTTATGTAAGTATTACACTACGAAAAATCGGGATTAGTCACTAATAAGTAATAAGTAATAAGTAATAAGTAGTTCTAATGAAGGAAATAGAACTTAATTACATATTACGTACTGATTACTTGATTAGTGAGTAATATATTTAATTTGAACATATTAATAACTAAAAATCAGATGGGTATCAAATTATGTGAGACTCACACACATATGAATTGAATTACTTTCTTGCTTGAAAGGGAATTTAATTCTCTCATCTCCCATCTAAGGAATGAAGTTCTCTTCCCTATTAAATTCGATTCTCTTTAGTGACGATTTGAAGGACAAAGATGCGTTCCATGAGAGGGTAGTAATATTAAATGTTTGCAAAGGACGTATCAAGACCAGGTTTCGGGTATGAGAGGCATACAAGACAGAAGTCAAACAGTAAACAAAAATCGCAAGGCTGCTTCTTCCAGGAAATTGGACCAAAGAAAAAAGATGCAAAATAGGGCCATATACAGCAATCTGCTTTGGCATCCATCAAGATACATGCCAACTTTAAGTCAAGGTCAATGAAGTATTCTTCTTTATCTTACCTTTTATCTTTTATCTTTTATCTTTTATCTTTAATCTTTAGTGGACATGTGCACCCAACATTTTCTTTGGAGGACAAGGAACGTAGACATGTGCACCCAACATTTAGTGGACATGTGCATCCAACATTTTCTTTGGAGAACAAGGAACGTATTATATACATGACTGTAAGTCTGTAACTTGCAAATCCCAAGACCTCCATTATTACACTTAGGGGTGTGCGTTTTCAGTTTGGTTTGGATTGAAGCTCAATATCAAACCAAATCAATATGGATCGGTTTGGCTATATTTCAACCCAAACAAAATCAATGTGCTTTTTCAAACTATTCAAACCAAAAAAAAAAGTCAGGTTGGTTTGGATAAGTTTATCGGTTTACATATAAACTCAAAAATCTTCTTTTTTTGGTATTATATTATAAAAAATATTTAAACAAAAAAATCATAACATAAAATATTAATTAATTATATATAAAGGAAGTACAGAAAAGTCAAACGAGTATTTACTATATATATATATATATATATATACCATAATTAAAGACTTGTTTAATATCATATATGCTTTTGAAACCCTAATACATCAATCAATCAGAAGAATTGTAACAAAACAAATAAATAAATAAACTATAAAGTTTAAAATAATCGGTAAAAGTTATAAAATATGGACCGAATAAAAAACGTAGGTGAATTTTATATTTTAGTTATACTTTCTAAAATATGTGGTTTGGTTTGGGTTAGTGAATTATTTCACTTAACCCCAAACCAAACCACCTTTAATCAGTTTGTCCAAAAGGCAAACCGAACCACCCGTTTTTTATATTTTTAATCGAACCAACCCAAACTTTATGGCATGGGCTGGGTTGGTCGGTTTGGTTCAGTTTGACGGTTTCTTGCACACCTCTAATTACACTATTATATAAATTCAGGATTTTTAAGGAGAGAGAATACTCGAACCCATAACCTCGTGTTGTATTTATAAGGGGTTTAACAAGTTTACTAATAAATAATTCGAATGAAGGAAATATAAGTTAATTATCGATTACGTTGATTAATATGTTTAGTAAAAAATCAGTTGAGTACTCAGATTGTGTGAGTCTCACACACAAATGAAGAATTAATATCTTGCTTGAAAGGGAACTTAATTCTCTCATCTCCCATCTAAGGAATGAAGTTCTCTTTCCTAACAAATTTGATTCTTTTTCATTTCGATCATTTCATTCTTTTTTCATTTCGATCATTTCATTCTTGATTAGTAAACACGTGATGAGATTACTTTATTTATTATTATTTTATTAGATAAACATTAGTGACGATTTCATATCAATGGAAGGACAAAGATGTGTTCCATGAGAGGGTAGTAAAATTAAATATTTGAAAGGGACGTAGTTTCCAGGAAGTTGAGTAGAAAGCAACTAGAAACAACTATTAGCATTCTTACATCTGACACTACTATACCACATCACATTGCCTTAGCATCGAATCCATAAAATATAAGGCAGAAGTCAAACATTAAACAAACACAAAAGCAGTTCAATATACATTCTTCAAACTGTTTTGCATCTTCCAGGAAATTGCACGAAAGAAAAAAGATGCAAAACAGGGCAACATATATTCTTCAATTATTACAAGTCTCAAAAGTAAACAAAAGCAGTCCACAAAACAAAAGCAGGCTAAAAGTAATCTTTATGAGTGGACTGTTGCTAGTAAATAATTCTCAAAGTGAAAGGGTCCACACAAAAAGTAACTCAAAATTATATCAACAAACTATAATTTTAATTGGAATGAAGTTTCCGGGAAGCCCTACCCAAGCGGAGGCGAGTCCTGATTTACCCGCTTATATTGTTGTGGGGCCAGTGGTGCAGGCCGAGGTTTCTTATCTGTCCTACTCTGTATCCAACATACATACAGATTGGTAGGGTATACAGGCCCTACGTGTGTCACGCAATTGAAGGAGGACAGACGGATTTGTGTCCGGACAAAGTTCGGGATCCTCGTTACCCAAAAAAAAAAGAAAAAGTTTCCAGGAAGCTACTTAGCATCCACCAAGAAACATGGCAACTATATAAGTAAAGGTCAATGATGAATTTAAGAACAGAGCAATATTTTTAAAACATTTACCAGCTAAACCACATCTCAACAGTCACTCTCTGATCATTTTGATTATCATCAATGGCATTGATTTCGAATATTCCTTCATCTTCTTCTTCTTCTTCTTCTTCTTCTTCTAATACTTCAAAATTCAAGCACGTTGTTTTTATCGGTTTCAGAGGTGAGGACACCAGCTACAATTTCACCAGCCATCTTCGCAAAGCTTTGGGTGACAAACAAATCCAGACTTACATCGATGACAAACTTAACAGAGGTGATGAAATCTCCACATCTCTTCTCAAAGCAACTGAAGAGTAGCAGATTTCTGTCATTATTTTCTCCAAAGACTATGCATCTTCCAGATGGTGTCTCCAACAACTTGTGAAGATACTCGAATGCAAGAAGAGTTATGGGAAAATTGCAATACCTGTTTTCTATAACGTAGTTCCATCGGTGTCAGGCAAGACAACTCTTGCTGAAGCTGTGTTCAACAAAATTTCTAGTCAATTTGAAGGTTTTTACTTCATTCCAAATATTAGGGAAAAGTCTGAACAAAGTGGTGGATTAAATCACATGCGGCAAGAATTTCTTTCAACAGTATTAGAGGATGGATAGTTCAGCTATTGTAAGACGTACTTTCATGAGGAATAGACTTAACCGTAAAAAGCTTTTAAATGTTTTTATGATGTCCGATTTCCAACAAATAGAAACTTTGATGGGAGGTTTCAACTGTTACTTTGATTGGAAATTGGTCCGTCGAAACAATTAAAAGCTTCTTACGGCCAAGTCTATTCCTTGTGATAGTATGTCTTACGATAGCTGAAATTTCCAACAAATAGAAACTTTGATTGGTGGCCGGTTTCGACTGTCTACTTTGATTGGAAATCGGTAGGTCGAAACAATTAAAAGCTTCCTACGGTCAAGTCTATTCCTTGTGAAAGTACATCTTACAATAACTGAAATTTCCATCTTCTAATACTGTTGAAAGAAGTTCTCGCTGCAGGTGATTTAATCCACCACTTTAGTTCAAACTTTTCCCTAATATTTGGAATGGAAGTAAAAACCTTCAAATTTACTAGAGATTCTGATGAATACAACTTGGGCAAGAGTTGTCTTGCCTATTCCCCCTATGCCCCAAATTCCTACACTGCGAAAATCCTCTCTCCCTAACAATGATACAATTTGTTCAATCTTTTTATCTATTCCGATTAAACCCTTGGCATCACTTGCTGACATACCATTCAACCGCTTCAAAATATGTTTGACAACATTCTCGATTAGTACAGATTCGTCCCTATGGAACAGGTAAAACAACCGATAGTTAGTTACAATTAGATGCATAAAATGGGATCTTATCATTTAAAATTATATCCCACACAGTGAGTTAGAGTAGAAGTAGTACATACTACATACATGAAAGAGTAGAAATTAAATACTACGAGAAAGATTGATACTACAAATATGAAATTAACTATTGGAAATTCACTACTTGTGTTACTCTGTTAGAATTCAAGTGCTTGCTCTTAGTGCATCTGGCAGATAATCCATTGATATTTTTAGCTTTTTATCTTATTAACATTGTAGGCATTAGCTTTTTGGCTTTCATCTAGAAAATTATCTAGATTCAAATGCAGAGTTCCTACAATATAGATTACTACTTTAGAGATGATTACACCTGAGCAGGCAGAGCAGTCAAGGATTGTTTGATAAAGCAATAAAAGATGGAGTGGGTGTTATATCAGTGTCGGTTGGTTATGTTGTACTGTTGTTGTCTTACATTGATCAACATGATTCGACCGTTATATGTTCTTTTTATGCCATTTCCAAGGGAATCACAGTATTTATTCACCTGGAAATGATGGTCCTATCTCGCAGACTATTTCTAACACTGAACCCTCGCTCATTACTGTTGGGGCCGCTACAATTGACAGGGGCTTCCCACCAGCTATTACACTTGGAAATATTGCTCTTTGGGTAAAGTAAACAATTATTGAAGTCAAATCTTGAAAAGAATGTAACCATTAAGATTTAAAGCAATTTTTTTTTTAAATCTTTGCAGGACTTATCCATTGACACTGATAAGATCAGCTCTGGTCACAACCGGTGAGTCAAACTCAATTCTTCTTTGTTGCTTTTCTAGTGCTTAATATTCGAGTGGCTGACACGCATTCATTATAAACTATGTCTGTATTTATTTGTTCTACGTCTGAATCTATATGAGCGTGCCCATTTATAAAAAGAAGTTGCATAACTGCAGCTTCTCCAATTTGAAACATATGGCAATGACCTGCTCACCACCCATGTCGAACATGTCTGCTTCCTTGCCAAGCAAGGCAAACACAAACACAGAAGATTATGTGTCATTTGTTGGGAAAACAACCACCGCCATGGACTCAAGAGAACTTGTGATTTGGATCTTATGCGTAGGAGAGAACGCATTGGGAACGTGAATACAGGATTGAGTGAAGAAACAACTATAACGAATTGATTGAAGCAGCGGAAATATTCTATTCCAGTAGGATCATCTCAGCAGGAAACCTAACCTTGTTTTGTTTGTTCAGGTAACAATTCTATCTTATGCATGGGTTCCCACTTCCCTCTTTGCAAGGGAATGTTCTTATCTTGAACATCAACTTTTCAATGAATCGGGCAAAAGCTCTAAGTTAACTTTTCCATTAATCAGTTTCTTACACTCGTGGCCGTTGTTTGACCATTGCCAATTTGCCATCCCCAACGGCTAATATACAAAAGAACGAGGAAGTCTAGCTAAAAAAGAAGAGAGAAAAAATCAACTTGAAGCAAAATTGCTTGTATTAAGTTGAAGTCAAATACTGTAGTATGTAGACTAGTTTAGTTGGTATATTTGTATTGAAATTCAGTTCTGTGCATTCTTTTGTACATACAAAAGTAAATGTTTGTTATAATTGTTTATTTGGGGCTTCATGTTTTTTCGCTTTAATGTTAAAAGCTCTCTTTCTGGTGTCGGATTGTGGCTTTTCTTTTTTCATTCTCTAGATTCAAGTCATTTTTATACAGAATTTTGTTCTTTTTTGCCTTAAAACCCCTTTTTATATGGCATTTTTTGACTGTCCCAACATAAGTCTTTTACGGCATTTTTGGGTTGCTCCGAAATGCATTTTAAGCTGCATTTCTTGGTTGCCCCAAAATGATTATTTTTAGTTTTTACGACATTTTCTTCGGCATTAGTGACATGTCGCAATAGATTGACAGTCTTTTGTGACTTTCTTTGTAATGACATTTTATTAAGTGCTGTAAAAAATGTTTTGTGGCATTTTCAAAGCTCGTAAATGTCACTTTTTTTTGTAGTGTATAAGGTAATTGATTCTGAGCAGATCAACTAAAAATAAGGCAAGTTACGTAATTAAATAAATTGTAAAGTAAGCAGATAAAATAATTTAATATATAATTCCTCCTAAAAAATAAAAAATAAAAAATAAAAATTGAAGACATGGCATGAGGCAGACAACAAATGACGAACTCTGTTAACGGTAATAACTAATCATTCCTAACTGAGGAATCAGAAGAAGTAAAAAAACGAACTCTTTCTCGTTCGCTCACTGTCTGGGTGTTTGTGATGTTCATCAAAAACCTTTTAAAGTTGAAAAATGTAGTGAAAGTAGATGCTATGTATACCAAGAGGTGTGGAATTTGGAGAGACGTCCCAATGAGAAATGAATGGGTGGATTTGAAACCGCAGCAGGGATATATAACATGTATCATTATCAATTAAAGAGTAAAGATGTTAATTAATTTAATACTTTAGTAAATTTAAATGAATTAATGTCTTTTTGAAGTTGATAAGGCTATAAAAATCAGCGGACCTATGATGAGATTTTGGTGTTTAATTATTAACAATAATAACATTTAAATCCAAAGCTTCCTCACGGCGACAAGTAGCGTTGTGAGGGTCAGTTTTTATATATTATAAGTTTACAACCGGCACGATATGCGAGAATTATAAAACATAAATTGAAAATCATGTTTATAGAGTTTTTATTATCATGAAGAAAAATTTAATAGTTAAACTAATAAAAAGTACTCTTAAATCAAAAGTAAAACTGTTGCAATTTTCAACTAAGACAATATCTATAGGCAAATCTCATAGATATATAGAATATTACTGTAACTTAAATTCTTTTTACGATATTTTTTTCAGCATTAGTGATATGTCGCAATAGATTGACAGTCTTTTGTGACTTCCTTTGTAATGACATTTTATTAAGTGCTGTACAAAAGGTTTTACGGCATTTTCAAAGCTCGTAAATGTCACTTTTTTTGTAGTGTATAAGGTAATTGATTCTGAGCAGATCAACTAAAAATAAGGTAAGTTACGTAATTGAATAAATGGTAAAGTAAGCAGATAAAATAATTTAATTAGTTGCTTCATCCATCTTCCCATTCTTGCAAAGCTCATCTAGGAGCACGTTAAATGTAACTATAGTGGGATGTACACCTTGATTCAATATCTTTATAAAAAGGCTTTTAACCTCTTCCCGATTACCAACACAACACAAACCGTGAATCAGAGAGTTATAAGTGACCACATCCGCAAGGATTCCATTTCCCTTCATTTCTGAAAACAATTCTTTAGCTTTATTTGTAAACCCGTCTTTGCAAAGACCGTCAATGATACTACCATAGCAAACAACATTTGGCTTACAAGTAACACCATATTTACTATTCCCATTAACCACCTGTTCATGTAACTGAAGGGCAACAAGTGTCTTGCCTGTTCGACACAGCCCGTGAATCAAAGTCCCATATGTTACAACATCAGGCCTACAATCGAAGGCAACCATTTTCTTAACAAGATGAGTGGCTTCCAAAACTCTGTCCTCCATACAAAGACCTTTAATTAAACAATTAAAAGTGACATCATCTGGGTTAAAACCTCTCCTTAAAAGGGCACCAAATACCACAAACCCATCACAAAACCTACTCATCTTGCAACAACAATTGATCAAAATGTTTAAAGTGATAAAATAAGGCACCAACCCAACAGAATTCATATTAGTCTGAAGAGAAATAGCATCAGCATAATGCTTATTCTTCACAAGTGCAGTAAACAAAATACCGAAAGAGGACATGGGAGGAGTGGGTTGCATATGAATCATGTAATCAAAGAAGTAAAAAGCTTCATGGAGGTCGATTTTACCTGATTTGCATTTCCCATGAATGAATGCATGGAGCCGAGCTCGGTGTTCCTCGGCCATCAGTGAGTCATTTGATTTAGACTTTGGGTGTGAAGTGGTGAAAAGCTTGGACAGCGATGAGACTCCATTTCTGGGAATCGAACCTCTTGAGTAAGAGATTGAAGAAAGTAGGGCTGTCATCTTCAAAAACCTTGGAGAGAGACAGAGAGAGAGAGTTTGTCGGAATTTGTTGCTGATGAAGCGGAGATTAAAGGAATACAAGCTGCTTAGCTGGGAATCAGAGTGGATGTTAGCTGGGTTTATGCGGGTCTCCGGGTCGGAGTCTTATTAAATCAGGTATGGGTCAGCTTAGTGGTCCAATCAATTAATTAAAAATAAAATAAAATAAAAGATATACAATCAATTAATTTCTGATTGATAATATTAGCTGCCTTAAAAACCTTATACACATCAATAAAAAAAAAATTTAAAAAAAAATAGTTGTGCTATCGACACTCCCTTACCTAATAATGCCCCTCATTTGAATTTTGTTTAATATTAAGGCTATGTTTGGTAGAAGGGAGAGAGAGTAGAAGGGATGAATGAATGAATTAAGGGGGAGAGAGAGTAGGAGAGATGGGGAGGATAACATATATCCTTCATGTTGTTTGATATTGACAAGAGGGTTAAATGGATGGATTGGTATATAATTTATAAAATTACTATATTACCCTTTAATAAATTGGAGGTTAATAAAAAATTAGAGGGCATTGTTTTAATTTCCCTCCAATTTTTCCTCCTCTCTCTCATCCTCCATAATTGGAGGGATTGGTTTTGATGAGTCCAAAAGGAGGAGAGCTCCCTCCTCTTCTCCTCTCCCCTCTCTTTTCTCTCCAATCAAACAAGGTTTTGAACTCTTCTCTCATCCCTCTCCCTCCCTCCATTTTCCCCTTTTACCAAACAAACTGTAAGTGTTAACAATTCAACAAATATCTTTCTACACTCCACTTTAATTTTATTTATTATATTATAATTTTATCATAATTAAAATGACCAAAAATGACAAACAATTCTAAATACACTGCAAAACAATTTGCATAGACTACGATATAATTTTTTTTTTACAACAAGGAACAAACAATTTTTTAAATGTTTATTATTGTAGGTATTTTATAAAAAAAAATAAACAATAAAAAAGAAACCTTACAAATTACAGATGCACAAATGCACAATAAAAAACATTACAGTTTCTTTTCTATTGTATTGCTGCTACTGTGAAAATTATAGACAGTCTAAAAAAATCAAATCAATCCCAGACATATTATATTTGAATCTGCTCTAATAATGCAAACTGCTTTTTTTTGGGGGGGTCATAACTACCAACTCATACAAATTTAAAAAGAAAAAAATCATGTCAATCTGCTAAATAGAATTGCAAGTTTTTTTTTTTAGAATTTTAAATAAATAATTTTTTAAATGAGAAAAATAATTAAAAAATGATTTTTTATAAAAAAAAATTAGGTTTTTATAATGGAGTATTTTTCTTGTAAAAAAAGTAAAAAGAACAACTTTGGAACAAAATAGAATGACTTTAAAATTTTAAAATTAAGTTTTTAGAATAAAGTCTATTTAGAAAATGAGTGTGAAAAGATAAAATTGGATTGTAAAAAAAATCTATTTTTAATTAAAAAATAGGATTATAAAATACCTTTATATAAAATTACTAATTAATACCTATTTAAGCTGTATATAAAAAAAACTAATTACTCTAATTTTTCTTTGCATTGTTTTTTTCAAAATTTATGGAAATTAATTGTCAGAAAGATAATGTGCTGAAAGAGTCTTAAAAAAATAGATACATAAAATATCAACTAACAACTTTTAACTAAGGCGTTAAATAGAAAGATTTTATTTATATTTTTTTAATAAAAGTTTTATTTATTTATTTTTATAATTTATGACAAATAGACTTACAACAAATTTTCTTTTTTTAATAATTACAACAAATTTTTCCATTATACTAAAAGTAGAAATTTCCTATTAAATAACAATTATAAGTTGCTGAAGGCCTAAAGCTAACATGGTCGGTCGCTGTTGATCCACAATTTGCACACAATTTTATACTTTAATAAGATATATTAATCAACACAAGAAAATTGCAATTGTACAAGAATGGTAAGTGTATTGTAACATTTTGCTTCAAAGCAAAGTCACAAAATAGATGGGCTAGCCTTAAGACAAGAAAGATAAGAATAGAAACTTTCTACTCAAATTTACATTTCATGGCTACCCATTTATTTTCCTTGAATGTTAAGAATCACAAATCTTAGTATAAACCCTCTTCAACCTATCGTGTCTAACAAGTATTATAACAGATCTTTCTTCTGTTCTCATTTTCATTTCCGCCTTAGCCTCTCTGCTATCTGATCAACCGGTAATGAGCCTAGAGGGACTAATGGACCACTGTCATAATATTCATCATTTTCTTCTTCGTTCTGGGCAAGAACAAAAACATAATTTTTTTGAACCTAAAATGAGAAATCTTTCAGAAACATCCTTAGACCAAGATACATTAATTGACATCAAATGCTGGCAGCTTAAATGCGAGTTACGTATTTCAATGTCTATGCAAATGCAAAACTGATTTCCGGCTCATCCTTGCAAGGCAAAATTATCGATTAACAGGAATGATAATGCAGATTGTTGCCAACAACACTGTAAATTCTTTCCATCATATCAGGTTGTAACTTCTACTTATTTGACCTTATTACCTTGGCGAGGCTTTGATGGTTATGACATTCCTGCACCAAAGAATTACATAAAGAAACCAATTATATAAACAATTAAGAAATTTAACACAGCAAACTTTATACAAAGAAATACATAAAGTAACCAATGAATAGAACTAAAAATTTTAAATGATAATAATTAATGCCACAAAACATACCCTTTAGAACTGCAACATGTAGTCTGGTCCATCGGCAGCTGAATGGTTAAGGTACGACTCTGAATTTTTGTCAAAGTAGGTTTGACTTCTTGTTGGTTCTTGGACAAGAAATGATGGAAGTGAATTCAAGCATTCACGATAATTTTCATCATTAACAAGTAAGTCTATGACCATGGAAACTATGGATGCATCTGGAATCAGATTTCTCTTCACCATTTCATGAAGAAGTTCAACAACTTTTGACTTTTCATTGTTTTGGATGAAACCGCGAATAAGCGTACCAAATGTCACTACATTTGGGATACAACCCTTTTCCTCCATATCCAAGAACAAACTGTTTGCCTTTTCTAGCTCTCCTTCTTTACAAAAGCAATTGATCATGATGCTATATGTTACAACATCTGGCACTAGGCATTTTTGAGTTAATTTATGGAATAGCTCCCAAGCCATTTCAATCTTTCTAGATTTACACAATCCATCGATGAGGCAACTTACAATTTTAATGGTGGGTTCAAACTTGGAAATTTCTAAAGCATGAAAGAATTCCAATGCTTCTAGAACACGGTCATTCTTGCAAAGCCCATCAATAAAACTAGTAAATGTAGATGAATTAGGTGCAACATCATTAACTTGCATCTCGTCCAACAATTTTCGTGCATCTCCAACTCTACCAACAATAAAAAGACCAATTAGCAAAGTGTTGTAAGTAACAACATTTGGCCTAATTCCCTTCGGAATCATTTCCCTATAAAGATTCATGGCTTTGCTTGCTTTTTTATTCTTACAATATCCATTGATCAAAATATTGTAGCTAAAAACATTAGGCATACACCTCTTACTTGCCATAGAAACAAATAACTCCTTAGCGTCATGAATTCTTCTCACCAAGCAATAACCATCCATAAGTATGTTATAAGTGTAGGTGTCGGGTTGAACACATCTTAGAATCATCAGCTGATACAACTTAGTTGCTTCATCCATCTCCCCATTCTTGCAAAGCTCATCTAGGAGCACGTTATATGTCACTGCAGTGGGATGCACACCTTGATTCAACATCTCTATAAAAAGGCTTTTAGCCTCTTCCCATTCACCAACACAACACAAGCCATGAATAAGAGAGGTATAAGTGACCGCATTCGTAGGGATTCCATC
This sequence comes from Dipteronia sinensis, assembly GCA_033220585.1. NCBI lineage: Eukaryota > Viridiplantae > Streptophyta > Magnoliopsida > Sapindales > Sapindaceae > Dipteronia > Dipteronia sinensis. The sequence continues at coordinate 68,435,454 of CM065639.1, read as the reverse complement.
ACCCTTCATTTCCAAAAATAATTCTTTCGCCTTATCTATAAACCCGTCTTTGCAAAGGCCATCAATCATACTACTATACCAAACAACATTAGGCTTACAGATGCCAAAATATTTGCTATTACCATTAACCACTTGTTCATGTAATTGAAGGGCAACAAGTGTATTGCCTGTTCGACACAGCCCATGAATCAAAGTCCCATATGTTATAACATCAGGCCTACAACCGAAGGCAACCATTTTCTTAACAAGACGAGTGGCTTCCATAATTCTATCCTCCATACAAAGACCTTTAATTAAACAATTAAAAGTGACATCATCTGGGTTAAAACCTCTCCTTAAAAGGGTACCAAATACCACAAACCCATCACAAATCCTACTCATCTTGCAACAACAATTGATCAAAATGTTTAAAGTGATTAAATTAGGCACCAACCCAACAGAATTCATTCTAGTCTGAAGAGAAATAACATCACCATAATGCTTATTCTTCACGAGAGCAGTAAACAAAATATTGAAAGAGGACTTGGGAGGAGTGTGTTGCATATGAATCATGTAATCAAAGAAGTAAAAAGCTTCATGGGGGTCGATTTTACCTGATTTGCATTTCCCATGAAGGAATTCACGAAGCCGAGCTCGTTCTGAGTCTTTTGATTTAGAATCTGGGTGTGAAGTGGTAAAAAGCTTGAACAGATATGAGACTCCATTTCTGGGAATCGAAGCTCTTGAGTGAGAGATTGAAGAAAGTAGGGCTGTCATCTTCAAAAACCTGAGAGAGAGAGAGAGAGTCTGTCGGAATTTGTTGCTGATAAAGCGGAGATTACAAGCTGCTTGCTGGGAATCAGAGTGAATGTAACTGGGTTTACACGGGTTGCCCGGTCGGAGTCTTATTTAATCGGGTATGGACATAAAGTGTTGGTCAGCTTAGTGGTCCAATCAGATTCTTTTCTATTGTATTTCTCCTGCTATGAAAATTATAGACAGCCTCCAAAATCAAATCAATTCCACACTCGTTATATTTGAATCTACTTTAATGGTGCAAAGATTTTTTTGGGTCATAACTACCGACTCTTACAAATTTTAAAGGGGTATTATCACTAAAATCCCTATTTTTTTCATGAATTATCATCTTTAAATCTGGTTAAATATATATATAATTTATTTAAACTAATTTAAATCTGTTTATATAATTTAAAATAAACTTATATATAATAATAATAATAATAATAATAATAATAATAATATATAAAAACATATTTATGAAAATGAAAATGAAAATAATAAAAAAAAAAAGTAAAAAAAGGAAAAAAAAAAGGAATTTTTATTTATTTTTCTTCTCATTTGTTGATTTTTTTCCCTTTTCAATTTACGGGTCTTTGATTTTCTGGGTTTTTTTTATCAAATTAAAATAATATATTTTTTGAAAAGAAAAAAAATCCAAAAAAATAGAAAAAAAAATTACAGGCTTTGATTTTTTAGATTTTTTGGATTTCCTTTTATTTTGTTATTTTCTTTTTCATTTTCATAAATATGTTTTTATATATATTATTATTATTATTAAATATAAGTTTATTTTAAATTATATAAACATATTAGATATATATATACATTTAAATCAACAAATCCTCAACAATAAACTAGAGTAGCTCAATTGGTTAGAGATAGTTGCTTTTAATCACTAGGTTGAAGGTTCAATTCCTTGATAAAAACATTTTATTTTTTCAGGGATTGACCGGCTATTATTGAAACTAGAGAGACTAAAAAGAAATTTTTTAAAAATAACTATAAAGGGTAAAATTGTATTTTTATATATTATATTATAGTTGACTCTTAGTTTTTGGTTAAATGGACTAAAGTGATGTATTTTGAAAAAACAAGGGACTAAAGTGACTAATATAACAAAGACGTTTAAAAATGTGACAATTCATGAAAAAATAGGGACTTTAGTGATAATACCCCAATTTTAAAAAATAAGATATATTATTCAAAACAAGAAATATTATTCAATACAAGAAAATTACAATTGTACAAGAATGGTGGGTGTAATGTAACATTTTACATATACATTTTGCTTCAAAGCAAAGTCACAAAATAGATGGACTAGCCTTAAGACAAGAATAGAAACTTTCTAATCAAATTTACATTTCATGGCTACCCATTTATTTTCCTTGAATGTTAAGAATCACAAATCTTAGTATACACCCTCTTCAACCTATTGTGTCTAACAAGTATTATAACAGATCTTTCTTCTGTTCTCATTTTCATTTTCGCCTTAGCCTCTCTGCTATCTGATCAACCGGTAATGAGCCTAGAGGGACTAATGGACCACTGTCATAAAATTCATCATTTTCATCATCGAAATCATCCTCAGGATAAATATCACCGTCACTGTAATTCTCACTTTCTTCATACTCTGCTGTTGAACTACTGGCGCCATCTTCACTTGACAAAACTAATGCTGGATAGGAGTGCTCTGAGGCCTGTGAAATGTTTTCAAATTCCTCAACCTTCTTCAGAAGATCATCAGGACCAAGATTAATTTCATCCAACAACAATGCCTTGCTCGATTCAATTGCACGCTTCCAAAGGGACATCATCTTGGGACTCGATCTCACAGTTTCTGGGTTAGGTTTACAATTGTTTTCATTAGAAACATCATGGAAAAATCAATGCTTAATTGAAGTAGTAACATAAGGAAAATTAATCATCAATCTTGTCAACATACTATCAAGCACTAGCGGGCACATAATAAATGACAACCAGAATATCAAGCAAAACAATCAAGTTAAATGAGGAAGATTGAAGAAGATCAGTCTCCTAGAATGAAAAAAAAAATGAAAGTATATGAGAGCCGTTGCACTTGAAAACACAGCATTTGAAATTGATAAGTAAAATGCAACTTAACCATCTGCTAGCAGCCAGCAGAAGCTTCCTTGAAAGCTGTTTGAAATGCAACTTAACGATCTGGTAAATCTATTCTTCTATTAAACTATATGAATTTTACCACTGATGAAACTGCCTATGATATGCTCTACAAGCATGTCTTAGATGTTTCCCACTGACTATTATCTACAATGAACATGATAACTTGGGAATCACATTTACAGTTAACAAACTTATTGTAGTCCAGATCAAGTGCATTCCTATCGAGTCATGGCATGACTAGAGGCCGGTTATTAAGTGAAAATACTATACTATTCTGTAATTTCAATCATGCTTTAAACAAAAAGTCCCATAGTGCAATCTAACAGGTTCATTTCTCTTGTTAAATGCATACCTGAACCATCCAAACCACCAGCAGTGTCGAAGTTTTGAGGGATTGCAGGACCTTCTGGGTACATCGATTTCCAATTTTTTCCTCTCCATATCAATATCTGTTCATCATCAAAAGACAATAGCACGCAAGGAACCAATTCCTGTCAAAAAATGAAGAGTTAGGGGTTGAAGAATGAATAACATGATATTCAAATCACCAAGGTAATTATCAGAAGAAGTTGCAACATCAAACAATACCAAACAATATCAATGATTATTTTAGGACCACGTCATTTTGACATTTCTGTGAGTGCCAGCAAAAAGATAAAATATTTGTCGAGTAAACAATTTTTTAACTTTCAAACGTAATGATTTGCCACATAATTAGATATATAACAGACCACACACATACAGCTAGGGACTCAAATTTGCAGAAAAGGTATACCTTAAGCTTAGCACCCAACTTCTTGTAATCACTTGCATGCAACCCTTTGCAGTCAATCTTCACCAACGAACTTCCTTCAAACGCATTTTTAACATCTTTCACTAGGGTAGTGTAGACTCCATTTTTTGCTGCAACATGAAAGCAGACAGACATTACTAACAAATAATATAGAAAACTTTTAAATGAAACTATAATGATGCTCGCATACTTCTGCCAGAAAGGAGCACATGCATAAGTATCATCTCCACGGCATAAAATAAATTAAACAACATGCTGAATTCAGAGTATGGGCTTGCAAATCCATCAACATGCAACAATATTTACGAACTGATTTAACACATAAAAGGTATATACGGTATCGGATATTTGGATTTGACTTCAAACTATGATCCCCTACGAAAATAGAAATGTGCAGCTGCCTGTCAAAGGTAAATCATGAATCAATCTAGACCATGTCACACAAAAGCATGTTTTTAACACAAATGCTAGGAAGCCAGTATAAATCTCACTACTGGCATTTTGAGTCTAATTTCTCACACCGGCTAAATTATTGGAGAAATGGAGTTCAAGGACCTCGAAATGAATTGCCAATTATATCACCGTTTAAAGTAACAAAGTATTGTGACTATTTTTGGACATTTAAGCACTTCAGTTCTGTAAATTATATTTCTCCACTGTTAGAGCAAGATGAAATGAACAACCCAGGTTATTCAATCAAGAAAAATGACCTTAATGAAAAGAAGATCACTTAAAAATGAGAAGTGGATGACTTACCTAATTTACATATAGGCAAAAGAGATTTTCCCTTATTTCGCAAATCATCAGCTTCATCTTTTGTTAATCCTTCTGGAGCTTCTTGGATAAGCTTCGGGTAAACTGGAGCAGCTGGTTTCCAGAGCATTAAGGGGTACTGTGGACGAGTGCGATAGTTGTAGTTTCTACCACGGAAAATATAAACTACACCACCAACTCGATGAATGATCTTTCCCCCAGTTTTTTCCTGGCATTAAAGTAAACCTGAGAGCAGAGAACATAAGGGTCTAATCTACATTTTTCCCTGATATAATATAATTTCAGAATATGATTTCCGCCCGCCTATTTTTAGATTTTGAGACAACCAAGTTACTTTATGTCCATCTAATCATCTTTGATACGTGACTTAGACACATTACTTCCACTGTGGATATGTTTGTTGCAGTGGAAATAATATCACAATCCTAAATAGAAAACAAAAATGACAACGGCTTCAATGATACGTCAACGTGCTTCTCCTAGTAGAATGCAACGTGGTGGAACAAATGAACAAAATAGAGATCCTCCACAGCTAATGAACCATAAACCAGTGACAAGACTACAATAAACTAGCAAAAACACTACACATCAAAAAATATGACGAAAATGAATACCTCTAGACGGCGGCAAACATTATTCATATCGATAGTAGGGACACCCTTGCATTTAACTTTACAAACGCGACGCCGTTTCCAATGCGTGTGCACCAAATCCAACATATTATGTGTCAATCCATCCCTCCCTGCACATCCATTGAAACCAATCAATTACACAACTCCATAATTCAAAATCATCAAAAATCAACCAGCAAAAAGCTACTCACCAAGATTAACTTGTCGATTATCAGACAGCATAGGCTTGACAAGCATACTAATCTCCCACTTCTTCAACGGCTCGCCCAGAATCTCTTCCCTCGAATGAGCTTCCTTTGGATACTTCCCGAATGGGTACGGACCCGGTAATTCCACGTACTTGACACCCTTTTTTCCGGGAGGCGGGGGGTCAAACGAGTCAAAAAGAGGAATCTTCTTCTTCGACTTCTTCAGCGGCTGTTTTCCGGTCCACGGCCGTGGCATTGTCGGTGGAGCGAACGGCAGGAAAGCCGGCTCGCGGATCGCCACGGGTTTAGCTTGCGGAATCTCGGAGTAGCTGTACTGAAACTCAAAGGGGGCTCCAGGGAGCTGGTAGGAGACACCGGATTCTCCGACGAGGACGGCGCGGTCGCCGTCGGACGAGACAACCCCAGGCTTGACGCGCTTGTAGTAGTGAGTCTGGCGGTGAGGTAGCTTGAGGGCAGGGTTGGGGTTGGGTTGGGGTTTTTTGGGATTGGGAGGGGCAGTTTTGGGATTGAATTTGGGTTTTGGCGGGGTGTATCTGGGGATTTGGATGGGAGGTGACGTGGAGGGCGGTGAGGATGGTGGCGTCCTTTGGAGGCGGTTTAGACGGGAAGGAAGAGAAGAGGTTGACGCAACGTAGTGATGCTAGAATCGGCATTTGAAGGTTTGTTAATTCACGACTCCACTGCTGATAATGTGTTCATCCATGGACACAGAGTGAGAGAGCTGAGAGAAGAGAGGTGAAACTTATTCTCTGCAAACAGAAGGCACTACATCAGTTACCTTAGTTACAACTTACAAACACTACATTCTAGGCAAGAAATCATTAATAAAACTAAAAAAAACAAAAATATATAAAAAGAATAAAATTAAGAAGTTGTTCACATGCACAAAAATCAGAAATAAGGGAACAAAGTTGTCTAATCAAAGTTATATTTTCATGAAAAGCCGATATTTTGAGATAATGTTTTGATCAAGCTGAACCCTTTTAGTGTAGGGAAAACCAAAAAACATGACAAAAGTCATTAACATATACGCATTATCTTTCCTATAAATTTTCTCAGCTACCAAACAGAAACAGCTATCCAAAAAGCAAATCATGGAGTAAGAATATGAAACAAAATTAAATTCAGAACACGGAAAAAACAACACCTTAACAGAGACTAACAGCAACAGCCAGTAAAGAATCTATCTTGAATGTTACCGGTCTAAGTAAGTATACTTCTTTTAAACCTCATTTTTGACCATTTTTAACATTTTTATTTTTGTCACAAACAATAGAGAATCACAATTTCATTCTTTAAAAAAAAAAATTACAAGCAAAAGGACAAGCTATTGATGCACCAATTATAAATCATAATTTCAATATATTCTCAATCAAAAGCACAATTGAACTTCAGTAGTATCAGAACATTTATAAGCAGCAATTTTCACACAAATTAACATTCTATAGAAGCATCCTTACATATTTCAACTTCCAATATTACTCTTAACACACACAAAATCACATTAAACTAACTTTGTTAATTGTTATTAAATCTTCTACCAAACAAGACTATAAACAACAAAAGTAAGGGAACAAAAATAAAAGTAAGAAGTGATAAGTGAGATATATATAGAAGCTAATAATGGGTAAGTGAAAAGTTGTTACCTTGTTAATTATATGTATCACAAGCCGGAGAATAAGAAGAAGCAATGTATCGATTTTTCAGAGTTTTTCTTTGGAGAGATAGTGAAGGAGATTGAATGAAGAAGTGATAAAGTGATAGAGGAGGGTGAAATTACAATTTTATCCTCATTTACCGTAAAAGATTTTAAAAAGTGGAAATTACACTTCACCCCTTAAGTTTTGGGCTTGATAGACTTAGATGGAAAATATTGCGTATAATACACTTAACACCTTAATAGAGATGGAATATTCCATTAGTTTGAAACATTTTGACTTTGAAAATGTCCAAAATGCCCCTAGGGCTTAACAATTTTGAAAAGTGGTGTCGATAAATTTCACCCGATGATTATATTAAGTAGAGTTAAGAGAAGTGATAAAAAATGTTGAAAATATAAATTTAATTCGACTTTAAAAAAATTAAAATAAAAGGTACACTAAAAATATCCCTTTTAACTTCTTTTTTAAAGTTATATATATGAACGCATGAAATAAGAAAATGAATACTTATACAAGAAATGAATGATTCAAAGATAAAATAGTTCAATTTCTTAACTTTAAGATGTTGTCGACTTTAAGGATGAAAATTTGAAAGAAAGAGAGACATGTAGAGACTTTAAAACGTCAAAATAAGTCAAAAAAGAAATATTATTAAACAAAAGAAAAATGTTCACACAATTACAAAGAAAGGAAAAAAAACATTTTTAGTCAAATAATTAATTTTAAGAATTTTATTGAAATCTAATATTTTTAGTACCTAATATACACTATTTAGTAACATTTTATAGTTATACTAAGCTCTAAGACATTGATTTTATACGGTCTGAACCATATTAAGTTATACAGTTGGGAGAGATGTTCCACATTCGTATTGGACTTGAAAAATATTTTAAAAACTTTTATTAAAAAAAAAACAGTACTTGAGCTGCCTGGCCTCATCCTTCAAGGGGCCATCGGCCTCCGTTCGTGGAGGAGATCGATCGATCGACGGCCGGTCTCCTCCACGAACAGAGGCCAGCGACCTCCCGTCGCTTTCGCCATGGCTATTCAAATCTTTCAACTTTGAGTCCATACAATTTAACCAAAACTCCTCTTCAATTTTATTGTCCAAAACTTTCTCCTTTTGCATGCATGCATGGTTCTTCAACCTTAAAAGACATGTTGAGAAGAGATTTCCGCATGTTATTGTTGTTGCCTTTGTATAAGGTTAAGAAAGTCACTGCAAGTCAACTGCAACTTTTGCAATTGAAAACGACCTAAATCTTCTAAGTGTACATTTTCAGAGTTTCTAGATACTTAGATAATGGAGAACGCACAAATTAAGGCTCATCAAATCAACCAAAGAAGACGGAATTCATTCAAGTGTAGTAAGAATATATACTTCGCATTTATGCAATTCAAGATATTTTAGACATTTGCAATTTTATGTACATGAGCAATTTTTTTATGCTTTCATATGATATTGCATGCTCATGGTGAGATACAATATTGACTGCTACGAAGAAAAAATGTAGAAAAACTCACTAAAGAAACTACTAACATATTAACATACTGGTTCATCATTACAATGCTGAGAATGAACAATTCGCAATATGTCTGCAGCTAACATTTATTATATCAACGATAAGTTGAAGCCACCGATGATAAAACGAGCAAGGTTGACAGGAAATCTTTAGTAAGGTAAAATGAGCTGTGGTTTGAAATTATCATAACAAAGAGCATTGATCTTCTCCAAGATGTCCGGACCCCTGAAAGTATAACATTTCATAGCATGTTCTTCTTGACGATTATCTTGCTTAGTAGTAGTAATCTTTAACTCAACTTCCTCTATGCAACGCTACCAACATGATATAGGAAAAGATTTGCAGCAAGTATTTTCTTAATTCACACATCATTTGCGTATATGAAAACTGAAACACATATAAACAGAAAATTAGATATTGCAAGGACAACCTATTCCATTACAAGCATAAATTTCTAATATTATAGTAGCTATCAGACTAATTTTTTGCTAATTTTGGGTAATAAGGTTTTCCTTAGCAAAGTTCCATTCAAGTAATTAGAAACGGAAAGTGAACACTACCTTAAAAGACCAAAACATGTTAAGATTTCTACACGTTATTGTTGTTGCCTTTGTACGAGGTGAAAGCCAAAGCAAGCCATCCACAACATTTGCAATTGAAGACAGAGTAGATTTTGAAGATATATGGAATATCAGATTATTGATACTAGATAATGGAGAATGCAGTCTCTGCCTCAATTATTTGGGAACAATCACCTGCTTCATCACATGATAAATTAAAAAGAATTAAAAAACTATTATTGAAACAATCACTTGCTTGTTGCAAGTTATAAGGGAATCTTGAAACTTCCCACATTTCCCTTCCCTATGAACACCATATCAATTAGAGATTCCTAAGAACTCAAGGAGAAATATTCAAGTGACTTAGGGCTAGCGATGACTTAAATAATTACCTACAAGGGAGCAGAATTGCAAGGATATCTCCTCTCATAAAGACCGGTTACTTTGTCATCCACAGCCCACATGATGGCCTGGCCTGGTGGGATCATCATGGGCCGGGGCAGCAGTCCTTTCCACAAGGCAAGAAGCCCCTCAGAATATATCGTTCTGATTGCATGAACCATTGTACTTCAATTCACCCCCTTGTCGATTTTGTGCCATTAACCTTGTTTTGACAACGTCAAAAGGGCCAGTGCAAAATGGAGCTACTGTTCCTGCAAAGAATCCTGATATCATACACTGCCATGGTTGGAGAATTTTCCCCTCACCTTCTTTTTTTTTCCACAAGAATACATCAAAAGAATTTCTGGCTGTAAACATAGCAGCCTGGTTCGTTCCATTGCGCATAACAGTTGGAGCAGCCCCTGCCCAGAGTCCACAGAGACCTTCCTCACGAATAATCGTACGAGCACAGTGTACAGGACCTTTATACTTCAATAGTTCAGTACTCAAACCTTTCTGTTGCTGCAGTCTAATTGTCACAACCTGCAGTATTCCAGAATCCAACATACTTTTAAGCAATTCCTATTGATGCGTTTATGTCAAACAGCAAAGCGATTAAATGACATATTTGAAACTTGAAATTAATACCTCTCAATGTCAATGCCCAATTGCCCTCTATGCTGTTAAATCATTACAAAATACAAACAATGAGCTTCAAGCAAGCAAAATAATAAGTGACAGAATCATGATCTAGAAAAGAAGTGCAAATTAAATTGTTCATATTTTTCTTTACTTTTGTGTAATTCTTCCAATTGTACAGCAAGTTACTTTCATCATACAATCTTTACACAGTGAATCTTTTATCAATCTCCTTGTACCATGCATGCATGTGTAATGGGTTTCAACATCCTCACAGGAGGTTCTAACCTCAAGAACTTTTCATTCAACTACAGATACTATCACTCATTAAGAAACAACATTCATTAAGTTGTCTTGAAAACAAAAGTTACCACTTCCAATAAAGACAGGCCAGTTTAGCTTGAAATCTCAAATCAATCGTCATGAAGGTCACTTAAAGAAAAATGCCACATATTTTGCACACTAAATTCACACACACACAAACAACAACAACAAAATCACTACTTAAGTATCCACCAAAAAGATTAAATTGAATAGAAAACCTTGGTTTCTCTTATGAAAGTAAGTTCAACGATCTCAAATAATAAACATAATCAAATTGTCAAATGCTAGAGCAAAGAAGCACCATCTTTTCTTACTTTTTTTTTTACACTACGCCCGTGACAATGAAAGTGTCAGTCTAATTCCAGCATAGTATTGCCATTATTGGCTCAATTTTACCTTTTTTTCCAACCACTTAAAATGGGGGAATTCTCAGTCTCTTTGGGGTAACTCACAAGCGCGCACCAGAGAGGAGAAAGAGAAAGAGACTCCATGAACTTCACCCTACATTCTAACATGTTCCTAATAATTATTCCAACAGATTTCAGAAGCAGCAATCACCAATGCTCGCCAATCACAAAAGTTACTGAAATTTCCATCATTTTCGAAAGCACCATCACCACACAAAAAGGCCAAGGAGTTTATATAAGTTAATATACATTACATCTAATAACATACACTTAGAAAAGTTGAACACATAATAACATTTTTAGTTTTTCACTAACACATTGAACATTGCCACTAGTGTTTTCTTAATAATTTTGGATGTTGGAAAGAACAAGGCAGTAAATAAAAAATGAATTCATACAACAACAGAGGTATTTACAAGAATAGTAACATTTTCGTCAATCAATCGAAAGAAACTCAAAAACAAACCTCAAAAGGAGTAACGATGGTGAGAGCTTCAAGAACGCCAGCACCAAACCCAGAGAGAAGCCGGCCATGGTTGCTGATTTTCCCGGTCTGCGAGTCCTTGAATGCCGACTGGAAAACTGCGTTCGACCCCATTCGAAGCGTGTACTTCAATGTCAAGTGCGTCGTGAACAGTGTCAGGCCCTTCAGAGAGCAAGGAAGCCCTCTGTGCTGGACATGGTGGTGGACAATACCCCTATAGGTCCCGGTCCAGTCCAGCTGCAGCCTCGTCTTGATGACGTTGATAGGCTGCAAACAACACGCCTCCACGATCCCTCCAAGCGACCCCGACACCTCCATCATGTAGGGCGGGATCATTTTCTTAGGACTCGAACTCGAGTTCTGCAGCTCCTGCTCCTGCGTCTTCATTGTTTATTTTGCAGAGGAAGAAGAAGAGAATCTATTGAAACGCTTCTCTTCTTCTTCTCACTTGTCTGTGTTCGATTTGACTCTTTCGAGCTTCGTGCGTGTATATGATTGTATCAGTTGTTGTTTTGTGCAGCCGACTGAACTGGCAAAGCTCAAACAAGTACAAATAAAAGAATCTCTTTGTAGTAAAAATCTTACAATTTCATATACATCTAAATCGATTACATCAACATCCTCATAAAAACACAACAAGCATCAAATAATCAAACCTAATCAATCTCCAAATCATTCCAAAACCTAAACACAGCCCAAATCAAAACAAAAAAACACAACCCCAGAACAAACCGCCAAATCAATTATGAACCAAACCCACCAATATTTCACCACAAAAAATACAAAAACATACACAGATAAACACACAAATCAGTACACAAGTCAGTTTACACTCTATTAGTTTTTTTTTATAAATAATAATTGACATGCAGAAGGACAAGTTATTGATGCACCAATTGTAAATCATAATTCATAATTTCAATATTTTCTCAATAAAAGCACTATTGAACTTCAGTAAGTATCATAAAATTTATAAGCACTATTGTCCACTCTTACCAGGGTAACGAACATCAATCTGAAAAGGATTAATTTTTTCAGAGAGAATCTTCTGTGAATCCCACATGTGACTGCACATAGTAAAGTTTCCAAACTTATGCATACTCATTGTCATCCAAATTTATCAATAGCATAGCTCATAATACAAGCTCTATAGACATTCATTAACATACTTGGCAAACCTAGAGAGATGGAGATTGAGCTAATATATTTCCAGACATTTATTCATATTTTCTACATTTGGAGATTGTGTAGCAAACTATGTTAATAGTGTAAAGTGAGGAAAACTAAAGAACGGAAACAGAACAAGTGTTTAGCAAAGCTTGTACACAACACAACACAACACAAGAGAGAAAATTTTGTATACTATTTGCATGCAACAATTGAATTCAAGCACAAAATTTGCAGTAAACCTTCCATTAAACCCATCTAATACATACAGATATATAAATGGACCCTTTTTTTTTTGGAGAATAAGAAACAGAGAACGAACCCATTATATTATTAAACGAACAAACAAACCCATAAAATCTATACAAAAAGAAAAAAAAAATACCTTGAAATCGGGAAAAGAGAATCACCAAGGAGGAAGAAGAAGAAGAAGAAGAAGAATCGGTGATCAATCTCCAATGATAAATTCAGTAAACTAGAAATCGAAATTAAAACCAACATTTACCTTCTAAACGATATGTCGTTTTACCAAAATTTGTAATAATTTTTTTTTTTTTAAGTGATGACGTGTCCGGGCACATCACAGCATAATCATATTATGTTGCTGACATGCCTCACCATGTCACCGGACAGATCTTCAGATGATGGTGACGTGTCTGAGAACTCACTCACCTTGCAACAGCACATTCTGCTGACATGTGCGGCCCTGTCATAGAACACATCAGCCAATTATAATGATGTGGCAATACATTTCAGCAAACAGAGCTGATGTGTTTGCCACGTGATTAAGTATCTTTTTATGTTGACATCAGCATCCTTCGATGACGTGCTCGGACACATCATCGGACTCATCAGCAAATGGTTCTGACGTGTGATCTAAGTCGTCACTAAGTTTCGCCGATCTCGCTGGAGACGTCGGAAGTTGACGGCGGTGATCTAGTCGCCGATGGACGAACGAAAAAAACGACTTCTCTCATCTATTTAATTCGAATAAAATCAGGTTTCAATTAAATTCAGATTATATTAAAAAATTAATAATAATAAATTAAATTTCGATTTGGGTTAGTTTAACAGAAATATGTGGAAGTCTGTTAATGGGCCGCTTAAAGCCCAAAAATATATTAAGAGAAGGCTTTGGTGATCTTGATTTATAGCTTCTAATTTTTAATCTAATCAATCCGAGCTAAGCTTAATTATGTGATTTTGTGGTCTAATAATTGTTGAGGGTCGATCTACAATTAATGTGGATCGGGTCGGATTCGAACTAGGCATAAGCAACTTGGTCTAAACCGTCGAATCGGATATGTCGTCCGTATAAAATACCTGCAAATAAGAGATGAAAACCAAAAAGAGATAACAGAAAAGGAGTTAAAGAAGACGGGGTGGTGATCAATTTTGAGCCTTAAGTACGCTTGGGCTGAACGAAAAAGTTTAGAGTGATCGTGGTTAAAGTGCAATGAGCGTATTTCGGTGATTGGAGTAGAGTTTTTGACAGAGTTTCAGCACTTAAAGAGCTCTAGAGGAAAGAGTTTTTCGAATTTGTTTCCTGTGAATAGAGGGTTGTATTTATAGACCCCAAAAACCTATGAACGTTGAAAGTTGTTCTGCAATATCCCTGAAATCCAGACCGGATTTTAAGGGATTACATGGATGTTTTATCGATTCAATCTGATATCTCTTTTATCCACGACTCCAGTGTTTCAGTGGAAGTGAAGGAGAGACCAAGTCAATCGATGACTTTGATATGACTGCATGGATCGATCCGAATCAGTTAGGTCTGGTTCAAGCCTAACTAAGAATTACCAATGGGCTTGAGTGTTTGGCATGTGAGCCCTTTTTGGCTACTATAATAATCAAGCTTATAATTATGATTTTTGAATGTCTTTCCATTTTTTTATTTGAAATTTTATTCATTATATATTTTATGGGTGTCGATATTGTCATTCATAAATACGATAAGCACACCCACATTTTAATAAAAAAATTAATTATAAAAATATTCCAATATAAATTTACCAATAAGGACAAATTAGTTTAATTAAAAATAAACCAATTACTATATACACTCATATTTTTAGCTATATCTCTTTATTTTAAAAAAAAAAAAACCTAAACCATAATTATATTTCAAGTATCAAAGTCCTCCAATCAAAGTCTTCCATTTATCATATAACAAAATAATGGAAAAAGAATTTTCAGAAGACTTTGATTATACAGAGGTATGTTTTTTATTTGTTATGAATTCTATCAATAAACAAAAAACGAAAAGTAATTTTTTTTAAAGATAACAGTACATGTCGTTTGTAAAATTGGGTGTATTAATAACTTAAGAGGGTTCATAATAAATTGTATTAAAATGAATACATTCATTTAAATAAGGGTGTTATTGGCATTAAGATGTTTGCTTATAGTAATGGTTTAGTTTTAAAATGAGATTTTCTCCTTACAATTCAATTTTATCTTTACACACTCCTTATCTAGAAACACTCCATCCTCAAAAGTTAAATTTTAAAATATCTTGAAGACACTTCATTTTATTCCAAAATTAACTTTTTTATCTTTTAATACTTCTTTAAAAAAAAAAAAAAAAAAAAAAAAGCACTCCATCCTAAAACCCTAAATTTTAAAACAATTCTAAAAGTAAATAAAAAAAAATCTACACAAAGATTTATATTATTGTTTGTTTCGGAAAAAAAAAACAAATCTACCAAAATCAACACTTTAAAAACGTTGTTTATTTCTTGTAAATCTTTCTCATTATTTCATAATCAAATAAAACTTTAATGATATTGAAAAATAAATGTTTTAGAGTTTGTTAAATGCCCGAAAAAGTATTTAATGATATTGAAAAATAAATGTTTTAGAGTTTGTTAAATGCCCGAAAAAGTATCTAGTGGAGATAGAGATGAAGAAGATGAAGAAGATGAAGAATGAGCTCCTGATATGCATAGATAGTCAATGATGCAGGCTATATTAGGAACTACGGCTGAGTTTTTCGTGTTAACTTTTTTTTTTAATTGTCAGACCTGATATTTTTCTTAAGAGAGATGTTGGATCATAGGAAGTTTTGATTGCCTTTTGTTTTTGATAGACTTTCATACAAAAGAATATTTAGTCTATTTAGAATATTTTTGTCCTCTTTAGTAATTTAATTAGGATAAAATTGTAATATTATTAAAAAAATTAAAATGGAATGTAAAAAGATATTTATTGGATTGTTGATAGCATCTCTCTTTTAAATTTTTAAATTTTAGGCATAGATGTACTTATAAATATGGGTGTGCTTATCATATTTATATGTAGCAATATCCACACCCATTTTTAATATGTTATGCTTATTGACTCCGTATGAATTCAATTCACTTGAATTTATTACATGTTTAGCGATAAAAATAAAAATGAAAAGAAATCAAATTCCATGGAATAGAGAATCAGGAAACAAAACTCGAATCCTTCGTTGGAAATTTAATTCTTGATTTGTTGATTTAGGTAAGCACTTTTAAATCGATCGGGGATAAACTTGTTAACATTTTGATGGGAATTTCAACTCTTAATTTCCTAAACATATTTGGATTTTTACGTATAGACTATCAAACATCCCTAAAAGTGTTAAATAAGTTCTACAAATTCTTTTACAAAGAAAACACATAAAAGTTCTATCCGATTCGGTAACTAATAAGTATTTTTCGATAACAAAACTCTGCAAAATGCATCATTTTTTCAAGCATTCGAATTAACCTCTCATCTTTATAAATAAACTAAGAAAATTTTGTACATTAATTTTTCATCTTTCATTGATCTCAGATGGACAATGATCTCTTATACAACTCAAAAAGTCATTTGAGGAAAAAAGAGTGAGAAGATTGTCTTTCCACTGGATCAATGAATTTACATACATATATCTTCATCACTTACAATTGACTGCTCAAGCCAGCCAAGATGACCACTTCGCCGCGCAAACCTGCAGCAAGAACCCAGATTAAGGATAGAGGAAGGTTACATTTCGAGAAGCAAGAATTGGAAATGATAAGGAGACTTGTTTGAAGAAAATTATACATTGCTCACGGATATCTTCCACGAGTTGTAACACTGCTTCGGTATCTTCTGCCATCTTTGAGACTCTTTCTGCCTCCTTAACTGCTTCGGCAGCCAAAAACGATTTGTTTTCTGCTTCAGCGATTCTATAGGCAGCGGTGATTGCTGCTTCCTCCATTGTTTCACTAGAGGTCACTACTGCAGATTTCTGTGATAGCCGTACACTCACATCTTTCTGTTTTGGCGGTGTTTTTGCTCCCAATGAGGTATCTTTTCTGATCTTGTAGCAATTTTGAACCTATAATTTGTATAAGAAAACAATCATGAACACGTGCCACAACAAGATCAATGTCAGCGATTCTCAATCACAATGGATTATCATCGAGCTAATATAAATCCTGTTAAAAGTATGTAGCCTCTTGAGGATGAAATAATTCCCAAGCCTAACAATGCAAACAAATAAATTCAGCGAAATAAAAATTGTAGCGAAACAAGCATGAAATAATAATAATAATAAATAAATTCACCTTTTCAAGTTTGCCTTGCGAAACAAGCCTTCTTAACCTTGAACTCAATAATCTTCTAAAATTTGGTGGCGGGTCATACCTTTCCTGCAGTATGCGTATCAACAAAGTCACCATCTCTTTTTTATTCAGAGATGTAGTTAGATTGACAATAATCAATTATTCAAATATAAAGTGAAAGGCGGGAAAAGCTGATGTAACATGAAAAATTAAGTTTTTCGATAATCATTGTCTAAGTAAAACATGTAGAGCCAGCAAAAACACAGTGTGGGGTGGAGTTGGGGGACACCAAACCGTAAGTTTTTCGATAATCATTGTCAAAGTAAAACATGTAGAGCCAGCAAAAACACAGTGTGGGGTGGAGTTGGGGGACACCAAACCAATTGCAATGTACTATGCTTTTTGACATAATAGATCATCTGTCAATACGTAATTAGTGAAGAGAATGGGAGAAAGCACCAAAAAATGATAGCCTGGGTTTATTCAAGTTTAGGTTTCTTCATATTGACAGTGTAAAAAAGTTCCCTGGCTTGTTGAATGTGTTTTATAGTTTTTAATTGACAATTTGCATGACAGCTTTTCAATTGAGTGGTAATGTAAACCACAATGTAGCCATATGATTGCTGTGAAATGTCCAATAACTTTTATAAAACATCGAATATTATCATTATTATCGATCCAAAACTGAAATTCTCACTCCATTCCCACCATGAATCCATACGAAAAACAAGAGAAAAAAGCAGCAGCATTAATACTATAATCTAAAATCTCTGATATTGAACATTCCAACTGCAGTCATTTCAAAAGAAATAAACACATACAAATTTGCAGGTAACAAAGGATGTCCATCTAACCTCAATATAATTGACAATTGCACTTATGTCGGATCCATTTGTATCCTTTATGGTAGAAACAGCTTCAAATATCATCGCCTTGTACCTGATAAACAAAACAATACCATCAAATATAGCATGTAGAGATACCTTGATCACTTTCATTTTATTTTTTTATAAAAAAAAATATTAATGTTCAAATGGAATTACTCCCACACAGTAGAAGATATTCAACATATGTAACTAATTAATACAAAGAATTGCAATAATTTAAGTCAACGGTCTTGAGAGTTATGAAGCATTTAAAAGTAACCTCTGGCATTTAAAACTGATGCAACAAGGACATTCACCGATGTTTGAAATATAGACAATTGCCTTGATATTTTCGTTGATATTTCCATATTTTTGGGATACCGATATTGATATGGGAGTGTGATATCTTTTCCGTAAATATCCTCGACATTTTTGTACAATATTGATATCGGTGAACATGTAACATATTTTTACGTAATTTAGTAGAAATTTCCATGAAATTCATGGATATTTCCATCAATGTAAAGCAAGAAATTGATAATATTCCCTAATGTTTTGATTTACCATACGTTTATTTTTATTTAATTTGATATAATTTATTTCGATGTTTGAACCACCTAGATCTTCCTGTTGGTATTAAATTTAAAAAAATTATGACTTATATGATGCAAACTATTAGAAAATGAAGTTTTAATGGACGTTTTTCAATTTTATATGGTTTGTATGATAATTGTTAGATATTATATGTTTTTGAACAAAAAAAGTGTTTTTTTGGGTTGAATTATTGATTATTGTAACATATTCTAAGTTTCATCAAAAGATTCTATGTTTTTAAAATTTTAGCCAAATTTTTGTACTTTCCGTAAATTTTACGTTAATTTCCATCGCTATCGATATTTCAACCAAATCGTAATACCAATATTTCCAACAATATCAATATTTTCATCTTGACATTCGCAAGCATCTAGCAGCATACTTTTACTAGCAAGGTTTTCAACTTCATAATAATTAAAGGTACTTAATAAAATATTAGCAGAATATATTTTGCACCCTGGTTATTTTTCATTCCATTCGAGATGGCATACACACAATACCGATTACCACCAAGTCTTAACAATTAACATACCATATACAATCTTTATGCAAGTGTGAAAGCTGAATGAACAGAAAAAAAACACACCTCGGTCCATTCTTCCCGTCCCATGCAGTGTTCGGACGATCACCTGTGACAGCATTAGAAGACGCGTTACGAGCAATTGAAGCAGCAGGAGCAGAATTTGGAGTGGAGAGTGGAGCAGCTGCAGCAGTTTTAACTTTAGATACCCTTGATTTATCTTTTGAACCTTGTTGAGCAGTACTAACACTCAAATTCCGCCATTTGTCCTGTGTACATGAGCATGGATGAGATGAGTAGTTAGATAAAGTGATAAACAGCAGACAAGTTTTGGTGGGGTGGCAGTCTTTAATGAAGAACAAGTTGCCTTTCAAGATTCAGTGGAATTTATATCTTCTGATACATACACCATACAAACAATTAGTCAAATACACCATGCAAAATAAATGAAAGCTTCATTATTGAATGTCAAATGAAACCCCACACCACTCAAATGGATTGTATAATATTCAAAAAGATTAATATATGAGTATGACCAACTATAATTTCATATAACTGATAATATTCTCTAATGGATTGTCTAACTCTCAACACCCTAAACATCATCCAAAAGTTTGATGCCCACAGCTTTTTGGCCACAACAATTTCCTGCAAAGAGCCCAAGTATTTACACCAAGTATGAGAGGCTTAGACGACTAGAAATGTCTAAACCATCATATCCTCACTAACTACTAGAGGAAGAGAGGATTTGAGATTAGAGAATGCCACCCCCACCAACTACTTTTTGTATTTTTGAGTTTTAATTTAGTATAAAATGTACTGCACTAAGAGATATACGATGATAATATAACATAGCAAGTTCTTAGCAACACAAGAACTTTCATTTTTATGAGGCCATTTTCCTATACACCAAAATAAGATCCAACTCTCATTAGTCACACATACATACACTTCAAGTTCATCGAATATAGTACATGTTGCAATATTCACACAAAGCAATCACAATCACAGCCTCTTTTCGTTACTTCAAAAACCAACGAGAAGGAAAACAAAACCAAGCTTCGAAATTCCATTAAACAACACATCCAAAACCTCTTCTTTAGCTGAAATTCTACTTAGCAATGCAAACTTCAGCATATTAACATCATCAAAATTACAAACTGAAACTAAAAATTAGACCTTCAAGTCAAACAACATTAGGGTTTTATTTTTCCCACACATTACCCAATTTAACACCATAATACCACAACACATTCAAATTCTAACAGCAACCCACTTCAATTTCCACCAAAACGAAGTCACACCTAGGGTTTTTATTCAAAAATTACACAAACACAACTTCAATTCCAAAGAGAATGGCAGGCATTGTAAATATAAACAAACCTTGAGGTCGATATTGGAGCGTTGAGTGAGGAAAGGGGAAAATTCGGAATCTTTGAGAATGTTCTTCCATTTTCCGGGGCCGTGCTTCGCGACTCCGGCCAACAGAGCCTCCTCTTCCTCCGCTGTCCACTTCATCTTCTGATTACCCATTCTCACCCCTCCACCTCTCTCCCTGTGGAGTCGAGCTGTTTCTGTGCTCTCTCTCTCTCTCTCTGTTATTATTATTATTATTTTTTTGAAAGAGGAAGATAGACGATGATGGTCTCTGCTTCGATAATGGTGGTGTGTCGTGTTGTGCTCTGTTCTGTCGTTTTGAGGAAGGAGAAAGACACGTGTGCTAAATCAAAAATGCTTCTATACAATTATACGATTATACGAATATACAGTAGTGTAATACTGTAATCTAATAATATCATGTTGACACCAAACATGTCCGATGAAGTCCGTCGAGATATACTAATATTATGTACTACGTGATAAGATGAGATTGGTTAAAATAATACTTCCTTCGCAGCAAAAGCTACGAGGTTGTGAATTCAAATTCTGTCAATCTCTCTAAACTTTGAATTATTGTATTAATTAAAAAGAATACAGTATATATATTATACCGCGATTTATATTATTATTTTAAATTGAAATCAACTACGAATAAGGGTCAAGTGTCTCGGCAAAAGGGTGATGTATGTTCATAGGACCATACATATTATATTATTAGTAAATACTAAAATATGTAAGGTTGAGACTTGAATCCCTTGCTCCACGTTTTGTGCGGTATTTGAACCTCCACCACAATACGGATATCACTTGAAAATATTGAAGACTAGTGGAGTGTATAAACCCAAAATACTTGAAAATACTCTAACAATCTCGTCTCTGTATAGTAAAAATACCTATAAAAAGTTCATGTTCGATCTTTTATCTCTAAAGTTGGGATGTCCTAAGAGCATCTCCCACCATATACTATGTTTGAGTATGAACTCTAAAATAAAGTATGAGATGCTCCCACCATAATCTAAATTGTTGTTTCCGATTTTTTTTTAAAGTTTCTATCTTTAAAACTCTAAATATAGAGTACCAAGAGTGAAACCCTGAATTAACTTTTCACAAATTATATTCCAACTTTACCCTCATATGCATAGTTGTAAACAAATTTTTGACATCTATATTCTTTTACTTTTTAAATTAAATTCAATTAATATATATTATGTTATAATTTATAAATCTATTATAATAAAAAATTATATAATTAGAAATGTTTATCTAAATCTATAAAAATGAGTTTAATATTGAATATTTATTAATAATATTTTTATTTAATGATTTTTCATTTGAAGATAGAGATAGAGAGTGTAATGGGAGAAAAAATTTTAAAAATGAAATCTGAAAGGAACATTTCTTTCGAAACTCTATTTTAAAAATAGAGATAAAGATGCGGTGGAAGATGCTACAAATCTTTATATTTCTAACAGGTAGGTCAAAGGTTAAGGGACAAAATGTTACTTTCCTTCATTTTTTTCCAAAGTAAAAAAATTAAAAAAATTTTATTAACTTTATATATCATGCGTTATGATGATGGCAGACACTTGAAAGCCCTATTAACCTACTAACCTTTATACTAACCTACTAACCTTAGGTTAGAGGTGCCCACGGTTTGGTTAAACCGTGTGTATAAAACCGAAACCGACCATCCAAAACCGAAATCGAAACCGTAACTGAAACCGCCGGTTACGAAACCGGTTGAAAACCGGTTTCGAGCCGGTTCGGTTACGGTTAGGGATGTCCCAAAACCGCCCAAAACCGGCGGTTTTGGGCGGTTTTTATTAAAAAAAAAATCAACCAATAGAAACGTGCCACGTGGACAAAAAGACAAAAAAAACAACAAAAACCGAAACCGAAACCGTCCAAAACAGAAACTGAAACCGCCCAAAACCGAAACACAAACCGCCCAAAACCGGCGGTTTGGGACGGTTTTGGGCGGTTTATATATTAAAAAAAAATAAATCTAACCAATAGAAAAGTGACACGTGGCCATACAAATTAAAAAAATAAAAATAAACCGAAACCGAAAACCAAACCGGTTTTCTCGGTTCGGTTACGGTTTGGGTGGCCACGGAACCGAAACCGTCCCGAAACCGAACCGTGGCCACCTATACCTTAGGTCTATTTACTTGACTACTTGTCACGGGTTTTATGACAAAACAAAAGGGCATTCAGTATCTAAAATAATGATGTTATCTATAGGATTGTAGCACATAGATATTTTTTTTCTTTTTACTTTTTATATTTATTTTATAAATTAGATCACGTGTTATATTTTCATCAATAAGATCATTATTTAGATAATGATCAGTCAATTTCTAAATATTGTTCTTACTTAACATCTTGTGCATTTGAATCAACTCAACTTTTATCTGTAAATTTAACTATTAAAAAATAAAATATCTTAAAAACACCAAAATATAAACAAAGAAGTGAAAATATTTTTTGCCTCGTATATTGGAATAGTGAAAGAGTCTGCCACTGACTTTAGCAATTACATCAAATATTTGCCATATACCTCTTCAAGCAGCTTTCTTCCTTCGACCACCTAAAATTTCCATCTTTTTTTCTTTTAATGTATCTGAACTTTTTTTTTAGCCTAGGGGCGGTTCTATTGTTGGCATAGATCTATCCAAGTCATTTGATCAATTGACATGTCTAACGACATTGGATTTGAGCAACCTTGATAGCTTTGGGTGAAAATTAATCAAAGTTTCTAGAGGAATCCAAAGATTGATTCATTTGAGATATCTTAACTTTTCGAATAATACAAAAATCAAAGAGTTGCTTGAAACGTTGTGTGATTTAGGCCCAGTTTGACATTGATGTGCTGTGGGGGGAAGGGGAATTGCTTTTGAAATTGTTGTGGGAAGAATCATGTTTGGTAAACTTATTTTCAAAAGTGTTGTGGGAATCAAAAATAATTTCAATATGTTTGGTCAACTGGAAGTAAAAAGTGTTTTGACCGTGTAAAACTACTAAAAGAATACCATTGTAATGAAACTTGTTATTGTCCATTATAATTCTTTAATGAACCTCTACATAATTTTTTTATAGAGGTTTTAATAACTGAAAATGAAGGTTAATATTTAGAACTAAAATGATAATAATTATTATTATTACTTCTCCTTAGATGGTATGAATTATTGTAATATTTAAAATAATAATACAAAATAAAGAAAACACATTTCTCATTAATTATTTTTGTTTTTAGGGCTCTCATTTAATTTAATTTTTTTGTCTTTTATTATTATTTTTCACTTCTTTAAAAATAAGTAAATAACCACAAAAAAATCAATCTCCACCTCCTCTCTGCCTTTCTCGTTTTCCCACGTTTTCCCATCAAAAAATCAATCCATCAAAATTTTCCCACGTTTTCCCTCACTTTCTCGCCGGCCAAACATGGACCTGGCCACCAACCTCCACCTCCGCTCTTCCTTCTTCACCCTTCTCCGCCCATTCTCGACCCCAAAACCAATCGCCAACCCCTCAAGCTCCGTCCTTTTCACTCGGAAACAGAGGTGCAACATCTCCTCCAAAGCGTCCGCCGCCACCACCACCGTCGAGAACGAATCGCTCGCCGCCGAGATGCAAAACAACCCATTTCTAAATGCACCAATGACCAAACCCATTTATGACTTCATCCTCAACCTCCAATATTCACGAACCAGACCCCAAATCTTCATCTTCAACCTTTTGCTTGGCAGCCATAGTCGAACCAGATCAGACCTTCACCTCGCCACGAAGCGCCGCCACCGCGAACCAGATCGGCGTCGTAGTCATCTCACCACTCGTCTCCAGCAGATCACGGTCTTCTTCGTCTTGTCGAAGTCACCAGCAGATCACGGTATTCTTCCTTTCGTGGTGGTAAATTTTATGAAAGGCAGAGGCACTGGACAATGTCATTAACCAAGCTCAAGTTCATGTCATTAAACCATGTCTTCATTCCTTGACAAACAAGCTTGGCTGAATGAGGTTCAATCCTTTTTCATTTGTCTACCACAAATTAGCTTATGTTAAAGATATATTCTTCATTTATATTAATTGCAGTTTTTGTCACATCTCACATCACCAAAGACATTTGAGTCTGGATTATTTCAGACAGATTCGAACTCTCCAGCCGAACTGTGTCTATACTCTATACTCAGAAGATCAAACAAGGTTTGGTGCTCCACATATTTAGTAGGGAAGGAAACAACAGTTGCTGATAACTTGGCTGATATGAAACGTTGTCACCATTGGAAACACAAAAGGAGCCTTGTATATATTTGAACTACATGTGCATGCATGTACTCTTAATAACGTGTTTGTTTTCTTGTTCATTGTCATAATACTCTTATTCATATCCATACATACACAGATATTTCTCCATCATAAATAACATTACAGCATGGAGAGGAGTCTCTCATGCTCTGTTCTCACATGGCGTCTAGTAATATCCTTCACGCTTGAACAGCCTGAAAGTGCCATCGTTAGCTCAAACTCATCCTTCAGAATTTCGAGGACCCGTCTCACCCCATATTCCCCCTTAGCAGCCAGGCCATAGATCACTGGCCTCCCGACCTGCATTAACATGAATCAGAACTTTGTGAAGTAATAACCGCTAAACTCAAAACTCAAAATGTTTGACAGATTTGTCACATGGTACTAGCACATATTAAGTAACCATTCAACTCAACAATTTAAGCTTATAATAAACTTGAAGGGTGAGTAGTATTGAGTTTACAAGAACAGCTTGTGCACCGAGGGCCAATGCCTTGAAAACATCCGTTCCTCGGCGGATTCCTCCATCCATGAGAACAGGAACTCTCCCTTCGACAGCATGGACCACCTGCATGCTCAGTGTTCACGGGTATAAAATGAAACGGTATAGTTTCCTCAAACTAATATAACTTCTAAAACTATCTTTACAAAGTTCGATAAACAATCTGTTTATCAAACACAATATTTTTGTAAAATCAGAAGCAATCACATTCTTCAACGGAGTATTGGTAGAAATGAACAGGGAACGATTAAAAAGAATGTGTCCAAAACATGCTACAAAATGATGAAGTAACTTGATGAGTACCATATATTTAACACATTTTATTCTATTGCAATTTTGCGATGATTTGCATACTTGCACAAGTGACTAGAAATGATTTGGATATGAACTAAAGTGTGATTGTATTGTAAATTTGACAGTCACCTCTTCGAGAACAGAAATTGTGGCAGGAGAGTAATCTAGCTGCCGAGCTCCATGATTGGAGACGATAATCCCATCGAGACCTACTTGCACAGCTTTTATTGCTGCATATGGTAGAATATCAAGTGTTAAACAACCTTGTTCAACCATGGAATAAGTAGGAGAAAACAAACAAAAATCATCACAAGAGTCAAGATTGGTAAGTTTGATAAATTGTTAGAAGTACTACGAGGGCTATAAAATGAATCAAATGAGAGTATCTTTGATTATGAACTCTCAAAAGGAAGAACATTTATGGTGAAATTTGAGTAACGGAAATAAACACGATTCGATAGTTAGATCAACAATAACAAATTTGACGAAAATTATTCATTAGACGGAGCTTTATCTTACCATCTTCGCAAGTGAGAACCCCCTTGATCAAAATTGGCAACTTTGTGATAGATCTTAACCATTCTATATCCTGTAAAAACCAACCAGAGAAATTTGAGATGACCATGGTTTAGCGTAAATCTACTTGATGATCCTAAGACTAAAACTTTACAGCGAAAATTGAGATGATCAATTAAGCAATATGACTACGATAATTCACTTGTTTATGTGTAGTGGTATAATTGATACTTTACAGATTTACACCTTCCAAGACAAGGAAGGATCCATGGTATCTTTCACATAGGCTTCCAAATTTGAACCTCCATCCTGCAAAAGTGTCATTAAATACTGTAATGAATCTAACGAAATCCAAAGCAGGTTGATAATAACACTTCACATAATGACTAAATATATTAGAAATGCTGAGTATCAGAACAAGCAAATGCAGGATTTGAACCGAAAAAAACTTTTGAAGCATCATTGAAATAAAACAATTCCACTCACGGAGGTGACTTTGGTTGAAATTAGGCCTTCTAAGTTCTTCCGCTGTGGTGAAATCATTCTGGACAAGTTATCATATCAGAATCAGAGACATAGTGAGTCAAATAATATTAGACAATAACATTTTTGTATGATCTTCATTCTATAAACGCTTAATCTAAGTGTTCGAAAAGAGAACGAAAGAGTAAGAGATGGCAATTCACTTGTTCTTTATGTCGGCCTCCCTTCGACCAAGTCTTGGATTATCAGCAGTGAGAACGATAGCCTTAAATCCATTCTTTTCAGCTCTCTGCACCAGAGTAGCTGCTATATCTCGCCTCTTGTATATCTATTCGTGAAAAGGAAAACAAACTGCTGTTATATTCCGAGCAGCGGCATTTGCTAATTGAAGTTTAAGGAGCTCAAGAAAGACCAATACATATAATTGATAGAACCGAACAGCATTGCAGCTGGTAGCAACCTCTTCTATAGTGCAGCTAGATGAGAAGGATAAAACCTGGAATCGAATTCGAAACAGCCAAAATATCAATAACTACCTCATTATAAGGACTTAAAGGTATCAATATCGATTTATCATCTATGAACACAAATACCATTATAGTATTACAAGTAGCTGCCGCTTTGGCTGTGGCAACCTCTCCTGGAAATACACACAAACAGCTTGTCATATCAGAATTCGGACTAAATCTTAATCGAAAACTCTTCAAGAACGAATAAGACCTTGTGGGTGTGCCAGTTGATGCAAAGATGTTGGAGCAACAATGATAGGCGCAGAGATATTGTAACCAAGAATACTAGTCGATAAATCTACTCTACTCACATCAATAAGAATTCTAGGCCGAAACCTGAAAAACCATAAAAATCCAATTCGGTAAAACTGTTGTAAAATGATTTCTAGTTCTACATTAGTTATTTACTAATTTGAGACATTACGTGATTCTACGAAAGGCTTCCACATTCTCTCTCAGAGTTTGCTGATCCTCAGCCCCTCCAGAATAGAAATCATAGTACATTTTTGGTAGAGCTAGCCTAGTTAATTCCTGGAACTCACTCACATTCACTGGTTCCGGGGCCATTTGACCTGGAAATATCAACATCAGTACAATGTTTTCACAAGTAATTCAATCATGGATTACCCAAAAGCAGGGCCGGCCCTGGGCATAGGCCCACGAGGCGACCGCCTAAGGCCTCCTTTTTCCAAGGGCCGTAAATTTCAGGTTGAAAATAAACTTTATTTATTCGGTTTTTAAATAAGTTTGGAGGCCTATATATTAATTTTTTTTATTAAAAAAATATTAGTACGTATATCATTTAACTAAATATAAGTCCGGAGGCCCATGTACTGTTTTTTTTTTATAAAAAATAAAACAGCCAATATATATCTAACCACATAAAAGTCTTGAGGCCTACCTTATATATATATATGTTTTTTTTAAAGGCCCATCAAAAAAATACAATTATAACACTTAACAACATCTGTAGCAAATCAAATATTGTATCAATTTATCAGACATTTGGAAAAAAAAATTGAAATCATTTCTATGGTTCTTGAAAGAAACACAATTGTAATAGTTAATTAGTATTTTTGCTTCTAAAAATATGAGATGGGTAATGTTTAAGTGATACATTATATGATGTAATTATAAAATTTTTATTTCACTAACTTTTTATTTATTATTTTGTTGTATTGCAGTCTTGATTTGTAGTTATTATATTGATTTTTATAATTATTTACTATTTACTAGAGAAAATAAAAAAAGTAAATATGCATAGATTATTAAGGGCCTCATTTTTATAGTCCGCCTTTAACCCCAAATCTCAGGACCGGCATGCCCAAAAGAAACATTTGGGAGCTATCAAGAAAGAACAATTCATGATTTATCCCCAACTTAGCCTGTGACAAAAAATTCTACCAAACAACTAAAACATTTTCATCTATGGATCATAAAATACCTTCATATGTAGCAAAGTGTATATCTATTAACTAATCAAAACTAAATTTCACAAAACCCACTATTTGTTAACTCTCACAACATCTTTGTACATGTACATATGTGTCATAGATACATACATAAAGCACATACATACATATACCACAACACACTGCTGGTGTGTTCCTTCAAAAAGATACAATTTTGATTCAATTTAACCAAAATTTAACACTAATAGAATTGAGTGTAGACTGTAGAGTTGACAGAGAAGTGTGTGTACCTGAAACAATAAGATCGAATAAGAAAGAGTTTGGAAACTGAAACCTCTGTGAAGGGTTTTTTTTTTTTTTTTTTTTTTTGCAAACAAAGAAGAAACTACAAGTCTAAAAGATTTTTCTCAACTGTACAACCATCATCATGTATCATTGGAATACATGACTTTTTACTACCAGACAAGACAAAATATCTTATTTTCAACTGTATCATTGTATTTGTGGTTTTGTTTACCGACTTGCTTGTCTGAGGCAAACTCCAATGGGTCTCCATGATCCAAACCACTCCGATGGTTCTCCAAATCGCGCCAAATGAGGAGAATGAATTTAGAGATCAAGTTTTCATCTCTATATTTAGAGATTCAAATCCCTCATCTCTATTTCACTATTTACTTTTTATAATCCCACTTTACCCTTGTATTCTTTCTTAAATTCCTCTTATATCATTTTTACTTTTTTTTTAACTAAACTCAATTAATTTATTATAACTCTTTATTCATAAATCTAATTATTATAAAAATTATATCATTAGAAATATTTTGTTGAGATCTTTCATCCGAGTATGATATTGACTATATTTTAATAATTTTTAATTTTTTTTATTTATTATCCCTTATATTTTAATCAATGAACTAAATGTATTTTAATTCAAAACAAATGTTTTCAAATCATCAATTTTTTCAAATCATCAATAACATTAACATCTTCAAATTAAAATATAACAATGGAAAAATAACAACACCAAAAAGTACATTGAAAATTAAAATAAAACCAATACAAATAACATTAAAATTTAAAAGTTAACATTAGTATTATGACAAGTTATTTCCACTCCAACCATATCAATTTGGAAACGGACCAAAACTACTAAAATTACTCGACAACCCACCAGACGACCCACCTTGAAACTATTCAAAACTATTAAAATTGGCATAGGTAGTGTTAGCAGCTGATCTTTGTATTTGGAAATTGCGAGTTCTATTTTCCATAATTTCTAATTTTCTGGATCTCCAATATTAACGTTCATTTGAATCATTTATGGAGTCCAAATCTTTTTCCATAATTCTAGTCTCTTCATGTTCTCGTTGAAACTGTAATTTTTGTTTAGCAAGATCGCCATGCGCCATTGAGTAGCCTTCCAAATGAGATATTAGTTTTTCTTTCTTAGGTGTGAAAGAAAGTTAGATGAAAAATATACAATCTAAAATTTTGGTGTATAAAATTAGGGAAAAATTAGATTAAAAAATATAAATGTTATTTTTTTTATCAACATCATTATATGTAAAAATAGTTATGTGAACTAATTATAAAAAAAACATTAAAAAAATTTAGGTGTAATAAGAGTAAATAAATTATTATCTAAAATAATTAAGAGAAAACATTTTTTTTGACAACAAGAGAGAACCATTTTATTAAAGAAAGTTTGAGATGTTATTTATAAATTAAAATAATAATATTTTATTATTTGGAGATCGTAAAATGGAGAATGATTAGAGTAGTAAATTTATAAAGATAGAATATTCCTGAAATATTCTATTTTCAGTCTTCAAAATAGAGAAAATTTTGGAGAACGATTGGAGATGACCTTATATGTAAAGTACTTTTTTAAATGTATTTACGTTTCTCACTTAATTTGAGGTATGAAATGTTTTTATAAGTTTACAAAGACAATCTTCGATTACGAAAGTAACTATTTGGGTCATATTTACATTGGTTAATTTAGGTATGTAAGAATGATCATAGGAGTAATTATTCGGTTCATATTTGTAGTGGTTGATTCAGTCATGTCCGATCAAAACTTTATTTGGTTGGTGTCAACCTTCAAAAATGAAAAAAATATCTCAAATGATTAGTATTTTGTTGTATACTTGTATGAAACTATGAATAATGTTTATATGATGTGGTGATAAAGTGACTATAACCTATTCCTAGAGAGCAAAGATTCAGGCCACTTCCACCATTTTTCATTTTATCATTTAAATATCAATCACATGCTTTAAGGTAAAAGTTCAACTCAACATAGAATCCATGTCCTTTAGCTTATCACAAAATTGATATAAAGATAGATACACTCAATTTTTTGTAATTGCATTATATTAAAAGCCACAAAGGCCAACAACCGACAAACAATAGAGTCTGGACCGAAACCAGGCTAACAAAACGCGGCTAGACAACCGTAGCAAAACAAGCCTAGGCCAAAGCACAATGAAGAAAGCAAGGAAAACAAGAGAAACAAACACAATAACAAAAGCCACAATCTGCCCAAAAACACCAGCAGACCCCCCCAGCAGAACCACAAAACAGATCAACCCAAAATACACCATCGGATACTCCATTCAGCATGTTGCTTGCCAAGGTTCTTGCGAATCGCCTAAGAAAGGTGATGAGTTCGATTGTGGGGGAGACTCAGATGACTTTTATCAACAACATGCAGATAGTCGATAGTTTTGTCATAGCTAGCGAAATTATCCATAGCTGGAGGAAAGATTCGGTTGGCGGTCTTTTGATGAAACTCGATTTCGAGAAAGCCTACGATAGTGTTGATCATGATTTCCTAGATTCGACCTTGGAAGAGATGCGTTTTGACTCTAGATGGAGGAATTGGATTAGCAATTGCATTTCGTCTTCGATGCTTTATGTGTTGGTTAATAGGTGTCCTATGAAATAATTTGCTTTAGGAAAGGGCATCCGCCAAGTTGATCCATTGTCCCCCTTTCTTTTTAATTTAATTATTGAAGCCTTGAATTGCTTGTTCAAGAAGGCCTCGGGTTTGAATGTGTTGAAAGGGGAGACGTTTGGTCATAACGAGGTGCATGTATCTCATCTCCAATTTACGGATGACACAATCATTTTTGTTGAGCCTAAGATGGATTATCTTATGACCGCTAGGAGGATTTTAAGGTGTTTTGAGATGGTTTCGGGGCTTCGGATTAATTTTCACAAGTCAAATCTTGTTAAGGTGTGTAGGAAATAGGGTGAGAACACTGAGTGGGTTACAGCCTTCATATGCAAGAGTGCATCTCTCCCCATCACTTTTCTCGGATTAGCTTTAGCCAATCCCAATACGAAGGCTTTGTGGAACCCAGTGTTGCTCAGAATAGTGAATATGTTGGCTCCTTGGAAGATGAAATTTTTGTCAAAAGGTGGAAGACTTGTGTGGATTAAATTGATGCTCTCAAGCATTCCTATGTTTTATATTTCGGTTTTTAGAGTTCCCCGTTGGGGTGACTAATAAGATCGAAAAGTTGCAATGAGATTTCTTTTGGAGTGATGGTTCGGTTAAGAAAAAGATTCACTTGGTGGATTAGAAGTCGTTGTGTAAAAGTAAATGTAATGGCGACCTCGAAATAGGTCACATTCTTGACAAAAATCAAGGCTTGTTGGCCAAGTGGGTTTAGAGGTTTGGTATTGAAGTTTCTTCTTTATGGAAGACGGTTATTTATGCGAAATATGGGTTGAGTCCGAGAATGTCTACATGGAATTGGGGCAACCGAATTTATTCTTCTCATCTTGTTAAGGTGGTCAATTCGTTATTTGCTCATGGTTCTCATTCGGCTACAGTTCTAACTGATGGGATTATTCCCATCTTTGGAAGTAGGGATAGAATTAGCTTTTGGCTAGAGTTGAAATGGGACAACATACCCTTGAGATAGACTTTTTCCAAGAGTTTATGTTTTAACGAAGAACAAAGAGGGGAAAGTTCAGGACTTTGGCAAGTGGAATGGGGCACAATGGTTGTGGGAAGTGAATTTACACAGACCTCTTTTCGACTGGGAATATCATCAATGGTCTTGCTTCATGTTAACTTTAAATTGCTTGAATGTTCGCCGGAATATTCAAGACACGGTAGCATGGTCGTATAATTCAAATGGGAATTACACAGTGAGCTCTTTTCGTAAATGCTTAGAAGCCCCTTCTTCGGAAAACTATTCCATCTTTGATTTTCTTTGGAAGAGTTATTGTCCACTTAAGATAGAGATTTTCTCTTGGCAGCTTCTCAAAGGCAAACTTTTGGTCAGAGTTGTTCTTGACCGGTTCGGCTTGAGCTTCAAATTTAAACTGCCCAATGTGTAACAGTGACAAGGAAACCATTGATCAGTTGTTTTTACATTGTCTTTGGTCGTGGAGGATTTGGGCCGCTTGTATGGATTGGTGGGACGTTGCATTTGCTATAATAAAGACTTGGCGATCAGTTGGAATGGCCTTTGCCTAGCTTATACATTCTTGCGTGCCTGGTTCACTCTCTTCTTCGCTGTGTCTTGGTCGATCTGGCAAGCCAGAAACAGGTTGGTTTTCAAAGGCATCCAGAGCTCTTTAGATCAGGTGTTGGAGGTGATCAAATTTAGGGTACCCCAGTGGTTTAAATTCCATGGGAAAGGCTCAAACATTCTTGTCTTATTAACCATGTTGCTCAGGCTAAAAGTAAGCTATGTAGACTACTCCACGCCTAAGACTTCCAAGGTTTTCCATTGGATACCTCCTGTCTTTGAAGATTTGAAATTCAATGTGGACGGGACGGGTCGGCAAGGGGTAAACCGGGACCAACAGGCATAAGAGGCGTTTTAAGAGACTCCAAAGGAAAGCCTATATGCATCTTCTCTGTTTTCGTTGGCAACCGAGATTCCAACAGGTCGAGGTTTTGGCAATACACAAAGCTTGTGGACTATGTGCTTCGAAATCTTCTTTGGCTGACCGAATTGTTATAGGTGGGAATCAAACCAAGGTTTTTAAGGAAGGGCATGTATCACTTAACCGTTTCACTACAAGTTCAACTTTGTTAAATTATACATATTTTAACTTTGTTAATAATTTTAAATTTATTTTTTTTACAAAATTGCAATGTTGGGAATGAAAGCAAGGTCTTGGCAAAGAGGTTGTTTGACTCAACTATTTCACTAAGTTTAGTTTTATTTAGTCATGCATATATTAATATATATTGTTTAATAAGTCTTAAAAAAAAAAAAACTTTTGGCAGGCCTTACAGAAGAGTGTTTGGGGAGAAGAAAAAAAACTCATTAAAAATTGTGGAGATTGAAAACGAAAGAGAGAGATATCATTATACGTTTAATTTAGGGAAAATTAAATTGAATTAATTCTTTCCATATCAATATAAACATTGACTTAGAAAAATAAATTCCAAACAGTAGCAAAATGTCGTTTGTCCTATGACAGCCCAATCGGAGCGGCATTCGTGTACGCGGATTGCGCCCACACACAAGTCATGCAATCCGAAGGTTCGAGGTCGATGACTCAACTATTTAACATTGATCTTCCATTTTTATGGAACCGATCACACTCAATTAATGCTCTCAAAGCACTAGTTTGTCACAAATTTTCCAACAGTTACATGGGTAAGATAATAGAAAAATAAAATCATTTTCATTCATTAAATTTACATAAGAACATCTCCATGCAAATATGTGTTTTTGAATTATTTCACTCTCTTCTATTTTATTTTATAATTAAATGAGCTCTGACATCATTGGTGGAAAGAGTTAGAAATCATTTCTATGAGAGTTTTTATAATTTGAAACTCAACTCTATATGACTAAGAATTCGAAATTTGTATTTATTAAAATTAAAACTTCTATGACAAGATGAAGTTTGCCAAATGGATAATCTCATCACACCCACACCACGAGAATGTGGGTTCAAGTCTTTCTCACATCCCTAAAAACTTGAATTATTGTAATATTTCAAGAAAATAAAACATCCACATTTGCTGAATTTTAATTTTATAAATCTGTATAATTAAATTTGATGGGTTTCAAAAGTACACAAATATCATATTTAGTGTGAGAGGAAAAAAAAACACAAAAACAGCATAGTTTGAAAGTGTAATGATGTAGTGAATACTGATGTATATTAAAATAATAGTAATGTGTTACGTGACGTTTCACAAGAATCACAACTTTGTGGAGTCTAGATAATAATAATAATAATATATATACATCAAGGAACTCAAGGTGACAGGTGAAAATTCATTATAATAGTAGCTGGGATAAAAAAAATTGGAATGTTAATTATATATTATATAAATGTAATAAAAATGTTTTTGTTTTAATTATGGCGTTAGGTTTATTTTTATCGAGACGAGATCGACCGCTATAAACATGATCCATTAAAAAATCCATAATAGGGGAATTCTCTTGAGTTTTCTTATATTTTATGATGTTATAGATAAATCAGACTCAAACCTTATCCCGAATGTGAAGATGAAATGTATAACCACCAAGCTATAAGTGGTGGGGAAAAAAAGGGTTTGTGGATTTACAATAAAAAATGTTAAATATCTATCATTAACTCATATAATTTACGACCATTAATGTTAGACAATCTCAATATTTAGTCTAAATTTCAACATAATGTGATAAGTGGTTTTTAATTAATTTCATCATCTGATGTGTGTGTTGATGACAACTCACTTGCCACATTTTTTGGATTGAAATTTGGATTAATTATTTAAATCGTATAACATTACTCAATTAACGATACATCTACGTTTACAAGTGATTGTACACCTCTACTCCTTTGTATTAGAGTTCGAGTGCTATAGTGATAAAAACACAATAGTTGGATACATTTTTAGGATTGAAATTTTGATTAATTATTTAAATTGTATAACATTACTCAATTTATGATACATCTATGCTTACAAGTGTTTGTACACCTCTACTCGTTTATATTAGAGTTCGAGTGCTATAGTGATAAAAACACAATAGTTGGATACATTTCCTTTATAAAAAAAAAACATTTTTCTCCTTTTTATATTAATTATATTTAATTTAAGTAGGATTCGATAAAAAAAAATAAAAAAGTTTTAAGCTTTCCATTATATCAAACATAAAGAATTAACATTATATAAATTGGACTTATAAATCAAATTGCCAAAACCAAACCAACTTTTACTATTCCATAAAATATTTAATAAATAAATTAAAATAATAAATTGCATCCTGATTTTTCATAAATCACATCTTTAATTTTCTTTTTCCATTAACAATAAAAATATTTAAATTTCTAAATTGTTTCCAAGAAAAGAAAAATCAATGGAATTGAAAACAACAAAACTCACATTTCACATGCAGCATAAATGTATGAGTTTCTTATTTACCCATTAAATCGTGAAAGTGTAGAGATACCTCGACCTTAAAATTAGAATGGTATTTTGGGTTGTGATTGCAGCAGATGATTTCGTCAGGATCGGACATACCATATTGTTTTCAGTTTCTTTCTTTTTTAAGAAAAATATTTCCAAAAAAAGGGATTCCAGCACATCCAAAAAGAAAGGTAAGCGCCCGCCAAACCAAGAGATGGCTGCTGGCCCAATCATAACTCAACATACAATCAATCTCGACCGTCCATATAATATCGGTCCCATTAGATCAGCGGTTCACAGAATAGCACACTCTACACAAATCGTACGGACACAACCACCACAAAACTAAAAAAAGAAATAAAAACAAAACAACAAAACCTGAAAATAATAAAATACGAAAAAGAAAATAAAGTCCAAGTGAGTGAGAGTTCTATATCGATCGAGACCGAACCCTAAAAAATTCACGTTTTTTACCTACTAAAAACGAAACCCCATTTGTGTTCAGCTCCTGCTTTCCATCTTTGACTGAAAAAAACCACCAAAAAATTTCGTTTTTTGTTCAAAGTTTCGATTTTTTCTTCTGGGTTTCATTGTTTGTTAATAGTTTGGAGACATTGATCATGGCTTATGCATCGCATATCATCAACCATTCCAAAAAGGTACCATCTTTAGTTTTGATTTGCGTCAATTTTAATTCTTGGTATCATTTAATTATTCTATGTATTTTTTTTTTGTTATTTTGAGTACTCATTTTTTGTGTTAGTTTTGATCTATTTAGTGTTAGATGTGTGTATAGACTCTACAAATATCATTTTAGAGATAGTTTTGTTAATGAGTCAGTGTTGGAATCTGTGTGCAAGTTGTTTTCAGATTGAATTGTAGTTTACATATATGCATGTGTAGTAAAATCATGTTGTTGGAAAATTAACTTCGAGTGTGGCCTTTATGATTCAAGTTCACTTTTTTGATGGGTGGTTTCATTTTCTGGGAATTCAATTTTGATTGCAAATTAAGCTGTAATGGCTGGCTTTTTATTTGGTTAGTTTTCAGAATATGGACATCATATGTGTATATAGATATCTCCTCCTTCTTCTTTTAAAATTTGTTTTTATGATTTAACTTTGCATGATTCTTGTGTTTTTGTTTGCAGTTAAGGAATGTCTCCAATTTACTGCAGCATGAACATGCTGTTTTGGTTCGTTGGTTCTCAAACGAGGCCGTTGGTAAAAGAGATGGTATGTAGCTGATCTTGATGAGTTGAAAGCTTTTTTATATTAATGCTCAAGTTTTTACCAATGCCAGTACATGAATTCTGCGAATCTAAGATCTTAAC
Organism: Dipteronia sinensis; assembly: GCA_033220585.1. Classification (NCBI taxonomy): domain Eukaryota; kingdom Viridiplantae; phylum Streptophyta; class Magnoliopsida; order Sapindales; family Sapindaceae; genus Dipteronia; species Dipteronia sinensis. The sequence continues at coordinate 68,398,324 of CM065639.1, read as the reverse complement.
CCATCCATGAATGTAGTCTACATGGTTAAATCTAGATGAAATGATTTATCGAGATCATGATTCTGTTTCATTCTTTTTTCTTCTCTTTCTTTTAGTTGATAGGTTAAGACAAACATAATTTATAAATGTTGTAGTATGTTGAATTTGAGGAGGTTGTCTATCATATATTCATTTGGTAGATTTTAAGTTGCAAACCTGTGCTTGAGATAATAATCCTGTTCAAATGCACATAAGTATTTTATTATGTCCTCACAGATAATAAGTTCACGCATTCCTGGAGGTTGTTTAATGTACATTGGTCATTTGCATCATATGCTTGTTCGATATCAGATGTGAAGCTTCTCCTTTTTAAAGTGGGAGAGGATTTCTAGGTTTCAAGTGACATGCTTGGTAGCACAAGAGTTAAATAGGTTTATGAATTTCTGTTAAACTACTATCTTTCATTGCTCTTTCTGGAATTTATCATTCTGGTCTTGTGTTATTATATCTGTTATTCCTGTATACGCAATTTTCTAGACTGAAGACTACTGATAAATATGTTATAAGATTATGTGTACACCTACTGATACTGTTGCAGAAGTTATTGGTATTAAAGCAGGGGTTTTTGGCATGTCTTTGTATAGTTCATAACTGTCGTGGTGATTTTACTTGTGAAAACCTATGATATATTATATCACAACATTGAATTTACACAGCATTTTGTCAAGTGCTATAGTGTGATGTTTATAGTCTCCCTCTTTCTTTATATATATTCTCTCTCTCTCTCTCTCTCTATATATATATATATCATTTTAATCAAAGATTGCTATCTTTTTTCAGATCTTCTAAAAATTCGTCGTCATGGCTGTGAAAGGAACTTTAGTTCAACCATCAATAACACTGTAAGTGTAGCCACTTTTTTCTTGTAGAAATGGAGTAATAAATACCAACTGTTATTTGAGCCTCTACATAGCAGTATATATACACACACACACACACACACACACACACACACACACACACACACACACATATTAGATGTTTACTCAATTCAGTTCGGTTGCTTAAACTGAAATTGAACTGAAATAATTCGATTTTCTTTTCTAGATACTGGTTTGAACCGATTTAAAGTTGAAAACAGTATTGCACATGTTTTTTTGGTTTTGGTTTTCATGCCTTCCCCTACATAGCACCTTTACATTTCTTCTTTGGGATTTCTCTACTATTCTTTTGCATTTAGTTTTTGTCAAATAAATTGATTCTGTTGGCAAATGTTAAATGTTTCACATCTTGTTCTAAAGGTACCGTCATTAGGCACATTTAAGAAAAATGTTTCAAGTACAACAAGAACATCTGGAAATTTGGTAAATGGATCATTATCCCATAAGGGATTTGTATGGTATGTTGTCTGACCTTTTATCCATTTTCTTTCTATTATTCTCATTTCTAGGTCAATTGTTTTTCAATTACATGACTTTTTTCCTTATCCATTATCAGTTCACAGATACCGTCAAGGAGAGGATTTTCATCTGATTCAGGTACACCTTGTAACCTTTTTTATAATGTCGTATATAAGTTATAGTTTTTTTTTTTTTTCTTTTCATTCAATCTTTAGAGTTTATTTTCAATGGCAAAATTTTCCTCTTTTCCCTGTATTTTAGTTACTAAAGTATAATTAATGACTTAATGTTATGTGCTCTTTGCCTGCTCTTTGTACATGAATTGTTTCTTTTTTTTTTCCTCTTAATTTTACCTTGCATAGATATTTCCTTTGCTGAGTTATGCTGTGCGACATGATCCATTGTGTAGTAGTTTCTTTATCTTGGTCTTGAAATTATGTTAAATGGTTACCGTCAAAGAATTACATTGGTTTGCTGTTCTTATTCAGATGTAATAGTTAAATTGTCTTTTGAACAAATTCCTTTTTTCACTTCTAGTACAAATTGGTTTATCATACATGCAGGATTACTTATTCAACTTACTGATAAGTCTTTGAACACTATCTTCTAGGTCTTCCTCCACATCAAGAGATTGGGATGCCCTCTCTTTCACCAACAATGACAGAGGCATGTATCTATTTCAATTTTATTACAAAACATACATTCTAGATTTGTTGTTTTCTGCTGAGCTATTCCTTTCTGCTATGCAGGGTAATATTGCAAAGTGGTTGAAGAAAGAGGGTGATAAAATTGCACCCGGTGAAGTACTCTGTGAAGTTGAAACTGTAGGTTCTTTGTTCCGTTTGTTGCTCAATTTTAAGCACTTAAAATAATCTCTAGTTTATCTCTATAGCTCATATTGGAAATTTGAGATTTATCTCACTTTTTGTTAATATCAACAGGACAAAGCTACAGTTGAGATGGAATGCATGGAGGAAGGTTACCTTGCCAGGATTTTGAAGGAGGATGGGGCAAAAGAAATTAAAGTTGGTGAGGTATTGATTTTATCTCTGAGATACTTGTATGCTTATATTTGGGGAGGATTATTTGAAATTAAAGTTTGTGAGGTGTTGATTCTATTTTGGAGATACTAGTGTGCATTTATGGGTTCAATTTTTTTCCCCTTTTTAGAAGTGATTATTAAATATGTGTATAAATAGAGGTTGTGCTCTCATGTAGGTAATTGCTATCACTGTTGAAGATGAGGATGACATTGGGAAGTTCAAAGATTACAGTCCGTCAGCATCAGATGCTGGTGCTGCTGCAGCTAAAGAGTCTTCTCCTCCTCCTCCACCCAAGCAGGAGGTGGCTGAAAAACCCGACAGTTCACTAGAGCCAAAGATCTCCAAACCCAGTCCAGCGTCTTCTGGAGATCGCATTTTTGCCAGTCCTCTTGCAAGAAAATTGGCTGAAGATAACAATGTTAGTCATATTAAATGCTAGAATTGAAAATTTTAGGAGGCCATTGTTGATGTCAATTTATTTCTAGCTAACATGTGTGCTTTCTCTCCTTTTTTTTTTTTTTTTGGATACATGAATATAGGTTCCCCTCTCAAGCATCAAGGGAACAGGTCCTGATGGACACATTGTGAAGGCTGATATTGAAGAATATTTGGGTATTATGTCTTTAATTTTATGTTGAGGAACTGATATGAATAGTTCTCATCACTATATTTAAATGATATATACGTTGATTATATGAATGAGTACTGTTATACCTTTCTTGCCCTCTTTTTTCCTAAATGTAGACATATCTTGCTCATGTAGTCACTATAGCTAATTACTAAAGAGTTTCTTCTACAATGCAGCTTCTCGTGGGAAAGAGGCTCCAGCAAAAGCTTCAAAGACTAAAGATGCAGGAGCTGCATCTTTGGACTATGTAGATATCCCTCATTCTCAAATAAGAAAGGTGCAATTTGGAATCATCGTTATTATCATAGTTTTCATGAATACCTAAGAGCTCATTTTAACTAATAATTGTTTTGGGCATTCAAATTTTATTTCTATAATTCCATTCTGCTTAGGCCAGTATCTTCCTTTATGAAGTTGGTGCTGCCCCAACTTCTAAAAAATGTCCCAATTTCTCTATTGGTTGCCTTTTCATTTATTCTTTTTATATCAAATCTGTTTTGAATCTAATATCTGGTGTAATTACGACAGGTGACAGCTTCACGCTTATTGTTCTCCAAGCAAACCATCCCACATTATTACCTATCTGTAGATTCATGTGTTGACAAACTTATGGAGTAAGTATTTATTTAAGGAGTTTCTTGAGATTATAGACAATTTATGCATATTGTGATAATTTAACATGTTTCTATTTTTGCAGTTTACGAAGCCAACTCAACTCCATACAAGAGGCTGCTGGTGGGAAGCGGATATCAGTCAATGATCTTGTAATTAAGGTATTTTGCTTTCTTGTACATTGTTGCACTCTGGAAATGGGAGTGTTTTTGGTATTTATGAGGCTTGAGGTGTTTGGTAATGAATTCAATGGATTAGTGTGTTCTCTCATTCGATTACATCCCTATTTACTTTGGAAGTGGTTCTTTAGCTCTTCTTGTAGAATTTATGTTGATGACCTCTTATTGTATCTTGTCCCATGTACCCGTATTTAAACTGTCATTAGAGTAATGTATTGCATTACATCTTAGGTTTGAAATATTTTTGCTTCTTGTTTCGGCTGCTTAACTGCTATTTCATGGATTATTTATTTATATACAATTGCAGGCTGCAGCTTTGGCTCTTCGTAAAGTTCCTCAGTGCAATAGTTCATGGACTGATGATTATATCCGCCAGTAAGTAAATGATTATGGAAATAATATGATTTACTGATGGTACAGACTCAATCTAACGTTTTGCTATCGGCTTCTAATCCAGGTATAACAATGTGAATATCAATGTGGCAGTGCAGACTGATAATGGACTTTATGTCCCTGTTATCAGGGTGAGCATTCGTTCTCTTGTCCCGTTGAACTACTTGCTTTGGTACTATTGAAAAACATTCGGTTGACTAGAATTTTGCATGGTGTTAATTGCAGGATGCCGACAAGAAAGGCTTATCTGCAATTGGTGAAGAGGTTAAAAAATTGGCCCAAAAAGCCAAGGACAACAGCTTAAAACCAGAAGATTACGAGGTAAAAAGTTACATATTTTTACACTAATGATTGTCAAATGGAGGTTGATCATTTATGTCACTGTTGTCTAAATACTGTTTTCTTTTTTATCGTTGCAGGGAGGCACATTTACTGTATCCAATTTGGGAGGACCCTTTGGCATCAAGCAATTTTGCGCCATCGTTAACCCTCCTCAATCCGGCATTCTTGCAGTTGGTTCTGGTAAGATTAGCACGTAATTTCATCTTGTCAAACTAAATTCATCAATCTCATACACTTGTTATAACCATTTTTGTTTTTTGAACCTTAATCTTGAGCAGCTGAGAAGAGGGTTGTCCCTGGTTCGGGTTCAGATCAATACAAATTCGCTTCCTTCATGACCGTAACACTAAGCTGTGATCATCGTGTAATAGATGGTAAGATATCAATTTACGCCAGTCAAGCTTAACTCAGATGTCCTTGAGACAGTATAACTCAACCTATTGGTTCCGTTTTCTGTGTAAATAGGCGCAGTTGGTGCGGAATGGCTTAAAGCGTTCAAAGGATACATTGAGAATCCAGAATCGATGTTGCTGTAAATCAAATGATTGTTACCTCTCTCTCCCTCTTGCACGCACGCTCCCTTCTTTCTTTATGAATTTAAAAAATTCCGATGAGCTTTAGCTTTATATCAGTTAGATGAGGGATATGTGTTCAATCCTAAAGGTTTATCCAAGTTTCAATTGGCATGATATTATCGTTGAGCGCCTTGTGTTTTAGTATTTTCTCGGGAAAACTGAGGTACGTGATTTTTTTTGGAATAAAAGCTGAGGTATCACTGTATCAGAGGCATGAAACTAAGAACGTGATTTTGAGGAATGTAATAATTTGATTAACCCTATGATCTATTTTGAGGGTTTTATGTAGTGTTACTATTTTGAATGATCAATAATTCCTTGAATTTTTCGTTAAAGATCAACAATTTTCAGTCTGATGAAATTGTAAAGGCTTATGCGGACTTCTCAACTACCGTTACAGATCAATTGAATAGCAGTCTTATACCCCGAATCTGTTTTGCAAACTTGAGATCAAAACTAGATTCAGATTCATTGAGAACAGGAAACTGGTAAATATTTTGTCAAGTTGGTAGTAGCATCCTCCTCACGGCAGACCTGACCGTTCAACTGATTCGAACAATCCCTTGGAGGAAAAACAGAAGTATCTCCCAAATGGGGAAGAAGGGACTAATAACCATAGCCGTAACTTGTTACAAACAACTAGCTAATCAACAAGTATTCAGTAAAATGATAAGAAATCTTTTTTTAGTATGGCATTTACACCTTTCTAAAATGATATATATATCTTAAATTTATATAGTTTTAAAATTCTATCATTACTCTAAAATTAAATTATTAATACTTAAATTCAAAAATATAACAATTTGTCATAATTATTTAATTTTTTGAATTTTTAACTAACAAAATCAAATAAAAACTAATGAATAAAAACAAAAACCCTAGATCAGAAAAGATGACAGCCTCCTACAAAATTTGGGAGGCGGCTTCTCCCATATATATATATATATATATATATATATATATATATATATATGTTAAAACCTCTTTTAATTTTGTATTTTATATTTTAAAAAAATCAACAGAAAAACTAGAAAAAAGAAAAAAGAAAAATAAGAAACACAAAACTGACAAGAAAATAGAGAAAGAAGGAGAAAGATGAATATGAAGGAGATGTCTGCATTTTTGTTTTGTTTTGTTTATGTGTTTTTCATTTTTTTTTTGTTTTAGGTAAAATAAGGAAAAAAAAAGCTATATATATATATTATTTTATAATTTTGTTATTTATAATATTTTTAAAAATTTAAAAAAAAAAGCATATTCAGTAATGTATGAAGTGTGCTTATAAGATTTCATATTTTAATTTTTTTTAATGGGGTATCATATAAAAAATATATAGTTTTTCAGGGATATAAATATCCTCAATCCCTTTTTATCATACGACGTGATACACAATTGATGTAGAAGTGTTAAATGGGTTTAAGGCCTAATCAGGCTTGAAGGTCGGATATAGGTCCTAGTCTTGATAGTCATCGGCACACCCAACCATAGGTGTGTACTCAAGGGGGTATGGCACTTAAGCCATCCCTCCAAACTCAAGGGTTTTGATAGTCAAGCTTGGTCCACCCGACCATTAGGGTTGAACTGTTGAATGCCGGTTTGGCCCTCAATTTCAAAGGAGTAAGACTCGGGTCAGGCTCATGCTAGCCTATCATGTTTGGCACCTCTAAACTAAGAGGGGTGGATTCAACTCAGAGTTGGTTGGATTTCATTGGATTCTATTGGATATTAGAAATTTGGGTGTATTCAACTCAAAGTTGATTGGATTTCAAATAGATCCAATGAAATCCAGGTATATTCAACTCGGATTTTGAAGGATTTCCAACAAATCAAATGAAATCCAAATCCAATGAACTCTGGGTGTATTGGAAATCCAATGGATTTGGATGGATTCGGTTTTACCTATCAGAGCTCTCTCAAGAGCTTCAACGGCGGGTCAAATGAGAAATAACAAAGAGAGGCGGTCTTGATGGATCCAGATACGGCGGGTCAAATGAGAAATAACAAAGAGAGGCGGTCTTGATGGATCCAGATCTCCTGATATTATCTGGAAAATGGGATGGATCTACTAGTCTCTCTCGTTTTCTATATTTTTTTCAAGAGTTGCTCACAACTCTTGTTTCCAGATTTTTGTGTAGGCCCATTGGAAAAAAAAAATCACAAAATCAGATTTTAAAATTTAATTTTATTAGTTGAGTGCATTTCTAGAGATAGACGGGAATTTGGATTTGAAAATTTTGGATATTTTTTAGACTCGGCCAAATGGGTCATTAGTAGACTTGGGCCAAATGGGAAATCCAAATTCATTTTAAGACAAATCCATCCATTTTAAACTTCAATTTTTTTATTTTTATTTTAAAACAAATCCATCCAAATCCATCCAATTCTACATAATGAAGTCCAACAAAATCCAACCATCTCTTTACACAATTCTTACAAAATCTAATGAAACCTGTGAGATTTGTGAATTCCACCGAAATCCATCACTTAAAACAAATCCATCAAACTCTAATGAAATCTGGGTTGAATACACCCCCCGAAGGTTATGAAGCATAATTCCATTCAAGATTTTTTATTATTAGTAGGGGAAAGAGTTCACACGACTAAATTTTAATATGAATCATACATAAACAAGCGAGGGCAACTGTTAACAACTATTTTAGTCACTTCTATTATTTGAACAAAATATAAATCTGTGAAGAATCTTAAGGGATCCGTCAACACATACAAATATCAAATATACATTATAAGCCTGAACACTCCAATATTGCAACAATAGCAATTATATTCACAAAAGAATTCTAGACGGTAGACAGCAGCCGTCAACACTTCATAACTCTCAAATTAATTTGAAAAGATCTAGGATTTTGAAAAATCCTCTTATACTTTCGCCTTTTCAAGGTTATGAAAACATACGGAAAAGTGAATAATTACAAAACTGTGGCTGGCGATACGTATACTGAATACATTAATAAATGAGAAAACTAAGACGACAAATTTCTTGTTTAACATGTTCTAGAGGTGGAATGTATTTCTTGCACAATGAAGCAGTATATGGTTGGCCATTCACTAGTATATAAATATGTGTACACCATGTTAACTAACAAGTAATGAAGCATAGGAAAGTAAAACCATTCCCCTAAGAACTCGTAATGTGTACAAGAGAAGCCCCGAAAGAAAAAAAATTCCAATACCTAAAATACCAAGCACACATTTTGCTTTACATTATCGCTCAAACCTCTATGTAATATGCAACAATATCACAACTGGTTAACCATCATTCCCAAGTGGGAACTAATGACTAACAAATTTGAAATAAATACTGCTAACTACTAAGAAGATCAAATCACTAAACCTTCAACTAAAGATGATGCACATGAAGTTATGATGAATTGCGAATTCATTGACAAATTGAAAGATTTACCAAACTTTAGGAAACACATTCAAAACACGCAAAAACACTTCGTCGATATCACAATTCTACAAACCGAAGCCTTGTGATCATCAACCAACTACGAAACAAGAATCCAAGGAACTTTCCCATCCATATCAGATCAGAGTCAGTGAGTGCCACAACATTCATTATCAAACTATATAATCACATTCAAAACACATATATAGATATTCTACAAAAAACAAGTCTTCTCATCAGCCAACTATGAAACAAGATCGATCCATCTATATCAAAGTCAGTACCACAAAGTTGACTATCAAATGGCTCAATAAAGATATCGGACAAACCATTGCCGATATCTAGAATTCACTCCATCAAAACTGAAGGATCATAAAAGTAAAGGAATCAATCAAAGCACTAAAAAAAAATCCATGCTTTGAACATAATTCAACCATGAAGTTCGAAAGGGTACACGATGAATATCGAATTGAATGACAATCAAGAAACTTTCCATTGCCATAGAAAAGTTTTCTAAAACCCAAATGCCAAAACCAGTACAAATATCTAAAATTTACTCCATCAAAACTGAAGGATTATAAAAGTAAATGAATCAATCAAAGCAATTGAAAAAAAATTCAATCTTTAAACACAATTCAACCATAAATTCTCGAAAGGGGAATACTGCAATGAATCGCAGTCAATAAACTTCTTTCCATTGCCATCAAAACATTTCCAGTGTCTTTCAGCACCACATTATTTTATACATCAGCCGATATTATCTATCGCAAATTAATCAAATGTTGATTTATCAATCGAAATATTCATTCAATTCATTCTTTTAATTCGTTTGATTCGATTCTAATCTGTCAAAATTGCAAATCTTTAAAAAGACAAACCACTCAAATCGGCACATATCTTTTCGCAGCCTGTTTCGCCGCAACTGCCACACCTGCAGCCAGCCCACCAAGCGCCCCAGCCACCGCCGCCGACCTAACCCCTCTGGCAGCTCGGCATACAGCGCCCGTCCCGAGCCCCGCCGCAACGCTACTCCAGACATCATCCCTATCAGTCGCCGCCACGACGCCGCTCTCGAGCCCCGCATATATCAACCCTATAACCCCAACCCGATTCCCCCAGGTACGACCTGAATGGCCCGAAGAGTTCAAGATCCTGTTCACCTTCAGCTTCAACGTGTCGCCAGCCTCCATCGACTTGAAGGCAGAGAACAGTCCGGCGCCGGCTCCGGCGACGGATCCAGCCAGGTAGGAAGTTCCCGTGTAAAAGGTGAGATTCTCACCCCAGGAACGGCGCTGGTGGAGGGACTCCTCGGAGAAGAGAAACTCTGGAGAAGTCGGGAGCTTGTAGAGAGTCTGGATCGGGAGGTTGAGGTCTTGGTAGGGGTTGTAGAGGCGGTCGTTCGAGTCGGGTTCGCGGTCCGATCCGGTCGCGTGGTGAGCCATTTGATTTTCGATTTGAATGAAAGGTGGTTTCTTTTTCAAGGGTTAGGGTTTGATTTTTGAGAGAGAGAGAGAGAAGGGTTGGTTGAAGAAGAAGATTCGAAGGGAGAAGAGAATATTATAATGAAAATTTTGGAAAATATTTCTAAAAGCGTGACTTTTTTTATAGCGGTTTATAGACGCCAATAAATTGCAAGGTGATTTGGTTGGTTATTTATTTACCAAGACCAAGGGTTCATGACACCGACGTAAGAATTTGGTCTCTACAGTATGAATGGTAAGAGAAATGCTTCTACACGTTCGGATGTATACACTCAAACCCATTCAATTGATGCTACGTGGTATGCATCTTTCGTACGATTGGTTATTCATGCGTGTGATATGAATTGTGTAGGTATGTTTTTTGGCCTATACACAAGTCTCGGATTTTTTGGTCTAAATCGACCTATTTAAAATATCTACGATATGATAAGATCACTCGTTACAAACATGATCCAAAAAATAACTCATATTCCATGGGAGAAGTCTCTTCTGCATTTTATGATTTTATAAACAAATGTGAAACTCAAATCGCTGTTAAGCATGTGAAGATGCAGTGTATAACCTCAATTAAATTGAGACCCCTATATTTAATATTAAAGAAATGGTTCACATTACCTAGTTTTGAGCTTGTACAGTGGAAATTGTTATCTTAATCTGATATATACACTCAAACTTATTCAATTCATGCTACGTGTTATGTATCTTTCATGCGATTGGTTATTCATGGATATAATATGAATTGTGTAGGTAGGTTTTTTGGTCTATACACAGGTCTCGGTTTTTTTTGGCCTAAATCGACCCATTTGAAACATCTACGATCTGGTGAGATCACTCGCTACAAGTATGACCCCAAAAAATAACTCACATTACATGGGAGAAGTCTTTCCCGCAATTTATGATTTTATAAACAAATGTGAAACTTAAATCCCTTTTAATAATGTGAATGGGAAGTGCGCAACCTCAATTAAATTAGGACCCTGTATTTAATATTAGAGAAATGGTTCTCATTACATAATTTTGAGCTTGTGTAGTGGAAATTGTTATCAGAATCGTGTTTTTAATAGTCGATCTTATTAGGTCTCAACGGATCTTTGACCCGACTGGTGTCAAATTAAATACAAAAACTTAATTTTTTAGGATCATTAATCGAGGATTTAGTTAGGGTTATTTTCTTTTAGTTTTTTATTTTTTATAAATTTTTTGGATTTCACAACTAATAGCAACCAAGTACCTATACTGTATAGTAGCTGAAACCATCAATAATAGTATGCCGAAACAAAAATAAAAGTAGATTTCATTGCTCCAATATCTAAAGGATGCATTTATTTGCATAAAAATATCCTTATTTTTGTATTTAAAAAAAACTTTAATATTATTTAGATATATTTTCATCGAGGATTTGTTAAAACCACTAGTTTTGAATTTTTGATCCCTTTTTAAGAACAATTCTTCAAATTTATATGAAAATTTCCTTAATGTATAACAAAAAAATTTGTTATTTTTATAAATATAGTTACAAAAATGTCTTAATTGTGTACCATAGAGCATAGGGGGTTTGTTGTTTAAATTCAAAACAAAAGAGTTATATTTGAAAAATGATCAAACCTTAGTTGAGTTTTTGCAAATATCCACTTTAAAAATACCCTAATTATTGTGGGCTCTTTTGAAATATTTCCAAATTTAAACACTAAAAGCAAATAAAAACCTTTTTATTCTGAAACAATCGAACACCAAACCAACGAACACTTAAAATCATAAGCAGCAACAAGCCGCCGGTGATCGACGCCGCCGCCGACGCCGCTGCTTCTGCGAACAACCACGCCACTGATAGCACCAATCAGACCACTTATCTCCGACCGAAACCGCCGTTAACTCAGCTATTGGAAGCTGCCACGACGTCCGCGCCGCCGTTAGTCTTCTGTTGGAGGATATTTTAGGTCAACTCCGCTACCATTAGCTGCACACTTGTATTATGTACTTGTGAATTTAGTTAAATTAAGCTAATCAAGATTAAAAGTTTAATCTTTTTTTTTTTGTTTTGTTGCTGTGTTAAAGTTAAAACAACTAGGACTAGAACTTTGGTGAATGAATTGAAATAGAAAATTAGGGTTTTTAAACAGAAAGGTATGGGAAGAAGAAGTGGAGGAGGAGGAGGGGGGAGCAACACTGAAATTCTACGAAGGCGAGTTGAATCTTGCAAAATTAAGCACTCGAATTTGGGTGGCATTGTTGATTATTTACGCGATAATTATCCTGATTATAGAAGAACTAAGGAGAAGCCTTTTATTAGGATGGTTCAACAAACCTTGGATAGGATTAACAAGAGTAATTCGACTCCTTCGCCAGGGAAGAAGAATTTCAGGAGGAGAGTTGATGATGATGTAGAAGAGAGGTTGCAGTCTTTGGAGAAGCAACATGTTAAGAGGAGGAGGCCGAATGATTCGTCCACCGAGGAGGAGGAGGAGTCATCAGAGGAGGAGGAGGAGGAGGAGGAGGAGGAGGAAGAGGAAGAGGATGGGGGGTTGTCCACATCGGAAGATGCAATTTACGGGGAGGATGTTGAGCCGGAGTTCGATTTGATGAAGTCTATGTTGAGAGATAAGTACTCGGAATCAAAGAGTGGGAAACCGAAGGGTGAGGAGAAGAATGTGGAATTTGAGGTTGGCAGTGGAAGGAAGCTTGAATTGGTTAATGGGGATAATAGAGGTAGGGATGTTGATACGAGGAAGGAATCGGCGAAGAAGGGTTTGGTTGGGGATGTTGTGGATGCGAAGGGAAAGGGAGGGCCGAAGTTTAGGGACTTGGGAGGGATGGGGAGTGTTTTGGAGGAGTTGAAGATGGAAGTGATTGTGCCTTTGTATCATCCGCAATTGCCGCAGTGGTTGGGAGTGAGGCCAATGGCAGGGCTTTTGTTATACGGACCACCTGGCTGCGGAAAGACCAAACTGGCTCATGCCATTGCCAATGAGACTGGTGTTCCTTTCTATAAGATTTCCGCTACTGAAGTTGTCTCTGGAGTATCTGGTATATATTTTCTTACTCTTTTTATTTTTATGCATGTGTTTTATTTGTTGTTTCAATTCTAATTGGGAATTTCATATAGAAATTCAATACTAGATGTGTGTTCGTGAGCGAGCTAATTATACCAATCATCCAAGTAAAAATTGGAAAAACAATTGCAGTTCATTTTGCAAAGATCCATGTTTCCAAGCAATTAAAAATTTTCCTTACGTCACCCAAATATGCTTCAGACTTTTATGGTTATATCCCTATGAGCAGATTTGTTCTGGTTTGTAAAGATTAGCCTTGAGCAACTCAGGCCCATATAAGCCTTTCCTTTACTTGGGATTGGCTGCAAAACTATAGAGCACAAATATTTCTTGGTGTTGCTTTATCTTACATGAAGGACTTTTAAACTTTGCTACTACGGAGCTGTTAAAACTTTTATGTTCTGTTAGAGAAGCTAAAGTAAAACATTGTGTCGTATGGGAAATTATATTCATTTTCTTTTCCCCAGTATTGTCAACTTTATGAAACACCAATTGTTGTGCAGAATTTGTCATGATATTGCATTTTATCACTCAAATGACGTCCTTTTACTTTGGCCTTAACCTGAAAACTTTTTGTGAAGTTAGTATTGTTGAAAATTGTATTACTGTGATACATATTTTAATCATGCATTTTCAATGTGCTGAAAACCTCAGGTGCATCGGAAGAAAACATCCGAGAACTTTTTGCAAAAGCATACAGGACTGCACCATCAATTGTATTTATTGATGAGATTGATGCAATTGCTTCAAAAAGAGAAAATCTGCAGAGGGAGATGGAGAAACGGATTGTGACTCAATTGATGACTTGCATGGATGAATCTCATAGATTTGTTGTACAATCAAATGATGGGGATTCTAACTCAGAAGCCTCTGATCAAAGACCAGGCTACGTTCTTGTTATTGGAGCCACAAATAGACCGGATGCTGTTGACCCTGCACTTAGGAGGCCTGGAAGGTTTGATCGTGAGATTGTTTTGGGTGTTCCAGATGAGAATGCAAGGGTAGAGATTCTCTCTGTGATTACTCGAAATCTTAGAGTAGAGGGTTCTTTTGATCTTTTGAAAATAGCCAGGTCTACCCCTGGGTTTGTTGGAGCTGACTTGTCAGCTCTAGCTAACAAGGCTGGTAACCTTGCCATGAAGAGAATCATAGACCAAAGGAAGTCTGAGTTTTATGAAGAGTCTATGGCTGAGGAACATTCTGATGAATGGTGGAGGCAGCCATGGCTACCTGAAGAGATGGAAAAGCTTATGATTACTATGGCTGACTTTGAGGTAACTTTGAGATACAATTTTTTTTTTTTATCATTCTCTTCAAGATAATTATATATTAATATTCTGATTTGCATGTGTAGTAGTTAGTAGCTTAGATACATTTCATTCATATGATCTAACTAATTATATTTCTGCCTATATTGACCCCCATACTGCAGCTTTGTTTTTATTTGTTATTTATTTAAATTCTATATGTTAACAGTGTTCATATTGAGTTACTGCTGCCATATTTTTTCAAAACTGTATTGGAAATTATATTGTATGTTCATTTTTAGTACTATCGGCACTGCTTCAGTTGTGTGCCATGTTGTTGGCATATTTTCTTGACAGCCTTGTGCTATGCAAATGCACCATATGGACATACAAAAGTCTTATGTTGACAAGCATTTAATATTTGCAATGCCTTATAGCCTTATATGGACATGCTTAATGCTTTTGAAATAGCATGGTTGTATACTAATTTATGTTACCGATATTCAAAGTTTCTTTTTAGTTATAGAAAGGTGCATATAAATTCTGTGATTGTGTTTGCTAATTGAATCTTAGTGTGACAGAGCCAATTGTATTTATGTACTTATTGCAGGAAGCAAGTAAAATGGTACAACCTGCAGCAAGAAGAGAAGGATTCTCTGCCATTCCTAATGTTAAATGGGAAGATGTTGGTGGGCTTGATTACCTGAGGCAGGAGTTTGAGCGCTACATAGTCAGGCGCATAAAATTTCCTGAAGAGTATGAGGTAATAAGAAATGACTACACAATATTTTTCTCTCTCACAAATACCAACATTGTTACAAGTTAACCCTGACCTTCAGCCATTACAATGAGAATATTTTTATCAGCTCACATGCAATGCCCGCTTCATACAAATTTTAGTTCCAGTTTTAGCTGGCCTTAAACGAATATGTTTCTCTCTAGTTGAGCCAAAGTAATGTCATCAGTTATGCTGTCATCATCTTTATAGGTTGTGACGTTGTGTTATGCGTTTCCTTTAAAGCATAGTGGCTGGTTTAGTGATATCAAATGGATGATTATGGGATCCAGTTACTGACTCTTGAATTTATTTGCTTCTTAAGGAACTCGGAGTTGATTTGGAGACAGGGTTTTTGCTTTATGGGCCTCCAGGCTGCGGTAAAACACTTATTGCCAAGGCTGTTGCAAATGAGGCAGGCGCCAATTTCATTCACATCAAAGTAAATGCTTACACCCGAGCTTTTTTTTTTGGTGCATGCTTTTTCTGAATTTGAAAGTTAAAAGACTTGTTGATGTTTTAGGGCCCTGAACTCTTGAATAAATATGTTGGAGAAAGTGAGCTGGCAGTTCGAACATTATTCAGTCGTGCAAGAACATGTTCACCATGCATACTTTTCTTTGATGAGGTATGTGGTTGTCCGTCGTTGTGGTGAACTTTCTTTGCTCTGTCTTGTAATATATTGATTTCTTTTCATTATCTTAGGTGGATGCTCTAACAACAAAGCGTGGGAAAGAAGGGGGTTGGGTTGTTGAGCGGCTTTTGAACCAGGTTAACCACGATCTGCAATGACTATCTTTAAACAGACACATACTCTCTCAGTCTCTCTATTATTCTTTTCATACCAACAATTTATTATCCAATACAGTTGTACTTATGTTCTTGCAATTGCAGTTACTCATAGAGCTAGATGGAGCAGATCAGCGGCGTGGTGTTTTCGTCATTGGTGCCACCAATAGGTACACTTTGTTATTCATCTTTTCTCATTTTGTTTTTATGAGGATTGGCACTGTATCATTTTTCTTCGAATGTGGTTTCTGTTTGCAGGCCTGATGTGATGGATCGTGCTGTCTTAAGGCCCGGTAGATTTGGTAAACTTCTCTATGTCCCTCTGCCCACTGCGGATCAGCGCGGATTGATCTTAAAAGCTCTTGCCAGAAAAAAGCCTATAGATGCCAATGTGGATTTGTGTGCAGTTGCACAGATGAAGGCTTGCGAAAGTTTAAGCGGGGCTGATCTTTCTGCACTGGTTTGTACTTATGCGTTCCTTTTTTTACATTATGTTTGCTGGAATCACATCTTAATTGTGGATGATTTTGCACCAGTCTCTTGTGATCCTTTTTTATAGATGTGTTTAAAGAAGTTTCTTTTCAGCTTCGTGTAACTTTGTAATATTATCAAAACCAATGCCAGATGAATGAAGCTGCAATGGCTGCTTGGGAAGAGAGACTGACAGCAACGAAGAGCTGCCCATCGACAATCAAGATGACTCATTTTGAACTAGCTCTAAGTAAAATCACACCATCTGTCTCAAATCAGGTATGAATCACTCTGCTACATTCAACTTCAAAATTCTTCAGTACAAATGTCAGACCCTTAACAATTCATCAAGCTTATTTAAACTCTCTTTTTCATCTGGGAAGCAGCAAAGACAGCGATACCAGAATCTGTCTGAGAGCTTGAAAGCAGCGTGAGAAGAAACATAGATTATTTCTCAAGGATGTTCGTCGATGCCCAACCGGCAATCCATCGATGGAATTGTTTGACAAAGAAGCCAATTTTGAGTGTGAGAGTCAAAGAGAGTGAGTGGTTTTGATTACTTTTTTACATTCCAATTGTAAGTTTAGTATCAAGAAAGAAAGAAAGAAATGTTTCCTCATTTGGAAAGAAAATTTTTGTAGTTACTCATTCTAGGTCTGGAATCAATGTACCTTTTGGGCATTGGATATTTCCTAGAAAATTTTATTTATTGAACTTGTGGTTGATACTTGATAATGAAGTTCATTATGTTATTCTCCTTTTTCTTTTTTCAATAATCTGAAGTAATCAAATCTCATTGTGGATAAATTGGTTTGAAACCGAATCCACCAATTTGGGCTAGTGTTTATAAAATCTGTAAAATTGTTTGGTTTTATAACTTTTATTTGTTTATAACAAGATTGAACTCTTTGTTGAATCCGCAGATTTTGGTTATTGTTTGTAAAATCTGTTAACACTATGGTATTATCACTTTTATTTGTTTATAACTTGATTGAAGTTGAGTTTTTGGTCTAATTGAAACTCATTTCTTCCATGTGTTATGGGAAATTAGAGAAGATCATATGAATATGTTGGATATGAGATTGTTACATATTTTACACCTTTGACTGCACTATACCTGATTGCGATTAATCATTTGATGGTTCATTTATCTGATCAATCGATAGTCATCTGCCATGGTTAGACCAAAGGAAACCCTGGTCCACACCCCATGCCTTATAAGGATGCAAGCGGGTAAATCAAAACTCACTTTCGCCTGGGTAGGATTTGAAACCAAAACCAAGGACTTGAGTTTCATCCCAAGCCCTGGACCACCAAGACAACCCCCTTGTGGTTGACCTTGAACTAATTGCTAAGGAACAAAATGTTGATATTGTGCATGATATGATTTGAATCTCCTACTACAAATGTGAAAGGGAAGGTGCACACTACTTGAGTTTGGGGTCTCAATGGAAAATGCATATTTTTACATTTTACACCGGTATGATTGAGATCTTGTACGAAAAAATATGCAAGATTCCCCTGACCCATGCAAGAATCCCAATTTTTTTATACGGGATTAATAGCACAACCTTGTGTAATATGTTCAACAACGTTGTGCAATGGAATCTCGTACGGAAAAAATTGACTCTAGCTAGATTGTCGAATTTAGAGAAGTTCCTTTAAAGCACGACAATAAGGATTCAGATCCTATGTTGAGTTGAGCTTGTGCTAAGCTCTAAAGGATCTTGTGACATATGTCTTTCATAAACTTGGACGGTTAAGATTGTTTGTTATTTTTTTTTCCTTTAATTCAATATCATTCCAGTAGAGAATGAGATTATGAGTAATGAATCTAATTCTCGAGTCTTGGGAGTCGGAGAGAATGAGTGGTTTGATTACATTTCACATTCCAAGTGTATATTCTCGACACGCCGATTTGGGTTGGTGATGCTAAAATATGTAAACATTGTTTGATTTCATCACTTTTACATGTTTATAACAAGATTGAAATCGTGTTTGAGGTCCAATTAAAACTCTCTATCAACTGTAGATTCCTGGATTTAAACACTTTTAAAGATCGAACATTACTTGCTTATTAAGGCTAAAATTGACCATAAGAACACTGATGTGAGTGAGTAGCTCTCCCCCTTTCCAGAGGTGTTGAGCATGTTCTTGCCATCCGTAATTGTGTGCAGCGTATTGTCACGGGCCGCAAGCTTGCAAGCCTAGGAGTCCAACAAAGGCCCTTACTCTGCCCAACTCCTAGAAGACTCTAAAGACTTCTCCACAGTTCCAGCATTGGTCAAGCTTCTGGAAGTCTCTAGCAACTCAACCATCTCTACACCATTCTTGTACATAACTAGATATGTGTAGAATAGTCTAGAATATTGTAAAGACATGTAAATGCATGTAGAGCATTCTAGATAGATGTAGAATATTCTAGAGACCTAATCTCCACTATTAGACTAGATTAGTCTAGAACATTCTTTAAGATGGTAGCTCACCTATAAATAGCCAACCCCTCTCATTTGTAATTCATCCTGGAATCCTAGAATTCTTTCATTAATACAACTCTTCCTTTGAGAGTACTTGTGAGCATTCTAGCGATCCAGAGCATCGTGGTCTTCCTTCACAAGCACCACCGATCCTCTGCCTCCTGGCTCCCCATTTCGCCCCTCTCCCTACTCTCCCCACTCTAAATCGCTTCCGCATCTTTACACTTGGCAACGTTCGTCTAAGAGCTTGCCCGGGTGTCTCTCTTATAAGGCATACTTAGCAACATTCCCACGGAATTTGCCTAAGTGTTGCACAGGTGTGCCTAGCTGAAATCTCACCTCGTGACAAGTGGTATTAGAGCAAGTCGGTTCCAAGCAGCAGGGTTCAGAGCTCGTTACTAGGAAATCACAGCTAGCACGAGTCATGCACTCTGATAGCGAAGTTGCCACCATATAGCAATCACAGCTAGCACGAGCCATGCCCTCCGATAGCAAAGTTGCTCAATTGGAAATCCAAGCGCATGTTCGTGGTGACCAACTCTCCCACAACAGGCGAAACAAGTCCAAGGCCCTGTCCATCGACACTTTGGCATCCTATATCAATGCCCACAATGAGACACTCTCAAAAGTACATGCCAACATGAGTGCCATAGTAGATCGTCTCGAAGGATTGGAGACCGACTATGCCCTAGTCACTCAAGCGACCAATGCAATGCTACTAGAGTTCCAGAAGGGCATTCAGGAGGAAATCTGCTAACTCACCTAAGAAGTCCGCAACATTCGAACCTTCATCGAGCACCAGTTGCGGGCCATTTGTGTATAAATGGATGAAGTCAGCACCAAAAGCGCTTCGTTCAAGGCCATACCTCATACACTTGCTAGTGGCCTCCCCTTCGTGAGCGTCACCATCCAAGGCAAGCTAGTTTGTGCGCTGTTGGACACCGAGGCAACACACAACTCTATCTTCGTGGCTGAAGCCAAACGACTTGGCCTTCGCGTCACTAAATCTGAATGTGCCGATGCCAAAGCCGCTACCACTCTGGCTAGGCAATCTAATGGCACATCGAAGGGCGTTACTGTCCACCTCGGCTGATGGAGCTGGAAGCTCAACTTCTCGGTAGTCCCCGTCGATGACTAAACGATGGTTCTAGGTATGACATTCTTCACCCAGAACAACACTTTCCTTCTTCTTGCTGCCAACTCATCTAGCACATCCAATGAAGGCAAGACACTCTCCATCCAAGCGGAATCCCTGCCCGAGCCATGCAGGATACCATCTGTAACACGACTCGAGAAGACGCCTAACTCTCCCTCCTCTCCATAAGACGTAACGCCTAGGGACGTTCGAAAGAGCAGGAAGCGTGCAAGCCATGAGAGGCGATCGAAGGCACCAAGAGAAGGCACCCAGATGCCGGATCACCTTTAAAGCCAAGCAAGCCCACTTGCACCGAGCCAAGGATACTGCCCGCCATAAAGCTCGAGGAGTCACCTAGTTCTCCCACTTCTCCATAAAACCAGCCGACCGTAGGTGTTCGAAGGAGCAAGAAGCGCACAAGCCATGGGGAGCTATCGAAGGCATTGGTAGAAGGCATACAGGATGTTGAATCGCCTTCTGAACCTAGCCAGCCCACTTGCGTTGAGCTAAGGATGCGAAACTTAGATATGGTCCCTCAAGGAGGGCTTCCCTAGCCGAAGACCATCCGCACAAAGGACCCAACTCACGGCCAACTCCAACATACTCAGCGCCCATGCAATGAGGACGTTGCAAACTTAGGTTGGGGAGGATGTCACAGGCCGCAAGCTTTCAAGACTAGGAGTCCAACAAAGGCCCTTACTCTGTCCAGCTCCTAGAAGACTCTAGAAACTTCTCCACAGTTCCAGCATTGGTCAAGCTTCTGGAAGTCTCTAGCAACTCAACCATCTCTACACCATTATTGTACATAACTAGATATGTGTAGAATAGTTTAGAATCTTATAAAGACATGTAAATACATGTAGAGCATTCTAGATAGGTGTAGAATATTCTAGAGACCTAATCTCCACTATTAGACTAGATTAGTCTAGAACATTCTTTAAGGAGGTGGCTCACCTATAAATATCCAACCCCTCTCATTTGTAATTCATCCTAGAATCCTAGAATCCTAGAATTCTTTCATTAATACAACTCTTCCTTTGAGAGTACTTGTGAGCATTCTAGGGATCCAGAGCATCGTGGTCTTCAGTCGCAAGCACCACTGATCCTCTGCCTCCTGGCTCCCCATTTCGTCTCTCTCCCTACTCTCCCCACTCTAAATCACTTCCGCATCTTTACACTTGGCAACGTTCGTCTAAGAGCTTGCCCGAGTGTCTCTCTTACAAGGCATACTTAGCAACATTCCCACGGAATTTGCCTAAGTTTCGCACGGGTGTGCCTAGCTGAAATCTCACCCCGCGACAGTATGCTAACATTTCCAACCATACTTCGCTTATCATCTCCCATCGTTTTTCCCAACCACTCTCATTGTCTTTCAACTGCGAGGCAATGCCTCTTGCCATCCTTAACACTGACCGAGGACAGTTTTCTGGTGTTGTTTCTTTGTTTGCTCTACAACTTCTTTGTTCGGATTTTGGAAGATGATATAGTATAAGCTCTCTTGGTTTCCACGTATGTTTGTTCATACTATCTCACCCATCCCTTGGGCAATATGGATGAACAGAAAAGCAAAAGATACAACATGTAATCCGATAACCATTTCCTAATTTTGTAATTCTGATCGAGTTTATTGGCATCGCCGTTGATATGATTGAGATCATCTTTGTAGCATTCATTAGTAACAATATAACACATAATAATTCTTGCATCATATTCTTCACTAACTAAAAGATCACCAAGCTATAATCTTTCAGGGCATACTCGCCTCTATTGGCCAACTTTTCATCGTGTGACTCTTGAAAATAACACCGGTTTTTCTTCAATTCATTGGCTATCTCTTTTAGATACTTGAAGATGGTTTCTCGCAAACTAATATTCACATTTTCACATGTCAGGTACTTGTATTTCTCTAACAATTCGCTTATGCAAGATAACTTGTCGAGTCCAAGACATGTGCGGCGTTGCTTTTCTTTGAGGACATAATTCATTAGATTGTATTGACCAATGGATTATGACCACCTCTTCTTAGTACTCAAACGCGAATGCAAACAACTTGTAAACCTCCAAAAATTGTCAACCAAAGTTTTCGACATCTTATTGTTGTTGTCCGATGCAACTTTAAATTTAACCAACCAAATCCTTGTCCAGTCCGAGGAAAAAAGTATAATGAATGCATAAATCTCTAATACAACAGCACCGGCAAGTAGCAAATATGTTACCGTGATATCAATTAGCGGGTAGGAATGCATATCGATGATGATGGAGAAGAGGACTAAAGCAGAAACAGAGGAAATGAAGCTGATGCATCAGAAACAAATTCCAATCTCTTGATAATTTGTAATACCAGGACTAATTGATATTTTGGTTTGCAAAGAGATATTCTAATCTCTTGTATGAGTAATAGGCGTGCACAAGATTATGATCCTCTAAATTAATGCCTTCTTTCATTACAAGCTTAGGGTTATAACCTCTCTCGTAACCAAATAAATCGATACAACAATCAGGACACGAGCCTAGAGAATCCTTAAAATGTTGGGTGCTTGAAGACCAAAGTACCCAAGTCCTCTCCTCATACTTAACAATTCCAGCAATAAACACTGGAATGGCTAGGAACGTGAGGGCATAGCTGCTCCAAAACCTTAAGAAGACAAAAAAGTCTGTTTATATACATAATAATTTTGTTCCTCTAATACAAAAAATAAAAATTATTTTTTCACAACCAAATTTGTGTCATGATTTTGATTCATTTTTTATACTTAACAATCAATTTGTATTTCCTAAAATGTGATTGAAAATATATTTAAAAGAAAATCTAGGGTTTATTAAACACTAATGTTATATAACCCAAAAATATACCTCGAATTTTAACCAAATAATGTAGCAAGTGATTTTTTCATATATCTATTTTTTAACTATTAATTAGATATTCATAAGTTTTTTTTTCTTTAACTATTAATTAGAGATCGGTTGAGATAGTATAAAGATATTAATTTTTTTTTAAGTTTAATTAGTTTAATACGTAATATTTAATCTAATGATTTATGAAAGAGATTTTTTTTATAATGATTTAATTAGTTTGGTGTGTTTTTAGATTTTTTTTGTTTTGTTTAGTAATTTTGATTTAGGTTAAAATTGTTATTAACAAAAAAAAATTAAATTGTAGTATAAATAGATAATTTATGAATTGTAAGGAGAAACTCTCTTTTTAAAAACATACTAATTTAAAATATTCAGACAGTTTTTAAGGTTTACAAATATCGAAGATATTCACATAAGTACCCATTGACCAGACGGACCGGTGCAAATATCGTAACTTTTGAACAAATTAATAAAAACCCAAAGCTCCGCTTAACTTGTTTGGCCTTTGTCATCCCATTACTTGACATGACATTATTTTGCTAAATAAACCCAAATCGGTTTACAACCGATTTAACCGAAATTTGGACTTGTATTGAATTTGAAACAAATGAGAGGAGCCGGAGCTGGAGCTCTCGTCTGGCCCATTCAATCTCGTCTCCCGTCGCTCCTCGACAATTCAATCGCCGCCATCCACATCCGCCACCGCCACCTCTACTCTCATCCGACGGTGGTAGTCGGTGCTCAGCAACGCACATGTCAGTCCTTAGAAGAACACTACCAGCGAAAAGTCACAAAGTACTGGAACGACTTCTACAAGCGCCACAACAACAAGGTCTCTCTCTATCTCTCCGTACACTGTAACCCAACCACAGCTTTTTATCTCATTTTCTCTAATTTAATTTGTTTTTTGTTCCGAATTTAGTCAAAACAACGACAGTTCGATTTCTCTAATTGAAAGTCTTTCGATTGAAATTTTGATGAATGATTCTGGAATGTGCTTATCTAGATTTTTTTTTTTTTTTTTTGGTTGAATGTTGTAGTTCTTCAAGGACAGACATTACTTGGAGAAAGACTGGGGAAACTTCTTGATGTTTTGGGGCACTGAACTCTTGAATAAGTATGTTGGAGAAAGTGAGTTGGCAGTTCGAACCTTATTCAGTCGTGCAAGAACATGTTCACCATGTATACTTTTCTTTGATGAGGTATGTGGTAGTCTGTCTTTGCTCTGTGACCTCTGTCTTGTAATATATTGATTTCTTTTCACTATCTTAGTTGGATGCTCTAACGAAAAAGCGTGGGAAAGAAGGGGGCTGGGTTGTTGAGCGGCTTTTGCACCAGGTTATCCACGATCTGCAATGACTATCTTTAAAAAGACACCTGCTCTCTCTGTTATTCTTTTCAATACTAACAATTTATTATCCATTACAGTTGTAATATTGTTCTTGCAATTGCAGTTAGTTATAGAGCTAGATGGAGCAGGTCAGCGGCGTGGCGTTTTTGTCATTGGTGCCACCAATAGGTACACTTTGTTATTCATATTTTCTCATTTTGTTTTTATGAGGATTGGCACTGTATCATTTTTCTTCGAATGGGGTTTCTGTTTGCAGGCCTGATGTGATGGATCATGCTGTCTTAAGGCCTGGTAGATTTGGAAAACTTCTCTATGTCCCTCTGCCCACTGTGGATGAGCGCGGATTGATTTTGAAGGCTCTCGCCAGAAAAAAAGCCTCTAGATGCCAATGTGGATTTATGTGCAATTGCACAGATGAAGGGTTGTGAAAGTTTAAGCGGGGCTGATCTTTCTGCACTGGTTTGTACTAATGCGCTCCTATTTTACATTACCTTCGTGTAGAGCACATCGTATATGAGTCCTAGCTCGATTGCTACCAGTTTGAATGCATCCTCTGCTGACTTTTCAGTAATGATTTTATAGCTGTAATACCTGTACTCATCGATAATTTGGTTTGCGAAGAGATATAATAATCTCTTGTATGAATAATAGGCTTGAACCAGATTATGATCTTTCTGCACTGGTTTGTACTAATGCGCTTCTATTTTACATTACCTTTGCTGGAATCACATCTAATTGTGGATGATTTTGAATATGTCTCTTGTGAACCTTTTTATAGATGTGTTTAAAGAAATTTCTTTTCAGCTTCGTTTAACTTTGTAATATTATCAAAACCAATGCCAGATGAATGAAGCTGCAACGGCTGCTTTGGAAGAGAGACGGGCTGCAACGAAGATCTGCCCAGATCCGACTCCATTGACAATCAAGATAATTCATTTTGAACGAGTTCTAAGTAATATCACATCATCTGTCTCGAATCAGGTATGAATCACTCTGCTACATTCAACTTCAATGTTCTTCAGTACAATGTCATTTAAACTCTCTTTTTCATCTGGGAAGCAGCAAAGACAGCGATACCAAAATCTGTCCGAGAGCTTGAAAACAGCATGAGAAGAAACATAAATTCTTTCTTAAGGATTTTCGTCGATGCCCAACTGGCAAACCATCGATCGAATTGTCCAGCCAAAAAGCCAATTTTGAGTCTGAGAGTCAAAGAGAGTGAGTTGTTTTGATTACATATTCACATTCCAATTGTATGTATAGTATCAAGAAAGGAAGAAATGTTTCCTCATGGAGGAAAGAAAATTTTGTAGTTACTCTTTCTAGGTCTGCGATTCAGGTACCTTTTGGGCATTGGATATTTCTTGGAAAATTTTAGTTATTGAACTTGATGTGGTTGATACTTGATAATGAAGTATGAAAGTTTATTCCGTTTGATTTTCATTTCCGAATAGTAAACGTGTCCAATAATCTGAAGTAATAAAATCTCATTGAAATTGTAGATAATTGAAGAAATTGCTAACATATCTCTCTCTCTCTCTCTCTCTCTCTCTCTCTCTCTTCAAAGGTTAGATTGGTTTGTGGAGCTGCAACTAAACTTTATGTTCATGCTTGTGATATCGCGGCCCATCACGCTATTGAACTTGTGTTAAGGTTTGCTAGCTCTCTTGTCTACTATGCTCGCTAAAGATTCTTTTAATTTGCTCAGTTAACGATTCTTGCCATGAGTGTCTTCTTTGATTTCCTCTGCATTTGTTAGTGCTTTTGTTAACATAATTTGACTGCACAAGTTATTTATCTAAACAATTACATCTAGGAAAGCTATGATATGATCAAATGGTAACAACATTCTTTTATTCATTGGAAGTGCTATGATCAGATGGTTGCTTAATAAATATAGAATATGGTGCATAACCCACAAAGACAATAAAAGCAATGTGATCGCAGAAATGATACAAAAACAATAATGAAAACTAGCACTTCTACATCACTTGTTTGTTAAGGCGAAAATTCACCATAAGAACACTCACATGAGTGAGCAGCTCTCCCCCATTCCTAAGGTGTTGAGCGTGTTCTTTCCAATCACAGTTTTGTGCTGCGTATGCTAACATTTCCAACCACACTTCACTGATCATGTCCCATTTCTCACCATTCTCAAGGTCTTTAAAATGTGAGCTGAGACCCTGTGCTTGCTCAAACAGCGAGAAATGGCAGTTGTTTGATGTTATTCCTTCCTTTGCTCTACGTCCATGTTTGGATGGTCGTACTTTATGAGTTCTATGAGTTCTCTCAGCATCGACGTAAGTATGGTCATACCTTATCTCACCGACCCCTTTGGGTAGCATGGATGGACGGAAAAGCATAAGATACAACATATAATCTGATAACCATTTGCTAATTTTACAATTCTGATCGAGTTTATTAGCATCGCCATGGACATGATTGAGATCGTATTTGTAGTATTTATCAGTAACGATGTGCCCTATAATAATTCTCTGATCGAATTCATTACCAACTAAAAGATGATTGAACCTATAATGTTTTAGGGCATACTCACCTTTATTGGACAATCGTTTATCACGTATCTTGCGAAAAGAATTTACTTCTTCTTGGTGCAATTCGTCGGCTATATTTTTTAGATACAGGAAGATCCTCTCTTGCAAACTGATATCCACTTTTTTCCATGTCAAGTACTGGTAATTCTTTAACAACTTGCTTGTGTAAGAAAACTTCTCGAGTCCAAGGTACGCACGTTGCCTTTCTTTGAGGACAGAATTCATTAGATTGTACTGTCCCATGGATTCTGACCACCTTTTCTTCGAGGTTGAACATGAATGTAAAAAACTTGAAAACGTCCAGAAATTGTGAACCAGAGGTTTTGAGATCTGCTGGTGTTCTGCAGCTTTGAATTTGACTAACCAGAGCTTTGTCCAGTCCGAGGAAAAAAGTACCATGAATGCATAAATTTCCAAAAGAACAGCACCAACAAGCAACAAATAAGTTACCATGATGTCGATCTGCGGGTAGGAATGCATATCGATTATGATGGAGAAGAGAACTAAAGCAGAAACAGAAGAAACGAAGCTGATGCAGCGGAGAGAAATTCCAACTCGAGAATAAACAATAGCAGCCTTCGTGTAGAGGACATCGTACATGAGTCCTAGCTCGATTGCTACCAGTTTGAATGCATCCTCTGCTGACTTTCCAGTAATGATTTCATAGCTGTAATACCTGTACTCATTGATAATTTGGTTCGCGAAGAGATATAATAATCTCTTGTATGAATAATAGGCTTGAACCAGATTATGATCTTCTCCATCAATGCCTTCTTTCATTACGAGCTTAGGATTACAACCTTGTTCGTAATCAAATAAATCAATACAAGGATCGGGATCGGGAGATGAGCCTAAAGAATCCTTAAAACGTTCGCTGCTGGAAGACCAAAGTACCCAAGTCCTCTCTCCATACTTGACAATTCCAGTAATGAACACCGGAATAGACAGTAACGTGAGGACGTTGCTGCTCCAAAACCTCAAAAACACATAAAATGCCACTCCCACCTCGACGATCAGCCCAAGAAGATGTCTCAACCATAACTCGTTATCTTCTAATGAGTAAGCTGTGATAGTGTCCGGACCACCTAGGTGCAACAGGAGAAATGGTGCCAAAAAGGCCTGCAGCGAATCAGTGGCCTTGGACGAGACTTGTCCGCAATCTGTCTCGTTACTTGCCATGACACTCAATGCAACTGTCGCCACCCAATCTGCTGAGATATACGCACACCAGACGATTACATTTATAAGGATCCCAATCCAGCTATGTGAGTTGTTAATCTTTCTCCGGGAACCAAATACGATGAGGATGATCTGCAAAGAAAGGCTGAGTAATAACAAACTTCGAATCTCCCACAAGTTCCATAGTTTCTTGAGTGTTTCTGGGAAAATCTCCATGTTCAAAAGTATAGAGCTTCTCTCTACCGAATTGATTTAATTATTGTTAACACAAACTTTATAAAAAGGAATCTTATAAGAATAAAAAATTAAAAACACAGCCTGGTACGAAATATCATGACAGTTTCTTTGAATGCCTTACAAAAGTAAAATAAAATGGAAAATGTCGATCAAGTATAAGAAAAGCAGTCTTCCACGAAATATCGTGACAAATGCCACCCCAACTTCGACCATTTGTCTAAGAAAATGCCTCAACATAACTCATTATCTTCTAAAGAGTAAACTGTGGTATTGCGGAGAAACAGTTCCCAAAAGGCCGGTTGTGGGATGCGAAGCCAACTTCTTTTAATTTAGAGCATCTCCAATGTAAAAATAACTTGCATATGAATAATTGTTGATGCAAAAATGGTTTACATATGAATAATTGTTGACATGACAACAATGTCAAGAGATTTGCTTTCTATGTGGCATAAATATGGACTCGATAGACAATCAACTTAAAATTTGATCCTCAATGCTTCCGTTTAAAAAACATTTTGTTTTAATGACGTGTCCAATTTTATCTGCTATTTTTTTTTATTTCCTTACCAAAAATAGATGAAAAATTAATGTCAATTTTAAATGTTTGCTGAATCAACCTAAAAAAGGTTGTACAAAAGGCTGTCTGAAAGTGGACGGTCATGTTGACAATGTCTATTAAATTTTTTTGCCACGTCAGCTTGAGGTTGGATATGCACGGTTGCATTGGAGACACAATTATTTACAGAATGTCTATTTATCCTACGTGGTATCTTTTTTTCACAAGCCACGCTTGCATTGAAGATACTCTTAAGGGATTGAGATTAAAGCAGTCTTCTTTAAATCAATAACGAAAGCAGAAATTTGACATGAATTAATAATAATGCAGTTATGATGAAAGATTTGAGATGTCCATTTTGGTGGTTCTATGATTAAAGGAAGTTTGCAGCAATATCTTCGACAGTTGTTGTATATATTTAGACACTTTCGAAGATTAAATCACATCTTAAATGTACCATAAAATACGATTTTAATTAGCAGCTCAAAATAAACCAAAACAATTATTAAAAGTAGCAATTCTAATTCAAATCTTACAGGTTTATTTAGGCAAAAATTTACCACAATTTAAAGATCACCAAAAACCTATAAACTTTCAGAGCATACTCGTATTGGGCTCTTAAGCTTAACTTTATTAGGCCTCGTTTGGTCCATTAATGGACTTATACATATTATTGCTAAATGTACCCAAATGGGTTATAAACCGATTTAACCGTCGGGTCTGTATTGAATCTTAAACAGATGATTTCAGAGTAGTAGCTGAAATCAGAGAAGTTCGAATGCATTGTAAAAAAAGATATATATATATATATATATATATATTAAAGTAATTTGATAAAACAGTTGTATTTACAGTCCATAAGTGATATATAGAAGATATGAATAAAAATGTCTGGAAATATATATATCTGAGCTCAATAATCTCCTCTTTCTAGGTTTACCAGATGTGTTAATGAATGTTTATAGAGCTAGTTCATATTGAGCTGAAAATTTATTTGATTTCTGTTTCTGTTCTTTAATTTTGATCACTTTACGATTCATGTAACACCCCAAATTTGATTTTATTGATTTAGTATGCTAATGACAACAAATTTTAATTGCCAATAATCTTCCGCCCAAAATAAAATATCAAAATCTCACAATAAAAAAATCATCATGAAAATCCATAATAACAAAAAGAAACATAATCCAATCATCACAATTTGATGCTCTAACAAACAATAAACTTGAGTATTCTGCTCTAAAGACTATTAAAACGGGAATATAGTCTCTAACAATCACATCTTTAATTGGAGAGACACCAAAGCCCTAATAATTCATCTTCTCGATAATACTGAAATTTATTCTGCAAAACATTAACAACAATGGGTGAACTATCAACTTGATACGTAAGTTCACGTGGCAACACAAGACAATTTAATAAATCTAGAAATTAACTATTTTATGAAGATGTTACTTTGCATAAATCATGACCTACAAACAAACAATTGGTAACATACAATTGGTAACATGTAATTTACTCAATAAAATACTTATCACATAGAGATTTGTTAAACGTATAAAACAGTATGATAAGTATCAAATAACATTTAAATCAACTCATGGAGTAGTCTGACGACTTGGTCCAAATGAATCAGAATAGTATCACCAGTAATTTAGTGATATAAGCCCAAATAATTTAAAATAGTGTCACCCGTAGCCCGGTGGCCCGGCGACACGACCCGAATTAATCCGTATAGTGTCACCAGTAGCCCGATGACCCGGCCTTAATAATTCCGAATAGTGTCACCCATAGTCCGGTGACCTGACCCAAATAATTTCGTATAGTTTCACCCGTAGCCCGATGACCCTGCCCAAATAATTCCGAACACTGTCACCCGTAGCCCGGTGACCAGGCCCAAATAATTTCTTATAATGTCACATGTAGCCTGGTGACCCGGCCCAAATACTTTAAGGTAGTATCATCAATATGAACCACTTGTACTGTTATATAATCAAGAAAACACTTCGAATACAATTCTAAAAATAATGAAATTGTATAGCATGAAACTAGACATGAATAATACAATACATACAAATTTTTAGAATTTACCAAGATCATTTGCTCCTTCAAGTAAGTCTCAAAATTTAAATACCGTTGATTTCAACATTGTATTTTCTTTTCCAGATTTGAAAATCCTTTTAAAAAAATTGAATCATTGAAGTTTTTTAGTAAAATAACACGGTCTGACATCTTTTAGATTGATAAAAATAATAATAGTAATATAAAAATAATAATTTTTTTTTAAAAAAGTAGGTAGATATTTAGATTGATCTCCACCATCTATCTCAAATATTCATGGTGGTGATCAAATTACAAATTACAAATAATAATAATAATAATGATAAAAATATAATAATAATAATTACAATAATAATCATAATATAAATGATAATAATAATAATATAAAAAATAATAATAAATTAAAACATTTGTTTTTTCAATTTTCTTGTAATTATTTATTATTATTATTATTATTATTATTATTATTATTTTTATAATTTGATCACCACCATGAATATTTGAGATAGATGGTGGAGATCAATCTAAATATCTACCTTTTTTTTTATCAAAAATTATTATTATTATTTTTTATATTACTATTATTATTTTTTATATTATGATTATTATTATTTTATTATGTTGTTATTATTATTATTATTATTATTATTATTATTAATATTTGGCTGTGTTATTTTTTAATTTTAATTTCTTTTTTCTGTATATTTAGTTATGGCGTATGCTAACATGGCAAACTGGAGGACAGTTGAGGCCTTATTATTATCGTATCAGGGTAGTGATTTGATGGCGTCTGTAATGTATGTGCGACTCTGTGAAGCAGTCGGCTGTCAAAGGATAGACCTGGTGCGAAATCTTGTGGAGGCGTACAAAAGCAGAAGGATGGGGAGAGCTGCGGTCAGCCAGAGATTTAAGGAGTACATGTACACATTCTATGGAAATGTTGCTGACGTTGCAGGTTGCATGCTTTACATTGACAACACGCTGGAAAACGGCCTCCGGGAAACTGGAGCAGTGGATACATTTTGTTTTACTTTCCGAGAAATGACTAATTCCGAAGATGTGATAATGAAGATTGTTAAAGCCATAAAGCATGGTAACACTAACTATCAAGAAGCATCTACAGAAATAAGAAACTATCTTAACCTGCTGGATAGTAACCCACTTATGGTATGACCGATGATGGAGGGTAACCCGCCTGCCTTGTGTATATGCTTAGCATTTTTTGGTTAGAGAGGCAGTTTAGTTTGATGAGATACAGATGAGCAAAACTTGAACAGTTTTTGTAGTTTTAAGCATACCAATCCCTTTTAAACTTGTTTTGCTTTGTTGCTAGTATAATAATGGCTAGATCCAGTTTTTGGTTTATTTTATCTTCATGCTTTGTGCTTTTTTACTTTTTGTATTCCTACTATTTCAAAATTCTCTATGAAAAATGATAAGAAACTAAAGAACTGTGTTGGTCCAGTGAAGATGCCATACACATTGCTGCATCCTACAAGTGAAGGTGGACTCCCTGGCAAAGGAATTCCAAACAGTCTCAATCTAGAGACAATTCTCTCTTTTGCTTGCATATTTCTTGTTCCTTTCTTTTCTGTATTTTGTCATTACATTTTTGTACTTATCTTGCATTATTTAAACTATATGGCATACATCCTAGTCATAACATCCTGAGTTTCACCTATTGACATCACAATGTGGTGTGTATCGTAGAAGATCTTCTTTATGATTCAGATTGTTGCCACTCTTTTGAGGCAATCACAGTGACAAGTAGTCATTTGCTGTTTATGGCTTTTACAAACTGTTCTTAGAAAATTTTCATCATGCTAGCATATATTTTCTGTGGGTAGGTGTTGAGTGTAGTCTCTAGATGATTGGTATGTTGAGTTGTTTGGTATAGATATATGAGTGAACTACTCTGAGATGTAGTCCTCAAAATTGGTTCTCGGTTGTGGATATTGTTTCCACTTAACTACTGATCATAAAATTGTTTATCTATTACTTAAATACACTTTTTTATTTGAGTCAAAAATGGTAACTCTTGTTTTTCAGTGAGGTGCTGTTCTTGGTAGCCATATTGGACTGCTGCTAAATGCTAATCAATTTGTTTTGTTCTGTACGTTGATAAACATAATCTAGTTTTTCTTTTAGAGTTTTAGTGAAACAATTAAATATGGTATTGTGATTTTCATTTGAATTTTGATCAATATTACTCTAGTATACTCATAATAATTAGCTTATATTATCTAAATTCAATCCTTATTTTTTTGCTAAAAATCTCTTTCCTGTCCAGCAAGTAGTATAAATAATTGAATGACCCTTGGTCCTTCGTGACCAAGTATATCATGTGTTATTGTTAGAATGCTGCTAAATTTGATGAGTCAATTCCTTTTGAGATCCAGCAAAGCTTTGAGATCCAGCAAAGCGGATCCTTGAGAGTTTTGAGAAATTATGCTATAGTCCTTTACATGTATGTGCTGTTGCGTCACAAAGTCTAGAAAAGGAAAAATGATTTCTAACTGTGCACACTTGAAAAGTTTACTGTAGTTGCGAGGTGAAGCATTGAGTTTTTTAGTTGCAGAAAAAGTTGGTGACATACCCTTGATTTGATTTTGTCCTTGCTTAGTTACTTGTCATAGTTCCTTTGTTCTCAACTGATAACTTATCCACGGCATCTAAGGATGTTTGTATTTTTTTAATTTCACCACCGACCTTCATGTTATAGCTTATGTAGAACATCATGAATTGGCTATTGAAGCATTGGTGTATATTTCTGTAATTGGTGTATATTTCTGTAATTCAGATGGTTTTCTTTTGGAAGGTTGACTGAACTTGTATGGGATGGGTCATTTGCATCTATTGAAGTTTAATTACAATATATATTCAGCATGGGAAGGATTGGATAAGTTGCCTTGGAATTCTGATGGTTTTCAGGTCACCTTTGCCCTTTTTTCTGTACCAGATGCTTTTGGGGTAGCTATAAACACATATTTAATTCTCACCATCTTTACATAACTTTGTTGATGTTATAAAAAACTTTCATTAGGCAGACTCAGTTGGAAGTGAGTCTTTAAGTTCTCCATTCTGGGTATCTTCAGCAATTCTGGGTGATTGGATGTGGCAACGCTCCAGCCAACTTGATGGGTTATCAGATCAAAACATTAAACATCAAAATTCCATGGTTTGTATGAAATGCCAGTTTACTTACTGAATGTGTTCATTGCTTGTGGTTTTGCAGACATTGATAATCAGGAATTTAAAATGTACAAGTCCCTCTCGCGAGCCTTTTGCATGTTAGAAGAATTGCATCCAGAAACTGGTCAATTCAGAATTAAATTCTGATCCCAATAGAATATAGCTTTCATTGAAAAATCTTTCATAGAATATAATCTGCATTAATACCTTTTCTGTACAGGCTTTACTGAATCGTGTTGGTTACACCCCTGAGATTAGCCATGGGGTGTTGGTTACAAAGCCCATCCTGGATACATTACGAAGCTACCAAGACTTGCCTCTGGTAATTTTGTATTTTAGTTAACTCAACATAATTACCATACTTGTAGTTTCTTATTTCTCGGTGAAATATGATTCAGATTCTTCCTGTTTGTCCAGGATAAAGCTTTGACTGCTTTAGCAATTCATGGACTATACTACTTTTGGTAGTCAGAAAATTCATAGTGCTCTAAAGCGGGAGATTATAAATGGACTATACTACTTTTGATAGTCAGAAAATTCATGGGATATATTATATAATCTCATATAGGTGACTTGACTAAGTGACTATGATTTTGCACATGCCATCTTCAATGGCTAATACCCCGAAAGTTCTTAGTTGGTGTTATGACAAACTTGAGAATTATAGTGACAAAAGCGGCTATTGGGTTGCATCTCAGCTTAAAGGCTACCCTAGCTGCTATGATACTGTTGTGCTATCTTCCTGGTGGAGTTCTATCTGGAAGTTGAAGATTCACTCGAAAGTTGAGCGCTTACTTTGTAGAGCTTGTCACGACTGGATCCCTTACTTAGCTTATCATAATTAATAAGGTTCCAACAAAGTGAGGTTTGTCCCCTGTTTTAACTTCATGGAGACTACCTTTCTTTATGGGGCATTTCTTCTCTTGCTGATATATGAGGGAATTGTGGTTTTGTGAAGGGCTTGAAAACTCTGCTCAGATGAGATTCTTGGATTTTATCTTGGCTTGCTTTCATCAGATTACAGGAGGTAAATTCGAAGAGCTTATGGTGATTTGTTGGCGGATTTGATTTTGTCGTAACATGAATGATGCATTCCTGGAAAATCTTGATTATATGAAACACAGCTGGCTGAAGCACTGGGCAAGCAAGACTGTGGCTTAGGGCCTCCAAAATTTCTCCTAAATATAAGGGTTTCAGTTTTTTCTTTCTTCAGATAATAGATGTATTGTCTGTTTTCCTTTTTAGTAACATTTATTGTGTTAACCTGAAGGGGACATGTTAACATTATCCTTTATAATTTAATTATTTTCTAATTCCAAAACAACTCTATTTAAAGTTTAATTATTACTCGGTTTCAAACAATTTGATTTTTTAATTCTAAAATACTTCCTTAAAACACATGGTTCTAAACTTTTTTTAAGACATTTATGAACATTAGGATAAAATCTTTATCTTATCTCTATCTTATTCATTTATTTATTTTCTACTAGCTTTGTACTCACTATTTGTAACCATGTTTTCACCAATTGTATCCATTTTTATTATTTAATGATTTTGTTTAATTTATATTTGTCTTAGTTTAATTATTATTCATGTCAACATTTATAATAAACTAAAATTAAGTATATGATACAAAAAATTTACTGATTTTTTTTTTAAATCAATAATTTGAAAACACTAAAATTAAAAGCAAAATACTTTGTATTTAAAATTTAGATAATTGAATGACGATTAATATATACTTTTATTTTTATGTTTTTATTTTAGTTTATGAATTGTAATGTTTAAGTTAATTTAATAATAAATGTAATATTTTAATTAATTAAATTTAATTTCTTAATGTACTAATTTCATAATTTCTTAAGTTATTGCAATATTATGTTAATTATTGGGGTGAAATGTTAATTGTTAAGAAATGATAAAAAAAGAAAGGAAAGAAAGGGGATATTTAAGGGAATATTCTTTTTATCGTAATATTTGTTGCAATAGGCTGGAGTTGGAAAAAATAAATAGTGTGAAAGTTGCACCATTTTAGTATAAAAGTTGTATCAAATTGAGGTATTTTTTTGGGTTGGAGATGGTTTGTTTCAACAAATTTCTTCAAAATCAAATTTTAATATTTTGAGTTATTTGAAGACTTGTTTAGAAGGATCATTCTTTCCACTTTGACACTTTTTGGGTCCTATAATTAACATTTTTGTATCACATAAAGAAAGAAAAATAAATATTAAGTAATTTTTTTAATGTAAAAAATGATTTTATGATAAATATAAAAGGTCTCATTCAAAGTTTTCGTCTAGGGTCTCCAATATTGTTAAACCGGCACTGATGTACAGTAGCTAAATCCTGATTAATAAGTCGACCTATTTATTGTCACATAAAAGGATAAAAAGATATACACATCAGTACATCACATAATCCATAAAATAAAATGCTTATTATTACAATAATAAATGAGTTTCAGGAAACCAAGTCTAGAATGACAGTTCTGGAATAATAACAACAAAAATTAACATTAATATAATCCAAATCCCAAATTAAGGCCTAAACCTGTTAAAATACCAACACAAAGGTGCAGTTAACCAAACAGGAGGCCTCTTCCATTTTCTGGCTACATATGAAAATCTCTCTGACCCATCACTATTTAGCTTGAAAATACCCCAATCATCATTTTCTAGGGAACAAGAAAGTTCATTTTCCCAATTCATCCCGCTTAGAAGGCCAGAGCCATTGGTAAAATAGATGCAATTGCCCATGCCACCTCCCAATTCCTTGGCAGAATAACATCTTGAACAGTTCCTACCTACAAATATAACACAATCCCCTAAGTTATCCAACTTGACCCACTCCTTTTTATACAAGTCCAACCGAAATACCCTAAAGTCGTAAGTCTCTTCAAAACAATTCCTTAAAAAACGTATGACAAGCAGAATCTCATCACCAAACTCCACCAGATAGCGAAAGATTTGAACATCAAGGCATTGAATATTTTCTCTTGGTATATCAGAAGACATTTCGATTTCATAAAATCGAGTGTCTATTTGTTCCTTATAACCCTGTCTTTGAATTGTCGAGTAAGCATATACAACATCCAGAACCCGAATATTATATTCCTTGGTTAGAAGATAGAAACAACCTTTAAAGCAAATCAAATCGATAAGGACATCATCGGTCCCTTCCTCCAGACAACATCGACACCAATCTTTAGCTTCCGGAATCCATACATCGTATCCGGTTCCTTTGTAACTAAATAACATGTAAACACAATTTTGTTTACCAGGATATCCCGAGAACACCACCTTAGTTCTGTAAGAACATGTGGTAGGTAGATCAACCTTGGATCCTGTGAACGGGTTCAGGAGTGACATCCTTATAATGGCAAACTTGATAAAAGGTTTTACTATAATCAACCAATCTTTAATGCATCCCCAAAAGAGTCCTCCAGAAGAAGTAGGCATCTCCAACCGAAAAAGTTTATTTTTCTCCAGTAAACTGACGCAACATGCTGTTTCGGATTCGGTTTCCTTAGACATCACAAGACATGGAAATCCACATGATCGATTACAATGGAGTTGGAGTGTTTCTTCCTGATAACGTCTCCAAGACTTGCAGACGTTACTGAAACATAAATAGTCGTATAGGCATAGACTATCTGAGATTTTTTCAACCACTCCTCCCGGGAGACTTGACCAATCTCGAACCTGATCCTTGTACTGCTTGCATCTTTTGGTAGAGAGTCTTGACCAATCTTGATACTGATCAACCTGAGCCTTGTGCTGCTCCATAACAAGCTCAATGCGTAGTTCCTGCACATGCCCAGTATAATAATTATAGGTTGTACAGACTTTGCATCCCGTTGTGATTGGGTCTCCACTCAAGTTTCAAGCTTTAGATCTTAAAAAGATGGAAACGTGAATTCTGAAAAGGTTTTATCGGTATGAGATAAATTTTCCCCAATCCAAATCAAATAATCTAACGGAACCCAAAACAAAGAAAGAGGACCCAGATATTTCATCACAGCCAAACACACAATCTATCAACCGTAAAAATACATTGGTTCCCGTGGTCTTATGTTTTCAAAAACACATCAATTTGGTTCCTTTTTGACTCATACATCATTTTGAGCTAACGGAAACACGATTATTTTCGTTTTTAAACAAAGAACTAGCCATGTGTCAAAACAAAAAAAAAATGAAATCTTAGAAAAGTAATACAAAAAGAAAACTGTTTTAAATCTCCACCATCCAAATCTTAGATGGACGGTGGAGATCTATTTATTTTTTAAGAAAATTATTTTTTAAATATTTGGTTGATGGATCTCCACCGTCCATTTTTGAGATGGATGGTGTAGATTTTTTTTAAAAAATAAAAATAAAAAGAGAAAAAGGTGGAGATCTAATCTCCATATTGGATCTCCACAAAGATCCATGGAGATCTCCATGATCCAAAGCTTAGATCTCCGTATATATATTTTTAATTATGACTATTACCGTATGGCCACGGGATGAGTCACGTATTCAAAATTATTATTCACCTTCAGCCTATGGTGTAAACAACAATCGAAATCCATTAAGCGCGAGAAATAAGAACCAAATTATATGCTTTGCCTGGCCTATGCTATAGATAAATTTCATTCTTTCTTGTGAGAATTAATCAAGATTAGTTCTGGTCTGTACTCTAACTATAATTCTCAAATAATCTTAACACAAATAACGAATTAAGAAGTTAAACATAATAAATAAATCAAGAATTGAATTGATAAAATAATAATTAATCCAAACACGAGCATTCACAAGAGGTTCACATCGATTCCCTAGTTATGAGATTAGCTACACACTGTAGAAAGAAAAAAAGAGAATTTGAGTAGAGAAAACCCGAGATGACAACTTAAGCTGGCTTGGATTAGACTCCAGGGGTTTCTTTTAATACTTTATGGAATTCTTGAATTTATGCCAGTGTTACAATCCCTGAGTTTTGCTGTTGGACCAAGAGAATGTTTATTGACTAGAGCTTCACATTAGTTGTTTTGATCATATGGTATGTGTTTGGGTGTCTCAAGCATAAATATTACAGTAAGCTTAAATTTTGCGAGTAGGAATATCCAGCAAGTTTTGAGGGGAAAAAAGAAGGAAAGAAGTTGCCTTAAGATATATTTGGAAGGGTGTATGAAGAAATCATGCTTCCACTGGTTTTGGTACCATGAATATTTACGGCATTGCTTCCATCAAGATTGATTTTGATTGGACTACACAATTCATGATTGCTAGAACAAGCTTTAGAGGCAAGAGAGGATTATCTGAATTCTGAAGATTGTATATGGAGGAAATGAACCAGATGTGATGTCGAATGAGATGAATGTATTGATCTGTTTCTAAGATTATGAGCTCTTTAATTCTAGAGATTGCTTGTTTTAGAGTCCAAGGCTAATAGCCTCAAGTAACAAATTAATATCATGAAAATGAAATTGTCGGATAATGATTTACAAAGATGAGGTTATCAAGATCATTTACAGAACTTGGGTTTATAAAAAATCTTAGGAATCAAATGAAGGTGGCTGCAGAAGGTTTAGGGATAGCATTCTTTTATCTTTAGGTAGAAGATCCTCTTTTTAAATTCGCTTTCAAGATAAACAGATCGAATTTTCCATTCAAGAAACTTGATTTATCATGATGAATATGGCAGTTCAGTTTTTGGGAGATGATGTTTGGAATATCAGTTGTGGCTGGATAGATCTTACGCGTAAAGGATTATTTTTTTTAACCTTGGAAAAGTAATATAAATATATTGTTTTTTTTGTTGAAATGGAAGAAAATGGCCTTTCCTATATTTCAAAGATGAAATATATTGTTTTTTAACCTTGCAATGAAGGCATAGACTCAATACTTTCAGCATTAAAAAAAAAACTTTATAAACACTTCAAATTACTTTCACATAACATAAAGCATGAATAGTAACATACTATGGTAAGAATAAGAAAAGACAACCAAAATGTAACGTTGTGAGTCAAAACATTACGTTTTGGTTGTCTTTTCTTATTCTTACCATAGTATGATACTATGTATGCTTTATGTTATATGAAAGTTGAAAATAAAACTAAGCGTGTGTCTTAACTAACCTAGAGGGGGGTGAATAGGTTTTAATTGTTTAATAACCAACTTTTTCGACTTAATCAATATTACCAAAATTACCCTATATTAGCAATCAATAAATAAACACAAGTTAAGCAGAATACACCAAAAAAAACACACGAGTTGTTTTACCTGAGAAACCCTCCAACAGGGCAAAACTCACGGGCTATCCATCTAGCCACACACGGTCATCAAATCAATTATTTGAATGAAAGTGTACAACCTAGATTGACCTTAAGTCACATCATACTTTGTCACTTACCCTTTCATTCTACCCAACGAGCCTTTAATAGTGATTCTAGACCAACTAGCTTGTGCACTAATCCACTTAGTCGTAAAGCTTAACAATCAATGAAGAGAAAACAACATATGTGATTATCAAATGTATTCTAAATGCATAAATGTCAGGTCAACACATTTAAGCTTATCTAATCATGGATGAACAAGTCAAACAATCCTAGATATCATGTTGCTATAAGACATACATATAACTTAGTTACATAAAATAAATGCAACCCTAGATACAATAGCTATCACAATACAAAACACAACAATCAACACAAAATCTCAACTTGTAGATAAAACCCTAATCTAGATGCAAACAAGTCATAAAAGAGATTTCTTGTTAAGTATGAACACTAAAAAGAATGAGAGTGACGTTTTACTTACCAAGTCATGTGTGTTGATGAAGACCCATGCAAGAACACAACCTAAAAGATGCTAGATGATGCTAGATATTCATGAAAATGGGTTTGGGAGAGTAAAAGAAAGTTCTTGGAGCTTCTCTCTCAAAAGGGATTCTTCATCTCTCTAAAAATGGATTTTGAAGCTATAAAAACGAATTGAGGAAGAAGAAGATATATATATATATATAGAACAACCCTAGACAAAGTGACGTCGTTTTGAAAAAATGAAGCCTAGTGCACGGGTACTGCACGGGTAAGTGACCCGTGCAACAGATAGATCCGAGAACACCCATCCTCAATGCACGGGTACTGCACAGGTAGGGACCCATGCACAACCCGTG
The DNA here is from genome assembly GCA_033220585.1 of Dipteronia sinensis. NCBI lineage: Eukaryota > Viridiplantae > Streptophyta > Magnoliopsida > Sapindales > Sapindaceae > Dipteronia > Dipteronia sinensis. Next base: position 68,357,197 of record CM065639.1, on the reverse strand, counting down.
CAAAAGACATACCCCGGGGATACCATCCTCAGTGCACGGGAACTGCACGGGTAGAGACCCATGCACAACCCGTGCAAAAGAGACCTTCAAGGGACTTTCAAGAAATTCAAGCAAGACAAAAATGACACACCAAACAAGCAAGGGATGCACATATGTAAGTAAAAAGGCACAATGCAAGATGAATAAACATGCATGAGAATTGTGTGTGTGTGTGTGTGTGTGTGTGTGTGTGTGTGTGTGTGTGTGTGTGTGTGTGTGTGTGTGTGTGTGTGTGTGTGTGTGTGCAACTAAGTCTCTTCAAAAAGTTAAGCAAAGTGATATACCTTTGAAGTGCTCTTGAGTTTGACTATGCCATTGAAGCTTGATCACGAACAATGAGTCATAATCTACCTTTACAAGTAAATCCTGTTAGGTTTTTGAAGTTGTGTTGGCATTAATTCCATATCAAAACAGTGTTTCACTTGTATTGATTAATTGTCTTAGATTGATGATGATTCAAGCTTCAAAGAAGATTTGGCAACTTATCAAGCAAGATTGAGCCTTCAAAGAGAAATATGCATCATTGCTCAACAAATGTATATTTAGACCTCATTTCTCTTACAAGGCTTAGGCACACACACACACACACACACTGCATCCATATGTGTCCCTGCATCGTTGTGCTTAATTTATATAACACATTCATACACTTGATAATGAATGCTCATGCATTAGCTTTCAATTGCCATTATGCACATCTATGATAGCCTTTGCGGTTGACATGAAAGTTCTTCTAAGTAGAATGTGTAAATCTCTTGTGCTAGTACCTTCTTCTTCCATGTCCAACACAATAAAATCTGCAGGTATGATGAGCTTGCCGACTTGGACTAGAACATTTTCCACAACTTCGCTAGGATACCTTATGGATCGATCGACAAGTAAAAGCTCCTTGTGGATTGGTTTAAGGTCACTCAACCCTATCTCATTGTACACGGCATAGGGCATCAAATTAATGCTCGCCCCTAGATCCAGTGTGGCTCTCTCCTTTCTTGTTTCTCCCACCGTGATAGTGATATTGAAACTTTCGGGATCCTTATGTTTCTGAGGCAATCTTTTTTGGAGTACTGCACTAACTTCATCTGAACATTCCAATAATCTGAAGTAATAAAATCTCATTGAAATTGTAGATAGTTGGAGAAATTGCTAACATCTCTCTCTCTCTCTCTCTCTCTCTCTCTCTCTTTCTCTCTCTCTCTCTCTCTCTCTCTCTCTCTCTCTCTTCGAAGGTTAGATTGGTTTGTAGAGCTGCAACTAGTGCTGGCAAAATGGGACGAGCTTCCGTGGGCCTCCCGGCCAGCCCGGCCTGCTAGCAAAACGGGCCAGGCCCAAGCCCGTTTCGTTTACGGTCCAGGGCGTGCCCCCATTTGAAAAATACCGGACTGAGCCCGGTAAAGCTTGCAAGGCCCGCGGCCCAAAAAAATTTTGAATTTTTTTTTTAAAATTTGAATTGAGGGGTGTCTTTTGTAATTAGCCAGGTGACCGTTAGGGTGGGAAAATATTCAAAACTTTTAAAAATTACATTGTTTTAAATCTTTTACAATTTTTTCCAATTATACCCTTACCTAACTGTTTCCTATAAATACCCCATCACCCTCACCTCATCCTTTACATTTTCTCTACTTCCATACTCTCTTATTCTCTCTATTCTCTACAATCTCCAACATCTTTCACTCACTCTTTCAACTATTTTGAATTTTTTTTAATATATTATTTATATACTATATACTATTATACTATTATACTAATATACTATACACCATACATTATATATTATATATTTACATACCTATCACTCTCTAGTATCTACATATTCTAAGACTCTTACTCTAAGGTATTGTCTTGTTTATTTATTTTTAATTAACTTTCATTTGTTATTTAATTATTAAGTATTTTTAATTGTATATGTGATTCTATGACATTTAATCATTTATTTAATTATAATCTTAGGAAAATGAATCCTGAACACTTCAACCTAAACCCTAACGACTATATGCCGGACGAGGAAATCAACCGATTATACGGTGACTTCCATATCGATACCGATCCCGATCCCCCTAGTACTACGGGTGCAGGACCTTCGTCCTCGGCATAAAATTCGAGTAAGAAGAGGAAGAAGAAGAAATCGATGGTGTGAGATTGCTTTGAAGTCATACTGGTAAAGAATACAGCTGGTATTGAAGTTGAGCATGCCCAATGTAAGTATTGTCAATCTGTACTCAGTAGTTCAGGTAATGGAACTAGTCATCTCAAGAGACATAGAGATAAATGCATGGCTTCCCATGGGCAAGTGGATACAACTCAACAAATCCAACTGCAACGGAACCCAGATGGTTCTGTGAGTACATGGCAGTATGACCCCAACCGGGTCAGAGAGCATGCGATGCTGTACTGCGCTGCAACTGACCAACCCATAGGTTTTCAAGATAACCCTGATTTTCAATATTTTATTAATAATGCTTTTAACCCCCAATATGTCCATGTTTCTAGAAACACAACTATGAGCGATTTGATTAGTACTTTTCAAAAACGTAGGAATGAATTGATTTATGAATTGCAAAACATTTCTTTTTCAATTGCATTAACGTCCGACATCTGGAGCGGACGTTCAAAACAAGATTATTTATGTGTCACTGGACACTATATAGACACTGAATGGATTTTACAAAAAAAAGCTCCTTGGTTTTCGTGTCATGGATTATTCTCACACTGCTCAAAATATTCATGATGTTATTATGTCCGTTATACAAGATTATGGCATTCAAAACCTCATCTTGTCAATTACTTTGGATAATGCATCTGCTAACTCCAAAGTTATAGAACTTTTCATTAATTCTAGAATCCCTAATATTACGGGAAAATTTTTCCACGCCCGTTGTGAATGTCACATTATAAACTTGATTGTAAAATCAGGTTTAAAGCAGGTGGAAAGTTGAGTCGACAATATTAGGGGGGCTTTGGGTTGGATTATGGCATCTAACCAAAGAATTGCTGAGTTTACCAGATATTGTACAACAAAGGACATAATACCCGTAAATTCCAAACAGATATGCCGGTAAAGTGGAACTCAACATATTTAATGTTGAAATCTATTTTACCATATGCTGAATTGATTACTAGATTTTATAACGTGAACACCGCCAACGACACCGGACGTGAAAAACTCACGGATGGTGATTGGTATATGGCCACTGTTTTTGTTGAATTTTTAAAAGTTTTTTATGATGCTACTGTAGAACTTTCCGGGGTTTATTACCCCACATCTCCTCTTGCAATTCTTAAACTTTATGACATGGCTGATGTACTTAGACAATATAGTGAAAATGTGATGGTAGCTTCCGCAATTGTTGCTATGCAAAAAAATTTTGAAAAATATTGGGGGAAAATTCCTCTTTTGTATGCCCTTGGTATTATTGTAGATCCTATGTTCAGATTTAATGCTTTAGAAGTTTTTTCCAAAGAATTGGGTGAGGCTCTGGGTTTAAGTGAAACGGATGTTGCTGAACATCTTAGTACACTGAAATCCCAAATGTTCGAGATTTTTTCTATTTATTAGAACATGTATAGCCACAAAACAGCAGAACCGGTGCCTCATCAACAACAATCCCAACAAAAATCGAAGCTTATAAGGATTTTTTTTAACAAGGCCACAACTTCTCGCGCTTCAGGTCCAGGAAGTTCGAGTCAAAGTCAAAGTCAAGGTCAACGACAACACGTGGAGCTGAACAGATATATGACTATGGAGCACTCCATCACGGAGAACGATGACTTCACAACCAACGATCTTCTGAAATGGTGGGGCGACAAGAGAAACAGCTTCCCCATTCTATCGAGATTAGCATGTGATGTCCTTGCGATCCCGGTTTTAACAGTTTCATCGGAGCAGGTGTTCAGCATGGCCGGACGAATACTAGAAGAAAGAAGATGTTCATTGGCCCATGATGCGGTGGAAGCTTTGACATGCCTTAAAGATTGGCAAAATGCAAGATTCAGACGACAACATCAACCGGATACCGAAGAACCCATGGATAACTTCTCCAACGTGACCATCGAAGACAGTTCCGGTAGCAGCCAGTCGACGAGCTGATGTAATTGTAAATACTTAATTTTTTTTTCCCGATTGCACTCTTTTTCCCTTACCAAGGTTTTATCCCATTGAGTTTTTGTTGGTAATGTTTTTAACCAGGCAATCATGATTTGTAATTTATACATTTCAGTATCTCACCATAAATTTAATACGAAATTACAAAAATATTATTCATCGAAAACTAATTAAGTGTTGTCTGAAATGAATAATATTATATTTCAAATTAAAATTATTACATTAATTACTCAAAATTATTACAATGTATAAAAAGTAATATTGTATTAAAAAAAAATTCGAAGCCCGACGGACCGGCCCGTTACAAGCCCGGCCCGACTTGTCCCTACACGAGCCTTGGACCCAGATCGGGCCCTCCTTTTTATCTAACAGACTGGCCCTGTCCGGCCCGTTTTCCATGACGGTCCGGGCCCGGCCCAGGCCCAGCCCTTTTAATAGACGGGCCTAATGGGCCGGGCCGGCCAATTTTGCCACCATTAGCTGCAACTAAACTTTATGTTCATGCTTGTGATATCGCAGCTCATCACACTATTGAACTTGTATTAAGGTTTACTAGCTCTCTTGTGTACGATTCGTTTAATTTCACTCACTTACGATTCTTTCCATGAATGTCTTCTTTGATTTCCTCTGCATTTGTTAATGATTTTGTTAACATAATTTGACTGCACAAGTTCTTTATCTAAACAAATACATCTAAGAAAGCTATGGTTGATTGGTAACAACATTCATTTGTTCATTGGAAGTGCTATGATCAGATGATTGTTTGATAAATATAGAATATGGTGCAGAACCCAGAAAGACAATAAAAGCATTGTGATTGCATAAATCAAACAAAAACAATAACGAAAAGTAGTAATTCTACATCACTTGTTTGTTAAGGCAAAAATTTACCATAAGAACACTGACATGAGTGAGCAGCTCTCCCCCGTTCCTAAGGTGTTGAGCATGTTCTTTCCAATCACGGTCTTGTGCGGCATATGCTAACATTTCCAACCACACTTCACTTATCATGTCCCATCTTATTTTCCCACCATTCTCACGGTCTTTAAAATGTGAGCCGAGTCCTCGTGATTTTACCAATATGCGAGTGACGGCAGTTGTTTGATGTTATTCTTTTCTTTGCTCTATGTCCACGTTTAGATGGTGGTACTTTATAAGTTTTCTCAGCATCGACGTAAGTATGGTCATACCTTATCTCACCGATCCCTTTGGGTAACATGGATGGATGGAAAAGTAGGAGATACAACATATAATCTGATAACCATTTGCTAATTTTACAATCTTGATCGAGTTTATTAGCATCTCCATGGACATGATGGAGATCTTCATTGTAAGATTCATCGGTAACGATGTGCTATATAATAATTCTCTTATCAAATTCATTACCAACTAAATGATCACCAAACCTATAACGTTTTAGGGCATACTCACCTTTATTGGATAATTGTTCTTCACGTATCTGGTGAAAAGAATATTCTTTTTGGTGCAATTCATCGGCTATCTTTTTTAGATACCGGAAGATCCTTTCTTGCAAACCAATATCCACATTTTCCCATGTCAAGTACCGGTAATTCTCTAACAATTCGCTTGTGCAAGAAAACTTCTCGAGTCCAAGGTAAGCGTGTTGCCTTTCTTTGAGGACAGAATTCATTAGATTGTACTGTCCCATGGATTCTGAGCACCTTTTCTTCGAGGTTAAACATGAATGTAATCAACTTGTAAACATCCAGAAATTGTGAACCAGAGGTTTTGAGATCTGCTGGTGTTCTGCAGATTTGAATTTGACTAACCAGAGCTTTGTCCGGTCTGAGGAAAAAAGTACCATGAATGCATAAATTTCCAAAAGAACAGCACCAACAAGCAACAAATAAGTTACCATGATGTCGATCTGCGCATAGGAATGCATATCGATGATGGTGGAGAAGAGAACTAAAGCAGAAATAGAGGAAACGAAGCTGATGCAGCGGAGAGAAATTCCAATTCGACAGTAAACAATAGCAACCTTCGTGTAGAGGACATCGTACATGAGTCCTAGCTAGATTGCTACCAGTTTGAATGCATCCTCTGCTGATTTTTCAGTAATGATTTTATAGCTGTAATACCTATACTCATCGATAATTTGATTTGCAAAGAGATATGCTAATCTCTTGTACGAATAATAGGCTTGAACCAGATTATGATCATCTCCATCAATGCCTTCTTTCATTACGAGCTTAGGATTACAACCTTGTTCGTAATCAAATAAATCAATACAAGGATCGGGATCGGGAGATGAGCCTAAAGAATCCTTAAAACGTTCGCTGCTTGAAGACCAAAGTACCCAAGTCCTCTCTCCATACTTGACAATTGCAGTAATGAACACAGGAATGGACAGTAATGTGAGGACGTTGCTGCTCCAAAACCTCAAAAACACATAAAATGCCACTGCAACTTCCACAATCAGTCCAAGAAGATGCCTCAACCATAACTCATTATCTTCTAACGAGTAAGCTGTGATAGTGTCCGGACCACCAAGGTGCAACAGGAGAAATGGTGCCCAAAAGGCCTGCAGCGAACCAGTGGTCTTGGACGAGACTTGTCCACAATCTGCCTCGTTACTTGCCATGACACTCAAAGCAACTGTTGCTACCCAATCTGCTGAGATATACTCACACCAAACGATTACATTTAAAAGGAACCCGATCCAGCAATGTGAGTTGTTAATCTTTCTCCGGGCACCAAATACAATGAGGATAATCTGCAAAGAAAGGCTGAGTGACAACAAACTTCGAATCTCCCACAAGTTCCATAGTTTCTTGAGTGTTTCTGTGAAAATCTCCATGCACAAAAGTATAGAGCTTCTTTCTATCGAAATGATTTAATTATGGTAACACAAACTTTATAAAAAGAAATGTAGAATGACAAAAAACTCATTAAGTATAAAAACACAGCCTTCAACGAAATATCATGACAATCTTATAGAAGTAAAGTAAAATGATAAGTCAATCAAGTAAAAGAAAAGAAGTCATCCACGGAATATCGTGACAAATGCCACCTCAACTTCGACTATCTGTCTAAGAAACTGCCTCAATCATAAACTCATTATTTTCTAAAGAGACAGAGTATTGTGATAGTGTGGAGGATAGGGATTGGCTTTGGAGAAATGGGGATGAATATTGGTCCCTATCCCCAATTCCAAACCCCTTCCATCATCCCCATCCAGGAAAAATGTGGATGAAGGAGTTTAGGGAAGGTTTCTTCATCCCCATTTCCCTATTTTCCCTATTTTCTCAATCCGAATTTTACTCTCGTTTCTCCCGTTTTCTCCGTTAGATCATGTTTGATTAAAAATTACATTTAAACAAAAAAAACAAAAAAAAAAAACACTCTATGGTAAGTTATAATTTTTTTAAAAAAATTCCAATATAAATACAAATAAAATCTAACATTGTTTTGTTCATAATCATAAGTTCATAACAATATGAAAGATTCAGAGGAGAGGCAAAACTCTTAGTTTAGGTTTTAAATTTAGAGTTAATATTTATAGTTAGGGTTTAAATTTAGAAAGTGAGGAAATGTGGAAAACAGAAAAATGGAGAAAATTATATATATATATATAGTGAATCTCTTATAAATGATTTATTACTTTAATATAAAGTATGGACCGTCTTGAAATCTATCGATTTTAAGGATGTGTCTAGTAATGTTTTTTATTTCCTATTTTTCAAAATGAAAAATGAAAGATGAAAACAGTGTTTTTTGTTTCTTTTTCGATATCTGAAAACACATTTAGCAGCATACTATACTTTTGACATTTTTTACAAGAAAATAAGAGCTACATTAACTTGTTGGGCTTTATTGGTCCCATTAATGGACTTTTACATGTTTGTGCTAAATGTACGCAAATTTACAACCGATTTAACCCTAATCGGTTGCTAAATGTACCCAGATAATGAGAGTAGCTGATTGGATTGTAAAAAATTAGAATTTTAATGGGTTAGATTGTGACATTTATTTTTTAATTGATATGGATATTTATGATTAATGGATTTGGGTAATAAAAATTTAGGCCCAAGAAATATTGCCCACTTCCCAAAATCATTATGGCCCATTTGTTTTTTTAAAAATTTGGCCCAAAACAATCCGGGTCATAAAAATCCAGGTCGAAAAGGAACATAACCAGGTCGGGTAACATCCGGATCCATGACGGGTCGGGTACAACATGAAACATATATTTATTTTACTGTCCGGGTCGGGTATGGACTCTTTACTTATTTGCTGGCCTTTTGTGGGTCTGGATCCGGTTCGGGTCTGGATCCTTATTTTGCCATCCCTTAGCTGAAGCTGGACCTCTGGTCTGGCCCAGCCCACTCACTCTTGCCTGCCGTCGTTCATCCACAACTCAAACACTGCCGTCCACGGCCGCCGCCATACAAAGTAGAAATCAGAGAAGTTCAAATGCATTGTAAAAATAGATTTTTTTTTTTAATTTAAAAAAGCAATCTTTGATAAAACAGTTGTGTTTACATGAGGATGAGTTTAATGAGATGTTTACTGCAAATTATGTGCTAGAATTCAATTGTTGCATCCAATTAGTATAATATTATGATTAATTAATTATTTGCTTTTATGATTCATTGTTTTTCAAAATCAGAATAAATACATGTACTAAAATGGCATCGTTATGTTTCTAAATACAATGTTTGTGTAAAATTTATTTGATCTGTTATTTACTGTTAGTTTGGTTGTGGAGTTGAAAATTTATTTGATTTCTTTTTCTGTTCTTTAATTTCGATCACTTCACGATTCATTTCATATGCATATTAATTATTTAAGATGCATTGTCTTCTTTAATATTCATTTCATATGCATATTAGTTTGATTACACAATCTCTTAATTGTCTATAAACCTATGGTTCTCTGCAGTCCATAAGTGATATATAGAAGATCGATATGAAAAAAAATATATATGAGCTCAATAATCTCCTCTTTCTAGGTTTACCAAATGCGTTAATGAATGTTTATAGAGCTAGCTCATATTATGAGTTGAAAATTCATTTGATTTCTGTTTCTGTTCTTTAATTTCGATCACTTTACGATTCATTTCATATGCATATTATTTAAGATGCATTGTCTTCTTTAATTTCATATCCATTTGTTAGTGATTCTGTCAAATCCCACATATCTAGCGGGTGAGGTCCATGACTTATATATAAGTCTTGATCTCTCCTAATTAAGTAGATGCATTTTGAGCCATGAGCAAAGGATGCTTACATGAAAGTCATGATTCAAAGCAAATCCGTAAAGATGAAAGATGATTCATGCATGAAACCAAAACGTACAATATATATGTCCTGTTAATAGGACTCATAATTTTTCGCTCTATAAATTCTTGTATTATTTTTGAAACTGGGCAACTTATTGGGCGAAGCTTCGAGATATGAATCGCAAGATTTGTGAAGGCTTTTTATGTCTGAGGTGGTGATGGTATTGTAACTCTGTAAAAATAAGCTTGCAATATTATTCCAGAGCTCTTTTTTTTTGTACTCTGATAATTTCTTGTCAACCTTGTTTATTGAAGCTGGCCTCGACACCATTGATGTAAATGTCTACTGCAGATAAATTGAGAATCATTGTCGGCATGTAACCATGAACTGGTATGTCAAGTTGTTCATAATTTATTTGGTGATTCTTTCTAGATTTATTCTTCTTAGCAGTCAATAATATTGTCTGATTCCTGGTTAAGGGTTTATATTATCGATTGTCGAATTCGAAGAAAGCTCCTTCAACCCCAACTTAAACATAAAGAAAGAAATAACCGAAATCACATCTAAAATGCACAATAAAAAATACATTTGGACATAGCCTAATACGATCTTAGGTTGCTCTTCTGAGAGCAAGTCTTAAATATATTGCAGAAATCAAACAAAAACAGCAATGGATTGAAAACTAGCAATTCTACATAACTTGTTTGTTAAGGCGAAAATTTACCATAAGAACACTGACATGAGTGAGCAGTTCTCCCCCTTTCCTAAGGTGTTTTGCATGTTCTTTCCAATCTGACGCAGAACGGAAGTTCTAGGATCACAAGCGTAACCCTAACAGAACATAAACTGGAATCCACCAGAAAAAAAAGAAACTGAAACCCAAATTGTAAATTTTATTCAATACTTCGAAACTGATAACAAAAGCCCTTAAATAGGCTTTGAAAACCCTAAAAACGGAAAAGACTAAAATATCCTCAGCTAAATAAAATAAAAACGGAAAACAAATAAAAACATAAAAATCTTCGGATGCCCGATAACCTATCTTAAACAGCTCCGTTGAGGGAGTAAATGTCGTCAACCGGGCGAGCCCTGGTTGTACCGCTATGGAGCTTCGAAAACCCTTTCCGAAAACATATTATAATAGGAAATCTGTCAACCGAGCGAAGAGTTATGCCCGTTTCATTGAAACACCTCTTTTGGACAATTTTCTATCCAACTCTTCTTCAAAGTCCAAAGCCAATTGTCCTACATCAGTCTCTCCCACTTGTGAAGAACTCGACCTCGAGTTATAATCTGGATAGAGCGGAACATCATCACAAAACTCATAAAGGTCAGCTACGTTGAAAGTTCGGGATATGTTCATATCAGTAGGCAAGTCGATCACATAGGCATTATTGTTGATCTTTTTGACCACCTTGTACGGTCCATACTTCCTTGGCTTCAACTTATTATAGGTACCAACCGGGAACCTCTCCTTACGCAAAAACACCATAACTTGGTCTCCCTCAGCAAACAACTTCTCACGCCTTTTAACATCTGCTGCAGCCTTATACTTTGCATTCTTCTCCTCTAACCGTGCCTTCACTTCAGCCTGAACATCACGAACCTGCTCAGCCATAGCCTCAGCAGCAACACTCATACCAGTGACCTTGGGAAGCTTTGCCAGATCCAACGCGTGCTTAGGAGATTGTCGATACACTAAAGCGAATGGAGACTTACCCGTAGCAGTATGAACAGCATTGTTATATGCAAACTCAGCTTGTGCCAGAGCCACGTCCCACTGTTTTGGCTTATCCCCACAGATACTCCGAATTAAATTCCCCAGTGTTCGGTTTAGATTCTCTGTCTGTCCGTCAGTTTGTGGATGCGCAGTGCTACTGAACTTCAGAGTGGTATCCATCCGTCGCCACAATGTCACCCAAAAATGACTAAGAAACTTAGAGTCCCTATCAGATGTGATTGAATGGGGTACACCATGTAAACGAACTACCTCCCGAAAGAACAACTGAGCCACATGTGATGCATCAGATGTCTTTCGACAAGGAATAAAATGCCCCATTTTTGAGAACCTGTCAACCACAACAAACACGGAATCTACCCCACGCTGAGTTCGTGGAAGACCCAAAACGAAGTCCATTGCTAAATCCTCCCATATGGCATTCGGAACAGGTAGCGGCATGTACAATCCCGTATTTTGAGCCTGTCCTTTAGAAGTTTGACAGACGTAACACTTGCGAACATAGTTACCGACATCGCGTTTCAACTGCGGCCAGTAATAACGTTCGGACACCCCACTAATAGTTTTGTCACGTCCCAAGTGACCACCCAAACCACCACCATGCAACTCTCGAATCAGTTTCTCTCTCAGAGAGCTCCGCGGGATACATAACTGATTGCCACAGAACAAATAGCCCTCGGTCATATGAAACTCCCCTTCAGTCTGTTTCAGAACACACTTTTCCCATATCTCTCCAAAATCCTCATCATCAGGGTACAATTCTTTCAGAAACTCAAACCCAATAATCTCTTGCTGCATAGTCACCAATAAGCTTGCACGCCGACTCAGTGCGTCAGCCACCTTATTTAACATTCCAGACTTGTGCTTCAAAACAAACGGAAACTTCTGCAAGTAAGTTGCCCACCGAGCATGCATATTACTTAAGCTTCTCTGACTGTTCAAGTACTTCAGAGCTTGATGATCAGTGTAAAGAATAAACTCGCGCTGAATTAGGTAATGCTCCCAATTCTTTAGAGCACGAATAATTGCATAGAATTCCTGATCATAGGTACTCCATTTTCGCCGCGCATCACTCAGCTTTTCACTAAAAAATGCCACCGGTTTCTTCTCTTGTGACAACACTGCTCCAATCCCGACTCCACTAGCGTCACATTCCACTTCAAATAACTTCTCAAAACTGGGTAGAGCAAGAACAGGAGTGGTGCATAGTTTTTCTTTGATGACTGCGAAGGCTGTTTCGGCTGCCTCACTCCACTGAAACTTTCCCTTTTTCAGACACTCTGTAATAGGGGCCACAATACTACTAAAATCCCTCACAAATCGTCGGTAAAACGTCGCCAACCCATGAAAACTCCTCACCTCTCCAACTGTCTTCGGTGTAGGCCAATCACGAATGGCTCTAATCTTTTCTTCATCCACCAAAATTCCGTCCGAACTGACCACATATCCAAGGAATAGTAACCGCGCTGTCATCCAACTGCATTTTTTAAAGTTGATAAACAATTTGTTATTTAACAATACCTCTAACACAGCTCGCAGATGCTCCATGTGGTCTTCCTCACTACGGCTGTAAATCAATATATCGTCGAAATAAACGACTACATATTTTCCAATGAAAGGCCGCAACACCTGGTTCATAAGCCGCATGAAAGTGCTCGGCGCATTGGATAGTCCGAAAGGCATCACCAACCACTCATACAGCCCATCCTTAGTTTTGAAAGCTGTCTTCCATTCATCCCCAGGTTTGACCCGAATCTGATGATACCCGCTCCTCAGGTCGATTTTAGAGAATAATTTCGACCCCTCCAACATATCTAGCATGTCATCCAATCTCGGAATAGGAAAGCTGTACCTGACAGTTATCTTGTTAATCGCACGACTATCCACGCACATCCTCCAACTGCCATCTTTTTTCGGAACAAGTAATGTGGGAACAGCGCATGGACTCATGCTCTCTCGAATGAATCCCTTCTTCATTAACTCCTCCACTTTTTCCTGTAAAATCTGATTCTCCTTGGGACTCATCCGATAGTGTGGTAAATTCGGTAAGCTTGCTCCCGGAACTAAATCAATCTGGTGCTGAATATCTCTCAACGGTGGAAGGTCATCCGGTAAGTCTTCTGTCACCAAATCACTAAATTCAGTAAGCAGGGTCTGCACCTTCTCGGGCACTACAATTCTTTGCTCTCCTCGGCTTTCTGTCACCAAAGCCCGCACTACTACAACATGTACCTCTTGTGCCTCCTTAATCTCAGCTTCTAAATCAGTTACAGACGTGATTAAAGTGACCAAAGACTGCTCATTTACCGTGGCTTTAGTTGAACTCCCTACTGGATTCCGTTTCGGAACCATCGCAATTCTCCTGCCACCCCAATTGAAAACACAAACATTGTCACGTCCTCTGTAGGTTATGTCCACATCAAACTGCCAAGGACGTCCCAGTAAAACGTGACCAGCATCCATGTCGACTACATCACATGCCACATCTTCCCGGTAGTATTGCCCAATCGAAATAGGAACTTTGCACAACTCTGTCACATTCGCCTTGGGTCCCTTTTGAATCCACCCAATCGCATAAGGCTTGGGATGTTTCTCTGTACGCAGATTCAGATGTTCTACCAATTTTCTGGACACAAAATTCTCACAACTCCCGCTATCGACAATCACATCACAAACCTTTCCTTGCACACTGCAACAAGTCTTGAAAATACTGTTTCGTTGCGATAAACCCTCTAATTTTGTTGCACACATGACTCTCTGAATCACACAGTTTACCGGCTCCCCTTGTTCCTCCGCAATTTCTGCACCTTCTAAGAACTCGTCCATGTTTCCCTCATCTTCAAAATTCTGTTCTTCTTCTTCTTCAGCATCTACGAAATTCACCGGTTTTCTGGCTGGGCATTCATTCGAACGGTGGCCAGGTTGGCCGCACCTGTAACACTTCATACCGCCTGGTCTACTGTATGGATTTGGCGCTCCTCGTGGGGTTTCTTTTGTACCCATTGCTGCTGCTGCAGTTGATCGTGTCCCGCCAAAATTGTTATTTGGCCCCAAACCCCTTTGATCTGCAGTATTTTTAGCCTGACCCTGTCCATCACTTGGTGAAAATCTACTCATGTTCGCGGCAGTGTTGGATGACTCACCCATGTCCTTCTTGTAATGAGAAAAACGATTGGGTGGTTTTTCCATTAACTCCGCTTTCAAGGCCATGTTGTGCGCCTCATCTACTGTCCACACGACTTGCAACCCAATTTTATCTCGAATGGTCGACTTTAAACCCCCCAAATACCTCGAAACCTGCTGTCCTTCTGTCTCATTGAGGTTGTTACGAACTGAAAGTCTGGACCACTCCTCAGTATAATCCGCAACGGTTTTGTTACCTTGAACACAATTCTGATAACTCTGAAAAATAAATTGTTCATAGTCAGGAGGTAAAAACCTGCTCATCATAAGTTGTTTCATTCGCCTCCAGGATCGTATGGGAACTTTGCCTTGTCGCCGTCTATCCATCTGTAATTTCTCCCACCAAACAGCAGCCCCGCTTCTCAACTTGTACGCTACCAATTTGACTTGACGTTCTTCTGTTACCTCAGCAAACTCGAAGAATCTCTCAACCTCTGAAATCCAGTCCAAGAACTCTTCAATCTGCAACTTTCCATGGAACAATGGTATGTCTGCACGGATCCGATAACCAGGTTGATTTTGGTTCAATCGATGATCTCCTTGGTAACCCACGAAATCCTCTTCAGAATCGTTATCGCTCCATTCTTCGAACTGCTCGTGTCTCGCAGCCCTAGGCGGTCGTCTACCTACAGGGCGGCCAAGGGCAACTCCCTCGACTCCTTCTCTGTTGGCAGGGGCAGGGGCAGGGGCAGGGGCATTGGGATTAGGCTGTTGCGCCATCAGTTGCTGCATCATGGTCTCCAGCCTCGCCATCGATTGTCGTTGTTCGTCAATCGCTGCCCATAAATCGGTGTCCCTTCGACCAGCGTCGTCAGGGTTAACTCTTCCGGCTTCGTTGTTGGCCATCGCACAAGGCAAATCCTTTTGCTTTGATACCAATTGACGCAGAACGGAAGTTCTAGGATCACAAGCGTAACCCTAACAGAACATAAACTGGAATCCACCAGAAAAAAAAGAAACTGAAACCCAAATTGTAAATTTTATTCAATACTTCGAAACTGATAACAAAAGCCCTTAAATAGGCTTTGAAAACCCTAAAAACGGAAAAGACTAAAATATCCTCAGCTAAATAAAATAAAAACGGAAAACAAATAAAAACATAAAAATCTTCGGATGCCCGATAACCTATCTTAAACAGCTCCGTTGAGGGAGTAAATGTCGTCAACCGGGCGAGCCCTGGTTGTACCGCTATGGAGCTTCGAAAACCCTTTCCGAAAACATATTATAATAGGAAATCTGTCAACCGAGCGAAGAGTTATGCCCGTTTCATTGAAACACCTCTTTTGGACAATTTTCTATCCAACTCTTCTTCAAAGTCCAAAGCCAATTGTCCTACATCACAATCACAGTTTTGTGCGGCATGTGCTAACATTTCCAACCACACTTCACTTATCACATCCCATCTTGTTTCCCCACCATTCTCATGGTCTTTCAAATGTGAGCCGAGGCCCGATGCTTGCACAAACAGCGAGTGACGGCAATTGTCTGCTGCTATTCCTTTCTTTGCTCTACGTCCATGTCCAGTCAGTTTGGATGGTTGTACTTTATAATTTATCTCAGCATTGACGTAAGTATGGTCATACCTTACCTCACCGATCACTTTGGGTAACATGGATGGACGGAAAAGCATAAGATACAACATATAATCTGATAACCATGTGCTAATTTTACAATTCTGATTGAGTTTATTAGCATCGCCATGGGCATGATAGAGATCGTCTTTGTAACATTCATCAGTAACTATGTGCCATATAATAATTCTCTTATCCAATTCATTACCATCTAAAAGATCACCAAACCTATATTGTTTTAGGGCATACTCGCCTTTATTGGACAATCGTTCATCACATACCTCTCGAAAATTACGCTTGTCTCCTCTGTTTTTGTGCAATTCATCGGCTATCTTTTTTAGATACCGGAAGATCGTTTCTTGCAAACCAATATCCACATTTTCCCATGTCAAGTACTGGTAATTCTCTAACAATTTGCTTGTGCAAGAAAACTTCGTGAGTCCAAGGTACGCGTGTTGCCTTTCTTTGAGGACGGAATTCATTAGATTGTACTGTCCCATGGATTCTGACCACCTTTTCTTTGAGGTTAAACATGAATGTAACCAACTTGTAAACATCCAGAAATTGTGAACCAGAGGTTTTGAGATCTGCTGGTGTTCTGCAACTTTGAATTTGACTAACCAGAGCTTTGTCCAGTCTGAGGAAAAAAGTACCATGAATGCATAAATTTCCAAAAGAACAGCACCAACAAGCAACAAATAAGTTACCATGATGTCGATCTGCGCATAGGAATGCATATCGATGATGGTGGAGAAGAGAACTAAAGCAGAAACAGAGGAAACGAAGCTGATGCAGCGGAGATAAATTCCAATTCGAGAGTAAACAATAGCAGCCTTCGTGTAGAGGACATCGTACATGAGTCCTAGCTCGATTGCTACCAGTTTGAATGCATCCTCTGCTGACTTTCCAGTAACGATTTTATAGCTGTAATACCTGTACTCATCGATAATTTGGTTTGCAAAGAGATGTAATAATCTCTTGTATGAATAATAGGCTTGAACCAGATTATGATCATCTCCATCAATGCCTTCTTTCATTACGAGCTTATGACGATCAAATAAACCATAACCTAATTTGTAATCAAATAAATCAATACAATGATCGGGATCAGAAGATGAGCCTAGAGAATCCTTAAAACGTTCGCTGCTGGAAGACCAAAGTACCCAAGTCCTCTCTCCATACTTGACAATTCCAGTAATGAACACCAGAATAGACAGTAACGTGAGAACGTTGCAGCTCCAAAATCTCAAAAACACATAAAATGCCACTCCCACCTCGATGATCAGCCCAAGAAAATGTCTCAACCATAACTCATTATCTTCTAACGAGTAAGCTGTGATAGTGTCCGGACCACCAAGATGCAACAGAAGAAACGGTGCCCAAAAGGCCTGCAGCGAATCAGTGGCCTTGGACGAGACTTGTCCGCAATCTGCCTCGTTACTTGCCATGACACTCAATGCAACTGTCGCCACCCAATCTGCTGAGATATACGCACACCAGACGATTACTTTTAAAAGGATCCCGATCCAGCTATGTGAGTTGTTAATCTTTCTCCGGGAACCAAATACGATGAGGATGATCTGCAAAGAAAGGCTGAGTAATAGTAAGCTTCGAATCTCCCACAAGTTCCACAGTATCTTGAGTGTTTCTGGGAAAATCTCCATGTTCTCTGCTTTTCACAGATGTTGATTCAACCACTGGCTAACAAGTAACAACCGATCAAAAGTATAGAGCTTCTCTCTATCGAAATGATTTAATTATTGTTAACACAAACTTTATAAAAAGGAATGTAGAATGAAAAACAAACTCGAAATTAAACCATCCAACTTTTTTTGATTGGATTGGAATGAATGAAACAATATTAAGTTGTCCTATATCAAATCTGGAGCTTTGGTTCTTCCGAGAATTAGTTCTATTTTTTAACCCATATGAAAAGAAACTATTGATCAATGATCATACCAATCAATCAGAACACTTTTTAAAAGGTTACGTGGTACGATCAGATAAGTATAAAAGTACAGCCTTCGACGAAATATCATGACAAAGTTTCTTTGAATGCCTTACAAAAGTAAAATAAAATGAAAAATGTCTTTCAAGTATAAGAAAAGCAATCTTCCAGGAAATATCATGACAAATGCCACCCCAACTTCGCCATGGGATTGGGTGATGACAAGAAATATTTTAAAATAAATGGGAAGAAAGTTAAAAATGCCTCCCAAAACATTTGTTTTTAATAGCACACAAAAATTCAATGGTTAATAAAAACTCTCTCCAAATTCTATCTCCTCTATTCTTTCTCTCCTTTGTCTCCTCACTTGCTCTCGCTCATTACCCGGCCACCTTCGGGACAGCGCTGCAGGGCCGAATTACCTGAGGTGTGCTGCCTAGGCAGCACCTCGCTTGGGCATCTCACTCCCAGGCGACGCCACACATGAGCTGTACACGCCCAGGAAACCCAGTGCCGTGGTCTGCAACAGAGCCAGGAGGATGTTTTGGTAATTTGCTTACACAAAAAAGTTTAAAACATAGTTTTAGGTGTCAGTAATTTTCCCTTCTACAAAATGTAAAAACACACACATATACATATACATATATACAATAATTTTCACATAAGTGCGCACCAATAGAATTATATAAGGACATTGAATGTGAGTTACTCATTTTACATATTTTGACTTAGTATGTATGCACTTGTCAAAACTCTTTTATAAATGAGTGGCTCACATTCAATGTCCTCATATAATTATATGCACTGATAGAATTATATAAGGACATTGAATGTGAGTCACTCATTTACATATTTTGACTTGGTATGTATAGTGGTGGCAATTCGGGCCGGCCCGGCCCGTTAGGCCCTTATGCTAAAGGGCCGGGCCATGCCCGGACCGGCATGGAAAACGAGTTGGGCCAGGCCTGCCCGTCAGGCGAAAGAGGGAGCCCGGCCAGGGTCCAAGGTCCGTGTGGGGGCAGGTATATGTATGAGTTAATTTTAATATGTTTTGTTAGTAAATTAAGCTTTTTATGTGTATGAGTTAATTTTAATATTTTTTGTTAGTAAAATAAGTTGTTTATGTGTAGGAGTTAATTTAAATATTTTTTGTTGGTAAATGAAGCATTTCATGTGTATGAGTTAATTTTAATATGTTTTGTTAGTAAATTAAACTTTTTATGTGTATGAGTTAATTTTAATATTTTTTGTTAGTAAAATAAGCTTTTTATATGTAGGAGTTAATTTAAATATTTTTTGTTAGTAACATAATCATTTTTATGTGTATGAGTTAATTTTAATATGTTTTGTTAGTAAATTAAGCTTTTTATGTGTATGAGTTAATTTTAATATTATTTCTTAGTTAATTTATCATTTTAATTTTAATATTTATTAATGACTAATGAGTTGATATTTTTTTTCTTCTAGGAAATGGATCATAACCTTCCTTATTTTCCAGATGGTCTGAACATGTTGAACGATGATTTTGATCTTTCCGGACTGGCGAAAACCGTAGCATGACCTTCTGGTTCCGACACCACACCGACATCACGTACCAAATCTAAGAGGTTAACATTAGACGTATGGCAATGTTTTGACGTAGTAGAAATGACACTCCCAGATGGTACGGTCGGCCCCAGAGCTAAATGTAGGTTTTGTCCAAAGAACTATACCACTACTAGGGGTGGAACCGGTCATTTGAGAAGACATATGCTAAAACGCATGCCTACACGGACATGTAGACACTACAACCCAGACACAACTACAACGGCACCCAGAAGGGTCCGTTACGACATGGCATTACGACGCCGCGCATGCTAGAGAATGCTTGGCACGGTACATTGCTAAACTGATCAACCTATTAATTTCGATGACTGTGTTTTTTTTTTCAAGAATTTATCACATCCGCATACAACCCCCAAATGCAAATTGTTTCTGGAACCACCACTAGGAACGATTTGATAAGAATGTTTAAAACCTAACTAGATGACTTGACGACTGAATTACAGCATCTAACTATCTCTATTGCATTAACTTTCGATAATTGGAACGCATGTTCTAAACAAGACTATTTATGTGTTACATGACACTATTTAGACTCTGAATGTAGGATACAAAAAATATTCTTGGTTTTCCTCCTATGGATTTTGTGTAGGGAAAAAACGATTAAAAACTCGGCGGAAGAGAAAAAATTGGGTGGTATATTTTAAATTTTTTTCCTTTAAAAGAAAGAACCTTAACCCTAGATTAATTGACATATAATTAAAAGTATCGTACCTTTTTACGTGACGATTGATATTGCGTCGATTTGAATCCGTTTGCTTCCAATTGAATCCGCTTGCTTCGAATTGAATCCGCAAGATCTTCCAATCCAATCACGAACGTGAATCACCTAGGAGTGTGGGCTCCCTTTCTTTGAATTGTAAAGCTGGGGATGGAAACAAAAATCTTTTTCTTTTTGTTAGTCACAATAATCCTCCAAGAGAAAACCCAAGAACATCCGGTCACTTGTGAATTATCAATCTTTTAATTAAAAACTCGCGTGAACCCTAATTTGATCTTGTGCACAAAGCTTTATGATGTAAAGCTTTGTGCACAAAACGTTCTATACCCCTTTTTTGAGTTGGAAGTTTTATTTATTTATTTATTATTATTATTCAAAAGCAATAGAAAAAAAATCTCTCTTAAAAAAAACAAACTTTTTTTTTCTTCAACTACTATTCAAAAACGAATTTAATAATAATAATAATATTATATATATATATAGGTGATGATCTAATCCTCACTTAAGTAGGATTTCTACCTGTAGTCAAATCCTCACACAAGTAGGATTACTTCTTCTCCAAGTCTCCTATCAACTTTGAGTTTTAACCTTGTTCCAACTCATGAGTGTATTATCCAATAATAAATTAGTAAATATAAAAATTGTGACTATATAAAAAACTTCCTAATTTGACTAGATAAATAAAATACTTTTATTTATCTACTTATCAAATATAGTCTTTGATACTTATCATACTACCAACAATAGTATGACACTAGGAATCTTTCTTCTAGTTAGAAAAAGATTTTGACTTTTAATCAAACAATTAATTAATTAATTTCCATTTGATTAATAAAATAAAATAAAACAATATATTAGACTAATTAATTTAGCCTTGCTGCCCAAGTAAATACTTGTGCAATATATTATTTTTCCATTTTATTAAATCCACTGAACTTTAATAAAAAGTCCACATGTGAACCAGATCTATTCTTACTATAAAAGAAACAAGTCCACATGCCTTAAATTAATACATTAATATAATTTAACAGCCCATTTAATTAAAATGTGCAAATTATATTCTTAATGTATTAATGGAATACTAAATGTACCCCATTAGGGCCACTATAGGATTCCTACATCCTTGGCCGCCCATTCCAGACCTTTTTGAAGAGTTACAGCATGTCTTGATCATACATGACTACACTTCTCCTAAACTTTTGGATTCCGAAATCCAAAAACAATTCTAGATGGACCCAGAAATTGGTCCGGTAGAATATATCAAGTGATCCATGTAAGTTCGTGCAGATTGGGGATCTTGGCAGACTATCTAATTTAAGCTTCAATAGGCATAATCTAATCACAATCAACAAATGATTCACTTAGGTCTGATATATTAATTTTAGCTCATTCTACTAAAGAGCTGAAATTGAACTCTTAAATAAAAATAGAATAAGATAATATTTTTCATTCGTACCCTAGACAATCTTATTGGAGATAGTGTATCCTCGTGAAGAATATCAGTAATCGCCAAGAGCTCGTAGACCGCCTATAGCTCATAGACCGCCTATAGCTCCCCTAGTTACCATATTTACTCATATGACCACATTTTGAACTTGGATATTTTGACTTGTCCAGAAGCCATGTTTCAATAGACTCTACTTACTTAATACTGAAAAATTGTTTGGAATATGATACAACTATTTCAGATTTTTATAACATGAAATTGGCCAAAAGTGGCCGTCCACTTGCTCAATCACTAACACTAGACGATTGGTATGTGGCAAGGATTTTTGTTGAATTTTTAAAGGTTTTTTACAATGTCACTGTAACTCTTTCCAGGGTCTATTACCCCACATCTTCCCAGGCAATCCATCAGATTGTGGAAATGTCACTGATAAAGGTGTTCGGTTCAATTCGGTTTTGTGGTCCAATACGGTTCAAACCGATTCAAGTTTTCAAAAATCGAAAATATAACGGTTCAATACGGTTTTGGCCAAGACCGAACCGAACCGAACCGAACCGCGCCCACCCCTACCTATATTTATGAAAACAAGATAATAAATGTATTGTCTGTTTTTTTAGTAACATTTATTGTGTTCACCTGAAGGGCACATGTTAACATTACCCTTTATAATTTAATTGTTTTCTAATTCCAAAACAACTCTATTTAAAGTTTAATTATTACCTGGTTTCAAACAATTTGATTTTTTAATTCTAAAATACTTCCTTAAAACACATGGTTCTAAACTTTTTTTTAAGACATATTTATGAACATTAGGATAAATTCTTTATCTTATATCTATCTTATTCATTTATTTATTTTCTACTAGCTTTGTACTCACTATTTGTAACCATATTTTCTCCAATCGTATCCATTTTTATTATTTAATGATTTTGTTTAATTTATATTTGTCTTAGTTTAATTATTATTCATGTCAACATTTATAATAAACTAAAATTAAGTATATGATACAAAAATTTTACTGATTTTTTTTAAATCAATAATTTGAAAACACTGAAATTAAAAGCAAAATACTTTGTATTTAAAATTCAGATAATTGAATGACAATCAATATGTACTTTTATTTTTATGTTTTTATTTTAGTTTACGAATTGTAATGTTTAAGTTAATTTAATAATAAATGTAATATTTTAATTAATTTAATTTAATTTCTTAATATACTAATTTCATAATTTCTTAAGTTATTGCAATATTGTGTTAATTATTGGGGTGAAATGTTAATTGTTAAAAAATAAAAAAAAAAGAAGGGAAAGAAATGGGATATTTAAGGGAATATTCTTTTTAGCGTAATATTTGCTGCAAATGGCAAGAGTTGGAAAAAATAAATAGTGTGAAAGTTGCACCATTTTAGTGCAAAAGTTGCACCATATTGAGGTTTTTATTTTTGGGTTGGAGATGGTTTTAGCTCGAAGCTGTTTCAACAAATTTCTTCAAAATCAAATTTTAATATTTTGAGTTATTTGAAGACTTGTTTAGAAGGATAATTCTTTCCACTTTGACACTTTCCGGGTCCTATAATTAACATTTTTGTATCACATAAAGAAAGAAAAATAGATATTAAGTAATTTTTTTAATATAAAAAATGATTTTATGATAAATATAAAAGGTCTCATTCGAAGTTTTCGTCTAGAGTCTCCAATATTGTTAAACCGGCACTGATGTACATAGCTAAATCCTGATTAATAAGTCGACCAATTTATTGTCACATAAAAGGATAAAAAGATATACACATCAGTACATCACATAATCCATAAAATAAAATGCTTATTATTACAATAATAAATGAGTTTTAGGAAACCAAGTCTAGAATGACAGTTCTGGAATAATAACAACAAAAGTTAACATTAATATAATCCAAATCCCAAATTATGGCCTAAACCTGTTAAAATACCAACACAAAGGTGCAGTTAACCAAACGGGAGGCCTCTTCCATTTTTTGGCTACATATGAAAATCTCTCTGACCCATCACTATTTAGCTTGAAAATACCCCAATCATCATTTTCTAGGGAACAAGAAAGTTCATTTTCCCAATTCATCCCGCTTAGAAGGCCAGAGCCATTGGTAAAATAGATGCAATTTCCCATGCCACCTCCCAATTCCTTGGCAGAATAACATCTTGAACAGTTCCTACCTACAAATATAACACAATCCCCTAAGTTATCCAACTTGACCCACTCCTTTTCATACAAGTCCAACCGAAATACCTTAAAGTCGTAAGTCTCTTCGAAACAATTCCTTAAAAACATATGACAAGCAGAATCTCATCACCAAATTCCACCAGATAGCGAAAGATTTGAACATCAAGGCATTGAATATTTTCTCTTGGTATATCAGAAGACATTTCAATTTCATAAAATCAAGTGTCTATTTGTTCCTTATAACCCTGTCTTTGAATTGTCGAGTAAGCATATACAGCATCCAGAACCCGAATATTATATTCCTTGGTCAGAAGATAGAAACAACCCTTAAAGCAAATCAAATCGATAAGGACATCATGGGTACCTTCCTCCAGACAACATCGACACCAATCTTTAGCTTTCGGAATCCATACATCGTATCCGGTTCCTTTGTAACTAAATAACATGTAAACACAATTTTGTTTACCAGGATATCCTGAGAACACCACCTTAGTTCTGTAAGAATATGTGTTAGGTAGATCAACCTTGGATCCTGTGAACGGGTTCAGGAGTGACATCCTTATAATGGCAAACTTGATAAAAGGTTTTACTATAATCAACCAATCTTTAATGCATCCCCAAAAGAGTCCTCCAGAAGAAGTAGGCATCTCCAACTGCAAAAGTTTATTTTTCTCCAGTAAACTGACGCAACATGCTGTTTCGGATTCGGTTTCCTTAGGCATCACAAGACATGGAAATCCACATGATCGATTACAATGGAGTTGGAGTGTTTCTTCCTGATAACTTCTCCAAGACTTGCAGACGTTACTGAAACATAAATAGTAGTATAGGCATAGACTATCTGAGATTTTTTCAACCACTCCTCCCGGGAGACTTGACCAATCTCGAACCTGATCCTTGTACTGCTTGCATCTTTGGGTAGAGAGTCTTGACCAATCTTGATACTGATCAACCTGAGCCTTGTGCTGCTTGACCCTTCTCATATCCATAACAAGCTCAATGCGTAGTTCCTGCACATGCCCAGTATAATAATTATAGGTTGTACAAACTTTTTTTTTGAAAACTGCAATTTTATTAAAGAAGCAAGAACCAAACAGACCCTGGAGCAAAGAGGGGACAACGAACAACCTGCCAAAGGCAAAAAGCAGACCAGACCTGAGACAGCAACAAAAACATCCGCCCTTAACTTAAGAGGGCACATATAAGCTAAAACTACAAATTAATTTCAAACAAGAAAAAGAGGGCACAAACCTTAACTTAATCTGCGAGTTGTGGTAAAGGATTTAACAAAGACGGCCTTAAATAAACAAACCCAAGTCTACTGCCACCGGGAATTTGATCGTATTCTTATTCGACAATGTAAGACAGTCAAATTAGGAATAGAATCAATTGTATTAGAATAAATCCAAATCAATTTATATAACAAAATTTGCATCCCGTTGTGATTGGGTCTCCACTCAAGTTTCAAGCTTTAGATCTTAAAAAGATGGAAACGTGAATACTGAAAAGGTTTTGTCAGTATGAGATAAATTTCCCCAATCCAAATCAAATAATCTAATGGAACCCAAAACAAAGAAAAAGGTAGCGTATTGACCCAGATATTTCATCACAGCCAAACACACAATCTATCAACCGTAAAAATAAACAGAAAAACAACATCAAAAACAGAGAATTTACGATTAAATCATGATTATTTTACCTGAATATGAGTTTATCCAACCCAAAATTGAC
Source organism: Dipteronia sinensis (assembly GCA_033220585.1). Lineage (NCBI taxonomy): Eukaryota > Viridiplantae > Streptophyta > Magnoliopsida > Sapindales > Sapindaceae > Dipteronia > Dipteronia sinensis. The sequence goes on along the minus strand of CM065639.1, from coordinate 68,331,676 downwards.
ACAAGTTTCTAGCTTGGAAACGCATATACAGAAATTGATTATTACAGAAAGTGTATATATATATATATATATATATATATATATATATATATAATAAACTATGCCGGCCGTTTATCATTCAGGGTGAGTGAATACTGTTGGAAAATTTGTGACAAACTAGTGCTTTGAGAGCATTAATTGAGTGTGATCGGTTCCATAAAAATGGAAGATCAATGTATATTCGAATTCTCCTCCGTGAGAGCTTCGAAGTAGTATACTCAAACTCACAAATCGACTAATGGGTGAATGCGAAATTGAGTCTCCAAAGAGTACCCATTGTGTAGGGAAAATATGCATCCCACATTGGTTGGGTAAAGCATTGATAAGCAATATATAAGTAAATGTGTGATAGCTACTTATCAACATGTGTAGCTACTTATCGACCCCGAACCTTCGGATTGCATGACTTGTGTGTGGGCGCAACCTGCGTACACGAATGCCGCTCCGATTGGGCTGTCATAGGACAAACGACATTTTGCTAAATTAAACGTATAATGATAAGGAAATTCCGTCAATCCTCTTGAACTTGTTAAAAAAAATTCTGAATATTTGTTTCCGTTTCTTGGTAAGTTTGAACTTGATTTGACTTCGCTGAGAGTGTTTGTGCCTTGCACAATCACTGTTAAACCGTCGTATCCTGGGAGACAATCGCCATACACATACGGTGTTACCCGGCGAAATTGTCTTAAGGACACCGTGTGAAACACGGGCCTCGGTTTTCCCCTAACGTTCTGGTTTATGTTTTATTATCTCTATCTTTTGCAGATTCGTACCAGATTGTTTTTCAGTACACGAAACAACAAATACTAAGGCCTTAGATCCATTGGATCATTTTAAAATAGATCCAATGGCTTTTATTAATTTTAAATTTACAAATCCTATTAGAAAAAGGAAAAAGGAAAAAGTGGAAATTCTTGTTCAACTGGACAACTGGTCACTTTGTAAACAAAACATGGGTATTGTCATTTTGGTCCCTAATTTTTTATGAATTATGTTGTTTTTAACTATCTTTCCATTTTTAGTTCCCGTGGTCTTATGTTTTCAAAAACACATCAATTTGGTTCCTTTTTGACTCATACATCATTTTGAGCTAACGGAAACATGATTATTTTCGTTTTTAAACAAAGAACTAGCCATGTGTCAAAACCAAAAAAAATGAAATCTTAGAAAAGTAGTACAAAAAGAAAACTGTTTTAAATCTCCACCATCAAAATCTTAGATGGACGGTGGAGATCTATTTATTTTTTAAGAAAATTATTTTTTTAATATTTGGTTGATGGATCTCCACCGTCCATTTTTGAGATGGACGGTGTAGATTTTTTTTTTTAAAAAAAAAAAGAAAAAGAGAAAAAGGTGGAGATCTAATCTCCATATTGGATCTCCACAAAGATCCATGGAGATCTCCATGATCCAAAGCTTAGATCTCCGTATATATATTTTTAATTATGACTATTACCGTATGGCCACGGGATGAGTCACGTATTCAAAATTATTATTAACCCTCAGCCTATGGTGTAAACAACAATCGAAATCCGTTAAGCGCGAGAAATAAGAACCAAATTATATGCTTTGCCTGGCCTATGCTATAGATAAATTTCATTCTTTCTTGTGAGCATTAATCAAGATTAGGTCTGGTCTGTACTCTAACTATAATTCTCAAATAATCTTAACACAAATAACGAATTAAGAAGTTAAACATAATAAATAAATCAAGAATTGAATTGATAAAATAATAATTAATCCAAACACGAGCATTCACATCGATTCCCTAGTTATGAGATTAGCTACACACTGTAGAAAGAAAAAAGAGAATTTGAGTAAAGAAAACCCGAGATGACAACTTAAGCAGGCTTGGATTAGACTCCAGGGGTTTCTTTTAATACTTTATGGAATTCTTGAATTTATGCCAGTGTTACAATCCCTGAGTTTTGCTGTTGGACCAAGATAATGTTTATTGACTAGAGCTTCACATTAGTTGTTTTGATCATATGGTATGTGTTTGGGTGTCTCAAGCATAAATATTACAGTGAGCTTAAATTTTGCGAGTAGGAATATCCAGCAAGTTTTGAGGGGAAAAAAAGAAGGAAAGAAGTTGCCTTAAGATATATTTGGAAGGGTGTATGAAGAAATCATGCTTCCACTGGTTTTGGTACCATGAATATTTACGGCATTGCTTCCATCAAGATTGATTTTGATTGGACTACACAATTCATGATTGCTAGAACAAGCTTTAGAGGCAAGAGAGGATTATCTGAATTCTGAAGATTGTATATGGAGGAAATGAACCAGATGTGATGTCGAATGAGATGAATGTATTGATCTGTTTCTAAGATTATGAGCTCTTTAATTCTAGAGATTGCTTGTTTTAGAGTCCAAGGCTAATAGCCTCAAGTAACAAATTAATATCATGAAAATGAAATTGTCGGATAATGATTTACAAAGATGAGGTTATCAAGATCATTTACAGAACTTGGGTTTATAAAAAATCTTAGGAATCAAATGAAGGTGGCTGCAGAAGGTTTAGGGATAGCATTCTTTTATCTTTAGGTAGAAGATCCTCTTTTTAAATTCGCTTTCAAGATAAACAGATCGAATTTTCCATTCAAGAAACTTGATTTATCATGATGAATATGGCAGTTCAGTTTTTGGGAGATGATGTTTGGAATATCAGTTGTGGCCGGATAGATCTTACGCGTAAAGGATTATTTTTTTTAACCTTGGAAAAGTAATATAAATATATTGTTTTTTTTGTTGAAATGGAAGAAAATGGCCTTTCCTATATTTCATCTTAAAGATGAAATATATTGTTTTTTAACCTTGCAATGAAGGCATAGACTCAATACTTTCAGCATTAAAAAAAAAACTTTATAAACACTTCAAATTACTTTCACATAACATAAAGCATGAATAGTAACATACTATGGTAAGAATAAGAAAAGACAACCAAAATGTAACGTTGTGAGTCAAAACATTACGTTTTGGTTGTCTTTTCTTATTCTTACCATAGTATGATACTATGTATGCTTTATGTTATATGAAAGTTGAAAATAAAACTAAGCGTGTGTCTTAACTAACCTAGAGGGGGGTGAATAGGTTTTAATTGTTTAATAACCAACTTTTTCGACTTAATCAATATTACCAAAATTACCCTATATTAGCAATCAATAAATAAACACAAGTTAAGCAGAAAACACCAAAAAAAAACACACGAGTTGTTTTACCTGAGAAACCCTCTAACAGGGCAAAACTCACGGGCTATCCATCTAGCCACACACGGTCATCCAATCAATTATTTGAATGAAAGTGTACAACCTAGATTGACCTTAAGTCACACCATACTTTGTCACTAACCCTTTCATTCTACCCAACGAGCCTTTAATAGTGATTCTAGACCAACTAGCTTGTGCACTAATCCACTTAGTCGTAAAGCTTAACAATCAATGAAGAGAAAACAACATATGTGATTATCAAATGTATTCTAAATGCATAAATGTCAGGTCAACACATTTAAGCTTATCTAATCATGGATGAACAAGTCAAACAATCCTAGATATCATGTTGCTATAAGACATACATATAACTTAGTTACATAAAATAAATGCAACCCTAGATACAATAGCTATCACAATACAAAACACAACAATCAACACAAAATCTCAACTTGTAGATAAAACCCTAATCTAGATGCAAACAAGTCATAAAAGAGATTTCTTATTAAGTATGAACACTAAAAAGAATGAGAGTGACGTTTTACTTACCGAGTCATGTGTGTTGATGAAGACCCATGCAAGAACACAACCTAAAAGATGCTAGATGATGCTAGATGATGCTAGATATTCATGAAAATGGGTTTGGGAGAGTAAAAGAGAGTTCTTGGAGCTTCTCTCTCAAAAGGGATTCTTCATCTCTCTAAAAATGGATTTTGAAGCTATAAAAACGAATTGAGGAAGAAGAAGATATATATATATATATATATATATATATAGAACAACCCTAGACAAAGTGACGTCGTTTTGAAAAATGAAGCCTAGTGCACGGGTACTGCACGGGTAAGTGACCCGTGCAACAGATAGATCCGAGAACACCCATCCTCAATGCACGGGTACTGCACAGGTAGGGACCCATGCACAACCCGTGCAAAAGACATACCCCGGGGATACCATCCTCAGTGCACGGGAACTGCACGGGTAGAGACCCATGCACAACCAGTGCAAAAGAGACCTTCAAGGGACTTTCAAGAAATTCAAGCAAGACAAAAATGACACACCAAACAAGCAAGGGATGCACATATGTAAGTAAAAAGGCACAATGCAAGATGAATAAACATGCATGAGAATTGTGTGTGTGTGTGTGTGTGTGTGTGTGTGTGTGTGTGTGTGTGTGTGTGTGTGTGTGTGCAACTAAGTCTCTTCAAATAGTTAAGCAAAGTGATATACCTTTGAAGTGCTCTTGAGTTTGACTATGCCATTGAAGCTTGATCACGAACAATGAGTCATAATCTACCTTTACAAGTAAATCCTGTTAGGTTTTTGAAGTTGTGTTGGCATTAATTCCATATCAAAACAATGTTTCACTTGTATTGATTAATTGTCTTAGATTGATGATGATTCAAGCTTCAAAGAAGATTTGGCAACTTATCAAGCAAGATTGAGCCTTCAAAGAGAAATATGCCTCATTGCTCAACAAATGTATATTTAGACCTCATTTCTCTTACAAGGCTTAGGCACACACACACACACTGCATCCATATATGTCCCTGCATCATTGTGCTTAATTTATATAACACATTCATACACTTGATAATGAATGCTCATGCATTAGCTTTCAATTGCCATTATGCACATCTATGATAGCCTTTGCGGTTGACATGAAAGTTCTTCCAAGTAGAATGTGTAAATCTCTTGTGCTAGTACCTTCTTCTTCCATGTCCAATGAAAATACTGCTCTTAACGTGTGTCTAACAACCTAGAGGGGGGGGGGGGGGGGGGGGGGGGGGGGGGGGGGGGGGGGGGGGGGGGGGGGGTGGGGGGGGGGTGGAATGGGTTGTTAATCGATTATTACCAATTTTTCGATTAGTCAATATTAATAATATAACCCAACATAAACAAACATACAAAATCAAGTGTAAAGTGCGGAAATAATAAATAACACTTGATTTTTACTTGGAAACCCTTCAACAAGGGAAAAACCACGGGCTATCCTTCTAGCCACACACGATCCTCAAATCCACTATATGAGTAAAAAGTTACACCCTCAAGTGATACTCGGACTCTCACTCTAGATAACCTCAGGCTATGGACACTACCACTCGCCACTCTTGGTTCAATCCCTAGTGATATCCACTGATACACTACTATTGGCGTGAGCACCTCCTACTCTACCCGCAGGCCTTTTACAATGGATTCTTGACCGATGCTTGCCAACCACAACTTGGTTGCAAGACTACAATGCTTGTGCAACTTCACCCCGAAGCCACAAGACTTTGACTCAATGAAGAGTATAAAAGTCTAAGTGTGTATATGACAATATACTCAATGCAACAATGTGCAAGACTAAACACAAAATGCTTAACTAGATGTTATAATGCAATTGAACACCCTAGTTATCAAACAATGCCTACATGTACACACATGAGGTCTCAATTAGTTGTAGAGAAATTCTAACAACCTAATTGTCAAATATATTCACATAAACATTCATGAACTTGACTAGATGCACAAAGCCAACCTAATCATCAATTAAACACACATGAACATTTATGGATTAGCTATTTAGGCAAATATGACCTAATGATGCAAGCTATCACAAACAAAAACAAATCAAATATTCATGAACATTAACTAATTGACTAAAACACAATTTCTCAACCTAGTTATCAATAAATCACACATGAATATTTATGACCTAGCTTTTAGGTAAAAATGACCTAATCAATTAAGCTATCAAAATACAAACTCAATCATGTTATCAAGACTCATAAATATGCAATAAAATATAGTCTAGGTATTTAATCATGCAATAAATACCTAATCTAGTGTAAGAAGAACAATAAATGATATTCAAGGAAGTTCTTGCTTACCTAGTCATGAAACAATGGAGACCCATACTCAAATGATGTTGAATGATGCAAGATGGAGATGGGTTTTGGGTTTGGAGAGTTAATGAAGCTTAAAGGAAGCTTTCTCTCTCTAGACTCTCTCTTTCTCTCTCTAGGGTTTCTGTAATTTCAGAGAGCTTCATGAGGAAGAAGAGATAAAGATGTATTTATAGTGGGGAAAACGGGCTGATTCGAAAAGACCAAAATGCCCAGTTTTTGGTGTCAGGCGACATGAGAGGCTACATGAAGTCGCCTAGGAGAGGCTACATGAAGTCGCCTAAAAGGCTACATGGATGTCACCTAACATGTCGCCTAACGTTCTGGAGATGAAAAACATGTCTGAGGCGACATGGGAGGCGACATGCTCAAGTGGCCTTGCATGTCGCCTAACACACTGGACAGCACTCCAGCTCCAGAAACAAGCGACCCAAAACATGACCAAACGACATCGAAACCTTTCGTATGATATACCGTTGGAAAGGTATGGAAGTCTACATTCTACTCCAATTTACAGAATGAGGTTTTGATGTCTGTAGAAAGAGGTATGGTCATTTAAGTGACCAAAGGTCAAAACCGGATAACAACAGAGATGCTCTATTTCAGTGGTCTCTTTGGAGACTTCAAAACCAACCCAAACGGTCATAATATATTACGAATAATATACCGTTAGAAAGGTATGGAAGTCTACTTTCTACTCCAATTAACAAAACAAGATTTGGATAACCGTAGAAAGATTTATGGTCAAAAGAGTGACCAAAGGTCAGAATTGGTCAATAACAAAAAATCCCACAACCATGGTATAAAACCATGTAACCAAATAACAATCCAAGAGAGGACAAATGGAACCTCTCTATGGTCACAAATCGCGCTAAGACTCAAGCACACCAATGTGCAAGCGCTGACACAGCACAAGCACACCATCGTGCAAGTGAGGACGTTTCCGAACACACACGGAAAACGTAGAACAAAAACAACCACACGTAAGGACAAACAAAGACATGCTCGTGTGAGTTGTATAATGGATGCACACATATAAACAATAAAGAACACAAATGCAAGATGAACAAATCATGCATGAAGTGTGTGTGTGCACCTAAACTCTTCTAAAGACAAAGTCAAGTGAGTATACATTTTGCTCTTGAAGTCATGGAGATGCTTGGAAGCTTGCCAACACGGACCTAAGCTACCCATTACACAATCATCCCCAATGTGGTGTGGTTTGTCATGAAATAAGCCAATCATAAAATCGAGGTCCTTACATCCAACACAATAAAATCTGCAGGTATGATGAGCTTGCCGACTTGGACTAGAACATTTTCCACAACTTCGCTAGGATACCTTATGGATCGATCGGCAAATAAAAGCTCCATGTGGATTGGTTTAAGGTCACTCAACCCTATCTCATTGTACACGGCATAGGGCATCAAATTAATGCTAGCCCCTAGATCCAGTGTGGCTCTCTCCTTTCTTGTTTCTCCCACCGTGATAGTGATATTGAAACTTTCGGGTTCCTTAAGTTTCTGAGGCAATCTTTTTTGGAGTACTGCATTAACTTCATCTGAACATTCCAATAATCTGAAGTAATAAAATCTTATTGAAATTGTAGATAGTTGGAGAAATTGCTAACATCTCTCTCTCTCTCTCTCTCTCTCTCTCTCTCTCTCTCTTCGAAGGTTAGATTGGTTTGTAGAGCTGCAACTAGTTCTGGCAAAATGGGACGAGCTTCCGTGGGCCTCCCGGCCAGCCCGGCCTGCTAGCAAAACGGGCCAGGCCCAAGCCCGTTTCGCTTACGGTCCAGGGCGTGCCCCCATTTGAAAAATACTGGGCTGAGCCCGGTAAGGCTTGCAAGGCCCGCGGCCCAAAAAAATTTTTGAATTTTTTTTAAAAAATTTGAATTGAGGGGTGTCTTTTGTAATTAGCCAGGTGACCGTTAGAGGGGGAAAATATTCAAAACTTTTAAAAATTACATTTTTTTAAATCTTTTACAATTTTTTCCAATTATACCCTTACCTAACTGTTTCCTATAAATACCCCATCACCCTCACCTCATCCTTTACATTTTCTCTACTTCCATACTCTCTTATTCTCTCTATTCTCTACAATCTCCAACATCTTTCACTCACTCTTTCAACTATTTTGAATTTTTTTTAATATATTATTTATATACTATATACTATTATACTATTATACTAATATACTATACACCATACATTATATATTATATATTTACATACCTCTCACTCTCTAGTATCTACATATTCTAAGACTCTTACTCTAATGTATTGTCTTGTTTATTTATTTTTTAATTAACTTTCATTTGTTATTTAATTATTAAGTATTTTTAATTGTATATGTGATTCTATGACATTTAATCATTTATTTAATTATAATCTTAGGAAAATGAATCCTGAACACTTCAACCTGAACCCTAACGACTATATGCCGGACGAGGAAATCAACCGATTATACGGTGACTTCCATATCGATACCGATCCCGATCCCCCTAGTACTACGGGTGCAGGACCTTCGTCCTCGGCATAAAATTCGAGTAAGAAGAGGAAGAAGAAGAAATCGATGGTGTGAGATTGCTTTGAAGTCATACTGGTAAAGAATACAGCTGGTATTGAAGTTGAGCATGCCCAATGTAAGTATTGTCAATCTGTACTCAGTAGTTCAGGTAATGGAACTAGTCATCTCAAGAGACATAGAGATAAATGCATGGCTTCCCATGGACAAGTCGATACAACTCAACAAATCCAACTGCAACGGAACCGAGATGGCTTTGTGAGTACATGGCAGTATGACCCCAACCGGGTCAGAGAGCATGCGATGCTGTACTGCGCTGCAACTGACCAACCCATAGGTTTTCAAGATAACCCTCATTTTCAATATTTTATTAATAATGCTTTTAACCCCCAATATGTCCCTGTTTCTAGAAACACAACTATGAGCGATTTGATTAGTACTTTTCAAAAACGTAGGAATGAATTGATTTATGAATTGCAAAACATTTCTTTTTCAATTGCATTAACGTCCGACATCTGGAACGGACGTTCAAAACAAGATTATTTATGTGTCACTGGACACTATATAGACACTGAATGGATTTTACAAAAAAAAGCTCCTTGGTTTTCGTGTCATGGATTATTCTCACACTGCTCAAAATATTCATGATGTTATTATGTCCGTTATACAAGATTATGGTATTCAAAACCTCATCTTGTCAATTACTTTGGATAATGCATCTGCTAACTCCAAAGTTATAGAACTTTTCATTAATTCTAGAATCCCTAATATTACGGGAAAATTTTTCCACGCCCGTTGTGAATGTCACATTATAAACTTGATTGTAAAATCAGGTTTAAAGCAGGTGGAAAGTTGAGTCGACAATATTAGAGGGGCTTTGGGTTGGATTATGGCATCTAACCAAAGAATTGCTGAGTTTACCAGATATTGTACAACAAAGGACATAATACCCCGTAAATTCCAAACAGATATGCCGGTAAAGTGGAACTCAACATATTTAATGTTGAAATCTACTTTACCATATGCTGAATTGATTACTAGATTTTATAACATGAACACCGCCAACGACACCGGACGTGAAAAACTCACGGATGGTGATTGGTATATGGCCACTGTTTTTGTTGAATTTTTAAAAGTTTTTTATGATGCTACTGTAGAACTTTCCGGGGTTTATTACCCCACATCTCCTCTTGCAATTCTTAAACTTTATGACATGGCTGATGTACTTAGACAATATAGTGAAAATGTGATGGTAGCTTCCGCAATTGTTGCTATGCAAAAAGTTTTTGAAAAATATTGGGAGAAAATTCCTCTTTTGTATGCCCTTGGTATTATTGTAGATCCTATGTTCAGATTTAATGCTTTAGAAGTTTTTTCCAAAGAATTGGGTGAGGCTCTGGGTTTAAGTGAAACGGATGTTGCTGAACATCTTAGTACACTGAAATCCCAAATGTTCGAGATTTTTTCTATTTATTAGAACATGTATAGCCACAAAACAGCAGAACCGGTGCCTCATCAACAACAATCCCAACAACAATCGAAGCTTATAAGGATTTTTTTTAACAAGGCCACAACTTCTCGCGCTTCAGGTCCAGGAAGTTCGAGTCAAAGTCAAAGTCAAGGTCAACGACAACACGTGGAGCTGAACAGATATATGACTATGGAGTACTCCATCACTGAGAACGATGACTTCACAACCAACGATCTTCTGAAATGGTGGGGCGACAAGAGAAACAGCTTCCCCATTCTATCGAGATTAGCATGTGATGTCCTTGCGATCCCGGTTTTAACAGTTTCATCGGAGCAGGTGTTCAGCAAGGCCGGACGAATACTAGAAGAAAGAAGATGTTCATTGGCCCATGATGCGGTGGAAGCTTTGACATGCCTTAAAGATTGGCAAAATGAAAGATTCAGACGACAACATCAACCGGATACCGAAAAACCCATGGATAACTTCTCCAACGTGACCATCGAAGACAGTTCCGATAGCAGCCAGTCGACGAGCTAATGTAATTGTAAATACTTAATTTTTTTTTCCCGATTGCACTCTTTTTCCCTTACCAAGGTTTTATCCCATTGAGTTTTTGTTGGTAATGTTTTTAACGAGGCAATCATGATTTGTAATTTATACATTTCAGTATCTCACCACAAATTTAATACGAAATTATAAAAATATTATTTATCGAAAACTAATTAAGTGTTGTCTGAAATGAATAATATTATATTTCAAATTAAAATTATTACATTAATTACTCAAAATTATTACAATGTATAAAAAGTAATATTGTATTAAAAAAAAATTGAAGCCCGACGGGCCGGCCCGTTACAAGCCCGGCCTGACTTGTCCCTACACGAGCCTTGGACCCAGACCGGGCCCCCCTTTTTATCTAACAGACTGGCCCTGTCCGGCCCGTTTTCCATGACAGTCCGGGCCCGGCCCGGCCCTTTTAATAGACGGGCCTAATGGGCTGGCCCGGCCAATTTTGCCACCATTAGCTGCAACTAAACTTTATGTTCATGCTTGTGATATCGCAGCTCATCACACTATTGAACTTGTATTAAGGTTTACTAGCTCTCTTGTGTACGATTCGTTTAATTTCACTCACTTACGATTCTTTCCATGAATGTCTTCTTTGATTTCCTCTGCATTTGTTAATGATTTTGTTAACATAATTTGACTGCACAAGTTCTTTATCTAAACAAATACATCTAAGAAAGCTATGGTTGATTGGTAACAACATTCATTTGTTCATTGGAAGTGCTATGATCAGATGATTGTTTGATAAATATAGAATATGGTGCAGAACCCAGAAAGACAATAAAAGCATTGTGATTGCATAAATCAAACAAAAACAATAACGAAAAGTAGTAATTCTACATCACTTGTTTGTTAAGGCAAAAATTTACCATAAGAACACTGACATGAGTGAGCAGCTCTCCCCCGTTCCTAAGGTGTTGAGCATGTTCTTTCCAATCACGGTCTTGTGCGGCATATGCTAACATTTCCAACCACACTTCACTTATCATGTCCCATCTTATTTTCCCACCATTCTCACGGTCTTTAAAATGTGAGCCGAGTCCTCGTGATTTTACCAATATGCGAGTGACGGCAGTTGTTTGATGTTATTCTTTTCTTTGCTCTATGTCCACGTTTAGATGGTGGTACTTTATAAGTTTTCTCAGCATCGACGTAAGTATGGTCATACCTTATCTCACCGATCCCTTTGGGTAACATGGATGGATGGAAAAGTAGGAGATACAACATATAATCTGATAACCATTTGCTAATTTTACAATCTTGATCGAGTTTATTAGCATCTCCATGGACATGATGGAGATCTTCATTGTAAGATTCATCGGTAACGATGTGCTATATAATAATTCTCTTATCAAATTCATTACCAACTAAATGATCACCAAACCTATAACGTTTTAGGGCATACTCACCTTTATTGGATAATGTTCTTCACGTATCTGGTGAAAAGAATATTCTTTTTGGTGCAATTCATCGGCTATCTTTTTTAGATACCGGAAGATCCTTTCTTGCAAACCAATATCCACATTTTCCCATGTCAAGTACCGGTAATTCTCTAACAATTCGCTTGTGCAAGAAAACTTCTCGAGTCCAAGGTAAGCGTGTTGCCTTTCTTTGAGGACAGAATTCATTAGATTGTACTGTCCCATGGATTCTGAGCACCTTTTCTTCAAGGTTAAACATGAATGTAACCAACTTGTAAACATCCAGAAATTGTGAACCAGAGGTTTTGAGATCTGCTGGTGTTCTGCAGATTTGAATTTGACTAACCAGAGCTTTGTCCGGTCTGAGGAAAAAAGTACCATGAATGCATAAATTTCCAAAAGAACAGCACCAACAAGCAACAAATAAGTTACCATGATGTCGATCTGCGCATAGGAATGCATATCGATGATGGTGGAGAAGAGAACTAAAGCAGAAATAGAGGAAACGAAGCTGATGCAGCGGAGAGAAATTCCAATTCGACAGTAAACAATAGCAACCTTCGTGTAGAGGACATCGTACATGAGTCCTAGCTCGATTGCTACCAGTTTGAATGCATCCTCTGCTGATTTTTCAGTAATGATTTTATAGCTGTAATACCTATACTCATCGATAATTTGATTTGCAAAGAGATATGCTAATCTCTTGTATGAATAATAGGCTTGAACCAGATTATGATCATCTCCATCAATGCCCTTCTTTCATTACGAGCTTAGGATTACAACCTTGTTCGTAATCAAATAAATCAATACAAGGGTCGGGATCGGGATCGGGAGATGAGCCTAAAGAATCCTTAAAACGTTCGCTGCTTGAAGACCAAAGTACCCAAGTCCTCTCTCCATACTTGACAATTGCAGTAATGAACACCGGAATGGACAGTAATGTGAGGACGTTGCTGCTCCAAAACCTCAAAAACACATAAAATGCCACTGCAACTTCCACAATCAGTCCAAGAAGATGCCTCAACCATAATTCATTATCTTCTAACGAGTAAGCTGTGATAGTGTCCGGACCACCAAGGTGCAACAGGAGAAATGGTGCCCAAAAGGCCTGCAGCGAATCAGTGGTCTTGGACGAGACTTGTCCACAATCTGCCTCGTTACTTGCCATGACACTCAAAGCAACTGTTGCTACCCAATCTGCTGATATATACGCACACCAAACGATTACATTTAAAAGGAACCCGATCCAGCTATGTGAGTTGTTAATCTTTCTCCGGGAACCAAATACGATAAGGATAATCTGCAAAGAAAGGCTGAGTGACAACAAACTTCGAATCTCCCACAAGTTCCATAGTTTCTTGAGTGTTTCTGTGAAAATCTCCATGCACAAAAGTATAGAGCTTATTTCTATCGAAATGATTTAATTATGGTAACACAAACTATATAAAAAGAAATGTAGAATGACAAAAAACTCATTAAGTATAAAAACACAGCCTTCAACGAAATATCATGACAACCTTATAAAAGTAAAGTAAAATGATAAGTCAATCAAGTAAAAGAAAAGAAGTCATCCACGGAATATCGTGACAAATGCCACCTCAACTTCGACTATCTGTCTAAGAAACTGCCTCAATCATAAACTCATTATTTTCTAAAGAGACAGAGTATTGTGATAGTGTGGAGGATAGGGATTGGCTTTGGAGAAATGGGGATGAATATTGGTCCCATCCCCAATTCCCAACCCCTTCCACCATCTCCATCCAGGAAAAATGTGGATGAAGGAGTTTAGGGAAGGTATCTTCATCCCCATTTCCTTGTTTTACCTATTTTCCCTATTTTCTCAATCCGAATTTTACTCTCGTTTCTCCCGTTTTCTCTGCTAGATCATGTTTGATTAAAAATTACATTTAAACAAAAAAACAAAAACAAACACTCTATGGTAAGTTATAATTTTTTTAAAAAAATTCCAATATAAATACAAATAAAATCTAACATTGTTCTGTTCATAATCATAAGTTCATAACAATATGAAAGATTCAGAGGAGAGGCAAAACTCTTAGTTTAGGTTTTAAATTTAGAGTTAATATTTATAGTTAGGGTTTAAATTTAGAAAGTGAGGAAATGTGGAAAACAGAAAAATGGAGAAAATTTTATATATATATATATATATATATATATATAGTGAATCTCTTATAAATGATTTCTAACTTTAATATAAAGTATGGACCGTCTTGAAATCTATCGATTTTAAGGATGCGTCTAGTAATGTTTTTTATTTCCTATTTTTCAAAATGAAAAATGAAAGATGAAAACAGTATTTTTTGTTTCTTTTTCGATATCTGAAAACACATTTAGCAGCATACTGTACTTTTGACATTTTTTACAAGAAAATAAGAGCTACATTAACTTGTTGGGCTTTATTCGTCCCATTAATGGACTTTTACATGTTTGTGCTAAATGTACGCAAATTTACAACCGATTTAACTGTCGGGCAATCCATCGATTTAACCCAAATCGGTTGCTAAATGTACCCAGATAATGAGAGTAGCTGATTGGATTGTAAAAAATTAGAATTTTAATTGGTTAGATTGTGACACTTATCTTTTTAATTGATATGGATATTTATGATTAATGGATTTGTGTAATAAAAATTTATGCCCAAGAAATATGGCCCACTTCCCAAAAACATTAACCAAAATATATTTGAAAATATGGCCCATTGTTTTTTTAAAAATTTGGCCCAAAACAATCCGGGTCATAAAAATCCAGGTCGAAAAGGAACATAACCAGGTCGGGTAAAATCCGAATCCAAGAAGAGTCGGGTACAACCCGAAACATATATTTATTTTACTATCCGGGTCGGGTATGGACTCTTTACTTATTTGCTGGCCTTTTGTGGGTCTGGATCCGGTTCGGGTCTGGACCCTTATTTTGCCATCCCTTAGCTGAAGCTGGACCTCTGGTCTGGCCCAGCCCACTCACTCTTGCCTGCCGTCGTTCATCCATAACTCAAACACTGCCGTCCACGGCCGCCGCCATACAAAGTAGAAATCAGAGAAGTTCAAAGGCATTGTAAAAATAGATTTTGTTTTGAATTTAAAAAAGCAATCTTTGATAAAACAGTTGTGTTTACATGAGGATGAGTTTAATGTGATGTTTACTGCAAATTATGTGCTAGAATTCAATTGTTGCATCCAGTTAGCATAATATTATGATTAATTAATTATTTGCTTTTATGATTCATTGTTTTTCAAAATCAGAACAAATACATGTACTAAAATGGCATCGTTATGTTTCTAAATACAATGTTTGTGTAAAATTTATTTGATCTGTTA
The DNA here is from genome assembly GCA_033220585.1 of Dipteronia sinensis. Lineage (NCBI taxonomy): Eukaryota > Viridiplantae > Streptophyta > Magnoliopsida > Sapindales > Sapindaceae > Dipteronia > Dipteronia sinensis. The sequence continues at coordinate 68,316,220 of CM065639.1, read as the reverse complement.
TTTACTGTCATTTTGGTTGTGGAGTTGAAAATTTATTTGATTTCTTTTTCTGTTCTTTAATTTCGATCACTTCACGATTCATTTCATATGCATATTAATTATTTAAGATGCATTGTCTTCTTTAATATTCATTTCATATGCATATTAGTTTGATTACACAATCTCTTAATTGTCTATGAACCTATGGTTCTCTGCAGTCCATAAGTGATATATAGAAGATCGATATGAAAAAAAAAAAAATATGAGCTCAATAATCTCCTCTTTCTAGGTTTACCAAATGCGTTAATGAATGTTTATAGAGCTAGCTCATATTATGAGTTGAAAATTCATTTGATTTCTGTTTCTGTTCTTTAATTTCGATCACTTTACGATTCATTTCATATGCATATTATTTAAGATGCATTGTCTTCTTTAATTTCATATCCATTTGTTAGTGGTTCTGTCAAATCCCACATATCTAGCGGGTGAGGTCCATGACTTATATATAAGTCTTGATCTCTCCTAATTAAGTAGATGCATTTTGAGCCATGAGCAAAGGATGCTTACATGAAAGTCATGATTCAAAGCAAATCCGTGAAGATGAAAAATGATACATGCATGAAACCAAAACGTACAATATATATGTCCTGTTAATAGGACTCATAATTTTTCGCTCTATAAATCCTTGTATTATTTTTGAAACTGGGCAACTTATTGGGCGAAGCTTCGAGACATGAATCGCAAGATTGTATTATTTTTGAAATTTACGGTTTAAGAGAAGTATCAATCTTTTGAAAAAAGCTTCAAAATCGAAGAAAGCTCCTTCAACCCCAACTTAAACATAAAGAAAGAAATAACCGAAATCACATCTAAAATGCACAACAAAAAATACATTTGGACATAGCCTAATACGATCTTAGGTTGCTCTTCTGAGAGCAAGTCTTAAATATATCGCAGAAATCAAACAAAAACAGTAATGAATTGAAAACTAGCAATTCTACATAACTTGTTTGTTAAGGCGAAAATTTACCATAAGAACACTGACATGAGTGAGCAGCTCTCCCCCTTTCTTAAGGTGTTGAGCATGTTCTTTCCAATCACAGTTTTGTGCAGCATACGCTAACATTTCCAACCACACTTCACTTATCACATCCCATCTTGTTTCCCCACCATTCTCATGGTCTTTCAAATGTGAGCCGAGGCCCGATGCTTGCTCAAACAGTGAGTGACGGCAATTGTCTGCTGCTATTCCTTTCTTTGCTCTACGTCCATGTCCATGCAGTTTGGATGGTGGTACTTTATAATTTCTCTCAGCATTGACGTAAGTATGGTCATACCTTACCTCACCGATCCCTTTGGGTAACATGGATGGACGGAAAAGCATAAGATACAACATATAATCTGATAACCATGTGCTAATTTTACAATTCTGATCGAGTTTATTAGCATCGCCATGGGCATGATGGAGATCGTCTTTGTAACATTCATCAGTAACGATGTGCCATGTAATAATTCTCTTATCCAATTCATTACCATCTAAAAGATCACCAAACCTATATTGTTTTAGGGCATACTCGCCTTTATTGGACAATCGTTCATCGCATACCTCTCGAAAATTACGTTTGTCTCCTGTGTTTTGGTGCAATTCATCGGCTATCTTTTTTAGATACCGGAAGATCTTTTCTTGCAAACCAATATCCACATTTTCCCATGTCAAGTACTGGCAATTCTCTAACAATTTGCTTGTGCAAGAGAACTTCTCAAGTCCAAGGTATGTGTGTTGCCTTTCTTTGATGACAGAATTCATTAGATTGTACTGTCCTATGGATTCTGACCACCTTTTCTTCCTGGTTGAACATGAATGTAAACAACTTGTAAACATCCAGAAATTGTGAACCAGAGGTTTTGAGTTCTGCTGGTTTTCTGCAGCTTTGAATTTGACTAACCAGAGCTTTGTCCAGTCCGAGGAAAAAAGTACCATGAATGCATAAATTTCCAAAAGAACAGCACCAACAAGCAACAAATAAGTTACCATTATGTCGATCTGCGCGTAGGAATGCATATCGATGATGGTGGAGAAGAGAACTAAAGCAGAAACAGAGGAAACGAAGCTGATGCAGCGGAGAGAAATTCCAATTCGAGAGTAAACAATAGCAGCCTTTGTGTAGAGGACATCGTACATGAGTCCTAGCTCTATTGCTACCAGTTTGAATGCATCCTCTGCTGACTTTTCATTAATGATTTTATAGCTGTAATACCTGTACTCATCGATAATTTGGTTTGCGAAGAGATATAATAATCTCTTGTATGAATAATAGGCTTGAACCAGATTATGATCATCTCCATCAATGCCTTCTTTCATTACGAGCTTAGGATAATCAAATAAATCATAACCTAGTTTGTAATCAAAATAATCAATACAACGATCGGGATCAGAAGATGAGCCTAGAGAATCCTTAAAACGTTCGCTGCTGGAAGACCAAAGTACCCAAGTCCTCTCTCCATACTTGACAATTCCAGTAATGAACACCGGAATAGACAGTAACGTGAGGACGTTGCTGCTCAAAAACCTCAAAAACACATAAAATGCCACTCCCACCTCGACGATCAGCCCAAGAAAATGTCTCAACCATAACTCATTATCTTCTAACGAGTAAGCTGTGATAGTGTCCGGACCACCAAGATGCAACAGAAGAAACGGTGCCCAAAAGGCCTGCAGTGAATCAGTGGCCTTGGACGTGACTTGTCCGCAATCTGCCTCGTTACTTGCCATGACACTCAATGCAACTGTCGCCACCCAATCTGCTGAGATATACGCACACCAGACGATTACATTTAAAAGGATCCCGATCCAGCTATGTGAGTTGTTAATCTTTCTCCGGGAACCAAATACAATGAGGATGATCTGCAAAGAAAGGCTGAGTAATAGTAAGCTTCGAATCTCCCACAAGTTCCACAGTATCTTGAGTGTTTCTGGGAAAATCTCCATGTTCTCTGCTTTTCACAGATGTTGATTCAACCACTGGCTAACAAGTAACAACCGATCAAAAGTATAGAGCTTCTCTCTATCGAAATGATTTAATTGTTGTTAACACAAACTTTATAAAAAGGAATGTAGAATGAAAAACAAACTCGAAATTAAACCATCCAACTTTTTTTGATTGGATTGGAATGAATGAAACAATATTAAGTTGTCCTATATCAAATCTGGAGCTTTGGTTCTTCCGAGAATTAGTTCTATTTTTTAACCCATATGAAAAGAAACCACTGATAAGTATAAAAACATAGCCTTCGACGAAATATCATGACAAAGTTTCTTTGAATGCCTCACAAAAGTAAAATAAAATGAAAAATGTCATTCAAGTATAAGAAAAGCAATCTTCCAGGAAATATCATGACAAATGCCACCCCAACTTCGCCATGGGATTGGGTAATGACAAGAAATGTTTTAAAATAAATGGGAAGAAAGTTAAAAATGCCTCCCAAAACATTTGTTTTTAATAGCACACAAAAATTCAATGGTTAATAAAAACTCTCTCCAAATTCTATCTCCTCTATTCTTTCTCTCCTTTGTCTCCTCACTTGCTCTCGCTCATTACCCGGCCACCTTCGGGACAGCGCTGCAGGGCCGAATTACCTCTGGTGTGCTGCCTAGGCAGCACCTCGCTTGGGCATCGCACTCCCAGGCGACGCCACACATGAGCTGCGCACGCCCAGGAAACCCAGTGCCGTGGTCTGCAACAGAGCCAGGAGGATGTTTTGGTAATTTGCTTACACAAAAAAGTTAAGAACGTAGTTTTTAGGTGTCAGTAATTTTCCCTTCTACAAAAAAACACACACATATACATATATATATATATATATATATATATATATATAGTCCTTTTCCTGTCAGTGCGCACCGATAGAATTATATAAGGACATTGAATGTGAGCCACTCATTTATAAAAGAGTTTTGACAAGTGAATACATGCCAAGTCAAAATATGTAAAATGAGTGGCTTACATTCAATGTCCTTATATAATTCTATCGGTGCGCACTTATTTGAAAATTATTGTATATATATATATATATATATATATATATATATATGTTTCAGATTTCACAAATTTTTCAACATTTCACTTGTTTTTTCCAATGTCACGATTTGGCGGTTTCATTTTGAAACAAAAAAAATACACCAAAGAAGGCTGTAAGTTTGTTAATCATACTATTGTTTTCTATTTTTTCTGCTGAGTTTATACAATGACATATATATATATATATATATATATATATATATATATATATATATATATACAATTTTTCTATTGTCAGTTCAAACTGATATATCTTTTAAATCTAATAGTCCACATACAAAGAACCGATATATCTTATATCAATTCGAACTAACAATAGGAAAACTATATATATCGAAAAACTATATATATATATATATATATATATATAAGAGTATTTGATATTTGGTAACACATTCTTTTGTTCATTGAAAGTGCTATGATCAACTGGTTGCTTGCCAAAATATTTTTTGGGCAGCATCTACAAATCTCTATAAGTTGGACACAGTTGGATTTAAGACACTTTCGAAGATTAAATCAAGTCTAAAATGCAACAGTCACTGCAATAAAATGTGGCTTTAAAACAATAATCAAGACTATTCCTTGGACACCACTTGTTTATTAAGGCCAAAATTTTCCATAAGAACACCTACATGAGTGAGCAGCTCCCCCCCTTTCATTAATGGCTGACCATGTTCTTTCCATTCGCAATTTTGTGCAGTATATGCAAACATTTCCATCCACACTTCATTTATCATCTCTCATGTTTTTTCCCGACCATTCTCATCATCACCTTCCAACTGTGAGGCAAGGCATCTTGCCTTCTCAAACACTGACCGAGTACATATATGTTGTTTGTATCATTCAAAAACCATCTGGTTCGAATCTGCAAGAGACAGAAAAACAATAAACATAAAATATCACGTTAGGGAAATCGAAGCTTGTGTTTCACACGGTGTCCTTAAGACAATTTCGCCGGCTAACACCGTATGTGTATGACGATTGTCTCCCATGATACAACGATTTAAACAGTGGATGTGTAGAACACAAACCACTCTCAGCGAACTCAAATTGAATTCAAACTTACCAAGATACGAAGAACATGAAGAACTAAGAAAAGAACAATATGTTCTTTTAATTTCGTGATTTCCAGAATAATTGAATTATAAGGAAAATACTAGGATTTTAAATAGAAAACCTAATCAGTATGATTGATTTTGGAAATACTTAATTACTACAGTTGTAATGATAAAGGAAAATAATTAAGGAATAATATTCAAAAAGATATTTTCCTAATTAAACACTGATTCTGATTACTTATCGATCAAGTAAGTATCAGAATTCAAAAAGGAAATCAGCTCCTTCCTTAATCTAATTAATTTCCATAACCCAAAACGGAAATTAACTATTTCGTTAGTCAACTTTTCCTTATCATTTAAACCGTCTAACTTAGAAAAAAATAAATTAAATTAATTATTTCCTAATCAATAAAATGTTGATTTAGGAAAAAAGAAATTTAAAACAGTAGCAAAAAGTCGATTGTACTCTCACGATCTAATCGGTGCAGCATTCGTGTACGCAGGACATGCCCACACACATGTTTATAAGCTACTATCACACAACCATATATATACCACATATAAGTGTTTTTCCCAACCAATATGGAATGCACATTTTTCCCTACATAATAGGCTCACCTTGAGACTCAATTTCTCATTCACCCATTAATTATTTTGTGAGTTTGAGTATACCATTTTGAAGCTCTCACGGAGGAGAATTCGAATATACTTTGATCTTCCATTTTCTTGGAATCAATCATACCCAAATAATACTCTCAAAATATGTGTTCATCATAAAATTTCCAACAATCCCCCACATGAATGAAATTGACCTAAGAGACACAAGAGATGACTTTTGGTAAGTTCAAACGGTCGAAACCTGCATAGGATAGGTAGGTGTTACCCTTTGAACCTTCCCTCGTAAAGGTTTGCCTACTTTACTGGCAGATCAGTAGATATGATATCCTTGAACTGTTCTATCGTTTATGTAAACGATAGCACACCTTACACATGCATCTTCCAGACCCAATTTGGTTCTCATTGTTATGTTCGTTTTGGCCATGAACATGCGCCTGGTTCTGTGAGAGTCGCTGGAGAATATAGCCCTTCATTATTCTCTTTTAGAAGCGGCCCCACTTCTCTCTCACATAGGTGATTTCTTAATTAAGAGCAACTCGCATTACTCTGCTCAGATTTCCATAGCTTGGAATTCTGACGCATAAGAATCATTAAAAATATAGTTTAACATTTTCCCTACGGGCATCACTGTTTCATTATAGGAATGGACTGGAGGGTAACCCCCAAAGTGATCCAACTAAGTCTTTCAACTTGGTTGTCCCATTGAACCTAGATCTTGGGATCTCCGGTCAACTAGGTTGGGTTTCCATTGTATAGACTTTCATTTCATAGTCTCATTCCCCTCAATGATATCTCAACTAATTCTCTATTTAACCGTTTGGTTAGCGGATCCATAATGTTATCTTTTGACTTTGCATAGTCAATGGAGATAACTCCAGTTGAGAGTAGTTGTCTAATGGTATTATGTCTTTAACGTATACGTCTAGACTTTCCATTATATATGTTGTTTTGTGCTCTTTCTATTGCTGATTGACTATCACGATAGATGCAAATCACTGGCACAGGCTTTGGCCATCTTGAACTATCCTCTAAAAATTGGCGTAGCCATTCAGCCTCCTTACCACATTTATCTAAAGCAATAAACTCAGATTTCATAGTGGATCTGGCTATACATGTCTGTTTGGAGGATTTTCATGATACAGCCGCACCTTCTAGTGTGAATACATACCCACTAGTTGATTTTGAATCTTTCATATCAGATATCCAATTTGCATCAGTGTATCCTTTTAGGACAGCAGGATATCTGGTATAATGCAATCCACAATTATGAGTGAATCGTAAGAACCTTGGTACTCTTACTATTCCTTTACAGTGATCGGTTCCTGGATTAAACGTGTAACTGCTTAATTTGCTGACTGCATTAGCAATGTCTGGTCTTGTACAACTTATTAAGTACATCAGACTTCTTATCACTCTAGAATATTCGAGTTGAGAGACGCTCTCACCCTTATTCTTTGATAGGTGTAGATTTGTATCTACTGGTGTTCTGAAAATTCCAGAATCATTTTTTGTTGAATTTCTCAATAATCATGTCAACATAGTGTGACTGACTGAGAATGAGTCTGTTCGATGTCCTTGAGACTTTCATTCCCAACATTACATCCGTCGGTCCCATATCTTTCATATGAAATCTTGATTTCAACATATCCATGGTAGATTTTATCATCACTGCCAACAATGAGCATGTCATCAACATAAAGGCACAAAATGACATAGTCATTTCATGTGTCACATTCGTTGATTTTAAACCCATTTGACGTCATAACATTGTCAAATTTCTCATACCATTGTTTTGGTGTTTGCCCTAGACCATATAAGGACTTCACCAATTTACAGACTTTCTTTCTTTGTCCTAGAGCGGAAAAACCCTTAGGTTGTTTCATGTAGATCTCTTCATCTAGATCTCCATTTAAAAAAGCTGTTTTCACATCCATTTGATGTACTTTAAGATTTCTCAAAGATGCGATTGCAAGTATCATCATAATGGAGGTTATTCTCGTCACATGAGAATACGTATCAAAGTAATCTAGGCCTTCTCGTTGATTGTAACCTTTAGTTACAAGTCTGACCTTATACTTATCAATTGATCCATCTGCTTTCATTTTCCTCTTGAAAATCCATTTGTACCATAGCGGTTTACATCCCGGAGGAAGGTCCACTAATTCCCAAGTACGATTATGAAGGATAGAATCAATTTCACTCTTGATAGCTTCTTTCCACAAGAGTCTTTCTGAAGAGCTCACCACTAGCTTCATCATTGGATTTACATGGAAATACATTTTCAAAGAACGATGCATTTCTAGAGTCCATTATCGTGTTTTTATGTATATCTGGGATGTCAGATTTATACACCAAAAAATCGATAAGCACTACTATTATGTGCATATCCAATGAAGATGCAATCAACGGGTTTCAGACCTATTTTCACCTTCTTAGGTGTAGGTACAGCCACTTTGACAAGACACCCCCACATTCGTAAGAATTTATATGAAGGCTTTCTTCCTTTCCATAATTCATATGAGGTTTTGTCTTCTTTCTTTCGAGGTACCTTATTTAAAACGTTATTGCTAGACAATATAGCTTCACCCCACATGTTCTGAGGCAATCCAGAACTTATCAACATTGTATTCTTCATTTCAAGGAATGATTTTCCTGTTCAACAACTCTGTTTTGCTGTTCGTTTCTCAGTGATATCAGCCACCTGAAAGGCTTCACTTAAGGTCATCCCTTCGACATGAATATCATGTATAATCACTTGAAGCTTGTAGAGTCCACCATCTTGTAATCAAGAAACTGGCCCACAACAAACCTTTTGGATCCAATATCCTCAGCCTTGTGTGTCTGGTCTAACGACTCTCACAGTTCTTTGACTGTTTTCGCTATACAGCGAGTCTGACTGCCCGTTCAGTATGTTATTTTTTTTTCGCACAGAAAATCCAAAGCATTCCATACTTGAACATCTCGCTCTTAACCACTATTAGGTTTACGAGCATCTCCAGTCAAGAATCTGGCTAGATTTAGTGTAGTCAAATAAAACAGCATCTTTTGCTGCCACCACTAAAAGTTCCCGTGACTTACATATTGGCTCATCACCGCATTTGCCATGTTTCTCACGAATGAGTTTATCGCCGGAGTCGACGTTACACATGTGGCCCCACAATAGGCACAACTCCCACAAGCACTGAATTAACAGTTGGAGTGTCTAGTCCGACAATTGGATTAGCACTAGGAGTCTCAAGTGGAACACTTGCGTTCACGTTTGATTTATCCACCATAATATCAGGAGGAGATCAACTGAATTAATTTGGAAATTAATTCTCATTAAAATTGGCAATATTAAAGTCAAATCGATTATGTTTTGAATTCAAAATTTAATATTTCGATTAACCCGGAATTAATAGAAATAAATCACCATTAAATTGATAATTACAATTTTGAAGTTCAAAAGAATTGATTCTGACAATAATCACCATTTTAAACTTACACATCCAACTTGTTACCACTGTTGGCCTTATGAACCTCATCAGTTAAGAATCTCGCAAGATTTAAAATGGTCGCGTAGAGGAACATCTTTTGTTGCCATCTCTTGAAATTTAGATAACTGAATTTATCTAGTTTCTCCATATGGTTCATAAGAACCGAACCAGTGACACAAACCAATTCACTGCCGGGGTATTCATTTGACCCACAAAAGTGTTCACCATCGGGTTGGTCAACTAAACCACAATTGGGTTGACCATCAGTGTCTCTTGAGCCACGCTTGGGTTCACAGTTGATTCGGCAACGACCAAACCAACTATTTTAGAACCACAAATATACAGTGACATAAACCACTGATATAACACTTCCAGCAAATAAATATAACAATCTCAAATACTGATATAACACAATCAGTTTGTTAATATATATCAACACTGGTATGCAACTATATCAATCACCGATATATCAAATACAGTGTATCAAACACTATCATAGCACTTTAAATATAATATGTATATTTATAAACAAGTGCTGCTACTTTGTGTTCGATTATATAATAGTATAATCAATTTACCAAAGTAAATTCAATTGGCAATTGATACCAAACAATAACAGATGATTCTTATGAAACACTGATATCAAACCTTGATATCCAACAATACACTGGATAGTTCTTTAAAATTCGTATTGTTTAGTTTCACAAATCACAATTATCAGTACCCTAAATTGAATTAACAACTGGGATAGTGTGTTGATATATATCAGCAATATATCACATACAAATAAAAACCAATATATTTAACAATATATCTGACAGGTTATAAACCCACCGATATGAAACTAATATTTGTAATTAGATTTATTGATTAGTTAAATTAATGTTTTGTTTTCGGTTACTTACTTTAGTATTCATTGAACAGTCTTTCTAGGGCAAGGGTATTATAAATAAATATATATATATATATATATATATATATATATTAAGAGTAGTGATATTGGCGCACCCCCTATTGATCTATTCATGCCCTATTTTTTAAAATTTTAATTTAATTAAATAAAATTAAATGTTTTTATTAAATTTTTTGGTATAGTTTTAAAACTACCAATTTTACTTATTTTTCAAACTTAACACATACCATATATGATCTATCTATCTCTTATCTTTGTATAAGTATACATCCATCTCATCTCCATTGATTGATTTATTTATTTTTTTCTTATTTTTTTTTTCTTCTTATTTCATGATGAAAAAGAAAAAATAAAAAACAACATGGTACTTCAACACAATGACAGCTTGATATCATTCTAAAGAAAAATTAAACTTCAAACTATTTCCAAAGAATGAATTATTTCCAGATGCTTACTATCATTGTCAGACAATTCTTATTTTATATCATTCTCAAACAATTCTTCAAGATATTTGATATCGTTCTTAGACAATTTTTCCATATTCTTGATATCGTTCTCAAATTCTTCTATAATATTTTATATGTAGGTAAGAAGCAGATTTTAGAATTTAAGAGTTAAATTTTTTTTTTTTGAAGAAACAAATTACTGGTTTTTTTTTTTGAAAAAAGAATGTGAAATTTTAATAGATTTACTTTGTAAAAGATTTCTTTTATAAATTGTATGTCTCTTTAAGTAATTTTGATAAAGGAAAAACATGAATATTATATAATTAAAAAAATGGAACATAAATAGACCGATAGAGTGTGTGTCAATAGCACCACTCATATATTAATTACATTGTCATAAAATCAAAGTCATAACCTGTATTTAAATTTAAACAGACAAACTGCTAAAATCCAAAAATTTAGTAGTTAAAGGCTTACACAAAGACGAAAGTCATGATAAAAATATTAGCTAATACAATTTAAGATTAAAAAAATGAACAAAGTCATTATCTAATTAATTAATAATATTATATTATTTGTCCTTTTGGGTTAGCTACCCATGGAAATTTTTTTCCTTTTGTCCCTACATAATTGTTGTAAGAAGGTTTGAGAAAATTTCATCCAATTAATGCTTTCTTGGATACCAAATGAGTTAGAGATTATCAAAAACTACGTACAAGATTAAAAGCACCCAAAACAAAATAAAACTAACAAGTAACAAATGAAAGTTACTTGGTGGAAACTCCGGCACCGTGTAAAAGTAGTTCATGAATGTGAAACCATGAAAATAAGGACGAGGCATGTGAGTGTTTTTCATTTGCTATTTTTTAAAATGAAAAATGAAAAAGAAGATCTTGTTTTTAGTTTTAGTTTCGAAATCTGAAAACGTGTCTAGTAGTTTATACAGAAAAATGTAATTTGAAAATAAAAACTGAAAAAAACGCATCTGGTAGGTTAACCAAAAACTATCAAAAATTTAATATAACCAGTTATATCATATATATATATATCCACGTAACTGATTACATATATACATATATATATATATATATATGTGTGTGTGTGTGATCTTCACACGCCTCAATCAAGACCTCATACATTGTAATCAGCTTCTAATACTGATTATAGTCAAATTACACATTTATACTCATAAATTACTCCAAAATTTTCCTAAAAAAAAAACCAAATGGGTGTTCTAATTAACAAACCCATGAAAATAAAATGAGAAAAACCAGTAAGAATCTCTGAAATTGAAAACTAATCTTAGCTTAAAATCTAACTAACCCAGAGCAATACCCAAAACACACACACACACACAAGAGATCCAAAAATCATATCCTAGTAACAAGAGATCTCAAACTTTCTCATCAACCAGATAGAAGATAAGTTACTTCAATAATTAAACAAGGTAACTTGTTATTGGTAAAATCTGGAGAACTGATAGGTCAACATGATTACCAAAAGATACGGCGATTAGATATGTCACGTCATCAAAAGTAAGCCAGAAAAAAGGTCAACCTAAGATAACTAATAGATGATCTCAAGACCTGGTCCGGTTTACCCATGTGGTCGGATAAAGATAACCTGATCGAGGTAACTAAAGCCGGTCGGGATACAAATGGCCTAGTCAAGTTCAACTAATCGATCAGGTCAGGGAATCTGATCCAGGTAAAAGAGATTTGGTCGGGTTAGATAACCCATCGGCTAAATGACGCATGAAAGATATTAAGTTCAAGACAACCACGATTCGAATACGCAGAGAAAGAGTTTTGCTTAAACAAGGGATCATGAAGTACACTCTGTTAATGAAACAAATTTCCTTATAGATACCGGAGTCCAAATCTAACAAGAAATCAAATTCATTCAATGCGTAAGATATACGGATGGAAAGAAGATAAAGACGACTCCGATAAGTTAGAGTCCTACCAAATCTCATAAACTTTCCTTACTTGTATGTTAAAAATTAGGGTTCTATGCATGTATAAATAGACCCATAAACACCATTGTATGGGGTTATAACAAAAACTAATAGTCGCGAGAGCATAAGAGAGATTGAGTGTGTAATTTCGACATTCATAATGGAACCCTTTTCGCCGTCTCCGACAATCGTGATTTTTTCCCTTCTTGGATTTTTCATGTAAAATCGTGTGTGCACACTCATTTTCTCTATTTATTTCGTAATTCGTGATTTTTTCCCTTCTTGGGTTTTTCACGTAAAATCGTGTGTGCATGCTCATTTTCTATATTTATTTCGTAATTCGAATTGTCAACTTGTATTAATTTGTTGGACGCATGGTAGATTTCATGTAATCCAAAAATCACCGTCAACATAACTTGAAAGACAGATCTAAAATGAGACAAACCCAGAAACAAAAACAAAAACCCTAGATTCACAGAGCACGAATTACATATCGGTGGCTCGAAGGCCGGAGAAAGATCTCACCTCCTCCGGCCTTGGAGGAGCAGATCCGGCTTTGCTTTCATGGAGAATAGGAAAAAGAAAATGAGGAGGAAGATGAGAAGAAGAAAGAAGAAGATGAAGATGAAGAAAGAAGATGAAGATGAAGAAAGAAGGAGAAGAAAAGAAGACCTAACGAAGAAGAACTTCACGTTCAAGAGAAAAAAGAATTTTTTTATTTTATTTTAATGTTAATTTTTTTGAAAAAAAAACATAAGATTGTATTTGTCCTTTTTAGGTGAACTTTCTTCCAAGAGAACTTAACACATTTCATACTTTATATTTCTCTCAAGTCTCAAGATCCACCAACTCTCATAGAGCTCTCTGCCTCTCTCCCTTAACAAGTTGGGCCTTATTCGGCCCATTATCTGACTTTGACATATTTTTGCTAAATGAACCCAAATCAGTTAAATTCGTTGTGATTTAACCGAAAATTGGACTTGTTTTGAATTTGAAACAAATGAGAGGAGCCGGAGCCGGAGCTCTCCTCTGGCCTACTTACTCTCGCCTCCCGTCGCTCATCAACAACTCAATCTCCGCCGTCCGCATCCGCCACTCTCATCTGATGGTCGTCGTCGGTGCTCAGCAACGCCTCCAATGCCAGTCCTTGGTGTTGGGTTGGGTTTCCTCCAAATGTGGAGATGGCCCAAAGAGAGTTTATCATGTATTCATGGTACAGCCCACATAATATATGTGGATGGCCCAAGGACTTTTAAGTCATTTTACATGGTGTATAAAAGGGTTAAAACCCTAGCTGAAAATAGAAGAGAAGAGACAAAAGAAGAGAGCAATCGGTGTGTGCAAAGAGTGAGAAGAAGAGAGAAAAAGAAAAGAGTGCAGAAATTTTAGGTTTTGAGTCTACTGTCCAGAGTTCTTCAGAGGGCTGATCGGAGGTCCAAACGTGGTCGGATCAAGCTCGAATTTTTCAGGCGTGTTCTCAACACACTGATATACATTCTGACGGTGGAATTATCAATCGGAGTTCCCTGTTGTGACTTTTGCAGTTCCGAACAGAGCTGGACAGAAAACAGGGGAGGTACTGCACAGGTTTCGTAAAAGAGAGATATCTCTTTCATCTGTTGTCCGTTTGAGCTGAAATTTGGACAGAACTTTCTTCACTCGTGGTTCTACGATCTGACGGTTGGATCATTGATCGGAAATTTTGGCAAAGAGATACACACCCAGAACAGAGGATTCGAGTTTGTGAAATCCTATCTCTCTTGTTTTACTTGCTAATATTGCATGTGTTGCCAAGATTAGTTAATCTTGAGATTTGCTGTGTTATATGCCTCTAGTTTAACTAGAGAGAACTGTGTATTCCCATTATATTTTGATAGTGGAGATTTCAGAGGACCCGTGGTTTTTACTCCTCAATTCAGGGAGGTTTTCCACGTAAATTCTTGGTGTTCTTGTGTTTGTGATTGAGCTTGTGGTTGTGTTGTTTGCTGCTCTATTTAATTGCTTCCTATTAGGTTCACACAAGAGAGGGATATATTGTTTGTTATTGTTAGTGGTGCGTTTTATCCCATCAAAGTGGTATCAGAGCAAGGTTTTAGTAATCTTGTGCCTTGTGTTGAACAATGGAGGTTAATAAAAGTAGAATGATTAATTTGAATGGTTCTAATTATCATGTGTGGAAGGGAAAAATGGAAGACCTTCTGTATGTTAAAGATTATTACTTGCCTGTGTTTGCGGAACAGAAACCCGAAGATAAAACTGATGATGAATGGACTTTACTTCATCGTCAAGTGTGTGGGTATATCAGGCAGTGGGTAGATGATAATGTTTTGAACCATGTCAGTGAGGAAAAACATGCACGTTCTTTATGGAACAAGCTTGAACAACTGTATGCTCGAAAGACTGGGAACAATAAGTTGTTTCTAATAAAGAAATTGTTAGGTTTGAAATACAAGGATGGAACTCCTTTATCAGATCACTTGAATGCTTACCAGGGAATTCTGAATCAGTTGGCTGGGATGAATATCAAGTTTGAAGATGAGGTACAGGGGTTATGGCTTCTAGGCACATTACCGGACTCGTGGGAGACGTTTAGAACGTCGGTATCTAACTCAGCTTCAATTGGTGTCATTACTATGGATTTGGCTAAGAGCAGTGTTCTGAATGAAGAAATGAGAAGAAAGTCACAGGGTCCGTCACAGTCAGAGGTCTTAGTCACAGAAAAGAGGGGGAGGAGTAAGAGTAGAGGTCTGAAAAACAGAGACAGAAGCAAAAGCAGGTCCAACAGGTTTGCCAATATTGAGTGTTATCACTGTGGTCAAAAGGGGCATATAAAGAAGTATTGTCGACAACTCAAAAGAGACAACAAAAATGATAAAGGGAAGGAAAAGAAAACTGATGATAGCAATGATGTTGATAGAGTTTCTGCCGTCACAGATGATTTCCTTGTTGTGTATGATGATGATGTTGTCAACCTTGCATGCCATGAGACTAGTTGGGTGATTGATAGTGGTGCCTCCATTCATGCTACATCGCGCCGGGACTTCTTTACATCTTATACATCTGGAGACTTTGGGGATGTTAAGATGGGTAACAATGGCTTAGCTAAAGCCGTAGGCATGGGAGATGTGTGTTTGGAGACAAACAATGGTACGATGTTGCTTTTGAAAAATGTTAAACATATCCCTGATATTCGCTTGAATTTAATTTCAGCAGGTAAGCTTGATGATGAGGGGTTTTGCAACACCTTTAGTGATGGTCATTGGAAGCTCACTAAAGGTTCTATGATTGTAGCTAGGGGCAAGAAGTGCTCCTCATTGTACTTTATGCAGGCAAAAGTTTCTGATTGTATTATCAATACAACAGAGAATGAAAGTACAACAGAGCTATGGCATAGAAGACTGGGTCACATGAGTGAGAAGGGTTTGATGGTTTTGGCCAAGAAGAATCTTCTTTCTGGAATGAAGAATGCTCCATTGAAGAAGTGTGCTCATTGCTTAGCAGGGAAGCAAAACAGGGTTGCCTTAAAAACGTCCCCTTCTTCAAGAAAGCCAGATATACTTGATTTAGTATATTCTGATGTTTGTGGTCCTATGAAATTAAAAACACTTGGTGGTGCTATCTATTTTGTGACTTTTATATATGATCATTCAAGGAAGTTATGGGTCTATACCTTGAAGACAAAAGACCAAGTGTTAGATGTGTTCAAACAGTTTCAGGCCTCAGTTGAGAGACAGACTGGGAAGAAGTCAAAGTGTATTCGAACTGATAATGGGGGTGAGTATTGTGGTCCTTTTGATGAATACTGTAAACAGCTGGGTATTAGGCATCAAAAGACACCTCCGAAGACTCCTCAATTGAATGGGCTAGCTGAGAGGATGAACAGGACACTAGTTGAAAGGGTGAGATGCTTGCTTTCACAAGCACAGTTGCCAGGATCCTTTTGGGGTGAGGCTTTGAGTACCGTTGTACATGTGTTAAATCTCACACCATGTGTTCCTTTGAATTGTGATGTTCCAGATAGAGTTTTGTCGGGAAAGGATGTTTCCTATAGTCACTTGCGTGTCTTTGGATGCAAGGCTTTTGTGCATATTCCCAAAGATGAGAGGTCTAAGCTTAATGTCAAGACAAGACAGTGTGTATTTATTGGCTATGGTCAAGATGAGTTCGGCTACAGGTTTTATGATCCAGTGCAGAAAAAGCTTGTTAGAAGCCGAGATGTTGTGTTTATGGAAGACCAAACCATACATGATATTGAGAAGACAGATAAAACAGTTTCTCAATATCATAAGGATTTGATTGACTTGGATCCAGTTCCTCTGACACATGTGCCAGTACAAGTTAGAGATGAAGTTCAGGATGACCAGGATGGTACAGTTGATGCTGATACTCATACACAGGTCGAGATTGATGATGATATTCATGAGCAGTCACCAGTACCAGAAGTTCCACCAGATGTTCCACTCAGGAGGTCTACCAGAGACCGCCAGCCTTCCACACGGTATTCTGTTGATGAGTATGTGTTAGTGACTGACGGGGGAGAGCCCGAATGTTATGCAGAAGCCATGAAAGATGAACATAAGAATGAGTGGGTTGATGCCATGCAAGATGAGATGAAGTCACTGCATGAAAATCATACATTTGAGTTGGTAAAGTTGCCTAAAGGCAAAAGAGCTTTGAAGAACAAGTGGGTATACAGAGTGAAGCAAGAACAGCATAGCATACAACCACGATACAAAGCTAGATTGGTCGTCAAGGGATTCAGTCAGAAGAAAGGTATTGATTTTGATGAGATTTTTTCTCCAGTTGTTAAAATGTCATCTATTCGTGTGGTTTTGGGTCTAGCAGCTAGTCTTGATTTGGAGATTGAGCAGATGGATGTGAAGACTGCTTTTCTCCACGGTGACTTAGACAAGGAAATTTATATGGAGCAGCCAGAGGGTTTCATGGTAAAAGGAAAAGAGGATTATGTGTGCAAGCTGAGTAAAAGCCTTTATGGTTTGAAGCAAGCACCAAGACAATGGTATAAGAAGTTTGAGTCAGTTATGGGGGAGCAAGGCTACCGGAAAACAACTTCTGATCATTGTGTTTTTGTGCAGAAATTCTCTGATGATGATTTTATTATACTATTGCTTTATGTCGATGACATGTTGATTATTGGCAGAAATTCTTCAAGGATTGACAGGTTGAAGACGCATTTGAATAAAGCTTTTGCTATGAAGGATTTAGGGCCAGCAAAGCAAATTCTTGGCATAAGAATTCATCGTGAGAGGAATGCCAAAAAGTTATATCTGTCACAGGAGAAGTATATTGAAAAGGTACTTCAGAGGTTCAACATGGACAAAGCTAAAGCGGTTAGCTCTTCTCTTGCTACCCACTTTAAGCTAAACATCGAGCAGTGTCCCTTTACAAATGTAGAGAAGGAAGATATGGAAAGGGTTCCATATGCTTCAGCGGTGGGAAGTTTGATGTATGCAATGGTATGTACAAGGCCAGATATAGCCTATGCTGTTGGTGTTGTTAGCCGGTTCTTGTCCAATCCTGGGAGAGAACATTGGAATGCAGTAAAGTGGATTATGAGATATCTACTAGGTACTTCCAGTTTGAGACTTGGTTTTGGCAATGAGAAGCCATTGCTAGTTGGCTATACAGATGCAGATATGGCAGGAGATGTGGACACTCGTAAGTCTACTTCTGGTTTCTTGATTACTTTTGCAGGGGGAGCTGTAGCTTGGCAATAAAGACTACAGAAATGTGTTGCACTTTCTACAACTGAAGCGGAATTCATTGCAGCAACCGAAGCATGTAAAGAGTTGTTATGGATGAAGAGGTTTCTACAAGAGCTCGGTTTCAAGCAACAGAGATATATAATATTTTGCGATAGTCAAAGCGCAATTCACCTTGGTAAGAATTCTTCTTTTCATGCAAGATCGAAGCACATTGATGTGAGGTATCATTGGATAAGAGATGCTATTAATGACAAGTTGTTTGAACTTGAGAAAATCCATACTGATCATAATGGCTCTGATATGTTGACAAAGTCACTACCGAGGGACAAGCTTGAAGTATGTTGTTCGATCGCCGGGATGGCTAATCCCTCCACATAGTCGGAAAGGGGGAGATTTGTTGGGTTGGGTTTCCTCCAAATGTGGAGATGGCCCAAAGAGAGTTTATCATGTATTCATGGTAAAGCCCACATAATATATGTGGATGGCCCAAGGACTTTTAAGTCATTTTACATGGTGTATAAAAAGGTTAAAACCCTAGCTGAAAATAGAAGAGAAGAGACAAGAGAAGAGAGCAATCGGTGTGTGCAAAGAGTGAGAAGAAGAGAGAAAAAGAAAAGAGTGCAGAAATTCTAGGTTTTGAGTCTACTGTCCAGAGTTCTTCAGAGGGCTGATCGGAGGTCCAAACGTGGTCGGATCAAGCTCGAATTTTGCAGGCGTGTTCTCAACACACTGATATACATTCTGGACGGTGGAATTATCAATCGGAGTTCCCTGTTGTGACTTTTGCGGTTCCGAACAGAGCTGGACAGAAAACAGGGGAGGTACTGCACAAGTTTCGTAAAAGAGATATATCTCTTTCATCTGTTGTCCGTTTGAGCTGAAATTTGGACAGAACCTTCTTCACTCGTGGTTCTACGATCTGACGGTTGGATCGTTGATCGGAAATTTCTGCAGAGAGATACACACCCAGAACAGAGGATTCGAGTTTGTGAAATCCTATCTCTCTTGTTTTACTTGCTAATATTGCATGTGTTGCCAAGATTAGTTAATCTTGAGATTTGCTGTGTTATATGCCTCTAGTTTAACTAGAGAGAACTGTGTATTCCCATTATATTTTGATAGTGGAGATTTCAGAGGACCCGTGGTTTTTACTCCTCAATTCAGGGAGGTTTTCCACGTAAATTTTTGGTGTTCTTGTGTTTGTGATTGAGCTTGTGGTTGTGTTGTTTGCTGCTCTATTTAATTGCTTCCTATTAGGTTCACACAAGAGAGGGATATATTGTTTGTTATTGTTAGTGGTGCGTTTTATCCCATCACTTGGAAGAACACTACCAACGAAAAGCCACCAAGTACTGGAACGACTTCTACAAGCGCCACAACAACAAGGTCTCTCTCCGTTTTATCTCATTAATTTAATTTCTTATTTGTTTCGAATTGCTCTCGTTGAAACTATTTTGATTGAAATATTTGATTCATGATTCTGGAATGTGCTTGTCTTGATTTTTTTGATTTTTTTTTTTCAAATTTAGAAAGAAAAAAATTTTAATTTTTTGGTTGAACGATGTAGTTCTTCAAGGACAGACATTACTTGGACAAAGATTGGGGACACTTCTTCTCCGATGATTTGTTTTCTCCGAACGGGAAGGTCCTTTTCGAGGTACAGTGTCTTATACATTGACGTGTTTAAGTAGCAGTAGTAGTTTTCAGTTTCTTATTGCACAAAAGTGGGAAAAAATATATTTACATGTTTTACATGAATTTATGTGATGTTTACTGGATAAAATTGTTGTGTGAAGATAGATTTTGTCTCGCGTTTTGTTTCAAGAGCTGGGATATGATTCATTGTTTCACGAAATTTGAATTACGAAGAATCTTTTAGATGGGGTTGTTTTAAAATCGGTTCTTTCTATGGTGATATAATTTTCATAGTTCCGGATATTAGAAAACTGAAATCGGACTGTGTTCCTACTTCAGCTCAGTCAGTGGTTTAGCTACATGATCACTGAATTTAATTTTTATTAGTAGTAAAATCTTATTATCCTTTTCGACGAAGGCAATGGTTTATGACTTGTTACTTGTGTTTAATAGCTATAAAATGATTTAGAGATGAAGCATTGCGTAAATTTTACGTGCGTGTTATTTGCCCTTGTTGCTGCATACAAGCTTTATGTTCATGCTTGTGATATTTCGCCTCATGCGAATGAACTTGTTAAGGTTTACTCAAAGCATACTAAAAACTTGTTAATTTGTTATGTTTCTGCTCTTTAATTTCCTCTGCATTTGGTTAAAGCTTGTTAACATCGTTTGACTACACCATCTCTTAATTATATAAATTGCATGTTTCTCTGCAATCCACCAGAGAATATAGGAAGTGTAAATCAATATGCCTGGAAAATATTCAAATTCTTTCCCCTTTTTCGAGGTTATTGCTAATTTCCGGGTTTTGCCCTCTTAAATTATCCCAATCTTTATCTGTTAAGGTTTTCCAAATATGATCATAAATGTTAATAAAAGAGCATATTAGAAGGTGTCTGTGGGTGCATATGTGGGTTCTTATGCACATCATTTTGCTTTGTGAAGAGCCATGCTGTTGTTAATTTGTATTGCAAGGAGTGATCATAATTTTGGCCTAATTGCTGTCACATGTGGGATTCAAAGAAGATCGGATAAATGCGTTTGTCACAATATGAAAAATCTTCCAATGGAAATGATAATCAGGTACATTTTTGTATAAATGGCAATTCAATATAATACTAATGCATTCTTGAGGAGAAAGATATTTTCTAGTTTATCTATTCATTTGTTTTTGTAGGTATTAGGTTACTAGTTTATCTCTTAAATTATTGTGATAATATGGATCGTATTCATATCAATAAAGAGGATAAGTGAGTTTATTTTAAAAAAAAATTATGTTAATTTTTGCAAACATTTTTAGAGTTCTAATTGGATTTGTTCATTTATCTGATACTAATTCTTTGATTTAACCAATGAATGGATATCTAGGTTTTGCTTTATTGATTGATCATGTTAATTACAATTTTTTTCTTGAAATTTTTAATTACATATCACTACTTAAAGGATGGTTCTTCTTTTAAGGAAACCTTCCACAATCTGCTAAATGCTGACCTTGAATTTCTATATACATATAAATCAAAGAAGATCAATCATTTGTATGCTTTGATTTGATTAAAATGTATATATCTTTTTAACAGACAATAGCTTTTCTTGCCCTTCTAGGAAGTTATCTATATCTACAACCCGGTTACGATAAAATTCCAGAATTCTCACTCAGATTATCTTTATAGGAAAACAAACTCAAAAAATGAATTAGAATTCAATTTTATTCTCTTAAAATTTAAAACACAATAAATTAAGTCTTTTTGATATAAAAACAACAAGAGTTGGTAGTTCTTTAGAGAAATAAAATATAAAGTATGAAATGTGACATTATAGGTCTTTAGAGAAAAAAATATATAAAGTATGAAGTCAATTTTATTCTCTTAAAATTTAAAACACAGTAAATTAAGTCTTTTTGATAGAAAAACAACAAGAGTTGGTAGGTCTTTAGAGAAATAAATTGTAAAGTATGAAGTCAATTTTATTCTCTCCCGAAAGAAAGTTCTTTTAGGACAAATGCAATCATACTTTCATGGTTTCACATTCATAAATAATTGAAGCATTTTTAGTAGTTGGTATAAAGATGTTCGGAAGTTTCCACCAACTTGAATTTGTTAGTTATTGTTTTGTTTAGGGCGGGTAGATATTCGAGTTATGCATGCAGTACTTGGAATCAATTAGATAGAATTTCTACGATATTACAACAATTCTGTAAGTTGTGAATACAAGAGATATCAATTTTAATATTCCATCTCATTAATCAGTTGGAAAAAGTGATGTTTAGGGACAAAAGGAAAAGATCCCAAGGGTAGGTCACAATGTTCAATTAATTAGGTAATGACAATGATCATTTTTTAATCTAAATTGTATTAGCTAATATTTTTATCGTGACTTTCTTCTTTGTATTAGCCTTTAACTACTTAATTTTTTGGATTTTAGCATTTTGTTTGTTGGAATTAAAATATTAGGCAATGAGTCTAATGACTCTGATTTTATGACAATATAATTAATAATATATATTTTTATTTAATTATAATATCTTTGCTCTAGAAACACAATGTAATGAATGCTATTTAAGATTATTTTTTTTTGTAAATTAAACCTTTTTAAAATAAAATTATGTAAATTATTATTTAACTAGATTTTTCTTTGCAAGATCTTATACCAAAATCTAAATGAAAAATATATATATTCCTTTTATTTAATTTTTTTTTTATATACTCAATCTTGAGACATTACAGGAGTGGAAGGAAAGATGTATACGGCTCTGCCGAGATTGAATGTACATGATAAGTCTTTTGGTCTTGTAATAACAAACACATGAGTTGGTTGTTGGAAGCTCATTTCCAAAGAGCAGAGGCAT
Source organism: Dipteronia sinensis (assembly GCA_033220585.1). Taxonomy (NCBI): domain Eukaryota; kingdom Viridiplantae; phylum Streptophyta; class Magnoliopsida; order Sapindales; family Sapindaceae; genus Dipteronia; species Dipteronia sinensis. Next base: position 68,293,488 of record CM065639.1, on the reverse strand, counting down.
GGAGATCTTCCCAGAAACACTTAAGAAACAATGGAACTTATGGGAGATCCGAAGTTTGGTATTACTCAGCCTCTCTTTGCAGATTATCCTCATCATGTTTGGTTCGCGGAGAAAGATTAACAACCCACAAAGCTTTATCGGGATCATTTTAAATGCAATCGTCTGGTGTGCATATATATCAGCAGATTGGGTGGCGACAGTTGCGTTGAGTGTCATGGCAAGCAACGAGGCAGATTGTGAACATGCCTCGTCCAAGGCAAGAGATTCGCTGCAGGCCTTTTGGGCACCGTTTCTCCTGCTGCACCTTGGAGGTCCGGACACCATCACAGCTTACTCGTTGGAAGATAATGAGTTATGGTTGAGGCATTTTCTTGGGCTGGTCATCGAAGTTGGGGTGGCATTTTATGTTTTCGTGAGGTTTTGGAGCAGCAACTCCCTCACGTTCCTGTCCATTCCAATGTTCATTACTGGGATTGTCAAGTATGGAGAGAGGACTTGGGTACTTTGGTCTTCAAACACTCAACGTTTTAAGAATTCTTTAGATCCGTTAATCTCAGGTTATGCTCCTTTTCCTGATTTGTTTAACTACAAATTTACTTCTAATAAGCTTGTAGTGCAAGAAGGCATTAATCCAGATGATCATATTCTCATTGAAGCCTATTATTCGTATAAGAGATTAAAATATCTCTTCGCGAACCAAATTATCGATGAGTACCATTATAACAGCTATGACATCATTAATGGAAAGTCAGCAGAAGATGCATTCAAACTGGTAGCAATTGAGCTAGGATTCATATATGATGTGCTCTACACGAAGGCTGCTATTGTTTACTCTCGAATTGGAATTTCTCTCCGTTGCATCAGCTCCATTTCCTCTGTTTCTGCTTTAGTCCTCTTCTCCATCATCATTGATATGCAATCCTACTCGCTAATTGACATCATGGTAACTTATTTGCTGCTTGTTGGTGCTGTTCTGTTAGAGATTTATGCATTCATACTACTTTTTTACTCGGACTGGACAAGGCTCTGGTTGGTCAAATTCAAAGTTGCAAAACACTATCACATGTCAAAAACTCTAGTTGACAATTTCTGGAGGTTTACAAATTGTTTACATTCACGTTTGAGCAACAACAAGAGGTGGTCAGAATCCATGGGACAATATAATCTAATGAGTTCTGTCTTTGGAACAAAGCAACGCAGATATCTTGGACTTGAGAAGTTATCTTGCACAAGCGAGTTGTGTGAATTCTCAGAGAAATACCAGTACTTGACATGGGAAGATGTGAATATCAGTTTACAAGAAACGATCTTCAAGTATCTAAAAGAGAGAGCCGATGAACTGCAACAAACCCTACAACCTTTTCTACAATCATTTCAGAAGACACGCGATAAACTATTGTCCAGGAGTGGCGAGGATGTGCTAAGAAGGTATGGATATGATCATCTTTTAGTTGATGAAGAATATGATGCAAGAATTATTATCTGGCATATTGTTACTGATAAGTACTACAGATATGATCTCAATAATGTCCAAGGCAATGCTAATAAGCTCAATCAGGATTGCAAAATTAGCAAATGGTTATCGGATTATATGTTGTATCTTTTGCTTTTCTGTCCATCCATGTTACCCAAAGGCATTGGCGAGATAAGGTATGAACATACTTATGTTGATGCAACAATTAAATTACCACCATCAGAGCAAAGATGTAAAGTAAACAAAGAATTAAAATCGAACATCTGTCCTCGGTCCGTGTTTGAGAGGGCAAGAGGCCTTGCCTCGCAGTTGAAAGGCGATGAGAATGGTTGGGAAAAAAGATGGGAGATGATACGTGAAGTGTGGTTGGAAATGCTAGCATATGCTGCACAAAATTGTGAATGGATAGAACATGCTCAACACCTTATGAAAGGGGGAGAGCTACTCACTCACGTCGGCGTTCTAATGGTAAATTTTGGCCTTAATAAACAAGTGGTGTTCAAGGCCTACTCTTAATTATTGTTTCCACAACTTGTAAATCGCTAGAATAAGGCAAGCTTTGATTTGAGGTTGTCCAATGTACTTTCTATATACATAAAAATCAAAGAAGACCGATCATTTTGTACGCTTGGATTTGATTAAAATGTGTATGTTTTTTTCCGGGAAGTTATCTATATCTACAACCCGATTACAACAAAAGTCCAGAATTTTTGCTAAGAATGTCTTTCCAGGAAAACCATGCCAGCAAAATGAGTTTAGCTTGTCAAACATGGCACATGGGGATCAGATCCCCACCGGTTTGGGGTGTGCCGGGAATTCTTGCCATCCCTAAACCGAATGTGACGGTTTGGGTTCATGTTTGTAAAGTAATTAAACATGGTTTGGTTTTATAACTTTTATTTGTTTATAACTATATTGAAATTGTGTTTTGTAGTCTAATTAAAACTCTTTTTTTTATAACCAACTGAATTTAACATATTAAATCATGTTTTAGTGGTTTCGGTTTCAAACTAAAACCGTCGATTTGGATCAATGAAATCTATAAACATTGTTTATAATCATATTGAAGTCATATTTTTGGTTTAATAATTAATTGTTTCACTAATGCAAGACAATCCAAAAATTAATTCAAAAACCAATCCAAATGATGCGGCAAGTGATTTATTCATCGACCACATCATCTCATGATTTATATAGTAATGACAACTCATTTGTCACATCATATTTTTGATTTAATAATTAATTGTTTTACAGATGCAAGACAATCCAAAAAATTAGTTCAAAAACCAACACAAATGATATGGCAAGTGATTTATTCATCGACCACATCATCCCATGATTTATATGGTAATAACAACTCATTTGTTACATCATTTGGGTTGTATAGTATTACTAATCATATTGAATTGAAATTTTTCTTCATGACCTAAGTGATAGTCCATTGCACATCAAATTACTCGTATTGTCGTCATATATAAAAAATTTAGGTCTGGTTCTGACTATAGAATTATCAAGTTTGGTCCTCGAGTTTTTCTTCAGGACTAAGGATTATCACATTATCACGTGTGATAATCCTTAGGTCTTGAACATGATCGGACTAGAAAATTATTCTATATATGTATCCGGCCCATTGGGTTTGACCAAAAACATTGTTTTCATTTTCATTTTTATTTTTCTTTTTAAAAAACAGTCAACGAAAAACGTTTACATGACGAACCATAAACTGCTCGGATTATCACATTATCATGTGTGATAATCCTTAGGTCTTAAACATGACTGGACTAAAAAATTATTTTATATATGTATCCGGCCCATTGGGCTTTATCCAGCCCATTACTGGACATGACATATATTTGTTAAATGGACCCAAATCGGTTAATTCGGTTATAAATTAACCGAAACCTGGACTCTGTATTGAACTTGAAAAATATGAGAGGAGCTGGAGCTCTCGTCTGGCCCACTCACTCTCGTCTCCCGTCGCTCCTCGACAATTCAATCGCCGCCGTCCACATCCGCCACCGCCACTCTCATCCGACGGTGGTCGTCGGTGCTCAGCAACGCAAATGTCAGTCTTTGGAAGAACACTACCAGCGAAAAGCCACCAAGTACTGGAACGACTTCTACAAGCGCCACAACAACAAGGTCTCTCTCTATCCCTCCGTACACTGTAACCCAAACACAGCTTTTTATCTCATTTTCTCTAATTTAATTTCTTATTTGTTTCGAATTTAGTCAAAACGACTGTTCGATTTCTTTAATTGAAAGTCTTTTGATTGAAATTTTGATGAATGATTCTGGAATGTGCTTGTCTAGATTTTTTTATTTTTTGGTTGAATGTTTCAGTTCTTCAAGGACAGACATTACTTGGAGAAAGATTGGGGAAACTTCTTCTCCAATGACTCTTTTTCACCTAACGGGAAGGTCCTTTTCGAGGTAATTTGTTCTATACATAGATGTGTTTACGTAGTACGAATTTTCAGTTTCAAAATGTACATGTATTTCATGAGTTTCTGTAATGTTTACTGGAAATTTGTTGTAAAATTATTGTGTGAAGATAGCTTTTGTCTCGCGTTTTGTTTTGAGAGCTGGGATATGATTCATTGTTTCTCAAAGTTTGGAATATGAAAAATCTTTTAGATGGGGTTGTTTAAAAATCGGTTCTTTGTACGTTTCTATCATTTCCACAGTTTCGGATATTAGAAAACTGAAATCGGACTATGTCCTGCTACGGTTCAGTCAGTGGTTTAGTTACCTTATTTTTGTATTTGATTTTTAGTAGCAGTAAATCTTATTCTCCGTTTCAAAGAAGACAAAGGTTTATGACTTGTTACTTATGTCTAATAGCTGTAAAAGCATTTGGAGATAAAGTCTTGCATAAATTTTATGTGTATGTTATTCGCTGGCAGGTTGGTTGTGGAGCTGGCAATACGATCTTTCCTCTTGTTGCTACATACCACAAGCTTTATGTTCATGCTTGCGATATCTCACCTCATGCGATTGACCTTGTTAAGGTTTACTCTCTTGTTTACAATGCATACTAAAGACTCGTTATATTTCTGTTCTTTAATTTCCTCTGCATTTGATTGAAACTTGTTAACATCATTTGACTACACGATCTATTTATTATCCAAAATGCTTGTTTCTCTGCAACCCACCAGGGAGTTTGTCTAGAAATATATTCAAATTCTTGCCTCCCTTTTTTAGTTCTTGCTAATTTCCAGGTTTAACCCTATTAAATTAGCTCAATCTCCCTTTGTTAAGGTTCACCGAATATGATCATAAATGTTAATAAAAGTGCATATTATAAGGTGTCTGTGGGGGCATATGTGGGTTCTTATGCACATCATTTCGCTTTGTGAAGAGCAATGCTGTTGATAATTTGGATTGCTAGGAGTGTGCATAATTTTGGCCTAAATGCAGTCACATGTGGGATTCAAAGAAGACCGGATAAATGCATTTGTCTGCGATGTTGTAGACGACAGTCTATTTGAAAAAATTAGTCCTTCTTCAGTTGACGTTGTTACCCTGGTAAGACTGGACACTTTTTACTTTGTTTTCAATAAGACCTGTATGTAGATGAACACCTAACATGTTCAGCAGATTTTTATGTTGTCTGCAGTTTCTCCCAAAAATATGCCCTTAATTTTGCAGAATATTAAATCAGTATTAAAGGTAAGCATATCGTGTTACTGGTTTGAGACAGTTTCGATATATCTACTATGTCAAAGTAACATGTCATTGTTTCATATACTTGTAGCCAAATGGTTATGTTCTCTTACGGGATTATGCCATCGGAGATTTTGCTCAAGTGAGTTACTTAACTCTTGTACAATATTTTAATGTTTCCCTTTGGAGCTATATTCTTTTTTCCCGACGAATTAATTTTTACTAGCAAGAAACAAATGACAGTGTGCACCCTTGCCTTATTGTTGAATGGTGGTCATCTTATTAGGTGAAGCTTCATAATAGGAATCAGATGATTGGCGATGGCTTCTATATCCGTGGTGATGGTACTGTAAGTATGTTCTTTACTGTGCAATACTAGTCCGGTTCAAAAAATCATTCATTTTATAGTTTCTGAAAACTATTTTGATCTTTATTCCAGTGCTCATTTTACTTCTCTGAAGATTTCCTATCAAGCTTGTTTCTTGAAGCTGGCTTCAATATTGTAGATATCAGTGTCTACAGCAGACAAATTGAGAATCGTTCTCGGAATATTACCATGGACCGGTGTGTGTTAATTAGTTACTTATCCTTCTATATTTTTTTATAAGTTGCATTCTTCTTACAAATGTCAGTCCATGTTGTCTAAAACTCTGAATGATTATTCATGAGAGTCAGTTTTGGCCCTTTTGGGGAGCAACTGGTAGCATTGCTCCCTGAGTTTCGAAAAAAAAATTCAAAATAGCACAAATGAAAAAGAATTGCTTAATTTTATGCACCAAAACCCCATCAAATATGTATGAACAATGTATGACTTGTGCTCTGGAAAACAGAAATTGCTTCTCTTCTATTATAACTTCTCTTATTGTCTTCTTGTTTGCTGCTGTTTTGACCACGATCTCTATTGTCAGGCGCTGGATACGAGGCATATTCAAGAAAGAATGCATCGCTCCTGATTCTGCTCTAATCCCAGAAGCTAGATGATGGTTGCTGATTCATATATCCGATGTCCAGAACTCAGCCATGCACGGAAGTTATGCTTATTACTTCATTTGGACAAAATGGAGTTGCTAACAGAGTAACGAAATTACTGCACTTGGAACATCAATGTCTTGGAGAACCACCTCCTTTGCCACAATATAAAAAATCATCCACTGGAAATGATAATCAGGTACATTTTTGTATAAATGGCAATGCAATATAATGCTAATGCATTCTTGAGGACAATGGTGTTTTCTAGTTTATCTAATCATTTGTTTTTATAGGTATTAGGTTACTAGTTTATCTCTTAAATTATTGTATAAATATGGATCATATCAATACAGAGGATCGGTGAGTTTATTCCGAAAAATTTTAACATTTTTGGAGTTCTGACTGAATTTGTTCATTTATCTGATAACAATTCTTTGATTTAACCAATGAATGGATATCTAGATCTTGCTTTATTGATTGATCATATTAATTACTATTTTGTTATTGAAATTTTTAATTACATAAACCTTGAACTTCTACATACATAAAATTCAAAGAAGACCAAACATTTTGCAGGCTTGGATTTGATTAAAATGTATATATTTTTTAACAGAACAATAGCTCTTCCAGGAAGTTATCTATATCTACAACCCGATTACAATAAAACACCGGAATTCTTTCTCAGAATATCTTTCCAAGAAAACCATATCAGCAAAATGAGTTCTGATTACCAAACATGGAGATTGCATTACCCTGTAAGAATCCTGACGTGTTTACGAAAATGAATTGAATCGTTTCATTGTATTCGGAGCAGTATAAGGTGAACAACCTACAAAAGACCAGCAACCTTCTATCTGCAACTTGTCTGGTTTATTCCCAACTTGATGTTTTCCAGCAGGTGGAAGTGGTCTGATTTTTCTGGTTCTATTCTGGCTCCCCATAATTTTGATCGTTGAAGTGATTGTGGACTTCAACCGCCGCCATCTTCTTCTCACATTGATCTACGTTGAATTGCCATTTCGAGATTAGGGTTGTTTCCTACCTGATTATACATAATCATATATAACCGGAAAAAGTAAATAAGGGAAGTCTTCTGAGGAATTTTACAATGTCTAATTAGAATATGTTTTGTAAAGATGTCTAAAGCTTTTTGCCAAGTTAGTTCATATTTCTTCACTAATAAGCATTACTTTAGATAGAAAAGTTACTATGAGTGATTAGCTGATCTAGAGGTGTAGATTAGGTCAGACAGGCATTGACATGATTCGGTTCAATTTGGTTGCAACCCTGCACTTCCCCTTTTAAACAGAGCATAGTTTGAACAGCAAAATAATGCATGTAGAAGTAGATATGCAAACGAAAAACAAGGTTTTTCAAGTAATTCCTTCCAAGTAGAAAGTAGAAGCTGACCTGAGTCGAATCCGTTTTCATTTCTGGAACTGAATTGTAAGGGCGTTGTGGATTAACAGTTCTGTTATTGTTCCAGGCTTCATTTTCCAATCCAAGATTTCTCAATCTTATCAGCTCTGGCAACACAACCGAATCAAGATCAGGTCTGTCCCTTTTCCTCAGCTCACAACATTGTAAAGCTATTTTAGCTAGTGATAGAGTATCTTCAATAGGCCAATCTGTCACTGTTGGATCAAGAATCTCCGAAAACCTTCCTTTTTCAATGGCCTTTTCGACCTGGTGGCTCAGCCCCATTGCAGACCTTGCTGTGATGATTTGCAGCAGCATCACACCAAATGAATATAAGTCTGATTTCGTACCCAGCAATCCTGTTTGTTGATACTCAGGATCTATATAACAAAATGTGCCAGCTGCAGCAGTCATGTGATATTGGGTGACAGTATTAGCCGCTGTTGATGGAACTAGCCTGGCTAAACCCACATCGCCGATCTTGCTCACATAATTATGGTCTATAAGAATGTTTGCAGGCTTGAGATCGCGATGAACTAGGGGTTCTGGCTTGTTTTGGTGAAGGAAAAGAAGAGCAGTTGCGATTTCAGCAGCGATTTTGAAACGGGCTCTCCATGGAATTGTGGGGGTGTCATCTTTCCTGAAGAGCCGGTCTTCTAAGCTTCCATTTTCCATGTACTCATAGACAAGGCAACCATACTCGGGGCAGGCTCCGAGGAGAAGAACCATGTTCGGATGTCTCATGCTACCTAGAACATCAATCTGCATGAATACAATTCAAGTAAAGAGGTTAGATGTGTTCTCAGATACTTATACCAAGTTAATAGAGTATGTTTTGGAGTGTTTTCTCAATGTCTCGAACTTGAAATGTTTTACCTCTTGTTTGAATTGTTTGAGTCCCTGTGATAAGTCTGGCCTCAAGATCTTTATTGCCACAGATGTGTGATCAAGCATGCCCCTATAAACAGGTCCATATCCTCCTTCACCGATCTTCACAGATTCTGAGAAGTGGCCTGTTGCATGTTCAATCTCTTGAATGGAGTATCTTCTGTACTTAACGTTAATCTCTGAAAATGCTTCCATTTGTCTCTGCTTCTCTTCTGCCTCATGCTTGGCTTTCTTTTCTGCAATCATTCTCTTCTGGGCCTCCAAATCGGCCAGAAGTCGCGCCACCTTCTCTGCTTCTTTGGACGTATTGGCCTTCTCTCTCTCCAATTCTAACAAAGCCAATGCAGACTCTTCTGCATACCTGGCTTCCTCTAACTTTCTTGCTTCTTCTTTCCTCCATTGTTGAATGTTTATTGACTAGCAACACAAACAAGACAACTAGGTTGTCATATGGACCAAGCCGAAATAGAAAAATAGATATTCAAATACCGAATAACCCAAAAGCTTAAACCGTTACATATGGAGCCTCCATTAACATACCTTCCCCTTTCCTGCATCAATTTCTTTGCAAGCTGAGTTGTACATTTGCATGGAGTTCTTCAATTCCATCCTTAGCCTCAGGATCTCGGTCTCCACTCCCCCCTGTCAGGTCACTCATGTCAAGTATTTCGCTCATACAAGTAAGTGTTGTTGAATTCATTTCCTTATGAATTTTTTCATATGTTAGTACTTACATGGTTTTGCGAGGAGGAAGAACTGGAGGAGCTCTTAGATGCAGAAGAGAAGTGCATATTTTCTGACGCGTCAATCAATCTGTAACTAGGTGGGGATGAATACTCACTTCTATCTGAGGGTGGTTTCAGATTGAATGAATCTGATGCATAGCTGCTGTCCATTGATTGTATCGGTGAGACCTTTCCGAAGTATGACTTGAAATTTCCATACGGGGCTATCTGCGAGTGGTCGCTCACGTTGGAGTTTCTGTCAGTAACTTCACTCTTCCAACTGTCATAGCTGAGCACACTTCTGCATAAATCAAACAAAGAAGTGTTGTTAACAAATGAAAACTCCTCCTAAGTACTGAATATCGATGAACTTTTCAGGTAAAAAATGGAGTTGGGATCGATACACATTGGCTCGTAAAGTGCATTCCTGTTTCGAAACTGAACTCTAATAAGAACACAAAGAGGATCGAAAGTTTTAAATTTCACTTGCCTGGTCATATCAACAGAGTTGGCACTTTCATGAGAAAATTCAGCAAAGAGTCCCTTTTGAGATTTTTGCTTGAATATGGCTGATATTGCTGTTGATGAATTGCCACCACTCATAGGTGTGGGAGGTTGGCTTGTTGCCTTGCTACTTTGAACTTTTCCTTTGGATGATATAACGTACACTGAACAGTATTCTGGTGCAGCTTTCATCAAGGTAGTTGGCACATCTGCATTTCTGAATTTCCTGTGTAGAAGAAGGGTATATAGATTAGATTCGAAAACTTCGATAAAAGTATTGAGAATTCAAGATTTATGCTCTCTAGTCTCTAATAACCATCTCAGGTGTAATTTTTTCTTTTGATTTCGTTTCAATAAATGTTTACCTGAGAACAGGGTTTACATTGATAAAGTAATGAGAATTTGAGATATAAGGGTTCTAGTAACTATCTTAGGTGTAGCTTTTTTCTCTTTTGATTCCGTTTCAATGGAGCTTTTACCTCAACGTTTACATGAGAATAGGGTTTAGGTCGATAAAGTATTGAGAATTTGAGACATGTGCTTTCTAGGTACTATCTTAGGTGTAGTTTTTTCTTTTGAATTCATTTCAATAGCGTGTTACCTTCAACGTTTACCATAGAACAGGGTTTACCTCCACGTTTCATAATTGATTATCTCATATAAATGCATAAGTATGTCACTTCACATGTATATGTTTGGGTGCATATGCATATTAGCGTGAAAAGGTAGGAAAAGGGAATGTAGAAAGACCTCATAAAAGCGTTCCGGTTGGAAGCACCAACAACAATATTGCTAATGGAGTTGGTAACAACATAACAAACTAGTGCACTTGGAATATCAATGTCATGGAGAACCACCTCCTTTGCCTTAATCTGAAAAAACAAAATAATCACCCATGAAAATGGACAAACAAGTCCATTTGTTTAAAATGGCAATGCCATATATAATTAATTGTCTATGAATAACAAGTTTATAGAGTCGACCATCTAAAGATTTCGCGGTTATTTTGTTAAAATAAACAAAAAAAAATTCAGGATAAAATGAATTTGAAGAAATGTTTGGAACAACACTTGATAGATACTTATAGAAAATGTGTTTTTCAGATTAGAAAAACAAATTTTTTTTTAATCATGAAAAACCCTTTTAACTCGAAAGCAATTTTCACAAAAGCACTTACCCCTTTTCGAGCACAAAATCCCCGGTAGGGAAGGAAAAATTGTTGCAACTCTTCCTTGGTTGGGGGGCGACCTTCTTTAGAAGTAGCATCAAAATCCTCTGCATGAACACATGATGATACAAATCCAATCAAACACAAATCAATCACAAAGTTGAAAAATGAAATTTAATGAAAAATGTCCAAGCCAAAACCATTCATTTCTTGTTCTACAAGTTATTCATATGTTACATTATAACAGTTCAGACCCACCAAACAAATATTTTAAGCTTCCGGTTTATGAAACCTGAATATATGAGATATGATAGACAAAATATACATAATGACAGATAGAATGATGAGGAGAATGATATGATAACAAAAAAATTATGTACCCGGATGCAAGCTTTGGCTACGAACATGGAGGAGAATACATTGATGGTTGTTGCTGCTCATAAGATTATCAACAGCCCATTTGACTGCATATTGGCTGTTCTTGTCTTTATCGATGGCAATGGCTGTAATCACATAATTTTCACTTGTTCTTGAAGTTGATTTCATCAAGGTCATGTTGAGAAAAACAAAAAATAAAAAACAAAAACAAAAACCTCCAATAATGTGTATGCCAAAACTATAGTCAAGAACAAAAAAAAGTTCGATATTTGGAAACTTCAAACTTTTTTTTGTTCCGACAAACTTTGACAATACGAGAAAATTTTATTAATAAAAATGAGAAACGATAGAGAGAATCACTGTCACTATAATCACCAAAAAAAAAAACTTGAGGTCTACATGCTTCAAAAAGAAATCTTGGTATAATTTTTCACTAAATATAGAAATATTGTTGGTATGATGTGGAGAATGAAAACAAACACATACCCAACTTCAAAAATTATTTCCACTTATTTATTTATTTAATTAGTTTTTGAATTGTTAATATTAAGCAAATTTAACTCTTTTAAGTTTGTTTTCTGTTTGGAAGACATCGTTTAATAGTTAGCTATCTTTGTATTTTAGTTCTTTTTTTTTCCTTTTATGGTGAGTTGCGGTTGTGTCGTTGACATGTGTAGATAATTTTTTTTAATATATTTTTTGTATTATATTACAATAAATATATTAAAGTCTTGATGTGTTGTAAACATAAGGTTGATTGTTGAAATAGTTACTTAGACGACTGTTGATAACCCAACTCAAAAACCACCTAAATTTGTAGTTTCTAACAGGAAAGTGGTAAATTGTAACAATGGAAAAGTTTAGGTGTATTTTCATCCATCTAGAGTGTTTTCAAGATAAATTATTGAATCTATTAAAAAAACCTAATGTATTTTTTGAAGGGTCAGTACTTTGCCTAAATCAACCACTATAAATATAAAGTAAACCATATAAGGGATAAATCAACAACAGAAACGATAAATTTTCACAAGTTTAATTTTTTTTTATATAAATAATACGAGATTTGAACCTGTCACTAACATGGAAAGGAAATAGACAAAACTTGGAAATTGCTCCTTTTTTCTATATTTATAATTTAACACTTTTTTGTAGATACGAAACATAAATAGTTAGAGACAATACCATTTATGATTTTTTTTATTATTAAATAAGATATCGTAAGGATCATGAATTTACTGGAATCTGTTGAGATCAAACACTAACATGTTAGACTTTAGATATTTACTTCCTATATTTCAAGAAGAAAACTTCCTACAAAGTGAGCATGGCGAAAAAGGAAAGAAGACTCAAGAAGTTCCCTTTCTTAGACTTCATGGGATTTTGGGCTTTATTATATATTTTAGTCTTTTTTTTCTGGGCCTTTGATTGGGCTACACAACTGTCTTCATTACATGATTATTGCTTTTAGACAAATTTCTTATTTAAATGGAAGGAATCTTCAGCTAAAATTGACATCTAGCTAAATGTCCATTTCATTGCTTGATTAAAACATTTCTATTAAAATCATATAATAAAATCCTTTTTATCTTTTTAATATGTAAATTTCACCCCATATAACAATAATTAATAAAAAAGTATATATATTTGACAAAAATTATTTTTTTCAAATTTAACATTCTACTTAAAATATAATTAGTGAATAATCATGCACATAACTTCATTCAGAATTTAATATATTTCTAACGTTTACGGTTTCATATACAAGTCAAAAAATGGTATAATCAACTTGAAAGGATCAAATGCATTGAAATGGGAAATATATATATGAGAACTACCAAAACTAGAAATCATCAGCCATCACAATAAAAATAAATCTAAGAACCCAGAGTACATAAAAACTCTCTGTTTTATCTTCTTTTAACAAGTGTGAATGTGACACATTTTTAACCTTTTTAGTATAAGATGTGGGTACCAAAAAAAAAAGCCATTATTGGTCTGGGCTGGAGTGACTTTTCAGACAAGAAGACACGTGTCTACACTCAAAGCTTTCTCTCATGAAAAATCCATGAGTAGTTGTCTTCGTGTAACCACATTATAGTCCTAACCTAAGCTTTTTTTTTTCTCTTTATATCTTTTCTTTTTTGTTTTCAATTTTTTTATTTTTCTGTGTTTCAATGAATGATGTAAGATAATTACACGTATACGTGTCACCTCAGCTCAGCTCAGCTCTTTTGCAATTGCAAGCTCTCTAATCCAAGAAAACAAAGAGCTTGTAAAATATATATATAAAAAAAAATTCTAGCAAGAGAGAGGCTTCACTAGACCATATTTTTTGAAGGGCTTGAAGCTTTTTTTTTCTTCAGTTTCAACTGGTAAGTAATCCTGAACTTGTTTCTTTGACTTTTGTGTTTTTGTGATTGTTTGTTATTTTATTTTATTTTTTGGGCTAAAGATCAGATTTTTAGCATACCCAGATGGTTAAAGATTGGATTTTTATGTGTATGGATAATTGCTCTTGTTGATTGTTATCTGGGGTTGGTGTGTTTATTGAATAAAGGTGAAAAAGACTCATTTATCAAGAGAGGCTCAGATGGATTGCCTTAGATCCAGGAAAACTTAAGTTTATAATATGTGAAAATAAAAAAAAGGGTTCACCTTTTTAGGGTTTTTTCTTGTGATTGATTGTAGGTGTGGTTTTTCTTTTTCCTAGGTTCTTCTCATTACTTCTCTTGCTTTTCTCTTATTGGATTTATAGATAAATAATTAAATAAAAAGGCTGGATTTTGATGTGTATGTAAAGGTTGGTGTTGGGATAAGATTTAGGTAGTCTTGGTTGGTTCCTTCAAAGTTAAAGTTAGAAGAATTTGATTGGCTTTGGAGTTTTTAGTAACTCAAGCTACTAGTGAAGTGTTTTTTATTTTATTTTTAGATAATTGAAGATAGATCCAATATTTGACCTCAGATCTGAGGACCCTTTTGCATCTAGCTCATAATTTTACTCATTTTCATCTTTAATTTGATCTTGGTAGTGTAATTTGTGATTAGTGCATGTAGAGTTGTCAAAAGATTGGTGGATCATTGGGATTTGTAACAAATGGAAGAGCTCTTGAAAACTGCTAGCCTTGTCTCAAGTTCATTACTGGAAGGAGATGAAGAAGATGAAAATTGGTAGATTTATTTGAAATTGGAGAGTTTTAGTGTGTAATTATTGATAGTTTACGGTGAGTGGATTGATGGAAGAGATGTCAATGTCTCCCGCAGTTGCTTTAACACTTAGTTTTAATAATTCTCTGAGTGATAACTCGGGACATGGAAACCACGTGGAAATCACACGGCTCAAGCTTGTAACAGATGCAGCAAGCTTGTTGTCAGATCCTAATAAGTTGGTATCTGAGGATACTGAAGTTGGATCGATTGTTCTGTCGGCACCAGATGGAAGTGGCAAGGAAGGAGCCGGTGTGTCAAAGATATTGCCTGAGAATGGAAGGAATATGATTTCCGATGGTGCTGTGATTCAGGAAAGTGAGGAAGATGAAATTCTTTCGGTTGTGGAAGACCCAAATGGTGTTATCAGTGAGGGGTTGGTGGTTTTGGATCCAAAGTCTGACATGAGCTTGCCAAATTCTGTGAAAATTGACAATGGTCGAATTTTTGCAAAGGCGATTATTTTGGGGGAGTCGAGCGTTGATCAAGTTCCTACAGCGGAAGTACTTATTGCTTCAACAATCCCGGATGCAAAAATTTCTGATGCATCTAATTTGAAGGCCTCTGCAGTGGTTATTCAATTGCCTATTGATAGAACTATTAGTAGAGAGATTAACCGGAGTGTTTTCGAGGTGGACTGTATACCTCTTTGGGGTTCTGTGTCTATTTGTGGAAGAAGACCAGAAATGGAGGATGTTGTTGCTGCTGTACCTTGCTTTATGAAAATTCCTATCAAAATGCTTATCGGCGACCGTGTTATTGATGGAATGAGCCAGAGTTTGTTGGGCCTAAACAGTCACTTTTTCGGGGTTTATGATGGCCATGGTGGCTCGCAGGTATAAATTCCTGATATTAACTTGTCTTTTAAGCTTTACTTTCATCTTCTTTTTGTATTTCCTGACTTGACACATCATGCCATCATGTGAACTTCTTCAAGAGCAATTTGACTCATATGTTTGGTTTCTGCTCCTTTTTCCAAAATTTATGTTTTAAAACTCGAATTTAGTTAAACCATATATTGTGCTCGGACCATGATTTATATGTTTTTGTATAATATATTCCATAGATCCACAATAGCTTGTATCGTGCTTGTGACGGATTCTCAATTTACAATTAATTCATCTATCGTAAACCATCCATGGTCACAACATGTGCTTCGTTTTACTTCTGCATTCATAATCAAATTGCTTCATGACTTTAGTTATATGTAGTTGGTGAATATTCTGGTCACCTTGAATTTATGATATCGTTTGTAGTGAATGATTTCAGAATCTTGAATTTCTTATCACTCTTTGGAGAGTTCTTGTGCAGGTTGCTAATTATTGTAGTGAGCGAATCCATTTTGCCCTTGCTGAGGAGATTGAAATCATTAAGAATGATTTAGCTGATGGAAGTACAAAGGAAAGTCGGCAAGAGCAATGGGAAAAGACCTTCACCAGTTGCTTTCTTAAGGTTGACGAAGAGATTGGAGGAAATGCTGGCAGAAGTGTCGATTCAGATGACGGAGATGCATCTGAAGCAACTTTTGAGGCTGTGGCCCCGGAAACTGTTGGCTCAACAGCTGTGGTGGCATTAGTGTGTTCGTCTCATATCATAGTTGCAAATTGTGGTGATTCAAGAGCAGTCCTATGTCGTGGCAAAGAACCTATGGCTTTATCAATAGATCATAAAGTAAAGCATGTGTTTCATTGTCTCTCATACTTTTCTCCATTAAAAATTTGAGTAGAAACCAATCTGTTATATTTGTTTTTTTTTTTGTTTTGCAGCCAAACAGAGAAGATGAGTTTGCAAGGATTGAGGCTTCTGGAGGCAAGGTCATACAGTGGAATGGACACCGAGTATTTGGTGTTCTCGCAATGTCAAGGTCCATCGGTAGGTGTTGATTTTTTGGCATGGATTTTGATTCAGCTTAAAATAGTACTGTTGAAACTTTCTTGAATCTTCCTACTTAGTTTTTTAAATGAATAGTTAGAATTCTTGATCTATAAACTTAAGAGAGAGAAAAAAAAGTTTTGCTGTTGGAATTCTGCTTGACCTTTGCATTCACATATCACAGGTGATAGATACTTGAAACCATGGATTATACCAGAACCAGAAATAATGTTTATTCCTAGAGCTAGAGACGACGAATGCCTCATTTTAGCCAGTGATGGCTTATGGGATGTAATGTCAAATGAGGAAGTTTGTGAAGTTGCTCGAAGGCGGATTCTGTTATGGCACAAAAAGAACGGTGCCCCCCCTCTTGCCGAGAGAGGTAAAGGGATAGATCCGGCGTCTCAAGCTGCAGCCGATTACCTCTCGATGCTTGCCCTTCAAAAAGGAAGCAAAGACAACATCTCTGTGATTGTGGTGGACTTGAAAGCTCAAAGGAAGTTCAAGAGCAAATCTTGATTATCCAAAGGTTCATCAATCATCATCACCTGTAATCATCTTGATCATGATCATGTTCATGATCATTATTATCATCATCATCATCTAATTCCAAGTCTATATACTTGTTATATCTTAGAAAAATAGTACATCTAATGCAATACATCATAGTTTGGTCCATTCCTTTTTCTCATGGGCTTCCTGTGTGTACAAGAATAGAATCTAGTATGTACTTGTAGAACAGATATGTATCATCATCTGAATGACATATTTTACTTGTGTTCTTGGTGCATTTATGCTTCTTTTTGCACCATGCCAACTTTTCATTACTCTTTTGTGTAAATTTGAGATGTTGCAGTTTATAGTTAGTAAGAGAACTTTACAATTTCCTAGTAATGTTCTTTGGTTTTATGGATTTTGATTCTTGGCCAAGAAAATGGAGATTGACTAGTGGATGTTGCTCCAACATGTTTCAGTAGTTAATATCTGCTGTTATGTTGGGAATGGATATTTGCACCGTATAGATCTATAACTCAGCCATTCGGTGTTAGAATGTGTTGTAATACATCTTGTAATTCGGTGTTACAAAAGTTGATATCTCCCATTATGTGAAAATAGATATTCAAATCATACATATCCCAATACATATCCCAATAGATCCTTAACCCAGCTGTTCTGTGTCGGAATGTATTTTAATAGTTCAACTTTGTAAATGTAATGTATGATGATATCAAATGTGTCAACTTGTGGTTTGGTAGTTCTGGTATCAGTAAAAGCACTAGCATTTTTAATCTATTTTACAATGTTTGAAGATAAGTTCAACTTCTTTTAAGATTACAGACACTATGAGTGTTTTGTAAAGGAGAATTTAAATACTATTGTATGTCTATCAATCAAGTACTTTAAGCTCAAGCATTTTTCTAAAGAAGTATTCTACAAGTACTTTATCAAGAAAAAAAAGGTATTTAAGTGCTTTTATATAGAAGCACTTTTGTTCAGAAGCACATAAGAAGGCAGCTTAATAATCAGCTTGATAAGATCAAATACAAGTCTGTTTAAAACACTTAAAAAGGAAGAAGTTCCATAAGTTGAAAAACTACTCAACAGAAAAACAATCTATTACAAGATCAACTGATTAACAAGAAGTTTCACAAAACTGCTTCAACAAAAGCATGAACACTTCTTCACATATAAAATGATAAAACTGGATATAAAAAGTAGAGAAACCATTCCCAACCAATCATTTGATGGAAAACAATTTAACTGAGAGTTCAGCCATCTACCGTCGCCGCCTCTGCCTTGCCTTTGGAAATTGAAGAGGAACAGGAAGGGTGGCGAACAGCCTGTTTTTGTCACGCTTGAACTTGCAACCCAACTTCTCGAAATGATCTCTCAACTTGACTTCACTCATTCTCAGATCCTTAGCTATGTCTGTGGGGCTGGTTAGGAAGCCATCTGCATGGAGAGTGAGCACCAGGACGTAACTAATGAGAAGATGGATTTTGTCATCCGACAGTCTTTTTGATTCTGTATTAGAAAACTTGGTTGAAAATTTCTGCCGTAAAATGCTGGGAATCCTATGGTTCTGTGCTGAGGCAGCACCATCCATGGAATTTTGATCTTTGAACTTTACCAGATGAGTAATGTACGAGAAAATGCATGAAAGTGTCATCCTCTCCACATCATCCTATAAAAAGAGACATAATGGGAATACGTAAAACAAGAATCGATATGTAACAAACAATAAGAAACAGATTAGGCAAAGTCAGAAGACCATGTAAATAGCAATAACAAACAATAGCCATTTCCTCTATCTCTTGACTCGGAAGATCAAAAAATTGCTGAAAGCCAAACATGGAGAAGAGATGTGGTTACTGGCTAGTGGCTACTATACAAGATTTCAATGACCGTAACAAAGAACTATATATCAAGGTGTTTGCATAAAGATGCTAAGGCTCTCTTGTGCCCTCACCTTACTGTCATACACTCTATGTATCCTGTTGCAAACGAACGACGGGTAAGCATTTGGTGCAAGCTCAGCCCCTGCATCCAACCGCTGATAAATATCTTGTAGGAAATCCCACTCTCCTTTAAGAACAATCTTATCTAGAGGATAAGCCAGCTCAGGTATCGTAGCAGAAGAGTCATATGGCGGGACATTAAGAATAGCTTCTGCAGAGGTACTTTCAAGGGCCTCCTTGTTTATCTTGACCGACTGAATTTTCTCCTCAAGATCCTTCTGAGATTCAGGATCATTTTCTTTCTTCAAAGCGTTCCTCTTTTTGGACTGCAATAAGATATAAAATTCAGTGTTGTACGCAAAATACTCCATATAAACACAACAAAGTGTTCTATCAAAATTCCCAACTCCTTAGCTGCACAAAACTCCATCACACATTAACTCTTTCTAAGGCCAACTCTCTCATAGATATTCTCTTGTCAAATGAGAAACATTAATCATGATTACAATTATAGTTACCCAGACTATATGATATGTATAAGGACATCAAAAGTTTCTTTCAAGTTATATAATTGTAGGAAACACCATAGATTATCTTCAATAACTGAAAAACAAGAGGAACCGTACCTGTCTTAGAGACTTCTTTGTTCCATAACGAGAATCAAGCATCGCCCTCACGTTCACTGCTTGTTCTGATGTAAGCTCTACATTCGCGGAAGCTTCCTTATCAGCAACATCCAAACCTCCAACTCTTGGTTCCAATCTAAATATCTACAACCATATCCACACACACTTTAATATTGATCCTGTAAAGTACATAATTACGAGAAGGAACAACTATAGAAATAAAAAGATCAATAATCTCTACTGACCAATAAATGTTTGAAGTCAAAGCTTGCTCTCACAAAATAAACATTTATGAATTCAGAAACAAGTAAATAGAAAACTCCATGATATTGATTACAAATCAACTCCACTTGCTGAACTAACCTGAATAATTAATTGGTATTTCAAGTTTCTCGTACATAACAATTTGAAATTACAGAAAACTTTCACAAGTAGATGCTATAAGGAGCAGAAACAAATCTACGTTGATATACAGTTTAACACAATCTCACAGAACATCACCACCTTTCTTTTCTTTGCCTTCCCTCTA
This sequence comes from Dipteronia sinensis, assembly GCA_033220585.1. Lineage (NCBI taxonomy): Eukaryota > Viridiplantae > Streptophyta > Magnoliopsida > Sapindales > Sapindaceae > Dipteronia > Dipteronia sinensis. The sequence continues at coordinate 68,273,607 of CM065639.1, read as the reverse complement.
CTTTCCTACATTTTCTCCCCATCCAATCACTAAAATCCAAACTATTCCATCAAATTTACCTTAACAGAAGCAATGGCGATACTGCACCATTTCGTGACCTGTAACTACAACCCTTTTCAAACTAAATTGAATCGAAACAAATAAAACAAAAACAATTTACAAAACTAAATTTCAATGTAACTTTTTAACACAATCTCACTAAACAAACATTACCTCTACTTTCCTACATTTTCTCACCAACCAAACAGTAAAAATCCAAACTTTACAAAACTTTTTCCCCCAAATTTACCTTATTAGAAACAATGGTGATATTGGACCATTTCATGATTCCAAGACCTTTAACTACAACCCTTTAAATACCGAATTCGAAACTAATAAACAAAAAACAATTTACAAAATTAAATTTCAATATTACATTTTAACACAATCTCACTAAACAAACATTTACCTCTACTTTCCTACATTTTGTCACCAACAGTAAAAATCCAAACTTAACAAAACTTTTTCCAGCCAAATTTACCTTATTAGAAGCAATAGGCACAATCTTCAAAGTCTGGCTCTTCTTATCAAGAACCCCAACCGCGTACTGGCATAACTGCGGCGCTATGGCCTCACCCGAATAATTAGTCCCCACAAAATCCACACCCGACCCGGCTGGACTCACCACCAGCTCCAACTTCCCACTCTTGTTCCTCCTCTCATTCATGTTCCTGTAAACCCTAACAGTCGCCGCCGCCGCCGCCGCCGATGATGATTCTCCATCTGGGTTCCCTCCATTTTCGACGTCCCGGGTCTTGTTTGAGTCGAACCCGGATGGGAAATACCCGACCAGAGGTGGGGTTTTGTCGGGTTGGTCGGGGACGAACTGTATTGTCGCTTTGATCTTCTCTGTCGTCGTCTCTATCGTCTCTGTTTCTTCATGAATCTCTGTTATGATTTTCTCTATTTCTTCTTTGTTTCTGTTTCTCTTCTTGCTCTTCTTGTTCTTCTTCTTCTTCGTTGTCGTTGTTACTGGTTCTGCAGCTGAATCAAACTCTTTTTCTTCCTTCATGTTGAGAGAGAGAGCGAGTGGGAGAGGGGTTTTGTGTGTTGTCTGCTCTTTGAAAACAGGGTTTTTGTGTAGAAAATTTTCGGATTTATTTTGTGGATCTAAACCTAATTCAATGACCCGACCCGGTCCACTAATTACATAGAAATTGATGGGCAACGGCCCGGCCCATCTCAAATAAAAATTTCTTAATTATAATTCTATGAGCTTTTTTTAGGATTCCGTACGTAATTTTATACATGATTCCGATTTTGTATCCTTACAAGACCGTTTGTAATTATTTATCGTATCCGATAGACTGTTTTGTAAAAACGGACGGGATTCAACACGAAACCGCACTTGATAAGCGTCTATTTGCATTAGAAAAACTTTTGATATCTATCACTTTTATCTTTAAACAAATTAGATTATCATTTAATGCTAATATACAAAATCTTTATAGTTACAAGATGTTAACTAATTTTAATAAAAAGATATACCAAATCACATATTTGAATAAAGAGATAATGTAATAGATTAACTCGAACCTGCAATCTCGTAGTGTGGTATGAAAAGTTAATTAAATTCTTTATTACTCATAAACTCATTAGATTTTGTTACTAGTACAAAATTTATAGAATTATTACTTTTTATTTTCTTATTTTATTACATTATAAATTTTTTTATTACATTATTAGCTTCATCTCGATGGGGAGGATTTAATACCTCAACTAATGTTGAGAAGTATGGTTAATTGGTTACCATTATATAACCACAAATAAATAAATAAATTTTAATTTTACAAAACATAAGTAAATTTAAACGATGTTGTTTGTTTGTACGATATTTGTATACTTAAAGCAACCGACCCGGCCCAAAATGTGATCGAAGAAAATATATAGAGGGATAATAATATTAGATATTTGCATTGGTTGATGATTGATTCATTTCCAACTTGAAGAGCTAATAATTAGCATACTCAACCCCCAAAAAAAGTGGGTTTGTTTTTTGGTGTTTGTTGGGACTTGAATGGCCTCACATGGTATGCATCCATAACAATTGTGCACTTGATGATTCTATTTTACTTGATTCTTCTCCCATTTCATTCATCATTTTCTTCTTCAACTTGAATCCCTTAAAAGAGAATTTAAGAAAATATATAAATATATTTTCATAACTTTCATAATCACCAGTTTTTTGCTAGACATGTTTATTATCAATTAGACATGTATAAACACGGTATGGCATGACAGGACTCGTTAATTACAACGGATGAAGATAGCGGATGAAATTACGGCAAGTGTCCTTGCCTTTGAAACTGAGAATAGAGATGGCAACGGGGTGGGTCGGGGTCGGGGAATACTTTTCCATCCCCATCCTCATCCCCGCCCCTCAAAACCGTCCCCATCCCCGTCCCCATCCCCATCCCCGCATTAAGAGAAGCAGGGCGGGGGTCGGGGATTCCCCGTTGGAGGTGCCTTCCTCATTCCTCGTTAAAGATTCCATAAAACAACCAACTTCTAAAATTTAGAATCTAAACATACGTAAACATAGTCGAGAAATGAATAATTTTTTTTTAGTTAAATAAAAAACAATTTATATTTAAACAATTAATATTAAATAATTTTTAAAATCTAAATATTATATATTATATTATGTATATAATATTAATATATATGTATATAATATTAATATATATATATATATATCGGGGGCGGAGTCGGGGAGGGGAGTGCTTCCCCCGTCCCCGCCCCGCTTCATTTTCGGGGACAAGACTTTGTCTCCATCCTCGTCCCAGTCCCCAAATATTATCCCCCATACCTGCCCCAATTGGGGCAGGGCCCCGGCCCCACAGGGAATACTGCCATCTCTAACTGAGAAAAACATTGTGCGTAACTTGGATTGACAAGTATTAGAAGAAGATGATGATGAAGGAATCAAAATCAATGCCATAGATGATAATCAAAATGACCAGAGAGTTTCAAAGAGTTTAAAAGAAATGATTCAAATTGTACCTCGAAGTTGTTTTCCATTTTCTTTTCTTATTCTTACATTATTCACTGAATAATACTGTTTTACATAAGAAAAAGTGACAACTTACTTGATGGTGCTTGATTCCAATCCAGAAAGATTGGCTGCTTCATTGAGAGCATCCTTCCATCTCTGCACTTGGTCCAGACTCTGTTGTTGATCATGCTTTGTAAATGCATCACCGAAAGTTCCAGTCTGATTCCTGACATCGGTTGGAACTACGTTATATTCCTTTCTTTTTTTTTCTAATTGATTCATCTAGTATCAATATCACACGATGTCATAACAAGAAGATATTGGAGGTGTTAGTAGTTCAGAGGAAGCAATCAACCAACTTCCCAGCAATTTAGCAGGAAATCCTCATCAACCTCAATTTTCCTTAGCCGGAATTGCAAATAATGTATTAGGTAAGTAGCCATTTCACTTAAGTCCATATCTGATCTCCTGTGTGTGTGATGCTTACATCTTTATTTCAATGGCTCATGACATTTCATTGCAAACAAAATATATTAGAAGTATGCATCCATGCATTGCTTTAATATATTAGAAATATGACACAGCACAACATGACACAACCCGATAATTACGGTATGAGTGTAATCTATATCTATGCCACCAGCAATATACAGTCAAGATAGTTTTTGACGTATAAAGCATTATATATTTTCATCTTTCATATACTTGAGGTTCTCATAACAATCATTTGATCTTTTGTAGGTTTTCATGACTTGCCTTTTCGTTTTTGGTTTGCATTTGCTCTAACTATTTTCATTTTGGTTTTGTGCTTTGCAATATATACAAGAAATTAACAAACAGTTTGAGACGCTGTCTATACCAAGGAAATTGAAGGTGCGTATGACACTCATTCCAATTTAGGTTATAGTTTGTAGAACTAGAAAGTCACTATTGACAATATTTTTGAAAAGATACATTCTTGGCATAGGTTATAGAGTTAATATATTAATTAAGTTACTACTAATAAAGTTAAAACTCTAACTGAGCAATAGTAATTATCTGCACGACATTTGTTCCCTGTGCTTTGAAGATTTTCAGGCAGAAGTAGAAAAAGTTTTCATGTGACTTCCCTCAACATGTAAATTGCTACTGTTAATGATAAGTAAATTTGATTTCCCTTTTTTTTTTGAATAAATAATTTTGCTTTCTTGATTGTTATTTGAAATCATCTATAATCTTCTATTTAATTACTACCAATATTTACTAATAAGTTATTTAATTACTTATTACAGTTGATCAATGTCAGTTTTCAAAGGAATTGCATGTTACACTATGAAGAATACAAGAATATTTTCCCATTGTGGGCTTTAGCGGAATATCGCAACTTTTTAATTAATTAATTCAAACAGAGAATATACATGGAGATAAATAAATAAAATTTTAGTAATAAATAGCTTCAAAAGAAAAAAAAAATTTAGTAATAGACATATGTACATGGAGATGAATATGTAGGTTGTGTACTTTGTAATAGATGAAAATATATAAAATAAAGTTATGGTTAATAGTCTTTTGAAAACTGTTTCTAATACATATAACGAAATGTTTTGATTTCATTTTTATTTTTCGGTATTGCTTAACTTAAGTTCATGCTTAACAACCATTTATGTTATTATTCCAAGCCTATCTACCATATTAATTGTGTTCCCAATAAAAAACTAAAAGCGTAATATTGTATCATTCTAAGTCTTTTGAAAGATCTTTTAATATAATTGTATTACCTTTGAATTAGCAAAAAAAAATGAAGATAACCAATTTCGTTGTGTCATTACAACTGTTTCAAGGATCTTATAAATATAATTTTATTATTTTTATATAGGAATATTTTTGCATTATTTTAAATTTTTAACCCTAATATTTTTTAAATCAACCATACTATTTTGATTCATAAGAAAAACTCAATAAATATAATTTTAAATTTTAAAATCATAAGAAAATGCTAATGTGAATGAATCTCATATGTTCTTTAAAATTACAATTAAATACTAATTAATAAGAATTTAAACCAATTTATACCTATGATACATATTAATGGAAGGTTGAGACTCTCCATCTATTTAGGAAAACAAATTATATCATTATAAAGTATTACAATTAATAAGAATGTTATATAGATTAATAAGATTTCATTTTGCACCCATCGTTTTACAATCAATTTTCTATAAATTGAGTGTGTTTCCTGCTCTTTCAAGCTTCAAGTACACCTAGGTACTCTTGTTGATTTTTTCTACTGGATTGCTGAGTGATTTAGATTAGATCTTCAAAGTTGATTCTTTTTTCAAAAAATTTGACTATGGTTAGAATTGTTGATATGATTAATGGGTGCCTATCTTTTTTTATTTTAAGTGTAATGTTTTGATATTTATGTTTGCTCTTATGTTCTGCCTGAATTTTCTTATCATGGTATATTTGAGGACAATTCAACTATTGCAATATAATTTTTATCTCGTTGAACTGATTCCATGCATTTCATTGTAATTTGTTAGAAGGCAACACCCTTATATTATATGTTACTTTTACACTAAAATAATGAGTTTGATTAGTACTTGATACGAAAAACAAGTATTTTTTAATCTTTGTCTAAATAAATTAATACATATTATTGTAAAATTAAATTTGAACGCTTTCTACCTCTTAATATTTGTTTTAAATTCTTCAGTAAAATATACTACTAAGCGTATCTTCAATACAAATATGTATTTTTAAAGTTTCTAAATAGTGTCACATCATTATTTTCATTTATTATGGGTCCACTTTGGAATATATTTTTTTTAGAGAAATGCATATTCACATCTTCAATGCAATTATCTAAGAGCATCTCTAATTCAAATATGCATTTTTGAGTTTCTAAATAGTGTTACATCAGTATTTCTATTCATTATGGACCCACTTTTGGAAAAAAAAATTAGAGAAATATCTGTTCACATCTCCAATGCAATTATCTAAAGTCAAATATGCATTCATTTTATTTAATTCTAGAACTCTCCTAGAAATGCTGACTAGAATTTCTAACTTTTTCTCACCAATAATATTGCATCTTATTTAATGGTAAAATAAAAGAGTAAAGAGAATGAGATAAATGTTGTAAGATGATTGGTCAAAAATTGATATATATTTAATTTAAAAATAAAAGAGGAGAGATAGTAAAATAAATGTTTTAAGACGATTGATCAAAATGAGATACATTTTTTATTTTAGATAATTGCATTGGAGATAAGAATATGCATTTCTTAAATTTTGTTAATAAAATAGATCCATATTGAATATATATGCTGATGTGTCACTAGTTAGAAACTCAAAAATACATATTTGCATTGGAGATGCTCTTAGTAACCCAACTCCATATTCACTAACTTTTTTTGACATATCATCTCCATATTGAAGTTAGATAATTGCATTGAAAAGAGTTTTTCTAACTTTTTAACTATTTATCCTATGTGGCAGTCAATTTTCTCAAAATGCGTATTTGCATTGGAAATGCTCTAAAGTCAAATATCCATCCATCTTATGACCAATCATAATTAAAAAATTATTCCACTATCTCTCTTCTTTTATTTTACAATTAAATGAGTTTTAATATTATTGGTGGAAAAAGTTAGAAACTCTGCATTTCTATGTGAGTTTCTAGAATTATAAACTCAACTTCATATTCTCTAACTGTTTTTTTGTCACATCATATTGAAGTTAGATAATTGCATTGGAGAAAGTTTTTCTAACTTTTTAACCATCTATCCTATGTGGCAGTCAATTTTCTCTAAATGCATATTTACATTGGAGATGCTCTAAGTTCATGGTTCATTCCAATTACTCTTTCAATATTCTAAGTTACAGCTCCATCTTTAATTCCCTTGGTGGAAATAATTGATTTGATTTAAAAGCCCCCCAAATATAATTTTCAAATTATATTTTATGATGTTTGTACATTGTGCAAGCTACTAGTTATTTAAAAGCCCCCCAAATATAATTTTCAAATTATATTTTATGATGTTTGTACATTGTGCAAGCTGCAAACTAGTAATACATTATAATAGAACCCAAACTCACCACGTGTCAACCTATGAGAAATCTAGCATTAAATTCTGTTTCCTATTGTTATTTATTGATTTCTTTCTTTTTTTAGTGATTACTATTATAGTATTATGTACTGTCTATTGTTGTCGTTCTCATTTAAATTAATGTTTTGTTTTTTCAATAGATGTTAAATTTTGTTTATTTAATTTATATTATCATGACCACAATTATGACGTTGTCCTTTTCACTCCTCAAACATCTCACTCATATCACAACAAAATCTTTTATTGATGCCAATTCAACATAGTTTCTTAAAAATAAAAATAAATTATATTTAACTAATTATTAATAATTTGATGAATTCAAAAGACACCGCATTAATTTTGTTTTTGAACATGAGAAAGACACTACATTAATAGTTTAAAAAATACATTGATATAAATTGATTAATCAAATTAACTAATTAATTAATTAAGACCATCTTCGGTCCATATGCCAATGCCAATGACCAATTAGGCACCAAAAAATATTAAATATTATATTTGACATATCATTTTAGCATTGTACTACAATCCATAATTCAGAATACCTTGTTAACATATATTGAAATCAATGTATTTAAATCTAAAACTCTCTCACGACGACATGTAGCGATGTGAGGGTCAGCTTTATATATTACTAGTTTGGAACGCCTAGCATTACTCAAGAAGCTTGAATATATTACAATTTTTTTTTCTTTTCTCCTGCTTAATTACCTGAATGGTTTCTTGTATGTGACCGATACCATTTGGATCTTTGCAAGATTGTCATTGGAGAGGGCATCTATCCTGATGTTGATATGACATATACATGGGCGGATCCTTTTGAGCCGGGCAGCCCTCTAGAAAAAAAAATTGTATATAATATTTTATAATGTAATTAAAGGCCTGGAAGATTGGATAGAATTATAAAACTTTATATGAATTTAGTTAATCTTTTCTTTTTACTTAGTAAATTATAGGTAATTACATAATAAAAATCTAAAAATAGGTTTCCGATAGTGTAACTTATTTCATTTACCTATTTTAATTTAAATTCAAAATATATTAGGAATTACCCTATTTAAAAATATGTAATTTAATTTATGCTTGTTTTACATATAATATTCATTGATTTTATTTCAATTAGTTTGATTACACAATTTAGATTCACTTTATTTTGTTCTAATTATTAGATTAAATAGTTTGACCTAGTCATTAATAGTATATTTGAATAACTTGCAAATTCCATTTATAACATGATATATATTTTAGTTTTTTAACTATTTTTTGTCAAAATTTAGTGAAATATAAATATATTTTTTTATTCAAAATAAGTTGTAAAAACATACATAATATTATTGTTTCTAACATTATAGAATTGAGGTGTTTGCAAGTTTAAATAATTGTTCATACATAAATTTTACCATGTATTTCATATTCTTGAGTAGTCCATTATTGAATTGGTGTCATCTCATTATTAAAGAATTAAACAAATACTTTCATTAAGAGTATTCATATAAAAAGTTTTTTTTTATTCTTAATCACTGACTCACATTTCTTGCATCGGATTATATTATATCAATGTGCATCAATGAGGAAAATCACAACGAGTTAATTTCTCCACAATCCACACTGAATTTAATAAAGTTTAGTATGAGTGTTTATAAGCCATTAATTGAACATTATAAATTTATAATATATTTACTAAAAAAAGTAGATAAATCCAACTGATCGATAACTAAGGAATTGACTTTACAATGCTATTAAATACCGAGAAAAAAACTATTTATATAAGTAATTTAGCCCAGACAGTAAATATTTCCTGGGTCTGCCCCTGGACATATATAAAATGGCAGCACAAAAATGACTGGTTCAGACATTAACCCCTTTAATCTCAATCTTAGATTCGTTAATCTGAAATTTATTTTCTGTATTAATTCATAGTTCTCATGTTCTCATAAAAATGTGTGAACATGAAATTCAAAAAAAAAATTTACAAATGGTTCATAGGATCCCTGGCTTCATGCATCGAACAGATTTCATTTCCAGATAATTTTGATGAGAATATATGCAAAAAAGTGAGTGAGTGAGTGATGGAAAAAGGGGAAAAATAAGTTACTTGATAGAAAAATTTCAGTATTTTTATTGCTTCCTAATTAGACAATGTACATGGTGTTGTAGCACATGTAGATGTCAAGTGGAGGCTTCTCTACGCCTCAAGTCACCATTAAATTTAGAGTTATAATAAGAAAAGGTGGTGATTTATATAAGAGTGTATATTCTGATGTAATTAGTAATGGATGGTGCGTACTTGCGCTCTCGGACTTCTGTTTTGTTAGAGTTAGACATTATACGTGAGGTGTGATTATTTCCCTCATCTGGTGTAGTTTTTGATACGATACAGTGTATTTAACTGTTTTTTTTGAGATAATTACTTCCATAATCATTTGTTCTTCAAGGAAAAACTTACAGAGTTTTTTATTTTTATTTCTTTTGGTATATAGTTGTTGGATGTTTTCTAAAATTGGTAAGTTCAAAAGACATATTTATTAATAAATGACATGGAATATAGGCACTGGTTATGATCGATTTGATAAAAAAAAAAAAGGAATAATGTGTATTTTTCGTTGAGGATTCCTGGAAAACATCACCGCATTTTTTCATGATTCCTTATGAAAGATTTAATCATCATTAGTAAATTATCCATGTAATTAATAAAAAACTAATTAATTAATTTCATTGGTAATTTCAAAAGATATTGATTAATTAATTGATCATATTTGGTTAATTTTAGGGATAATTACCCTGATGACCATCAATTTGATGACACATATCAAAATGGCTACTAAATTGGGAATTTGTTTCAAAATGACAATTTTTAGCGAAAAGTGTGATACTGATGGTCATTCCAATTCCATCAAATGAGTAGCATTTTGGTAAATAAGGGGATGCCATTAATTTATTTTAGATGTGTTTTGGAAATCAATTTTTTCTTTTATCTTTTGAAACGAATAATTATATTTAGTGTATATATATATATATATATATCTCAAATATATATATATATGTATATATCTTTTTTGAGAAGATTAATGCTATAAAATCTAAAAAAATCTAAAAAACAAAGAAGAGACACATGTATTGATATAAATTATTATTATATTATTGATCCAAAGGCTACAAAATAGTGTCAAAATTAATTTATATCAAAAATTGTGTGTGTACATGACTTGTTCTTGAGGATCATCGATATTATATATATATATATATATATATATATATATATATATATAAGCTGTCCCTCACAGCGCCATGTGTCGCCGTAAGGGAGCTTTGGATTTAAATGTATCTATTTCTTTAAAATATATATATATATCTATTAATAACGCAAAATGAATAGACAATTTATTACACTTAATTTTTTCATTTCTTTTTTTTTAAATGTAAATGTATTTATATATATATATACTAGTGCACGATGCGCGAGCACGGTAAAATTTAATGTATATATAATATTTATAGATTTTTCTTACGCTGAAAAATATTGTACTGTACTTAAAATAATTCAAATCTTAAATACTATAAAAATACTCCTAAATAAAAATAATAATATAGTTATAACTTTTCACCATGTTCATAAGTAAATATCATGTTAATTCATCCATTCTCCGGTTTTCATAATCTCAAATGTAAAGTCCGGAAGAAGATTTAAAAAGTTAAAACAATTAAAGCTAAATGTTTTCCCCAACTTTGTCTTTTTCATCACATCACATTCCGACATCAACATAATTATTAAAAAGGAATATAAAATGATTTTGATACAATAATTAACAAATTAAACGTTCAAGATTGCGATGATATATAATTTAACCGTTATATAAATCTCATATATGAACAATATCTATAGTGCAATTTTAGATTAAGTTTTTAAATGTACGTCAATGAACCATAATCCACAACTAATTAATTTTGTTTCCATATATTAAAATGATTTATAAATTGATTCACTGCATTACTTCTAAAATTTATAATCTTATAAGGTAGGTTTGAAAAGCAAAACACGATATCTAAATTGCCAGCAAAAAAATATAATATCTAAATTATTTTATAATCTTTTCACATAAATTGATTATATAAAGAGTAATGCTAGACGTTCCAATTTTTTTCCCAAATAATGCGGCACGTGAGGTGTCAACTTTTTATAAATCATGAGATTGTGTGGTGACTAATATGATATTGACACTTCACGTGTCATATCACTTAAACAGAATTTGGAAAAAAAAAATGTTGGGACATCTCACACTACTATTTTACAAAGTACAACAACAAACCTTTTGACAACAATTTCGAAATCTTGTATTTAATCTCAAATAATATAGGAAATCGCTACAATAAATAAAAAACTAATCTAAATTATTTTTTCAATAAACAAATTGAGATACAAAAAGAATAAATTAGTTTTTTTTTTAGGAAAAGAATAAATTAATTGAATATAAATGGTTTCGCATTTCAATTGTTAGATTTGAATTATTTTTTTACATTCCATAAAAGCCGTATAGTTTCTGATATATATATATATATATATATATATATATATACGAAAATTTTCTCCTCAGTAGGCACTGATAAATATATATCAGTGCTTTGCATTTGGACCATTAGATTCGATTGCTTTGATCTAGTGTGTATGCATTTGTCAGTGCTTATCCATAATCTATGATTCACATGCAATGCACTGATGTATTTTATATCAGTGCGCACTGCGGAGAATTTAATATATATATATATATATATATATATATATATCCTAGATTTTCAATTTGACTACATATGCCAAATTTGGATGATAAGAGACAATTTATAAATATTTATAAAATTCATCAACATATTGGTTAAGTTTCGGAATGATTTTATCAGAGAATTTTTGTTTATGCTTGAGATATTGTTTTTGAGTTACTTTTTTTTAGTTTTCTAGCATTAGTGTAACAAAAATAATCAATTGCCATTGATAAAAAATAACCATTTGATGGACAATTTCTATTACAACAATGAAATTTGATTTGGACACTAAATTTGGACAAAGTATCATTATTATTATAGATATATTGTTTTTCACCCGTCCTTCACATAGATTATTCAATAAAATAAATAGAAATGCGAAGACTCTTATGGATATGAATAAATAGAAATGCGAAGACTCTTATGGATATAGACTTAAAGTCTACTGCTTACTCATTTGATTTGATATAAGTTCGGAATCCACTGAGGTAGAGCCGGGCAGTACACAAATAGTAGTAAAGTTGGTTTTCTATTATCTTATAAAAAATTTATTTATTACCATTTATAAAAAAAAATATGAGTGAATTTTCATAAATTTAGAAAAATAATCTATTGAATTGAATGTAATAATTAATGTTTTTAATGTGTTACCGTTATATTTGATTAAAACTTATTATTTTAATTTTTTGTTATAATATCATTAATATATTACCATCGATATGTTTTTAAAATTTACAATTAATTTCATACAAAACGAATTACCATTATTTTGATATTACAATTGATATTTTAATTTGTTTTGAAAGATATTTATTTAAGATCATTTATAAGAATAATTAAATTCAAAAACATTTATTTTTGGTAATAATCACAATGTATTTGATGCATATTTAATACATTCTAAAAAACCAAATAGAAAAGAAAACTGAAAGGTTAAAAAAAGAAAGGATAAAAAACCATAAAAAAAAAGTTGTTTTTAAAGCCTCTAAATACTCCCTAATTTACTAGGAAATATCATTTTTTTTATAAAAACGTTTATTCTAAAAATGCTTTTTGAGGTATTCCAATTTTTTTATATATAAAACTCAATAGGAGATTATTGTTAAGCTTAGTGATAAATTAATTTATTTTTTATACTTATTTTCTAAAGACATTTTATCTTTTTTAATATACTCATTTCTGAAAGAAAAAAAAAATCACGCGTCACCCTAAATGTTTCAATAAAAAAAATGTGAAGACTTTAATGGAGATGCAAAGAGTAGTGAATTTTTTATTATTATCTTACAAAAATATTTATTAATTACCATTTAAAAAAATTATGAGTGAATTACATATATTTAGAAAAAAAGTCATTGAATTGAATGCAATAATTAACATTTTTAATGTGTTACCATTAATATTTGATTAGATATTATTATTTTAATATTTTGTTATGTTATCATTAATATATTACCATTAATATATATTTTTTAAAAATTAACCATTAATTCCATGAAAAATATATTACCATAAATTTGGTATTACAATTAATATTTTAATTTGTTTTGAAAAATATTTATTTATAATCAATTATAAGAATAATTAAAATTCAAAAGCATTTAACTTTGAATATAATCATTGTGTATTTAATGCATTTTAAAAAACCAAAAAGAAAAAGGAAACAAAAAGGTTAAAAATAGAAAAGGAAAAAAACCCAGTAAAAAATATGTTTAAATTTCCTTAAAACAAAATATATATGAGAAGAAACTTTTAGGGTTTATAAATTAAATTTAATGATTTAATTAAAAGATAAATTATCAGTTTTGAATCTCATTACGGGTGCACTTATCAGTTGAAATATAGGCATTGATTGAATAGTTTTGACCAATTCAACGTATTAAAACTATTTAATGCTTACTATATTTTAATAAATTTATTTACAAAATTGAATTAAATAAACAAAATAAATCATGTGGACGTATTAAATACCATGTCTATCTCACCCTCTCATCATCTTCTCAATCTTATGCCCGTCTTTCTTCATAACTCATATTTATTTTTTATAGACTCCTTTCTCTCTCAATTTAATTTGTTTCTCTCTAAAAACCGTCCATCTCCCTCAAGCCTCTTCTCCACATATCTCTTCTCTCTTCCTCTATATAATTTAAACGTGTTTTTTCATGGTGATGAGCCTGGTGCCCAATGGTCGATGACATGAATTGGTTCACGGCTGGGTGAGGTAACCGTTGGGGTGGTGGCTGATTGTCGATTCACCTAACAATTTCTATATATATAAAAAAAAACAATATGACAAACAACAATACATAATAATTTTATCAAATTAATACAACAATTATTGCATACCCCGGTGGTTGTAATAGTTAGCATTTTGTTTCTCCACATAGCCATCCTGCTTGTCTTTATATATTGGAATTGTTTGGGTAAGATCAAAAGCCAAAATGCATTGTAAAAAAATTATTAATGAAAAATCATATCAGTTTTATTAGTATTGGATACCCAAAAGTTAGTATTGAAAACCCAAAAATTATGCTTTCGATTGATGATACTCAAAAAATTATTATTTATTATTTCTTTAATAGAATTTTCAATTTATTAAAAAATCAATATTACTAATATATAATTATATAGATTAATGCATTTATATCCAAAGCTTCTCTTACGGCAACATGTGGTGCTGTGAGGGTCAACTTTTATTATATTATATATATATATATATATTAATAGGGTAAGATGAATAGACAATTTGATTACAATTACGAAACAATACAACAATTATTTAAACTCTTCCTATATCATCTTGTTAAACCATTCACAAGCAAAATATGATTACAATTAATAAAAACAATAATTCAATTATTTAAAAATTTTAAAAATATATTCTCTTAATGGTTACTATCATGATCAATAATAAAACATAAAACCCTCCATCATATTCTTCTTTAAATCAGACTTTAAGTTTATTCAATCAAAACCACATAATTATAATAACCAAAAGTCCTCTCATTTACCTCAATTTTCTCTATAAAAACCACTTAAAATCTTACATTTTTCTCATATTATTTCAATGACTCTTCCTCATAGATAAACTCAAAAACACCCGAAAGGTAGGGTATTGAATGGCATTTGGAGGTGAGAGTAATTTTTGTAGATTTTTTTTTTATATTTGGTTGAATAATTTTACTCTTTATTTTTTTTTGTTATGATGATTGCCAAATGCTTCTAGTGAAAAACCTTACACCTTTCGTAGGTATCTTTTTCATATCTTTTTTTGTTTTTTTAGGAAACCATTTTAGTAGTTAAAAAGGTAATTTTGGATTGATTATTGTTGTGACATATTTAGGTATATTTATCATGTTTGTTTTGGTTAATAAAACTTGAAACAATGAATTTTAACTTCAGCGGATTTGGATTTTCAATTAGCAGTTGTTCTGATAAGGCTAGCATCCCGCATATCACCACCAATGCAGAAAATCAATGAACCAGTCGAGATTTGTGAGGTGCTTTGTACTTATGGATGATGGATTTGATAGGCAGACTACTATTACAAATCAATATTACGGTTATAGTCGTTGGTTCTAAGGGGTCGTTTGTTTTTTTGTCTGAAGACTGAACAGTCCTGAATTTTTTTGAAGACTGAATAAGGACTGAAATCTGAACTTGAATGACAGGTTTTTTTTTTCTCACATCTGAATAAATTGTCAATATGGTTTTTTTTTAAGTAAAATTGTCTGAAACTAAGTAATTTTTCATTTATATCCAAGTTAAACAATTATACATATAATATAGAATAAAAAAATCTAAAAATAATAATTATATATTAACACATATGATCATGATCTTCTTCTTCGATTACAAATAAACTTCATTTTTAGTAAGAAAAGAAAGAGGTTTTTTTTTTCAAAAAATAAAAGGGGTAGTAGGAAAACTCATACAAAACACTCTAAAAAATAATATATAAATACATCACCCTAATATCATAATAAAGTATTGATATTAAACACCAATATGAGAAGTGATTATGGTTCTTTTTTATTTTTAAAGCTATTTAAAATAAATAATATATTAAAATAATAATTTTTTCTACCATATATAATTATGATGAAATTGAAAATATTTTATATATAGGGATAGTATCAGAAGAAAAGATTTTGGATTGCATTTAATGTAATTCAGTGATTTGCAATTAAGTGAAAAGTCGTGATTTTTTATTTTTTATTTTAAGTTTTTTTTTTGGTATTTTTAAGTTGTTTGACCACTTAAAAAAATAAACAAAACAATTTAATAATTATAATTCAGACCCATTAATGTTTTAAGTGGAAAAAACAAACAACCTCTAATATATAGGTGAATTACTTTTAAGAAAGGTTTTCTACGAATTTCTATTGAATTTATAATTTGAGGATGTCTAACCACAACCACACATTTACAGTGGGTCCACAGCCCAACATTAACAAACACCTACACCAATGTATTGCCTCTTCCAAAAAAAAATTGTATTTACTCGGTTTTCGGGTATCAAATACCCGGATTTTTTTTAAAAGGAAATGTACACATAATTGTTTTTTATATTTTTTGTTCTTTCTATTTTTAACTTTTTTGTTTTCTTTTCTTTTTGGTTTTTTAGAATGTATTAAATATGCATTAAATACATTATGATTATTTCCAAAAATAAAAGTTTTTGATTTTTAATTATTCTTAGATAGCAAATGATAATCAATACATATTTTCCAAAACAAATTAAAATATCAATTGTAAATACCAAATTAAAGGTAATCCGTTTTATATGGAATTAGTGGTAAATATCATTAGTAATATATTAATGATAATATAACAAAAATTTAAAATAATAATTTTAATCAAATATTAATGATAAAATGTTAAAAACATTAATTATTGCATTCAATTCAATTTATTCTTTTCCTAAATATATGAAAGTATTCTGTTTTATATGGAATCAGTGGTAAATATTTTAAAAATATATCAATAGTAATATATTAGTGATAATATAACACAAATTTAAAATGATAATTTTTAATCAAATATGAATGATAAGATATTAAAAACATTAATTATTGCATTCAATTCAATTAATTATTTTCCTAAATATACGAAATTCACTCATAATATTTTTTTATAAATGGTAATAAATAATTTTTGTTGTACGATAATAAAAAAAAACTTCATTACTATTTACATCTCCATAACATGACATGTGAATATATATGCATATATATATATATATATATATATATATGTGTGTGTGTGTGTGTGTGTGTGTGTGTGTGTGTGTGTGAGTTTATTAAAAAAATAGAATGTCCTTAGAAAATAAGTGTGAAAAAATAAATTAATTTATCGCTTGACAATAACCTCTATGGAGTTTTAAAATAAAATTGAATACCAGCTTCTACAAGTATTTCTAGAATAAATATTTTTATATTAAAAAAAATTAATAATTATAAAGCCTCTAAATATACCCCAATTTACTCGAAAATACCTTCTTTGTTTTTTTATATAAATGGTAATAATTAAATATTTTTCAAAACAAATTAATATATATATATATAATAATCTTAACTTATTTATTTCTACATATTTCAACAAAGCAGATGAATTGGCACTTTGATTGCAATTATGAATATTAATTGTTTAAAAATCAATTATGAAATTGGTTAACAAAATTTATGCATTATAGAATTAATTACGAGATTTTCTCTTGATTACCTATTGATTTTGTGATTTACTGATTGCCTATTGATTGTTTTTTTAAGACTCTTGATTGCCTTTTTATTTGTATATTATATTGATATGGAATTGGAGGGTTGTTTAATTTATTATATAAGTGAATTGAAAATTATTTATTGTATTAATTGAAATTTGATTGCTCTCTATTTATGTAGTAAAAATATATATATTAAAATTTATTATAATTCTTTAAGACAAAAACAGTAAATTTGTATATTTTTTAAATTAATTATTTTCTTAAGTATGAAAGTTTTGAAAAATCAAGAATTAATTTACATTATCAATACGAAACCTTCGATATACAATAATTGATATTATAAAATTGTTAAGCTTCTTAGAAGTACATTAATTGCATTGTTTTTATTCATACTGTGTGTTTTAAATTTATAGATATTTTAAAACACTCTCCTTTTAATATCAAAGATGCATTGTCCTTGGTTTTATTAAATTCTCGAATTTGTTCTAAAATTTAACATTACTCTGGTGATCTTTTCAAATTTAAAGTTCCATTAATCTATATAATATCTATAAATTTAAATTAAGTATCCTTCATTTTGCGAGCTTTCATTTTCGGGTTCTTTATTGAAATTTCATAGATTGATTTTTATAGGAATAAAAAAAAGTACACACAATTGGAAAGAATCAAAATTTAATTGAATGTTTTTATTTTTCTTTATTGATTGTAGACAAATTAAATAAAAACAATGAATTGTTCCATGTATTTTAACAAATTTCCTAAATTTTTTATTAATTAGTTATTAATTGTATCTTTTTTTTATAAATTTGATTAAATATTATTATTTTAATTTTGGGTTATGAAAAAAATCATTAATATATTACCATTGATGTTTATAAAATTTATCATTAATTCTATAAAAACAAACGGATCGTATTGTATTTAATGCATATTTTATACATTCTGAACAATAAAAAGTGATGATTTAATATACTCTCTCATACCTTTATTTATAAATAAGAGTGATGATTATTGTTTTTTTAATCAATAATTGTGGAAATTTTAATTTTATTGAAAATATAATAGATTAAAATTCTGAATCATACCTAATTTTTATGATTTTTAAATTTATATTTTACAATGCCACATATCGTGCGAGCAGCATACCATAATATACTAAAGCTGAATCGCAAGGCACCATGTGTCGGCGTGAGGAAGTTTTGGTATTAAATTCTATATATTCATTTCTATTTTTCATATTCATTAGAGCATCTCCAATGCTATTATACATTTGGAGAAAATGGAGTGCCACATAGGATAGATACTAAAGAAGTTAGAAAAACTCTCTCCAATGCAATTATCTAAGTTGAATATGGAGATGATGTGGCAAAAAAATTAGAGAATATGAAGTTGAGTTTCTAATTCTAGAAACTCTCCTAGAAATGCTCTCCTAGAAATGCTGACTATGATTTCTAACTATTTCCACCAATAATATTAAAGTTCATTTAATTGTAAAATAAAATAGGAGAGAGAATGGCATAATTGTTATATTATGATTGGTCAAAAAATATATACATATTTAATTTTAGATAATTGCATTGGAGATGTGAATATGCATTTCTCTACAAAATTTTCAAAAGTGGGTCTATTTTGAATAGAAATGCTGATGTTGCACTATTCAGAAACTCAAAAATGCATAATAAGCATTGGAGATGCTCTTAACTAATCATATAAAATCAAGAGCCAATCCCATAATTAATGGGATAATGAAATTAATTTTCTAGAGCCAACTAATGTGATTAATGTTTTAGGTTCATTTGATTTTCCTGATTTAATGTTTCTAAATACAGTTAACGTGATTAATGTTTTAGTTTTAGTTGATTTTCTAAATTTAATTATAATTTATGTACATTTCACTCAAAAGACATGATACAAGGAAAATATGAAGTATAGAAGGTTTATAAGTCAAGTTGGAATCCAAAACAATACCACATCCTTAACAGAAATAATTACTACTAAAGAGAAATCTTTATTACATTCTAATTGCCAAATTATGGACTTTTGTATATCCAAAGCCCTTAATTGATAAAAAGATTTTTGGAATATGAAGCACCTTGGGTATACAAAATTATATTACACGATGTATTTTAAATATATATATTTAATAAAACCTGTGCATCGCACGGGTTACACACTATTATATATATATATATATATATAAGTATATAACGAAAGATTTCTACAAAATTGAAAAAGCTCATAGAGCAATTTACATCATGAATGATATATAGACTAAAGTTATATACTAACCATCTTCTTATAAGTTGAAAAGATATATACAAATTTTCTATTGTCAGTTCGTCCTAATATAAAATATATCAAGACGAAAAATGTAGATCATTAAATTTACATACTTTGACTCACAGTGTATGCACTTGTCAAAACTTCTCCATAATGTGTGGTCAACATTCATCGTCCTAATATATTTTATATCAGGACGAACTGACAATAGAAAGACTTAAGATATATATATATATATATATATATATATATATATATATCCCTCGTGAATGAATTAATTTCGGTAAGAACCAAGATGAAAACACGTCGATTTTAAAGAATTTTAATATAAATTTTTTGTGGATGATGAGTTCAATGAAATCTACATATGAACAAAATTTGAGAATTTTCCGAGAACTGAAAATATTTATCCAAATTTTGTTAAATATGAAGGCATTGGAAAATAGATGAAATATAGGAAAATTCAAAAAGAATATTTTTAGTATTCGAAAAATTCTCAAATTTTGTTTATAGGTAGATTTCAATAAACTCATCATCTACAAAAAAAATTTAGATCAAAATTCATTAAAATCGATGTATTTTCATCAAGGTCCTTACTGAAATTAAAATAAGGGATTCCTCATGAGATACTCACTATATATATATATATATATGCTTGAGATATACTATACGTATATACACACAATAAATATATTTATTCGTTTCAAAAAACAAAAGAAAAAATTGATTTCCAAAAAACATCTAAAATGAATTAATGTCATCCTCTTATTTACCAAAATGTCACTCATTGGATGGAAGTAGATGAAATAACCATTAGTGTCCACTTTTCTCCTAAAAATAGTCATTTTGAAACCAATTCCCAATCTAGTGGTCATTTTGACAGTGCGTCATCAAATTGATGGCCACCGGGTTATAGATAATTATTCCGATGACCATCAGTTTGATGACACACTATCAAAATTTATTATACTAGGATATACTAGGACATCACTTCTCTGGCTTCTAAAAACATCAAGTGACGATCCATATCTTAAAAGAAAGAATTGAAGTGAACGTGTGATAGAATATTTCAGGTGTTTGCAAGAATGGGTTCATTTGTACTCACTATTTTTTAATGCCTTTTCCTTTTTATTTCTATCATACGTTAATTCCAGTTGAAAAGAGAGTTGTTTATGTGTTTTGTTTTTTTATTAGAGTAATGTTAGGTTTTCCAAATTCTTTCTCAAATGTTTGTAGCACGTAAGGTGTCAACATCGCATCAGCTCATCACATAATCTCATGATTTACAATATAGTTGATACTACATGTGTTACATACATTTAGAAAAAAAAATTTAGGAAATCTAGCATTACTCTTTTTATTATTATTTTACTTCCCCTTTTCACAAAGTCAATAGAAAACATCATAAATTATAAATGAAAGGATAAAAAAAATGTCACAATCCGGATTGAAAAGTTTGATATAATAAGCGCTTGAAGAAATTAAAACATTGAAAGCATAATGAATCGAAAGAATACATAGAAATTTTTAAACATAAAACCAATGACGATTGCGTTATATTTTACAATACATGCACGATGTGCATGCCGCAAACTAGTATATTAGAGTAATAATACCTATATTTTAATTTCTTAGTTAATTTATTAAAAAATTGGAATTTTACATCATTTAATTTATTTTGAAGGTCAAGAAATTGATTTCAAGATTGTTTTTTTTTCAGATTAGGGTTTGCAGTCTCATGGAAACTCACAAAAATACTTGACCCATGCAGCAGCCTGGAATCTGGATATTATTTCTAAAGAGGTCAGAAAGAGACTATTAGTAATCATCCTAATATTCCCAAACTAGCTGAAAATGTGGCAAGAAAGTGCAGAGGACTCCCACTTAAACTTATTACCATTGGTCTGGCCATGGCCGGAAAGAACCAACATGAATAATGGTGATATGCAATTTCAATCTTAAAGATATTGGTTTATGAATTTTTAATTATGGAAAATGACGTGTATAGTCTTCTTAAATTAAGTTATGATCGTTTATCTAGTAACTTATATAGATATTTTTTTTCCTGTATAGTAGTCTATCCCCGGAAGATTATTGCATCTCTGAGAGAGATTTGATAGATTATTGGATTGGAGGGATTTTGAATTTTTTTGATGGAAGTTTAGAAAGAGACTTTGGAAACAACATCGTTGGATTCTTCTTCTTGCATGTTTATAGAATTATTACTATTTTTTTTATTACATTATAAACTTTTTATTTGATTATCGGCTTCATCTCAATAGGGAGGATATAACACCTAGACCGATAAGGCGGATTTAATACCTCGACTAATGTTGATGAGTATAGTTATCATTGTACAACCACAAACAGAAAAAATTTTAATTTTACGAAACGTCCCGTAAAATTATATGACATTGTTTGTACAATAGAACCTCTGTAAATTAATCTCCTATAAATTAATATCTTCTCTAAATTAATAAAATAATTCCGGTCTCGACTCGAGCCAGTGTAAAAAATTAATAAACCTTCCTATCGTAATAATTAACAATTTCTTTTTAAAACATAGTGTAAAATTTCTGTCCCGACTGTCATATAAATTAATAATTTTATAAAAGTATAAAAATTTATTACATATTATTCGAGAACTAGAAAAATACTTCAAGATGCAAGTTCGCACTAGGCCATCATATTTGATATTTTTTCCTTCATCATTCATCTTTTGAATTGTCCTCGAGATACTATTGTGATCACCTTTTTGTTGTAGCAAAAATGTTTTAATTAAATTTAGCATTTTAACAGCCTTATTTGTAGAGATTTTAGATACCTCATGACTACTGCCGTCATTATCTATCTCAACATCATCATCATTATTCTGTCTTGTGATATCATTGATGATATCCATTTCAGTTTAAGTGTAATACACTATGGTATTCAAGAAAACCGACTTTCACACGTTTTCCAATATAAAATAACACTTTACCATGACAAACGCTTTAAATTAATAACTCTTCTAAATAAATACCGAATGGTGGGTTCCAAGAATATTAATTTAAATAGGACTCTACTGTACAATATTGGATGCTTAAAGCAACCGACCCGGCCCAAAATGTGATCACATTGAAAGAGATGGGTCATGGGCCAGGGCCCGGCCCATCCAAAATAAACTGTATAATTAAACTAATACGCTTGTTGTAAGAAACTCTGTTTTTTTTAAATACACGATAAAAAGCAGAGCAGCAAAGAGTTCACTGTCTCTCTCTCTACAAGTAGGTTCTCTCTCTCTCTCTCTCTCTCTCTCTCTCTCCCTTTATCCATTAAATTATTTCTTGTCTGCACTTGTTGTCGCTAATTGCATCTTTTTGATCAATTTTTGATGGGATACGAAGGGGCGTCTGTGACTGTATAGCAACTGTGTTTATTTATTTTCTTGAGTGATTGTGCATTAGATTTTCTTGTTTGTTTGTGCAAGTTGGAAAATTTTCTTCGTTTTGATCTGGATTTTTTTCAATCTGTATTAGAAAGGAAGATTTTTTGAGTAAAGATTAATTTTTTTATATATATTGGGGGTTTGATTTTACTCCTTTACTTGTAAGCAAAGTCAGTTGGTGTTCTATCCAGTGGTTGTTTTTGATTGAAGTTGCTTTTTGTAAAATCTATTTCATTCTTAGCTTGATGCTCACTTATGCTTGCTTTTTAAGTATTGACTGTTGTTTCTCAATTGGGTATTCAGTATTCTTATAAATGTAATCTTCAGAGAGATGAAGAAGATCTTTAGTAGTTAAATCTTGGTTAAAATCTGTTAGAAATTAGAATCTGCAATTTTTGATGAGTTAAGAGAGCCATGATTGCATAGATATTAGTTTTTGCATTCCATGTTTACGTCACGCTTCTAGTAGCATTTAAAGGAACTGTAAGTGGTAAGTGTTGTCGTTCACCTGTCTTATAATTTGAACTGTAAAGGAACCAGAAGCTATTATTGTATTAGGATCGATTTAGATGGGGATTATAGTTTTGTGTGGATGTGGCTTTTCCAATGATTGATTTTGGAGTTAGTATAAGCTTGATTGTGTTTTTGGTGCTATGTAGTATATACGTGTAAGGGTCCTGCTGCCTGATGCCAAGTCTATTAGGATTAAAAATCTAACATTCTGACTATCTGTTATGTCTTCTTCTTTTGTTTTAGAAGTGGTTTAAACTCTAACACGAATGAGGATCATTGTCAGCAAAACTGATAACCGTCATTTACAGGAGTTGAAATAGTGCTGAACCCTTTATAGTAATGGTATATCTATTATACAAAAAGCAATAATTAACAGTTCGATAAAACTTTAGGATAGCATGTTATCCGGGCTGTATTATAGAATTAATCTCAGGATTTTCTTGGTTTCTTTAAATTAAAAATTGATAATGAGATAAATGCTGGCGAAAGCTTATTGAAATTAGTAATTTGTTCTGTGTAAACTGTAATCTTTATTGCAGACACGAATCTCTTAATTTATTCAATGCTTATCATCATACGTGTTTTATGTGGCAGGTACTTTAATGCAGAGAGGGAGCTGATTACGACATACAATCACTGGGACTCATGGATCGAAGTAATTAACTTCATCTTGATTCTTTATTCTCTATTTGCTTGTTTAAACAGTTTTGAGCTTTTTCAAAATGTTGCTTGTTTGTTGGTTATAAAACTATGCCGCTGATAAGAAAGATGAATTCTCATTCTTCTGTTAGGCTTTTGGAGTCATATGTTCAGAAATTTTTCCTGTGCATTGGCATTGTTCAGCATAGTATTTTGCAATAATTTTTGATCTATGGAAACTCATTCTTCTGCGAGGCTTTGGAATCTTAGATTTTGAATTTTGCTTCTGCCATGGTGCTGTATAGATCAATATTTTGCATCAGTTTGTCGCTGTGCCTCCTTGTTATATTGTCTTGTTACTAAGATATCAGACACATTTGACATGTCCATAGTCTCAGTTAGCTGTTGCTGAGTGGACAGGTAGAATTAGGAAGTTCTTTACATTGGTGTGAATAAAGTCATTGGCAAATATTTGGCCTTTGGTGGAAACGTTTGTCAGTAGACATAGCTAGATGGAGTTACATTAAACAATTAACTCTATGTGAAGAATTCGTTTTCCGGTTGAGAACTTCTGTGGAAAGGATTTTTTTGTCACTACCACTATCCGGTCTCAATATGTAAAATTCAACTAAAATGATAACAGTAAAATATTAATTCCAAAGTTTATACCATTGCTGACTGCAACAAAATTAATTGTTCAGGTGCTAGCAGTTAATCTTGATGGGAGACATGATATTGCATAGAATTCTAATGATGGTGTTTGACATACTGTTCTCAAAGTTATTTGCATCCACTGAATAGTTTTACCGCTATGTTAAAATATGCTTCAGTAGAAAATCGATGTTATACCTTGAACCTCATCTGCATTTCAAGCATGCTTATGACTGTTTTGGGGTTAATTTGATGGATATTTATTTTCTCTGTAATTAGTGAATGAAGATGCAAAATACCTATTGTTTCCTTCTGTTTTATTGGGGTTTGGGACCTTAAAGTCTTTCTTGAACTACTTCAACTCTATGTAAGTAGGCAAGTTTCTGAAAATATTTTCTTGATTCAGAGGTCTCATCAGATATAGTGGACCATAAGAAAGGTGAATATGTCCGTATTAGAGATGCAGAAGACCCCCAGTTGGGCATGTATGATAAACCTCTTCGTTGCTTTGGTTGTGGAATAGGATGGTTCTCGTAAGTTTGCTAACCCCTCCTCTCCTTCGCCTTGAGAACCTTATGCTCTTCTGCTCATGGTTTATATTCCTTTTGCAGCCTTCTTCTTGGATTTGTTTGCCCATTGATGTGGTATTATGCAACAATTCTTTACTTTGGGAACTACTATCATAAAGATCCAAGGGAGCGGTCAGGACTTGCTGCTTCTGCAATAGCTGTGAGTATATGACACTCAAGGATTAATGTTTTGTTCATTGTTCAAGCTCTATGAGGGTTATCTGACGAGTTTTATGCTTTATAATATCTAAATATAACTTGAAATGAAGGAATCAATCATCAGTGTTGAAATTTGATAAGTATAATAAGTTAATTGACATCTAGATTGCCCGACAACCAGCTTGGTCTCCATGCAGAACTATTTCAAGTCTTCTGACCTTTCATTGCAAAGATGAATAATTACGTAGATTAGCTACCCTGTTATCTACTTTTTCCTCCTATAACTGATGCCAGATGTCCTGATTGTTGCAGGCTTTAATGTGTACAATAGTTGGGATAATCATGCTGGGTATATTTTTACTCTAGATCTTCCGACAGCAATTTTCATCCCCTCATCATCAGCTCGCTTCCATGGACAAAAGCGAAGCCCAAGGTGTGTATATAAACCTTAAATATGAACTCAAGAAAGAAGTTTGCATTTACAAGGTTCAGCCATCTGGAATCCGATGCAGTTTCGTAGATACTACTTTAGAGATTGTAGATTGCACTAACCCTGTGTTGTAAATTTCTGAGAATGTACCTGGTTGATATACCCATTTAGTGGGATGTTGATGTATAAACTCATAGTTGACGAGAGTCACTTGGTTCACATTTAAAATGCCCAAAAAACCTGACCTTGCGCATCTCTGAGTGACTAGAGGATTATTTCTGAACAGGATATGAAAATTTGTTGCATGCAATCTTTGTGCTCAAAATGATGTTCTTTATATATAATCGTGTTGTTGACTGGTGTTAATTTTTTGCATTGATAACCAGTTTTGCGTTTTTCACAAAAAGATTCTTTTCATAGCGTGTTTTGAAGCTCTTTTGGTATTTTCATTTCCAGATAGTTGGAAGTGTTTTTTTAAAAGTATATTCAAGTGTTGTGTTTTAGATAGTTTGAAGTGTATTTATATCATATATTGTAGTGTTTAGATGGAAATGGACAAAAGTGTTTTGAGGTCAAAAAGCATAGGTAAGTGTTTTGTTTAAGAGGAAAAATTTTAGAAAGCAAGGAAGGGGTCAGAAAAGCACTTTGAAGTGCTTTCTTTTAGAAGTACCGGATGTGTTTTTATTGGAAAAAAATATGTAAAAACAATGTTAGTGATACTCTTGTGTTCATCTTATCATCAAAAAAATTAAATAAGAAGAATTCTTTATCACCAACTATTGTCATTATTTTAAAATGGGTTTAGCATAGTGTTTGTGTTAAAAGGATGTTGTTATGGTCCTTTGATAAATAAAATACAGGGAGAACTGCAAAATGTCCCCTGAGGTTTGAGCTTTTTTTTTTCTTTCGAAAACAATCTTCTTGTTTTAAATTTAGATAGAAATATCTTTACTACGCGTCAAAAATACCTTATAGTTTCAAATTTAGTTAAATATTTGATGGTTTATCAAAAACTCGAATTGTACTATTGTTGTTAGTATGTTTTCTTTTACATCGGTTGAAATCAGGATTAGTATATACTATGTACTTATAAATAACAAATACTGATTTTAATCTCATGATAAACCCTTTTAAGGATAAAACCGGAAGGCTAAATGGGTTAGTGGGTGGCAACTTCTGTAGCCCTCTTTACATAAAAACTTTCTAGGTAGGCCTACCAGCTTGCATCCACTTTCATCTCTTCAAAGGATACATGCATGACATGATGTATCCTAGAACTATCTCATATTGTCAACAAAGCAAAGAATCTCATTTTTTTTATCCAATCATGCAAAAATTGTAAAAAATATATATGATATTTTAGAAAACAAAACACCAAAATTTATTTATTTATTTATGGGTAGGGTTAACATGTGCCCTAGGGTACATGAGCACATGTTAACACTACCCTTTATTTATTTTATTATGGACTTTGTTAGCTTATCTTTTACATGGGAAACTGATCACTTGGTTATGTGATGAGCAAACAGAATCCCAAATCTGGGAAGAAGGAAGAAAAAAATGTTATTAGGCAAGAGAAAGAATAATCAAAAAAATGTTATAAAACTTTGAAAACATGTTATAATAATTCACACGAAAGGTTTATACTAACATTTGATAAGATTTTTTTGTTAATATTATAATATATGTATTGTAGTTTGACTTTACTTGGTTTATTTCGAAATTAGTTTTATAATTTGTTCTCTGTCACCTAATTAAATAAATTTTGAACAAGAAAATTGTTTTAGTACAATAAATTTTATGAAACCTCTAAAATATGTTATAATAATTTACACGGAATGTTTATCGCAACGTTTAATATGTTTTGATGATAATTTTATGAGTATATATATAATACCCGTTTTATATTTTGTTAAAGGTTCTGTATCGTCTTACTTTGAATATAAATTAAACGATCTCTAAACTTGTACGTAAAATATAACCAAAACTATGTCTAAGTTTTGAGGCTTTGGTGGTTTGAATTTCGTGGTGCAAAAGCAATGAACAGTTGTCTCTCTAACTAATCAAACAAACAACAATGTTTTTTTTTTCTTTTAAAAAACAGAAAAACGCATGTAAAGCACATCATATAATATGAAATTAAAAACAATAACTTGATAATGACTTCTAACAAAATCACCAACGCGTTTCTTTTTTTTGCTTATAATAATAACATATAAAAAGTTGTTTTTGGGGACCCATAATATATATAATTGTATGTAAAAGATTGTAGACTTGTAGTTGTCATACGCGGAAACTATTGACATTTTGACTCAAAACATTTTAATTTTTGAATGAATATTACAATAGTACTAATAAAAAAATGTGCTTGTTGGATTGAGTCGATTGCTTGCGTTACATCCTAGGAATCGATCATCTTTCGTTAACCTAATCGATACGAGTTTACGAAGTTAGCCCACTAATAGTTCACCTTCAATATTTGTCTATGAACAATGTACTTACTTTTTCGAAAAGTCTAAGATGGTGTTTAAGCTCTAATACCGCTTGTTGTTTCGAGGGTTTCTACTACATTCTAGAGAGTCATATTATTATAACACTTTCCCGTTTTAAAAGTTTGATTGTGAAATTTTGAAGATATGGTTGTTAATTGTCATGTATTTCTTCAAAATAAAGGATGATGAAAAAAAATGGATTATTCTATTTAATGCCCTAATAATAATATTATGGTTTTATGAGTATTTTTGTATTGTAATTGTTGGATTTTTAAAATAAAAAGTGATATTAAATCTTACTTGTTATGATAATAAAATTTTTAGATGTCAATTCTTGGAGAAAATTGCACAAGATGATATGTAGCATGAAAACAAACATATATATGATTGATTATCTATATTATGTAACATCGGATGTATGAAAGAATTTTTAATTTTTTGTTTTTTCAAATCATGGTATGAATAAAAGGGTCATTATCATTGTCATTATTATTTAATAACAAAACTCATCATGGATTTTGATTGGACTGCAATTAGCATCAACATGCACATTTGTTGTCTAAATGCATGGATTATTGTTATTATTATTATTTTGAAAATATGTTCATGGATTATATCAATTGACTACATTTGTATGGTCAAGCAAGCTATTTAAATCCCAAATCAAAAGAAAAAAAAAATAATAAAAATAAAAAAAGAGCTTGATTGAAGGAGTGGAAATTGACAATGGTTTTAGACTTGATTATTTGAAAGATATATCCACCATTGATTTGCCTGTCATTCTTGTAGTGACAACTGACAACCATCATGTGATTCATATCACATTTTCTTTACTCTAAAATAATGGCCCCCACATGTTATCTACTAATCAATCATCACCATCACTTCTTCTCCATGATCAACAGTCAATACTTTAATATATTATTTTTCATCATATTAAAATAAAATATCCATGTTTATTATCTTTAGTTTTTGTTAAAATGGAGATTTTTAATGATATGAAGATTATATATAAAATCTTACTTTAAAACTGGTTTTTATGTTGCTTTTGTTTTGAATTTTTTTTTTAAGAACATTTATTTTGTATTTTGTATCACATTCCTTGTACATATATGTCTAATAACGCTGTCATATGTATTTTAAATCTCATTATCTCAACTTCAACCATAATTAGTAATTTTAAAATAAAAAATATTTAGGTAAAGTATTATACTGTGTATGCTCAATCCATTGAAGACTTTTTCTATCTTGAGTGTGAAATTTAAATCCTTATTTTTCATATATATATATATATGATATCTATGTGGTGCAGCAATTCCAATAAAATTATATAATTAAAAAAAATCCAATATTAATGCACATCTCCTCTTATTTCAAACGATGAGCAAACATTGTGGGGTTTGAATCACTTTCCAATCATATTTATAGTATTTTATTTTGATAAATTTTGATAGACTCTTACTTATTTTCCGTTGTTGTTAGATTAATTTAGATTTTATTATAAATTTCTTGTAAGACTACTGTGAATGGAAACCATAAGCTTTTACGTTCACATTTCTCTAAACTAAACTAAAAATATAAAAGTAAAAAACGATTAATTAAGAAAAGTATATAAAAGCAAAAGCAAACAAGCAAAAACCCACCAAAACAAAAGCAATCACAACAACTACAGAAAAAAAAAAAAAAAAAGCACAAACAAACTCTCAAAGCTGTCTCCAAAAAGCACTTTTCTCAAAAGCAATACTCAAAAAAAAAAAAAAAACAACCACAACCACAACCATGGAAGATGATCAAGAAGACATGTCACCATTCTGGCAACCCAGCCGCCGTAGACGGCGTCCCTCCTCCTCCTTCTTCTTCAACTCCGGCTTCCTTCTCATCCTCCTATTATCTTTAGCTCTTATCTTCTTGTTCATAATAATTCCATCATTCATCTCCTTCACTTCTCAAGTCATGAAACCAAACTCAGTCAAGAAAAGCTGGGACTCATTGAATCTTGTACTGGTCCTCTTCGCCGTCGTCTGCGGTTTCCTCAGCCGTAACAGCGGCGGCGACGCCGACAGGAAAACCTCATTTGAAGAAGATCATTACCGAGCTCTAAACAGATCACAAGATAGTTTTCAGAGACCATCTTCTTCATCAAGTACTCCATTAACCCCACAAAGATTCTGGTTCGATCAAGATTTATTATCATCAAAAGCTCAGAGCAACAATGGAAGATTGAATCGGTTTAGGAGTTTTAGTTCGTATCCGGATCTAAGACAACATGATGTACAAGAAGAAGAAGAAGAAGAAGCTTCATGGGGTCATCGTCAATGGCGGTTTTATGATGATACCAACTTGTATAACTATCGTTCTTCAAACTTAGATCAACCGCCGCCGCCTCCTCCTCCGCAGACGGTGGAGAGGAGAGGAGGAAGGAAGGAGGAAGATGGAGGAGTTGATGATGTGAAGATGGTAGATGTTGATGTTGATACTACATTTGTGATTGAAAAAGAAAAGAAAGTTGTATACACTCCTCCATCTCCTTCTGCTCCGCCAGGTACCGGCGGAGGATGCGGTGGTTGAAGTGGAAGCATCACCGCTGCCAGCTCCAGATTCTCCTCCGGCTCCTCCGAAGACGGTGAGGAGGAGAGCGAGAAGAACATATGAAGATGTTGGAAAGAGTGAAAGGAGAAGGAAGAATGATTTGAGTGAAATTACAAGTGGTAGCTCACAACCACAACCACCGCCTCTGCCTCCGCGTCCACCACCATCTCCGCCTAGACCGCCGTCACCACCACAGCCGCAAACGGAGGAGTTTGAAGAGGGTGGCAAGAAGAAGAGAGGTGGTACAAGTGCAACCAAAGAGTTTTTGATTTCGTTGAAAAGGAAGAAGAAGAACAGACAGAGACAAAAGAGTGTAGAGAATCTTGATAGTTTCTTCAACTACGAATCCTCCTACACTCTACCTTGGATACCGTCGCCGTCTCCGCCGCCTCCGCCGACTCCTCCTCCGCCGCCACCTTTCTTTCAAAATCTCTTCTCTTCAAAGAAACGCAAAACCAAGACAGCGCCGCCTCCGCCACCTCCGCCACCGCCACGGAGGCCGGTTCCGAATTCACAGCAGCTTTCGAGAAAAACCACGGTGACGGATACGGCATACATAACCCAGAAGCCGCCTTTACCGGTGAGGATAAGAAGCTACAACAATGCTGCGGCGGAGGAGAACGTGAACAGCGGCGGAGAGTCACCGCTGAATGCCATCCCGCCACCGCCTCCACTGCCGCCATTCAATATTCCGGTATGGAAATACGAGGTGCATGGGGACTATGTGAGGTTGAAAAGCATTAATTACTCTGATGCTGAAGAGTCAGGTAGTCCGTCTTCGGATGGCGGAGGAGATACGGTGGCGCCGCCGTTTTGTCCGAGCCCGGATGTGAATATGAAAGCTGACAACTTCATTAAAAAGTTCAGGGATGGTTTGAAGTTGGAGAAGCTGAAGTCTGTCAAGGAGAAGGAGGGAAGAGTTGGAAGATCAAACCTTGGGCCTGGGCCTGAGCATGGGTCGGAACCCGGCCCAAGTTAGAGTTCGGATTTTAATTTTTGCGGGTTTTTTTTTTAATTATTGATTTTGATTTATATTTATTTATTTTCATGATTGAAGGATTTATTTGTTAATTTGGGTTGATCTGACTTAGTATAATTATACATACATTGTACATAAGAGGTTTTATTATACATTTTTCTTATTTTATGTTTTTTTTAAGGGTGTGAAATGTATTTATTTCTATATTTTTAGAAATAATGAACAATTATTTATTTATTTATTGAACAGAAAAATTATTTGTTATTTAATTTGTGTTTTTTTTTTATATTCGATATGATGTTATTATTATTATTATTAAATGCGAAATCTCCCACGTTATTTCATGTATTGATATTGAAATTCGTAAATACCGAATGAAACACTCTCAATTTTTTTTTTTTGCAACTATATTTCAATTGTTAATACGATATACAATGATCACTAAGATTGTTAGTACAAATAGTGTTGTACCCTTGATCACGAAATATCGATTGTTTGTTGAATCTTGTGAATTGCGTAAAAGTAAAATATTCCAAATTTGTGGATCCAAAAGTTTTATAAAACGTTTTTAAAGGAAAAAAAAATTGTGAATGAAAGATCCCATAGAATTGAATTGGGTTATCATATTAATGTGTAAAGAGTTTATTATTATAGTTGAGTAGTTGATATATTAATGTGTAAAGAGTTGATTATCATAGATGAGTAGTTGATATACTTTTCTCGTGACAATTGGCGTATACAAGAAAATAAATAGACCTTTAAGATGGCGGTTAAGACCCAAAACAGATAATATCATGCTATACGGAAATGCATGTGCATTTATTCCTTGATAAGTAACTGGTTGATAAGGTCTGGAAGGGATTGTTCTTGCCTGATGCTTTGAATCCACCTTGTCTTGATTAGGATATGTACAATGGTTTGCTTCACATGCTTGTCAATGGCAGGATTTTCATGACTGGCAAAAAATGCTTTCACTTCTTCAGCTTTCTCATTGCTGCTTAACTGCCCAAATCAATGTCACTGAATCAGCAGAGTCTTCTTGGTTCAACATGACAATAGAAAATTCAAATTAACAAGTTCAATCTAATTGAATTCATCAATAACTGGATTTTGATTAATGTACAGAAGAATCTGAGCGGTTTGAAAATTCGTTGGAAACGTCCACTGAACGAAAATAAATATAAATTAGTCAGATTTGTCTGAAAGGAAAAACCCCCCACCACTTGCTAAAGGAGGTTAAGTTGCATGTTGGAGGAAGATGCGGTTTTGAATATCTCTAGAAAACTTTTATAACCGGAAAGGTTATTGATAGAGAAATAAATATAAATTAATCAGATAAGTCCGTGTTTCTATGAATTTTCATACGAAATCTCTTATATGTACCCATTAAAAGGAGGTTAGGTTGCATGTGGGAGGAAGATGCCAAGGAGAAAGTTAAATATTCTTAATTGACTAATAATTATTCTTCTTGATGTATCTTAATTTGCCTGTAAAGTAAGTACAAAACTTGCTTCCCAATAGAGTAAGCAACCATAGAAGCTGATTTGTCCTGAAAAGCAGTAGTTGGAGTTGGTGTATATGCTTTATGTAACAAGTTGGAAGCACTTAATGATATATCAAATATCTTAAAAGATAAGATGCATTAGGGAGCACTTTTTTTTTTTTTTGTTGGTAGAAAGCATTTTTTGTAGAAAGCGCTTTCAAGTGAAAAAAGCACCTATCAAGTTTTCTAATCTAAAAAAGCATTTTGTTGAAAAATACCTAAAAGTGTAGAACACTTTTATATGTTTAAGCCAAATCATAAAATAGATAGAAAAAGCACTTTTGACAATTTAAAAGCACTTTATAACTATATCAGAAACACTCACAAAAGTATTATGGAACAAAGGAAGCAAGATAGTTTTATGCTACATCAATACAATCTTGCAAGGCTAAAGTACATATGATCAAATGCAATGCAAAAGCACAAAGAAAATCGAAGATTAATGTTATCGATCGATGAGTTCCAAATTCTGAGAGACATATACTCCCTGAATCCCAAAATGATATGAACAAAGGTGCTGCATACCTTCAACCATGTCCATGCTGTTTCACAGCCCTCTAAGCTTAATCCTACAAGTCCATAAACGAAATCTTGATGTCGAACCTAAATGAATATTGAAGTCATGAACTCAGTAACTGTAATCATAGCAAGAAAATTCAAGCTGCCATTGCATATAGCTTGCTAAGTGAAGAGAGGTACCTCATCAGACACCAGGAAGTTCAGAACTTCTAGAACTATAACCGGATCAGGAGACGATGCAAGAGATTCTGTATCATGTCAAAACATATCACATCAAATCTAATAAAACTTCACTCATAAGATAACTAATAATTGGAATCATATATTCATTTTAGTTCAAATACTCATCATATATATATATATATATATATATATATATATATATATGACTTACGTAAAATCCGTTCTCTCTCTTGCATTCCATCAACTTCTCTGTATAATTTCAGCAGGGCCTCGAAGCCATTTCTGTTTGTGGTGCTAGAATTTCTCATTACAGCAATGTAGACAGCCTGCGGAGAAATTACAACTTCAGCATATCATATCATATTTGAAAGTGCTTAAAGGTGTAAGGAAACGATGGAGATTTTTAGAATTTATTTTACCCTTCTCGTATCAGCAGACAAAAGTGGAGTGTTTTTATCATCCAACAAAACCTGAAAGCGCTGCATTGCTTCACTGTGAGTTTTATCATGGTTGAAAGTAGCCAAAGCTATAAACACTTCTCCTCTTAACGTCACATCTAAATGACTCTCTCCAGGTACTGAATCCCAACCTAATTTTCTGCATGAAATGAGAAACAAATAACAAGAAAATTACTCTGACGTGTGTATCAAGTATCCACGCCCTTAGAAAATTGAGAAAGTCTTCAATATAACAGACATACATAATGGTTAAGCCAACACTGGGTTATTAATTGTGACAACTAAATTTTCATTTAAATTACTGCAACCAAATCAGTTCGATTAGAACCCAACATTAAAAGTGTGACAACTAAATTTTTCGTACTCAGCGGAACATAGGAGGAGACTGAAGAAGAATTCTTTCAATTCATTCACTAAATCTGGAATGGCAACTGTTGAGATGTTAACAACCTTATTACAAACATGTCACATAAGTTGCTTAATTAAAAGTCAGTATTGAAAAATTACAAGTATGATATAAGTATCAGGTCTAATTTATGTCATTATCAAGTAGAGAAGACATCCTTACGTCAATGATTTTCGATAACACCATGTTATCCTTCTCTTTTCTGTATGCATCCATCAACAAAAGCAAAGATGACATCGGTTGTTTGCAAGCCTCACAAACAGCAAACATGTCCTCCAAAATGCCTGAAATGATATTAAAAGAAGTTATTTGACAAAAGACCTTCTAGCAAAACTAGCTCTGGTACAATTATATTATATTATATATACTAAAACTCAACTTCAATTGAAATTGAAGTTAATTTTGATTTATTTATAAAAATATCACTGTGGTTTATTTACAAAAATATCATTGTGGTTTATTATATTAATATTAATATTATTATTAATTAACATATATACTAAATAATTAAATAATTAATATTAACATTTACAAAAATACGATTGAATATTATAAATTAGGCATGACGCCGGTTCCAGTTCCACCGGTTCCAGTTCCACCGGTTCCAGCGGTTCTTGTTCTTTTTTTTATTTATTTATTATTTAATCGTATTTCAGTAAGAATTTAGATATGTAAAATTGTAATTTGTAAATGCATCTTATTTGGTCACCTACAAAATAAAATAAAGTAAATAAATGTATTTTACTGGTTCAATCAATTTTTTTTTAAAAAAAAAAAATTAAAGTTGGAACCGCCAAGTTCTAACCGGAACCGAACCGTCGGTTCCGATCCGGTTCGAACCGCCGGTTCCGGTCCGGTTTGAACCGGGCGGTTCCACCAAAAAGAGAACCGGAATCGTCCCGGTACCAGTTCCGAAATCGGAACAGGAAAATCGGTTCTGGTTCCGATTTTCCTCCGGCGGTTCAGATTCGGTTCGACGGTTTGAACCCAACCGGAGTCATGTCTATTATAAATTGAACTGTTCACATGAACAGTGAAATTGAATGGATTTCTACTTATCTACAAAAATACCATTGAACAGTAAAATTAAATATATTTCTAATTATCTACAAAAATACCATTAAACAGTAAATTGAATAGATTTCTGTTTAAGTATTGAACTGTTCATTAAACTAAAACACAACTTTCAATTTTATTGTTCATATGAACAGTGGAATTGAATATATTTCAGTTTATTTACACAAAATGTCATTGAATATTATAAATTGAACTGTTCACATGAACAGTGAAATAAAATGGATTTCTATTTATCTACAAAAATGTCATTGATCAGTAAAATTAAATAGATTTCTATTTATCTACAAAATTACCATTAAACAGTAAATTGAATAGATTTTTGTTTAGTTATTTCACTGTTCATATGAACAGTGAAATTGAATGGATTTCTATTTATCTACAAAAACGAAATTGAATAGTAAAATTAAATAGATTCCTATTTTCACATATTAATATTCAATCATTTTAATTTATTCTATGTCATAATTTAGATAAATAAAATTTATTAAAATTGAATAATACTCCCGCAGCAAAGCGCAGGTCATTTTTACTAGTACATACCAAAACAGGACTTGCAATTTTACACAGTGAAATTGGTGTTAATTTTGATTTATTTATAAAAATACCATTACATATAATATAATATACTGAAGGGCAAATTGCATTGACATTCCCTGAGGGTTGGGTTAATTGCACCAAAAAAGACAAAGATGCTTATTACACAAAGACATCCCCTGAAGTTAACAGAAGTTACTATTCCGTTAGTTTTTTTTTCTTTTTTTACAATTTCGTTAGTTTGACCAAGTGTGACTCATATAATGACAAAAATACCCCAAGTAAATAAAGAAAAATAAAAACAAAAAACATAAAGGTAGACGACACCTCCTCCCATCCACCGACTTCTAAAAAAAATTTCAAACATTAAAACTTCAATTATTTTCACGATCCAAAATCAATTCAAAACTCATCTTTTCAATTTCACTGTTCAAATCTGTTCATTTGAACAGTAAAATTAAATAGATTTTGATTTATTTACAAAAATACCATTGAATATATAATATAATACACTAAAGAGCAAATTGCATTGACACCCCTGAGGTTTGGGTTAATTGCACCCAAATAGACAAAGACACTTATTACACAAAGACACCCTCTGAAGTTAACGGAAGTTACTATTCCATTAGTTTGACCAAGTGTGACTCATATAATGACAAAAATACCCCAAGTAAATAAAGAAAAAAAACATAAAGGTAGATGACGCCTCCTTACATCCACCGACTTCCAAAAAAAAATTCAAACCCTAAAACTTCAATTATTTTCACGATCTAATACCAATTCAAATTGAAATTCATAAAACCAAAACTCATTTCAAATCAAAATCCAAAACTTCCAAGTTCTAACTCATAACATCAAAAATCTATAGAAACTCATAACATCAAAACTCAAAAAATTTCTTCCACAAACAAAATTGGGTAGAGATTTTGTTTTCTTCCCAATTTTGTTTGTGGAAGAGATTATAGGGAAATACAAAATCTCTATCCAATTTTGAATGGATTTTTATTTATTTACAAAAATACCATTAAATAGTAAAATTAAATAGATTCATATTTTCACAAATTAATATTCCATCATTTTAATTTTTTGTATGTCATAATTTAGATAGATAAAATTTATGAAAATTGAATAATACTCCCGCAGCAAAGCGTGGGCAATTTTACTAGTATATACTAAAACACCAATTCAATTTTTACATAGTGAAAGTGAAGTAGATTTTGATTTATTTATAAAAATGCCATTGACTATATAATATAATATACTAAAGGGCAAATTACATTGACAACCCTGAGGTTTGGGTTAATTGCACCCAAAGAGACAAATATGCTTATTACACAAAGACATCCCATGAAGTTCGGAAGTTACTATTCCGTTACTTTTTTATTTTTACAATTCCATTAGTTTGACCAAGTGTGACTCATATAATAACAAAAATACCCCAAGTAAATAAATAAAAATAAAAATAAAAACACCAATTCAATTTTACACGGTGAAATTGAAGTAAATTTTGATTTATTTACAAAATCCCATTGACTATATAATATAATATACTAAAGGGTAAATTGCATTGACAGCCTTGATGTTTGGGTTAATTGCACCAAAATAGATAAAAATGCTTATTACACAAAGACACCCCTTGAAGTTCGGAAGTTACTATTCCGTTAGTTTTTTTTTTTTTTACAATTCCATTAGTTTGACCAAGTGTGACTCATATAATGCCAAAAATACCCCAAGTAAATAAATTAAAATTAAAATTAAAAATTAAAAAACATAAAGGTAGATGGTGCCTCCTCCCATCCACTGACTTCCAAATAAAAAATTCAAACATTAAAACTTCAATTATTTTCACAATCCAAAATCAATTTAAAACTCATCCTTTTCAATTTCACTATTCATATGAACGGTGAAATTGATTTATTTACAAAAATACCATCGAATATATAATATAATATACTGAAGGGCAAATTGCATTGACACCCCTTTGGTTTGGGTTAATTGCACCCAAATAGACAAAGACGCTTATTACACAAAGACACCCCCTGAAGTTAACGGAAGTTACTATTCCGTTAGTTTTTTTATTTTTTACAATTCCGTTAGTTTGACCAAGTGTGACTCAAATAATGACAAAAATACCACAAGTAAATAAAGAAAAATAAAAATAAAAAAATTGAAAAAATATAAAGGTAGACGGCGCATTCTCCCATCCATTTACTTCCAAAAAAAAAATATTCAAACCCTAAAACTTTAATTATTTTCACGATCCAATACCAATTCAAATCGAAATTCATAAAACCAAAACTCATCTCAAATCAAAATCCAAAACTTCCAAGTTCCAACTTATAACATCAAAAATCCATAGAAACCCATAACATCAAAACTCAAAAAATTTCTTTCACAAACAAATTTGGGAAATACAAAATCTCTACCCAATTTGACTGGATTTTTATTTATTTACAAAAATACCATTGAATAGTAAAATTAAATAGATTCTTATTTTTATATATTAATATTCAATCATTTTAATTTTTTATGTATCATAATTTAGATAAATAAAATTTATTAAAATTTAATAATACTCTCGTAGCAAAGCGCGGGCAATTTTACTAGTATTAAACTATAACACATACCAAGTTTATCTGTTGCCAACAAGCAATTGTTTTGTATTGCTTTCCTTAGTCGAGCAACAAGGTCATCTTCATATATTACTCTATAGAATCCATTCCCCTCAACATTAACTTTGATCCATAAAGATTCATCTGAAGAAGGAAAAAATTTTGATATATCTACAGTTCCAAATTTTGATTCCAGAAGGAAATTCTTGCATTTTCCGTATGAACCGAGGGCCAAAGATATAGGAACACTCCACTCTCCATCACCGTACAAACCAGATGACAAAAATTGTGACTGAAAATCCCAAATCAGAATTAGATTCCTAAGTTAAGCAAAAAATTTCTTAGAAATGCATTTTTTCTAGTTATTTAATGTAAACACCTGTTCAAATTCCAAAATATGATCTTTGGATTTCACATAGATAACTGGATATCCCTTCTGCTTTGTCCAACAGTCCATCAATGAGTTTATATTGACACCAGACTCATCTGAAAGAACACTCCATAGATCATTTGTTTTCGCATTCTTCCAAGAATATTTTTGATTAATTTAAAAAAAAATCGCATTCATTCAGAATTATTGAAGGGCAACAATGTCCTTTAACATAAAAATTAACTTTTTGAATGGAAAATGACGAATATGACAAGCTACATGGAGGAAAATAACCATTACTGAAATTATAGGGGGTAAAGTGTCTAATATGTTAAACTAAAGAGGGGAAAATGATTATATCCCTTAATTAATTAACTATTTGGTTTTGTTTTAAATAGTGCAGTGATGGAGTCTCAAAATCACAATAACAAATTTATTGGGCATGAAGTTTTTTTTGTTTAATTGAATTAATTCATTGAGCCGAAAAGGAATATTTATATTGGGTTGGGTTCCGAAAAAGTTTGGAATTGAATCCTATTTAAAGATAATATATTGGGTTCTGAGGCCCCAGAGAAGAAGAAAAACAATTGGGCCGGTTGGGGGCTCTAACAAAATGCAGGGTTTACTGCCCCCATGGGTCGGCCCTGGGTACCTCAGCAGATACCAAAAAGTTCAAAAAGTTCGGAACTTCTAAAACTATATTCACATCGATCAGGAGACGCTGCAAGAGATTCTGTATCTTGTCAAAACATATAACTAATAAATGGAATCATAAATTCATTTTAGTTCAAACAATTGTATATATATCTTACTCAAAACCTGTTCTTTCTCTTGCATTGCATCAACTTCTCTATAGAACTTTAGCAGAGACTGGAAGCCATTTCTGTTTGTGGTGCTAGAATTTCTCATTACAGAAATGTAGGCAGCCTGAGGAGAAATTAGAGCTTTAGCATATTATCATATCTAAAAGTGTTCAAAGGTACGAGGAAACGATATGGACACTTTTAGATTTATTATTTACCTTTCTCATATCAGCAGAAAGAACTGGAGTGTTTTTATCATGCAACAAAACCTGAAAGCGCTGCATCGCTTATCTGTAGGTTTTTTCATGGCCAAAAGTAGCCAAAGCTATGAACACTTCTCCCCTTAACATCACATCTACATGAATCTCTCCGGATATCAATTCCCACCCTAATTTTCTATACAAAATGAGGAGCCAATAGCAAGAATAGACGCTACTATGTACCAACCATGTATCATCAGTTCCTTAGAATAAAAGAAAATTTATTGAAACGAAAATTTCAGAAATAAAAAATCCATATCCTCACTCTCGAACCAAATAATTGTAGACAGAAGTATACTCTAGTTGGATCATGCAACAATTCCAACACAAAATTTTGAGTAAACGTCCCATTAAACTCATCGATTACATATAAATGCAGCTGTTTTTTTTATTAAAGATTAAAATTTTATTTTGTAGAATAAGAAAAGAAAACTCATATAAAGTAAAATGATTTACAAACAATAAAGTAAAAAAGTAAGAGAAAGATGAAAAGGCTGTCCAATTTCAAAAACAGAAAGAGAAAAATAACACATTAAATAAGAACAAACAATATTCAAGGTGGATTGAAAGCATCAGGCATGAACAATCCTTTCCAGACCTTGATAAGCAATTAGTTCACAAGTGATAAAAGTTCATACTACATTTTCAATGCTATGAAAAAAGTATTTTGTATATGTACTGTTAGCTTACGATTAATAGGGCCATTTCCTAATAAGGTTTTAGGTCTAACAGTTGATGACATATATACATTTGAGATTTTTTGTTTATTGTTTCTTAATCTGATATTCAAACACTAACGGTACATACGTGGACAAAGAAGTGAAGAAGAATATGTCGGTTACTCAATTTGAAACTGTAGATGCAAGGCGGTGTTTTCCATGCTGGGATGAGCCAGCTCTTAAGGTAGCCGTTATATAATATCTTTGCTCATAGATATGGTGGATTTATGTAAGTGTTAGATTTGTTGCAAACTGAGAAATGAGCTTTATTGTGGAACTACTGAATCATTCATTCAATCTTGATAGGCAACCTTTTAAGATAACCTTGTATGTGCCATCAGAGTTAAGGCACTGTCCAACATGCCAATTATTGATGAAAAGCTCGATGAGAATGTTAGGACTGTTTATTTAGAGGAATCTCGGGTCATGTCAACTTATTTGGTGGCTGTTGTTGTTGGTTTATTTGATAATATTGAAGATACAACAGCTGATGATGGTATGTGTCTATAAGCAAACCACAATGTTTAAGGGTAAAATTGTATTCTCACATCATATGATTATTGAAATAAAAACTCACAAAGAGTAAAGGTGCAAGAAAAATGACATCAAAACAAGGTAAATTATGAATAAGAAAAGTCAATCATACGACTATACGAGACTCTCAAAGTCCTTTAACCCTTTAAATAAATGTTTGAAAGGAGCTTTTGAGATTGCACATTGTAATATTGAATCCAGAATATATAAAACAATTTTTTTATTAGGGCTCGAAAGCCATATACGTGTTATAATAAACACATTCAAAGTTATTCAAACTCTTGGTGACTAAAAGGGCGAAAGAGGCTCGCTCCGTAAGTTGACTGAACCATTTGGATGAACAAGGGAAGTTGCAGCATTACAAAAACTGTAATCGGACCAGAAGCCACTAAAGTAATTGGCACATAAACCCAATGCCATCTCTCTCTAAATACAATAGTTAGAGCTGCTCCAAAAGCTATTATCATAGCGGCTATTGCAACGAAGAGAGAGCCAAGACCTATTATCAACTTCTTTGGCAGTGATTCGAGGAAGTCCTCTATCGCATATTGTGCAGTTAGGATGGCTAAGAACATTAAAAGGGAAGTCAAAGAAGAAAACAGACCTAATGCATCTGAAATAGCAAATAAAGTAAATATATATGCGTCTGTCCGTAAAAAAAAATTGGAATCCCTTTATCATTAACGTTGCCTCCTGGTACTGTAAAAGCAGCAGCAAATAGTACTGTGGCAATAAGTGTGTTTATTGGAAAAAAATAAACCAATCTTAAATAAATTAAGGTTAGGTGGAACACACGTGTTTATCGTGTTTAATGGAAACATGTTTATTTTTCTAATAAATAA
This sequence comes from Dipteronia sinensis, assembly GCA_033220585.1. Lineage (NCBI taxonomy): Eukaryota > Viridiplantae > Streptophyta > Magnoliopsida > Sapindales > Sapindaceae > Dipteronia > Dipteronia sinensis. The sequence goes on along the minus strand of CM065639.1, from coordinate 68,230,420 downwards.
ACACGGTTGTCCGTCTGAACTCTGCGTTTATTTTTTCCAACAAACAAATGTCTAAACACTTCAACGAGTCCCATTAGTGTGTTTGGAAAAAATCTTCCACTGGAATAGTGTTTGTATTAATTTTATGCCACATATAATAATTTATTTTCCCATCTGCCACATACTGATTGCTGAAATTGCCTACCAGGAATTTGGACTAATGGAGGAGGAGTTGCAATCAGTGCTGGGGCGGCGGCTGTCCTGTTTGTAGGGAAAACGGTTGGTGTCGTGTCTTTATTATAGGCGGGTGGCAGGCGGGTGGAAGTGGCAACACTAGTGTTAGCTATGTTGGAGTGCACAGACATGTATGGTTGGGTTTGTGTGACAGGCATTACATGATAAACTGGGTACTGCTGGTCAATTGGGTGGTGGAGTTGCTGCTGTTGTGGGGGGAATAAATTGGGTGATAATAGGAAGAAATTGGCACCGGGGTTGTGGCTTGGTGGGGGATGTAGTGAACATATTGTTGTTGTTGTCGTCGGGGATCCAATTGTGGGGGCATATTATTATAGGCAGTCTTGAATTTCTGGGGTGGCGATTGGAGGAAGATTATCAGGATATGTGTTGGGGCTACTTGGACTTGCAGCTCTGTTCTCTATGGGTGGACCAGCAACTTGATCTTGATATTACATTTGTTTTGAAACGGAATTTGTAGAAGCTATGTTGTTGTCACTGTAATTGATCAAGGTTGATATTCAACAAATTACCAAACAACAAAACATCAAAATTTTCACAAATCGACAAAAGCATTTAACAAGTACTAAAAGCGCTTTTACGAATGTGAGTTAATTACAAAGTTTAATTACCGTAAATTTATTGTATAGTTGCTGGGTTAGTTTATAGCCATTGGATTTCAATCCAATTAATGATCTACAAAAATTAAAGATTTGAATATTAAAAAAAAAAAGATTAAAACTAAAAAAAACTAACTTTGTTACATATAACTATCCAGTAATTATATAGTTCATCTATAACAGCTAAATCCTAATTTAAAAATATATGTCTAATAACATATAGCTACGTACATGAAACAAATTCAACTAATTAAAGTTCATGCTACCATACAAATTCAACTAATTAAAGTTCATGCTACCATACAAATTCAATACAGATACAAACACAAATGATTTTTATTGAATTGTTGCATAAAATTAATATTATAGCAACAACAAAAATTTATTCCAATGGAAGATTTTTTCATCCGGACCATTGGAATAGTGCCACGTAGTGTACTCACTTAAACAAGATTTTTCCTTTTCTTTTCCTCATATTTTCCCCTCTCCTTTCCCTATACAGGTAACAGGTCTATTCCTCTTCCTCACAAAAACAGGTTTAAAGTGATTTTATGATGAGTTTTGATGTTTACTAGTTATTTATACAATTTTACGAACCTTTATTTGAGTTATGAGAAATAAAGAATTATATAATAATAAATAAATAAATAATCAAATCGGGACCTGTTGGCTGTTGATAATGGTATGGAGTCACAGAGTGTATATGTTGAGATTTGAGGGTTAAAAAAATAATATTATGTTTTCATGAAGTTTGCCATATTCGTAACCTTGCCCTCAGTAATAACACAAAAATTATGTTATAATTAAATAATTGTAATTTGAAACCAGGTTATAAACGATTACTCCATATTTCAAATGGTTAGAAAAGAATTTTTCCCATTAATTTATATATAAGAACATTCAAATATGGAATTTTGCACCAAACAATGTAGAAGACCAGATGTCCACATGAGCTTGACTTTCACTGTCTAATTTAATTTATATATAAGAACTTTCGAATGTGGAATTTTGCACCGAACAATGTAGGAGACCACATGTCCACTTGAGCTTGACTCTCACTACCATAATTTAATTTATATATAAGAACTTTTAAATGTGGAATTTTGCACCAAAAAACATACGTGACCACATGAGTTTGACTTCTTTTTTATCTTATATTATCAACATAATTTAGTTTAGGGTTAATTGCACTAACACCCTGGGCTTAGATAATATTGCACATAATTACTCCATAATTATGTGCAATATTATCTAACCCATGTATCAGTTTCATAGAATAAAAGAAAAATTTTTGATACGAAGATTTCCGAAAAAAAAATCCATATCCTCACTCTCGAACCAAATAATTGTAGACTAGAAGTATACACTAGTTGGATCATGCAACAATTCCAGCACAAAATTTTGAGTAAACGTCCCATTAAACCCATCGATTACATATTAATGCAGCTAATTAAAGATTAAATTTTTGTTTTGCAGAATAAGAAAAGAAAACTCATATAGAGTAAAATGATTTACAAACAATACAGTAAAAAAGTAAGAGAAAGATGAAAAGGCTGTCCAATTTCATAAACAGAAACAGAAAAATTACACATTAAATAAGAAACAAACAATATTCAAGGTGGATTGAAAGCATCAGGCATGAACAATCCCTTCCAGACCTTGTTAAGCAATTAGTTCACAAGGGATAAAAGTTCATACTACATTTTCAATGCTATGGAAAAAGTATTTTGTATATGTACTGTTAGCTTACGATTAATAGGGCCATTTCCTAATAATGTTTTAGGTCTAACAGTTGATGACATATATACATTTGAGATTTTTTGTTTATTGTTTCTTAATTTGATATTCAAACATTAACGGTACATACGTGTTAGGGATTTGAACCGATGTTCGTGGAAGCGTCATGTCTAATATACGTCCATAACTCATAGCAATTAATAACGTCTATAGCAGAAAAATAGATGAGAGAAAATAAACCAATCACAACACAAGATATACGTGGAAAACCCAAATCGGGTAAAAAACCACGGGCCCTCAGGACGACAGAGAAAGTTTTCACTATATGATAAATTGTTACAACCATATACTCTAGGATTCTCTCTCACACCTCAACCCCAAATCACACTCACAAGATCCTCACCAAGAACCCTCCAATATCCTCTAGGTCTCCCATGAATATCACTCTCGGATCTCTTACTTGATCCACTGATATTCCCTTGGATCCTTCCCCGGATATTCCCTTGTGTCTCTCTCCCGGATCTCACCACTCTCTGATGTTACATGGTGTTTCTTTTGACTCCACACAAAATAACCTAATTACAAGGTCTATTTATACTAGCTATAGGGATTTTAAGATAAAAGGAAATCTTACTCATAAACATACAAGAATTACTTGTTCCACATAAATACTATTTCCTATTTATAACAAGTCTTCTTGTTAAGGAGAAATCTTTTTCCTTTAAGTACATGACTTTCCTATTTTTTATGAAGACAAACTCTTTTTTCCTTTTCCGATAAGCACAAGAAATTCCAAAAGAATTACTTTCTTTTTCAGCTGAATATTTCCCTTTTCACGCATGCATATAATTGACTATGGTTCCGGTCACGGTTGGCCACCCGCTCCCTACACCGTTACAAGTCACCTGGAATGCACTGTGTTTCCTTCCGAAATCCATTCTTCAGTTCTTTTCTTCGATCTTCAAATCACCCTTAAACACCATCTCCAACTTCCAAACGTTATCCCACGTCTCTAGAAAGTTTCACATCAGTTGAGTCTCGTTTGGTTAATATCTGGTTCACTTGATAATACGAGCCAAAACCTAACAATTCTCTCATTTTGCAGGAATTCTCAATTTTGTCCACAGCCACGACTCTCATCACCGAGAATCAACATACCCCACAACAAGGTATAACCACTTAAGAACGAACCATCCTAAGATTTTTTTTTTTTTTGTGTTCGTTGTTCCGGCACCATGTTGAGATAACCTGCTGAAATTGTGGTGCAACTCCTCACGTCAGATTACCAGGGAGTTCGTCAGCATCGACATCTTTGTCCACTATACACTTTGCATCACTTTCTGACCAATGCCTTGTGCACAATTATGGACCACTAGCAGCAATATATCATCTTCCATGGCTAGTGGGGAAAACTGCCAAAAAGATAAACATGTCCTTACATCACCCAACCCTGTAAAAAACCTTTTGTCCTTGCATCACATACATGGTGAAAGACTTGCTACTTTAACTGGGAGTGCTTTGCCGGATAATCCTCACACCACCACCAGAGACTTCGAGGGTTCAAATTTTTTTTTTAATACGTGTACAGAAGTTTTTTTTTTTAATCGGCTTGTGTAACCCAAATTGGATCTCCATGACTTGTACCTGTCACCACAAGCCAAAATTCTCCTTCATCTCTATTCTTCTTTTCATCAAACTCTACTGAGTTCGAAACCGCATTCAAGACGTATCTCCATTGCTAAACCCATATTAGGCAACCATCATTATCATCCCAATATCACCAAGTCCTCCATACGATCTCCCGTAAAGACTTGAAATCTCCATCTCCATCTCCGAACCATGAGGCTCTGATACCAATTGTTAGGGATTTGAACCGATGTTCACGGAAGCGTCATGCCTAATATACGATCATAACTTATAGCAATTAATAACGTCTATAGCAGAAAAAAGAGATGAGAGAAAATAAACCAATCACAACACAAGATATACGTGGAAAACCCAAATCGGGTAAAAAACCATGGGCCATCAGGACGACAGAGAAAGTTTCCACTATATGATAAATTGTTACAACCATATACTCTAGGATTCTCTCTCACACCTCAACCCCAAACCACGCTCACAAGATCCTCACCAAGAACCCTCCAATATCCTCTAGGTCTCCCCTGAATATCACCCACGGATCTCTTACTTGATCCACTGATATTCCCTTGGATCCTTCTCCGGATATTCCCTTGTGTCTCTCTCCCGGATCTCACCACTCTCTGATGCTACATGGTGTTTCTTTTGACTCCACACAAAATAACCTAATTACAAGGTCTATTTATACTAGCTATATGGAGTTTAAGATAAAATGAAATCTTACTCCTAAACATATAAGAATTACTTGTTCCACATAAATACTATTTCATATTTATAACAAGTCTTCTTGTTAAGGAGAAATATTTTTCCTTCAAGTACATGACTTTCCTATTCTTCATGAAGACAAACTCTGTTTTCCTTTTCCAATAAGCACAAGAACTTCTAGAAGAATTACTTTCCTTTTCCGTTGAATATTTCCCCGTTTCACGCATGCATATGATTGACTATGGTTCCGGTCACGGTTGGCCACCCACTCCCTACATCGTTACAAGTCACCTGGAATGCACCGTGTTTCCTTCCGAAATCCATTCTTCAGTTCTCTTCTTCGATCTTCAAATCTCCCTCAAACATCATCTCCAACTTCCAAACGTTATCCCACGTCTCTAGGAAGTTTCACATCAGTTGAGTCTCGTTTGGTTAATATCGGATTCACTTGAGAATACGAGCCAAAATCTAATAGTACGTGGACAAAGAACGGAAGAAGAATATGTCGACTACTCAATTTGAAGCTGCAGATGCAAGGCAGTGTTTTCCATGCTGGGTGGCTGTTATTGTGGGTTTATTTGATCATATTGAAGATACAACAGCTGATGATGGTATGTCTATAAGCAAACCACAATGTTAATGGGTAAAATTGTATTCTCAAATCACATGATTAATGAAATAAAAACTCACAGAGAGTAAAGGGTGCAAGAAAAATGACATCAAAACAAGGTAACTTAAGAATAAGTAAAGTCAATCATACGACTATACGAGACTCTCAAAGTCTTTTAACCCTTTAAATACATGTTTTAAAGGAGCTTTTGAGATTGCACATTGTAATATTGAATCCAGAATATATAAAACAAAATTTTTTATTAGGGCTCGAAAGCCATATACGTGCAATAATAAACACATTCAAAGTTATTCAAACTCTTGGTATCTAAAAGGGCGAAAGAGGCTCGCGCCGTAAGTTGACTGAACCATTTGGATGAACAAGGGAAGTTGCAGCATTACAAAAACTGTAATCAGAAAAGAAGCCACTAAAGTAATTGGCACATAAACCCAATGCCATCTCTCTCTAAATACAATAGTTAGAGCTGCTCCAAAAGCTATTATCATAGCGGCTATTGCAACAAAGAGAGAGCCAAGACCTATTATCAACTTCTTTGGCAGTGATTCGAGGAAGTCCTCTATCGCGTATTGTGCAGTTAGGATGGCTAAGAACATTAATAGGGAAGTCAAAGAAGAAAACAGACCTAATGCATCTGAAATAGCAAATAAAGTAAATGTGTCTGTCCGTAAAAAAATTGGAATCCCTTTATCATTAACGTTGCCTCCTGGTACCGTAAAAGCAGCAGCAAATAGTACTGTGGCAATAAGTGTGGAAACAAGCATGCAATAATTGGCTGTATCTTTCATCCATTTCTCTCCTTGCTCAGCCAACTTGTTGTGCTCTTTTCTAAATACATCTTTTGCTGTTTCATTGTTCTTATTTTTCCATTCCCTTTGATAAGGGAATATAATACTCTCCACCTCCTACAAAACATAAGATAAAATTATATATATTTGATATGCCAATTGATAACATAATATCTAATTTGTAACATTATTAACTGTCATCAAGTATAATTATTAAATATTGAAGTGTGCTAGGATTAGTTATTAACACACTTATATTCAATAAATCTTGTAAGGTAAATGATATGATTAAACTTTTGATGGTAAGCTAGAGTTAAAAAAAATCAAATCATCACATTTCAAAATGACTGCTGGTTTTAATTTGCCATGCTAAACATGAGTAGTTCTAAATTAATGGGAAATAATCGATACCTTAAACCACTGTAATTCTCTTTGCATTTGTAAAGCTGCGCCTGGAACGGAAAACAATTTAAAAGCAGGAGCCAACTCCCCTACCAAGTGTAAAGTGTTCGTTACTGATTCTGATTCCATAATAGCCGTATTCGAACACAATTTCTTAGTAGCCACTGGAGAGATCTCTTTTAGTATATTGACTATCTTTTCTTGTCGATATTCAATAGCAATTTGAAAAATGTTTCGGTCAGGTACTATAGAGGACGAGCAAATCATTTCTGGAAAATGTTGTAAAAGGGTCCATACAATCTCTTCAATCCCGTTTGCAACGGCATTGCCCATGAAGTCTTTTGAATAGGAAGGAAAAGACTCGATTTGTTGAAAGCTCAAGCTAGAAAGTTGTGTACAAACATGATTTACTAGTTCGACAGCACATTCATGTTTCAACTTCTTATCTCGAACCACTTTTATAAAATGTACTGCAACAGAAAATCAGATAAAATATTAAAGTTATAAATCGATAGAGGAGGATTATTTGATAAATTTTATTCACTGCACCTACAATTTATACGTGTTGGTACCTTACGGGGTTTGTTTTTGGGTTTTACAACCCAAAACACTCTTACTTTGTCTAACTTTAGTGTTCAAATGATGATAGCATCACTATAATCCACGGAATTACATACCACATCATTTGGAACACTAGAAACTAAGAGAAAAGCTTGTGTGGAGTGGGACGGTCTCCCCACATAGGTAGTGAGACTGTCCTAATTACATTATACCATGTAATATAATTTATCTTGGGAAAATAACAAAGTTTAAAAGTTGTATGATTTCTTGCAATGTAACTGGACGGTCTCACCATTTACTTGGTGCCACATAAAATTTTCTCTTAAACTAATCAAGACCTCTCACTAAATTGTGAGATTTTGTGGCTCACACTAATCCGATAAAGTCCCCAAGAAGGTCAGCCAAAGTTTCCCAATACCATATATATATATATATATATAGTTTTTTCTATTATCAGTTCCTTGTATGTGGGTATTGGATTTAAATATATATATAATATATAATGTATTCATATATCAATTTTTCTACTGTCAGTTCGAACTGATATAAAATATTGGATCATTGGATTTAAATGTTTTGACTTGGTTGCATGCACTTGTTAAAACATCTTTTAAATCCAATGATCCGTATGTAAAGATCTGATATATCTTATATCAGTTCGAACAGATAATAGAAATACTGTTCATACATAGTTGCTTACTCGGTTGTTCAATAGCTTTCCGGAGTAATCTCTTGAACTTCTGATGCACTACATAAAAGACGAAAGACATGCTTGTTAATTGACCAGGTTAATTAATGTGGTTGGATAAGATCGAATCAAATATTATATATGGAAGATTTTCGTTCATAAGATCAGTTTCAAAATTTAATTTACACGATATATATATCATAAATCTTCCAAACAAATGTGAGAATATGTTGATTTAACGGATTTGAAGCAGTAATATTAAAATAAATAAATAAAAATTAGCAAACCTTGAGTCGCCAAGCTTCTTTGTTGAAATACTGGACAGCATTCCGTGCTTTCTTCCATACTTACCGTTAATAAATGCAGTTGGTGAGTTTTGGATTTCGACATGAACAACTTGAACCAACAAAAAGGAATCATGAAAATGTTTTCCAATAAAAAACAAAAGACACATACATATTTGATATATCGACACAATTAAAGTAATTCAAGGAAAGTATACTCACATTTATAGATCCATCTTTCTACAAGTCCAAGATTACTCCCACTAAAAAAGTATGAAGGGTTGGTTGACAACCATTGAAGCAAAGAATCATCATATCCATCCTTATCAAGAGCCAAGTAATTAGGATATCTTTGAATGAAATATAAAGCTATATCTGTTGAAGTTGAAACCCAAAAAGATAAAAATAAATTAATTATTAACAACGGTTAGTAATCAAACCAAAAAATAAGTCCCAGGTCCAAACACATGATACAAAAACTTACTGATCCAAAAACTTAAACCGATGGGAACGGACATATAAATAATAAGAGTATATTTGTTGGAAGTTGTATTGGTTTTTACAATATTGTTACTTCTTACCAAGAGAACCCGATTCAGTTAGAGCTCGAATGATCTTAGGTAACGAAGGAGAGTCAACTCTGGTTATCAAAGTAAGGTACCACATCAACTCTTTATTTTCACTATAGATGATGGAATGGAAAAGTGGCAGGTTTCCCAAATTGTTGGCCATTTGTGGTAAATGAGCGTTCTTTCGAACCAATGCCTTAGCAATCTTTAAGCTTCCACCTGCTGCAACGTAATGAAGGACCGTGTTTTCATTTTTATCTTGCACTGCAATTGATTCTGGAGATAGGAGTTCCAAAAGCTTTAGGACGAATCCCCATCGGCAACAAAATGCTGCAACTTGCAGTACCGTCAAACCGCTGGCTATTATCCTAGCGTTCAATGCATTCGGATCGGCGCTCTATGAAACTCTTTGCGTTTTTCCAATCGCCTCTTCGTGCAGCAAGGTACAATTGTTGGTAGCGTTTGTGATCCCCGCTTGTCCCTTTGCAATCAACAACATATATAAAGCAATGTAAATTTCTACAACATCTTTTCTCTTTCAAGATTAATTTGCTCATGCACACCACTTATATATTTAGTAAGTACAAATGGCTACTTACAGAGTTTTTCTTGATCTGCATTTTTGGCTTCAGACAACGGCGATTGATGAGCACTTTCTCTTTTATAATTACTAGCAAGTCTCATGATTGATTCCTCTGAGTTAGAAACACTGCTTGACATGTTCTTGTCGTGGTTTGATGATTGATCTTGAAGTTGTCGAATGATGGAAATTGAGGTGCTGGTGAGAATCTTAAATAGAGGTTACGTGGAACACCCTGCTACACCAGTAGTGTGTTTATTTTTTCAATAAAACCGTGTTTAATAGAAAAAATAAACACGGTTGTCTGTCTGAACTCCGTGTTTATTTTTTCCAACAAACAAATGTCTGAACACAGAGTTCAACGAGTCCCATTAGTGTGTATGGAAAAGATCTTCCATGGGTCTGTCCTATCTGGACCATTGGACTCACTTGAACAAGATTTTTCTGTTCTTTTCCTCATATTTATTTAAAGTGATTTTATGATGAGTTTGATGTTTATTAGTTATTTATATAATTTTAAGAGCCCTCATTTGAGTTATCAGAAATAAAGAATTATTTCTGATACCGTAACGTCTGTGTATTGAAATACGATACTGGAGTCATACAATATCGTTCTGTAGATGTGGGGATATACCTCCGGACAATGTCAGCGGACCTGAGTGATTGTTATTTGGAGTTGTTAATTTGAATTTGAGCGTGAATGTATGTGAAAAATTATTGGTGCCAATTAATTAATGTTAAAAGTGTGTTCATTTAATAGGAAAAATAATGATATATTTTTCTTCATATATCAAAGTAATGATCTGTTCAGTGAAATTCTGTCGTTGTTCGTATATGTATATTGATGTACGACAGACCTCTTTTTAAAAGTATCTGAATTTTTATGGCGTGTTTAATAATAATAAAAAAGTTTAACATATTTTATCCCACTAAAAAACTATAGCATATTTAATAAAAATAGTTTAATGTGTTTAATCTAAAACTCTATCTAGTTTAATCTACATAAGGAATTCAATGAGTATCAAAAACAAACGGTGGTCTCTTCTTCTTCTTACTGTTTTTTTGGTAGGTCATAGACCCTGCATTGCAGGTCTACTATTGGAGGTCTTTTTTTATTTATTTTTATCATATGGTTATTTATGGATTTGACCAACAAAAAATGTTGGACAATGGACACATATGGTCCCCCTTCCCCCATGTGATTGAGCCATTGAACTTTTAGGTGATATTTGGTCGGTGGAATCCTCGATACATTGTTTGTTTTGCACTAGATATTATGGAACGAGTATTTCATCAAAATGGTGGATAAGGATTTCTACTTCCTGAGGTCGGAATCCTGATTCCAACCCTCCCTAAAATCTTAAAGTTATCATTTTGTCCCTCAAACAAAGATATCAAAAATCAAAATAAAATAAAAAATTAAAACAGAGGATGCCACTGTCGGTGCCGTCGGAGGCCCTCGCCTCCATTGTTGGAGGCGGCTCACGCTTCCTCTGTTTTTGTTTTATAAGATTAAAAAAAAAAATCCAGTTGTTTCGAGACATCTGCATTGTTCAATTTCACAAGATTTTTTGATTTGTTGTTGAAGTCTAATCGAATCAGAGAAGAGAAAGAGATTCGAGTCTCTTTGTTGCTATTTGTTGTTAACCAATAGCAACTTCAAGTATTATTGGTTGTGCAAATTTTTACGTGCTTTTTTTCACCCGAAAGAATTATTTGAAATAGACAATATTATAATATACGAAAACGTACATTTAACATGGAAATTGTATTATGAAGTATTATTAATTATTCTGTTGGGTGTGCAACCAAAGTCCCACATTGGCTAGACATGAGGATGATCTTGGGTATATAAGTATGGAAACAATCTCCATTGGTATGAGGCTTTTTGGGAAGTGTCCCAAGAGCAAATCCGTGCGGACTTAGTCCCAAAGCGGACAATATCATACCAATGTGGAGAATGTGGGTTCCGTACTTATAACATATTCCTTGTGAAGTAACTGATTGACAAGGTCTGGAAGGGATTGTTCTTGCCTGATGCTTTGAATCCACCTTGCCTTGATTCGGATTCTTTCGATGCTTTGCTTCAGAATCTTGTCGACTGCAGGATTCACATGACTGCCAAAAAAAGCTTCCACTTCTTCAGCTTTCTCATCGCTGCTTAACTGCCCAAATGAATGTCATTGAATCAGCTAACTCATAATGTCAAATCTAGTTGAATTCATCAATAGTCTTGCTCGATTAAACTACTTACTGGTGTGACAATTTCCCTTACGAAATAATGAAGAAGCATCCCTGAACCGTATTTTTTTAAGATTCGGTCCCAATTCTCCTGCATTTACCACCAAATATACATGATCAAATGCAATGCAAAACACAGAGTAAATACGAGAATATTGTGGAAGAGTTTCTTGATTAAATTGCTAAATCCTCCATAGAGAGAAACATATTCTACCTTCAACCATCTCCATGCTGTTTCGCGACACTCTAAGCTTAATCCTACTAGTCCATAACTGATATCTTGATCTCGAACCTAAATGAATATTGAGATCATGAACTCGGTAACCGTAATCATAGCAAGAAAATTCAAGCCATCACTTAATATAGATTGTTGAATAAAGAGAGGTACCTCATCAGACACCAAGAAGTTCAAAACTTCTAGAACTATATCCGGATCAGGAGACAATGCAAGTGATTCTGTATCATGTCAAAACATATAACTAATAAATGGAATCATAAATTCATTCTAGTTAAATTAATAGTATATAAATCTTACGCAAAATCCGTTCTTTCTCTTGCATTGCATCAACTTCTCTATCTCTATAGAACTTCAGCAGAGACTCGAAGCCATTTCTGTTTGTGGTGCTAGAATTTCTCATCTGTTGCGATGTTATCAACATCATAACAAACCTGTTGTCACATAAGTTGCTTAAAAGTCAGTATGATGTAAGTATCAGTTATAATTTATGTCATTGTCTAGATACAGAAGGCATCCTTACGTCGATGAGTTTCAGTAACACTTATTATCCATCTCATTTTTGTATGCATTCATCAACAAAAGCAAAGATGATAACGGTTGTTTGCAAGCCACGCAAAGAGCAAACATGTCGTCCAAAATGCCTGAAGATGAGATCAATAGAAGTTATTTTTCGAGTGATTGTGATGAAACAGTTCTGTTAAGTTATAACACATACCGAATTTATCTGTTGCCAACAAGCAATTGTTTTCTACAGCTTTCCTTAGTTGAGCAGCAAGTCTATCTTCATACATCACTCTATAAAACCCACTCTGCTCAACATTAACTTTTATCCATAATGTTTCATCTGAAGTGGGAAAAAATTCTGATATATCCACAGTTCCAAATTTTGATTCCAGAAGGAAATTATTGCGTTTGTCGTAAGAACCGAGGGCAAAAGTCATAGGAACAGTCCATTCTCCATCATCATGCAAACCGGATGACAAAAATTGAGACTGAAAATCCCAAATCAGACTCAGATTCCTAACTTAAGAGAAAAATTCAAGGTGAAATATGAAATTTGTGAGCTACTCCTAATAAGAAATGCATTTTTCTTGTTATTTAATATTATCACCTGCTCAAATTCCAAAATATGATCTTTGGATTTCACATAGATAACTGGATATCCTTTTTGCTTTGTCCAACAGTTCATCAGTGAGTTTATATTAACACCAGATTCCTCTGAAATAACTCTCCATAAATCTTCGGTCTTCGCGTTCTTCCAAGAATATTTCTTGATGTATGAACTTAATGATTTCTGGTTTGAAGAAAAAGTGGGTTAAATCTATAATAAGGCTTGATAGTATAATTCAAATTCTCAGAGGGCATGCTAATGAAATATGGAAAACAGAATCCGGTTATCTGTAGAAACTATCCTCTCTCGGTAAATCAGAATGTATACTTTCTCACCTGAAATATGTCATCCCCAAGATAGCCCTGCAACATTCTGATAACAGCTGATCCTTTTCTGTAGCTGATATCATCAAAAACTTGTTCAACTCCATGAGCATGATGTACCTCCACCTAAAAACACCACCATCCAGTTGATTGCAAGGAACAGTGGTGCATGAAATATATAATTGCCTATGAGTTTTTTCAGCTCAAGAACTTAAGATCTTTACCAAGGCTTTTATTATTGAAGTGTACTTGATACTATTGCCTCATGTCTTGAATTTAATTCAATCACAAACTCCATTTGATGACTCAAAATTGTTCAACATGCAAAAGCGATGTGTATAACGACAAAGTTTAGCACAAGTTCTAGCTGTATCTTACCTCAACTGGATGTGATTGTTCTAGTGCATCCAGACTTAGACCACCATGTAGTTTCTCTAAGAAAATTAGTCCATATATTCCACTCTGGAAACAAGTTGTCAGTGGCCATATAACTAACCTGAAAATGTAAAAACAAGTTCAATTATAGAGTTCTTCTCGAATCGAATGCCATCTAGGGAATTATACTGAATTGAGGAATTCAAAATCACCCATGTTGCAAAACCCTCATTAAGCCACAAATGAGTCCACCATTCCATTGTAACCAGATTTCCAAACCATTGATGGGCCACTTCATGTGCTACAACAATTGACATCTAACAGAAAAGAATGAGAATAGATATAAGTTCAAACTTTTTTAAGGAGAGTTATAGAATTGCAAGAGAGTAAATAGCAGTTACTCTCTGCTTTCTCCTAGCTGTAGATTTCGAATCACTGTAAAGCATTTCATTGTCACGGTACACAATCAAACCAAAATTCTCCATAGCTCCAGCAGCAAATTCCGGGACAGCAACCATATCCAACTTAGGAAGTGGGTAAGGAGTTGAGAAGTACCTAACAAATTCCGTGGTCAGTGTTAATAAATCAGTTTAATGGCACCGGAATTAGAATTACTATATGTTTAAGTGGAATGTATGTACTCACTTAGTAAATATATCAAGTGATTTAATGGTAAGTTCTAATGCAAACTTCCCTTCATCACTCCTGCCAACAGGGCAATAAGCTCTAACCTTGACACCTGCACGCCGAGTTCAAAGATTTGGATAACATAAAAACGATTTATATCGAAGCTTTTTGCTTATAGACATACCATCAGTTGTTGTATCTTCAATATGATCAAATAAACCAACAACGACAGCCACCAAATAAGTAGACATGACAGGAGTTTCCTCAAAATAAACTGTCTTAACATTCCCATCAAGCTTTTCATCAATAATTGGCATATTGGACAGTGCCGTTAACTCTGATGGCGCATCCAAGGTTATCTTAAAGGTTGCCTGTTAAGATTGAATGAATGATTCAGTTCATTTCTCAGTTTGCAACAATATCTAACACTTTCATAAATCCACCATATCTATGAGCAAAGATATTCTATCATGGCTACCTTAAGAGCAGGCTCATCCCAGCATGGGAAACACCGCCTTGCATCTGCAGCTTCAAATTGAGTAACCGCCATATTCTTCTTCACCTCTTTGTCCACGTATGTACTGTTAACGTTTCAATATCAGATTGATGAAACAATAAACCAATATCTTTAATGTATATGAACTAACCACCAATCCCAAAACCTTAAGTTATTAAGAAACGGTATGACAATAGTACTAAGTACTCTAACAGTACATATACAAAATACTTTTTCCTACATGTATTTTGAATTGCTTACTACCCTTTGTTTGGTTGCAAAGAAAAATTAGTGTGGATATGAAACAAAATTTTGAATCTTAACAAAGTCTTTTAGTTCTTCATACATTCATTAATTCTGATACTATACAAAACAATTTTAAGGTTCAAAATTTTCCTTTCTTTGTTACTAATCCCCATAATTTCTCAGCAGCCAAACAGCAAATACCAAGCTTGGAAAATTAAAGGAGACAGAGAAAGAACATCACCATCTATATAACCCCTTCAAGTGCTCATTAAGTTTCCCAGAAAACTCAATCCTTAACAACCCTTCTCCAACACAGAGAGGTTCATCAAAGACCAACACAACCACTTCATCAACATCATCCACAACAACATCAGAGGGACAATATTGCTGCAAAAATGAAACCAAAAAAAAAATACAACAGACCATAAAAGGAAAAGATGGGTAATGATTATTATCAACCAAAGTATATACTTGGTTTCCAGAGGTGGTGAACAAGGCTTGATGAACATGAAGTTGATTGGCATTCAAGACAAGGAAGTTGGTCTTCTCAATGATGCTGAGGTTGATTTTCACAGTACCAGAAAAAGTACAAGCAGCAGAGAGATCAAGTTTAAGGTGGAGATCATAGTGACTTGGGATTGCAAACTTTGGTAGCCTTGCTTGGCCTTTGAATTGCTCTATGTTCATTTTCTGCTCCATTTTTGTTTTCTTTGATGTTTGTCCCTCAAGCTAGCTCAGTGAAGTTTGTAACTTCAGAGTTGGTTTTCAAGTTTGGACAAACAAAGCGCACTGTTTTTTGGTGCAGACATCATACTTGCGACTTTTTATCAGATTTTTTTCCATGATGATGGGTGGTAGCCAAGTGGCTGCTTGCTTGACTTTGATAAAGCTATTATCTAAACAAAACACTTTCTGTTCAATCATTGGCCAGAACCAGAAGAAAATTTGTGAACTTAATGACACCGAATTGACGTGAGAAGTGAAATTTTAACATACTCAAGGACCACTTCAAGTTTTGAAAAGATGCTTTTATTGATAAGAATTTGAGTCTTGAACAAATGAGTTACTGAATTTAGCTACTGTCATTCTTTTGCTTGATGAACAAAAAATTTAAATCAAGGGAAAAAAGTTACAATTTCAAGTGAAAGCGATTGAGATTTGTGGTTTGCTTCCACAGGTTTAAGGTTCGATTTGTTGTTTGCTTCCACATGGTTTAAGGTTCGATTTCTCAAGACCACCTAACGGACAAAATGCTCAGTTGTCTTGAAGCCTTAGTTTCAAGTTCGGGTTAGTGGGAACGAATTCAGGGATTTTCTTTGATTTCTGTAAGGGTATAAACAACAAACAAACAGGGGCACATTCAATACTTGCCCTTTTTCCTTTCTGTTTCTAGGTGATGTAAACAAAATTTACAAGATCATGAAAATGAATCTTTGCAAACAAAGGATATGATAAACATGAAGATCTCAACAGATAGCAGAGTATGCTCAATCACAAATTCAACAACCAGCAGCTCTCTGGAAGGGTCTTCCCAGTTAGTCAGTTGCACAACGTCATGTCGTTGCATTTTGATTGTATATGTCGAATCCAATTTTCATGCCAGTTACGAGTCCTCAACCACAATGTTCTGCAAGTCTCATTGTCTACTTAAGATCTCTAATTGAAGCAAAGTTAACAGACTGAAGCATACCTTCTTCTAGACCAGATAAACTGTATGTTATAAGTCTTGTACCTCAAAACGGTCTTCGCTTTCAAGAAAAAAATCGTGTGCCTGTCAGCAAGCAGTGAGAGAATCGTATATCTCCGAGTAGATTACATACATAGATTCAAATAGTGAGAATAATCAATCAAAAGATACCGCTTACAAAGAATCTTATTTAAGGCAAAAAAACTATGGACTATTTGATGAAGTGGACAGAATATGAATTCTACAGGTTGGTATGGAAACAGTTCTAATGAATTCAATGAAAATTTATCCATAAATTATACATGATCTCATCGTATACCAGAATGAATATAAAGAGCAAGTAAACATTTCAAACAAAAAATTCCATTGAATTTATATGGTTTAGTAGGTTGACCAAAATGAGACAATTCCAAATCTAGCAAGATGCCTCCAAGAACAGATAAAAAAAAACACTACAAAGATACCTATTGTCTGACAAGGGAATATAATGATAAGAGTACATGACCTAAACTTACAAAGCTCTTAGCAGCTTAGTACTTGGGCGCTTTACTCAACAAATACTTCTTCAAGACATCCATAACGGACCTGAAATCTGCCCTCACGTTCTCCGGTAGATTAGCCATCCGGCAAGCCATGTGCTTGATTTCCTTGGAGTGATAATCAATCTTACTCTTCGTAAACTTCAACCCGTGAGCCATACTCACCACCACTGTTCGATCAGTCTTCCCGATAACCCCACTATCCCTAAGCTTCTTCAAAGCCGTCAATGCCACCAGAGTATGAAGACATATAAACATTCCTGTAGAATCGGCTTGTGCCATAGCATCCATCAACTCCTCCGTAGCTTCCTCGACAATCCCGTCACAGTTTTTCAAAGCGTAAACCACTCTATCAATCAAAACCGGATCACCAATCTGAATAGCAGAGGCTGTTGTATTCGCTTTAAAATCCTTCCACCCGGACTTGTAATACAAGTAAAGCGGATTGGCATTGGCAGCTTGAGCACAAACAAGCCTGGAAATCCTATCCACAAGTCCTAGCTCTTTACACATTTGAAACCCTCTGTAAAATGCATATAAATTCCGTAAATTCCCACCCGGAACAATCACCCAATCAGGAACCTCCCAATCGAACTGCTGCAATATCGATAGCAGCAGTCTTCTGCCCCTCTATTCTCAAACTAATCAATGAATTCGCTAAATAAATAGGCAATTCAGAAGTGACTTCCCTAATCAATTGCATACAACCATCGAAATCTGTGTTTATACTCAACACGAAAGCCCCATTCGCGATGGGTTGAACCAACTGAACAGTCGAAATCTTATTGGCGGGTAAAAACACAATAGAGGGTATACCTGTTAAACATCTAGACATCACAGTATCACACACCGAGCATATGAATGAATCCCACAAATCCCACATCGAAAACTAATTCGAATATACACAAACCAATTCTCATGAACATAAAATATATAACAAGTTCGAAATTTTTTAACAATACCTGCAGCAGCGCAGTAGGCGGAGAGGGCGGCGGAGGTGTCACCTGTGGAGGCGCAGCCGACGCCCACCTCGGGCTTGTTGAGCTTCTTCAAGCGGTTGACTTGACTGACGAGGACGGTCATGCCCAGATCCTTGAAGCTTCCAGTGTGACTGATCCCACAATGCTTGACCCACAAATCGTTCATGCCCATAAACGATTTCCCGAACCTCTCTGCCTAAAAGAGGTTCGAGTTCCCTTCGAAAGCCGAAACGATGTCTTGGCTATCGATCTCCGGGAATGTAGGACCCACTCCTTTTTCGACCAGACGGCCGAGCCGTACGGCCACGTGGTCTTGCCGACACGGGAGTCGAAGAGTGCGCGCCAGTAGACGCCGTCTTAGTGCTTGAGACCGTCCATGTCGTGCCGGACGTCGAGGAGACCGCCGATTGGGAGCGGTAGACGACCTCGTCGAGGGAATAGGACTCGTCGAAGGCCGGGTCGGCGTTGAAAGGTACGTACTTGGCGGAGAACCGATGGCTGTGCACCACGTTGTGGCGGCGCGCATCGTCCCGGATGTTGCCACCTTTGTTGAACGTGACGACGGCGGCGTTGTTCGCTGTCGCGTTACTGCTGCTGTTGTTGGAGCTGGATTCAGTGGAGGCTCGGACGATGTTGGGCCTTGGCGGTGTTGATTGTACGGACGACTTGGACGTGAAAGAAAGGTGGCGTGGTGATGGTGGATGAGAGATGAAGAAGAAGCCGCCATTTTGAGAGAGAGAGAGAGAGAGAGAGTCTGTGTGTGAAGATGATGATATGTGGATCGGGTATAACCCGAATACCCGATCCAGATAAAAATGAGTGTATGGGATTTATTTTTATTTTTATTTTTTTAAATATTTTTGGATGAAACACCGAGGAAAACGAGGGAATAACTAATTTAAGAAGTTTATCAAGAACATAATATATATATATATGGATCCCGTTCTGGTCCGTGCATTACATCAGTGAGTTGCGGGTGGACCACTGATTATGGAGAAGTTTTGATAAATGCGTACACTTTGAATCAAAATATGTAAATCTAATTGTCTACTATCCAATGCACTGATGAAGTTATATTAGTGCGCACTGACTTGAACATTTATGTATATATATATATAGAGAGAGTAATGCTAGACTTCCTAATTTTTTTCTCAAATTCCTTCCCAAATTGTGTTGGCACGTGACGTGTCAACATCACATCACTCATCACATAATCTCATAATTTATAAGATATTGACACATCACGTGCTAACACCATTTGGGAAGAAATGTAGGAAAATATTTAGGAAGCCTATAATTAATCATATATATAATGCTAAACTTTCCAAATTATTTTCCCAAAAACTTCTCAAATCATGTTGTCATGTGAGTTGTCAACGTAGAGTTTATATAGTGATAGATGTGATGTTGACAGCTCACGTATTTATCTAATTTGGGAAAAAAATTTGAAAGTCTAGTAGTTAGAGTCATGTCGATCCTGCAATTTTTCTTCAAATCCTTAAAACTGTGGAATTAATGTAAAAAAAACATTACAGTAATTCCAATCGATTGAATTTTTCTTATTGTTTTACTAATTTCAACCTTATGTATTTTTTGTTCGGAAAAAAAGATTTCTAAGGTTAGATAACATGCTCATTTTTGTCATCTAATGATTATCAGGAAAAAAAAACTATTCCATAAATAAAAAAATAGATGACATATGCTCTTCAAAAAAAAAAAAGACATCTAAATATGAAAGATGACAAGTGTGTGTAAGCCTTGTGGCAGCACCGTTCATTCAAAGATTTTCTCATTTTTCTCATTATCCCTATAGTTTGGTATGTATAATGTATGTCTACATGTTAAAGATGACAAAGGAGCAAGATGGTATGATTATATGATTATATGAATATGATTAGTTGAATACTTACCATTGTAATTAGTATATTTGGGCTTTGTGTGCTCCTTCAAACCAAATCATTAAATTTTGTAATTTTTTTACTTTGGCCCTTTTAAATATGAGTGACGATATTTGCACCTCTTAAAAACCGTGTGTTTACCCTAAATTAGTATATTTTTAAAAATCCAATAATACCCTTGAGTAAAATTACTAAAATGATTAATTGTTTGTTAGTACATCCACCAATCATTATTAATTAGTTTCCTATTTAATCTTTTGTATTTCTTTTTCCTATTAATTGTTTGATATTAACATATATAATAAAAACTATTTCCATTTTAATAAACCTTAAATTCTCTTTTAAATATATTTTCAATATCTTTTAAGAAAATACAAATTGATTGATAAGTATGAAAAATTAATCAAAATCACGAGACAATTTTGGTTGCGAAAATATAAAGTTTTAAATTAATTTTTATTAGAAGAACAAAATTATTATGTATATAAACAGACTTTTAAATAAACTATATTATTTCTATGTTTTTTATTTCTTTCAAACACACTTTAGACTTTTTGTATTTTTCAATATTATATGTTCTTTCTTGTCAAAAAAAATATTATATATCATAAATCTTGCATCCCTACAACTCTCTCAAACTGAAAGTGGTTCTCCAATAAAAAAAATTCTTAAAATGAATTTTTAACGAAAAATAAATAACGAAAAATGGAGTTTGATTTTGAAAAAACCAAAAAAAAAAGGAGTAGGAAGAAGTGAAAGAATAGTAAGAGAATTAAAAGTAACAATAAAATTTGAAATAATAATAAAGTTGATTAAATAACATAATAATAGTCATAGGTGGTGCGTATTTACAACAATATAATACAGTATAATTAAAGAAATTGTATTTTTGGAATTAAGTGGGATTTATTTACAAATTAGAGATTTTTAAAAAAATTTGATAAATATAATTACGAAAGGGCGTAGATTCAGTTTTTTTAGAGGTGTCATTATCGCCGCCCTTTAAATATTTCGAAAAAAAATGTAATAGTCCTTCCAAACAAAATTAAAATTTTCGGTTGGGCCTTTAATCCCAACCCGATTTGTATAGTGTAGCAAGATGTAAGCTAACTAGTCTTACCTTTGGGTCGGGTGGAGTGTCAAGTACAGGATTAAAAATTATAACTCATTTTAGGTACAAATTGTTGGTTTAATCGACTTGTTTGTATATGTTTCAATTGAATATATATATATATATATATATATATACACTAGTCACTCGTGTCTCTACATTTTTTTTGTCGTTTTCCTTTAATTCATATAATATACAATTTTCCTATATTGGATTAAGAAGAAATGAATAAATGAATATTAATGTCATAAATTTCAATCAAAATTTTAGATCGATATAGTTTATGAACTATATATAATTATCAATTGTGCATTTGATCAAAAAATTGATTTGGATGGATCATGTGTTCATAAAAAACTATACACAGTAGTTCATTAAAAGTATAAATCTATTTGATAATTTGATTTTTTTTCCTTAAAAAAATATAAATTTAACACTTGAAATAGAAGAGTACAATTCAAATTCATTTATTTCATTCATACAAATGTAAAGGGGTTATTACTAGGTTATAGATTCAAGTGATTGCAAATATAGCAAGTGATAGGCATACCAAATTATTTTCATATTAGATAAAATCTTACTCAATGAGATGAACATATTACTTGTATGTTTGTTTAATAATTTTGTATGTATTATGTTATGAAAAATTGATGTTTATTATGATGATTTTTTAAAAATATATCTTATTATAATGATTTTAAATTTATATTAATTGATATATATATATATATATATATTAATGGTTCTCTCATAAATGATTCCTTATTTTAATTTTGGTAAGGATCTTGAAGAAACCAGATCCATTTTTATGAATTTTGATATGAATTATTTTGTTAATGATATGTTCAATGAAATCTACCTATGAATAAAATTTGAGAATTTTTCATGCACTGTAACTATTTTTCTTGAATTTTTCTATGTTTTGTCCATTTTCAAATGCCTTCATATTTAACAAAATCGGAATAAATAGTTGTAGTGCTTGAAAAGTTCTTAAATTTTTTTGATTGGTAGATTTCATTGAATTTATCATCCACAAAAAAAAATCAGATCAAAATTTATGGAAATCGACGTGATTCCATCAAGGTCCTTACCGAAATTAAAATAAGGGATCTCTTACTGAAGAGAACCACTAATATATATATATATATATGTATATATATATATATATCAATTAATATAATTTTAAATCATCATAATAATATTGTTTAAAAAAAATCATCATAATAAATATCAATTGTTCATAACATAATACATACAAAATTATTAAACAAACATACAAGTAATATGTTCATCTCATTGATGAAAATGTAATACAATCCAACGATGTAAATACATTTTATTAGAAATATATAATTGAATATAAAAAATATAATACGAAATATAATGATCTTTGCAAATATAAAAAATAAAAAATCAACATATTAGATAATAATTTTGACAATGAGACTATCATTGAAATTATCATGTTATATTTGTATTTTTGTGATCGAAGTATAAATATTATATAATATAATAACTATTTGAATGTAAATGTGAGTGAGGTTTGTATGGGCACATATGATAAGCAGTGTTGTCTCGAAATCTATTTATTTATATTTTTGTTTTAGTTTCTTTCTTTTAAAAGATATATACACTTTTTGTCAAAAAAAAAAAAGATAGATAAACTTTTTTAAAATATATATATATATATATATATATCACATTGTGGTTTGTTAATTTACTTGATTTTAGATGGAAAAGATAAATGACTTATTGGTGATAGTTTCATATGTATGGACAAAGGTTTTTTTTTTTTTTGGTATAAACAATGAGAGACAAATTGGTATTTAGTAGTTTAAACTTTAAATTCGAGGAAGCATCAATGAAATACAATGAGCATGCCATATACTTTATTCATTAGTACATCAACTCAATACAAATATATAGCAAGAAGTATATATAAAAATGTAACTAGATGAAGTTGTTCTACGTTAATATATTGGGATTTCTATTTACGTCTTGAATGATAAAACCTTAACGTTTGTTTCAATAACCATTAAACCCAAATGGTAATTAAAGAGAGATGTGATTTGACTCCTTTTGACTCTATAGAATGCCAATAATCATTATACTTAAAACTTAAACCGATAGGTAAGTGTCAAACTATATTTTTTAAGTTACAAATTGATAGATTACTTTAAAAAAGTTATAAATAGAAAGATTTATGTTGATTATATGTAAGATTTAGATTTGTCTTACCTTTTTTACAATACAAGAGTTCATCTTCATTCTTCATTTATTGTTTTATTTTCTATCATTTAAAATATGGATACAAAAGAATATCATAAATTTATTTATATATCTTCTGATATTCTTTTGTATGGGATTTTTTTTGTTGTTGATACTTTTTGATGAAACATGAGGAACATGAGGAAATAATTAATTTAAGAAATTTATCGAAACTAACATAAAATGTTATTTAATATATTATATTTTTTCAAAATTTGAGGTGGGTCATTCAAAGATGGGTCCGCCCCGGTTAGAAATCCGCTTTTCTGGATAATAAGAAAATGTGTGCTTTCGAACCTGATAATTTACAAAACTTCCTATAGCATAGTTGGTATTGAATTTCTTTCGGTACATGTTGTGATCACTTCATTTTACAATCAAAATATTTATTTTAATAATTTTTAAATTTTTTAGTTATTTAATTCAATTTGAATTTATAATAAATTAACTATTATTATTTTGAATTTTTTTCGTATTTATTTTTTTATTAATTTTTTTATAATATTTTTAATTTGACATATGTAACAAATATAATCAATAACCCTAAAATCTTAAGTTTTAATTTATTATATTAAATCAGTCCATCTATTATAATTCATTTTGTTTTATCCTAAACATTTTTACTTTATTTTATAGTTTTAATTTATTTAGAATTAACAAGTCGATAACTCATTAATAATTAGAAGAATAAAATATTCAAAAACATGTCTAGTAATATTTAGCAGAGATTTTAGCAAAAATACCACTTTTTAGAGCTTTATTTGCATAATTACCCTGTACAGGCAAAACGTTGTAACAATGCCCCATACTTCCCAAAATACCCACACTTTAATAATAAACACCATATTTATTAATATTTTTTAGTATTAATTTTTTTTTTTACTTTCTTCTTTCCTCACAATCCATATATAGATGAAAATAACATGTGTAAAAATTTTGGATAGGTTTTTTGGTGGAATTGAAATTTAATTGTGTTTCGGGTCACCCTTGACCCAAGGAAATTTTTTGGGAGAAATTTTTTGAGGGAAATAATTATATATATAATTATAATATTTTAGAGGAAATTGGGAAATGGAGATGGGAAGCTCTCCCCATCTCATCCCCAATTCAATTTGGGGATGAAAATCATCCTCATCCCCACCCATTTCCCTATTTCCCTTCTAAATTTTTTCCCCTATATGGGGATGGGGAAGTGGGGAAACCGGGATTCGAAGGAAAATGTGCAACCCTAGATATATACACATTAATTTATTGATAAACTGTAGGTCTGCTCAAACCAAGAAACAATTTCTTGATTTTCTTTTTCTTGATCTTGTAAAAGCCACAAAACAACTAACCCTGAGAATTAATTCTCCAACAAAACAGTTCACATCAAATTATTATTCAAAATTATGTTCACATGATATTCCAGAAAAATCTTAAGATCCAAACATATACACATCCAACAACCCACCTAAACGTTCAAATCTCACTTCAATTTCCAAGCTTTCAAATAAACCACACTTTGTAAATGCAGAGCAGAACATATGATAAAAAGTTGTTAGTGACTCAAATTACATACAATGTAACACAGAGTAGAAAGAGAGAATCCGACATTTATTGATAAACTTAGGTATGCTTTTACAAAATTAAGAAACAGTTTCTTGATTTTCTAAAGGTAGACATAACATATGCTAGAAATTGTAAAATAATTGACAAAAATTAATGGAAGAAAGAAAGATAAAAAACTTACATATTTAATTCCTTCATCTGAGTATTTCTCTTCTTGTTCTTCTTCTTTTTCTTGTTGTTGTTGTTCTTCTTGTGAGAGATAAAGTAAGTGGAGTTCGACTGACTTTAGTCCATTATATATATATATATATATATATATATATATATATAGCTTGTGACTGGGGATCGTTACGTTATTTCATTTCAGAGGGAAAGGCCTCAAAGCTTTTAAACGAAATGAAGTCGTTAATTAATGACGTCTTTCTTTTCCAAACCATATGTACTGGACAATAACACAGATACCGTTCAATATAGGGGTATTGTCCTAAAATATGGTACATTTTGTATATTTAATGGTGAAGATCATATAAAAACAAAAATTAAAAATAATGATAATTTTATTTTAAAAAAGTTTTACCTCCGACCGTCCATCACTCTCATAATTCGCAAGAACCCGAGGAACCTTACGAGCGGACTCGGATGGATGACCGATGACCTTCCTCTTCACCGAGCATATTTTTCGAGTAATCAAGTCACCCTTGATGTCTTCCAAGGGATCGGTCTGTAACCCTCCAATAGGTTCAGCCCCTTGATGGACCTCAACTGGATCCGAGGCCTCGCCCGTCCTCTTCCTTTTTCTCCCTGCAGAGACATTCCTGTTCGCCATCTTTTTGGCTGAACGAGGAGTAACCTGAACGGTCTCAGCAGACACCTGAACATCAGAATCATCCGGCTCAAGGACTTCGTCTTCATCCGGCTCATAGGTTGGGCCACTAATTGTCTACTTTGCGGTGGAGCAATCCCCTGAGCAGCCTGGTTGGCAACATTCTTCTGGCTGACCTCATCCATTTCCTTCGCCTTGCGAGCATACATATCGCAAACCACGTCCGAATCAAAAACTGTGAAGAAATGACTGGGTTAAAACAAAATTTGTTTCGAACTAAAGCAGATAAGGAACAAGTAAAATACTCATTGCGTTTTTAGTTGAAAGAAATGGTGACGAAGAGCCCAACCCTGATCATCTCTTCCTCGTTGAATAGATGAGGCCGACCCCTCTTCTCCTTCTTTGTGGTAGTGGCCTTGCCCAGACGATTAATCTCCCCATCATCAAACATATGAAACGTCTTGGACCAAGTATCTAAGGAGATAAAGTATCTGGGCACAATGCTCCTAGCGAGCCGTTCTCAACTTCATCAGACACGAATTGGCCTCATTCGTCAATCACAAAGAACCAACTATTCTTCAACCGCTTATTCGAAGAAGAGAACACTTAAATGAAACCCTTCTGATCCTTATCAGCCGAAGTCTCTACCGACTCGTTGGTAAAAGCTCCAACATGGATCATATTTTTTGGATTGGTTGAGCAAAGGTAATATGTGCCCCTATCACCGAACATCCCGAACGTATAAAAATGGCATATTTCCTTGGGTGTCGGGGGTGACTGACCCATTTCGACCCATAATCTCTATAGACATAGGAGAATCCTATAAGAATTAGGGGTAAGTTGAGCTAAAGCGATTTGAGCGTTAATAATAAATTTAGCGATAAAAGGTTAGAGGGGAAGAGTGACTCCATAGCTTAGCATTGACCCATAAATAATGACCGCTTCAGCATGAGGATTCCAGATTGCCCTATCTTCAGCGCCCAGGAGTCAGATTGACTCAGGGATATCGAACCTCCTTCTATATTGGTTGATCTCGCCTTCACCAACCACATTTGGTTCACAATCGAAAGTGCTCATTCGCTCAGCGGAAAACCTAATCAAACCTCTGCGACATTCCTTTTCTACCTCCCGTATCAAGACCGTTTGAGAAGGAATCTTGGGTTCCTTTGGAAGAACAGTTTCTTTTGCAGCCGAAGATTTGTTATCTTGCCTGGTTTGGCCTTGCTTAGTCATATCTAGGGAAGTGCATGTGGAATAAAAGCAAGGGTTATAGTATCTACAGACCGATGTTGGGGACGAGCGAGAGAATAATCAACATTAAGAAAAATAGGTCGAGACGTTCTCATTAACCTTTCTATCCTCTCAACGTTTTCTTTGTTCCAATTTCCACAACCCTAATTAGAAGGTTAACCAAATGAATACATGTAAAAGGATCCATGAAAAACTCACCGAATAATTCATGAAAGAGTCGGGAAAATGCTAGAAAGAACGAATTGAAAAAGCATGAGGAAGTTCGAAGCTTGAGTAAACTCGAGAGTCTAAGTTTATGCCCTGGTTCTTTTGAGAATAAGCAGAATTTAGATGCGAGTAAATAAGATAGAGAGGTTTTAGATTTTTATAATGGGTAAGAGGAACCTTAGCAAGCGCTGATGTCACTCCACGAGTGGGAAATTTGAAAGACATGGGTGACATGATCGAGATGATTGTGTCTACCTGCATCAATCACACCTGTTAAAAAAAAGACACTCGTCAAACATAGAGAACTTCCATCCTCCAAAAGCATCGTTGTCAGCAATCCAATCGTCAGGGTGACCGAATGTTTTGTGGCCAGCATTTAAACTTTGCAACTAAGGCATTAAATAATATTAATGAGCAAAACGAAAAAAATTCACAAAGCCTTTAATCAAATACCCTAACCGAGAGAATTAGCCATAAAGGGACCAGAAGGATCTCGCTGAACAAAACACCCCGCTTAGGCTTTTAAGGGGGTATTGTTGTATGTGAATTTTTTAACAGCTAACTTGCCTGAATCAAGGCTCGATGTGCATCATTAATACCTGGCACTGAAAAGGAATCCAATTAGGATACGAAGATCAAGAATCACACTTTAATAAGGAAACAACTTTATCCTCTCTCAAAAGGAATTAGAGCTCGAATCAAGCACAATGTCAACTGCATTTGTCACGGGATAAACATCAACCGGAGAAGAAATCAAGATAAATGCGGGGATCCATGCTAGAAGAATCACAATGAGATTATATAATTCAACTGCTTGCATATCAAGGTTAGGGTTACCAAATAAATGTATAAATGCGACCTATTTTATAGGGTACACACACACGAAAAAATAGCACTAAGAGAGCAGAGCCTTATAAACCATTTTTCTTCATAGTGAAATTCGTTTTTTGCTGTCACCGGCACCTATGTTTTTTTTCCTTCACAGGGTTTTCCATGTAAATTTGTATTTCTTTTATTCCATTAACAACTCGCAAATCATCAAGTTGGCTCACTGCAACAAAAAATCACTGTCAATAGATTTAGTTGGCTATATGAGTGTAATTAATAGATGTACATAGTATTTGATTTATTTTTAATTAAACTAATTCGTCCTTATTGATAAATTTCTATTGAAATATTTTTGTAATTAAATTTTTTATTAAAATATAATGGTGCTTATCATATTTATGAGTGGCAATATCGGCACCCTAAAATCAATCAATTCAAAAATTCGAATCAAAACCAAACCATGAACCAATAATTTGAAAGAATTTTCCCACCAACAAAAACCTATATGAAATTTCATTAAAAAAAGGGTTTGAAAAAATATATTTTCTTATTAAAAAAATGCAAAAGGGTGAATATGTAATTTTACATGAAAAGAGAATTCTGAAAATGGATAATTTTGTAATTAAAGCTATAATACGTTTCTTCTTCAACTTTTTATTTTATTTTTAGTTTTTATTGTTTTTTGAGTCTTGCACTCTTGCAGTCATTTTTGTATAGAGAGATAGAGCAGCTATTTAGCTGAGCTGCCGTATGGGTCCCACCTTTTGCCTTCCTCTCTCCTCAACTGCTGACCAGACATACAAACAACATAGAGTTGAGAGCCTTAGAGTGTGTTTGGTAAGGATGAAGAGGGAGAGGAAAAAGAAGGGTGGAGGGAAAAAGGAAAACAAAATAGGGGAAGTATGTTGTTTGGTAGGAGAGAAAAATGAGAGGAAAAATTTATGGATGGGGCCCACTAATTTTAATCCTCCCCAAAGTGGAAGGAAATGGAGAGAAAAAAGAGAATGCTTTTTAAGTTTAATTGAAATTACAAATTTTTCCATCTTTTTTAATTCTCTCACTAAAATGTAAGGGTAAAATAGTAAAATTGATAAAGAAGATTTTCTATCCTTTGTATTTTCCTCTAACAATACCAAACAAAGGAAATGAAAGATCTTCTTTCCTTCCTGTTTACCAAACAGCTCAAGGGAAATCTTTCTTTCTCTCATGTTTTCTATCTCTTCAAATATTTCTGTTCTTTCTATTTTCTTTCCTCCTTACCAAACACACTCTTATATATATTACAGAGAGAGATTCAAAAAATACTTTCAAAAACTTGAAAACACAAAAAAGAAGAGACACAACTGTAGTATGTAGATATATATTTACAGAGAGAGAGACAAAAAAACTTGGGAAACTCAAGGTTTAGAGAGAGAAACAAGTTGAAAAGAGACAACTTTTTGCTTGGAGAGATATCTAAAACTCAAGGTTTTAGTTTCTTTCTTTTAAAAGATATCTAAACTCTTTGTAAAAACAAAAAAGATAGATAAACTTTATATATATATATATATATATATTTATCACATTGTGGTTTGTTAATTTACTTATTTTTAGATGGATAAAGATACATGACTTTTTGGTGATAGTTTCATATGTATGAACAAAGTTTTTTGTTGTTGTTGTTGGTATAAAACATGAGAGGCAAATTGGGATTTGGTAGTTTAAACTTTAAATTCGAGGAAGCTTCGATGAGATGCAGTGAGCATGCCATGTAATGTATTCATTCGTAAATCAACTCAATACAAATATATAGCAGAAAGTATATATAAAAATGTAATTAAATGAAGTTGTTCTACGTTAATATGTTGGGATTTTTACTTACGTCTTGAATGTTAAAACATTAACATTTGTTTCAATAACCATTAGACCCAAATAATAAGCAAAGGGAGAAGTGATTTGACTCCTTTTGATTCTATAGAATGTCAATAACTATTATATTTAAAAAATTAAACCGATAGGTAAGTGTCAAACTATATTATTTAAGTTACAAGTTGAAAGATTAGTTAAAAAAAGTTATAAATTGAAAGATTTATGGTGATTATATGTAAGATTTAGATTTGTCCTACCTTTTTTATAATACAGGAGTCCATCTTCATTTATTGTTTTATTTTCTATCATTTAAAAGATGGATATAAAAGAATATCAGAAATTTATTTATATATTTTTGTATTATAAATATGAGGGTAGTTTAGAAATTTGAGTTGACAAGCCACAACATGTGAAAAACAGCATAATTATGTGGTCAAATAATAATATACCATTTTATTTGGGCTCTTAATAAATATCATTTAAATTATTAATTTTTCCAAATCCAGCAAAGCCGGGCGGATTTCTCTTTGTATTGTCGTACAAGATTGGATTTTGTAAGTTTACTGTATTTCCGTATCTACCCTCCATACAAATCCATAACTACATCACAACCTTTTATTTTCCTTTTTGTTAAGGTGATTATAAATTTATATATTTTTTTTGAAAGATTTAGAGTATTAAATTCTCAAAATACCCTATATTTAAATTATCCATTGACTTGTATTTTTTTTTAATAAACAGTGTTAAATTAAATATTATTTTGAAATAAATATAAGAAATACTCAATGCTATAAAATAGTTTTCTATATTTCTTACCAACCTAATTCAAGAGTTGAAGGAATTATATTTACATTGTTAATTAATAAAAACATGATTAGAAAATTCAAACATTAAAATAGAATAAAACCTTGATCAAAATTATAATGATAGATTAAACACATTTTTATAGTTTGTTTTCCATTAAATAAGCATGCAAACAAAAAATTATATTTAACAAGTTAACATCAAGATCTTATATTATATATTATTATTATATATATATATTAAACAATAAATACAATTAGATAGTCAAGATTAGTTTATTTGTTTTTTTATACTATCAATTACCAATCCTGAATTTGATTTGTACTAAATAAAAGTTTAGAAAGTAATAAAATTAAAATATTGATATTAAATAAAAAGGATTAAAAGTATAAAATATTGCATATATAAATAAAATTTCTCTCTCTGTATATATATTAAAGTCAATCAATTCAAGAGTTCTTAACCAATAATTTGAACAATTTTCCCACCAACAAAAATATTTGAAATTTCATTAAAAAAAACCCATTTGAGAAAAAATATCTTTATTATTAAAAAAATGTAAAAGGGTGAATATGTAATTTTATGTGAAAGAGAAGTGTGACAATGTATATTTGTAATTGTGTGATTAAAGTTATAATATAATAATTACGTTTCTTCTTCAACTTTTAATTTTATTTTTATTTTTTATTGTCTTTTGAGTGTGAGTCATCTTGTACAGAGAGAGAGAGAGAGAGCGGCTATTTAGCTGAGCTGCCGTGTGGGTTCCACCCTTTGCCCTCCTCTCACCACAGCTGCTGACCAGGCATACAAAGTACAAACAACATAAAAGAGCTTTTTAGATATATATATATATATATATATATATATTGATTATAGAGAGAGAGACACAGATTCAAAAAAATACTTTCAAAAGCTTGAAAAAAAAAAGGAGAGACACAACTGTAGATATATATTTAGAGAGAGAGAGAGACAAAAAAAACTTGGGAAACTCAAGGTTTAGAGAGGAACAAACTGAAAAGAGACAACTTTTTGCTTGGAGAGAGAGGGAGAGTTGGTGGTTGTTTGAGAATTTGAAAGCTGTTTTGTTGTTTTTTACTGATTCGGGAATCTGGGTTTGGTTTTGGATGAGTTGAGGATCGTAAAGGGTCTTCTTCTATTGAATGGTAAATTCTGAACGACGATTTTGATAATAAGCATTTTCTGCTCATTTTGATTTGTGTTTATGTGTGCATATAGGTTTTTCAATTTGTCCATGTTGAAGTTTACTTTGTTTGTTTAGTTTTGAGGTCGTGGAGTTCAGGGTGTGATATACCTATTTGAATTTTGAATTTTCTTTTATTGGGTATTTGAACTATTGGGAACTGGGGTTGTGCTGCTACTTGTGCTGTTTTTTTTTTGTTTTTTTTTTTAATTTTTTTTTTTAGTTTTGAGGTTTTGGACTTCAGGGTGGTGATATGCCTATTTGAATTTTGAATTTTTTTTGGGGGTCCTTAGGGGTTATTTGAACTATTGGGAACTGGGGTTGTGCTGCTACTTTGTGTTGTTTTTTGAATTTCATTGATGAGGTGTTGTTTAAATGTGAGTGAATTGTGAGAATTCTTGTGTGGAAGAATGGATTCTGATTATGTAAGTTGATGTCCAGTTTGTTTTTGAAGTTTTTGAGTGGCTGTTTTCCCGGCAATTAAATGATGTAGAGACAGCTTAGAAATTGAGGGCTGCTTTGTAATTGGTTGTTGGCATTTTGGAATGCTGCATTTAGGGGGGATTTTGGCATTTCTGAATAGCAATTATGTTTAATTGATTGAATTTACTGAGGCAATTTCAAAATTCTAGTGGGTGAATATACCGGCAGTTTTAAGAAAATGATTTCCTTATTGGAATTGGTGGCAAGCTTTCTAGTCGGCTATTTTGGAAGTTGTTTCTTTTGTGTTAGGAAATATAATGTTGCAAATTATAGCTCTTTGTAAGCGTAACAACATAGTAGTACACGTGTTATATACTTGTGTTAGTGCACCGCGTGACACGCGTACTTATAGAGATTTGTATTTTTGATACAATATTCCTGCTTGTGGCTCTCAAAACCAATACATTTCTGCTTTGTTTAGATATGAAGTTCAGAAATGATGTATGCATTTCATGCTCTCCTGAGAATTAAATTTTTTATTGTTTAATTTGTCTTTCATGAAACATCTCTAATGGCTTCTTGGACTTAATAAATGACATTTTATGGTTTAATGTTACTTAAGTGAAATTACATTTGCAGGCGGCACCGGATAACATAATTGTAGGTTCCCATGTATGGGTTGAAGATCGTGTTCTGGCATGGATTGATGGAGAAGTTACCCGGATCAACGGTCAAGAGGTTCATATTAAATGCACAAATGGAAAGGCGGTTAGTCCTCTGCATTACTTTTCAGTTGACTGTTCTGTAATTGGAATTATCTGCTTGTTGTAAAGGGTGATATATTTGATAGCAAAGTAGAATCTCTCTCTCTCTCTCTCTCTCTCTCTCTCTCCCATCTCTCTCTCTTTTTCATTATAATTAATAATTTGGTGATCAATTACGGTGTCAAAGATGCATCAGGTTTCAAAATCCTAATTATGATTGGGTTTAGGCAAAACCTATTCTTAAGCTAACTTTAACTAACATGATGTGAAGGTTTTTTCAAATCAGATTATCTCGTAAGTTAGAATATAAACAAATTAAATGTAGTTTTGTCTGTATTGATCACTGTCGAACTCATGTCCTCATTGTAGCTGAAGAACACCTCATTAGCCTTAATGAATATAAATAGTTTGCTCTTTATTACATAGATCTGCTCTCATGTTTTTTTCTATTCTACTGTTATTGATGACTATGCCATTTTGATTAGCTGGATTGTTTTTGTGCAGATTGTTACGAATATATCCAAAGTGTTCCCAAAGGACACTGAAGCTCCACCTGGTGGTGTAGATGACATGACAAAGCTTTCTTATTTGCATGAACCTGGAGTTCTGCAGAACCTGGCCACTAGATATGAACTTAACGAAATCTATGTGAGTTTTTTATGTCCATTTTAAGTTTTGCCATGAGGCTGAAGCAAGTTTTGATATGTAAGCGCTTTCATATATTCTTATGATGCTCACAATCACATGTTTCTTTCCTAGACATATACGGGCAATATCCTAATAGCAGTTAATCCATTTCAAAGATTGCCTCATCTATATGATACACATATGATGGGACAGTATAAGGGAGCTGCATTTGGGGAGCTAAGCCCTCATGTTTTTGCAGTCGGAGATGCTGCTTACAGGTGATTTTGGATTTCAAGCATATGTGCAACACTTGCATACATGTTATATTTGGTGTGTTATTACTGATGTGCAATGGTATATAAAATAGGGCAATGATTAATGAAGGAAAAAGCAATTCTATTCTGGTAAGTGGAGAAAGTGGAGCTGGTAAAACCGAGACAACAAAGATGCTCATGAGATATCTTGCATACTTGGGTGGGAGGTCTGGGATAGAAGGCAGAACAGTGGAACAACAAGTTCTCGAGGTTAGATGAATATGTTGTTGCATGCATTGCAATTCTAAAATTCCAAATTCCTACTTGTAAGCGTTTGCATGTCACATTTTATTTTGAAGAATCAGGTATACTATTGATGTCTTTTCTTGTGGTTGAATGTTACAGTCTAACCCAGTTCTTGAAGCATTTGGAAATGCTAAAACAGTGAGGAATAACAACTCAAGGTGTGTATTAATTTCTGATGGTGCTTTCCTAGTTAACCTCTCTGTAATCTTACGACTTTAACATTCATTATACATCTGTTGAAGTAAATATTTTACAAGTAACTTTGTTAAATGTAGTTGAATTTTCATTAATGCATGACTTCATAGTAATCATGCTTTTCAAGGTTCTTACTGATATGTTTTTATGTTCTTATGGCATTACACAGTCGTTTTGGTAAATTTGTTGAAATCCAATTCGACAAGAATGGGAGAATATCTGGGGCAGCTATTAGGACTTATTTGCTTGAAAGGTCTCGTGTTTGCCAAATTTCTGATCCAGAGAGAAATTACCATTGTTTTTACCTTCTTTGTGCAGCGCCACCTGAGGTATTGGTGCTCTTCTTCTTTATTGCTTGTTGTTCTGTTAGTGGCTATTTATTACAGAAAATGCAAATTTAATAGTTTTCTTCACATTTTTGCAGGATATTTCCAAGTATAAATTGGGGAACCCAAAATCTTTTCATTATTTAAACCAATCAAGTTGTTATGAGCTGGATGATGTAAATGATGCTGAGGAGTATCTTGCAACCAGAAGGGCTATGGATATTGTTGGAATCAGTGACCAAGAACAGGTTCTCTTTCTTTAGTTTAAGACTATATTTTGCTATTTTGGTTTGAGTCAATTCTGATCTTATGCAGATATTTGCAGGATTCAATTTTCAGGGTTGTTGCTGCAATTCTTCATCTTGGTAATAT
This sequence comes from Dipteronia sinensis, assembly GCA_033220585.1. Taxonomy (NCBI): domain Eukaryota; kingdom Viridiplantae; phylum Streptophyta; class Magnoliopsida; order Sapindales; family Sapindaceae; genus Dipteronia; species Dipteronia sinensis. The sequence continues at coordinate 68,195,087 of CM065639.1, read as the reverse complement.
TGATTTTGCCAAGGGAAAAGAGATAGATTCATCAGTCATTAAGGATAAAACGTCTAGATTTCATCTTAATATGACTGCAGAACTTCTTAGGTATGGTGCTTAGTTATTTGGAATTTGGAACTTGTAAATATAGTCATGTTTTTACAAATCAAAATCATGGATAGGTGTGATGCTCAGAACTTAGAAGATGCTCTGATTAAACGTGAAATGGTTACACCAGAAGAAGTTATTACAAGAACTCTTGATCCAGCTAGTGCGGTGGCCAGCAGGGATGCTTTTGCCAAAACAATATATTCTCGCTTATTTGACTGGTAAGGAGCTCATTAACCCTATTTCTTTTCCTTTTTCTTTCCGATACTTGGATTGAGATGTGTGTTTATCTTTTTGTTAGTTTAATGTGGTTTACATTATTCTTTCCAGGATTGTGGAAAAAATTAACGTTTCAATTGGACAGGATCCAACTTCGAAGTCAATAATCGGAGTACTGGATATTTATGGTTTTGAAAGTTTTAAGTGTAATAGGTAAGCCATTAATTTGACTGGCTTATTTTGTCACTGGAGCAAAAATGTTTTTGTTTCTCTTTGTGTGTACAATTGTAGAAAGATGGAGGTGGGAAGAGAATGCCATGAGCAAATTGAAAAAAAGAGAAGGAAAAAGAAAAAGAAAAAGAATCAGCAAGCAAATATAAACATGACTTATTGGTTTTTCACTTATGTTCTTATAAAACAGTTTTGAGCAGTTCTGCATCAATTTCACGAATGAAAAATTACAGCAACATTTCAATCAGGTTAGCTTTCTCGATCAGTGAGAGGGGGGCTTGTTATTTTTGATGTAAATAATACTGATTTTTTGTTGTTTGTCATTGTATGTTTGCAGCATGTGTTTAAAATGGAGCAGGAAGATTACACGAAAGAAGAGATAGATTGGAGCTACATAGAGTTTGTTGATAACCAAGATGTGTTGGATCTAATTGAAAAGGTTATAAGTTTCCTTGTCCAACCATTTATGTTTAAGATATCTGTTCCTTTTCTTTTGGCGTCTTTTCAATTACTCGAAATGTTAGCAATTGGATATTGTGGTTTATGAAAAACTAGATATTTAAGTCTATTCTCAAACAAATTAATATATGATCTCACGTAGCACCTGTGCAAACTGATTTGTGACAGAAACCTGGAGGAATAATTGCACTCTTAGATGAAGCCTGGTATGCTGTTTTGTTTAATTCTGATTCTTTGTTTATTACTGAAGTTACAAATGTTACATTTAAGTTCAGTTTAATTTTTGTGATCTTTGCCGTTATAATATTGCCATTATAAAGACCGTTAATATTTTTCTTGATTGTTTAATGCAGCATGTTTCCCAAGTCTACCCATGAAACATTTGCACAGAAGTTGTACCAGACATTTAAAAATAACAAACGTTTTATCAAACCAAAGCTTTCTCGTACTGATTTTACTATATCACACTATGCAGGGGAGGTAAAGATATCTCACCTTTTCTTATGTTATCCTTTATCTTGGTTGAGTGGGGAAAGTTCATGGCATTTCCAATTTTGTCTGAACTCCTTTTTCTTACTGTGTAGGTGTCTTATCAAGCCAATTACTTTCTGGACAAAAACAAAGATTATGTGGTTGCTGAACACCAAGCTCTGTTGACTGCTGCAAAGTGTCCTTTTGTGGCAGGTCTATTTCCACCTCTACCAGAAGAATCTAATAAATCATCCAAATTTTCTTCCATCGGGTCACGCTTTAAGGTAATCTATAGTCATACTGAATGTAGTCACCCTTTATTTTCTTTTGGTAACTGGTCTATAGTAAACTCTAGTTGGCTAGTGCTAACATGTATCTACTTATGATCCTAGCAATTCTATTTAAAATACCCAGAACTTCGTTAAGGTAATCTATAGTCATACTGAACGTAGTCACCCTTTATTTCCTTTTGGTAACTGGTCCTACAGTAAACTCTAGTTGGCTAGTGGCTATCATATATATGCTGCTTATGACTCTAGCAATTCTATTTAAAATACCCAGAACTTCTCTACTCTAGTTCACCGAGTCTGATGGTTTCTTTACACCTTGTTTTTTGCATGAAAGTGCAGGGTGGCTAGGTTCTTACTTAATGTTGTATGAATCTATGTTATTTGCATTCTTTTTTGAAAAGAACGTGATAAATCAACTTTGTCTAAATTGCAGTTACAACTTCAATCATTGATGGAGACCTTAAGTGCAACGGAACCTCACTACATCAGATGTGTGAAGCCGAATAATGTCCTGAAGCCAGCAATTTTTGAAAATTCCAATGTCATCCAACAATTACGCTGTGGTGTGAGTAAATTATGCTTAATTGTGCCTTTCATTTGCTTGATAGATATCTGTATTGTTTAAGTTTGTAAATTCTTTTCAAGTAAACTATCTTGCTTATGCTTTTTAGGGTGTCCTCGAGGCAATTAGGATCAGCTGTGCTGGTTATCCTACTAGGCGTACTTTTTATGAGTTCCTTATTCGTTTTGGTTTACTGGCTCCTGAAGTATTGGAAGGAAAGTAAGTTCCATCTATTATCATTGTTTCTGCAGATTCTCCTATGATGATTAAGAAATTGTGTGATACCCATTTGTTATTGATTGGTATCAACTATCGAGTCAAGCTTAATGTACTTTTCTTCCTTCTTTACAGCTCCGATGATAAGGTTGCATGTCAGATGATCCTTGACAAAAAGGGCCTGAAAGGATACCAGGTGATCAGGCATTTCCTTTATTGTTCTGTTATCAGTGCTCCTACTTAATTTTTCATTTGATAGTTTTGTTGAATACTGGTTTCTACTCTCATGGTTATTGAATTATAGTCCCTTATATTAGAGTTTGTTGATTGCTTTCTTGTGCATTTACTATGAACGTCTTTCTCTTTGCTCATGTGTTTGACAATGATTATCTTTTTTACCTGCATGATTGCAGATAGGTAAAACAAAAGTTTTCCTGAGAGCTGGTCAGATGGCTGAGTTGGATGCTAGGAGATCTGAGGTTCTGGGAAATGCTGCCAGAACCATTCAACGGCAATCCCGTACTTATATAGCTCGCAAGGAGTTCATCTCATTACGGAATGCTGCTGTTATATTGCAATCTTATCTGCGAGGTATATTATCTAGGATTGAATGTGCTATATCAAATTGCTATTTGCCTATTTCTGAGGGGAAAAAAATTGTGCTATATCAATATGACAAACGAGTTTGTTATTATTAGCCAGATAAGTTGGAATTGCGTGAACTTTATTATTGTAGTTCTGGTGGAGTTCCTCAACAGTGTTTGCTAACTAATATTAATATAATTTAGTGTTGAGACGAGAAGTCGTATCCATTAATCGATTTTGGTGGAAAGTCAAAAGTTTAGAATAATATATGTTTATGCTTCTGTTTTTATGCATGTTAGCCATCGGAAGTAAAATGTTTTAAATAAAATAAGATACAAGTAGAATTGAATAATAATTGCATATCCATTGAGAATCCTTTTTTTTTTCCTTTTTTTTGTTTGATGTATAGCAAATCTGAACTGGATTCCACATTAGCTACTTCACCTGAATTTTTTTTTTTTCCTTTTTTTTTGTTTGATGTATAGCAAATCTGAACTGGATTCCACATTAGCTACTTCACCTGATTTGCAATTTTAATGTGCCATTTTTCTTCCCTTTGCAGGTGATGCTGCCCGCAAACTGTATGAACAGTTGAGGCGGGAGGCTGCAGCTTTGAAGATCCAGAAAAATTTCCGGCTATACATTGCCAGGACATCCTATTTAACAGTTAGGTCAGCTGCGATCACACTGCAGACAGGCTTAAGAGCAATGGTTGCACGCAATGAATTTAGGTTTAGGGAACAAACTAAAGCTGCTATCATCATCCAGGTAGCATCATATCTCTGTAACTTGACCGTTTATTCATTTTATAGTTATAAATGGGAAGTGCACTACTCATGTATAGCCAGAAATTCTTCTAAATTGTTGATTTTTATGTACTGGTTGTTTACAGGCTCACTGGCGTGGCCACGAAGCTTATTCTTATTATAAGAGACTTCAGAGAGCAGTTATTGTTTCTCAGTGTGGCTGGAGGTGCAGAGTTGCCAGAAGAGAGTTCAGAATGCTTAAAATGGTTAAATTTCAATGCTTGCTGTTGTTTTGTACTCATCACAACTTTGTGATGCTACACATGGTTGAGCTATTGATAACTTTTCAATTACTTAGGCTGCAAGAGAGACAGGGGCCCTTAAAGAAGCGAAGGATAAGCTAGAAAAGCGTGTGGAGGAACTTACATGGCGTTTGCAAATTGAAAAGAGATTAAGGGTAATATAATTGTATCTTAATCTCCTAAAGTAAATGTTAAGAGTGTTTAAATACCATAGTTGATCCTTTTTTTAATAGCTTAAGCTTTTGGGTTTGTTGGTTACCAACATGGTATCAAAGCTTGGTTTGTCCCAGGAGTCTTGGGTTTGAGTCCCCCCATATGGTTATATTTGGATTTGTTATTTGTTATTAGAATTTGTTGTGTTGTGTGCTTGTGCTAGAGTGCTTAAATACTATTGTTAAGCCCTTTTCTAACAGCTTAAGCTTTCGGGTTTGTTGGTTACTAAAATATATATTCTTTTTCAATGTGGTGCTTATGGGTCCCTTTGTGATATCGTCTTACTTTGTTCTGAAATGCAGGCTGATCTTGAAGAGGCAAAATCCCAAGAAATTTCTAAGTTACAGGATGTGTTGCATGCTGTACAATCGCGACTAGAGGAAGCTAACTCTTTGGTTATCAAAGAACGAGAGGCAGCGCGAAAAGCCATTGAAGAAGCTCCCCCAGTCATTAAAGAAACCCCTGTTATAGTTCAAGATACAGAAAAGATAAATTCTTTGACCGCTGAAGTTGAAAACTTAAAGGTAAACTTACCAAGCTGTTGGAATCATGATCACACTGCAAATTCTTTTAGTGCAACAGTCTTTTATCATGTTAAGAAGCATCCGTACCATACTAAGAGTTTATTCCATAGTCATTAATCTAATAAAGGATAATATGTAAAGATTTTGTCACTATAAGAATTGAATTTAGCTTCACACAAATAGGGAGCATGGTTAGGAATACTAATGGCATAGTTCTAACAATTTTTTGAAGCATTAGAATTTTTAAAATGTTTTCGATTTATTTGATTGGAAGCATCATGGGTGTGTGAAAGGATTTCATGTTGCAGATATAGTTGGGTGTTATCTTTATAATTTGTGGTAAGGACAACAAATTTAAAATTACAGGATGTCATTTAATGATCATTTTTTGCCTGTGCAGGCTTCGCTGCTATCGCAAACACAAACATCAGAAGAGGCACAGCAAGCTTATGCTGGTGCTGAGGCGAAAAATGGGGAACTGACCAAGAAACTTCAAGATGAAGAGAAGAAAGTTGATCAGCTTCAGGATTCAGTGCAGAGGTTTGTAACATATATCCATTAAAGGAATTTGAAAATTTTCCCTTCCCTTCTGCTTAATATCACGTTACGTTACTGTATTCCTCAATTTAAATGTCTCTCCTCCAACGTACTGTCAATTTCATTTTCTCGTAGGCCTGGCTAGTTTGACAAAACTACATGAACTTTTTTAAAGTATTTAATTCTTTAATTTGGTAAAATTACATCCAAAACAACATGGAAATTGTATTTTTAAACATCTGGCATCTAATTGAACCTTAATGTTAAAGTTGAAGCCAATGCTGTCATATCTTCGGTCGCAGGAGACAAACATACAAACAGGGGTTTCTAGTGACAAATGTAAAACATTGTGTTAACCAACTTCTTTATCTCTGATGCAGACTAATGGAGAAGGTTTCTAATTTGGAATCAGAGAATCAGGTATTCCGCCAACAAGTACTTGCGATATCACCAACTGGTAAAGCATTAACTGCACGGCCAAAAACAACAATTATCCAGGTATGAAGGGCATGTTTTGCCATAGATTGAATTAATTCATGTATGTTCTTGCAAACGTATGTTGAGGTTTCTCTTTAAATTGCAGAGGGCCACCGAGAATGGCAATATAGCAAATGGAGAAATGAAGAAAGTTTTGGTGAGAGCAATATTTTATTTCTGGTATATGATAAACTGGAATATTATATAATACTGAAAATTGATACCAACATTTTCTGTATGTATCAGGATTCACCTGGTCAGCGGGAAGTGGAGACCGAGGACAAGCCCCAAAAATCTCTGAATGAGAAGCAGCAGGTATGCACTTGTTTATTAGTAATGAAATTATTTTATGGCATGCTAGTGTGCATATTGATTGCAACTTATGCCTTTCTGCACGTTTTCTTCTTATGTTAAATGTGCCAATGTTTCCTGGTTCAGGAGAACCAAGACCTTCTAATTCAATGTATATCACAAGATCTAGGATTCTCTGCCGGAAAGCCTGTTGCTGCTTGTCTAATATACAAATGCCTCCTTCATTGGAGGTCATTTGAGGTTGAACGAACCAGTATTTTTGACCGTATTATTCAAACAATAGGTGCCTCAATAGAGGTAAGTTAAATTCTGTGTCGTGTTTATAATGCATCCTTCTGTATTAAGAACAATACAAGCCTGGTTACATGAACTCCTTTTTAAATAATTAAATATTTTATTTGGGAACTAATGAAGCAGATTGTAATGTCTCTATTATGGTTTTATATGTGCTATCTATTGATGTTTAAAATTTTTGCCACACCCTAGGTCCATGATAACAATGATACATTGTCATATTGGTTATCAAATGCATCCACTCTGCTGTTGCTACTTCAACGCACTCTGAAAGCAAGTGGAGCGGCAAGCTTAACCCCAATTAGACGGAGAACAACATCAAGTTCACTGCTCGGAAGAATGTCTCAAGTTAGAACTTTTTTGTTTTTGTTTTTTATTTGTGTCCATTTTTGAATTTTCTATGAATTAATGCATGTACCTTGTCTTTGCTTATTTGTAATTCTATCTCTTTTCTTTTTGGTTTTGATTGCTTTTAGGGCTTTCGAGGTTCTCCACAGAGTGCTGGTTTCTCATTCCTCAATACTCGGGTACTGGCTGGCCTGGATGACTTGCGACAAGTTGAAGCAAAATATCCAGCTTTACTTTTTAAACAGCAACTCACAGCTTTCCTTGAGAAGATATATGGAATGATAAGAGACAATTTGAAAAAAGAAATAGCCCCGTTGATTGGATTGTGTATCCAGGTAACTCATTCTCTTAATGATTAGAACTGGATACTTTGAGTTGCTGGAAGACTGATTTCCCCATTGTGTGTATATTTTACTTCTTACTCAGCAATCAAAATATTCATCCCTTTATTCATTGTTCATACATTATAACGCAGGCACCTAGGACATCGCGGACTAGTTTAGTGAAGGGACGTTTTCAAGCGAATGCTGTTGCTCAACAAGCTTTGATTGCTCACTGGCAAAGCATTGTGAAACGCCTAAATAGTTACCTGAATACATTGAGAGCCAACTATGTGAGTACAAGATCCAAAACAATTCCCCAAATATTTATCTTCCCTCTTCATGTTGCATCACCTTAATCTGCATGTGACACTACAGGTTCCTCCATTCCTGGTTCGCAAGGTTTTCACGCAGATATTCTCATTTATCAACGTTCAGTTGTTTAATAGGTAAATGCAAGGAAATTCAAGTTCTTACAGTCATAGTTGATGTGATTTTATATTTTAAACAATACGGAATGGTGTTCAAATTTTTATCTGCAGTCTTCTTTTGCGACGTGAATGTTGCTCATTTAGCAATGGGGAATATGTTAAATCGGGGCTGGCAGAGCTGGAACAGTGGTGCCATGAAGCAACTGAGGAGGTGATGCCAGCTTATATTTAATAATCTTTCTTTGTTTGTCTTACTGAGACTGACATCTATTGCATGTTCAGTTTGCAGGCTCATCCTGGGAAGAATTGAAGCATATTAGACAAGCAGTTGGCTTTCTGGTCTGTTCTATTTATCCGATCTTTTACTTCCATGTTGTCATTGTTGTTCCTGATATTGCTTTTAACCTTTCACACTTGTTTCGAAATTTCTGCCAAATCAGGTCATTCATCAGAAGCCTAAGAAGAACTTGAAAGAAATAATGAATGATCTTTGTCCAGTGAGTAACTTCACTCTTTTTAAAACTTTTTTCCTCTCTTTGTGCGCATGCTTGCATGTATACATCTCTTTATCTGTCCTTACACTCTCTAGATAATTCTCCTTTCAGGTGCTTAGCATACAGCAATTGTACAGGATCAGTACAATGTACTGGGATGACAAATACGGTACACATAGTGTTTCTTCAGAGGTAAGTTGTCATTCTCTGATTGTGAGTTGAACATTCTTCATTTCCTTTTCAAGGCTTCTCAATAGCATGAAGCTATTCATGTGTGAACCAAGAGATATCACATCTGATTTGCTTCTCTTTTTATTTTTAGAGAGTTTTTATAGGGAAAAAAACTTCGAACGTGTGTAAATTCTTGATGGTCCCTCTAAAAATCTTTTCTAATTGCAGGTTATCGCGAGCATGAGAGTAATGATGACAGAAGACTCGAACAATGCAGTCAGCACTTCGTTTTTGTTAGACGATGACTCAAGGTAATGCTTTCTGAAAATTACTTGCATTCAGTTCCAATTGTCGATTGCATTTGTATCCGTGGCTGTAAACGAACTATTTGATTTCTCTTTCCCATCTCAAACACAGCATTCCATTCACGGTGGACGATATATCCAAGTCATTACCACAAATAGAGATCGCTGATATCGATCCTCCTCCTCCACTTCGCGAAAACTCAAGCTTTATGTTCTTATTACAACGCTCAGAATGAGAACAAACGTGATAGTATTTCCTTCCCAGCACTCTGTCAGCTTCCTGTTGCTTATTTTCCCACCTCCAAGAATGAAGTGCTGCAAAAAGTTGTGCATACATTACATGTATAGCATTCTGCTAGTTAAATCTGTAACTAAAATAGTTTTTCCATATCGGTTCGGGTCAATTCTTTTCATTTTTCCCCGCAATTCTTTTCTGGGGATTGTTTCTTGCTGCTTATAATAGTGTGGTGATTATTAGGGGGTTCATTTTGTAGTGTATTTAGAGTTGTAAACTTTTCGTCCATTGTAATATGTAACAGCTGCCACATTTTATAGGCAGTAGGCTCATACAAAGTTGTATTAACAGTATATGTAGTATGAATGTTTGATGTAGACAGTATCTTTTCATTTATTTTTATTATTTTATTATTTTATTTTTTGTCTCTATCAAGTACCATTTGTGTTGCATCAAACTCTGAATATCATGCAGACGAGAAAGATAAAATGACGTTACCCCAATGATTTGCCTCACTTGTAGTATGAGGTTATGGGTTTGAGTATGCCCATTTTTCTAAATCCTGAATTATTGTAATATTTTGTATAAAATCATGTATAACGAGGAAATCTTTTCTTCAATAGGGCGGATGTATTATATCAACTTAATATTTAGTGTTGGTACAATGAAGCGAGAAGATTTGAAAATAAAATTTTGTATGGTAGATTTTTATTGAGTGTGCGATAAGATGTGATATGTCCATTCTATTTAAAGACCTTTTCAGTTTTTTATTTTTTATTTTGAAATATTACAATAAATTTATATATTGAGGTCGGAACGTGTCTGGCGTTGTTGGGATTTGTTGGTGTCTAGGGTTATTGGGAATTGCTGATATCAACCGTATATGTGTGATCCAGATATGTATTATTATAATGGGAGATATATATTCTCATAATAAGTAGTTTAACAATGTTTTTGGTAAAGTTACTTAATATTTTTTATTAAAATAAAATATTTATTAAAAATTATAGGACTATGGGGAAATTTAGAGCGGATTGAATTATTACAGTAATTATATGACAATAGTTAATTTATATTTTCACACCATTGATATATTTAAATTTTCTTACTAGCTATTTAAGAAATATTATGTAATTAAAAAAATAAAAACTTCATTGTAAAATATAGGCTTTGGGAATCTCAATAATTTTTTTTTTACATTTTTAATTTTTTTTTATTAAACCAAAAAAAAAATGAAGAAGAGGAATTAAAAATAAAATGTCATTTTTTTTCTTCAAATTTTCCTTTAATCTTAATATTTCACTTTCATTCTTATCGTTAGTTTTTTGAATATTTATTAATTCTTATTTTATTTTTAGTTTTAAAATAAAAGTCCAAAGGACAATTTTTTTTATTTGTTTATTTTTAACTTTTTTAAAACAATATTATAATTTTGAATTTACATGAAAACCATCTTGCTGTAAATCAAATACAACTATATGAATTCTTTTTAAAAAAAAACAACTATATGAATTTAAAATATAATTAAAAACCCCCATTGGTCGTGTATCAAAAACTCCAATATGAAATTATATAATTATGCTTGCTTTTTTTTTTTGACAATATTTATTAATTCGGAACTAGATATTTTTTTTAAAGTTTTCGTCATTAGTAGGATTCGAACCGGTTGATCCATGAGTCATTTGCACAAACCCTAAGCTCATCTAGTAGCTGAGCTACGCCCGTGTTGATAGGTCCTCTGTGTTGAAATGCTAGTGAAGATTACTAACCAATGGCTGTTTTATAACTTTCCTTGCATCCCTAATATTGCTTGAATAACTTGTTTTGTATCCCATAGTAATCTGTTTTATTTTATGAAGGTCCTTTCTTGGCGTTCAATTTAAATAGAATGCCGTTGGAAGTTTAAGCAACATTAATTTTTCCTAGATTGCATTTTGCCAATTCATTCCTGGATTTGGATCATCTGCTGATCTGATCTTTTTCCTGACATTTTTAAAACATGTGATTGGTTGTTGATAAAGTTTGTGAAAACCAATCACATCTTAACCACTCATTCATTGCAATGATTATGTAGCATGAGATTAGGTGAGGTCAGGAAAAAGATCAAATCAGCAGAGGATCCAAATTCTTCATTCCTATGTAGTTCTCTAGAATTTTGAAATGTTGTATGCGTAAGTGTTTCATTTGTTCTCTCTTTTTGTCTACCTGAGCTAAAAGCATTTGGGGCTCTTCACAGGAAATAAGGGTGACAGAAAGTTTCCGGCTATTTTCCACCATTTCAACTTCCAAACTTGATGTTTCTCATAGATCAGAAGGTTTGTAACTATCAAGTCTCACAAGCTTCCACTTGCCTAAACTTGGTTGCATTGTTCAATTGTTGGCTTTTGCATGTTTGACTTTATTATTTCTGTTCTGTGCTGTTTGAAAAATAAGTTGCATATAAACACCACAGTGGAACTAATGTTTCTGGGGCATGAATACTAGTAATCCCAATCAGGACAGAGATTTCCTTGAATTCATCAATATAAGCATACATGGTTTCAAATTTTGAAATTTTGTTTAATTATTTTTTTGTTGGATGTATAATGGAATTAAACATTATTAAGACTACATGTCTATAGAAGATTACTTTGAATATTGTATTCTCCTCATTCAATAATCATCTTTTACTTTCTTTTTCTTCTCTTTTATGTTGTATTTTTGCACAATATCTAGATGTTTGCAAAAGAATATTCTTCTTGAAAGATATGCTGGTGCCGAATGAGTGATATGAAATTAATAGTGTGATAAAAAAATATATTAATTTGATAGGAAACAGTATTTGTATAAATTGGAGAATGGAGAGGATGCTTTTTTGATATTAATCAGATGATATATTATATTACATATGCATTGAATAGTCTATGAATTTTTTTCACTATCTCAAATCACTTTTCCTTACTAAGCCATTAATATTTCTAATGAGGATTTGTACCAAAACTAGTATGTCATTACTAAGCCATTAATTTAGTTTGCTGTTTGATTGTTAGGTTCTTGATAGAATCAACTCTTTTGTGGAGCCATGTGGTGTGATCACAGTCAATGAGTGTGGGACTATTGATGGAAAACCGTTGGTTCTCCAGCCACATCCAAATTTTCATATGTTTCTTACAATTAATCCAAGCTATGGTGAAGTATCCCGGGCAATACGAAATAGAGGTGTTGAAATATATATGATGCCACCATATTTGCTATTTGATGAAGGAAGCCGCTTCACCTTGGAGGATAGTGCGCTGAAAGAAGCAGAGAGATTTCTTGCTCTATCTGGTATTCCTGCGCGCTGGTAAACTGGTTGAATCAATAGCTAAAGCACATGTCCATGCGGTGGTTGAAGGTTTGCACTTCAATAAACATATTACATATCTTGAACTTGCACATTGGGTTCAGTTATTTCAGCAGCTTCTCATGAATGTTAATCAGCCAATGTGGAGCCTCCAGATAAGCTGGGAGCACATTTATATATATATATATATATATATATATATATAATCGGCTATGCGAAGAATGCTTATTTCTCAATGATTGAATTGTCTGAATCCTATACATCATTGGGCTGCACTTTGTGTGTGTGTGTGTGTGGAGGATGGCCAATGCCCTTGAAGTTGAGGGATTTTGTATGGTATTCAAAAGAGGCATGTGTTAGACAGAACTGTATGTATCTGGAGTTCCCGGGTGGTCAGTATGCATCATGTGAATTCCAAAATCGACATATAGCTTTGCTTTTCTAATTTGATTGTTTCACTTACTAAACAAGCATAAACATATTTTATTAGGAGAGTATTTATCTTTCATATGAACCCAATGTGCATGGATTAAAGTATACAAAAAAAAAATAATAATAATGAAAGAAGAAACACAAGAATGGGAAGAGGTTTTAAAAAGTAAACCATGTTAATTTGTATTTTTTTCTTTTTCAAGTAAACACAAGACTAAGGTTGGTCCAATAGTTAGCCTCTCACATCCATATAGGTTGTGAGTATGAATCTTTCCCCCACCCCCGAAAAACCCGAATTATAGTAACACTGTTTTTCAAAAATATATATATAGTTGACATGTTTCCCTGAGGATGCTAAACAGCTTCCGGAAACTTCATTCGAATATGTCCAAGAGAATTATGCACTAGCAACAGTCCACTCCTCACCTAGTTGTTTCTGTCATGATAATTAAGTCAAGGAATCCATTAATCCAATGCTTTTGCTCAATTTGGGATCACCATGGAAGGCTTGAAAGAGACAAGAGGAGAGGACCACCACTACACAATGAGAATGATTTCCTGCAGGCTGCATCTAAGGGTAATTAACAAAGGTGCATGTGTAATTATGAAAATAATTCTACATATCTTATGTTAACTAATAAATTAAATATTTTGTATTAAAGTTTGGTATATTACTTGCATATTCAAGTTATGTGAAATATAGATGTTAAAATGAGAAAATTGCCAAATGTAGTCAAATAGATTATTGGGAAATTCAGTGTTTCAAATGGTTAGAAATGAATTTTTCCCTATTAAAATTTTAAATTAGGACGTAGGTTCAACCTCAAATGACATTACAAATATGGGGCTTCTCATCACTTTTAACTGTCGAATTAATTTAAACTTTAAGATTATATTAACAACGGTTTCTAAAAACATTCTCATCAAACAAACATTTATTTTTAAAAGTAAAGAAGCATATTCAAATTAAAAATAAAACAAACATTCCCTGTTTCATAAATTAAAAGGATTAATGGCGCATTTGGTATCGTTTACAAAATAGTGTTTTTGAAAACGATTTTAAAAATGAAAATCATGTTTTAAAAACGATGTCCTTATTTTATTTTCATTTTCCACCAATTAAAATTTTAATAATTAAGGTAATTTGGTCTTTTAGTTAAGATTTTTTTTAGTTAGTAATAATTGAATTTGCATTCCAATCCAAAAAACAATAATAGTAATAATCGAATTTGCATTTAAATGTTTGGAATTTAACGATTTAGAAACTACATGGCTCAAAGAAGTTAGTTTAATTGGCAAACAGATGATGAAACATTGCTGCCGCCTCGTTCCAATTAAATTGATTAATTCCTTGTTTACTTGATCAATGTATTATAAAAAATCCAATTAGATAATATCAAAATTTATTAAGTCATGCTTTGATAAATTTATGTATTTCGTTTATTTTTCTAGGGTTCTTCTATGATTATATAAAAAGAAATTTCAAGACCGAAGTTATATATATATATATATATATAAGAATGTATTTTAGATTTGCTCTGACGTGTGGATTATTAACATGTAGGAGTGTGGTCACAACCATTATCCTATTTATTCTGTGTCTAGAAATGAAAAACCAATTTTGTTTTCATTTATCAACACATCATAACTCTCTCTGATCATCATGAACGCCGATATCCTACAAAATTTCAACGTAGGCTTCCTACACAATATTTCAGGGTAGAAAGCACAACAAGGAGCTAAATTTGCCTCTAGTTTGTGTTTTTCATGTTCAAACCTCCTCACTAGCATCTGAGAAAATCAAACTAGTTCTTTGTGAGTATCAGACACCAAGCATGCAAATATTACCAAAATTTAGAAACATCAAGGGCACTAACCTCATACATCTCCTCCAACTACTGAGCAATATGGACGTCATCTTCATCCGATTTACATACAATATTCGATGACATACACACGTACACCTATAAAAGTGGACACAATTGTAACAGTGATTAATAATGCATACAAGACACCGATCACATAAATAACGAAGGGCTTTTCACACACACAAAGCCTCCTTTAAGCCTTTCCTAGTCATCTTTTAAGGAACACTGTCCTACACAAAATGCTGTGATCAGTATAAACACATGTTAACTATATACATAAAACCAATAAACCATACCTTGCAATGCCAGGAAACAGAGTTCAGGATCGGAAGATGAGTTCGGTAAAGCGATCCGGGCAGCATATGGAAGCTAATATTCCAACCATGGCAGAGGCAGAGTGGACGATAAATGTGCAGCGGTTGACATTAAGTGCATCGAGAATTTGTATCAGGTCATGGACATAAGCGTGGATTGTAGAATATTTTTTTCTGGAATGTACGTTACCAGCAAAGGCAAGGTCGTAGAAGACAATGCGATAATTAATGTAATTGAAATATGGAAGGATTTTTGTCCATACGGATTAATGGGTGCCTACAATATAGTTCTCTCCCTCACCAACTACTCGGACGTCGAAAATTTGTAGGATATCGGCGTTCATGATGATCAGAGAGAGTTTTATGATGGGTTGATAAATGAAAACAAAATTGGTTTTTGGATGGATACTGTTGTTTTCTACTTTTGGGTTGAGCTGAACCCAAACTTTTGCAACATAGAATTAAGAAAATGAAGGTAGAGAAGAAGAAGTTTACCTTGTTTAAGTATATGTATCACAAGCTGGAGAAGAAGAAGATAATTGATTTTGTTTAGAGAGAGAGAGAGAGAGAGAGTGTAAAGAAGTGATTAAGTGGGAATGAGATATTTATTGTGATTTCAATCTTTCATCCTCCTCTACCTGTGACCTGTGTTGAGAGAGATGGAGTTGAAGTGAAGCTGCGTTGAGTTTGGTCCAAGGAAGAGGGTTTTAGAAATGATGCCGCAACTGGTTACATGAACCGGATGATTGGCTATGGTGTTATTATTCGGGATAGGACTGGTCATGTTAAAGCTGCTGCAGCCCAAAATGTGAAGGCCATGTTTTCTCCTCTCGTTGCGGAAGCTACTGCTGTCAAGCGTGGTATTCTCAATCCATTAATTTGGGTTCATAATTAAGATTAATTCCAAAATGTTAATAATAATATCGTTGTAATTAAATTATTTTACTACTATACGTCTGTACATAAATCATAATATGTATACCTATTCCCTAGTGTTTCAAAAAAAAAAGTTAGAGTTTGGTGAACAGTTGGTGCTCCATTGTTAGCTGAACAGTAATTTTTTAATTTTTTAATTTTTTATTTGGTACCGATATTGCCGCCCATAAAACTAATCAGTATATCTATATTTTATTAAAAAATTTAATTATAAAAATATCTCAATAGAAACTTATCAATAGGGATAAATTACTTTAATTAAAAATAAATTAAAAATTATGAGCACTCATTAATTACACGCATATCTTGACTGCATATGCAATCTTGTTCTGTATCTTTCTTTTCATAAGACTCATACATTCGAAACATTTCCAAAAGTAAATTGGACCATCATTAGAAAAAGATTTGATTCCAAAAATAATATGAATTTTTTTTATAAATTGGGTGTGTTTATAATTTAAGAGAATTTGTAAATAAAAATGTATTAAAATGAATATATTCATTTCAATAAGAGTATTATTGCATTATGATTGATGTTTATAATAATACTTATTTATTTATTTTTTAATTTTAGATACGGAAATACTTATAAAAATGGATGTACTATCTTCTATCAAGAAATCATACTATCTTCTGAAAATCAATAAATCATTACTCAAGCCTGCAATCTTTATTGAGTTCCCTTCAGCTAAAACTCACAAGCATTGCAACTAAAAAAGCATCAGTTGCAAAGCACAGGACTGCACACTTTGCCCCATTTTATAATAGAGATTTAACATATAGACGCAGCCACACTAGCCAGGACATCGACATGAGAAACAAAAACAATGGATGAGAGGGAACAAATGACAATTAATAGCAGCAACCATGAGAATAGGGTTGAAAAAAAAAATAATGTAGACCTTTGGCCAATTGAAATTATGAATAATATTATTATACATGAGAAATTTGTTTTTATTTCTGAGAAACAATATAAACAGTCAGACTGCTTTTCAAAGGTTCAAGCAATAGCTTTTCATAAAAAAAAACAAGAATGTTGCTTCTCCAATCAGCCAATGAAAACCCTTTCTCATGGTAATACTGCCAACATGTCACCTTGGAACATAAAGTGTTCTTTATTTTATTCTTTGTTTTTTAGTAGTAATATTTATAATCTTCCTTCCTAATCCTTGCAATTGACTAATTCTAAGTTGTTTGTAGGTGGGAATATTGGATGCTACTAACACCCCCAGAAGACGAAGGACATGCTGATGAAATTGGCTGAAGGGAACTGCAAGGTATCATTGGTGATTTGACAGATTCTATTCCATTAGAATTTTTACCCTCATCATCTGTATTTGATTTCACATATACATCTCTTTATGAACAATATTTGTCTTATGAATCAGATTTATACTATAATTGTTTAATACGGAAAAAATAAAATAACCTTCTTATACAAAGATTCTGTTGAGCCTTGTTTTTAAGGGTACTTCTACCTTTTTCACTAATTAAGTTGTTATGTCCATATTTCTGTTTCTTTGGTTTTTCTATTTTTTCTATTGTTGCATTTCTCATATAATTTAAACTTTTTTAAGGATGCTTACAATTTTTTTTATTTTACCTTTTTTACATTTTTTTTCTTCTGTTCTTTGTTATATCCATGTGTCATTTTGTGTGGCAGTTAGCATGTTACAAAATTTCCCACTCTTGTTCAGATTGCATACTCGGTGAGAATTAGGTAACAATCTGATTTATATATCGTAATAGACATAAGTTTACCATTTTAATTATATCTATTAATTTTTTATTGTATTAATATTAATGTTTATATAAATGGATTAGATATTTGTATTTGTATCACATATGGCTCCTTGTAATGGACATCATCTTTATCTCTCCACATGCATTATTCTATTTGACATGAGTTAAATATCTATAGTCTTCATAGAATATTTATTGTAATAGCATTTATACGAAGTATCATGTCTTTAAAATTGCAAGTTTTATGTAGTTTATAAGAGATTCAAAAAATGTTTCATATTATGATGATATGAAATCAGCAATGATTAAACCATGTACTTGAGTGAATAATGTTTATTCACGATATTTGTTTTTTTTTTTTTTTGTAACATATTCAGGTCCGACCGTAAAGAAAAAAGTTGTGGGATGATGAGAAGCACGACTTGAGTGACCAATCTCCAATTTGCAAAGTCCAAACTACATATTGGTGTTACAGCAAAATATGAAAAGCCAACATGCATTTGTTAATGATTTATATTATAAAATAAGACTGAACTTGTTTTTATATCTTTCATGTCTTTTATTGTAATATTTCTAACTATATAAAGGTAGGTTTTTGATTTTTATTATACGTAAATCAGACTAACTTCAACGTAAAGATCTATAATAGGTTGTATTGTGTATAAATTTGAATAAACATGTATTTATTCTTTAAACAATTAGCCATATGGTTGACTAGAGTTTTCATCTCTAAATGATTTTTTTTTCAAAAAAAACAAATTAGCTTTAGACTTATTTGAAATGATTTAGTAGGCCTCACACTCCAGGAAACTGGTACGGGTGCAATTATTTTCATTTTTATAATTGGTTTCTTAATTTATTAGTGACTGCTACTAAACCTTAATACTTATTGAATAGGTCTCATCAGGAAATAGAACAAGTATGTAAAGCTAACGGATATTATTCAATTAACTTAAAGTAAAAGTTATTTGTTTTTAATATAGAACAAGTAGGTTTCGAGTTAACCTTCTCTTCTCCTATAAACCATTTTTTACCGTACCAACTGACGAAACTAAGTCGTTTGTCTTCCATTCTATATCTTATTTGTACTTTATAGTAGTCATTTTTAATAGGTGAAGTCATTCCAGCATTTAATTACTTATGAAATTGTTATAACGAAACAAATATAAAAATCCACTAGGATTCTGGTTATATATGGAGACAATTTCTTAAATCATGAGTGCATTGTACAGATTGAATCTGTTAAAGATACTGTTCCCTCTTCCTTGTTTTTAATATAATTATACTTAACAAATGGGATCAGGGCAATCCACCACATCGCTGGTATAATTTTGTTAATTTCATTTTAAAAGCCCATTGTTTTGTTTTGTTAATTTACTCTTCATTTCTCCTTTGGCAAAGATGGCACGTGAGAGGAATTTGGAGAAGCAGATGGGAGCCAAGGGAAGTCAGTTGGAGGCAGACAAGAAAACCATGAACATCCAGAGCAAGGTATACATGCATGCAGACGTGAAATGCAGGGAATATGCAGAAGCCAAACACCTCAAGAAATGAAACAGCTATTCAGAAAATTAAACTCCATATATAATATATATATTATTGTGATTAAACCCTTCTGGACACTCTTGGATGTAATTATCTATGAAATTGTTTGCTTAATCTTGCTTGATTCGGTCTTTCTTCTTTTAGTTGATGAGTTTATCTTTGGTTGATCAATGCATGCGTGGTGTTCTGAATTTTAAAAAAAAATACAATCAAATCTTTCATATTTATTTTTTCATATTAACTTTCATTTCGAGTTAACAAATGTACATTACAACCATTTGCTTCTCAGCAACCATTAGGGCCAAATCCAATGTATCCACGGGCTTCATCAATGGAAATCTGAATTCCAGTTTGCTGAATGTTTCCGATGATGGAAAGTCCTGAAGCCGATGGAGCAAATGCAAAGCATACTGTTTCCACTCCATCTTCTGGAATTAGAAAGCCATATGATGCAAGGGTAAGGATTGGACCGCCTGAGAAGTAAAATGATATTGACGGAAATTGAAAGTTATCACTGTATTGGTGATAACAGGTATCGAAAATCGATACGCTAGGAGTCCTTACTCCGCTGGTTTTAGCAATGAAAGCATATCTTAGTGCTTCATAGGCCACTGTTGGCAGCCTAGTCACCACCGACCCGGTGTCTATAATAACATCTCCGTAACCTGATCCGGTTAGCCGGAAAATGTCCTCATATATGGGTACACGAACACTCCCAACACCAAGACCTGAAAGCCCGACATAGTAAAAATTTGGGGCTCGAGGGTTATGGACCAACAGGTGCCCATGTAGCACCCACAGGAAATGCTCCACCCAGACTGTGCCCAAATGTTAACCACCCGGGAGATATATTGTCGTAACTCGCCAAATAGTAACTGAAAGCTCCTCCCGTTTTGGGAATCTGATTGACGAATGACATTCTTCTGCTTACAAGGCCCAACAACCCAGCAATTACCATGAATGAACCCTGGTTGTTGTGTCCACATCCCATGGCCATATTTAAGATCCTCATCTGCCTGAATGTAAGCGTTTCGAGCATAAGTGTCCCTTTTGTATAGGACCCATCAGCGTAGTTTACCTCGTAACCACACTTGCCTGCATGGCAACGGTGGTCATCGAGGAGAAGGGCATCACAGATGGGGGATCCACACGGAACAACGGTGTAGGAAGTTGAGGTGGCAGGGTTGAAAATAGGGTCGGGCTGTTTGTAACACCTGTTGTAGGGTTGACATTGCACCCATATAATGTCACTGCCGGTGTCGATAGCCAAGTACTGGTAAGTTGGTGGGCTACCAACACCAACTCGAACCAAGTAATCAGAGAATCCCAGACTGAAACCGGACACCAAATAAGTACCCAAGTTCTCCACCTCATAACTTTTGACCGGAGAGAGAATGTGTGTAAGGGCAGCCACCCTTTTGATGTCCCTTTGCATGCGTGCAAGGAAACGGTGGCTGTGATTATGAAACTTGGTGGATGATGAAACCCGGTCTCTATGAACCAGTTCCAACTTGGTATGGTTATGGTTTTGGCACTGGGACGATGGAACTGGGACGAAGATGAGAGTGATCATCACTAGAAGAAGGAGCTTTGATGAAACCGCCATAGCTGCTACTGCTTGATGAAATCGCCTACCAAAAATAATGGAATTAGTATCATACATGAGACACAGAAATATATCTCTAAGACCCTAACAAAAAGTGCATTAATTTTTGATACCAATGCAAATTTATTTATTTATTTTCAGGATTGTATATAAAAGTATAGTTCTCTCTATAATTCTTACAAATGCAAATTTATTTTATTAAAAGAAAAAAGAAAAAAAAAAACTCATGTTATAAGAATTTAAGATATAGTTTAATGTATTAATAGAATTGAAAGGGTTGGGGTGTTACATGAAAGAATGATTGTCCCAGTGTCCCTTACCAGCCAAGCTGATCTGATCACATGATGTATGTATGGAAAGATTTTCAAATGATAATTGATGATTCTAAATCTATAATTAGCTTGGCTCTATAACTGTGTCTGTGTTATCCGGCTCTTGCAAGTTTTGCAGAACCCACTTAATTATAATTGACAAACATCAGTTTGAAGTTACTAGTTAGTAGTTACAGATTTTCTTTGTGGGCTTCTGATGCAACCCATTCAATTCTAAGCTTGAATTTTTCACTCTTTCTTTTTTCCTTGAAATCAACTTTTATTTGCACATGAAATATTAAATAATGCTCAATGTTAGGGTATGTGCTAAACAATGAGTATTAAGAAAGAAATATATTTTTACGGGGTTGGTCTGACAGTTGGCTTATCTTAATTTAATGGTTTAATTTGGGCCTTAATATTTGGGCGTTATTTAATTACCATTATTGACAGTCTTGTTTTTAAAAAGAAAAATATTAAAAGAAAAACAAACGGTAAAAACAAAGACTTTCATTTTCGTGATTCTAGAATTGTATTGAAAATCATACCTCTTATATAAAATTAATTTTATATCGTATTTCATAACTGAAATGTAAAGTCACCTCACATATAATTTCTCAAATAATATCAAATCGACATACAATAAAAGAATATATTTTTTTTCTAGACTATAACATTGTTGATTTAATTAAATGTATTCTGAAATATATATATTAAACCTTTAATTTGGAAATTAGATGCAATGATTGGATTTTTAATTAATTGTTTGCTAGAAATTTTGTACAGATTATTCAATCTTGAAAGAAAAACCAAAAAAGAAAAGAAATCTTGAAAAAAGGGAAAAGGTTTCAAGATATAGTAAAATAATCATCCTAAAAATATAGACATATATATATATATATATATATATATATATACATAAATTCATCGAGATGGTACAAAATTTGGTAAAAGGACTCAAAGGACTCAAAATATAGTAAAATAATCATCCTAAAAATAAATTTCAATGCATCAAGCTGAAGCTTTAATATATAAATTCCCATATTATATATAAATATGAGGAGGGAGAGAGAACCAAACCGGATGCAATGAAAAAGATTAAAAGAAAAACAAACAGAGGCTTTCATTTTCATGCTTCTATAGTTGTATTGAAAAATCATACCTCTTATATAAAATTATGCCTCTTATGACATTCGAAATTGTCTACGCACTTTGGGCAACACTACTGTGGTTTACAATGAGAGGTCTACGAATTCCTTTACTGATGCCTTAGCTAAGAAAGGGTCTGATATGGAGGGGGACACAATTATCTGGGATCTGGCTTGATTTTTGCTGTTGGTGTACCTTGTCTGTAGAGGTGTTTTGCTGAGCTGGTTAAGAGGTTTTGTGGTTAACTTGCTGGTTTTTGGGTTGGGATTTACTCTGTTGTAGCCATATGGTTTTTGTTTGTAAGGTTTTCTGGTGTTTTGTGGTGTGGAGGCCAGCTCTGTTTTTGAGAGCCCTGGTCTTGTGCTTTTGTTTGTTTTCTTGGTTGGGTTCTACCCCTCCTCTTAATAAATCTACACAGTTCAAAAAAAAAATTATATCAATAATTCATACTGAAATGTAAAGTCACCTCACATACTAATTCTCAAATAATATCAAATCGACATACAATAAAAGAAAAAAAAATTCTAGACTATAACATTGTTGATTTAATTAAATGTATGCTGAAATATATTAAAGCTTTAATTTGGAAATTAGATGCAATGATTGGATTTGTAATTAATTTTTTGCTATAAATTTTGTACAGATTATTCAATCTTGAAAGAAAAACCAAAAAAGGAAAGAAATCTTGAAAATAGGGAAAAGGTTTCAAAATATAGTAAAATAATCATCCTAAAAATATAGACATATATATATATATATATATATATATATACATAAATTCATCGAGATGGTACAAAATCTGGTAAAAGGACTCAAAGGACTCAAAATATAGTAAAATAATCATCCTAAAAATAAATTTCAATGCATCAAGCTGAAGCTTTAATATTAAATTCCCATATTATATATAAATATGAGGAGGGAGAGAGAACCATACCGGATGCAATGAAAAGGATTAAAAGAAAAACAAACAGAGGCTTTCATTTTCATGCTTCTATAGTTGTATTGAAAAATCATACCTCTTATATAAAATTATTTTTATATCAATAATTCATACTGAAATGTAAAGTCACCTCACATACTATTTCTCAAATAATATCAATAAAAGTATAGTTTTGTTTGTGTGTGTAGCAAAAATACAGAGCACATGCAACCAACCGTAATAAAGATGATTAAATGCATTAATTATATGCTTCCATGCAACAATTCTTTATACCCTTATAACTCGATCTCTATTATATACATGATGAGCTGCAACTGCCAAAAGTTATAGTTGAATGCTTACTCATGTTTTGATGTTATATATAGGTTGGACTTGATGTTCAGGAACATGAATCTCTATCATGAGACAATTGTATGTTAAAGAATAATTCTATACATCACATATAATTTGCAGATTGTTATTATTATCACTTATAATTGTAATCTGAAACTCATGAAGCAACTTGAGATCCAACAAGCAAGAATGTGTAACAATTTAAAACAGAGAAGAGAATTCTTACGAGATGTGTGCAGAGCCGGTCCTGACTTTTTGAGGGCCCGGGGCAAGATTCTAAAATAGACCCATTTTTCATATTAATTCTAAGATTTGAGAGAGATCGAAAGAAATCATTCAACTGCGGCCAGAGAAAAAAATAAAAACCCTAAATCCTTTAGTGATTTTGATGACTTACTGAAATATGGGAATGGCACGACACAGCACGGCACGGAAGGAAAGATCAAGGGTAACAAGAGATGAAAAATTAACATTGGACAGTGGAGGAAAGTGTTGAAGTTCACACCTAGCCAATTTTAACGCTTTCAAAGAAGGGAGTGTATTTATCTCTAGTAGCCAGTCAGAGGCTTTGCTAAGATTCACACCTCTCAAATCAAGGTGTTCCAATAAAGAAAGAGAAGACAGCCAAAACAGATTCTCAGCAGAAATTGAACCGTAAAAAATATTTAATACTGAGATCAAGATATCGAAGATTGGAGAGATTCCCAAACTGGTGAGGAATCATACCCGAAAATCCAACATCAGAGAGATTAAGGTATGGTGAACTCTCCATCAGAGCGGGTCCTACTTTTTGAGGGCCCAGGTAAAATTTTAAAATAAACCATTTTTTCATATTAATTCTAAAATTTGAGAGAGATCGAAAGAAATCATTCAATGGCGGCTGGAGAAAAAAAATAAAAAACTCTAAATCCTTCAATAATTTTGATGACATACTGAAACATAGATATGGCACGGCACGGCACAGCAAGGCACGACGCGGTACGATAAAATTGAGACTTTTATGAACTAAAAAAAAATATTTAGACCCCTAAACTAATGCTAAAATCAAATATTTGGAGGCCCCAAAAATGACGAGCCCATGATGAGCGCCCCTGTTGCCCTACCCAGGGCCACCACTGCACACAACGATACCGGGTGTCTCCATATATAAACGAGATTTTTCTTAGTAGTAAAAATTGCAGGACACAGTAAAGTAGATTTTTTGAGAGTAGATGTGTATGTCAGTACGTGTATCACTAAAAGATTTGTATAATTAAATAACAATATTTTTCAAAATTGTGTATTTTCTGCCCATTACAAGAACGCTTCCACAAACTTTCTTTCTTCCTTCCTCCATGTGACTATAATAATTGTGGGCTATCGTTGTTCATGAGAATCTTTTTTTTTCTTTCGTTGTCGGTACTCAGTTGTTGTTACTTCACTTATGCACAGAGCAGATTTGAGAGAGAGATCGAAAGAAATCATTCAACGGCGGCCGGAGAGAATAATAAAAAACCCTAAATCCTTCACTGATTTTGATGACATACTGAAATATGGGCATGACATGACACAGCACGGCACAGAAAGATCAAGGATAACAAGAGATGAAAAATTAACATTGGATAGTGGTTAGTGGAGGAAAGTGCTGAAGTTTACACCTAGCCAATTTTAACGCTTTCAAAGAAGGGAGTATTAATCTCTAGTAGCCAGTCAGAAGCTTTGCTAAGATTCACACCTCTCAAATCAAGGTATTCCAATAAAGAAAGGGAAGATGGCAAAAACAGATTCTCAGCTGAAATTGAATCATAAAAAATATTTACTACTGAGATCAAGATATCGAAGATTGGAGAGATTCCCAATCGGGTGAGGAATCATACCCGAAAATCCAACATCTGGGAGATTAAGGTATGCTGAACTCTCCATCAGAGCCGGTCCTGACTTTTTGAGGGTCCGGAGTAAAATTCTAAAATGGGATCCCTTTTCATATTAATTCTAAAATTTGAGAGAGGGGTCGAAAGAAATCATTCAACGGTGGCTAGAGAGAAAAATAAAAAACTCTAAATCCTTCAATGATTTTGATGACATACTGAAATATGGACATGGCACGGCACGGCACAGCAAGATACGGTACGGCACGACACGGTACGACAAAATTGAGACTTTTATGAACTAAAAAAAAAAATTCAATGCATCAAGCTGAAGCTTTAATAACATCCGACAAAAGGACTCAAAATATAGTAAAATAATCATCCTAAAAATAAATTTCAATGCATCAAGCTGAAGCTTTAATACAGTGTGTGTATATATATATATATGTTCCCATAGTCTGAATTATCCTGAATTATTGTACCAGATTTTATACCATTACCAAAAATTATTAGACAAAACAGGAACTCGATCAGTTAGCATAATAAAGAGCAAGTCAACAAAACTCCAAACTCAAATTTAGTAAACATTAGGCCCATAAAGAAATCATATATACCCAGAAACTCCCACAAGTTGCTCTCAACATCAATGAACTATTACA
Source organism: Dipteronia sinensis (assembly GCA_033220585.1). Taxonomy (NCBI): domain Eukaryota; kingdom Viridiplantae; phylum Streptophyta; class Magnoliopsida; order Sapindales; family Sapindaceae; genus Dipteronia; species Dipteronia sinensis. The sequence goes on along the minus strand of CM065639.1, from coordinate 68,169,250 downwards.
ACAATAACAACTGATCATAACAAAAGAAGAAGAAGAAGAATTGAAAACAACTGAATTGCAAGAGTACCTTTAAAGATTCCCTTGCAATGGAAATGAAAACATCAAATTATTTGATTCCAAGCAAACCAGAGACACTCTTACCTTCAGGTATTTCGCATGCGACTATAGGCTTAGGATATTCATTTCTACAGTGCTCTTCTAAATGTTTTCCTACAAGCAACAAAAAGAATTTTGAGTAACGAGTTACTTGTATGAATAATAATATAATGACAGAAATATTTATAGCAAATACAGCTACATTTAAACCTCTCATACCCTCATCTCTATAGCTTTATTAACAGGGGAAGCACCTTGTTATCTCTAATGGTGAGTGAGAAATTGGGCTCAGCCTTGCAGTATACCTTCACAGTTGGTTTGTTGGAGAGCTGGAGTGATATGATGGTGCATAAACGATGGCAAATGGGGCTTCAATTTTTAAATCCCAACTTTTTTTCCCAGATGAGGAAAAAGACCCATATATAAATACCTGTTGGGCTCTCTCTTCTTTTTCCATACTAGGAAACCAAAGTCCAACTTTAACCCTCCACGCCCACATGGCCTTCTTCAGTCTTCTATTAGGTCCATTATTATTGTTCTATTTCACAAGTATCAAAAGTCGAGAAAAAGCAGGGCAGCTTGAACAATGACGTGTTGAAATTTACAAGATATGGTTTAATATTAGTATGTAAATATGGTCACCTATAAAATTAATTAGTACACTATTTTTATAAGTTCACCAATATCTAAAATTTTAAAAATAAATATTATTATAAGCACTCATCATAATGCCAATAATACCCTTATTGAAATAAATATATTCATTTTAATACATTTTATTTATAAACTCTCGTAAACTATAAACACACCCAATATATATATATATATAATCAAATTATTTTTGGAATCAAATCATTTTTTAATGATAGTTCAATTTACTTTTATAAATGTCTAAAATGTATGAGCCTTATAAAAGGGAAGACGTAGAACTGGATTGTATATGAGGTCAAAAGATTTTTTAAATATGGAATTCTATTATAAACTCATTGATATCTACGGTTATCTTTAAAAAAATTATTTTATTTATTGTTAGAGTTTATAACTAAACATAAAAGAAAGAAAAAATAAGTAAAATAATACATAACTCGGTATGATCGGAGTTCCTGAAAATGCTTATTTCATTGTTTTATTATACTTATATGATTATCATCTGATGATAAGAAAGTTTAATATTTAAAATAAAATTATAGTTTAATTGGGATTTATCCTAAAAATTAGGGTTTATTGTAAGTTAGAGTTTTTTATAATTTTTTTATAATTTTTTTAAGGGATATTATAGATTTAGTCCCTACGTTTTTTTGAATTATCTATTTTTTACTCACTTATTCATTTTTCACTGGATTGATCCCTATGTTTTCAAAAACCACTCAATTTGGTCCTTCTGTAAGTCAACCGTTAGTCAAATTAAACGGTTCTAAGGGTATTTTTGTCTTTAAACAATAATATGCCACGTGTCAACACACAAAAAATAGAAATATATATAATAAAAATTAAATGGGATATTATTGATTTAGTCCCTAAGTTTTTTTGAATTATCTATTTTTTACTCACTTATTCATTTTTCACTAGATTAGTCCCTATGTTTTCAAAAACCACTCAATTTAGTCTTTCTGTAAATCAACCATTAGTCAAATTAAACGGTTCTATGGGTATTTTTGTCTTTAAACAATGATATGCCACGTATCAACACATGAAAAATAGAAATATATATATATATAATAAAAATTAAATTAATATATAAATACAAATTAAAAATTATAAATAAAGGAATAATTAAATAAATAAATAACATATCTCTCTCTCTAGCAAAACTGTTTGGTGGTAGTGGTCAGAATCTGGATTTGGTTGTGTTGGTGATATTGGAGTGGTGGTCGATTGATCAAACTCAGCCATCTCTCTCTCTCTCTCTTTCTTTCTCAAACCAGGTCATCTCTCTCCTTTCTCGATCTCTCTCTCTTTTCTCGGTCTCTCTCTGACCTCCATGAAAATCGAGAAGAAGTTACTCGAATACATCTCATGCCAGTCGTCGCAAAATAGATTTTGTTAAATTTCAAAATTAATATATAAGAAAATAATTTTTATATTTCTTTCCAAAAATTTAATTTTTTTAATTAATACAAAATTATAAATAAAATTAAGAAAATAAAAGTTTTCTTTTTATAGTATTTTTATTTTAAATTCAAGGGTAAAAATGTTATTTTATATTTTCCGTGTCGGTTGATCGTCAAAATTATGGTCAAAGGGATCAAATTGAGTGGTTTTTGAAAACATAGGGACCAATCCAATGATAAATGAATAAGTGAGTAAAAAATAGATAATTCAAAAAAACATAGGGACTAAATCAATAATATCCCTTTTATTTTTATTTTAAATTCAAGGGTAAAAATGTCATTTTACATTTCCGTGACTGTTGATCGTCAAAATTCTGGTCAGAGGGATCAAATTGAGTGGTTTTTGAAAACATAGGGACCAATCCAGTGAAAAATGAATAAGTGAGTAAAAAATAGATAATTCAAAAAAACATAGGGACTAAATCAATAATATCCCTTTTTTTAATAAAGAGATACCGTTAAAAATATGTGTAATTATTGAGTGTACTAATTATTTGATTTGTTTTTAATTTAAGTAATTTGTTTTTATCGATCGATTTTTATTGAAATATTTATATAATAATTATTTTTAATTAAATATAAATGTTTTAATGACAACACAGAAGAAAGAGAGAAATACCAGTCTCTGTTGCTTTTCAGAGAGTGGGCGGGACCCTGCCTTTTTTAAAAGCAATAGAGACTTCTCAACATCATTGACTTCTTACGTGTCGAAACACTAATCACATCCCGACACACAATCCATTTTTTAATAACAAAAGTGTAAGTGAGATTCTTCTTCTTCTTCTTCTTGACCGAAACCAGCCAACTAAACAAATGATACCTTCGTACAAAAGTAGCTTTAATTTATTCATACTAATGCCATTTTTTTGTGTAGATTTTCCTTTTAACCTAGAAATAATTTGAACTCTCTAACGTATGCTCAACTTTACTTTTTTTACAAAGAATCTAAACCCTTATATTTTCTCACGACAAATTTAGAAATTTAGTTCGGTAGTCAATTCACATAATAATAATAATAATAATATATTAACACTAAACACAAACCGAATTTTCACTAGTTAACTTTATAACTCATAACTGTTTTATCACATGAATGATTTGAATTCTTAGATCTTTAATTTATCAATATATTTATATTTGCATATATGTGTATTTACATGTAATTAAGTTAAACAGGTTTTGAGAAAGAATGATTAATGATGTTTTGATCGTGGGATCTATTTACCTAGCTTGTTATTAGTGGAAAAATTAATAAAAGGATACTGTATGTTACCCACTCAAGTCATTGTTAAAAGGACAAAAAAGATAAAAGTGAAAATTGATAAGAGTTAAAGAAATCTTTGAAATAATTAACGTAACAAAGAAGAAAAAACATACACTGAATGACTGAAAATTGCTTTGTGATCCACCACATGCATCTTCAAGCCCCTCTTTGATTAAAGTTGCATTCAAGTCCTAATCTATATGATGAATTTTCAAAAGTTGAATGAAACATACCATTTCTCATGCCATAACATGGATTATATTAAAAAAAATTTAAAAATGGTCTAAGAAAAACATTAATCATAATAGCGACTTATATTAACTTAAACTTTTTACTTAAAATAGATATATAATTCTGCCATCCTTTTATTTAGATCTAGAAAAGATCAACAATTCTTCTAAAATATGAGTTGGTAATGTTTAATAATCATATATTTAAAGGTCATGATCATACGTATATCTTCTCTTGTGGCTCGAATCACGTACAATGGTAGATCCACGTAGAGACCAGATTGTTTAATTTTATTATGATTTTAAATTTTCATTACTTATTTATATAATTATTATTTTATTCAAGTATTATTCAAGCTCGCTAAAATTTTTGGATCCTCCACAGCACACACATATTTAATAAATGGACCACTTCTAATTATTTCCACGTAATGATATTGGATAGCAGAGTAAAAGAAAGAGGGTCAAGTTACTCTGGAGAAGCAAAGTAAAGGCCAAAGGGATACTAGTTTTATTTTATACATAAATAATAAATAAATATGCAATCCTTGATCCAAATCCAATTGGAAAGGCTTCTTTTCTTCTTCTTTTTTTCATTTTGGGAAGGCTTCTGACCCAATTCAAATACAACAACAACTTAGTACTTACCACCCCATTCTTTTCTTAAACATTAAGCAATTAATAAAGCTGTAACCATTTTTAAATCCAAACTGCAAACTCAATTAATATTAGAGCTATTGCAATTTATGTTTAAGAGAATCAACAATTAAATAAATGAGATAATACTGAGATCATAAAAAGATAAAAGAAAACAACTCCACTAAGCATCCATTTGTTTCTTAATTTGAACCGGATTTAAAAGCAAGTTAAAATTTATGACACAAAAAAGCTTACCAATTGCAATAGTAATCCGTAATTGGGTTTGGAGTGCCCTCAAGCCATTGTCACTTTCTGGGCTTTTTGTCCACCATGAATCACAGTCCCAGATGAGGCAAAAGACCCATATCTACATATCTATTGGGCTCATTTGATGAGACAAGAATCTCACTCTTTTTTTCTATACTAAGGAAACCAAGTCTAACTTTATTCCTCCAAACCCACATGGGTCTTCTGTTTATCATTTCAATATATTTTTTTTAATAAATTATTATAATTTGAAAATTATTGAAGAAAATGAATCCGTCTCTAATCCAAAACATCATTGAAATGTGTGACTTAATTAGTCCTTTTCCATCTTAACGTGCCTCATTTCCACTTATCCCATGCCAAAAAATAATCAAAGGTTTAAAAAATATATATTGGGTGTCAGTGTGACTAAAAGTGATTGCGAGGGACAAATAAGGGGTTGTTTTTTTTTTTTTTGTCTGAAGACTGAACAGTCCTGAATTTTTCTGAAGACTGAATAGGGACTGAAATCTAAACTTAAATGACATTTTTGTTTTTTTTTTCGTACATCTGAATGTATTGTCAACACGTTTGTTTTTTAAAGGTCAAATTGTCTGAAACTAGGTAATTTTACATTTATACCTATGTTAAACAATTATACCTATGTTAAACAATTATACATATTATATGGAATAAAAACAATCCAAAAATAATAATTATATATGATCATGATCTTCTTCTTCGATTACAAATAAACTTTATTTTTACTAACAAAAGAAAAGAAAAATTCAAAAATAAAAGGGGCAGTACAAAAACTCACACAAAATACTCTAAAAAAATAATAGATAAATACATCACTATAATATCATAATAAAGTATTGATATTAAACAGTAATATGAGAAGTGATTAGGGTTCTTTTTTATTTTTAAAGCTATGTAACATAAGCAATATATTAAAATCAAGATTTATTTACCATATATAATTATGATGAAATTGGAAATATGTTATATATGGGGGATAGTATCGGAAGAGAAGATTTTGGATTATATTTAATGCAATTCAATGATTTGCAATTAAGTGAAAAGTCACGATTTTTTACTTTTTATTTTAAGTTGTTTTTTGGTATTTTTAAGTTATTTGATCACTTAAAAAAACAAACAAAACAACTTAATAATTATGATTCAGACCCATTAAGTTTTAAATGGAAAAAACAAACGACTCTTAAGTATGCAAATCAACTCCACAAAGTGATTTGGCTACATATGAATCCCAGAATGGTAAACAATTTTTTTTTAAAAAAATGAATATTTATAAACATTGTTATCCTAGTCTAGAGGTGTCCACGGTTCCGGTTCGGGCCGGTTTCGGTTCGAAACCGGCGGTTTCGGTTCCGTGGACAGCTCAAATCGAAACCGAACCGAAAAATTTCGGTTTTGGTTCGGTTTTTACCCGCCGGTTTGGCGGTTTTGGACGGTTTAACCAACGGTTTTGGCAGGTTTTTTGTTTTTTTTTTGTTTTTTTTATGTAAACCGGCTGTTAAACCGCCGGTTTTGGGCGGTTTTAGGCGGTTTTTGGGCGGTTTTTCCAAAGGCTAAACCGAAACCGAACCGGCTTCAACCGGTTTTGTAACCGCCGATTTCAGTTTCGGTTTCGGTTCCGGTTTTCCAATTTCGGTTTCGGTTTTTAACTGCCGGTTTAACCAAACCGTGGACACCTCTATCCTAGTCTATGTAAATCTTTCTTATAGGCAAATACATATAATATGTTGATTGGTCATGGTATTAAAGGATTACATTATATCAACAATGGTTTTTCTTTTCTATCTGTTGTCAAAGAGTTGTTGGTGATCAATTAAATATATTTTATGTAAATGATTACATTAAAGATTTAAAGTCATTGAGTTTTCATTTTCAACAAAATAAATAAAGTCATTGAATTTTCTATAAAGAGAGGATTTTCATTCCCGAAGCCGGAATGAATAAAGACGGATGTAATATTACTCCATCTTTGATTATTGAGAAATTTAAACAAAAAAAAAATCTATAGCATTTTTTTTTTGTTTTTGCATTTGGAACCACTTAGACCAGAAAACAATCAATTATAGCTCTGATACCAATGATGATTATATATAAATCATAAACATAAGAAAAAAGAATCACGAATTGTTTACCTTTCTTCGATTCTGGAACGAATACAGATTATTTTACAGGTCAGGAAAGAGCCACCAAATTAATGGAACTCAAACTCTGATCACAGTATAAGAATCATCTCTTATTGTTTCTCTCTTTTCTGTATTATACGTAATACACACTGATTCACACGCACTAATCCACTTACACACACTTGTCTTATATATGACTATCTGTCCTATATTTTCTCACATAGTGTGTTAGTGGAGTCAGTAGAATAACTGCATAGGCAGTTTATCTACAATAACTGTTTACAACAGTTATTATTAAGTGTTGGTTTGGGCTTCATGGGTCAAGGCCATGTGATTGGGTTTTGGACCCATCTTGGGTGAGCCCAATTAATGTAAACATAAATGTTAAAAAGACGGTTTTGCCCTTAAAATTAATTGGGGAAATTACAGTTTCGTCCTCATATTTTGAGGAAACATTGTTTTTTTTTACCTAACATAGGTGTATTTAGAGTTGCACATTTTACCCCGGATCCCTAAATCCCCACGTCCCATCCCCATTTAGAAAATTATTTTGGAAAAAAAATGGGGAAATGGGTGGGGATGAGGATGATTTTCCTCCCCTAATTGAAATGGGGACGAGGATGAGGAGACTCCCCTCATCCCCATTTGCCCATTTCCCCACAAATATATTGAAATGGGGATGGGGATGGGGTTCCTCATCCCCATTTCCCCATTTTCTGTTGGGGTTTTTGCCCTAAAGCTTGTAATATGTAATGAACTACTTGTGGAGGATTATACCATATGTAATAGCTATATCGATGGACACCGAGAGTTATTGGTTTGTGTAAAAACGTCTACAGTTGAGAGAGTGCAGCTTCGGGTTTTTAGTGGAATAACACCGAAGTTAATAATCATGAAATATTAATTAAAGAGTTTAATTAATGATTTCTAAGGATTATTGGAGCTCAAAATATTGTAGGTCCATTAGGTCCCCTTGCTAGCCCGATCGATTTAGGTAACAAGGGTCACGGTTAATTAATTGGATTGTCCAATTAATTGTGTTACGAAAGTGACACGTATCTATTCGGGAATTAATTGAATAATGGGATTATTTAATTAATGAATAATGGTGATTAAATAAATTAAATAATAAGATTATTTAATTATATTGTTAATCACTAAATGGAGGGTGTTAGTTGATATTTGATTTTGAATAAAATAAGATAATATGATTATTTTATTTTATTAAATTAAATATTTGAAATTGAATTTAAAATGTTTGAATTCAAAAATAAATATTTAATTAATTTAAAAAAAAAGATATGAGATATCTTTGTAAAGTTTTTTAAAAATCAAATAGATTTTGGTTTGTTGGTTTTTAAATATATATGAGATATATATTTAATTAAACAAATATATAACCGATTGACAAAAAGAAAAACAACACAGCAAATAAGTAATAAGATTACTTGAATTGAGAAGAAAAAATGAAGTCGTGACACACAGCAAAAGAAACAGCAAACAAAAGAAAAAAAAATATTAGTGTGTGGTGAGACCACAAATACTGCACTTCTAGAGTTTGTTTTTTATATGTGTTCTTCTTTTCTTCCTCCATACAGGTCCTGAATATCGTGACACGCCCACATGCTGTTACCAGTTCCGGGAGATAGCGAGGAAGATCACGTGGTTCAAATCAGGAGCAGTTCGTATCAAAGTGAAGGAGTCTCCTACGTAGGTATGAATCTTCACTTTATTATTTCATTTGATTATTACTGTACAAATGGGTTAGTTTAATGATTGCATAAAAATTTTAAAACCTTCCGCTGTGCAATCTGTAACCCTAGGTTCCAACAATTGGTATCAGAGTCAATTTTTGTACAGTATAATCGAATTCGATTACTCCTGATATGTATGAATGTGTAGGCACAAATTTTTTTGATGAGTGTATGATTTTTTTTATAATTAATTAAATTGTTTAATTTTAAAAAAAAACATGGTTGATCGTAATTTTTTATGGTGGTGTGGATTTAGAGTGTTTCTGGGTTGTATAATGTTGTTAATTTTTTATTTATTTTACTGTTGTATTATTAAAAAAAAATTACAAAATGTAAAAGCTGGACCTGGTAGTTCAAGAAGTCAACATGCGCCAGCAGACCAGCACATGCGATGTACCAGCGCGCAACCTCCAGCGCACAGCCCATCCCACGCGTGCCACCAGCGATGCAAGCCCACCAGCGCATGCATGACAAGCGCGCAATCCTTCCAGCGCAGCGTGCATCGCAGACCAGGCGACCAGCGCGCATCGCACACCAGCGCGCAATCTTTCCAGCGCGCACCTACCACCAGCGAGCATGCCTACCAGCGTGCACAACACATCCCACGCTTGACCTGAAGAGATTGGAAGTCTTGGAAATTACAAGAAGACCAAGGGATGCCTTGGGAATATTTTTTGTAATTAGATTCCAATTTTTAGGTTAAATAATCTACAGCACTCGGTCAACTCATGTATGTTTTAATTATTTGATGATTAAGCATTGTTATGCATATACATGTCATTTAAATTAGATGTGCCTACACACACACATATATATATATATATATATATATATATATATATGTTGATATATCATACATGCATTATAGCCATCTATATTATGTGTTTAAATTTTTTTTAATTTGATTAAAATGGGTTATTCGCATAATTGGCTATTTTTTAATGGGATTAGTTTTTAGGAGTAAAAACTTGGTAAATCTCATTAATTACTAATCTTTTTATTAAAGAGTTTAAATACTTAGATTAGTAGGGTCTTTTATATATATATATTATGATTAATTTGATTAAGCTCCTAATAATAATTGGACCTAATAATGTGTTTAGTTTTAATAGTTAAAACTTGGTAAATACACATTTAATAATAATTCTAGTCTTAGTAAACAGTTTACATAGATTTGAATTATCACTAATGAACTAAATTTTTTTTAAGTGTTAAAAATCAATTTAGTTTATTAGTTATTGGAATATGATTCTAATAATTTGTGATTAATGCACTTGACGCTTAGATTAAAATTAGCCGTTTTATCTAGTTTTATCTAGGTGCATTAATATTAATAGAAAACCCTTAATATAAAATAGTGAGTGGGAGAGGGATATATGACATTATATCCCGCGGTCTCCATCATTAGTTCAACACCGTGAGATTCGAGTGGGGCCTCATGACGGCTTTGTTTTCGTCCTCCCTAAGGAGGGTTTCCATAAGAATCAATACCAAGGTTGACTTCCTAACAGATAGGATTTCGGAGGGGATTTCGGGATTGACCGACCCTAAGGCAGCAATTCTCGAGTTAAGCTCTTGAGATTTGAAATGATGGGTTACACTCACAAGGTTTTAATTAAATTGGTTAATTAAAAACCTGACCTAATAAACGATGGTTGAATGATATTGGCATAAGAGTTATTCTGGTATATCGGTTGAATGATATTGGCATAAGAATTATTCTGGTATATCTTTTGACTGAGAAGGTCTCGATCCAACATGCAAGAATTTGACCGACCCTAAGGAGCACTTGCTTGTGGTATGTTGGATTGTCATGGCATAGAAACATTGTTTTTAGGGTTGTTCTTGTTCATTAAACATTTTCATGCATCATGTTTAATTTTATGCCGAACATTAGCACATGTTTAGAATGTATGACTGAATGAATCTTTAATTTATGTTTTTTCAGCCATGTCATCTGCACTATTACAAATACTTGCAAACGATAAATTAACTGGTAATGACTACACAAAATGGAAACTTAACGTTAATGCAATACTGGTCACCAAAGACCTCAAGTTTGTGTTTACGGAGGAATGTCCTCCGGTGCCTACTGCCAATGCCACAAGAACTGTTCGTGAGGCATACCAGCGATGGGTCTCATCTGATGAGAAGGCTCGAACATATTTGTTAGCTTCTATGACAGACGTGCTTGTCACAAAGCACGAAGCAATGACTACAGCATTCGAAATTATGGAGTCATTGCAAGCTATGTTCGGGCAGCCCTCCGAGCAAAAACGACACGAAGCTGTTCGTTCCGCTATGCTCGCTCGCATGAAGGAATGTACATCAGTTCGGGAACATGTCCTGAGCATGATGTCCTACTTCAACACGGCAGAAGTCAATGGCGGGGCCATTGATGAACCCAGTCAAGTGAGCATCATACTGACGACTCTTCCGAAGAGTTTCGATCAGTTTAAGAACAACTACGGGATGAACAAGTTAAGGTTTAGTCTCACACAGTTGCTCAATGAGCTCGCTACTTTTGAGTCCTTGACCAAGGACAGCAAAAGTAAGACCGGTGAGGCAAAGTAAGACCGGTGAGGCAAATGGTGCTCAAGCGCTTTGTTCTAATATTAGAGATTTTCCTTTGAAAGGTTCACAAACACAAGCCTAAAAAGAGTGTAATTATAAGGGAAATATTTTTCAAATCTTAAACACTATTCACTTTTTGAGCATCATGTGTAGTCTCACAACATCATTACCATCATGTGCCATAGAACATGTAACATTTTAAGTGGACTACTTGATGGAGATTTGTATTCCCTTGATAGATGGATTTTTAGATACGATTGTAGGCAATGTGTGCATAACTATTTAAATAGCCCCATTCTTGTATTGTCAATATTGTCCTTCTCCTCCCCCTATCATCGTCGACTTCGGAAGCAGTGCAACACCATCATTTTCCTACATCGACTTCCCATTTTCGTTTCTTTTGCCCCCTCTCATCCATCCGTGATTGACCTAACAACTCATGAACAACTAAGAAAATGTTCCCAGAATTAGTCTCTTCCTGTCCTTCCCCCGTTTTGATGACCCTCTTTCCTTGCCCGAAACTGGCCACCCTTTGGAGGACTAGAGGCTCTCAGCCATGCCCCATACAGTAGGTCATAATCTTTAATTCCAACGTAACTCCCACCCTCCAGACACTCTCTAACTATATGTCTCAACCGTCCACATTAAAAACAATGCTCCGGAAGCCGTTCGTATCTTAGAAGCATCGTGGTCTCCTTTCCATCCCCCATGACATCTACCCGTAAAATTCTCCGAAGAGGAACAATTACATTAATCACCACTCTCACTCGTATATACTTTCCTACACAGTCACCAGATTTTCAGACATCAATCTCATTCACCTCCCCAATCATATTACCTAGAAATCTTCCAATCTCTATTGTCATACCTATGGATTTGAACCCAAAAGGCTGCCTTGTTGAATCTCATATTCTGGATGTCCCATTTCCCCACTGGTTCCTCCAGTACCAATAAAGCTTTATCAAAGCTCCACGGCCTCCCATACAAAACCTGTCGGCGATCATCTGCACTCCTGAAAGTAAAAGAGAATGTATTTCCAGCAATAGGCTGTTCCTAGGGCTCTCTGATATTCTCTCTGAATCTCAGAAACTTTAGGAGACAGTAGTTTGGATCTGTTCTGAGATCTATCGGTCGCTCGTCAGGAGTGTAGTCTGGGCTAAGAGAAATTACATATGATGAATGCAAAAGAGGTAGCTAAACTGTGTGAGGCCCTAACGCTAAAGGAAAAGGAGGAACCTCTGCAATCTCTACACGAGAATCTGAAGGAGGATGGTGTAAAGTGTCTGGGACATAGGTTGGTGGGGAAACTTCTATCCTAAAAACTCGTTAATGGGGAAGTGTTTACAACGATGATTCCTAAGATCCGGCAAAGGGTGAAGGACGTGGAGACTGTAATTATGTTTGTTTAGCCTTTAAATTTGTTTAGACTTTTATGTGTAATACTATATTACTATAGTTATTTGTATTAATTTTGAATTAAATTAAATCAATTATATATTTGAGATTATTTATTGGATTGGATATCGAAACAAGGTGAATCAAATGATTGGAATGATCGAATTTCGAATCCCGAATTTTAAATTCCAGATTTCGAATTAGAAAATATTAGGATTGAAAATAAGGGTAATGAGGGAAATGGGGGACGGGGGTTGGGGCGGGGGAACCTCCCCCCAAACACCCTCATCCCCACTTCCCCTAGTTTGTAGTCTTATAATGACAGGGACTGTAGTTTTTTAAAGTTCAGCCTTAGCAGTAGCTAATGACCACTCTGCTTAAACTACATAAGTGAATTCAATTGTTGTCCGTGTTAAAAGTTCAGAATTGTCACCCCCTCCACATAGAGCTTCATACCATAATAATAACATAATGTCATCTTCTCATCTCGTCTTTTGTCACTGCATGACTTGCATTGCATAGAATTCTTTTTCAGACAGCTTCAACCTTCCTAGACGTTCGAGTCTCCAAGAGTTCTTGTTTAGCCTCCGGATATGAATCAATCAACAGCTTCAGAACAATTACAAATTTGCTTCTCTTCCAGTTCCTTTTTCCATGAACCAGGCTGACAGCCTGACACATATTGAGATCTGGGACCAAGTAACTTATAAAGTTTTTAGCGTTAACCACAAAACCTTGTATCTGAAAATGAGATCGAGTAAATATCAAGATCATATAATCGATAAAAAGTTGACACTGTTGAAACCACCGCCCATTGCCAGATAACTCTTTAGCAGATTTAAAAGTGAAAGAGGGAAAAGGAATGAGAAGATAGAAATTGGGATAAAGAGCCAGACCTAAAGAAGTTTCAAAGCTGTTATCGTCATAACTCTTGTGATGGAATACGTATATTCATTGCCTTAATTGCATTAACCACTTTTTCCATTTTCATTACACGGCTACCTTTCACAAGAACGACATCATTAAATTTTAGTCTCTTCACAATTTTCCTGGCAAGGATCTCAGCATCATCAGCATGTATAATATTATCAGCTTTAATTAAGTTCATATTCTCAGCTGCTGTAAGAAACCTGTTTCCAGCAAGGCAAACTAAATCAATGCGCCGATCACAACAATAGCTTAATATCTTCTCATGAAACTCTATCTCAATTGATCCCAGTTCCAACATGTCCCCTAAAAGGGCAACTCTTTTACCATCACAAGCAATGCTTTTTAGTAAGTCAATGGCTGCTCTGGTGCTTACGGGATTGGCATTGTAAGCATCATTGACTATCTTGATGCCGTTTCTAGCAACTTGAAGCTCTGACCTCATGTGTACTGGAACAAACTTGGACAAGGATATTCCAACTTGAGCAAGGGAAACTCCAAATAGAGTTGCAACTGTTGCAGCTGCGCATGCATCGAGAGACAAATGCAGACCTGGACTAGGAATCACAAAGTCCACCCTGAACACGATCCCACCATTCCATGTATTAATGTAGGCTTATAACTTATGAATATGTAAAGGAAAACTGTATGCAATGTAAAGATTGACAAAAGGAGAACAAGATATATCTGTTGCAAATTTACCAAAACATTAAAAATTTGAAAAAACTACTCTGGTTGCATAGTATACAAAAACGGATTTTGGATATGATCTTACATATTTGTTCAGAATATTGAAATAAGCAAGAGTTGTTTTTCTTGTCTTTCATATGACTCTATCCAAATCATTTCCGGTAACCAAAATCGTAAGCTTGTTTTTCAAAATTATTTTTGAATCATGAATCAAACGACTCTTCGGTTTCTTTTGGTCTACATGGACTATTAGGAAACCACAATTTTTGGAAGAAGGTGAATAGTAGTATCAACTAGAGTACTGAAAGATTATTTAAAAATATTAACAATAGTTTGCATCCTTACAACTTTGTCAAGTATTCAGAGTCCTAAATGGTTATTATTTGTATGAATCTCACATTAAAAGTTGGTGATTCTCAAAACATGGACAATATTTTTTATTGCTTCATTATACTTCTATGGTATCAATCAGTGAGCATCAGAGAATTGAAAAAGTGTTGGAGTTTCTTTTCCTTTACAATTTTTAAGGGGTGATAGGATAAGATCTTATGATCAAGCTTCAAACAACTACAGTGAAAAACAAGAAATTTTGAATAGCCATTTAAAGGATAATTCAAAATTGTTCTGTTTCTAATGTCTATAAACTCATTCAACTGGAAAAATAAATTTAGAAGGTAAAAAACAATATTTATCCAAAGTTAACCAACAGTTCACTAAAGGGACTCCTAAAACTACACATCATTACTAATTCATATGAGAAATACTTTTAAAGAACTTACATCTCTTTCCCTTTTTCTAGATGGACTCGAACTCCTAAGACCTCCATCTGTATTTTCTGCTGCAACCAATCGAACATCACATCCCATTTGCTGACCAAAGAGCACCTAACGAAACAAGGAGAAGTAAACCATTATGAAAGCAATAAATCACTGCTTCCCTATTATCCAAACAAAAAAAAAATCACTAAGAAATGACACTATTGTAACATATTCCAAACTAATATTGAGAAATATACAGAAAGCAATCAAACTTTAACCTACCTTCCTAACACCATGAGGCAAGGGGAGGCTTGTAACAAGAGGATCATCGCCATTCAAAATACAAACATCCCCCGACTTTGCATCCCTAAAAATCTCGCCTTTTGCCATCGCAACCTCCTCCAAACTTGTAAGACTCTCCAAATGTGAAGCACCCACATTCAAAACCACTCTTATCTGCGGTTTTGCCATCCTTGCAAGCTCCAATATCTCTCCCTTTCCACTCATTCCCATCTCCAAAACCGCAATATCAACATTCCTATCAATCCCAATCAAACTTAAAGCAACACCAATTCTGTTATTCCAATTACCATAACTTTCAAACACATCAATTCCTAAATTCTCAAGAGATAATGCTATCATTCTCTTCGTTGTACTCTTCCCTACACTACCAGTAACCCCAACTAAGACACCATTAAACCTGTTGTTTCTAGCATAACAAGCCATATTTATCAATGAATTTATACTGTTAACATTGTCATTACCTTCAACATGAACAAAACCCTTGTCCCAATTATCGCAAACTCGGTTTCCAACAACGCCAACGCAACCTTTACTATATAATTCAGGGGAAATGAAATCGTGGCCATCCAAGTGCTCGCCAGTGACGGCGAAAAAACCACTGGTTTTTGCCAGGTTTCAAGTCTCTGGTGTCTGTACAGATAGTTCCAGGAGGACCCCATTTGAGTATTTTGCCATTGACAGATTCAGCTATCTCAGTGACCGTCCAAATGGGTGAAATTAATGGGTTTTGAAGGTTGCAAGTGTGATTATTGGTATTTTTGGTAGCGATAGATTGAGACCCGCTGCTGTTGAGAAGAGATTTCGGTTCTGATAGAGTGCGTAGGTGAAGAAAAGAGCAAATTGAAGTTGAAGTCATGAGCTTAATCTGAAAACTTTGGCACAAATGACCTCCTCTGTGTTTGGTCACATATCACTAGTGGTGTCAAAGGCCTGGCACGGCAGCCTGAGGATTGATGAGGATGTCTATTGGATGGAAGAGGTCCCCCATTGTATCAGGAAAGGTGTTGAGGCAGATCGAGATGCCTGGGTAGTGGTGGGTATCTGCTTCTTCGTTAATGCTATTTCATCACCCAAAAAAAACAAAAGAGAATAATTAAAATAAAAAATAAATAAAAAGTAGAATTTTGATGCCATATACAGTGTGTGGCAAAGAAAAAGAATATAATGATCGTATATTATTTTGTACGTGTACACAACCCATCTTTTACGGTTTACACTGTCATGACAATAGTGTAAAAGATGGGATGTTGAAGATTTAATTAGCTCAATTAATTTGCATACTTTACATTAATATTTCACATTTTTTATTGTATATATATATATATGCATCTTTCAAAGGAGAATTATGGGACTTTATCAACAAAATTAAACTTTAAATTGTAAATTATATTAGAAAGCTTTAATTTAAAATTGTTGTTGATCACTCAAATACCTTCATTTTATTAAGTAATCAAACTTAAGTGAGAATTATGTTATATGGGTATGGGTTCAAATTGACAAATTAGACTTTTGCCCAACACCTAAACGGTAAACACTCATGTTTCAAATTTAATTGTATAATTAACTTGATAATTATCTAAAGGGACATTTGCATAAGTAATCAAATCTGGAAATGAATTATTGATTTTAACCAAATTCTAATTTTTTTTTATTGTTTGTAACCAATCATCATAATGCATTATTGTTTTTAACCAATAAATTACAAAACTACCACGGTACATGACATAGGATATTTCATGTCTTATATGAAATACTGCATACATGGTATATTTCGTTCTAAACATGACATGTATAGGATATTTCATGTCCAACATGGTAATGACGGTATACTTCATGTCCAACATGATATACATGAGATATTTCTTTTTTTTTTTGTATCGAGGATCCCGGACTTCTTCCAGACACATATCCACCTCTCTTCCCTCAACCGCGTGACACTCGACTGGCCTATATGCCAGGTTGTAGCCTGTATGTTAGATTCGTGGAGTATGACAGATAAGAAACCTCGGCTCGCACCACTAACCCTATAATGATGCAAACGGGTAAACCAGGACCCCCCCAGGTAGGATTTGAACCGCTGACGTTAGCCTCATGTCCGTCCTTCCACCAGCAGGCTAAGCGCCCTAAAGACTGGCCTCATGGTAATTGCTAAGAGTAGAAACAAGGACTTGGGTTTCATCCTAAGCCTTAGACTAACATGACATAGCATACATGAGATGTTTCATGTCCAACAAGGTATACATGGTATATTCTATACCCAACATGACATACATGAGATATTTCATGCCCAACAATGTATACATGGTATATTTCATACCCAACATGACATACATCGGATATTTCATACCCAACATGACAAATATGAGATATTTCTTGTCTTACATGAAATAATGCATACATGAGATATTTCATACCCAACATGACATACATGAGATACTTCATGCCCAACATTATAGGCATGAGATATTTCATGTCTTATATGAAATACTGTATACATGTGATATTCATACCCAACATAACATATATGAGATATATCATGTCCAATATAACATACATGGGATATTTCATACCTTACACGACATACTGTATACATGGGATATTTCATATCCAATATGACATACATTAATTGGATATTTCATTCTCAACATGACATACATTGGATATTTCATTCCCAACATGACATACATGAGATATTTCATGTCCAACATGATATACATGTCATATAACATGCCCAACATTACATATATGGCATATTTCTGCAATTCTTTGGTAAGTTTTGATATATACATGAGATATATCATGCTCAACATTTCTTACATTATGTTGGTCGTTTAAACAATTTGGAATGTTAATAAGCTTTTCTCTATTTACAAATACTTTATTCTTTGATCGTAAGGCTTGGTTAATAACTTTTAACTGAAAACAGCTGCAGAACAGAAATTTCGGCAGAGCTTCCTCTGTTTGTTAACATTACCAAAAAATTTGATTACCTACATTAATCACAATATCATATTTCAGTAACACAATACAATATTGTCTTACAAAACCATATCACTCTACCAACTTGAGAGCCTCGATTAATTAGTTCTAATTAGAAATGATATCTTTAATGTCTAGACAACATATATCTAATGTCATTAACATAGCAAAGAAGCTTGAAAAACCCATTATGCAATTTTACTTCTAATGTCATTCATATTGTCCGATGTGAAGTCCATTTGGTAACATTAATCATAAACAATATTTTTCATGTACTTCATGACGAACACATCGCAACTCCTCATGCATTTACCAATAATAATTGTCAATGTCGATAAATGGAAATAATAATAAAATTTTGAAAACAAACAATCATTAAAAATGTTCTCACATGTCATGTTGCTGAGTTGTTTTTCGTAGCATATTTGCTTATTGTTTTTCGTTGAGTCGATTTATCAAACACCTTAAGTGTCTCACTTTCAGAGAGCTGTTCAATGACACTCTAAGCTTGAACAATCCTTCAAGAACTAGAAACTCAACTCTTCATCATCACAAATCCATCTCCAAAACATGTTCCTTCATAAGACCAACCAAAATTTCATTCAATTTCTCAACAAAAACCCTACCAAAACTCCACCATTTTGACCAATAAAAAATAGAAAAATTAATGAAGAAAAGGAAATTAAATAAATAATATTTTCTTTTAATATAATTTAAAAGGCCAATATTTTTTAATTTTATAAAATAAATAGAAAATTATTGAAGAAAATGACAAATTAATAAATAGTTTTTTTTGGAAGATCTGGGAACCAGATTTCCCAATTCTTCTTTCTTAGGAGAAAAAACATAGTAAAAACCATAAAAGCAACAAAATTAATCAATTTAAATGAATCGATATCATACAAAGGGAAAAAAAAACCTTTGTTGCAGAAACAAAAAAAGGAAGAGAACAAAATAGAAAATAAAAATCACTTTTTTTTCTCTCTAAGCAAAGAATCAAAAGAAAAACAAAGCAAAAACAATTACAATAACCAATCTTTAAGACTTAAACACCGGAAAATTGTTCGTTTTTCTCCTGAAAGCTACCAGCTGTAGCTTGATCTTCAAACTTCTCTCACTTTCACCAACCTATCAACACCTACTAAATCTTACAAAATATATTCACATATTAACATAATATCAAGAAATTAATAATCAAAAAACCATTATAAACCAACCCCACTTAAAAAAAAGACATAAATAGATCAACAACCAACCTAAAAGTAAAAAGTCAGTCAATCAAAGACAAAAGAGAATTCAAATTCAAAAATCAATCAACATAAAATGTTAGGAGTGAATAAAAAAGGAAATAAAAAACAATAAAAAAACAAATAGACAAACGGTGGACAAAACTCAAGAACAAAACCAACCGATTGTAAAGAAGAAAGTGAAGATTGAAATTGGTATGATTTTTAAATCTCATTTTCTATACTCAGTTTCAAGAAAGTTTCCACTAGCATTAACAAAAAAGAAGTAAAATAGTAAATACATACATGCAATAGCAGAAGTGGCGGCAGAAGAGATGACGGCGGTTGACGGAGCTGCAGCAATGAACCGTAGTCGGCGGAAGCAAAATGAGAGACTGAGAGAGTGAGTGAGGTCAAACACGTTTTTTTATATATATATATACACACACACTTAGTAAAATAGATACAAATTGGGTTTTTTTTTATATATAAATAGGAGTATTTTAGACAATGTAACTTACACTTGGTTAAAAACAATATCTTAAATATTTTTAATTAAAAACAATAATCCATTATGTGGTTAGTTTATTTTTTACGATTTTCACTTATCTAAATTGAATAAAGAAGGAGATGACAATTATTGTAACTTGTCAAAGAGTGGGTTCAAATTAACACAAATCAGATTAATTGGAGGAGATCGTAGGTCTGCACTATTGTAACTTATCAATTAGGATATCTCATTGACCACACATTATTAGGCTCTCCAATTCTATAATATATTATTGCTCACTCATTTTTACTATTATCAATAACAAATATATATAAGTGTACAAGAATTAACATGGTTTTATTTTTAAAACCTCTTCTCATTCTTGTGTTCCTTTTTTTTTATTTTTTTCGTATACTTTTATCCATGCACATTGGGTTCATACAATGGCGGATCCAAAAATTTTAACCAGTAAGGTATTAAAACAAAATAAAAATTTTATATAAAAAAATACTGAAAAATTAAGATCATATTAAAATGATTTAAAAAGAATAAAAATAAGTTTTTTATATAAAGAAAAATCGATGGTATAATACAGTTTAGATAAAATAAAACAAACAAAATACTTATTCAAGATGAACTAAATAATCTTATATTCAAAAAGAAATAAAAATAAGAAACACAATATTAAAAATAAACAATAACAAGAAAAAAAACAACACAAACAATGAAAATTATAATATTTATTTTTAAAATAATAAATTACAACCTAATTTTATAATAAGAAATTTGTTTTGTATTTATAATGAATTCAATTTAAATTTATATAAAGATAATTGATTAATAAATATTACAAGACATGTTTTTTAATTTTTTTATTCTTCTAATTATTGTTAAATTATTGATTCTAAATAAATTAAAACTATAAAATAAAGAAAATACTAGGGATAAAATATAATGAATCATAATAATAGATAGAATATTTTAATAAAATAAATTAAAATGTAAGATTTTAAATTTTATGGATTTGATGTGTTATGTATATTAAACTAAAACTATTGAAAATAATAATAGATAATTTAATATAAAAAAATAATTAAATAACCACAAATTGAGGGTAATTAAGAAGTTGATATTTAGTTTGCTTGAAAAATGGAATTGGTAGGAATTGAACCCAACACAACAAGCTATTGTGGAATGGAAGTGACCAGATATACTGAAATGTGAATTACTTCTATTTGTGATAATTAATATATTTTATATATATAAATACAAAATCAATTTTTTGTTTAAATTTGAGGTAGGGCACGGACCCCACCTGGCCTAGAAATGTACTAGAATTTCCCATACAGGAGTGTATTATTATTACCACCTGGCCTAGAAATGTACTAGAATTTCCCATACAGGAGTGTATTATTATTATTATTATTATTATATTAAACTAAAACTATTGAAAATAATAATAGATAATTTAATATAAAATAATAATTAAATAACCACAAATTGAGGGTAATTAAGAAGTTGATATTTAGTTTGCTTGAAAAATGGAATTGGTAGGAATTGAACCCAACACAACAAGCTATTGTGGAATGGAAGTGACCAGATATACTGAAATGTGAATTACTTCTATTTGTGATAATTAATATATTTTTATATATATAAATACAAAATCAATTTTTTGTTTAAATTTGAGGTAGGGCACGGACCCCACCTGGCCTAGAAATGTACTAGAATTTCCCATACAAGAGTGTATTATTATTACCACCTGGCCTAGAAATGTACTAGAATTTCCCATACAGGAGTGTATTATTATTATTATTATTATTATTATTATTATTATTATTATTATTGTTATTATTATTATTATTGTTATTGTTGTATTATTGTTGTTATTATTGTTGTTATTATTATTGTTGTTATTATTTCAAATAGAAGTTAAGGGCTTGATAAAATAGGAAGGTTTTTATTATCATATCAAATAATTAATAGGAAACTTTCTTTTTCTTTTTTATAAAGGATTAATATAAAACCAATTAATAATTATTGGTGTATACTTACAAATTATCTAGTCCTTTAAGTGATTTTACTCAAGGATAATATTAAGGGTCGTTTGTTTTTTTGTCTGAAGACCGAACAGCCCTGAATTTTTCTGAAAACTGAATAGGAACTGAAATCTGAACTTAAATAACATGTTTTTTTTCTCACATCTGAATGTATTGTCAACACGTTTGTTTTTTAAAAGTAAAATTGTCTGAAACTAAGTAATTTTACATTTATACCCATGTTAAACAATTATACATATAATATGGAATAAAACAATCCAAAAATAATAATTATATATGAACACATATGATCATGATCTTCTTCTTCGATTACAAATAATCTTCATTTTTACTAAAAAACAAAAAAAAATTCAAAAAATTAGTCTAAAAAAATAATATATAAATACATCACCATAATATCATAATAAAATATTGATATTAAACACCAATATGAGAAGTGATTATGGTTCTTTTTTATTTTTAAAGCTATTTAAAATAAGCAATTTATTAAAATAAAAATTTATGTATCGTATATAATTATAATGAAATTGGAAATATGTTATATATGGAGGATAGTATCGGGAGAAAATATTTTGGATTGCATTTAATGCAATTCAGTGATTTGCAATTAAGTGAAAAGTCAGGATTTTTTACTTTTTATTTTAAGTTGTTTTTTGGTATTTTTAAGTTGTTTTTTGGTATTTTTAAGTTGTTTGACCACTTATAAAAACAAACAAAACAACTTAATAATTATGATTCAGACTCATTAAGTTTTAAGTGGAAAAAACAAACGACCCCTTAGATTTTGAAAAAAAAATACTAATTTTAGGTGTACATACAGTTTTTGAGGGGTACAAATATCGTCACTCTATTGTTTTTTACCGGTTCACTCTAAAAGTGGACTGATCCATTAAACGTTCACCCATAGTTGCACATGTATCGGAACCAGATCCAATACTAGCTCAACAACGGTTTGAGGAGGCAACGAATGGATAAAGATTCGAAGAAAAAATTATTAACAAGGAGGTTGCATAGGTGATTGACAGTATTGTATACATTATTTATATATTGGTATTAAAATACTTGGTACTATTTTAACATAAAACTCTCTCAACTTCACTCACACTCACCACCATCCATTCTAAGTCCCTCTCAACCATTTTTCACATGTTTTCACTAATCGATTTTTTTGATTTTCTTCTCGATGTTGTTGTTTTAATCTTAAAAAGTATTATGTATTGTGGTTCGTTTCGTCAGAGATGAAATATCTTTGTTAATAATTCTAATTGTTTTTGCCTGGTTTGTGTTTACATTTGTTGCACACGTACCGGAACCGGAACCGGAACCGATACCTGCTCAACAACAGTTTGAGGAGGCAACAAATTGATAAACATTTGAAGAAAATAATTATTGACATGGAGATTGCACATGTCATTATAAGTATTGTGTACATTAGTTCTATATTGGTATTAAAACCTGCTCAACAACAGTTTGAGGAGGCAACAAATTGATAAACATTTGAAGAAAATAATTATTGACAAGGAGGTTGTATATGTCATTATAAGTATTGTGTACATTAGTTCTATATTGGTATTAAAATACTTGGTATTATTTTAATCTAAAACTCTCTCAATTTCACTCACATGCACCACCATCCATTCTAAGTTTCTCTTAACCCTTATTCACGTGTCTTCATTAATAAATTTCTTGATATCGTTCTTGATGTTGTTGTTTTAATCTTAAAAAGTATCGGTAAATATTATGGTATCATGGCTCATTACGTCGGATGTGAAATGTTTTTGTTGATATATCTAATTGATGTTTCCTAATTTGTATTTATATTTGTTGCACATGTACCGAAACCAGAACCGGTATTGGCTCAACAACGATTTGTAGAAGCAACAGATTGATAAAGATTCAATAAAAATAATTATTGACAAAGAGACTGCACATGTCATTTTAAGTATTGTGTACATTGGTTATATATTGGCATTAAAATACTTGATACTATTTTAACCTAAAACTCTCTCAACTTCACTCACACGCACCACCACATGTTCTAAGTTTCTCTCAACCCTTTTTCACATGATTTCACTAATTGATTTCTTTGATTTCGTTCTCAATGTTGTTGTTTTAATCTTAAAAAGTATCGATAAATATTATAGTATCATGACTCGTTACGTCGGAGGTGAAATGGTTTTGTTGATATATCTAATTGATGTTTCCTAATTTGTATTTATATTTGTTGCACATATACCAGAACCAGAACCGGTATTGGCTCAACAACGGTTTGTGGAAGCAACAGATTGACAACGATTCAATGAAAATAATTATTGACAAAGAGGCTGCACATGTCATTTTAAGTATTGTGTACATTGGTTATTTATTGGCATTAAAATACTTGATACTATTTTAACCTAAAACTCTTTCAACTTCACTCACACGCACCACCACATATTCTAAGTTTCTCTCAACCCTTTTTCACATGATTTCATTAATCGATTTCTTTGATTTCGTTCTTAATATTGTTATTTTAATCTTAAAAAATATCGATAAATATTATGGTATTATGGAGATGAAATGTTTTGTTATTGTATCTAATTGAAGTTGCCTGGTTGTGTTGATATTTGTTGCACATGTACCGGAACCAGAGACTAAACATGTTGAATCCGACATATTTAGATTAATTGATAAAATTAATCAATTGAGAATTAATAAAATTAATCAATTTAGAATTAATATCCAAATCCAAATTATATTGCAATATTATAAATGTCATTTTGAATTTAATGTTATCTTATATGCTTTGCAGATGAATTTATCAAATTAATTTACATATAAAAAATTAAATTCAAATTTTAAACACTGCTACTTTGCAACAGTGATTGCATTTGCCCTACATGTTGCCTATCAAATATTTATAATAGAAAAGATAACAAAAAAAACAAAGAGAAATAATTATCAAAAACAACATGACAATAGAATAAAAAAAGTAGAAAAAATATTTACATGAGTAGAAACAATAGAGGGATCATGCATATATTTGGTACAATTTTACCATAAACCCTCTCAACTTCACTCACACGCACCACCATCAATTATAAGTTTTTCTAAACCTTTTTTCACATGTCTTCACTAATCGATTTTTTGATTTCGGTCTCGATGTTGTTGTTTTAATCTTAAAAAGTATCAATAAATATTATGGTAACAGAGGAATCCCGTTTCAGCACCATGTTCTTTAAAAAACATCTCATTTCGAGCTAAGTCCTTTAATAATGAGAACAGATTTTGAGATAGGTACCTATTATGTAACAGATCGTTAATCACCACCTGCTTCAGAGATGAACATTCATTCGTTGACATTACCTTCAACAAATTCTCCTTCAGCGCCATAACCTTTAACATCATTTCCTTCATCACAGTCTCCTTTATTGCAATCTCCAGCGGCGACAATTCGAAATTCCCTTCACATGACTCCAACACATGAACAATAAAAGACCTGGCCTTAGAGGCATTAACCATACAAATACCTATACATTTAGATCTCTGGTCCAAAGAAAGGTAATTTTGGCCAACAGACTTAACCATAGTGTAAAGGTTTTCAAGTTTAAAATACTTGAGAAACTTCATCTACAAGAAACAATAAAACAACTAATTATAACACATATAGACAAAACAACAAAAAGATATAGATAATGGAATCTTCAACAACAACAACAAAGAACATAAAACTTTATAAACTCAAAAGAAGGAAAAAGTAACAAAAAACCAAGAGCTGCAAATAAATGAATAAAAAAATCTTTAATAACTTTTATATAGAAGAAAATCAAAGAAACTAATTCAAAAAGCTATTAGAAACCCTAATCCAAGACGTCTTTACAACTAAAACGAATTGAGAGAATGGATTAAAACTGATATAGAGATTCGAATCTTCTAAAACAACAACAAATAAAATAAAACTTTAGAAAATTGAAACAATGTAACTGTTTTGGAGATTTGAAACAATGTGTAACTGTTTGGCAGTAAGAAGAGTAACAAAAATAAGAGATACAAACAAACGAATAAAATAATTCTAGAAAATAAAAAAAACTAGTTCAAAAGCAATTAGAAACCATAGTCTGAAACGTCTTTACCAATTTGTTTATAACATTCCTGAATCTAACAACAGACATCTTGTCAGACTTAAGAAATTGCAAATGAAGCAACCAGTGAAGATGTCATTGTATTCAGGTATACCACACTTAAACATTTCTCATCATATTAATTATCAAATGTGCACATATATTCAAACATTTCCGGCTAAAATACTTTATCTATTCAGAACCACAGAGAGGGCATTACCATCACTGCTCATGATCTCTGTTAAAAACTCAATTGACTACGTAGCGATACTTTCTGCATACATTTTCATTAAATCAGCCTTACACTTGTTTTCTATATCAGAATCTAGCGTCCCCGAAACACACTTTTTAATAAAAGCCTGAAAAACAAAATAATTTGAACAACCAAAATCTAATAGTTAAGAAAGAAAATAAACTATGCAGCGTTTTAAACCTACATGGGTAAACAATAAGGCAATACCATCTTTAAATTCACCAAGCAACACATGTCATTGTAAGTATTTTGTATATTAATTATATATTGGTATTAAAATACTTCGTATTATTTTAATCTAAAAATCTCTCAACTTCACTCACACGCACTACCATCCATTCTAAGTTTCTCTCAACCTTTTTTCACATGTCTTCGATAATCAATTTCATTGATTTCATTCTCGATGTTGTTGTTTTAATCTTAAAAAGTATCAATAAATATTATGGTATTGTGGTTTGTTTTGTCGGAGGTGAAATGTTTTTGTTGATGTATCTAATTGTTGTTGCCTGGTTTGTGTTGACATTTGTTGCAAAGGTACCGGACCCGGAACCAGTACCGGCTCAACAACGGTTTGAGAAGGCAACAGATTGATAAAGATTCGATGAAAATAATTATTGACAAGAAGGTTGCACAGATCATTGTAAGTATTGTATACATAAGTTATATATTGGTATTAAAATACTTGATACTGTTTTAACCTAAAACTCTCTCAATTTCACTCACACGCACCACCATCCATTCTAAGTTTCTCTCAACCCCTTTACACATGTCTTCACTAATCGATTTCTTTGATTTCGTTTTCGATGTTGTTATTTTAATCTTAAAAAGTATCGATAATTATTATGGTATTGTGGTTCGTTTTGTCGGAGGGGAAATGTTTTTGTTGATGAATCTAAATGTTATTGATTGGTTTGTGTTTACATGTGTTGCACACTTACCAAAACCGGAACCAGTACCACGATGTGCGGGTATTGTAAAATTTGTTGGGAGATTACGATTGCAATATTATGTGGTGGATTGAGTAAGGGGAATTATCAAAAGATGGAGGTTGTTAAAGAGCGGGGGATATGAATTTGAAGAATGGTGGAAATGAATTGGTAGAGAAGAGATAGAAATAATGGAAAAATAGTTGAAACAATGAAAGATAGATTGTGTACATTTGAACATCAACAATAATATTATAATTTAATACTAATACAATAACGAATGATCATATAAAATTAATTCATTATGGAAACAAATAAAAAGTCTTATGGTTGTCATTGTATTAAATAAGCTAAGTTAAATGCAGGCTTACAATTGTTGTACTGTAAAATCAATTTATTTGTGTTTCAATCTTCATCTTCATCTTTATCTTTAAATATTTTCATGTATTGAATAGAAAAATCAATTAAAGAAAAGTGATATCAATCTAAATTTTATATATTTAAAATAATATATTTGAAACTTACTTATTTGATTTCTTTATTTCAAATTCTTTACCAAAGCTGCTTTCTATGCCATCTTCGTTTCTTTTTTTCAATGCAGTTGATGGTTGAAAATGATCTGAATTGCAAGCCTATATTTATAATAAGGCCATTTGCAATACTACATAATATCAGTAATTATTCAAAAATAAATAAATCTAAAAACAATTATATAAAAGAAAATATAATAAAAGAAGATCAAATGCTGTTCATAAAATCCAAATTATAAGAATAGAAATTAGCAGCTGAAACTTTATTTTTTTAATCTTTATCTACAATTTTTTTTTTGAGATTTCTTTATTTGTTTCTTTTATAATTTATATGTTTTATGGATTCCAGTTAATATTAAGAAAATATTATACAATATTAAAATATTTAAAAAAAACTTAAACACTGATCCATATATATATATTCTATTTATATTATTCTTTTTTAGAGTAGAAATATATTCTATACTTATAATAATGCCGCATGCAAAACTACATAATATTAGCCCATATTCAATAAAATTTTAAAACAATTATATAAAAGAAGATATAATAAACAAATATGTTCGTAAAATCCAAATTATAAGACAAATAGGAATTTCAACCTATGAAACTTTTTCTTTATCTACATTTTTTTTGTGATTTCTTTGTTTTTATTTTTTATCTTTATCTACAATTTCTTATTTCAGTTATTCTTTTTTTTTTCTGAATTACTTTGTTTTCAAGGGTCAATCCCTAACTTCAATAAAATAAAAGAAGATATGATTAACCGCAAATTAGTTGCTAGATAAATTGTTGTCCATAAATCCTAATTACACCATGATTTGCCATTCACTTGCACCATGAGTAGGGGTGGGTAAAAAACCAATAAACCGAACCGAACAGATTCAATCGGTTTTTTTTCCTGTTTTCTTATATTGACCGGTTCAGTTCGTTCATTTTTTTGAAAACCGATTGGATCGGTTTTTTTTTTCCGGTTCGTTATCCCAAACTGAAAAACCGAACCGAGATCCAATATATATATATATATATAATACTTAGTTTAATGTTTAATAGTCCATGAAACTATAAAACAATGAAAGTGTGTCACATCATATTTTTTTTTGTATTTTTTTTATAAATATTATTTTTAACTAGTATTTTCAATTTGTTCAAGCCCATAATTTAATTTAATCCAAGGCCCAAAATGATTAAAATATGAAAATATGTGTAATAATTAAAGCCCAAGAATTTGGCCCTCTTGGCCCAAAACCAAAAAAACCGAACTGAACCGGTCCAATTTAATCGGTTTTTGATCGGTTCACAATTGTTAAATTGATCGGATCGATTCATTTTTTCAAAAACCGAACATTATCGGTTCACTCGAAAAGTGAACCGATCCATTAAGCGCCCACCCCTAACCATGAGGTTGTGAGTTCGAGTCAGTCCCTTCCCCCAAATATCGAAGTATTGTAATATTTTTATAAAAAAAATCATGTAGACGAGGTACAATGAAGCTATAAGATTTGAGAATAAAAATTTAAATGGTAGATTTTTATTCGCAATGAGATGATGTGATATGTCAATTCTATTTAAGACTTTTTCAATTTTATTTTTATAAATATTAAGATAAATTTTGATACAAAAGTCAGAACGTGTCAAGGGTTGTCGGGATTTACAGATATCGGCCATATACGTGCGGTTCAGATATGTATTATCATAACGAGAGATATATACTCTCATAGTAAGTAGTTTAACAATGTTTTTGGTAAAATGATTTGATATTCTTTTATTAAAGTAAAATGTTTATTACAAAATTATAGGACTATGGGGAAATTTGAGCGGATTGAATTATTACAGTAATTATATGACAGCATATAATTTATATTTTCACACCAATAATATATTTAATTTTTCTTAATAGCTATTTAAGAAATATTATGTAATTAAAAAAAATATTATGATAAAAAAATTAAAAACTTTATTGTAAAATATAGGCTTTGGGAATCTCAATGATTTTTTTTTTTTACATTTTTTATTTTTTTATTGAACCATAAAAAAACCATGAAGAAGAGGAATTAAAAATAAAATGTCAATTTGTTTTTCAAAATTTCCTTTAATCTTATTATTTCACATTCATTCTTTTTATTATTTTTTGAATATTTATTAATTCTTATTTTAATTTTAGTTTTAAATGCAAGTCCAAAGGACACTTTTTTTAAAAAAACTTTTTTAAAACAACATTATAATTTTGAATTTAGATGTAAACCATCTGGCTGTATATCATAATATGAATTCTTTCAAAAAAAAAAACAACTATATGAATTTAAAATATAATTAAAAAACCCCATTGATCGAATATTAAAAACTCCTACGAAATTATATAATTATGGATTTTTCTAAAAAAAGGTCAAATTTAAGAAATATATATTTTTAACAATTCTCACATAACAATAAAATATAACATAATATAATATTTATTATCTATTTTTCTCATGTAAAATAAAACTTATAATTAATAAAATAAAAATATTCATAAATTTATGTTAAAAAAAAAAAATCTAAAATCTCAGAAGCCTAGCCTAGCAGTCAATTGGCGCCACCTTTAATAAAGGGGACACTTTACAAATGTGTATATATATTATAGGAAAAGTATCATTTTCCCCTTATATTATGACCTATTAGTATATTTACCCCCTATATTTTCCTTAATGGCTGGTCTCTCCCCTGAAACCAAACGTATTCACAATATTCCCCCTTCCCTTTAGATTTTCGGTTAAAAAAGTTAATTTCCATGTTAAAATACATTTTTACCCTTCAATAATCATGATAAATGGTTTGAAAAAAAAAATAATCATAAAAAAATAAATACTTTACAAAGCAAAATTAAAAAAAAAATGATGGTGGTGATCACCACCATCTTCAACGGTGACAAAAGAAATAATAAAAAAACTAGTTTCATCACATTCAAAGTTCAAACAACTTAGAAATTCAAAAGCAATTTTTTTTTCCTTCAAAAAATCAATTGAGATTCACAATCCAGGTTCAACAATATCATCATCTATCATCCACGTTCAACATCAGTCCAGAATCCTCTCCATCAAATTTTAAAATTCAAATTAAAATTGAAAAAATAAATTCTAACAATCACCAAAAACCATCCACCCAAAACACACCATCATCATTTTTCCAGAAATCTTCGTCATCTCTAACCATCTACTGATCTACACCATCAAATCTAACCAAACCCAAACTCAAACCTAAACCCAAACACAACCACCACCCCTAAAATCGACCACCAACATCCATTGTCAAATACAATCACCAACACCCACGACCACACCTACACCAACGAGTGCCGATCTCCTCTCAATGGAGGATATCGACGGTCGATCTCGCTAGTGAATATGAGAGAAATAATGGCAGAGAGTATATGGACCAGAGATCGGCAATGGAGGAGATCGATGGAGATGGATTCATGAAGAGAGAGATAGAGAGAGAGAGAGAAGACGTGGTGGTTGGGAGGAGATCGACGCTTGTAGGGGTGGAGGTCGGTGTGATTTCGGTGGGTGGCTAGGGTTTTGGTGTTTGAGTGGTAGCGGTGGCTAAGATTAGGGTGTTTGAGTTGTGGTGGATTATGTTAGGGTTTGAGTGTAGATGGTGGAAGATGATGATGAAGAAAAATGAGTGGTGGTGTTATATATATATATATATATATATAATATAATATAATATAATATAAATATGTTTTTTTTCTCTAAAAAAATATTTTTTTTATACATTATTAAATCTACTTTTAATTTTTATTTTTAAAAAACTGTTTTATTTTTTTATATAATATATAAATCTATTTTTTTTCTCTAAAAAAAATATTATGTTTTTTTATAGGAAATATTATGTTTTTTTATATTATTAAATATGTTATTTATTTTGAAAAAACAAATGTTTTTTAATTTTTAATTTTTAATTTGTTTAATGATTTTAGTCAAAGTTACCATATTATCCTTAGAAAATAACGGTCAACCAGATATTTTAACGGAAAAGCTAACGGAAGGGGGTATATGACAAATACGTTTGGGGGGAGACTGGCTATTAAGGAAAATGCAGGGGGTAAATGTACTAATAGGTCATAATATAGGGGCTAAAATGATACTTTCCCTATATTATATAAACCATAGCATTTTATGAGCCTAAACCCTAAACCCTTTTATTGTGGTTGATGTTTTGAAGAGAAGACAAAAGCCGTGGAAACACAAAGAATCAAGAAAAACCCACTTAGAAACAATTCTCTTTTTAACTTAAACTAGTTTGGTCAGTTTTCAATTTCACTTTTTCTCTATAGCTTCTGTTTGTTTGTTTGTTTGTTTCGTGGGAAAATAAGTTGTCTGTATTGGAAAGTTTATTGCTTTAGTTCTTTTTGCTGAATTTATTATCTGGGAATTCTTTTTTGTTCAAAAGGGTATGTTTTGTTCATGGGAAAATTGAAATTTAAATGCAAAGTTTGTTTTTTTTGAATAAAATGGTATTTTTGTTTCCTGGGAAAATTTTGGTTCTTGCTGGGTTCTCCGGTGTGTAAAAGATTAAATTTGAGTTGGATATTCTTTTTCTTTTTTAATAATATTTGGTTGTTTTCAGGGTTAATACGATAAAAGAGAGCTGCACAGGGGTTATATAATTGTTGTTGTTTACATCAAAAATCCAATACAAACATTTTTGATTTAAAGGTTTTGTGACTACATATACTTTTTGAGTAGAACAATATGGCAATTGATGGGAGTTTCAGTCTCGAATCCGCACTCGAGAGGTTTCTAGTTCGATGCCCCAAGCTTAGTTGTCTACCGCGATTCGAATCACTTTCTGGAAAGGAGACGACAGAAGAAGAAGTGGTGAATTTGGTAGCAGAACTGTTTTTGCACCCGTGCTATACAATCCCATTGATAGGGTGTTTTCGCCCAATAGCTCGAAAGATTGTGGATAGAGTTGTGGCTTTGCTCCGTCTTGTGCCCAATCTGAGGTCGAATTCAGACGAAAATGCTGAAGAATCAGGAAAGTTTGATGATGCAGATGTTGTTGATGTTGTCCAGTTTCATGTTCAAAGTGGGAGGGGATTGAATCTTCACGAGCTTGCTTGCTTGGCCTTCTGTCAAATGCTTGATTTGGCTCCTTTTTTATTGGGGTAAATTTTTATTAAGATGATTGTTGTCGAACGCAAAATATGAACTCTCTCAATGTGCTTATGTACTTGATTTGGTGCAGGTCTGTATTAACTTATTTCAAATTTGCTCCACCTCCTTTTGAACGCATTTTGTTGAAAAGGACAGTCCATGAGTTGGCAGGAAGGGTATGTATAATGTTTCTATTAGCATTCTCTTGGATTAATATTTAATTATCATGTTAACCCTCTTCATTCTCTCGCTTAGTCACTGTATCTGTATCAATTTAACCTTAGCATACATTAAAATGGTTAATATTTCTAATGAGGATTTGTATCTGTCCATGTTTGTTTCACTTCCTTGCCAATGAGCATTTTCGTAAAAAAGTTATAGTAATTGAATTTAAGACATGGTTGGTAAATCGTACTACCTTCCCTTACCTGGTTTTTCTTGTTAATAATTGTTGTATTACATGGTAAAGTTGATTAATAAGTAATATTTCATAGAATGTTTATCATTGATAGGATTAGTTTATCAATAATGTATTTGTTGGAAAGTTGGTATGTCCATATAAGATTACTCATTACCCTAAAACACTGATTTGATCATGTCCGAGACTTTTAGATAGTAAGATTAGGTATGTAAATTTTTATCCGTATTGCTCACTTATCATTTTGAATAGATCAGAGTTTAAGCTTTGAAGTGGCCTGCCTTGCGTAATATTCACATGATAGCTTTTGAGAATCCATTTCTATATGTCGGTAACTTGCTTATTTGGAATATGTTGATCAAGTTTTGGGATCGATCTTAATCGTTTTCTTGAGCACAGGAAATGTGCCATTATTCTAGGAGATTTTCTTTCCCGAATTTCAGCAATCTCTAGTTTGCTTTTGGTTCACTCTCTAGAATCTATGCTGTCTTACAGGTTGTAAAGCATTACTTGGATGCTGTTAGGACTTCTTACCGCCTGCTCATAATTGAACCTCAAATCTTTTCTAATCTTTGGGATTGGTCGTGTTTCTTGGATCTTGCTAAGAATTTTAGAAACCTCTACTTGAGTAATGGTGATGAACTGAAGAAAGATACCACGGACATAAGATGGTGTGTGGTACAGATACTCTCTATCACTTTGAAAATGAGTGATAGAGCAATTTTGAACTTTGGTGTTGATGCTGAAGAAGCACTTTCATGTTTATTGCGGTGCGTTTGTTTATTTCTTTTGAACAAATGCTTTCAAACAAATAATTATTTAAATTTTCGTGGCATCCCTACAATATTTTTCTCACCTTTTCAATTTTCAGCTGGGAAGATTTCTGTCAGGATACATCCTTAGAAATGGCTATTTCATATATTGAGCCATCTAACTGCACTAAGTCAGAAGAAAAAGATGTCAGTTTCAATCAGGAGAACTGTTTGCAGTGTTTTGGACTTAATTCACTGGCCTTATCGAGGTCTCAAGAAATTGAGCCATCAACTAGACGGCGGAGGGTGGAAACACGGTAGGTTTATCAAACTAAACAATAAGACATCTATTACTGTATTCCTTGATATCATTTACCCGCTTCCGTTTCCTCTTCATAAATTTCTTAATAAATTTTAGAGGGACATGTCCTGGTATATACTTTCCACACATGTTTTTCTTTTAATACTTTTTGACATCTAGTTTCTTTTGGGAATTTAGGGATAACGAGTCCAATAGCAATCCGTTTGTATTGACATCTACAGTGAAGAGAAGTTTTGAGGTGGTTTTGTTGGCAGTAAGTCAGAAGTGGCCTGTTCTTCTGTATGGCCCTGCTGGCTCTGGAAAATCTGCACTTATTAATAAGTTGGCATTGGAAAGTGGTAACCAAGGTAGGTTTTGGTTTGTCAGATAGATATTTTTATTCTTGATACTGCTATTGTGTGTTTAGTTAAAGAACTTTCCTCGTTGAAACCTATTAAAACACACATTCCAAATTGTGTAATCTGTGCAATATGACCACTTCATTCAATTTTGGATTCATTCAATTTATGAGTTCCTCTCTTTGCTTTTGTTAGTAACCATCAAACGGTTCAAACCCAAAAGCTTAAGTTAATAGGAAATGGCTTTAGTGCCTTACAATAACATTCAATTTAATTCCACGTTATTAGCCTCATTTGAGGATGCTATCATGGTATATGGAAGTAGAGTTCAGAATGGCGTCATGAATTTATAGCTTGAAATTTGACTATGTGTATCTAATTATCCTTTTGTATGCTTCAAAATGTTATCAGGGGTCTAACTGATGAGTGTTGTTGAAGTGATTGCTGTCAATTTACGAATTGTGTCCTTTTTGTATGTCATATGTCTCATTATTTATGGCTTGTGCCTGTTCTTTGCAGTATGAAGATTGAAGAGTTTCCTCATGTTTTTCCTCTATATTGTTACTGATTATTTACCTATCATCTCTTTTTTCTTTTCTCTTTTATAGTTCTTTCAATTCACATGGATGATCAAATTGATGGCAAAACATTAATTGGGAGTTATGTCTGTACGGAGCAACCTGGTGAATTTAGATGGCAGCCTGGCTCTCTCACCCAGGTCTGGTTCCTTATTAGATAATTGGGTATTTATGTTCTTTCATCTCAATACGACATTGTAATACTTTCAAATTTTCTTTTTCCACAGGCTATTCTCAATGGGTTTTGGGTTGTATTTGAGGATATTGATAAAGCACCTTCAGACGTGCAATCCATTTTATTACCTTTACTGGAAGGAGCAAGCTCATTTGTTACTGGCCATGGGGAGGTAATTACTTTGTACACAGTTCTCACATGTATTTACATAGGGTTTCCGATCAAAACTTGGGGATATTACAGTAGCATGCATGTCCTATTGCTCCTCATACTCATTAGTATTTCTGTAGGTTGCTAATTCTATATTTTTGACTGTTTTAGTTATCAAAAAATAGTATTGTTATGTTAGCGTATTCCTTGACAAACAACCATAACTTCCCTCTGGTTTTATGCTGACCCCTTGTGGAATGATTTTTATTAAATAGCACTTTGAGAAATTTTAATTTGCTTAATGCTACTTTTCTCTACCTTGAAATCCTAGTGAAAATTACTAACCAGTGGCTGTTTTATAACTTTCTTTGCATCCCTAATATTGCTTTAATAACTTGTTTTGCATCCCATAGTAATCTGTTTTACTTTATGAAGGTCCTTTCTTGGCGTGCAATTTAAATAGAATGCCAATTGAAGTTTAAGCAACATTAATTTTTCCTAGATTGCATTTTGCCAATTGATTCCTATGTATATCTCTAGATTTTTGATATGTTGTATGCGTAAGTGTTTCATTTGTTCTCTCTTTTTCTACCTGAGCTAAAAGCATCTGGGGCTCTTCACAGGAAATAAGGGTGACAGAAAGTTTTCGGTTATTTTCCACCATTTCAACTTCCAAACTTGATGTATCTCATAGTACAGAAGGTTTGTAACTATCAAGTCTCACAAGCTTCCACTTGCCTAAACTTGGTTGCATTGTTCAATTTTTGGCTTTTGTATGTTTGACTCTATTATTTCTGTTCTGTACTGTTTGAAAAATAAGTTGCACCGCAGTGGAACTAATGTCTCTGGGGCATGGATACTAGGAATCCCAATCAGGACAGGGATTTCCTTGATTACATCAATATAAGCATACGTGGTTTCAATTTTTGAAATTTTATTTAATTAGTTTTTTTGTTGGATGTATAATGGAATTAAACATTATTAAGGCAACATGTCTGTAGAAGATTATTTTATATATTGTATTCTCATTAAATAATCATCTTTTACTTTCTTTTTCTTCTCTTTTATGTTGTATTTTTGCACAATATCTGGATGTCTGCAAAAGAATGTTCTTGAAAGATATGCTGGTGCCGAATGAGTGATATGGACTTAATAGTTTGATAAAAGATATATTAGTTTGATAGGAAACACTTTTATATAAAATGGAGAGGATGCTTTTTTGATATTAATTAGACGATATATTATATTACATAGTGCATTGATCTATGAATTTTTTTCACTATCTCAATTACTTTTCCTTTTGGTGGTAGGTGGGAATTCACTTGGCACTCTCTGGAGGAGAGTTATGATTATGGCACCAACTAGTGAGGACTTGAGGAATATAGTGAAAACATGGTATTCAAATTTGGAGTTCCTTGCTGACAGACTAATAGGTGGGTTTGTTTATATGCATAATTTGGCGATTTCAGGTTAAAAGTATTAACAATAAATGCTGATGAATATGGCAGAAACCTTTGAAAGGGTTAACTCTTATCCTCTGCACCATTTTGCGGGATTCCAACCGGGAAATTCTGCTTCTGTCAGTTCTTTCAGTAGGTTCTCATTAAGGTATATAACTGTGTTATAATTCCTGTGTTGCATTTTAGGTCAATTGTATTTCAGTCATTGCATCTCATTTGGTTCCTAATGACAGGGATCTCCTTAAATGGTGTAAGCGAATTGCAGACCTGGACTTCAGCCCAATGGTGAATAGTTTGGCAGCTTCTGAGTGCCATTACATTTATCAAGAGGTCTGATATGCTCTTTGTCCTTACCTCTCTGTTTCTTTCAATGTTCATCTTATCGATTTGCTAGCGGAATTTTGTGCTTTGCTCTCAGGCTGTAGATATATTTGCATCCTTTTCAGCGTCTACTGAAAATCGGTTGACTATAATGAAAGAACTTGCAAAAATGTGGCCGGTTCCTGTTTCAATGGCTGAGACCTTGTATCCTTTCAATAATCCTGTAATTGAGGTGCCTATTATTGCTGTAAGCTATGATACTAGTGATTTCAATATTATTAGTTTCTTATTATTTCCTCTGAATTGCAGCAATCGTCTTCAGAATTAAGGATTGGTCGAGTTACTCTTCCATGCTCTGAAAAGCTCAATGTACACACTTAAGTTTTTCTTGATTCTTAACTTTCGTATGTTATATGTTTATTGTTTTGATTTATTCATTTTGTTGTTAGTTCGTTTGATATCTTAATGTTACTTTTGCAGTTGCATGATCAGACTAGTCAGTTTGTAAAGATTCGCAGTTCTCTCCATTTACTTGAGAGAATAGCTAGCTCTGTTAGGTGGAATGAGTCTGTTCTCTTGGTTGGAGAAACTGGTACCGGGAAGACTACTCTTGTGCAGAATCTGGCCAAGATGCTTGGACAGAGACTTACCGTCTTGGTATGTTGGTTGACTCTTTCTCTCTCTATCTCTCTTTGCAGTGAAGTTGTTCAACTCTTATGATTATGTTTTCCTTTTCCAGAACTTAAGTCAGCAGAGTGATGTTGCTGATCTGCTAGGAGGATTTAAGCCTATGGATGCAAGGTTCTTATGCATTCCCTTATACAAGGAGTTTGAATATTTGTTTTCTAAGACGTTCTCCATCATGGTATTTATTAATATGATATTCTTCTTTGCCTATCCGAAGTTGTATAGTCTTGATAAATAACTTCTGTCATTGTGTTCTGATGTCCAGGAAAATAACGAGATTTTTTCGTATTTACAAAAGGTTTTAAGTGAAAGAGATTGGAAAAAATTATTAAAAGGACTTAGGAAGTATGTTGATAGGTATCAAAAGATGGGGAAAAAACGGAAAAAAATGTTGGGTGAAGAATGGGAGAATTTTTCTGTGAAACTTGAAACTGCCCGCCGACAAATTGCGTCATCTGGAATGGTTTTTTCATTTGTTGAAGGAGCATTTGTAACTGCTCTTAGAAAAGGCGAATGGATTTTGCTTGACGAGGTGAATTTGGCTCCACCAGAGACTTTGCAGAGAATTATTGGTGTTCTTGAAGGAGAAAATGGTTCACTTTGTTTAGCTGAAAGAGGGGATCTGAGTTATATATCTAGACATCCTAATTTTCGTATATTTTCTTGTATGAATCCTGCAACTGATGCTGGGAAGCGGGACCTACCTTACTCTTTACGTAGTAGATTTACGGAGTTTTTTGTTGATGATGTGTTGGATGACAAAGATTTAGAACTATTTATTTACAAATTTTTGGGTGAAAGTAAAAGATCTGACAGAGAACTGGTAGAGAGAATAAGGACTTTCTATAAAGCAGCCAAAAAGGAATCTGAAGAGAAGCTGCAGGATGGGGCTAATCAGAAGCCACAATACAGTTTAAGGTCTCTCTACCGTGCGTTAGAGTTTACAAGGAAGGCAGAGGCAGAGAAAAAATTGGATATTGGATTTCGAAAAGCACTTTATGATGGATTCTGCATGTTTTTTCTCACTTTGTTGGATGAACCCAGTGCGAAGATAATGAAACAGATGATTAGTTATTTGTTAGAGAAGAGTATACCTCCACCTATTCCTTTTGATAGATACTTGATGGTTAATAAAGGAATCTCAATTTCTGATGATTTCTTGAAGAACTATGTTCTAACTAAAAGTGTTAAAGAACATCTTAGTAACTTGGCACGCGCAGTCTTTATTAAGAGATATCCAATTCTTTTACAGGGTCCAACATCCAGTGGGAAAACTAGTCTTGTTCAGTATCTTGCCACTATAACTGGTCATGAATTCGTGCGGATAAACAATCATGAGCACACTGATCTCCAGGAATATTTAGGTTCTTACATAACCGATGCTTCCGGGAAGCTTGTATTTCATGAAGGCGTTTTGGTTAAGGCTGTAAGAAATGGTCATTGGATTGTTCTGGATGAGCTAAACCTTGCTCCATCTGATGTGCTGGAAGCATTGAATCGATTGCTAGATGATAACAGAGAGCTCTTTGTCCCTGAACTGAGTGAAACTATAAAGGCGCATCCAAATTTCATGCTTTTTGCCACTCAAAATCCACCTACTTTCTATGGTGGGCGTAAAATGCTTTCTCGAGCCTTTCGCAACCGTTTTGTGGAGATTCATGTTGATGAAATCCCAGAAAATGAATTGAGTACAATACTAGAAAAAAGGTGTGAAATTCCTGAAAGCTATGCTAAGAAGATGGTTGAAGTCATGAAGGAATTGCAATTACACAGGCAGAGTAGCAAGGTATTTGCTGGAAAACATGGATTCATAACTCCACGAGATTTGTTTCGATGGGCAAATCGTTTCAAGGCCTTTGGAAAGTCTTATGAAGATTTAGCTAGAGACGGTTATTATCTTTTGGCAGAAAGGCTGCGTGATGAGGGAGAGAAATGCGTGGTTCAAGAAGTTTTAGAGAGACATCTTCGTGTTAAACTTGTCAAAGATGACTTGCACCAACTGGTATTGTGCTTTTGCATCTCATGCTTGTGTTTGCTATTAATGGATTAGTATTTGTGTTTATCATTTGTCATTTTGCAATCACTATGAGGAGATTCTCCACTTAAATGTAACTGCATGATTGGTTGTGTAATGAACATGATTAAGTGTTTTTATTTATTTATTTATTTTGGTGGATTACTCAGGAACAAGCTGAAAGAGACTCTGTCCTGAAATTGTGCAACAATAACTGCGGTTCAGAGAATCTTGGGAAGTATGGATCATAGAACATTCACTTTCTTATTGCTGGTAGTTTGGCCTTCATTGTATTAAAGTGTAGTTTTCTCACTGCCAATTGGTTCTTTGCAGTGTCATCTGGACTAGAAGTATGCAGAGGTTGTACTTTCTTGTCAAGCGTTGCTATGAGTTACGTGAACCTGTACTCCTTGTTGGCGAAACTGGTGGTGGAAAGACCACTGTCTGTCAGTTACTGAGTTTAGTATTAGGGTTGAAATTGCGCATTCTGAATTGCCACCAGTACACAGAGACATCTGATTTTATTGGGGTTTGTTGATATATATATATATTTTTTGAGGATCGACTATTTTTAAGAAATTTATCGGTCTTCTTATGTTAACTAATGAACTGTATAACAGGGGTTCTATCCTGTTCGGGACAGATCGAGGCTGTTGTCTGAATACAATGATATAGTGGAACAGTTGAGGTCATCAAACGCTTTAATCCACTACACTGGGGACCCAGTAAGTGTTTTATTGATCATGCAATGAGTCACTTTCAGATTATGTCACTTATCAAATACCCGTGGTTTCTCATGCATTTGTTTGGTTGTAGACGATTTCTTCAGACATTGGTCAGGCTCCTTCAACTCTTAATAAGTTGGCTGCAATAGTTAAAAATTATAGAGAAGGTCAGGATTCAAGTGCTGTTGTGAATTTGCAAGTTATTGATATGCTTGGGCAGCTGATGTTGGACCTTGGTAAGCTGCACCAGAGATGGCAGACTATCTTTATGTGGCATGATGGGCCTCTTGTGCAAGGAATGAAGGATGGTAGTCTATTTCTTGTGGATGAGATTTCCTTGGCTGATGATAGTGTACTGGAAAGATTGAACAGTGTTTTGGAGCCAGAAAGAAAATTGGTGGGTAATCCTCCTTTTTGTAGGGACCTGGTTTTTCACAGTGCATCTTAACTCATCCTGTTACATGTCTTATCTCACTTAATATGGTTATTGCTAATTTGCTTTACTCCAGGTGCTATGTTTTGTCTTACTTTTGTTTTTGTTAGATTTAAAGTGCTATCATTGGACCTTTTACTTTAATCATTATCTTTTGAAATTTATGGTTATTCAACTTGGTAGATTATCTGTTTGACGGAGAGGTCTGGTAGTTGAAACCTAAACATCTTCTAGTCCATCAACCAAGTCTCAATACAAAGCTAAATGGGCTGTCAGTTCTTTATTTATTGGTATGCTGTCAGTGTTGTTTTCATTATTGTGCTCTGCTAGATCTTGTCTCTAGTTTTAACTTGATTGTGTTGGAAATTTGACCTCTGTGATCACTGTAGCGATACATGACAAAATGCAAAAAACAAGGCTTAAGACCAAAATTCTACATGAAATTTAAATGGTTTAGTTTTGCAGCAGAGGTAGAATCTTACAAAACCGAATTGAATGTTCTGATTTTCAAGCTAATAGAATAAATGGACCAAGAATTTTGGATCAAAAAGAAGGGAATGGATTCCTTGAAAAGATTATGAGTGTTTTTTAGTCCCTTCTCTCTCTTCCTAATAATACCTCGAAATAATTTGCTTTGAGTTTAGTTCAGTTAGATATTTGGTGAATACTTTTCTTTGGAATTATATTGTGTTTCTCTGTCTCAAATCTCTCATTATCAAACTTCTTTGCTGCTGCTTTTCTGCTAGCTATGAACGGTAACTAATTAATTTGTTGGATAGGTAGCTGTCCGATTTGTGTTATGTGAATTTAACCTTTTTAGCTGCTAGCTTTGTATCATGCTATAACTTAGTCTATTACTGGCTTTGATTTGAATTGTAAGTTCTGCTCTAAGTTCTTTTTTGTTTCTCTCTTTGCAGGCCTTGGCAGAGAAAGGAGGGTCTTTTCTGGAAACTGTTACTGCTCATAAAAACTTCTTTGTTTTGGCAACAATGAATCCTGGTGGTGACTATGGTAAGAAGGAATTGTCTCCTGCTCTCCGCAACCGTTTTACTGAGATATGGGTTCCTCCTGTTATTGATCTAGATGAGCTTAAAGAAATTGCTTTGCGGAGGTATGTGTATTTAAGAGATATGCTCTTTGAGATAGTTCATATGGATGTATTCTCTCTCCTAATCTTAATTAATTCGGCAGAGTTACCAACCCAAGAGTCTCGCATTTAGTGGGTCCTATGCTAAGTTTCTGGGAGGTAAGTCCGATT
This sequence comes from Dipteronia sinensis, assembly GCA_033220585.1. Lineage (NCBI taxonomy): Eukaryota > Viridiplantae > Streptophyta > Magnoliopsida > Sapindales > Sapindaceae > Dipteronia > Dipteronia sinensis. The sequence continues at coordinate 68,126,765 of CM065639.1, read as the reverse complement.
TCCCTCTTTTGAATTATATTCTATTCTTTCATTTAATATATTTTAATAACAGCAATGCTAGTTGAAATGTTTGCCTTTTAGTTGATTGGAGTTGATATTGTCAACTATTAATTAAAATGCATAACATGAATCAAATTTGCTAAATTTGAGTTCTGCTTTGATGGAATTTGCAACAGAACTATTCATGTTTGTGGTGTATAGAGGTATTTAGCACATGGTGCCTTGTTTAGTTTTAATAACAACAATATTGTTTCTCTGTTTGATGTGATTCTGACTTGTAGGCATAGTATTTGAAATTTCATTTCCAAGTCACAAAATTACTAACAGAATTCTGATTTAATCTCCGAGCCTTGAATGTTAGTCATTCCTCAGCTCATTTGCTGTTTATAAAGCAACAAGAAAGAAGAAAATTATTTCGAAAGAACATTGTTTTATTCCCTAAAATGAGAGGTCTACAGCAGCTTCAAAACAGTTGAAATATTGACATGTTGCAGGGGTGGTGATTTTGATGTTGTAGTCTACCTTTATTCTTGTTAACCTTTTGTCTGTTCCTTACATTTACCTTCCTGTCAGTACATGGACATTTTATTAATTACATGCATGGATAATGTAAACATTTCATACTTGTAAGCTTACAGAAGCATTTACAAAGCAGCGGTAGTCAGAAATTGTATGCATTTATTCTTGAGTAATACTATACAAATAATAACCCAAAATTCAACCCAAATGATGTGGCAAGTGAGTTGTCACTACCACACAAATCATGGGATGATGTGGTTAATGAATAAACCACTTGTCACATCATTTGTGTTAGTTTTTGGGCTAATTTTTTGGGTTATCTTGCGTTAGTGTTTATTCTTTTATAAGCTTTTCAGTGATTATTGATTTTGTTTATGGTTGTGTTTTCATTGGATCATTTTGATTCACCTGGCTTCTGTTATTTCATATGTTCTACAGTGGTTCAGCGATTTACAAACGGGGAGAATGCTTACTGTGAGAGATCTCCTGTCTTGGGTTGCCTTTATAAATGTTACAGAAAGCAGTTTAGGGCCTGACTATGCATTCCTTCATGGGGTTTTCCTCATTTTGGTCGATGGGCTCAGTTTAGGTGCGCCCTTGCTTTATTGTAGCTCTATGTGTATCTGCATTTTTTTTGTTGTGATTTCTCATATTTATCTTCCGTATAAATAACAGTCTTGAAGTTTGTTGTTGTTTCTATTTTTTTATTAAATCTTTTTAAGCTTACCATGGTCATAAAGGGTACCTAAGGTGTTATCTTGAAATCGGTTGTTAGATGAATTTACTCTTACATCTTTTTGATATCGTTGTTTCTATATTTGGGATGTATTTCTGAATATCGGCTTTGATGTTGATCCATAAATCCCGTCGATTTGGTTTTATTGATTTATTTTCCTTTATGTTCCTTGAAGGCTTTATGGTTAGTACTTTCTTCAATTTTTTATTGGTAAACGTTTTCAATTTGTCTCTTTGAATTTTGATTGGAGCTTTTCCCCTTATATTTTGTTATGGTAATTATAAGAGGCTTACTTTTATACATATTGTTAAACTTTGATTCTCTGGGATGTTTCCTGAATTAATATCAAATTATAGGTTAAGTGAAATGTTTGAGTATGAAGACATTATGTAACATCAAGCTATTAACCTAATGAGAATGGAATATTGTTTTATCCGTAACTAATAATTATATAAGATTTTTTGTTGAACAAAATAATTATATAAGCTAATATAGTTTTATGTGTAATTAGTTAGTTAAGAATAATAGTGGAGTAATATTTTATCAACTGTTATTAAGTAATTATGTGAACCTTTTACTTTTTGCTTTCTAAGTCATGCTTAGAATATCCCTTTTGGGAAAAGTTCAGTATTCAAGGAGAAGCAATTAACTTATTGAATTTTTATATGTCTAGCTTTTTACTCTCTAAATTTTGGTAAATATGCAAGCATAGTACAAAAGATTTGAGAACCAAGGGTAACTTAAAATTCTGCAATGGACTCAAATTATAGATGAACAAGAATGGAAGTAACTTTATGTTTTTGACTTTGAGAGACTATATTTCTCAGAGGACAGTACATTACTTTATGACGGTGACAAATTTTTTTTATTTTTTATTTGTTTATTTTTTTTTAAAAATATAATTGATTCATTGATGCTTGACCATAAATTTTGGAAAAAAAATGAAAAAAATGAAGAGCTGGAAGTGATAATGGATTTTGGGCTCTTATATGTTCTGTACTTTCTTATTGGTATAATCGTTATAATTTCATTTAAGTGACGAGTTTTTGGTGTTGCCATTTACCATTAAATAAAACCTTTCTGTTACCATTCTCATCTCTGACGTATTTCCTTTTGTGCATGTTTCTTAGGTACTGGTATGTCTAAAAAGGATGCTCTGGAGTTGAGCAGGCGATGCTTGTCTTTACTTTTAGGAAACTTAAAGGTGTGCTTTGCTTTTATGCATTTTGCACTGCTGCTATATATGCATGAATTATCCATCAGTTTGTCATGAATGTCTTCTCTAATGGTTGTAACAAATGCATTATGTATCTGTTTTGAACCATCAGGTTCCATCATCAGAAAAACTAATAATACCAATTATGTGTGATTCTATTATTAAATATTAGTGAAATTTGGGTGAGTTAGCATTGTTTTTGCTGAGTTGTTCTCTTTTAGCCTTATATTGGGTTGTTTGGCAAGAAACAAATCAAGGATATTCATGGATTCTAAGGATGACGTGTCTGATCTGTTTTGTGATAAACTTTGCTTGTTGCTTTAGGCATCCTTTCCTTATTTGCATTAGGTGTAAATATGTAATTGGATTTTCTGTTCTTTTTTTTTTAAATATTAATTTTTTTGGTATAATATATTATTTTATATATCGATATTTATATCTATATATGTATATAGTGCATTATATAGTGACTTCCTTTCTGCTGCAGGTGGAAGATGGCAGTGAACTTTATGCAAAACTTTCAACAATGGAAAATTATGGCTGGGGTGATATCAGAACTACTGCTGATATATTGTGCAATGATGATATGCAATGTGACAATATCTTCGGGATCAACCCGTTTTACATTGAAAAAGGTGATCTCACTGAAATTAGTTAATGTGAGCTTGCTATGGAGACAGAACTAGTAGCTACTTTACAGCAACTGATAATTTTGAGCATGCAGTCATTGTTTTAAACAAGATTTACTGAAATTAGTTAATGTTAGTTCGTACAATGTTTCCATCTGATTGTCAATCTAATCTCTTCCTGACTCATATTTCATTTAAACCGGTCTCTAATTTGCAAAAGTTTGGTTCAAGCATTTGCAGCAGTGTGCAATTTTGGCCTGTATACTTTTGTTAATTATTTATCTTCAGTTTCTTATTGATTATTTTTACAGGTTATGAAAATACCGAGGCTGGAGGTTTTGAATTTTTGGCACCAACTACGCGAAGAAATGCTTTGCGGGTCTTGCGCGCTATGCAGCTTTCCAGGCCTGGTGTGTCTCTTTCTAGTATTGATGATTTTCATCCTCACTCTCCCTTGTTTTTTTCTTATCAATTTTATGCTATTTGAGATGTTAAATACTCATGTTTTGCAGTACTACTGGAAGGCAGTCCAGGTGTTGGAAAAACAAGTCTAATTGTTGCCTTAGGCAAATATTCTGGGCATAAAGTTGTACGCATAAATTTATCTGAGCAGGTTAGTTTTTCTATATGCATTCCTTAGGTACTTGTCATTTGTCCTGCTGTGTAGTTCTCCTGTATCCTCTATTGCCATTTCCTCCATCATATAACTTTTCTATGCTAATGGTTTTAGTTATGCATTTGGTGCAGACTGACATAATGGATTTGTTGGGGTCAGACTTGCCTATCGAGAGTGATGAAGGAATGAAGTTTGCATGGTCCGATGGAATTCTACTACAGGTTAATGTCTTATCGAAACACTTGTCCAGCATTCACCTATGACATACACTGATCTACTTGCATACTTTTTGACAGGCTATAAAGGAGGGTTGTTGGGTGTTGCTGGACGAGCTTAATCTTGCTCCACAGTCTGTCTTAGAGGCACTGTTATAAACCTTATTTCTAACAACCTTTATTTATATATATATATATATATATATTTCTGTTGCTTTTGCTTGTTTTTGTTAATTACTGCTGCTATATATTTGTTTATGTCGACAAAGTTAGTGAGAAATTTTTATTTTAATTAGGGGTTAAATGCTATTCTGGATCATCGTGGTGAGGTCTTCATTCCGGAGCTTGGTCTTACTTTTAGGTGTCCGTCATCTTTCAGAGTTTTTGCTTGTCAAAATCCTTCGTATCAAGGTGGTGGTAGAAAAGGCCTCCCAAGGTCCTTTCTTAATCGTTTCACTAAGGTTGGTTTATCGTAATGGCAATGCACCTTTAGAAGTATAATCTGTATGGAACTAAGTAGTTACTTGACATTAATTCAAATGCCATTATTGCCTTATACTCTCATTATTGGTTTCAGGTATATGTGGATGAGTTAGTGGAGGATGACTATCTTTTCATTTGTAGCTCGCTTTATCCATCAATCCCGAAATCTCTTCTCTTGAAGTTGATTTTATTTAATAAGAGGCTGCATGAAGAGACAATGGTGTATCGCAAGTTTGCTCAGGATGGCTCTCCCTGGGAGTTTAATCTCCGTGATGTGATCAGGTCATGTCAGATTATACAAGGTCTGATATGTTTTCCATTCTTGCAATAATACATTTTCTATTTGTCTTTTAATATTGTACAGCTAATATTCATATTTAACACCTTGCTATGACGTCAAACTTAGGTGCTTCTGGGAATTTAAAACTCAATTACTTTCTCAGTATCCTTTATGTTCAACGGATGCGTACTGCCAATGACCGCAGAGAAGTCCTACAGCTCTATGAACAAGTTTTCGGGGTGAAGCCATTTATAAATCCTTTTCCTAGAGTGCAGCTCAATTCTCAATACTTAATTGTGGGGAACACAGCCGTTAAAAGGAATTATACCCAGTCATCTAAAATATCAAGCAGTCAGCTGAAAGTTTTACCTGGTATTCGTCACTGCTTGGAAGCTGCTGCGCATTGTGTAAAGCATCAATGGTTATGCATTTTGGTTGGTCCCCCATCATCTGGAAAGACTTCGTTGATAAGGTTACTAGCGCAGCTCACTGGCAATGTACTAAATGAATTAAATCTCTCATCTGCGACTGACATATCTGAATTACTTGGATGCTTTGAGCAATATAACGCCTTTCGCAGTTTTCGCTTGGTTGTTGCTGAAGTTGAGCGCTATGTCAATGAGTACTGCAGTTTGAAATTGGAGTCTTCAGTGGAGGCAATTATAAGTGAAAGAAAAGATATGATATCCAGATGGCTTTCTTTTGTATCTAGTGTGGATTTTACTCTTATGTCAAGTTCACTTTCTACATACACAGAGAATTGGAAATTTATTGGCAATTCTCTTTGTTTATTAGTGGAGATCATTGAAAAACTGAGATTGGATCTGGAGAATAACGTGTTACCTCTTTCTTGGTCAATTAAGGAACTGGATAAAACAATGAAGACAATAAAGAAGTTGCAAGATAGCCAGCAAAAGCCATATTCTGTTAAGTTTGAATGGGTTATGGGGTTACTGATAAAGGCCATAGAAAATGGAGAATGGATAGTTCTAGAAAATGCAAATCTTTGTAATCCTACGGTATGTGTAGTTTCGTTAAAACTGTTTGTTTTGTATCTTTAAAATTCCATAATAATAGTTTTTACTTTACAACTGTTATAGTATATCATTACTAAGCGATTAATTTATTTTGCTGTTTGATTGTTAGGTTCTTGATAGAATCAATTCTTTGGTGGAGCCATGTGGTGCAATCACAGTCAATGAGTGTGGGACTATTGATGGAAAACCGTTGGTTCTCCAGCCACATCCTAATTTTCGTATGTTTCTTACAATTAATCCAAGCTATGGTGAAGTATCCCGGGCAATGCGAAATAGAGGTGTTGAAATATATATGATGCCTCCATATTGGCTATTTGATGAGGGAAGCCGCCTCACCTTGGAGGATAGTGCACTGAAAGAAGCAGAGAGATTTCTTGCTCTATCTGGTATTCCTGCTGGTAAACTGGTTGAATCAATGGCTAAAGCACATGTCTATGCGGTGGTTGAAGGTTTGCACTTCAATAAACATATTACATATCTCGAGCTTGCACGTTGGGTTCAGTTATTTCAGCAGCTTCTCATGAATGGTAATCAGCCAATGTGGAGCCTTCAGATAAGCTGGGAGCACATATATCTTTCTTCTTTAGGTGAGACAGAAGGAGAAAATATAATCAGCTATGTGAAGAATGCTTATTTATCAATGATTGAATTGTCTGAATCCCATTCATCATTGGGCTGCACTTTGTGTGTGTCTGGAGGATGGCCAATACCTTTGAAGTTAAGGGATTTTGTATGGTATTCAAAAGAGGCATGTGTTAGACAGAACTGTATGTATCTGGAGTTCCTGGGTGGTCAGTATGCATCACGTGAATTCCATAATCGTAGGAGTGGTAACCCTACTGACCAGACTTTGACTGCTAGTAACTGTGGACTATCATACTTGATGAATGTGAAGATGCTACAGAAGATCATGTTTCCCAAGGTTTCAATTGGAATGGATTCAAACACTTCTGGGAACATAGAATTTAACTCACATGTGACAAATAAAATGCTGCTATTTGCTGCCAACTGGACAATTGAACAAGCAACAGCAAGTGATTTTCAGTTGCATCTTCTTTGGTTTAGCTGGTTTAGTTCGCTACTGCAACCATACTGTCTAATTTTCAACTCTTTTCTGTCTTCACTAAAAGCAGAGTTGGAGGATCATATCTGGAAAGATATATTTTGCCTCCACCAGGAGCTTGCACATCTTAATCAAGTTGATTTAGACTCTCATCCTGTTGCACTGCTTTCAATGGAGTTGGTTGATATAACTGCATCAAATGATACATCAAAGGCACAGAGTGAACTTCTCTCTAATGCTATTAACTGTGTGGACCTTCTGAGGCTTAGCTATCAACAGTGGAATGCTGAGAAGGAGCATGACTATACTGGTGATGCTTGGTATTTCCAACCAATTTTGGATTCTCTGTGTAATTTGGAGAAGCAAGTTCTGAAGATGGTTGCTAAATCTTCTTCTGATCAGCTGATTCAGTTATACACTGATCTTCTTGAAGGTCACATACTATTTTGGAAGAGTGTTACCTCATCCCAGTCCGACAGTTTGTTGATTTCTTGGCGCTCTTTGATGAAGAATGCTTCAAAATTGCTTTACTTTTGTCCAGAAGAAGTTGAGAATGTGCTGGTAAACTCACATTGATATTCAGCAGTACTGTCTTCTGTCAATCTTGTTAGCTTGTATTGTTAATTTCACAAATTTTTCTTTGATTTTTAAGATGGAAGGCAAGAATCTCGGAAAACTTTCCTCCTGGCATTTTCATACAGAGAGGTCTTTGCTATGGGTTAATGGTGGTCATCCGTCTTTGCCTCGATCTGCTAGGCTGTATCATCAACAGCATCAACTTTTAGAGTTTTGTGAATCTGTTTGGCCAAAGAAAGGTATTCTTATTTTAAAATTTCCATCACAGATGGAAGTTTGTAAATCTTTCTTTTAATCATGCAGTGTTTCTAATTTTTGGGAAATTATTTGCTGTGACAGTGGGTGATTCTATTATTGATGTTGTTGCATCTTCCGATCCTGAACTCTGTTTCCTGGCATTGCAAGGTATGGTTTTATGTATATAGTTTTACGGTGCTCTGTAGTCATTTGGCATAATTGTGGGGTTATATAGTAATTTAAAGCAGTATGTTATTCTGACTATGATTATGGTGTGCAAATAAAAAAGTGGAGTTGGATTCAGAAATTGTGATTGGTCTTCTTTTTTGGTTCATAGTATGGGTATGGGGAGTTGCTTATGGTATTACTACAGTATTTTGTATATCTATGCTGTTGCCAACATGACGTGTTTACACTGATCACTAGTTGGAGTCAGCATTTTGTGTAGGACAGTGTTCCTTAAAAGCTAAGTGCAAAAACATTTAAAATTTTAGGTAAAAGACAACTAGGAAAGGCTTAAAGGAGGCTTTGTGTGTGGGTGGGAGACTGACGGAGTGAATAGTGTCAAAAGCATTTCGTTATTTATGTGATCGGTGTCTTGTATGCATTATTAGTTACTGTTAAAATTGTGTCCACTTTTATAGGTGTGTGTATGTCATCGCATATTGTATGTAAATCGGATGAAGATGACGTCCATATTGCTCAGCAGTTGGAGGAGATGTATGAGGTTAGTGCCCTTGATGTTTCTAAATTTCGGTAATATTTGCATGTTTGGTGTGTGATACTCACAGAGAACTAGTTTGATTTTCTCAGATGCTAGTGAGGAGGTTTGAACATGAAAAACACAAACTAGAGGCAAATTTGGGTCCTGATGAGCATGCTCCATTTGATTCAAATGTAGCTCCTTGTTGTGCTTTCTACCCTGAAATATTGTGTAGGAAGCCTGGTTTTGACAGTTGGTTGGACACACTTCCTATAAGTGACAGCACAAGTTGGTCCCTGGACGTGGAATTACTCAAAGAGCTATCACCAATCACTCTGATTGATCACAAAGAATTGCAAGGGGTAAGATCCATCACTTTGTTAATATTTTGAAGATTTCTCATGAATGGGTTGCTTTAGAAATTATAATGGAATCATGATATGGATATTTAAGCCCATATTTTTTGTGTAACTGGAGAAACATTGTGTTTTTTAAATGATGAAGTGTGATTTTCTGGTATAAGAAACCAATTTAATCAAGTAAAAGATCATGTACTTAGTAGAGGTTAATGTTACACTTTGATCTGCTGGTTTCGTTGTCCACATAAGGGCTGAGATTGAGATTTTGTTTGTCATTGCATGTTCATTATTCTCACATAATGTCTTTCTTCTGTAAATTATGCTTTTTGCACTTCTGTATTTTTTACCTTGTTTGCTAATCTGCAACAACAGGTTTTGGGTAGTGTATCTAACCTTCTGGAGTCTGCCTTGAATTATTCCTTGACCAACTCAAGGAGACCTCCTCAAAGTTTTGTGCCACACCAAAAACTTTTGTGGATACTAGATGCTTGGACTTCTGTGGATGCAGGTTAGTGCATATCTGTGTTAATGTTGGTCTGGCAATTTTAGCAATGTGATACTAATCTCTAACTTTGTCTGTCTTACAGTGAAGATGCGAGTTGCCAGTTTTGTTCTTGAGATGTGGTTTTGGTGGCATTCGTTTTTGTGGAGCTATCATCCTGCTTCATTGATGGTATGCACAGTGAATTGGAGACTTATATTTCATGTCTACGTAGTTTTTTAAATATTGTGGATTCTGTTTTCTATGATCTGTTATTTTTGCATGTAGAGCTTCTCAAAGATTGGCAGCCACAACATTACTCTTCCTGATATGCTCTTTCAACCTGTGAAAACAGCAACTGTCTTCCAGATTCTGTAAGATAATTACCTAGACTGTTATGATATTTATAATAATCCTAATTGTTTTATTATGGTTTATACATCGATAGACATTTTCATTTCAACAAACTTTGACGGAATGAGGTATTACATCCATAGATAAGTAGGTGGATAGACTGACAGTTATGTGTTTTTTCTGTTCATTCCTGGCTAAAAAATAAAAATCATTGTTTTATGAAAAATTCCTCCTACAGGATGTTCTACGAATTGATTTTTCACATAAATAAGAATTTGCATTAATTTGGCCTTTTTTGTTGGAATAAAGTTTGCTCTTGCCTTCTTTACGTTCTTTGTTCTAAATAATTTAAAGATACAAATTTCCTTAATCAACACAAATTGTGGGCTGTGTGTATTAAAATTGAACTGTAGCGTGGATGTCTTTTATATTTATGGTACTGTAGCTTTAAGCTGGACTCTGGCTCATTACTGTTTCACAGGTATGAAATATGTGATAATTTTGTTCACGTTTTCATTATCGTTTCACAGATGTGAAATTTGTGATTATTTTGTTCATGTTTCTTTAATATTTCCACAATTTATGGGGGAGAAAAAAGAATGAGGTTGAATCTCATGATGGTTCATATGAATGTAGATTATTATTAATTGTGAATGTTCCATTTTATGAGATGCGTTCTAAAATTCTTTTCCATTTGTAGGCAAAGTATATGTCCCATCAAAGATTATTCAGAGTACTGTTTGAAGCTCAAAGCTGCTTCTCGTAATGTCTGGCAAAGTCCTCCGACACTGGAAAGTATACCTAGATTTCTCCTAAATGTTGCTCGTTCACTTTTCCATCAGGTTATTGTTTTTGTTATCTATTATCTTACGTTGTTCTAAAAGTATACCTAGTTTTATCGTATTGTACTTTTGAGTTTTGTTATTGTTTCTATAACCAAAATTCTAATACAATGTATGTTCCAGATCATATATGCACACAAAAAATCATTTGAAGCTGATAAATTTGCTGGGATCAATTCCATGCTTTTTTCGTTTGAAACGAAAATGACTAAGGTATGCTTTCCCTCATCCTTATTATATTCCTTAAGGAAAAAGCTTGCAGGAATTTCTGAAGCTATGTTGCTTTTATATTTATTTTTAATACAGACAATTTGATTATCATATACTGAAAATCGTATATTGACATATTTGAGAAATAGGAAGTTCGTAGTATATTTCATTAGATGCTTCATCTACTGAATACCGTACTGACCCTAAGTTTATCATAATTGGCAGCAAGAGAACATTAATCATTTGAGCTCACTTATTGAATCATCAAGCCATCAAAAGTTGAAGTCTTTGGTGCACTTATTTGTTGAGCCATTACTTAGAGAACTCTATCTTCCCTGTTCTTCCACTGGTGACTATGAGTCTATTTCTTATTTTGTTGTTACGAGTTCATCAACACATGATAGTAATTCTTTCTTTTTTACACGAGATATGTTGACTCAAATTTGTTCTTCTTTATTCTGTTTTACTGTTGTAGGTTTCCACTCCAATCTTGGTTATGTGTGGTTAATGGTTGGGGGATTACGGTTTCATCTCTTGCTTATCTGTGATGATTTTGATCCTGCTATGAAATACTCGTGGAAGTGTTCACAGATGGAAGAAAAGATTCTGTTGCTTGAACTTGAAATTAAGGTTACTTTCTTCATGTATATATTTCTATTTCATCATCATTTTTAAAGAGTCATGTAGTTTCTGATACTGGGATAAGATATTTAGTGTTCTATAGTAATCTTTATCCATTATTAAGTTCAACTGGACATTTGTTCTTAAAAAATTGTATCTTCTCAATTACTTCAATATGTTCCACTTTTTTCGATATAGTTATTGTGTTCCTGAATTTATAATTTACATATGGCGTTCAATGCTATTTTTCTGAGGTCTGCAGCTTCTGTACAACTTTGCGATGTTGGAAAATATTCCCTCATTGAGGATGTCTTGGACATTTGTTCTTATTGATAAATTAATTTCATTAATCAATCCCTCTATTTAGTACCCATGGTAATATAATTGAGTTTAATTGAACCATGAGCTCATATCTTGTGATCGTAAGTTTCCTGTTTATTAAGATTCTAGCTAACTTTCACAGCATTGTTATTTATAGGTGCGACAAGAATGTGAATATTTAGCTGGTTGGTCTTCTTCAAGAGAAGCTGATAAAAAAAGAGCAGTTGCACTACAGAAGCTTGAAGCTGACCGTAAGAAGCTACAAAGAAAGGTTTGAAATTTTGACTTTAGTTTTCTTATGAAGTGCGTGTTTCATTTTGATAATTCATGTTTTCATTTTCCCTTTTCAGATCAAATTGGTGAAAATAACCTATTAAATTCTAGACTAGACATGCTTGCATAAAATAAATCTTGATATTTAGTTCCCCATTCTACTTGATTATACCCTATTTCCCCCTTTATCTAGTCAGGGTCTGGTATTTATTTTCCCTGTTATTGTTGCGATGCTCATGTTCATTTTCCTTATATAAGGCACTTATATTTAATTTTATAACTAATAAAATTTTGCTTGTTTCTTATATATATATATTGCCTATGCCTCTGAGAATCTAAATAATTCTGATATAAGTGTGTTTCTTGTAAGTTGTATCCTAAAATGTGTTCTAATATTGCTGACATATTTTCTTCCCTTCAGGTTTTTGTACCTGAAATTAGTGGCAACCCTGAACATACTTCATTTTTCATTCATTTAGTTTTTGATTGCTTTGTCTCATTCTTCATTTTTAGTTTTATTTTTTAAACTTTTATTTTAAGTAGGAATACTTCTTGCTGAATACTATTGCCTTCATTTACCATTGGTTATCTTTCATTTTTTATGTGGGTTACAATCTTACTAGCTCCTTTGATATCTTTGTCTAATTTTTTTTCTTGCTTACAGATTGTGTTCCGCCCTGATCCACTGAAATTCAAGGCATTGAAAAAAGAATGCGATGAGTTTCTTGAACTCATTAATTCCTCAATGAATTTGGTGAGCAATATTGCAGTCATGGACTTACAACAGGCTATTGAGCGAATAAACAATTGGCAGGTATGTTTAATGTCATGATTAAATACAACAATTTGGTGAATGTATTTGTATCGTTTAGAATACTGTGATTTCTGATCATTATACTCTTGATTTTTCAGGAAACTGCATCCCGTTTTATTGACAGACTCTCACAAGAATACATTGAGTATATAGATATAACTCAACCAATTCAAGTCGCAGTGTATGAAATGAAATTGGGCTTATCCATAGTGTTATCAAGCATCTTGGAAAAAGATTTTTTGAACAGATTTGAGGAGGACAATGTAGATAAAGTCATGGTAAATTTACATCTTTTATTATTTTTACCGTTTTTCTATTTAAAAGTTAACTTTAGGCTTTACATTTTGTTTATTCGATCTAAATGGCTGACTTAGAGAATCTTGCAGGACTCGGTTTATTCACTTATGAGATTTCCTAGAGGCTACAGATTTGATGCAGTTTTGATTAACCTCAAGAGCAGGCTGCCTGAGCATAAGTCACATGATGTAGATGTTCCATCAGATCCGTGGGCAATTGATACAAGTTTGTTGGAAAAGTTGGTGATCTTTTCAAGTGATGTAAATGCTGCAAAAGTAAATTTCTTTCTTGAATAAGTTTTCTTCCAATGATGATTGTAGTTTTTTGAGTTTGTCATTTTAAAGGTCTCCACTTCCATGTTGTCTTTAATGTTTGTTGATACTCGTATCTTCTTTCTTTGTTTTCCCGATGAAAATTATCTATTTTTACCTTGAAATGCTTCCTCATTGTAGGAGGGTTCTGCCTTGCAACTTAGAGCTGCTGTTCATCACAATGCTCTTAAGCGTGTTGCACATTTTGTAGCTACTTCGCGACTTGTGGATAAGGCGTCTTTCATGGTTAGATTCTGTTCTATGCTCAACTTGAATTTGTACTTGCGCACAGTTGGTTTCTGATATGACTATATATATATTTTCTGGGTCAGCTATTGGATAAAATTTTCAGTGAGTTTGCAAGCATTTGGGTGAATATGAAAGACCAAACGAAGACCAGAGAAAATGATGAAGCTCAGCAATACAAATTTAGGCCTCGTGCCTTTACGATTGATAGGGTTTTTGAGGATAAATCAAATGACACTTCTTTGGAATGGCAGGAGTTCCTCTTAGAAGAAGAATTTACTGAAAAGGTGATGCTTCTACTTTTACTTCTCAAATTGATTGTAATTATTCGTGTTTCCTGTTGTTGTCACTCTCATACATGTTTGAACATACATTAAATATATTCAGGTGGAAGATAATAACGAACATGAACATGAAAGTATGGAGGAAGAATGGAACTTCATGCAGGATTCTATTCTGAACAACATGGTTCACATTCACAATCAATTATTTGGGTCTACCGATCTTGTCTTGGATGTAAGTTAGCTTTGTAAATTTACTGGACATACGGTTAACTTTCTATCTCCGTAGAAGACAACTTTTATAACTTTGGAATTCCATTATAGTATTCCTCTACGTCCCATTTCCTCTTATTTTTTATTGATCAAAAGCTACATGTATCAATTCTTTCTTTGTTAATGTACTAGGTACATGTTGTAGATACTCCTTTTTTTGGTAAAATTTCATGTTAACTGTGGAAGATGCTATAGTTTTGCATAAAAGTTATCTTAAATGATGTACTATCTATGATTATTTGTAGTGCATAGTAACTCATGACTGATTAATAATTATTGGAAAACATAACAGGATTGATGTGTGTTTGTTTAAAAATTTATGAGTATCTATTCTTGCAATCTTGCATATTTGTATGTGTTGTGAATTGCATACTCTCCAGGTGGTTCATTTATTTTTTCTACGTGGATGTAAAAGTAGCATTGTAACAGTTGGATAACTTATGTTTCGAAGTAACTTGCTCACTCTACAATGCCAATCCCTCCGTTTGTGTGCTTTAATAGTAAATATCCATGTATTATGATGATTCTTTAGCAGTGTTCCTGTACTCAATATTGGTTTGTTCTTTTACACTCCAGCCTGGGCAGTTTCAAATCTCTGATGCAGACAGATTGCTTGCTTTCACCGACTCTTATACACTGGGCATAGAAATGATAAAAGGTGGTTATTGGATTTGGCTTTCAAGGTCAAACAGTTCATGTTTTGTCAATTGAAAGAGAAATTATTTATCCTATGTTTTTGTTGCAGGTTTAGGAGGTCTATTTTCTTCCACTTTGGATACCAAACTTGCACCAGAGCATTTACTACGTCTTGGCTTGGAGCATGAACAGAAGTTTGTTTCATTTCATAACTCTGCTCGCACATACAATTTTTATAAGGTATTGTAAACTTCATCATCTCACCTTTACAATCATCTCATCGTTGCAGTTTTTCTCTCTCCATATTTTAACCTCTCTTTTTTCCTTCATCACCACTTATGTAGGATTCAAATGCTCCTGTGATGGCAAAAATGGTGAAGTTGCTTACAAATCTTGAACAGCGGGTATTTATGCTTCTGGGTGAGTGGGAAGATCACCCTGGTTTGCAGAGGATGTTGGATGTGATTAAAATGTTGTTGGCTATTCCTTTTACAACTCCTCTATTCAAGGTACGCTTCCTGTTTACAATAGATAAAGTTGGAAAGAAAGATTGATTAAAAGGGGATTTGCCAATTAGTTGGAAAGCATGCACTCCAATGGAAACAAAAGAATAAAAAAAACAAAGAACAGGAAAGAGAAGAGTGAAAGACTTGTGCTCATTCAAAACTAATAATGATCATCATATTATTATTTTTTATATAAAGCTGAGTTTTGTGTTTTTCTTGTGTGAAGACTCTCTCAGGGTTGCAAATTCTACTTAATAGGGCTCATATGCTACTGGAAAATGGCTCAAAATTTCCTCTCTCTGGTAATTTAAATTTTAAATATCCATTTTTAAAATATTTTTAATATGTTATATTTTAGCATGTATGTTCATTCTATTTTGGCTTTCAGATCTGTTGGAACCCATTACCACTCTGGTGTGTTCGTGGCAAAAGATGGAGTTTGACTCCTGGCCTGCATTGCTTGATGAGGTGCAGGATCAGTACGAAATTAATGCTGGGAAGGTAATAACACTTGGGAATTTTGAAGGATAAATCTTGTTAAATCGATTTTGTTTGAGAGAAATCATTGACCATCTATGTAGAACTAAGAGTATCACATATATTTAATCTTAATTTTTTGGGATTAGTGATGACTTAACATAATACCAGAGTCATTTTGACCAAAAAATTCTTTTTTCAAGTCTCTTCACATGTTTCATACAAATAGCAAAATCTCAAAAGCACATGATTTATACAAATATCATTGCTTGTTTAGGCATAATAAGGCATACTATTAATATGATATCATCAGCCTGGAAGAACAAGATCCTTCAAGGGAATAGTATTGGCTTCTATGGCTTCTAACATGGTGTCTCTATCTGGTATCTTTCATTCATTGAAATGATATTTCTTTCTCCATTTTATAATTTATATTATTCTGTTGCAGCTGTGGTTTCCACTATTTTCAGTTCTCCGACGTACACGTTCTGGTGGTATTGGTGAATATGATCAGTCTACCATTCAAAGGCATGTGTTAAATTATTTGCCTGCTTTGTGAATTTGTTGAGTTTGGTATATTCTGACACAAAAGGAAATGGATTTTGCAGTTTGGAGGAGTTCATTCAAACATCCAGTATTGGTGAATTTAGGAAACGTCTCCTACTTCTTTTTGCTTTTCTCGGTCAATTTGTGATTGGTAGATCCTTGGGAACCTATTCAAGGTGACGGCCGCTGGATTCATTTTTTTTTCTTTGGGTTTGTCAGGGAAAGAAAATGACATTAAATAGACTTAACTTGCAACTTTGTGTTTTTTATTGAGAGATTATTTCATCATACCTAAATTTAATGCTTCTCGATAAATAATCTGTCCTTATCTTGAGAGCTGCTACCAAATTATTTTTATTTTTATTTTTATTTTTTAAATTTGTTTTCTTGTTGAGTTCCATTTTATGAACTTCATTATATTTCAGAATGTTCTAATTCTTTGTTAATCATGCAGTCTTTGGCAGGAAGAAAATCTGAAGATTCTATACAATGTATTTGGATTCTATGTGCAATTCTTGCCATTGTGAGTTTGCCGTCATCTAGTTACATTTATTGAATGTTTATATGCTGGTTTAGAAGTTCTTATCATATTGTTTATTCAGAATAATGGAGCATATAGGAGCTAATCGAAGAAAGATTGAGATTGAAGTGAAAGATCTTTTGAAGCTGTGTCGGTGGGAGCGCCTAATGCCCATAGATAATCTGAAACGGATCAGGCAGAAGATCAAGAAGCTAGTGCAGAAGTATACTGTAAGTGAAATTTAGTTTATCACCTTCATGTGGTAGTATTATGATTAAGGCACGAGCTCAAGAAAGCCAGTAAAAAAATGATGATTGCTTCCCTCTAATGTAATGTTGGAGATGATTTTAAATTTTATTAGATAATGTTGTTAAGGCATTGATAGCAGTGCATTCTTCTTACTATGCTGTCTTGTATCTTATATTCAATTCCTATAAACAAAAGCAATTTATGTATGCCGTAGTATTATATAAAAAGTGCCCCAGCGGAAACAATATATTTTGGTCATAATTTGTGATTGTTTGTTGAGGAAGCTCAAAGTAAAGCTAGGGGTTATGTTCTCGTGCAATCTGAGATGCTTAACATGTTAGATACTTTGCCTGCAATTGGTAGTAACTATGCTTTTTTTTTTTTTTTTTTTTTTCCAATTATTTGTTCGTTTAACAGGAGCTGCTGCAACAGCCTGCAATTCTTATCCTTAACCGTGAAATGGCGCAAAAAGGTTTGAAAACCATCTCACTACAGAGTCCAAAAGCCTCCAATGAGATCTCAGATGAGAGTGCGGGTTTTTTGAAAGCTGTTTTAGATCTATCTCAGTTCAGTGATATAGAGAGGTGAAATAGTTTGTTCACTTTACCTTTTTTATCTTTAGACTTCCATGATGACCTGCTTTCTGATCTTCAATTTGTTGTTTGCTGCATAGGCCTATGTGGTACCGCAATTGGAGAAAGAAAGTGAGTGATTCTTTTCAAAACTTGCACCTTGGAAGTGCACCAGAATTAGGCTTTCTTGATGCTAAAGGTTCTTCCTTTTCTTTTGTGTTTACTTTGTGTTGGATTTACTTTACTAATTTGCATCTTATTTTGTTAATTTCAAAGATTTTAAAAAGTTGGAAGTGTTTGCAGGAATTGCAAATAGCACTAGACAGGTGTTAACATCCCTGTCTGATTACGAATCATATCCAGAAGAGTGGAAGGAGTTGTGGCAAACCCTTGAAACTATATGTAAGACTACAATTGACTGTGGTAATCTCTGGATGGACAAGAACAAAAGCGTAGGGAAAAAGAGGGCCTTGTCTGATCTTCTAAAGCTGTTAGAAAACAGTGGGTTGCATAAGCACAAGTTTGAAATTATGAAGGTAATGGACATCTTTTGTCAATTTAATTTGGTTGCTTATGTTTGTGATTATCAATTATATAAACTAAATGTTGTTTTTTCTTCTTGGTGATTACAATTAATAGATATCCAATCACTCAAACTGGTTGTTCCTTCAGCCATCTTATGATGCTCAGCATCTGCTGCTGGCACATAGTAGACTGTCTCATGTAGCTGTTACTGCTGCTGCTCCCGGTGAATTTCAGGGTTCGCTAGATGGAACTTTGGATACTGAATGGAAAGTAGTTAATGAGTTCTACTTCAAAAGCTTGGCATCAGTGCAGCTTCTGCAACAGATTTGCCTGAAACATCATGAAGATTTCACAGCTGAGCAGGTAGATCACATAGACTATAGAATAGTTGCACACTTGGTCGCTTGCACTTAAGATGATTGAGCCATTGAATATGTATTTTTAGGTTGCCTACCGACCTGAATCTGTTTTAGTAAACTTGGTTATAATTATTTAGCAACTTAGCTACTGTTGTCCGGTTGCCCCCTTCATTTAGATATAATTAACATCCCATATTCTGAAGTCATGCAATTGTCACTGCTCTTTTTGTGAAGCTAGTTTTCCATCATTGTTTCCCGTTCTTGTTTCATGCAGATCAATAGGTCAGTATCTTTTCTCAACCATCTCATAGTCATACAACAGATGCAACGGGATGCGGCCTATGGTTTTGCTAACCATTTAAAGAGCTTACATGAGTCGGCATCTGCCTATGAAAGTTTCTGTTCAAGTTGCTCCAATTCTGAGAAAATTGGTACAGAGTGGGCTTATGTTCAAAGTCAACATGCCACCATTGAGTGTGTTTGGCAGCAAAAGGTCAGATCTCACCTTGTACTTTACTTTTTTCAAAGCTTGAGACTAGATTTATTTTAATTATTTTAATTTTTCTGTGATTTTGCAGCAACTATTGGATAGTTTGCATACCATGTTGGTGGAGGAGTCATTGTTTTTGAGAACAGTTGAAAAGGCTCATAGTAACAGTTGTCAAAGTGTGAGAGCTACAACACAAAAAGTTCTTGCTTTCATCGAGAGATTCGCTCCTGCTATACAGAAATCTAAGGTGCACATCATGCATTATTCATCTTCTCGTCCTTTGAATGTCATGGTAGCTGTTTGCTTATTTTCTTAGAATTCTGTTGCAGGAATTGTTGGATAACTATCTTCTTGGCCCGAGTATCGCTATAACTGTCACAAATGGTTCCTTCCATCATTGTGTTATTTCAAAACAAGTCGAACAATTGATATTTGATAACTTCCAGGTTATTAATGAGTTTGAGGAACATCTCTCTACTTTCCACAAGCATGATTTGGACAGAAGCTCAGTCATAGAGACTCTTTTCTGTCACCTTGATGATTTGTTAAAGAAGGTATCCTTGATTTTATGCATGTGTTGGTTGCTGATTTGGTAGTTCCTAAGACCATATTTCACTCTGAGTTGGGTATATTATTGTCAGTTAAATAAATTTTGTAGGACTAATGTCTTTGTTCTGCCACATTGAAAAATCATATGGGATTTGAATCAATTGGACATTAATGCTATAGTGTTTGGTAGTAAATTTCAAAGTAAATTTTAAATTCTTGCAGGGCAAATTGATGGCTGAACAGTTCAATTCAGCAATGCAAGCAAGAAACCAGTCAACTAGTTATTGCAATGGGAATTATTCTGAATTCGAAGCTCTGTTCGGTGTAGCCCTCTCGAAAACATGTGAAAATACTATGGATATGCTGCGAGAGCTGGGGTCATTAAGTAATGGTCATGCTGTTTCGGAGGATTCATTGGGGAGTGTTACCTCATGGGAGTCCATATTTAAATCATCTGTGGGGAATTTGAGTTTCAACCAATTAAAAGATCAGCTTCTTGAAATAATTACTTATGCGGTAAGATATATCGTTGATCTGTAAGAATTTCTTATGACTTTATATACTGTTTATTTTCTTGTTATCTAATTTTTGTGTATTTATTCACAGGAGAAATTGGTGAACAATTCTGGTGGTAGAACTCCTGATCTATCTTTCCATATTGGAGCCCATTTTAAGTATCTCCATACACTTTTGGACCTATTACTGAGCTTCGGTGACAGCTTCCTGCAGGATTTGCTAGTTCTGAACAAAACAGTACGACCGTTTCCTCTACTATTCTTTTTTAATATTCTCTCTTTTTCTGCATATTATCTCTTGTTCTAGCAAAAGACAGAGCATTCAGTACCTGAAATTCTGGAATTCTTGTTTGTTTCTCAAATAACAAACTGAAATTCTAATGTAAATACTAAAATATTTTCTTGCAGACATCTATAATGACTCATGCACTTGCAAAGACTTTTGCTTCATTATATTCCAAAGGATTTGGTATCCCTGCAAAAGACCAGGAAGATGACTCTAATGGCGATAAGTCTCAAGATGCAAGTGGAACAGGATTGGGAGAGGGTGCAGGAATGAAGGATGTAAGTGATGAAATTAATGATGAAGATCAACTGCTTGGAACTGCCGAAAAGGTATTGTCACCGAACAAGTTTCGATTGGATTATTTCTGATGTATCTCTCAAGTCTCAACTCTTGTATGTTAATTGAATAAGTGTTTTCTTCTGAATGCGATGACAGGAAGGTGAAGAGCATGATGACTCAGATAAAGTACCAAATAAAGATGATAAAGGTATTGAGATGGAGCAGGATTTCGCAGCTGATACATTTAGTGTTAGTGAGGACTCCAGTGGAGAGGACGATGATGATGATAAAGACGGTGAGGATGAGCAACTGGAGTCTGCAATGGGAGAAACTGGAGCTGATAATGAAGTTATTGATGAAAAGCTGTGGAATAAGAAAGAAGAAGAAAATCCCGACACAGAAAAGGAAAAGTATGAATCCGGGCCTTCGGTTAAAGACAGAGATCAAAGTTCTAGGGAGCTTAGAGCCAAGGAAGATTCTGCAATGGCTGATGAACCTGGAGAGCTTAATTTTGATGAAAATGATGGACAAAAAGATGAGAACGGAGACCAGGATGATCTTAGCGATACAGAGAATGCAGAAGACTTAAACATTGATAAGGACGAAGCATTTGCTGATCCAAGTGGACTGAAGCTTGATGAACCAAATCAAAATGTTGATGAAGATATTGACATGGATGAAAAAGATGTTACAGAGGAAGAAGAGGGTCTAGAAGAGCATGAAAATGATGGCACAGATAACAAGGAAGAAGTGGCTCCAGAAGAGGACGATGAATGTGCTGAGAATGGCAAGTCTGAAGATGTGAATACCAATCCTGTTGATGAAACTATGGAAGAGGCAGAGAATGAACAAGCAGGAGGGGCTTCTGAAAGGGATGAGTTGAACAAGCAGGAGTCTGAAGGTAACACGGAAATGAATTTGATGGCTCCGAGGAAAGATGTGTTTGAATCAGGAATTCCTGATGGTCAAGCTCCTAATCCTGAATCTGCAGTGCAACCGAGTGGTGACTCTCGAGCATCATATTTGAAAAATGTTGCACCAGAGGCAAACTGGTCTAATAGCGATGGAATGAATAGCGATGTTGTTCCAAGTAGCTTACCTTCTAGTGATACCTCCCAGATGGATATCATGGTTGCCGACTCCTCAAGTAGTGGGAAACTCACTGATCAACCTGGAACTCAATTGCCTGAGCAGAAACCTTCAGCTGTTCAGAAAACCCAAGCAAACCCTTATAGGAATGTCGGCAATGCACTTGAGGAGTGGAAAGAAAGAGTCAATGTGTCTGTTGATCTTCAGGCAGATAACACAGAGGCACAGGATGGCGTTGAGGATGAGAATGCGGATGAATATGGTTATGTTACTGAATTTGAAAAGGGAACAGCTCAGGCGTTAGGTCCTGCTACAGCTGAGCAGATAGACACAGAGGTAAATGGCAGTAAACTTGATGAGGATAGTCTTGCAGCAGATCATAGAGACGACGCCACTGAGATGGAGATTGATAAAAAAGCTTCTGAATCGCACCCTATAGAGCATCATGCCTCAATCCTCAAAAGTAAGATGGAGCAGCAGATGCAGATCTCAGATCAAAATAAGTCACCCGTTGACGAGTCTCCAGAAGTTCACAGAGATGATGATGATGGTGGTGCTCAAGGAAGTCTGTCTGAGAGTCTGGTCTCTGTAAAGAAGAACTACTTGAATGAAGACATATATCAGCTCAGCAAACTTTCTGTAAGTGACAACGAGCATAGAAACGCCCTAGAACTTGAGATTTCTGACGATTTGAGGGATGAAGCTAGTGCTCTTTGGAGAAGATATGAACTGCAAACGACAAGGTTGTCTCAGGAGTTGGCTGAGCAGTTGCGTCTTGTTATGGAACCTACTCTAGCCAGCAAGCTCCAAGGGGACTATAAGACTGGTAAAAGGATTAACATGAAAAAGGTGCAACATAGTAAATTTTACCTTTCAATCTTAAGTTGTAATTTGATGTGCTCAACCTTGTTCATAACATTAATGTTTCTTATGCTTGGATAATTATTAGGTAATTCCGTACATAGCAAGTCATTATCGAAAGGATAAAATTTGGTTAAGGCGAACCAAGCCTAACAAACGTGATTATCAAGTTGTTATTGCTGTTGATGATTCCCGTAGTATGTCTGAGAGTGGTTGTGGGGATGTTGCGATCGAAGCTTTGGTGACAGTGTGTAGAGCCATGGCTCAACTGGAAATGGGAAACTTATCGGTTGTGAGCTTCGGAAAGAAGGGAAACATCAGATCACTACATGATTTTGATCAGCCCTTTACTGGAATGGCTGGCATCAAGGTTTGTCTTCTTGTGTTTGAGCTTAGAGAAAAGTTCAATTAAATATTATTGTCATCTAATTGTCTTCTTGCCATAACGTTTTTGAATTTAGCCTTGTATGTTATGATATCATTCTCTAGGAGCCTTGCGTGCATAACTTCCCCTCGTATGCTCCTTTTTTCCCATCTTTCTACCAAGAGGTTTTATTGATTTTTTGGCAATTATTTCTGCTGGCAGATGATATCTGGTTTGACGTTCAAGCAAGAGAACACCATCGCAGATGAACCAGTTGTTGATCTGTTGAAGTTCTTGGACAACATGCTGGATGTTGCTGTTGGAAAAGCTCGACTTCCTTCTGGACAGAATCCGTTACAGCAGCTTGTTTTAATTATCGGGGATGGACGTTTCCATGAGAAGGTGCCTTTTTTTTTTCATTGTTAGATTATAAATGATAGTTTCTTAATGATTTGCTGATATCCATTTATTTACACATTTGATCAAATCAATACAGGAGAACTTGAAGAGATGGGTTAGGGATCTCCTGAGAAAAAAACGAATGGTCGCATTTCTGCTTCTTGATAGTCCACAAGAATCAATTCTGGACCTAAAGGTGAATATTCTCTCTCATTTTTATTTATTATAGAGAAGCCGATAAGGTTCGCTAATACCTCCAATGTCATACTTGCTATTTTTTTTTTCTGACATGTCAATTTGGCCTCCAGGAACTATCATTTCAGGGTAAAGAGATCATGGTTTCCAAGTATCTAGATTCCTTTCCCTTCCCGTATTACATTGTTTTGAGGAACATCGAAACACTTCCTAGGACTCTTGCTGATTTACTAAGACAGGTAAATTCTATTCATTAGTCGATTCTCTTTTATCTTCTTTCGGTTTCATTTCATTCAAAAAGTTTCGATTTCTTAATAACTTCCCTGGTTGCAGTGGTTCGAGCTTATGCAGTACACAAAGGAATAAATCAATTTACAATTCCAGGGATTCGATGTTCTACCTGCATTCTCCTTTTACTTGAAAGAGCTCAAATCAATGATCCTTTGTGAGGTTGAGAAGGAAGATAAAGTAATTCACGGGGCGATGTAGGAAAGGAGAAAATGTAATGCAGGATGAGGCAAGGACTGGGATGGATTTTGTACAGGAAAAAAGTGTATCATAACTGAGAATTGACAATAGTTTTGCATGGAAATATAGGTACAGTTCATTCTTTTTTTGTATCCAAAAAATGATATATGATAACAGTAACAAAATGATTAATGAAAGATGGGGCTAATTGGCCTGGTTGATTCCTTTGATTCAATTTCTTTCTATCTGAATTAACTTCTTGTGATTGTCCATTTGTGTACTATCTGTTGCAATCCTTAGAAGTGGATCCATTTTAGAGAACATAATAGTAATGATGATGTTTTTTTTGAAAATAATAATAATAATAATAATAATAGTCCGAAAATTGGTCCAAAATCATTGTCCTACATGACGTGACAAACTAATTTAATTAATGAAAAAACATTTCCAGATTTTCAGCCGTTGATGAGCATTGAAGCTCTTTCTCTCAATACTTTTATGCACAGACAATGTGAATGTCACACAAAACTCATTCAAATAATTAAATTTATAATATTATATATTTATCTTTACACTCTAATCGAAGGAAGCCATTTCATTTTTATTATAAGCAACGGTTGTTCGGAGGTAACTCCATTTTTTCTGGATAACAATATATTATAATACCATTTTTCCTGAGAAATTGCATACTCCTGTTCATGCACCAACAAAAATACACATATTTGAAAAAAAATATATACCCATCACTTGCTCTAGAAAGCCATAACTATCTCTTAAAAAAACTTTAAATTTCGGACTCCAAAATTCTACGAAAAGCTCTTTAAGGCTCAACTTCTAGTTCACTTTGCTAAAATTTAATATGCGAAATTGACTCATCTGTAGAGGTAGTTTTCTCAGGATTGATTGTAAACCTTCAATTTTACTTTCATATAACTCCTAGCTAGGACTCATAATTAGCTGAAAGTTAATAAAAAACCGTAAAACGTAAAAGTTTAACTCAAAACAAAGTAAGTTAGGTTTGAACTCTGAACCGATGAAAATTTTAGTTTTGATTTGGACCCGTTTTGATTAAAAAAAGACTGATCATCTTGGATTATTAATAATTTGTTCAAGGCCTGCCTATATAATTTTACTGAAAAGCAGTGGTTGCCAGTGACATTCATGCATATATAATTAAATAATATCAGATCAGGTCATATGAAGTACTTCACTGATCACTCCAACACCCACCACATTAAAATAATTGTTCAAATTTAATAAATAATATTGATTATGATTTACTTGTATTAATATAAAAGATAATATATAATACCAAGCGCCCCTTTCAAAAAGATTAAATAAAAATAAAAGGTGGTACCAAGATTCCATCCATTAATCTAATACAATTCATTGTACAAAAACTGCTCAATATATGGACTTTGAAGGTAATGTGCAAATTAAATAATACAGTTGGTGAATTAACTAATTAAATTAAGACTGTGATTGAGTTTTTAATTAACTAAATAAATTACTATATAAGAAGACTTGCTACAAGTTAGCTAGCTAGCTTGATTAGTCAAACTAATCTCTCTATTAGAAATTTAAGAAAATGGTAGAACAGGCTTCTTTTTCTCAGGAGCGTTCTCTTAATGGGTTCGAAGCTTTTCAAGTAGGGCTATGGGGAGAGAAGAAAGGAAGGGAATGGAGCTATAAACCAAAGGGTGCAATTACTGGGGTAATGATTACTTGTGACTCGTATGCTGTTGTTTCGCTCGTCTTTAAAGGTGTCGATGAAAATGGTAACCCCGAGTATTCAGATTCATTTGGTTATCATAAAATAAATGTGTTTAAGGTAAGTATCAATTGATCATTTTATCTTATGAGTTTTCAATTTGTTAAATTTTTCATACTTGTATATTTTTATGTACGTGTTTATGAGAAACATTGATGTATGTACCTTTCTATTGCTTTTTATTTTTTTGTCTTCTAACATTGATTGGTTTTTCTTATAACATATAGATTATGATCGACTGGCCTGAAGAATATTTTACGTCATTAAGTGGGACTTATTATGAAGGTAAAGCAAATTATTATATATCATCTCTATCCTTTACAACAAATCTGAAAACATATGGGCCATTTGGCCATCCAGAGAGAAGCATTTCTTTTGAATTTCCTATGAATGGGAGAGTCATTGTTGGTTTTTATGGACAAGTTGTGAAAGAGAACTGGATATATGGAGGTCTTGGAGTGTATGTCAAAAATTCTACAGACTTGTTCGGTCCTTCAAGCCAAGTACAAGTTGCCAAACCCAAGACTAAGGTAATTTTTATATGATTTCTTCTAATAGGCACAAATCGTGTACACTTCCTCTGGCCATGTCTGTGGTAGGTGATCGATTCAAGTCCCACAATGCGTATTTATAAACATGTGAGGAAATTTATCTCTTGTTAAGCGGAAGTGAATAACTTAGCCATGTATATAGTGTATGGTCTCAGCAAAGTCCTGATATGTTCGATGTCCGCTTTTGTTTATTAAGTTAGAAATAACTATTGTAATTTTGTTTTTCAAATTATATGAATAATAGTTGAATTTGATAAACAACTTGGTTGAAAGAAGTGGAATTAATTATAATCCGCAATATTACAAAATCAATTTATGTAAACTTGATTAAGATTTTAATCATACAAAATCAATCTGATGAATTTATATGCTGCAGATTATTCGTTCTAATTTCAAGAAGGAAACATGTATTAAGGTAGGGCCATTGGGTTGGTCAAGGTCATCAACAGAGAGGCAATGGAGCTATATGTTAAAAGGTGCCACAAAGATAAAAATTCGTTATAGTGAAAAATATATCAAATGGATCTCCTTCAAAAGTTCTGATGGAAATTTTGAAGTTAAACCTTCAAAAAAATCTAATACTAGTGATGATGAAGAGCATGAGGTATGTACATATATATGATATATTTATTATTCTTTAAAACAAATTCTTTGTCGTGGATTCGATAATTTTCTTGTGGATTTGAGAATTTTCAATTATTTTTCTATCATTACTGATCTCTATATCATAACTCAAAATTAGCTAGTTTTGTTTTATCTTACTAGGCTTTGGTTATCTCTCTTTGTGTTTAACTTTTTATGAATATGGTACAATATGTACGTAGATGGTGATCTCACTCAACTGGCCTGAAGAATATTTGATATCGATAAGTGGGAGTCTATGTGATGACATCAAAGACATCGAATCTCTATGTTTCTATACAAACCAAACAATATATGGACCTTTTGGTGTCATGGAAGGCCTCCAACCTTTTAGATTTTATATGAAAAGAGGGGTTATTGTTGGTTTTCATGGATGTGTTGGTGATTACTTTGATGCCTTAGGAGTCTATATAAAGCCTTTTTCGGAATTGTTCAGTTTTTCAGGCCAAGGAGAAATTGAGAACACTAATGTTAAGGCAGGACCATTTGGAGGCCAAGGAGGGACGGAATGGGATTATAAACCTAATGGTGCAATCACAGAGATAAAAGTTGGTCATGGATGGGTCATTGATTCGGTGTCCTTCAAAAGTGTCGATCAACATGGCAAGTGCGAGGATTCAGGCAGATTTGGTGGTGAAGGCGGAGGTACCTCCTCCTTGGTAAGTATTCCTTGTTGTCTTACAACATTTTGATCATATCGTTAGTCTTCTATTTTCTTTTTATATAAATTTTACACAATTTACAGATTACAATCGATTGGCCTAAAGAGTATTTAACGTCGATAAGTGGGACTCATTATACCTTTATTAAGAAGCAACGTGTTATGGGATCTCTATGTTTCCATACAAATAAGAAGAAATATGGACCTTTTGGTTGTACTCAAGGTTCTCCTTTTGACCTTCCTCTGAAAGACCAAGTCATTGTTGGTTTTCATGGGCGTGCTAGCAATTACATTGATGCTATAGGGGTATATCAGAAAGGTCATTGATACAAGGTAACAAAAAGGTAACTTTATCCTATTATTTCAATTATCGCATCATTGTTTTATATCAACATGGATAATGATTGATGGCAAATTGAATATGAGATATTCCCAGGCTGAATCAACACTATCTTACAACAAATTAAGCAACATTTTGCCGTGGCAATTATTGCATCATTGTAGTACTTATTTTATTAATAATTAGTAAATGCATTCAACTCTTGATATTTGTTTTTATAAAATGGTATTATCTCTATTTCTATAAAGTAAAACAAATTTTGATTGTTTAATGTATCCAATTTGGTTGGAGAGAAAAACATTTGAACCTTAATTTGCATCAGAAAAATAATAATGTGAAGTTTGGAATTTGAATTTAGATTGAGCTCAATATATATATAGTAAGGGAAATTGGGGAACATTTTGGAGATGAAATAGGAGCATTTATGGCAGAATTTAATGAGGGAAGTGGTCAAGTGGTGTTTTTGTTTAATATTTTCCTACCATGAGTAATAATGATATCTATATGTTATTTTAACAAATATCTGACCTTAGGTTTGTTTCTTTGAACCAATATATATTTAAAAGTTAGGGAACATAGACATGACTCAAACCATAAAGGTTTATCATTCAATTCAATTGCTATACAAACTGATTATTCATTGAATGCACTGATTAGTCATGTCCATGTTCGAGTCACCCCAGAACCGAAGGAAATGGTGCATTGATTCACAACTTAATATACTAGAGAGGTTGTCTAGGTGATTTGCCCCTCACAAGTCACATCTACACCACGAGATCGTGGGTTCGAGTCTTTCACTCTCTCTAAAAAACCTCAAATTATTGTAAATTTGTGGTATTAAAAAAAAATACATCGGTATTATTTATTCACAATTATATACACCTCTTCTCACAAAAAACATAAATAAAATATCACAAGTATTATTATGTGTTATCTTTTTGTTGTGTCAGCTGGGTTAGTTAGGCTGCTCTGTTTTGCTCTGTTCTGAGCTTGCTGGTGTGGTTTGTTTTTTGCTTTGTGCCTCTTTGGCTGTTTTGAATAATTGTGTGTCTATTGCATTAGTTGCAGCCAGTGGTGGATCCATAAATTTTAACCAGGTAGGGCATTTGACTATATATAAAAAAAATGCTGAAAAATTAAAATCATAGTAAAATGAGTATTTTTTAAACATAAATGAGTTTTTTTTTCATATGAATTAAATAATCTTACATTAAAAAAGAAATAAAAATAAGAAAAAATGTTAAAAAATAAATAATAACAAGCAAAACAACATAAATAATGAGTTTTTTTTAAAAGAATAAATTATAATCTAATTTTATATAAGATTTTTTTTTTGCATTTATAATGAATTCAATTTAAATTTATACAAAAATTATTTATTAATAAATATTACTAGACATGTTTTTAATTTTTTTTCCTTCAAATTATTGGTAAATTATTGATTTCTTGATTCTAAATAAATTAAAACTATAAAAAAATGGTAAGAATAAAAAAAAAGAATAATAATAATAGATTGACTATTTTAATCAAATAAAGTAAAATTTGATATTTTATAGTTTATTGATTGGATGTGTTAGGTATGTCAAACTAAAACTATTAGAAATAATAAAAATCCAAAATGATAATAACTAATTTAACATAAAATAAGAAAATGAATTGTTTTATTTTAAAAGAAATGAAAATTCGGAATTGGAAAAATGTAAAATAAATAAGATGTAAGAAATTATAAGATAAAATTGAATTAATATATATATATATATATATATATATATATATGGGACTTGAACTAGGTATTAAAAAAATAGAGATGAGAATCACTACCAACTGTGCTAAAGGAGAGATGATGTAACCACTCTTAATGAATATGTATATATAAAGTACATACAAAATCAATTTTTTTTAAAAAAAAATTGAGGTAGGGCATGGGCCCTACCTAGTCACCACGTGGATCCGCCCTGGTTGCAGCGTTGTGTAATTTTTTTTAAGTATTATATAAATTCAGGATATTTTTGGAGAGGGGATGATTCGATCCCACAACCTATAATTGTGAATGATATATTACCGGCCTACCGTTATCTTGTCGCCCGTATATATAATGTGTGTTTATAAAAAATATATTGGTGAGTTGGGGGCCAAACTTGTAACAATTAATAATATTTTAATCAAGTGGTACCATGACTCCATCGATTCATCTAATACAATGGTACGAAAACTGCTTAAATTAAATAATTAATACAATCGGCGAATTGACTAATTAAAAAAAGACTGATCATTAAGTTTAATTTTTGTTTAATGTTATTAGAAGATTTTTCAACAATTATCATGGATAATTAATAATTTGTTTAGTGTATGCATACTGTATATAGTTTTTCTGAAAAGCAAACCAGTGATATTCATGCATATATAATAAAATAATATCAGATCAGGTTATGTGAAGTTACTAATCCAATCCAACACCAACAACATTCAAATAGTTGTTCAAATTACAAAATAATATTGATTATGATTTACTTGTATTAATATAAAAAACATTTAAAATCAAGTGGTACCAACTACCAAGTATCTTTTTCAAAAAAATAAAATAAAAGGTGGTGCCAAGATTCCATCTATTAATCTAATTCAATTAATTGTACAAAACCTGCTCAATTGAAGGTAATGTGCAAATTAAATAATACAATTGGCGAATTAACTAATTATATTAAGACTATGATTAGGTTTTTAATTAATTAATTAATTAAGAAGACTTGCTACAAGTGGGCCGGGTTGATGTGCTAGCTAGCTTAATTAGTCAAAATTAATCTCTCTAATTAGAAATTAAAGAAAATGGTTGAAAAAGCTTCGTTTTCTTTCGAGAATTCTCGTAGTGAGCTTGAAGCGTTTCAGATAGGGCCATTGGGTGAGGTAAAGGGAACGGAATGGAGCTATAAATCAAAGGGTGCGATTACTGGGATAATGATCACTTGTGACTCATATGCGGTTGTTTCGCTCAACTTTAAAGGTGTTGAAGAAAATGGTAACACTGAGTATTCGGATACATTTGGTTTTCATGATAAAACTGTGTACAAGGTAAGTAATATTAATCATTTTATCTTATGAGGATTGCATTGTGTTTTTTAATTTGCCCTCTAAAATTTTTGTTTTCCTGTAAATGTTTGCACAACAGGTTATTCTCGATTGGCCTCAAGAATATTTTACGTCATTAAGTGGGACTTATTATCTAGGTTCCTTGAAATGTCACTATTTCTCATCTTTATGCTTTCATACAAATCGGAAAAAATACGGGCCATTTGGCCACCCGGAGAGAAGTATTCCTTTTGAATTTCCTATGAATGGGAGAAGTCATTGCTGGTTTTTATGGAAGTACTATAGTGAATAAGAATTGGATATATGGAACTCTAGGAGTGTATGTCAAGCATTCTACAGACTTGTTCGATCCTCCAAACCAAGTTCAAGTTGTGAAGCCCAGGAGCAAGGTTATATTACCTTCCTTTATACGTATTGATTTTGTATTTTTTTTAAATGTTTCTGAGTACCGATTTATATATATATCCATCCGTATAATGCCTATTAGGTTGTGATATCCATTATTATATATACATAATACATGTAGACACACAATGACACACGATTTCAATATCATCTTCTCTAGGTTCACATGTAAATTTTCTAACACTCTCTCTCAAATGTGAGCCCGACCCAAACACATGATGCTGTTTGTCGAAGACTCATACCATGTTAAAGTTGTATAGTTGTTGCATTATAAATTTGCAATGGAGAATTAACAAAATCAAAATATTACATTTATTTAAACTTGATTAAGATTTAATTTGGAAACTGATAATTAAATTTATTTGCTGCAGGTAATTCGTTCTATTTTCAACCAGGAAGAATGTATTAAGGTTGGGCCATGGGGTTGGTCAAGGTCATCAACAGAGGAGGAATGGAGTTATATGCTAAAAGGCGCAACAAAGATAAAAATTGGTTATAATGAAGAGTCTATCAAGTGGATCTCCTTTGAAAGTTCTGATGAAATCGGTGAAGTTAAACATTCAGTTCAAAAATCTAGTAGTACTAGTGATGAAAAGCATGAGGTATATAAATATATATATATATATATATAGGTTGATTTATTTTCCTTTGGAACAAATTCTTTCTCGTGGATTTGAGAATTTTTATTTTGCTATTGTTACTCACTATGTCATGACTCAAAATTAAATTAGCTAGCTTTTGTTTTATCTTACAAGGTTTTGATTATGATCTCACTTGAGTTTACCATTTTATGAATATGGTTTATTAATAGGTAATCTCGCTCAACTGGCCTGAAGAATATCTGGTATCGCTAAGTATGACTCTACGTGATACCATCCAAGACATCGAATCTCTATGTTTCTATACAAACCGAACAATATACGGGCCTTTTGGCATCATGAATAGCTCCAATATTCCTTTAAGATTTTACATGAAAGGAGGGATTATTGTTGGTTTTTATGGATATGTTGGCGAGTACTTTGATGCCTTAGGGGCCTATGTAAAGCCTTTTTCAGAAATGTTTAGTTCTTCTGGCCAAAGAGAAATTGGGAACACTAAGGCAGGACCATTTGGAGGCCAAGGAGGGAAGGAATGGAATTATAAACCAAATGGTGCAATCACAGAGATAAAAATTAGTCATGGACGGGTCATTGATTCGCTCTCCTTCAAAAGTGTCGATATAAATGACAAGTGCGAGTATTCATATAGATTTGGTGGTGAAGGCGGAGATACCGATTTAGTGAGTATTCTTTTTGTTTAATCTTCTACTTAGTTTTATTTATTTTAAATTTAATTGTTAATAAATGCTAAACAATTTGCAGATTACAATGGACTGGCCAAAAGAATATTTGACTTCGATAAGTGGGACTCATCATAGCTATGAGAAGCAACATGTTATTGAATCTCTATGTTTCCATACAAATAAGATGAAATATGGACCTTTTGGTGGTACACAAGGCTCTCCTTTTGACCTTCCTCTGAAAGATCGAGACATTGTTGGTTTTTATGGGCGTGTTAGCAATTACATTGATGCTATAGGGGTCTATCAACAAGGTTCTTCGAGTTAACTGCATATGTTGATATATATATATATATGCATGTCTCGTTTCTAAGTTGTGAAGTATATATAGTTGTTTCTATTTTCATAGCTGATCTCTATTTCTAAAAAGTAATTAAAACAAATTTTTCTGGACAGAAAAATAATCATGGTTTGTTTGGAATTTGATTTTCTGAATCATTAGCTGAAAATATCGTAGATGAAATTGGAACATTTTTCAGCTCTTCCATGAAATAATTGGTGTTTTGGAACATTAATAATTATTGTTTTTGTTTTTGTTTTTTTACAACCGTCTCGAATTGAACCTAAAACATTATCGGATTAAAGTAGCGCAGTTTACAATCAAGCCACATAATGCAGCAGTAACTCTTATTTTTGTTTGTGGCACGATTAAGTCTAGCTACTTGTGTTTGTTTCTTTGTGGCAATATATATATATTTATATATACACACACACAAAGATTTTCAAGTGTGGGAAATCCTGTATGGAATTGTCGATTGCTACTGGTAGCTATTGGATATCTATCGGTAGCAATCCAATAGCTACCGGATTCCTGCATGGGATTTCCTGTACTGGAATGTTACTATATATATAATGTCTTTCTCTCCTTAAGACGAACTGATTTTATTTATATCAGTTCCAAAACTATCAACTATATATATATATATTGTCCTATATATTGTCTAAAATTAATATATTAGTTTTAGACGGATGACATGTATATAATAAATAAGTCCCTTACAACAAAAGAGATGATTTAAGAGTTGTATATAAGCTATGATTTAACAAATTAAGGAAGTAATAGTAATTCAATTAAAATAGGAGTTTTACACCCTTTAAAGAGCAATGGCGAGATTTGCCCTTGTTTTCCTCAACTTTGACAATTCTTTCCAAAATCCTTTATTCCACAAGTTTTTCAATGATTGTGTCACATTGAAACCCAAATCAATAATCATGTATTTGTGTTTGACACATTGTTTGTGACCAAATCTTGTTGTATTTGTGTTTGACACAGATTCTTTTACAAATGTTGATAAATTTGAGAGAGAAATGTTGTATTTATGTTTTGACAAGATTCAATAAGTATTCAATTTATATAAAGTTGTATCAATTTTAGATAAAGTTGTTTCTGAATATAAAAGGACAAATATCGTGAAGTTTTGTATATTCAATTTAGTTGTGACATTGATTAGTATATATACCTTTCTTTAGTTTTATGAGGGAACCGACATCCAACTGTATATATCCCTTTCTTATTAGTAGGAGTGGTGCAAGAAAAGTAAACATATAGGACATTAATAATTTCATATTGTGAAGAAATATAATAATTTGTGGGTAACTTTATTCAATCCAAAAACTTTCTGCTACACCCTTATTTTAATGAATTTTTTATTACTAAATTACCCTTATAAACAATTATTTAAAAATACAAGTTGTATAATTAAAAAAAAAAACAGAGAGAAGGACAAAGAAGATAAACTAGAGAGTCAATGGCTTGTGGGAACCTTCAATCCACACTTTTTCTGCAAAACAAGACAAGGAAAGTTTAGCCAAACAATGAGCAACTTTGTTAATTGGCAGCTCTTTTAATAAACTCATCCTTGGAAATAGGTAGACAATCAACTAAATTTAATATTTCCTTAACAAACCTACTCCACCTATCTGAGAAAAAATAAAGCACCTGGACAAGATGAGATTTACTACTGAGGAGGAATCATGAACCTAAAGCCTGAGCCACCTGAGAATACCCTTCAAAATAACCAAAGCCTGAGACACCATACCCTCATGATTTCGGATAACAAAACCTAGACCTACTAACTTTCTGGACGAATCAAAAGCTGCATCAGAATTTAGTGTGAGAAAAACAGTTGGAGGGGATTCCAACCTACAACAGCAGCAACTCTAGAACGACTCAGATCTTAAGCATTAGAAAGTAAGTTTAATCGTTACAGATAGTTTTGGTATTTTCAAGGGTATAGGAAGTAAAAAAAAATAATCATAACTTTTTAATATGAACTTAGAAAGTAAATGGGTGAGCAAGAATATTTTTGGGTGGCTCTATTTTTATTTTTATTTTTATTTTTTATTTTTAGCTTCTATTAATTACATTGACATTTTCAATGAAACTACACCCATAAATTACTTAGATAATAAAGATTAACGATGTTATGTTGCTACTTGGTGCACATTGCACATGTTGCCAGCTACTAAGGGAGGAGGATATACCATGTTGTTGCCAGCTACTAAAGACAAACTGGCATATATAAAAAAATGTTCACCTACTCTATTATTTAATTTTTAATATTAAAATTAATTCAAAATTTGAAGAAAGAATGTGACTTAAACCAACAATTTTAAACGCCCCTAATTTATGGTACTATTTTTAAATTCTCGTACTTGTGATTTTTTTTTTAATGAGAAGTGATGTATATATCGATGGATATCCTTATCATTTAAAAGATTAGTCTTCGGTTGTGTCATCCATTTATACCTTCTCATGATTTAATATTATTATATAAGATTTTTATCTTCTTACGTAGATTCTCTAACAATTATTATTATTTAATTTTTTTAATTATATAATCAAAAGAGTTTAGAAATACGATCAAATTGTACTCTGTAAATGTTGACTTTAGCTACACATATCATGTGCAGGAACATAAATACATAATATTTTATCTTCGATATCAAATCACACTATTATTTCGCCCACAACATCCACCACAAGTAAACACATTGATTTGTTAGGGTTTCTCACATCAAAATGAATATTCTTCAGCGTCTAATTAGCAATAATTATGAGTTTACCTTTCATGAGTTTTTTGAGGGTAAATATGGTGCAAAGTACTGCAGTGTCTGCTGTGAAGTGATCTGTGGGCCGGCTTACATTGCTGAAGAAGATGGTGGTAACAATATGCACAAATCATGCGCCGAATTACCTGGTAAGATCGAACAACACCCTTTTCATTCCAAGCATGCTTTAACTATTCAATATAGTTTTAACCAAAATCCAATAAAAGATATGATATGCGATGGATGCAGCCATGTCTCTTCCTGTTTGAAATTTCGTTGCAAAATGTGTAAATTCAACCTTGATTTCCAGTGCATTTCTAACAATCATCATCGGGGTGCAATATTGAAAGACAATGATGTGATGACCAAATACCATCCACACAAACTTCAACTATTATATTTTTCAGCATTTAAAGCGAGAGATTCATTGTTTTGTTGTTGCTGCCTAAAATCCATCCTTGATTCAGCATACGTTTGTTTTCCATGCAAGTTATTTGTTCACGAAACCTGTTTCAATACAATTCCCAAAAGAATGGAAAGCACGTACCACCCGCAACACCCTCTTCTTCCTCGTAGTATTATTATCACTGCTGCAAAAGAATCTAGATATTGTCAAGCCTGTGGAGAACGAGTTGAAGGGATTGAATTAAGATGTCAAAAGTGTATGTACTCGTTTCATGTTTCTTGCGGTAAGCGCACCACACCAGGCTTGACACTTGATGATCAGGAGCACAAGTTATTTTACTTAGATTACTGGGATCACTCTGGTGATTGCGGTGTCTGCAAAAATCCCTGTGAGGGGGGCGCAGCTATTTGCAGATGCATACAGCGCGGTGAAAGTTTCCATATCAATTGCATTCTACCGCCTGAGCTCAGTCATGAATCTCATGATCATCCTCTCACTCTTACGAATTCGGTTGTACCAAGATGTAATCCGGACGAGTATCATTGTGATGTTTGTGAGACAAAAGGAGATATCAAGCGTCATGTTTATCATTGCGAGGAATGCTATTATATTGCTCATATTGAATGCGTGTTGGCAGAGGTAAATTTTTCCTTGTACATATATATAGCACATCTGATGTGATCTCGGTGATAAACTGCAGTTATCCCAAATTTCATAGTCTTTTAGCAATTTTTCCTTTTCAAGAAATTTTTTCGGATTTTGTTGTGTTTGCTCAAAATTTATAATAACTAAAAATTGCCTTTCTTATTTTTCTTATTTTAGTCAAATGGAAATTTTACTAAAGTCTATACTTTTCAGTTTGATTGACGAGAGGAGTAAAATGATGTTTTATAGAAAATGTAGGACTGCAGTTGTTGATATAACAAAAAAATTTAAAAATGTGACATTTTATTAAAAAAAAAATAGGAATTTAGTGTAAGTGGTCACTTGGTAATTTTATCGAACACCTTGTAGGTAAAATCAAAAACTACCACCAACTCCTTCCAAGATCTTGTTTGAATGGACTTACAAGCACAATAATGTAATACTAGCAATAAGGAAACATATTCAACTAAAAGCAATCAAACCACAACACAACACAAGCAATTTTATGTGATCCACTAAAATTGGCTACGCCTATGGAGACACTGATTTCACTAGATAATGAGAATAACGAGTACAAGAGATTACCTCTATCCCACGAGCTTTCTCCCCTCTAGGTCTCAATCCTTCAACCTCACAATCACTCTTTATTCTAGGTTTTTCTCTCTAGCTTTGTTGTCTCTAAATATCTGTACGCACTTAGTTTAAAAGATCAACTAACAACTTATATAGCGAGACTTTTAGCTCATTACAATATAGCCCAATAAAACCCCAAATTCCTTTAGTCAGTTTAGGAGTCTCAAGCCTAGGGTGGAGTCTGGTTTTCGTTTTTCCATTTAATTGTGGATCCGAACACTTATTATTATAATCCTTGATTATTGTTAATAAAAACTATTCATTTGAAGAAACTTATTGAGACTATTGTATTGCTTTTGCTTTGTCACCATGTTTGTTACAGGAAGACCCCCCATTGAAGATTGTTCTCAAGAATAAGGATGACACAGACAAACAAGATGTTAAG
This sequence comes from Dipteronia sinensis, assembly GCA_033220585.1. Classification (NCBI taxonomy): domain Eukaryota; kingdom Viridiplantae; phylum Streptophyta; class Magnoliopsida; order Sapindales; family Sapindaceae; genus Dipteronia; species Dipteronia sinensis. The sequence continues at coordinate 68,088,974 of CM065639.1, read as the reverse complement.
GTGCAAGAGGTTGAAGCGGAAGAACAAATTGATAAAATGCAAGAGGCTGATTATGCAAATGATGATCAAGAGATTAACGAATCAGCTGACGAAAGCAGTGATGATCAAGTGAGTGAGGAATCAGATCAGGAAAGCAATATTGATGATGAATCCGAGAACAACAGTAATGAAGATCAAAGGACTAAGAAGTTAAATAAAGAAATCAAAGATGTCAAGGGGAAAATTGTCAAATTAAGTTTCAAACTTAAACGGTTAGAAGAAAAACATAAACAATAATTTAAGTTTTAATATGTTTCAATTTGATTAAGGGGTCGTTTGTTTTTTCCACTTAAAACTTAATGGGTCTGAATCATAATTATTAAGTTGTTTTGTTTGTTTTTATAAATGGTCAAACAACTTAAAAATATCAAAAAAAAAACAATTTAAAATAAAAAGGAAAAAATCATGACTTTTTACTTAATTGCAAATAACTGAATTGCATTAAATGCAATCCAAAATCTTTTCTTCCGATAATATCCCCTATATATAACATATTTCCAATTTCATCATAATTATATATGGTACAAAAATCTTTATTTTAATATATTTTTTATTTTAAATAGCTTTAAAAATAAAAAAAAACCCTAATCAATTCTCATATTGATGTTTAATATAAATACTTTATTATGATATTAGGGTGATGTATTTATATATTAATTTTTAGGGTGTTTTGTGTGAGTTTTCTTGCTGCCTTTTTATTTTTATTTTTTAAAAAAACATTTCTTTTCTTAATAAAAATGAAATTTATTTGTAATTTAAAAGAAAATCATGATCATATGTGTTCATATATAATTATTATTTTTGGATTGTGTTTATTCCTATATATATTATATGTATAATTGTTTAACATGAGTATAAATATAAAATTACTTAGTTTCAGACAATTTTACTTTTAAAAAACAAACATGCTGACAATACATTCAGATGTGAGGAAAAAAAACAAACATGTCATTCAAGTTCAGATTTCAGTCCCTATTCAGTCTTCAGAAAAATTCAGGAATGTTCAGTCTTCAGACCAAAAAACAAATGACCCCTAACTCTAATTAATTTTTACTTAGTAAGTCAACGAGATGCGTTTTGTCCGATAATAAACCCCTTAGACCTGCTCCACGAGGGCAAGCCGGCACGGGTTCGAATCCTCCCCCTCTCCAAAAAAACCTCGAATTTATATAATATTGTAATACTTCAAAAACGGGTTCCAGTCATCCCCTCCTCAAAAAACCCCCATATTTGTATAATAGTGTAATACTTAAAAAAAAAGGGTTTTACTTAATAATTATTGATGACATATTTGCTCCCTTTTGTTTTATAATTTGTAATGTCTTAATTTAAATGTTAATGGATTGATTTTTACATTTTTTTACACTTACAACATTGTATCTATTTGTATGTGTGATATCAATCAGTTCAACATTCCTTTCAAAAAAAAAAATTCTGTTCAACCAAGCAAGATGATGGATTAAATATTATGTCTTCAAATGGTTGTTGTAAATCACTAACAGATCGAGCAATAACCGAGATAAGATTGACTTACCTTTTAACCAAACAAGATATTTATTGACATGCAGGGGCTTAGCTAGAAAAAAAATTGGGGGTGGGCTAGTCTAAATTTTGATATAAACAACAAACAAAAGTTCTAAAATTTTGAACTAACTATGAAATAATATTTTTCTTTTTAATAATCTTCTTTATAATAATCAAATCAAAAGGATACGTGAGAAATTTCATAAATAAAAAACAGCAATGATATACCTAGAACTGGATAGTTTGTTGTTTACTTAATTTCGAAATATGATGAGGATTTGACATTATAACCTACAATAAAAAATGACATAATCACATAAATAAACATTTAAAAACACAAAATATTCTTCAAAATCTACACTTTATTAATTACTGCAAATCCAATAAAAAATCATCACAAAATCACAATCAATAAGCTTAATCTCTGACATACCATCACAAAATTAAAATTCAAAATAATTACCATTACTATTAATTAATAAATTTAATATAAAATAAAAACTCACAACTTTCTCTTACCGGCTGCCGCAAACCACCCTAAGTTGTTTAGAAAGCAAATCCTCAAACTAATAATCTGTTCACATATCATTATAAAACTTAAAATCTTAATCATGAAATACAATAATGTATTAAATATCAATCATAAAATAAAAAACCGAAAATTAATTTATAAGTAAATGAAAATAAAATATTAAACTAAAGGAAATTATCTTATGGACTTCAGGACTTGTGAGTTTTGACTTGAGAAATTCAACTGAAAAAAGACAAGTTAAGGATAGGAATATCAGAATATGAGATTTGGGAAAGTGAAAAAATGGAAAGTGGTCGAAGAAGCGTTGGAGAGTGGAGAGTGGAGAGTGGAGAGAGGCATTTGGGAAAGTGGAAAAAACAAAGACCGTATTTTTAACATTTTATTTGGAATATTTGGGCAGTTGGGTTTAACCATTTTATTTGGGCAATTGGACTGTAACTAATTTATTTGGGTTGATGGGTTTAAAAATTTGACTATAACATTTTATTTAATCTATTACTATTTTTTTATATATAAAAAAAAATGAATTCAAACTTACAAAAAATTTTCAGAAAACTTGGGTGGGCTGAAGTCCTCCGCCCCTGTTGACATGGATGAAACCAAGGAAGAAAAGGGTCTAGAAGAGCATGAAAAATTGAAAATGACGGCACAGATACAAGGAAGAAGGGGGTCCAGAAGAGGACAATGAATGTGCTTAGAATGGAAACTCTGAAGATGTGAATACTAATCCTGTAGATGAAACTACGGAAGAGGCAGAGAATGAAAAAACAGGAGGGACTTCTGAAAAGGATGCCTTGAACAAGCGGAATTTGAAGGTAAGACGGAAATGAATTTGATGGCTTTTACTAAAAGAGAACAAAGGCCAAAGGCCTACAACCCAACACCAATAACCCAGAAATCAAAACAGCTGCCACGCCACAGCAAGCACCAGAGCAAGAGAAAGACACAAAAACACAACGCACCAGATAAAAGGAAAAAACAACCAGTGCACCAGGGCCAAAAACAGAGTCAAAAAACAGGGGAAAAGAAAAGAAACACCAACGACTTTAAACGGCAAAGCCAGCAACACTACAAGCTCCATTCCAGCAAATCTCCTTCCATCTTGGATGCCTTTTTAGCAAGCATATCAGCAAAAGCATTCTGTGCTCTTGAGTCGTGGATGACCGACGAATTTCCTATGAAGTTTAGCATTGATCGAATATCATAAATCGTCCCTACATGATTTATGTTACCAAAGCCTTCATTGTTAACCCAAGACACCGCCACCATAGAGTCACTCACTATAACAATATTCTTGCCTACGAGCTCAGGATTCGAAGCACTAAGAGTACATGCCCTGTGAATTGCCATAATTTCAGCAGTATTGGAATCATGGATCCCTATATAGAAAGAAAACTTGCACAGAACCCTCCCTCCGGAGTCTCTCAGAATCCCTCCAATACCCGCATGTCCTGGCGAGCCTCTTCAAGAACCATCAATATTGAATTTCAGACCGGTAATAGGAGGGATCCATTCTTTAACCACAGTAATCTTCCTCTGTTTATGTTCAATGCAAATGTCCTTAATGTTGGTAAGAATTGTTGTAATCGGTTCCGTCGAGCCCTTCCCAAAATGCTTAAACCACCATGCAATTCTAACTCTCACCATGTCCATAGAATGAGTTATATCCTCACTAACCCCTTTGAAGACTTGTTATTAATGATTCTCTGCAAGCTCCTATCATTGAAACCCCAAATGTGTTAGTTTTGTCAAATTAATGATTATTATCGAAAGCTCAAAGGAATTCCTTCAAATTAATGGTTATTATCAAAACCAAACTGTATAGATTTGTCAAATTGAAAGTTATGGACACATTAAATGCATTGTTTTGTCAAAGTAATGGTTATTATCGAAACCTCGAAGGCATAGTTAAGTCAAATTAATGGTTATTATCAAAACCCCAAAAGTACCATTATTATTATCTTTTTTTTTTGGTTGAAATACAATATTACATAATTCGGGTTTTTTTTGGAGAGGGAGAGGACTCGAACCTATGATCTCATTGGTGCATGTGTGAGGGACTGAGGGGTTTACCACCGAACTAACCTCATTTCGTCAATGTCATTATTATTATCGAAACCTCAAATGTATTATTCTTTAAAAAAATGGTTTTGCCAAAACCTAATTGCATATTTTTGTCAATTTAATGTCTATCATCAGAATCCCAAATGTTGATTTTATCAAATTAGTGATTATTATTGAAACCTCAAATGTATGGTTCTTTCAAATTAATGGTTATTATTAAAACCCCAAATGTATAGATTTGTCAAATTGATGGTTATTATCAAAACCCCAAATGTTTCATTCCGTCGGTTATCGATTATTATGGAAACCCCAAATTAATAGTTATTATGGTAACCTCATATAAATATATATATATATATATATATATTATAACCAATAATAAATATGCAAAATGGAATGCTTCCTTAAATCTAACATATATAATGGTGGCCACATGGTGTGTCCAGGCAATTCTGTTATCGTGTATCACCGAGGGAGTGTCATGTGTGAAATCAAAAAGATGCTACAAATGTAACGATGTTTATGTGAGAAATGCATTTAATAAATAATCAATTTGTATTAAAAAAAAATAACTGAACGATAATAAAAGACAAAAATAAATAAATAAATTCTTACGGGTTTTATTCATCTCTGAACCGAAGTGGATGGACAACCGAAGCAAATTTTGCTTCCCGAACCGAATCACGAAAACACCGAAGCAAGTTTAGACTTAACAAAGTCAAAACTCGCATCCGCTAGGCCTGAACTGATACAATTTAGCTTAATTGAATATGATAATATATATTATCTTTTTAAATTTTAAATTATTAACACCTTTACTTGAATATGATAAGTTTTACGTGCAATCCTCAAATTACGAGTTATGACTTCGTTAAAAAAAAACATATTACAATAAAAGTTTATTAAGATCAATGGATTTATTTATAAAATTAAGATCAAGGGGTATTTGTGGTATTACATGGTGTATTTACAAAATTTAAATTTAAATAATTTTTAATGAGGTGAACTAATTAAAGGAGTGTAGAAAATGTAATGTGGTTCATGTGGGAAATTCATTTAATACATAATCAATTTGTATTAAAAAAATGAATTGATTACTTCAAAACAAAAAATGAATTGAATGATAATAAAAAAGAGAGAGTTGATAGAGATTATTGCTAGTAGGAAGGTGGAAAATGATAATAGGTTTCGTAATTTGGTGAAAACTTGGTGTTCAAATACAAGCATGTTGTGTCCTAAGTTTTTGCAATCATTGTTTTTGGTTTGGTTGGGGTCTCTCTTTGATTCCTGTATTTTCGTTTTTTGCTGCTTGCGTTTTCTTGGAGGTTTGAGGTTTCGACAGGTGCAGTTGGGTGTGGATTTATGTTGGGGCTTGTTGTTTTCAGCTTGTATTTTGGTTTTGTTTTTGTTGGGTTGTATGGGGTTGGATTGTGGGTGGCTTTGGGTTGATTTGCCTTTGGGCCTTTGTTTTGTTGGTTGGCCGGTTTCTTTGTTTCGTTGTTTGGCTTTTATTGGCCACGTTGAATAAAATTTGCCGTTTAAAAAAAATAATAATAATACAGTAAAATCCTTATAAAATAATATTGTTGAGAGCAGAAAAAATCATTATTTTAGAGGGGTTATTTATTTATTGATAAATGAATAATTTATTAATTTATTAATAAATAAATATTTATTAATTTATTAATAAATAAATATTTATTAATTTAAAAATGAGTTTTATGTTTTTACTACTTTTTTTTAAGTTTTATGATTTTTACTTGTACATGGATTATATATATTTTCGACCAAGATACATAAGTACGTACATAGAAGTTAATAAGTACTTACATATTAAAGGTTATCGAATGTTTGACAAATGTTAAACTATTTTTCTTGTCTCCTGATACAACATCAAAGATTTAACCATGCGATGCTAGAATTATTCGAGCACTAAAAATTCATTATCGACGTCGTTTCTACTCTAGCATATTGGAGGGTTACGAGGTAGGAGCAACAAATCCCAAAAAAAATTAACATATTGAATGCTATGAAATTTATTATTACGGCTTAGAACATTGATATGAAGAGAACAACAATTGCAAACTGTTTTTGACATTGCAAGATCCGTTGATATGAAGATATGCTACTGATATAGCTTATGAACCAAAAGTTGGTGAAGATGAAGGCATCGATGGATTACATGAAACCATTTCTAGTCTACACTATAGAAATGTGATGATTGTTGATAACCTTCTGAATTATATAGTGATATAGTGCAAATGATATAGTGATGGAATAACCTACCGATGAAGAAATTATTCAAGGGGTAATTATTACGCCTACCGATGATCATAATCCAGATGACAACAATGTTTTTACCAAGCGTTTCTCCAAAAGAGGCTTTTCAAGCAATAGTAACATTAAATAACTTCTTACTGCAAAATGAAAAAAAAAAATACCAATATGGTGTATGCTTTGTAAAAAATTAAGGATTAGATTGAGTTCGGTTTCACTACAAAGAAAAGACAAACAACTTTAGATGAATATTTTAAAAAAGATTTGAATTGAGAAAATAGAAGTTGATAAGTTAAAAGTTTATTGATATGTATTATGAATTTTTATGTGTTATATTTTTTTATGTATTTAATAAATTATTAATTTATATATTCATTGGGACCTAAAAGACTTCACAAAAAATATTATCTTATGCATTTAGCGGTGTTATTAATTTAGTACACAGATCCGAGTCGGGACTATAAAATTTTATTATTTAAGCGGGGTTATTAATTTATCGAACATTCATTTAGTGAGGTTTTACAGTATAAGACAAAATTAAATTAATAAATTCTTACTGGCTTTGGTTCGTCCCTAGACCAAAGCAGACGGTGCATCGTTTCAAGCTGAGCCGATACAAATTATCCATCCCTAGATCGAAGCGGATGGTGCATCGATTCAAGCTAAACCGATGCAAATTTGTATTGGTTCAGGCCAAACTGATGCAAGTTTTGCATCCCGAACAGAATCACAAAAGCACCTCTGTTTATGCTGAACAAAGGCAAAACTTGCATTGGTCCATGCCTGAACCGATGCATTATTGCTTCAGTTTGGGGTATACTAAAGCACAAAATCTATGAATTTTAAAGCATCTTTGTCTTTATAATAAAATCTTTAATTAAGACTCGTCAATCAGTACATGCAGTATCCAAACGAATTGTTCACTGAAAATTAAAAGGGCAGTTTACACCACAAGGAAGTAAATAAATAAATCTTTCAAAATATAAACTAGCCAATTTATACTTTAAACGGCAAGTTTTTTCAGCTTATCGGTTTTAAGCCCTTTCTGATATGATATTTACTATTTGTTTGTTTCCTCTAGTTTTGAGGAAATTTCTTTGAATAAGGTATCAACTAGATAAGGGTTTCTTCTTTATATATATATTTATTTGTTTTTAAAGCTGGTTAGGATCTCCCACCTGACTAGAATAGATTGGTATCAACTAGATTAGACTGCAATAATGCAACTCTCACACCAAGAAGGGGTTTCCCCCTATATTTTTGTTGAAAAATTACAACTTTCTCACCCTGATTCCGATTACTGGTAATATTATATGATTATCATATTGAAATTAAGTTCCAGATATATCATGGACACAGCCCAAGGAAAGACATACATGAAAGTCAACAAGAAAGAAATATACTTTCGACTTTGTCATATATTATATATAGCTAAGCATGCAAGTTCAAAAAAAAGTTGCGGCTAATGCTTTCTTCATGATGAAACTCATTTGAGGAGACCTCACTGATACGTACCACTAGAACTTGAAGACGATGAACAAGAAGAGATCTCAGGGCTTAATCTAATGTTATTGTCTCTCGTCATGAAGTCATCTTGAGACTGGCCAGCTGGCTGACCCACCACTCCATTATGATCACCATCCTTTCTCATGCTTCTTTTCTTCGAAAATATGCGACAGATTACCCAGTTTTCCATCAGGTTTGAGTTACTAGGCGTGGTTATGCCTGCTGCGTTGACAAGGCGATATTCATGCATGATCCAATCAGTTCTAGATTCATGTGGATGCTTCCCTCTATAGAAAACTAGAGTCTTCTTCATCCCCACCATTTGATTATTATTATTATTATTATTCCTGCTTGATGATGAAGATACTATTTGTCTGTCCACCCCAGTTGATTTCCAGTAACCAGAAGTAGTGGTTCGGTTGATTCGGTTCCCATTTTGATACTTGGCTTCGTTATTGCAGAAGAAGTACCTCTCTTGCTCCATGTTACCTGAACTCACGTACACATATATTTATAAATAAAAGACACTTAGGAATGTGATCAGTGAGAGTGAGTTTCCACTAACCAGCATGAGGAAGGTCCCAGGGATCATATCTGCAGATATTGATGTGTGGAATGACAGTGGCAGGCAAGGGACATGAGAAGATCTTGCATTTGAGGTACTGAAAAACAAGCTCTTCATCGGTTGGCTGGAAACGGAAACCAGGAGGCAGTCTCATCACTCCATTCTCTCTAACAAACTCGAACCTCCTCTCCGCCATTATGAATTGTGATGATGATGATGATGATGATGATGATGATCAATTAATTATTAACCTGCAGAAAGATATGAGTACGTTGTTCCCTCTCTTTCAGGTTGGTAAAGTCAAGTAAGTAAACAAGCAATATGGTTAGGTATTTATAAACCATGAAAAGGAGATCAGCTAGTATAAAGCAAATTCAAGAACAAAAGAAGCGCTTCTTTATGCTAATGTTGATTGGTGTGGTGGAAAGTTATCAGTTCATGGAGTGGGAGATTAAAATAGAAACAAATCAAATAGTAACTGAATGAGCGTTCTTCTCGTCACAAAGTCACATTGGATGGTTGTAATAAAATGTTGTTTTGAAGTGTCATCTTGTTGAGTAGTTTAACAATTTTTTTTAAATTTTTTTTTTTTTGCTTTTATAGCTTTTTGAAGCAGTAATTTTAGTTTTTTTTTTTTCACCCTATGGAGATAGGGAAAGGAACTAAGGAAGTGACTTCTCTGGTGCACCATACCATCGTATATCAAAATCATCCATCTTGATAATATTTAATGAATTTTGATGAGATTTTTGTACAAATATTAAGAAAAATATGATATTTTTGTGGAAAAATTTTCGTATACGGAATTTTCTTGACATTTTCTATTTTCTTCCATTTTTTAAATGTTTTAGATTTAAAAAAAATGAAAAATAGTTTCCAATTTTGAAATTTTTTTATTTTTTTATAAAGTTTATTTCATCTGTTTTATCATCCATGCAAAAGATATTATCAAAATTCATTAAAATTCATCTAGTGTGATTAGTTTCAAAATAAAATGGTTTGCACTTTATATATAAACTTATATTGTTTATGTATTTAATTAATTATAAATTCTTAGTTTTAAATATTTATGATTTATATACCTCATCAGTCATCAATAAGGGATAGAGGATCTATCAAAATCTTGAAATATATACAAGTAAAAGTTTAAATCAATGAACATAGAAAACTATATAATCTCTTATTTGAAAGTAATAGTGAATTAAGACAAGAATAAAACGTGAAAACTGATTTAATTTTTAGATAATTATAATTACGTAGGGATGAGTCGATATATGGCATCTGTGAGTTGCACGGCATGTTTGGTTGCACGTGTGGAAAACAGACTTTTTTGTACTCAATCTTCCACTTTAAAATGTCTGAACCGATAGTCTTACGTTGACAAGTATGACTCAATAAGCAGTGATATGATGGATTTTGTCCCAACATAAAAAGCAAATAAATAGTGAGCTAATCAATCTCCGAAGCAACATCCGTATCTATTATAACTCCCAAAGCAAAGACATGTTACTAAACTTTAACCTCCAGTTCTTTTACATTGTTTGGTAAAAAAAGAGTTCATGTAATCCGCAAACAATCTCACGTTTAATCTACAACATAACAAATTTATGTCAATGGTCCTTTGTTTTAGTGGTTAGAGACTTCGGTTCAAATCTTAGTATTGTAAATATTGTATAGACTCATATTTGCTCATCAAATCGTAAAGTATAGAGAGTCCCTTGTCGTAGGAGTTCCAATTCAGGTTGTGCTTGTGGAGTTTAATTTGCTCTGTCCTAACAGACTCCTGATCTATAATTGTGTCAACTATCAAACAAAACATAACAAAATTATTATGTTTTTTAATGTCAGTTTAATAAAATTAATGTGTTAATTAGGGAATTAGCACAAATTAATTTCTCAAACGACTTTCTTGTTAAGTTTCAGAAGAGAGGACCAACGTATTTTCTTAATTAAGTTGCTTTCCTTTTTCCATCCAACCATCCATTCTCTTAATTATTTTAATTTTAATTTAGTGGCAATCGGCTTTTAAGCCTTCTTTCTGTGAAAAATTAAAGGGCAATAAGCCTTTACGTACACTTTCCAGGTTGGATTCAAATTACCTGTCAAAAATGGTGTTCCAATTTATATCTAACCAATCAAATTGGGTCAAGTGTACACGTTTTAAAAAAAAAAAATATATAAATAATTGTATACACATGGTTTAATTTGGTTCGTTAATCATAAATTAAGGCACCATTTTTTGACAAGTGATTTAAATTCTTCCAAGTAGATGAAATTTGGATTATAATTAAACACTGATGTTATACAAATAGTACGTGTAGCGCCGTAACCGTTTTATAGAGCAAAGTCCCTTTCTTTCCTAAATTTTCCTTTTCTAATTTCAAATGGGTAGGGGTTGGATTTGAAAGAAAAGTCATGCTAGCTTTTGATAGAAAGCAAAAGGTCAAAGAAGCAGGCCCTGTCCAACATACTTTCCTTCATTGCGAAGACGTTGCTTTACCAAGCACCTCCAAATGTGATTTAGTGGCAAGTGAGTTAGCTCGTCCTGTCTGACAATACTGTCTATGGTATATATAAAAAAAAATGTTGCTTTACCATCTCTTTCTTTCCATGTATTATTTGATTGAAATCTACTGATAACATATATAAAAAGGTACGTGGTTTTTACATGGTTGCTTGTCATTGCTTAAGACAACAGCAACCAAACTATATACTGTATATATCTCACATGTTTTGTGATCGTTTAGTTTGTGATTCTTTTATTCGATATTTCATAATGCTTTTTCTTTCTTTTATTTATTTATAGTTTTTAGCAAATCAGGATTAATCGGAAAAGAGCTTTTCAATGGACAAATTTGTTTGCGTAATGAATTTTATTTTTAATGTATATATTGGTCCTGTTAGCGTGAGCTCTAAGTTTAACTTAGAGCACACATTAAGTGAATATATAATGTTATACAGTATAAAAATAAAAATGTATGAACTTCTAAATTTTTATTAAAGAAACAACTACGAGAATATGTAGCGAGCGAGAGCGTGATATAGCTAATAACATTACATAATCGTTTAACATATCATTAGGACACATGTTTATATAATCCTATATATAATTTGAGATTTCGTGTTACTACCTGTATATCCCGTGTAGAGATACAAAATAAGTCGGATCCCTTTAACCTCTTGAAGCTTGGTGTGAGGGGGTCAGATTTAATTTATGGACATCTAATTACTTCAGTGCAAGAGATTTAGTATCTCTTTGAAACAATACTATTTCGGAATATGAAGTGATAATTAATATCAAATTACATTGAACAGACTGCTTTAACTTGCAAGTGATCATCAAATTAAATCAGAAATAAATTAGATTGTGAGTAACTTTTTGAGATAATGCATATTGAAGTAAATCTACGTACTGCTTCAACTTTGGTTCTTATAATGCAATATTGTGAGTCATATATCAACATTCAACATATAGCTTTTCCAAAAGTCATGTTAATTATTAGGCTCAGATTATATGATTCTTGGGAGATTCCCATTTCTACTTTGAAATAGTATTTAATTAGGCTAAGAAAAGTTTACGAAATTATGTGAAAACTGAAACCTGATCCAATCTCTAGCTCTCTCTCTCACCAAACACTAGCTGAAGCCAAAACTTGCACTGTGCTTTGAGCTTTTGATTGATTGATCCAATTTTCAGAACTAACTATGCTCGATTTATAAAGATATTTTGAAACCAAATAAAATTTCTGATATGATATTTACTGTTTGTCTGTTTAAGCTGATTCCATCTGGATGGAAGGGTACCCTCCCTGCGTCGAGCTTTTGTTTTGGATGATATTCCAGTTGAGTTGTAGTACGTATTGTTCTTCTCTTCATTTGTTATGCATGATTTCTCGACAAAATTAAGAAAGAATATCAAAGTTATGTTGGCATTTACCTAATTTAAACATTACACTATTGAGTGTGATCCGGATATTACACTTCACAATTAAGGAGTTATTTTCTTAAAGATGTGATAATTGGTAGATGCATTCACATAAATGATAATTTATCTCATTTGCCATATGTTATATGAGTTCACAATCTCACATACCATGTGAGATATACAGCTTTACCCTTTCATAAATGATGAAAAAACTGAGATTCAATTTGGTATTGTTGTAGATGTGGCTGTAAGCGGTATACATGTGTTTGCTAATCATTTAATTGTAGTGAATTTATATATTAACTAAAAAAATATTATTATTTTTCATAGAAATGTATGAAAATTGAAATGTTTTAATAAGTAATCGGTATCAAACAATTGATTAATTCAAATGTAAAGAAAATAAAAAATAATTATACAATATTGAATTCAAATGTAAAAAAAATGAATATAAAATATATATTCTTTGTTTATAATTCATATTACCAACAAGTGTAAGGGTATTAGCCGTAGCAACGTGCCAGATCTTCTAATTTATGTATCTTCAAATTAAACAATATATATAGTTAGCGAATTGACTAATCAAATAAAGACTATGATTAAGTTCTTTGTGGAGGAAGGCTTCTGGGCTGTGTGTCCTTCTCTGGTTGCTTGTTTCTTCTCTTGAGTGGCCTGATTTGGTCCTTAATAAATAACCTTTTCAAAAAAAAAATTAACTTACTAAGAAGACTTGCTTCAAGTGGGGTTGATTTGCAGATATTGTTAGGAATACTGGTAATGATCATTCTGAACAGATTTATCATCAAGAGTAATTTTGATTATCAAGAGGGTCTGCTGTAGCCTGTCAAAGCATCTTGGCTAATCAATCCGCAGTCCAAAGAAGAAAATCCCCTCTGCTTTTCGAAACCATTCTTGGCTAAAAGATCAGCTAAAGAGTTTGTGCTTCTAGCTTTATACTGAACCGAGAGGCTGCCTAGAGAGGTCATTTTCTCTCTAATATCATAGATGCATTCTATGTGCTTCATACTGCCAAAGTCCCCTGCATTAACCCAGTCCACTGCCACTGTAGAGTCGCTCACAATCTCCACCTTCCTCTCTCTTATAGTGACGCAGAACGGAAGTTCTAGGATCACAAGCGTAACCCTAACAGAACATAAACTGGAATCCACCAGAAAAAAAAGAACTGAAACCAAATTGTAAAATTTATTGAATACCTCGAAATTGATAACAAAAGCCTTAAATAGGCTCAGAAAACCCTAAAAACAGAAAAGACTAAAATATCCTCATCTAAATAAAAAAAAACGGAAAACAAATAAAAACACGAAAATCTTCGGATGCCCGATAACCTAACTTAAACAGCTCCGTTGAGGGAGTAAATGACGTCAATCGGGCAAGCCCGGGTTGTTCCGCTATGCAGCTCTGAGAACCATTTCCGAAAACATATTATAACAGGAAATCTGACAACCGAGCGAAAAGTTATGCCCGTTTCTTTGAAACACATCTTTTGGACAATTTCCTATCCATCTCTTCTTCAAAGTCTAAAGCCAATTGTCCTACATCATATAGTCTCTTTTGAATCACACAAACAAATAGTTTTGTGGATTGCTAAGAGTTCAGTTGGATTGTATAGTATTACTTGTTATTAAATAAGAATCTTAGAAAAAATTCTTTTGATATACTAATTAAATTAATAATCATTTTATAATAGGACTTCATGTTGTCGTGGATTATTTAATTCTGTTTTGCTTTTATTAGGATTTTATTTAATGTTCTCATGTACAACATTAAGGATTCAAATCACCTGTGATTAGATATTATAAAGAAAAAAAAAAAAGATTATCCGTGACAATAGTATATAATGCACCCACTAACATATGCATGTGTATAAAGAAAGTCATTCCTAAGTAAAAGATCACCGTAAATCTTTCATTCAAATCAACCTATTGCCAAACTCCGGTTTCGAATTTCTATTAATGGATCCATACAGCGGCTTCTGTTTACAAACAAGAACTTACCATAGCCTAAGACCTAAAATTCTTGATCTCCCGCCACCATCTCAGCCTCTCTCTATCACCGAATATGTTTTCTCCATCCTCCGTCGCTCCGCCTCCTCCGCCAACAGTACTGTTTCAGACTCAACATTCATGATCAATGCTGCCACTGGCCACCGCCTAGCCTACTCCGATTTGCTCCGCCAGACCAACTCTCTCGCTATCTCTCTCAAAAAACACTATTCACTCTCCAAAGGGGACGTCGCTTTCATCCTCTCTCCTCACTCCCTCCAAATCCCCATCCTCTACTTTTCTCTTCACTCTATTGGTATCATCATCTCGCCGACCAACCCGGACGATTCCAGCTCCGATATAACTCGCCAAATCAACCTCAATAAAGCAGTCATCATCTTCACCACTTCGCAATCCTCCCACAAGCTGATAAACCCCACATCAAATCTGATCAACCGTCGCACAGTGTTGATTAACTCGCCGGAGTTTATCTCCTTGTTAACACGATATGATGATAACAAGTACGACGTTATAAATGATGTAGTGAATCAATCTGATGTCGCTGTAATCATTTACTAGGTCTGGAACAACCGGTCCAAACTAGGGTGTGAAATTGACTCACAGGAACTCGATAGTAGTGACCACTGCAACTGCCCGAGTATACTATCCAACCGATCATGATCAAGATCTTTATAGTAGTCAGCCGCAACCAACAAGACAAGTGTCATTAACAACGCGATCTTTGGCCGGTGTGTTTGGTTAACAGTGATGCTGAGAGCTGTTTCGCAGGAGGAGACTCTGGTTTTGTTAGTGACACCTGAGCTTCAGGAAATACTGGAAGCTGTGGACAAGTACAAGGCGAATTATATGCCGGTTTCACCGTCAGACGTTGTAGCATTGTTGAAATCTGATTCTACGAGTAAGTATGATCTCAGCTCGCTGATATTTCCATGGTGTGGTGGCGCACCGCTTTCTAAGGAGGTTGCTGAAAAGTTCAGAGACAAATTTCCCAACGTGCAAATCCTGATAGCACGTAAATCCTGAAGTTGTAACTTTCAAGTTAACTAATAGACGAAATAGCTAGCTAACATTGAAACTTTGAACTCTTACAACTCTATTAAAAATTATGCAAAGTTAAAATTCACATAATAATCACAAATCAATTTGATTATCCTGCAAAAAACGTGTGGGATTCGGATGTGTTTCGGTGTAAAATTTGGACCCGCCTCAATAGATATAGAGTGCGGAATCCAATTCTGTAACAGTAGGAGGCTCACCTTGTATCTCTATAGAGTAGGGATTTCACACGAAAAAACCTACCAATTATATTCCACACGTAGTAATTCTCATATTTATTTGATTTCCAGTAACAAAAAAAAAAAAAAAAAAAAAGGAAATGCCACACCTGAATAAACAATTTGTTTGTATCTTTCTCTTAGGGATACGGTTTAACAGAGGCTGGAGGAGCCATTGCGTTGACGAAAGGGCCGGCGGAGGTAACTCAGCTAGATTCGGTTGGTCGGCTATTTGAATTTATGGACGCCAAGATTGTTGATCCTATAACCGGTGAAGCATTGTTTCCAGGCCAGAAAGGAGAGCTTTGGTTGCGTGGTCCAACTATCATGAAAGGTAATGGATGGAGGCAACTGATTTTTCATTCTTATACCATTCACCATATCATCCCCCATAATTTTGTCATGCCAGAGAAAATAATGTTTAGAAAAAACCGAATAATTACTAGTCATCTTGTTTCATGATCATAGAATAATGGTGCATGCTAATAATGCAGGTTATCTAGGAGCTGAGATAAGGCGACCACTGAAACTTTAGATTCAGAAGGTTTGTTGAAGACCGGTGATCTTTGCTATTTTGACTCTCAAGGTTTTCTCTTCATTGTTGGTAGGCTAAAGGAACTGATAAAATACAAGGCATTTCGTGTGAATTGAATTAAAAAAAAAAATCATTACCAACAAATTATAACTTGTTCTTCATTAAAGTTATATATATATATATATATATATATATATATACATACATACATTTGCATAGGTTCCCCAACTGAATTGGAACATTTGCTTCTTTCAAATCCTGAAATAGCTGATGCTGCTGTGATTCCGTACGTATTTTTAATCTCATTATTTTTGGAGTGCTCATCAATCTGCAAATATATACTTGACTTTGTTTATCAATACTATTCATAATAAATTTGAATAAAATTATGATGAAGATGTTGGGCAGATACCAATGGCCTTTGTAGTGAGAAAACTCGGAAGCAACATTGTGAACAACAATCAATTTGTAGAATACACTACTTTGTATTGAATTGGGTTAATTAAAAACAAACCGGATCAACTCTTATATAGGTTGGAATCCTGACAACTATTAAGTGTGAACATTATTTAAAGATTTTTATGCTGCCTAATACAACAGCCTAACATTATTAGCACACTTTGATGATTACAGACAAGCACACAATGACTGACTAGCAGATAATACTGACTATACTAACTTAACAACTTGGTTTAGATTAAATCCTACATATCTCCCCTTAAACCAAGTTTTCCATAACTTATCATACCTAAAGTTTTCTTCAGTTTTAGGAATGAATCGACTTTGAGCGGCTTCATGAATATGTCTGCAATCTGCTCCTCAGAACGGCAGTATTCTATCACCATTTCATTATCCTTTACCAAGTCTCGAATAAAATGAAACCTGATATCAATGTGCTTACTTCTACCATAAAAAACTGGATTCTTTATCAGTGTAATGGTGGACTTGTTATCGCAGTAGATCACTGTAGGAGCATTCTGTTGATGCTTCAAGTCACAAAGCATACGACGCAGCCACACAGCCTGTGTAGCGCCACTAGCAACTGCAATATACTCAGCTTCCGTAGTTGATAAAGCAACCACTAGTTGCCGACCGTTGGGAAAGTGGGTTGACACCACCAACATCAGAAGGTGCAGAAAGTGACCACCTTCCATTTATTCCAAAGAACCATCGTCAACAGAGGAAGTTTTGGAGGTCAAATCGGCATCCTAAAATATTATTTTTCTATTATGGTTGGAAGAAGGAGGAGCTTTTTTTTATCTGATTTATTTTGATAAGTGGAGAGAGTGTGATCACACAGAGAGTGGTCTGTCTAAAAAAAATAACAGAGCCATAGAGAGAGAAGAGGCGTTATTTGCCTTTAAAAAAATGTAGGATTTAATCTAAACCAAGTTGTTAAGTTAGTAGAGTCAGTATTGTCTGTTAGTCAATCATTGTGTGCTTGTCTGTAATCATCAAAGTGTGCTGATAATGTTAGGTTGTTGTGTTAGGCAGCATACAAATCTTTAAGTAATGTTCACATTTTTTTTTTGAATAACTTAGGTTTATTCATCGGCCGGAGGCCGGGAGGGGGACCAACAAGCAGTCAGCCAAAATGAAGATCAAAACAAGAGACAACATGGGCATGAAAAAACAAAAGAAAAAAGAAAAGAAACGCCCAACACCAGCCAGCAACACAACCCCAAACAGAAAGAAACAGACAAAAGCAGAGCAGCATGGAACCCACAACACAACGAACAGCCCCAAGCAACCAAAAACTACAGGTCGCACCAATTTAACTCCTCCCCACTAATCCTTGAGCCTTTCTTGGCCAGCTGATCCGCAACACAGTTGAAACTCCTAGGACAGAACAAAACCGAGACCATTCCTGAGCTACTCAAGAAGGAGCGAATATCATGAATAATCTGAGCATGCTTAATGCTCCTGAAACCATCATTGTTAATCCACGTCACAGCCACCTTAGAGTCGCTAACAATAACAATCATCTTGTCTACCATCTCCGGCCTAGCTTCACACCACTCACATGCTCTAGAAATCGCAAGGATTTCAGCGGTAATAGCATCTTGAATGCCAACAGAGGCCGCAAAGTTGCACAGAACCTTGCCATCATGATTCCGAAGCACCCCTCCAATACCAGCCTGACCCGGAGATCCTTTAGATGAGCCATCAACATTAAACATCAACTCGTCCACCTGCGGGGGAATCCACTCCCCAATCTTTGCAAACTTGGACTTCCTAGAATCCGAACAACACTCCTCCATATTTAGCAACAAATGCGTGATTGGATCTATAGAACCCCTACCCAAATATTTGAACCACCATGCAACTCTGAGTCTAACCAAGTCTTCAGCATGAGTTAAGGATTCCACAACACCTTTAAAAATTTTGTAGTTCCTAGTTTCCCAAATAGTCCACACTACCGTAAAAAAAAGTGATCTCCAAGCTCTCTCAGACTTCTACTTGAAGCAAAAACTTGGCCATTCCTTCCACCATCATAACAGAGATCTTGACATGCACAAGTGAACACCCCACCATAACATACAGCTTTTCCACAGCCTTGTCGACCAATTACACAAAAGGAACAGATGGTTCACAGACTCTTCATCAGTATAACAGAGAGGACACATTAGGCTTGTGCCTGGTTGGAATTCAAACTTCTTAAGCACTACTCTGACCA
Source organism: Dipteronia sinensis (assembly GCA_033220585.1). Classification (NCBI taxonomy): domain Eukaryota; kingdom Viridiplantae; phylum Streptophyta; class Magnoliopsida; order Sapindales; family Sapindaceae; genus Dipteronia; species Dipteronia sinensis. The sequence continues at coordinate 68,070,032 of CM065639.1, read as the reverse complement.
GGACTCTTCCGTGGAGGAGTTGCCCAAACGAATAACTCGATCTTAGGAGGGCACAGACCTTGCCACACTCCTAAAAAATCCCCCATACCCGTTTGACTGTCGACTTCAAAACAGCTCAAGAATGACCTTACAGAAAATATTCCTCTATCATCATGAGACCATCCAATCGTATCAGGCATAGCATCCAGTAAAACTACACTATCCAAATGAGCTTTGCAGCAGTCCCATTGCTCTATCTCCCAATCAAAAACCGGTCTCCTCAAGGTTATCTACCATTTGCCAACTAGCCCATCCAAATTCTAGTAGTCTCTAATGCACCCAACTTTGTTGACAGCGAGAGAATAAATTCTTGGGAAAGCCTCTTTCAACGAGATTCCTTTCACCAATACATCAGACCATAATCTTGCTCTATCTCCCCTCCCCACAACCACCCTTAGACTTTCGACAATGATCTTCGCAGAAAGGGAACTGTGCTCCAAAAGACTGCCAACAGATTTTGTGAACACAGAATTATTAGCACCACACTTCCAGTCACATCTCAACAAATATTTCGACACCCCGTATTTAGCACACATCACTTTTTTCCACATTGGCAAATCTTCTACCCCAAATCTCCATATCTAATTAGCTAAGAGTCCTTTGTTTTTGAAGAGGATCAATCATATGCCTAAGCCACCACAAGGTTTACTCTTGCATAGAAGATCCCACTTCAAAGGATGGATTTTCTTCATTTCACCCCCATCACCCCAAAAGAAGTTCCTCTGGAGCTTTTCTATCTTCTGAGCAACACCCACCGACATCTTGAAGACTGCCATATAATAGACAGGAATACTTGCCATAACTGATTTGATTAGAACCAAACAACCTCCTTTATTCAGGAAGCTCTTTTTCCAAGGTGCTAGGCGACCTTTTATCCTACGAACCAGGTCTGCCCAAAAAAGTTTTGAAGTCGAACGGCCTCCCAGAGGAAGGCCAAGGTAAGAGAAAGGCAGCAAAGCTTTTTGACATTTGAATTTGGCTGCCCAATTTTCCCCATTATCCCCATCTTTACCAACCTTCACCACACAAGATTTGTGAAAATTCAACCGCAGTCCTGAAGCCAACTCAAAACATCTCAATATTCTCCTAGCGTTCATAAGAAAACCCACTTTCGGTTGAAGAAATAAGATTGTATCATCTGCAAATTGGAAATGAGAGATGCATAACTCTTCCTCTTCAAAGGTAGCCCCTTTAACCAGCTCCATACCTTCAGCTTTCCGCAGCAAAGCACTCAACCCTTCGGCGGCCACATTAAATAAGAAAGGAGAAAGTGGATCCCCTTGACGTATGCCCCGCTCTAATTCGAATTGCCTTGTCGAACTTCCGTTTACTAACACTGATAAGGCTGGAGAGAAGACACAATGCCCTATCCAATGCCTCCATTTACTGTCAAAACCCAACTCATTTAACATAAAATCCAGAAAAGAATGATCTATACTGTTATAAGCTTTTTCGAAATCCAGTTTCACCACTAACCTCCCTTCTTAGACCTTTTCCAATGATGAATGATTTCCTTAGCAATTACAAAACTAACTAGAATTTGCCTAGACCTAACAAAGGTCATTTGCGATTCCCCAATTACTGATCCAATGACCCTCCTCATGCGATTGGCTAGAATTTTTGCAATAACTTTGTATATAGATCCCACCAAACTGATCGGGCGAAAATCCTTCAATGATTCCGGCACTTGGGAATAATTGCTATAAACGTCTTATTAAATTCTGCAATAGCTGAGCCATCCTTATGAAAATCGTCAATAAATTTCATAAAGTCTTCCTATATGACTTCTCAATTAGCCTTGATGAAGTTCATTTTAAAGCCGTCTGGACCCAGGGCTTTGTTGCCGTCACAGCTTGATAAAGCCTCCCAGACTTCTTCCTTAGAAAACTGGACCTCTAAGGAATCTTTTTCAGCATCTGTCAACTTTTTCAGTGGCAAACCCCTTATAGTTGGATGCCTCCTGTTCACATTCTTGTAATGATTCTCAAAAACGTCGGCTACTCCATCCTTTACCTCTTCCGGATTAGACTTTCTCACACCATTAATGGAAAGACCATCAAGATAATTGTTGCGTCTTCACCCATTTGCCACATAGTGGAAAAATTTGGAATTCCTATCTCCTTCTACAAGCCATTTCACCCTGGACTTCTGCCTCCAATCTTGCTCCTCCAATCGAAGAGCCCTTCAGAATTTAGCTAGAACCTGGCTCTTTTCTTGCCTCAAGCCAACAGTCCAGCCATCTTTAGCAACACATTCGTCAATCTTGGCTAGCTATTCCTCCAACTTCTTAGTTGAAGCCGAACTCTTACCTTTCTCCACTATCCACCGTTTGATGTAAGATTTAGATTTTTTCAGCTTTGCTTGCAGAATGAATCCATTTTTCCCAGTAACTCTTCTGTTAGTCCATCCCTTCTTCACCTGCATCATCAACTCCTTGTCATCCAACCATTTGTTCAAGAACCGGAAGGGACTTGAAGCCCTATTATCTTTGTCTACATCCAAGGTAATGGCACAATGATCCTACAACGTTCTTGAAAGCCCCCTTTGGATGATGTTCGGTACCCAAGACAGAATTTCTGGAGAAATCACGAACCTGTCAAGCCTCGCCCAAATACCCTGTTCTCTATTATTTGTCCATGTGAAGGAGCTCCCGCTCAAAGGAATATCAACCACCTTTGCTTGGAGCAAAAAATTAGCAAAAGCTCTAGCGGACCATTTGTTGAATTCGCCTCCTCTCCTTTCCGAAGCATTGAGGACTGTGTTAAAATCCCCACCGATACACCAAGGCATTGAGAGCGAATGTTGCAAATTCAAAAGAAATCCCCATAACTCATTTCTTTCCTTTTCTAGATTCGAGGCATATACATTGCATAGGACCACCTGTTTATCCAAATTTTTCAACACCCCTACCAGGGCAATACACCATTTGTTTGAAACACAATCTGTCACATTTATCATTTCTTCATTCCACAAGGTAATCAACTGGTGGCCCAACCGAAATCTGCAACCTTCGCGAATATCGGCCACCCATAAACGTGCATACCATTCACCATTTGAGCCACCTTGGTAGCCTCCACCAAAGTCTCAAAACGAATGAACGCATAGCAGCTTCTCTTATGAATCTTTTTCGCCGAAAGGAATACATCCCTCACCCTCCCAAATGGCTTAAAAATTCCCCATAAACCTATTGTGTCCACAATTGGATTAAGGTTTCCTGCGAATACAGAAAACAAACTCTCTCTGAAGTCTTTCCTCCAGTCTTGCTTTTCTTCCTTCCAGTCGGTGGAGCGAGAACTTCTCTCTCTAAAGTTCTCTCTCATCACGAAATTTCAGAGCTTGTCTTTCCTTCCTTTCACCGACTCAACTTAATGTTCACACTTAATAGTTGTCAGGATTCCAACCTATATAAGGGTTGATCCGGTTTGTTTTTAATTAACTCAATTCAATATAAAGTAGTGCATTCTACAAGTTGATTGTTGTTCACAAACATTACTGAGGCTCAAGTCATGGAATTCACTGCAAAACAGGTTGCATCCGATTACCACTAGCTAAATAATGTTTTGGAGTTATACATACATTATAATATATATATATATATATATATATATGTATAAAAGATGTTAAAAAAATAATTGAATCCGTTGAAGAAATGGATCCATCTCTTGATTTCTAATTTTCATTTTTCAGATATACACACTTGATTTCTAATTAGTACTGAAGTTATCAAATACCTAAATTCTTTAGCCGATCATTTCTTTTTTTCGAGTAAGGCTCGTTATGTAAATTTCCCGAATATCGTTGAATTTTTCCAAAAAAGGAAAAAAAAAAAGAAATCAAATTCAACGGATTCCAAACTGAAATTTATTCTTGCACTAAAGTTGATGTATTTCTTCTTGCTATATATAGGTTTCACAATACAAGCAAATAAGGCATGTTGCTTTTATCGATTCTATTCCGAAATCTCGTTCCGGAAAGATCTTGAGAAGAGAATTGGTCGATCGAGCTCTCTTTGTGAATTTTTCTACCTCATCATGATCCACCTAGTCAAACAGCGGATCTGTTCAACGTTTGGAAATATATATGCCTGGATCGTATAACATGAGAGTAAAAAATAAAAGTACTGTTATGTACTACATGTACAAGTTTTCGGGATTTGGTATGTCATGATCCTATGCATGATCGAAGCCTTTTGTGTTTCTCTTATCGGTTCTGTTTGGCTACGTGTGGCCTTTCTTGTTTCTGTTTGTCTTGTTTCCCTGTTGGGGTGGTGCTGTTTTTGGGGTGCCTGTTTGGCTGCTTGTTTTTGTTTATGTGCTCTGTTTTCCCTTCCGTTCCCCGGCAGATGAATAAACCTTAGCTGTTCAAAAAAAAAAATGATCAAAACTAGTGTTATGTTTATTGTCATTGCTTAATTACTTATAACAAAATGTAAAAGCATTTCTAGTAATAATGTTTCTCAAATCTAGGATCTCAACATAGTAATGTTCGGGACAACGGTATATATAAGTTTGGGGCAATGGTTTTCTCACGTTATTTATTAAGGCTTTGTTTGGTAGGAGGGAGAGAGAGTAGAAGGGATGGAGAGTATAAGATATATCCTTCATATTGTTTGAGTTGAATGGATTGATTGATATATAATTTATAAAATTACTATATTACCCTTTAATAAACTTGTAGGTTAATAAAAAGTTGGAGGGCATTTTTGTTATTTCCCTCCAATTTTTCCTTCCCTTTCTCATCCGCTCATCATTGGGTGGATTGTTTTTTTTGAGCCCAAAAGGATGAGAGCTCCTTCCTCTTCTCCTCTCCCCTCTCTTTTCTCTCCAACCAAACAAAGCATAGTTATTAGCTTGCCTGTACGATAAGGGAGAGAAAAAAAAGTATAAATCTTGACCGTGTATTGGTATTATTTTGAACTACCTTTATTCCAATTATCCTCCCAAACATTGGTGAGTGAAATTCCATACTAAAATTTCTTACATAACTATAAGATAAATAGTTGGTAACTCACCTAAATTTTTACATTTACAATAACCACATAGGAATTAGTATATGTAATTAAATAAATACTAAATTTGGCTGAACTTGGTTTCAACCCCATCAAGCGGCAGTCACGGGATGTATTGTGGAAAATAAGTAATCTTTGCATCTGTATTTACTAGTTCCCACCTGAAATTCCATGAAAAAAAAGGTGTTTAAATTTATGGATTCAAAGTTCTAAGAGAATAAAAAAAAGGGAATTAATTCCCGATTTATGTATGGGGTTCACTTAAATTGATTGGTAACATATGTTTTTTTTTATATAAACTATGTGATCACAAATAAAAAATTATTACTTGTATCCAACAGACATTAATGGTGAAGAAGTGCAATTTTGTAATCGAGCAAGCAAAAGCCTGGTATGTTCCTCGCCTTAACAGTTTTAAAATATCCACGTGATCTAGTTTTAAAATTAATAATAATAATATGAGATCTATTTATAAATGTTTCCCTAATTAAAAGTTTATGAAACCATGACAAGAAACGTTACATCCACAACATTGTTTTGGTGCCAATCCTCTTAACTAATTTAGTATTAACCAAACACTTATCCCGGAACATGACACATGCACCAACTAAAACTTTAACAAGTGTGTATAGAGAAAGTCGTCTCTCCACACATTCGAGGCACCGTACATCTTTCATTCAAATCGATCAGCCACAAGTCTGATCGAGGCTCTCGTTTTGAATTTCTATAAATGCCTAGAAGCAAACATTACCAAGAACCATAGCCAACCTGTGAGGATCCATTTTTTTCTGAGTGATGGATCCCGACAGCGGCTTTTGTTCACAAACAAGAACTTACCACAACCTAAGACAAACAATTCAGGATCTCCCGCCACCATCTCAGCCTCTTTCTATCACGGAATATGCTTTCTCACTTCCTCTACAGCCGTCGCTCCTCCTCCACTGCCACCATTGCTAATGTTTCCTGACCCAAAAACATTCATGATCAATGATGCCACCGGCCACCGCCTGACCTACTCCGACTTACTCCTCCAGACCAACTCCCTTGCTATCTCTCTCTCAAAACACTACTCTCTCTCCAAAGGGGACGTCGCTTTCATCCTCTCTCCTCACTCCCTCCAGATCCCGATCATCTACTTCTCTCTTCTCTCTCTAGGTGTCATCATCTCACCAGCCAACCCGGACGATTCTGGCTCCGATATAACTCACCTACTCAATCTCAGTAGACCAGTCATTATCTTTGCCACATCGGAAACCTCCCACAAGCTGATCATCAACCCCACATGGAATTGTCGTACAGTGTTGATGGACTCGCCGGAGTTTCTCTCCTTGTTAACACCGTCCGATGATGACAACAGCATTATAAATCATAGTGATGATGTGGTGAATCAGTCTGACGTAGCAGCTATCATTTATTCCTCTGGAACTTCCGGTCCAAACAAGGGAGTGCAATTGACTCACAGGAACTTGATAGCAGGGATGACAACCACCACCGGAGCTGATAAATATTACCATAAGCAATTAGTGTCCTTAGCTACGCGAGCTTTGGCTGGTGTGTTTGGTTTTACAGTGATGATGAGGGCTATTTCGCGAGAGGAGACTCTGGTTTTGCTGCCAATGACTGAGCTTGAGACAATACTTGAAGCTGTGGATAGGTATAAGGCAAATTATATGCCGGTATCGCCGTCGGAGATTGTTGCATTGTTGAAATCGGATTTGACGAATAAGTACGATCTCAGCTCGCTGATGTTTCTCGGGTGTGGTGGCGCTCCGCTTTCTGAGGATGTTGCCGCCAAGTTCAGAGACAAATTCCCCACCGTGCAAATCCTGAGGGTAAAATCATTCAAGTTAACTAATAGACAAAAGAACTGAGAACACTTGAAATATTAAACGTTTACTAAAAACTGAATTCATATAATAATTAACCACAAATCAGTTTGTCTTATAATGCGGGTATCCTGCAAAATCGTGCTGTACATATGGGGATCGTGCTCCTGAAATATATATATATATATATATATATATATATATATATACACTCAGAGAGAGAAGGTTTAATCAAGTGCAGAATTCGACCCTGTAAAGTTAGGAGTGCACATTATAAAGTTGGGATATCGTACAAAAAAACGTTAGGACCTCGCACCTATTAATTATTAATAGTACAGATCAAGTATGTGCCTATGGGGTTCCATATATTTTTTTTTGTAAGAGATTCCAAAAGATACTGGTGTTATTGAAAAACGATACCGGTATCTCTTGGAATCATGCACGAATACAAGCGGGATTCTCATACCTGATAAATTTCGTATGAGATCTCATACCAGAATAAACATTTTGATTATAATGATTATCAAATCCTATAATATATAGTCCGATCCGAACCTTGATTTGGTAATTGTATCTTTTCTTAGGGATATGGTTTAACAGAGACAGGAGGAATGGCCGCGGCAACAAAAGGGCCGGTGGAGGTAACTCGTCTGGATTCAGTTGGTCGACTAGCTGAACATATGGAAGCCAAGATTGTTGATCGTATTACAGGTGAAGCATTGTTTCCGGGACAGGAAGGGGAACTCTGGTTGCGTGGTCCAAATATCATGAAAGGTATACTCTACTCTAACAAACTATATACAAGACCAATTTTTTATTTTTTTTATCATTAAATATTAAACCACATCTCCAGAACCTGACGAAATCAACCTTTTGCGATTTAAATGACAAATATGGGACTCAACCCCTACCATAAGTGAAGGAGAAGTGTCCAAACAAGTTGCTAAGAGTGGTTAATTTAAGAAGCAATATTACTTGGATAAAGTATATATAGTAATTGTTTTGACATTTTCTTTCTGGGAAAATTACTAATCATCTTGTTTGATGCTCATAGAATTAATAATGGTGCATGTCAATGTAGGTTATGTAGGAGATGATAAGGCGACTGCTGAAATTTGGATTCAGAAGGTTGGTTGAAGACTGGGGATCTTTGCTATTTTGACTCTCAAGGTTTACTCTTCATTGTTAGTAGGCTAAAGGAACTGATAAAATACAAGGCATTTCAGGTGATTAATTAAATTTTTTTTTTTTTTATAAATATTTACCAACAAATTAACTTGTTTCTTCATTACAAAAATATGGATTAAGTAAACACATTGGAATGTATAGGTTCCTCCAGCTGAATTGGAACATTTGCTTCTTTCTATTCCAGAAATAGCTGATGCTGCTGTGATTCCGTACGTGTACATTTACAGCCTCATTATTTTTGAACTCATCAATCTGCAAATATATATTCATATTAAATTTGCTATGCTTTCAAGCTGCAGGTATCCTGATGAAGATGTTGGGCAGATTCCAATGGCCTTTGTGGTGAGAAAACTCGGAAGCAACATTACTGAGTCTCAAGTCATGGAATTCATTGCAAAACAGGTTGCTCTTGACTACCACTGAACAATTTTTTTGAGTTATATATAAGATGTTAAAAGAAGAAGAAAACGAAAAAAAAAATCAATTGATTCTGTCGAAGAAATGGATCCATCCTTTTTTTTTTTTGAACGCCAAACTTTATTCAATAAAGCCAAAGACAGCCGAAACACAAAATACAAACGAAGGCAACCGCACTTAGCAAAAACTAAACAAGCTGAAAAGAGAGAAAAGCCTAAAAACGCCAAACCACCCAACCACTGGAAAGCTCATGACCCAATTGTCTTGTGTTTGAGCACCAACCTTCTCACCAACTCCCGAAACCTGTTATCATTCTCCTCCTCCCTCCTAGCAATCATCTCTATCGTCTTCTTCTTTCTTCCATTGAAGTTAAAACCAACGGCCAATCCTTTCTCAATCACCTTCGTAACTCCATCCTCAAGATTCCCCACTACCTTGTTATATACCTCTTGTTTCTGATGCTTCATTTTTTTCTTGATATCCAAGTTTATTGAGTAAGCTAGGCTCAATATGTCGACTATCCAAACTAGCTAGGTTTCACTGTTTTCTTTTCATCAGAATATATTTCCCTAGTTTGGTTGAAGTTAGCCAAAAAAAAAAATTTATTGAAAGGAAATCAAATTCAACGGATTCCGAAGTCAATCTTATTCTCGATAACTCTTACTCGTTAAAGTTGATGTATATATTTCTTCTTGCTATAGGTTGCACCATACAAGCAAATAAGGCGTATTGCTTTTATTGATTCTATTCCGAGATCTCATGCTGGAAAGATCTTAAGAAGAGAATTGATCGATCGTGCTCTCTCTGCAAATTAATTTTTCTACATCTTCATGATCCACCTACTCAATCAACATATCAGGGAGCTCGATCATAATTTGTTTGATGCTGATCAGAAATGCATGATGTTGTTCAACACATTTGGCAAGATATATGTATATGATGTTGGGTGCAAGTGGAAGAGTAGTGAGAAAAATAGAAGAAAATGAAAAGCTTTGCATAGAGAATTGCTATTTGCACAAATGCATATTTTTTTCTTCCAGTATTTTTTTTAATAATCCATGAACATTACAAATACATCACCAAATTTCTAGAAGGCAAGGATAATTAAAGCGAAACATTAATTAAGCCACTTCAACAAGTTACAAGGAGATTATTTAACTAAGAACTTTGCATCATTTATTAATTTGATATTACAATTAATATTTTAATTTGTTTTGATAATATTTATTTATTATCTTTATAAGAATAATTAAAATACTTCAAAAAATAAGAATAATTAAAATTCAAAAATATTTATTTTTGGAAATAATCATAGAGTATCTTCGATGCAAATATGCATTTTTAGGTTTCTAACTATTGACACATCAGCATATATAATCAATATGGATCCACTTTATCAAAAAAATTTAAGAAATACATATTCTCATCTCCAATACAATTATCTAAAATCAAATATGTATCTCATTTTGACAAATCATCTTAAAACATTTATTTCACTATCTCTCATCTTTTATTTTTAAATTAAATATGTATCAATTTTTGACCAATCATCTTATGACATTTATCTCATTCTCTCTCATGTTTTGTTTTACTATTAAATGAGGTGTAAGAGCATCTCCAATGCTATTATGCATTTGGAGAAAATGGAGTGCCACATAGGATAGATACTAAAGAAGTTAGAAAAACCATCTCCAATGCAATTATCTATGTTGAATATGGAGATGATGTGGCTAAAAAAAAGTTAGAGAATATGGAGTTGAGTTTCTAATTCTAGAAACTCTCCTAGAAATGCTGACTAGGATTTCTAACTATTTCCACCAATAATATTGAAGCTCATTTAATTGTAAAATAAAAGAGGAGAGAGAATGTAATAATTGTTTTATTATGATTGGTTTAAAAATAGATACATATTTGATTTTAGATAATTGCATTGGAGATGTGAATATGCATTTCTCTAAAAAAAATTCAAAAGTGGGCCCATATTGAATAGAAATACTGATGTGTCACTATTTAGAAACTCAAAAATGCATAATAACATTGGAGGTGCTCTAATATTATTGGTGGGAAAAAGTTAGAAATCCTAGTCAGCATTTCTAAAAACTCAACTCCATATTCTCTAACTTTTTTTTTTGCCACAACACCTCTATAATCAAGTTAGATAATTGCATTTGAGAGGTTTTTCTACCTCATTATCTAATTATCCTATGTGGCATTCAATTTTCTCTAAATGCATAATAGCATTGGAGATGCTCTATAGTGTATTTAATGTATATTTAATACATTCTAAAAAACAACAAAAGGTTAAAAATAGAAAGAAAAAAATGGTAAAAAAATCCTTGTAAATTAAATTTTTTTTTTAAATCTTGGTTCTGGATACATAAAAACTCAGGTGGATACAATGTTTTTTTTAAAGAGGCAATGCAGTGTTAGACTTAGAACCAAAGACTATAACCCTAATATTTAACTGTAGTAGTAGTATGTATATCGAATCCATCATCAAAGTACAGAACACTTCACAATTTTCATCCAGGTCCATTAATTTTCTGCATTGGTGGTGATGAGCGGGATGCTAGCCTTACTAGAGAGTTGCGTAGAGAACACCATAATTAACACCTTAGTAAAGATATCAAAATATATCCACAACAATAATCAATCCAAAATTACCATTTTAACTACTAAAGTCTTTCCTTAAAAAAACAAATAAACAAAAAATTTCTAAAGTGTTTGAATCAAAAAACAGATAGAGATGCTTCATTTTGATAAGAAAATGATACCTAAGAATGGTGTAAGCCTTTTTAATTGAGACATTTTGCAACCATCACAAATTGAACAAAAAAAAAAAAACAAAACTAAAAGATTAAAAGTATTCAATCAAATATAAAAAACAGATCTATAGAAATTACTCTCACCACCTAATGCCATTCAATTCCCCACCGTTTGGGTGGTTTCAGTTTGTCTGGGAGGAAGAGTCAATGGAATAAAATGGAAAAAAAATATAAGATTTTGGATGATTTTTATAGAGAAAATTGAGGGAGAGGAGAGGGCTTTTAAATCTGATTTAAAGGAGAATATGATAGGGTTTAAATTTATTTAGGGTGAGTAATGTAATCTTTGAATTTAATTTAAGAATCATACAATTAGGCGAGCATGCCTATTCATCTGGTTTTGTTAATATTATTAAAATTAATGCATTTAAATTAATTTAAATTATTTTAGTTTTAAATTACCAAGAAGAGATAAATTTGGAAGAAATGATTTATTGGGTGAGTAAACTCAGTAAAGTAATCTTTCCATTTAATTAAAGAATCATGCAATTATGCCACATATTCAACTGGTTTTGAATTAAAGCATTTAATCTAAAGCTCACTCGCAGCGACATGTGGCGTTATGAAGTTCAACTTTTATATATTATTATATTATTATTATTATATATATATATATATAAACAGTCTTTCTACTGTCAGTTCGTCATGATATATTATAAATATATCATGACGAAGAATATGGATCATAGATTATAGAGAAGTTTTGACAAGTGCATACACTTTGGGTCAAAGTATGTAAATATAATGGTCCACATTCTTCGTCCTGATATATTTTATATCAGGATGAACTGACAATAGAAAAATTGTATATATATATATATATATATATGCTAGACTTCCTAATTTTTTTCCCTCAAATTCCTTCTCAAATGGTATTGGCACGTGAGATGTCAACATCACATCACTCACCATATAATCTCATGATTTACAAGATGTTGATACCTCATGTACCAATACCATTTGGGAAGGAATTTGGAAAAAAATTTAGAAAGCCTAGCATTACTCTATATCTATATATATATATGCATAATTTTTAATAATTTTTGTTTTATTTAATAATGTGGTAATTACAAAAATCAATCCTGAACTGTTTTCTTTATTTCAAATAGTTTGCAACCTTTTTATTTTTGACCAATCTAGTCCTTATATTTCTCAAAAGTACCGAATTAGTCTCTTTGAGTAACATACATATGTTACTCAACCTTAACGTATTTAAGGTTAAAATTGTACTCTTAACCTATAACTTAATTGGTTGACATAGGACAAGTACAATTTTTTCCAAGTGTCATATTAGTCCCTTAAACTAAGTTCAGTCAGTCAATTTAACGGTGTAAAGGTAAAATTGTACTTTAATATTAAACAGTATAATAATGACACATGCACAGTTTTTTTTAACACATGTATATTTTTGTTTATTTTATTTGTAAGTTTTGAATTTTGAATAATTTTAGCATCAGTGCTTGTATAATATTTACAAAAATAAAAACAATTATATAAAAATAGTAAAAGACTAAACTGAGAATGAATTGTAACTTTGTTTATAAAATAATGGTATAATTGACATTGTTTTATTAAAATATTTTTAGAATTTTTAGTAAATTTTAATTAAAAAAGGTATAAATGGTGCTTATTTAATAATATTTTTGGATTTTATTGTAATTACAATGGTGAATTGAATGCGCAAAAGATAAAACAATTTTGCTATAATATGATAAATAAAGGGTATTACATACTTTAACTAAATTGTTAAAGTCAACTGTTATATTTAACACCCTTAAACCATTAAGAGACCAATTTAGTCACTTCAAAAAATAGAGGGACTAATTTGACACTTGGAAAAAATGTGAGGATCAATTTGGTTATTTTTGTTAAAGTCCAGAACCTAACTGATAATTGCACTTTGACATATTACTTGTATTGCATTGACACATGTCCAGTATTTTTTTTATTTTACACATGTACATTATTTTTTTATATAAAAAACTATTAATTATAAAAAAAATATTTTTTTAAATAAATAACATAAGGGTGGTGGAGAAGGTTCCGATAACCGAGACCGTGGAGAGGCCTTCTCCATGATCCGGGTTGCGAAGGAGATCTCAATCTCCTCCACGATCTCGGATCGTGGAGAAGCCTCCTCCATAGTCTGGAAAATTTCCAGATCGTGGAGGCAGCATACTCCACATTTTGGTCTAGATTATATCAGATCGTGGACAGGAATGTAATCAAGATTGGAGCTAGAATTTTAAAATAAAAATTTTTCCAATTTCATATAACTTATAAAAACATATCTAATGTGAAGGCCAAATTTTTTTGTCGACTAAAAAATTAGCCAAATTTTGATCAAATAAGTAAATGAAATGAATGTTTTTTTATTTTTATTTTATGGAATAGAAAAGAGTCTTCAAGAAATGAAAAGGATGTTTTCAATATTGACGTGGGACGTCTTTGATTAATCGGACAAGTCTATTACAAATATGATAAGTGTTTTATTTATAATTAATTATTTAGAGGATCTACACGAAATTCTCTGATATTGGAAAAGGGAATATCACAAAGTTGTTAATATATCCGTCCACTCTGATTTGATGGAAAGACTAATTATTTGGTTTGACAATATTTTAGTTCAAATTTGAATATTAAAAAAAGTTGTGGATGTCACATTGCATGTCATGGTTTCAAAACCTTATATTTAGGAAAACATTTATAAATAGCTCTCATACTATTAGTAATTTTAAAACAAGCCCGATCATGTGGATATAAATCCCAATCGGATTTGGATCCTCTCCACACCTTTTGTGTCCTCACATAAATTAATTATGTGAATTAATTCTATCTTGTTATAGTGTAAAGATATGAAAATTAATAGAAATAATATACACCATTGATTTGCTATATTAGACACGTGACAATAAATTATGAATGTGGAGACATAAAAGATGAGGAGAAGATCCAGAATTCACTTGATTCATTTCATTACGGAGGAATGATCCTAATGCAATTAAGAGGTCATTCCTACACATAAATAGGATTAAAATTCTCCTACTTGATTCCTTTTCTGTTTGAACTTGATTTCCTTTGAATTTCATTCATGCATATGTTTAAAACTTTGAATCTATGCAAACACATTTAATTAAGAGTGGTGCTATTGGCACACCCCCTACTGATCTATTCATGCCCCACTTTTTAAAATTTTGATTTAATTAAATAAAATTAAATGTTTTTATTAAATTTTTTGGTTTATTTCCAAAACTACCCATTTACTTATTTTTCAAACTTAATACATATCATATATGATCTATCTATCTCTTATCTCTGTATATGTATACATCTCTCTCACCTTCACTGATTGATTTATTTTTTTCTTTTAGTTTTTTTTTCTTCTTATTTCATGATGGAAATGAAAAAATAAAAAATAACAGGGTACTTCAACACAACGACAGCTTGATATCATTCTAAAGAAAAAATAAATTTCAAAGAATGAATTGTTTCCATATGCTTACTATCATTGTCAGACAATTCTTGCTTTATGTCATTCTCAGACAATTCTTCAAGATATTTGATATTGTTCTTAAACAATTCTTCCATATTCTTGATATCGTTCTCAAACTCTTTCATAATATTTTAAATGTATGTAAGAAGCAGATTTTAGGGTTTAAGAATTAAATTTTTTTTTTTGAAGAAGAAACAGATTATTGAGTTTTTTTTTTTTTGGAAAAGAAATATGAAATGTTAATAGATTTACTTTGTAGAAGATTTCTTTCTTAAATTGTATGTCTCTTTAAGTAATTTTGATAAAAGAAAAAAAAGAATATTCTATAATTTAAAAAGTGGGGCATGAATAGATCAGTAGGGGGTGTGCCAATAGCACCACTCTTAATTAATTTTATTTTTATTTTCACGAAATTACCCCCCACCCAGTTAAAAAATTAAAAAAAAATGAATTTTAGATTTAGTACCATAATTCTAAGTTTTTTCCAGTTCTGCCCCTGTGTAGGAACTAGTCAATCTGGATGTAGAGATCATTTATCTTCCATATCCCATGCCACTTGATGGGGCTGAAGTCAAGTTCAACCAAATTTAGTATTTATTTACATAATTAATTAATTCCTATATGGTTCTTGTAAATATCTGATGTAATTCAAATTAATGTGAAAATTAATTTAAGTGAGTTATTGAGTTACCAAACTATATATCTTATAGTACTTATGTAAGAAATCTAAGTATGGATCGAACTTCACTCATAGCAATGTTTGGGAAGATAATTGGTTTGTATATGACTTGTGTTAATTAATAAAGATCGTTTAAAATAATTGGGCTTGGGGCGGTTTTTTTTTTTGGGGGCCTTTGTTTGCTTTTGGTTGGTCTCTGGTTGCTTGTAAGCTTGTGTGGACAGTTGGTCGGGCTTTTCGTAGTGTGGGAATGATCTTCGGCTCTTGGACCCTTCGAATAAAACTTTAATTTACAGTTAAAAAAATAAATAATAATAATACCATTATACGGTCAAGATTTATTTATTTTTTCTCTTTAGTCATATGGGCAAACTAACAATATCTAAAGTTAGAGAACCATTGTCCCGAGGGACCCTAACTTGAGAAAAATTATTACTAGATATACTATTACGTTTTATTATAAGTAATTAATCAATGAGAACAAATTACATAAGACTGGATATGCATATTATCCCGAAAACATGTACATGCGCGCAGTACATAAAACTTTTATTTTGTGTTCTCATATGTCAAACTATGATCCTTATAACTTACCAAATGTTGAACAGATCTGGTGTTTGAGTAGGTGGATCATGATTCTCTTCTCAAGATCTTTCCAACAATAAATTTCGGAATAGAATTGACAAAAGCGACACGTCTTATTTGTTTGTATGGTGAAACCTATAAATAGCAAGAAGAAATACATACATCAAGTTTAGTGCAAGAATAAATTGGAGATCGGAATCCTATGAATTTGATTCTTTTCTTGTTCAAAAATACAGTGATCCCTCAGTAGAGTCGACGTAACGAGCCTTACTACATGAACATGACACATGACACGTATAGCAACTAAAACTTTAACACGTGTATAAAGAAAGTCGTCTCTCCGCGCATTTGATGCATCTTACATCTTTCATTCAAATTAATAGCCTGGTGGAGACTGTCCTTTGAATTTTTATTAATGGCAGTAGCAAACAGTACCAACTGAACAATGATGGATCCCAACAGCGGCTTTTGTTCAAAAACAAGAACTTACCACAGCCTAAGACCAATAGTTCATGATCCCCCGCCACCATCTCAGCCTCTTTCTATCACGGAATATGTTTTCTCACTCCTCCACCGCCACCGCTCCTCCTCCTCCTCCACCGCCACCAGTACTACTGTTTCGGACCCAGCAACATTCATGATCAACAATGCTTCCGGCCAACGCCTGACCTACTCCGATTTACTACACCAGACAAACTCCCTCGCTATCTCTCTCTCCAAAGGGGACATCGCTTTCATCCTATCTCATAACTCCCTCCGGATCCCAATTCTCTACTTCTCTCTTCTCTCTCTAGGTGTCATCATCTCACCGGCTATTCCGGTTGACACCAGCTCCGATATAACTCATCTACTCAACCTCAGCAGACCAGGCATTGTCTTTGCCACTTCGGAAACCTCCCACAAGCTGATCAATATCAACCCCACATGGAATTGTCGTACAGTGTTAACAGACTCGCCGGAGTTTCTCTCCTTGTTAACACGGTACGATGATGACAATAGCGTTATAAATCATAGAGATAATGTGGTGAACCAATCTGACATCGCAGCAATCATTTACTAGTCTGGAAATTCCGGTCCAAACAAGGGCGTGCAATTAACTCACAGGAACTTGTTAGCAGTGATCACTCCCACGAGCGGAACAGATAAATATTACCATAAGCGATTAGTGTCGTTAGCTACACGAACTTTGGTTGGTGTGTTTGGTTTTACAGGGATGATGAGGGCTATTTCACGGGAGGAGACTCTGGTTTTGCTGCCTGACGACTGAGCTTGAGATAATACTTGAAGCTGTGGACAAGTATAAGGCAAATTATATGCCCGTTGTCGCCGTCAGAGATTGTGGCATTGTTGAAATCGGATTCGACGAGTAAGTACGATCTCAGCTCGTTGATGTTTGTTGGGTGTGGTGGCGCTCCGCTTTCTGAGGATGTTATATGTATATGATGTTGGGTGCAAGTGGAAGAGTGGTGAGAAAAATATAAGAAAATGAAAAGTTTGGCAGAGAGAATTGCTATTTGCAAAAATGCATATATTTTTTCTTGCTGTATTTCTTTAATAATCCATGAACATTACAAATACATCACCCAAATTATTGAAGGCAAGGATAATTCAAGAGAAATATTTATGTCACTTCAACAGGTTACAAGAACTTAAAGTTTCAATACAAGTTCTTGAGAAATTTAGATTATTTCACTATGAACTTTGCATCATTTTTTTTTGAACAGCGATATGATCTTTATTAGAAAACCAAAACAACGGGCAGGAGTCCAAGCAAAGGCCAACGGCCTACAAGCCAACCCCCAAAAAACTAACAAAACCAAGCAAAACAAAAAACACTACAACCCCCAAGCAGATCAAAAAACACCCCAAAGTAAAACTATCCAGCAAGGCACAACAAAACAGAGCAAACCCCGCAAAAACAGAGGCCAGACCCAAGCAAGAGGCAAAAAACAGGGGCCAGAACAAGAAACATAGAATTTCGCATCATTTATTTAATTTCTTGGAAAATATCATGGCAGCTGTAACCAAAACTTTCAATTCTAAAATAATAAATTACTTTTCAACATTATATACTAGTGATATCTTTGTAATTACTTAATTACTTATAATAAAAGGTAATAATATATATATATATATATATATATATATATATTTACAGTTTTTCTCAATCAAGTCAGCAGCTCGAATGCTACATGGCAAAAGCTTTAAAACAAGTATAAGATCCAAACATATTTATGCTTCGGAAAATGGTAACTATGTTCGGGATAATGGTTCTCTAATGTTAGATACTTTTTAGCTTGCTTGTAAGATGAAAGAGAAAAAAAAAACCTTGACAGTGTAAGGGTATTATTTTGATTTATCTTTATTATTTAACACAAGTCATATACAAACCAATTTTCTTCCCAAACATTGGTGTCAGTAAAATTCGATATACAATAAGAATTATATTCTTAGATAACTATAAGATAATAGTACTTGGTAACTCACTTAAATTAATTTTTACATTAATTTGAAGGACATCATACAGTTACAAGAACCACATAGGTTTTTCAAAAAAAAAAAAAAAAGAAACAAGAACCACATAGGAATTAATATATGTAAATAAATACTAAATCTTGCTGAACTTGACTTCAACCCCATCAAGTGGCATGGGATGTGGAAGATAGATTATCTCTGCATCCGGATTAACTAGTTCCCACCTGAAATTCCATGAAAAAAAAAGGTGTTTGCATTGATTCAAAGATATAAACATGGCATAACACTGGTTACATGAATGAAATTGAAAGGAAATCAAATATCATTTGAAAGAGAATTTAATTTCCTAATTTATGTGTCGGGTTCACATAACTTGATTTGCAATAGTTTTTTTATATTACACTGTGATAACAAATTAGGAATTAAGATTCCTTTCTCTCATTAGAATCATTCACGGTTAGTAAACACTTCCTAAAATGAAAAGAATAGGTTAATTTGATTTACTTGTATCCAACTGACAAATGGTGAAGAAGTAGTGCAATTTGTAATCGAGCAAGCATGTTTCCTGCACAGATTCTAGATCCACCACCAAAAGCCTGGTATGTGCCTGGACTTGCTGGTTCCTGTTTAATAGATTAATTTAACACTTCAAGCATTAGTTAAAATGTTAAATATAGCAATTAATTATCTTAAATATTATCAGAATATTAATAAGGGGATCATGAGAGCTTACATTCCATCTATCAGGATTAAAGCACATGGGATCATTAAAGTTTTCAGGATTTGTGTGCAGGTATCGATTCCACACAATTACTTTCCAGTCCTTTGGTATTTTATAACCTGCATAATAATATTTTTTTGGAGGAAAAAAAAAACAGTTTACTTTCATTTTGTCACATACTATATATCATTTTGTATCCGACATTGATCCCAACCCATGATATGTGATTATATTGGACTTACATGATGTGTAACAAGTGAATTTGTACCTTTATACTCTGCTTCCTTGATAACCAAACGAAAAGTGAATCCCGCAATGTTGGCCATTCTTATAGTTTCTTCTACCACCTGTATCAGTCCCAAAAAAAATTAAAAATCATGTCATATATATCTCACATTATTAGCGAGTGAAGTTCAAGACTTGTATATAAGTTTTATATATCTTTCTTAACTAAGTAGAGGTATTTTGGATTATGGGTGAATCGTAAGGGTGAATAACGTTTTAGATATTACATAGGTGAATGGCACATGCATATGTCCCAAAGTAGTAGACAATATCTATACGGTAGATCTATTTATTTCAAAATAATTGAGGCGACGGAGCATGCATATGTATCAAAGTAGGTAATATCTATTTGATGGACTTGAGCTATTACAACTTATTAAGTGAGATTTTGTATATTACATACGTTATTGGTGTATTTCAGTTGGGAAACATCTTCACTTGTAATAAAATTTCCTCTTTTGTTCTTGCATAGACCCATGTTTTCTTCCTGCAGTTAGAATAAGTAGATAAAAGATTATATATTCATGTCTTCTTCCTTACTTTCTCCAGTTATATAATTGTAATTTTCAAATGATCATACATACATACATACCCGTAGTTTTTCCAAGACATTCGGATTCTTTGCAAGAAAATAAAGAGCCCAAGTTGAGGCCAGGGAAGTAGATGAATACCCACCAACCACAAGGCTGACAATGTTTTCTAGAACCTCTTGATCACTCAATCTTTTTCCCATATCATCTTCAATTTGCATCAGCCCATCCATTAGATCGATATTCATCGTCTGATTGATTCCGGTTCGATTCTTTCTCTTCTCTAGTTCAATCCTAAAAATGTCCTCAAGCTTCTTCCTACACTGCCATTTATAAACATATATACAATTGTGTCATCATATAAAATTGATAATTAATACGGTTTACAATCAATTCCTGCCTTCAATTTCTAACAATTCAGGATACTTTAATGAGAAATTAATTATGCTTCCATAATGGTGGCATCTATATAGTGAATCAAATTACGTGATCATAGTGTTTACTGAAATAATGAATCAAGTTACGTGGATCTCACACACAAATCACGATTCCATTCCCTTAATTCCCCCACCCACCCCCCCTTACCCAAGGAAGTTCCCTTTCCTGATTTTTTTTGTTTCCCTATAATTTTCATTCTCAATTAGTGAAGTGTGCGAACAAAAACAGAATATAGAGCAATTTTTATTTTGCTGAAAAGTGTAGAATATAGAGCAGCTAAGGGGACAGACACACAAATAATTATACTTAATTTGTTTGTGATGGTAATATAATTAAAACCTGACTGGCATGGTGATAAGCAGTTCCAGGAAAGTTGAATGGATGAGCTCGAAATCCTTTAGTTAACCCTTGAAATAACTTTTCCATGCTTTCCAAACGAGGCCCCGATTCGAAACTTACAAATAATTTTCCAATGTTCTCGAATGTCACCTGTAACCATTAGTCATTAATCAGTTTTTCTGCTTTCCAGCATATCTACGTACGTTGCTTTCCTTTCAGTCATCAAATTACTCAAAGATAAACTTATGGAAAGTGGAGTTTTGATGCGTATATATTCTGAAATAAATAAATTACTCAACAATAACATTTTTCAGGGAAGGTTTGTTCAATAAAAGGGAAAGTTAACTATGCGTGCAATTTCACCTAAATATGCGGGTTGTTTGTGCAATTCACCCTATAAGCTAGTTATCAAGTGCGGGAAACATGGGCGGCTCAATTAGAGATGCACGTTTGGGGAATGGGGATGGATATAGGTCCCCCCATCCCCATCCCCACTTTCCAAACCCTTCCCCCATCCCCCCCCCCCCATTTCCCCATTTGGAGAAAATGGGGATGGAGAATTTTGGGGAGGTATATCCATTCCCAATCCCAGTTTTCCGTTTTCCCCGTTTTCCCATTCTCTCGTTTGATTAACAATTACAAATTAAAAAAAAAATTCCATTACAAATACAAACTAAAATCCATTAATGCATTACAAGTACATAATAAAATAACAAAGTGTGCATTATAAATACATAATAAAATCATAAAGTGTTACATAATATATTTTTTATTTATTTATATATGTTTTGGGGGAAATGGGGAAATGGGGATGGGGGGACCTCCCCCCATCCCCACCCTATTCCCCATTTTTCCCAAAAAAAATTTCCCCAAATAGGGATAAGGACGTGGGGATTTGGGGATCCGGGGGAAAATGTGCATCTCTAGGCTCAATACATAGATTTTGAGGCCATAAGGGAGAAAAAAATAGGCCCCAATAATATAATATAAACTTTTTAAATATTTTTTCTTCTTATAATATAACAGAAATGCTACACATCTTACCTAAAATCCCACATTTTTCATCCCAACACATGTAACATTTGAAATGTCAAATAATGAGTGGATACATATGGTAGGTGAGATAAAGCATAATTATTGTGTATCCACTCACAATTTGACACCTCACATGCCACATGTATTGGGATGAAAAAATGGAAATTTAGATGGGATGTTTAGCATTATTCATAATATAATAATCTGTCAAGTAATAGATAAACAACTACTTTAAAAAAAAGTAATAGATAAACAATACTAATTAGTAATTAGTAAGTATTACTTAAAGATAATATCAATTATAGATTTAATAATATTGCAGACCTTAGAGATCTAGTAAGTAGTACTTAAAGATAATATCAATAATAGATTTAATAATACTGGAGACCGCAGAGATGCAACTTGTAAACGGTAAAAGACAACAAATTATAGTAAAAAGTGAATTGTAGTTTTTTTTTTTTGAAAAAAAAAGTGAGTTGTAGTTGTACTTATATTGTTGCAGATAAATGAGAATGGTTTTTTATAGATCATCTATTTATTAATTGTAAAATATTATTGGTGAGAAGTTTAAGGGTTTTTTTTAATTATAATGATGTTTGAAAAGTGGTTACTCAACCATCATTTCTAACATTTAAAAAAAAATCATTTTTAAAGGTTTATTGTTTTTGTAAAAAAAAAACAGTCAATTGTTTAACAAATAATTTATAATAGATCTTATTTTCTAGGCACACTATCGATATTCTATTTAATTAGGTAA
The DNA here is from genome assembly GCA_033220585.1 of Dipteronia sinensis. Lineage (NCBI taxonomy): Eukaryota > Viridiplantae > Streptophyta > Magnoliopsida > Sapindales > Sapindaceae > Dipteronia > Dipteronia sinensis. Next base: position 68,047,392 of record CM065639.1, on the reverse strand, counting down.
ATAATAAAGACAGAGGCTCAATAATTGAATTTTTTTTAATCATATCTTCATGCTTTGTATAATAAAAAAAAAGGCCCCTGTTTTTTTTATGGGCTTTTTTTGAGGCCATAGTCACAGGTTTTGTTGGCTTTGCCGGATTGGACTACACAATGTTATAGAATGTTTCCATAATGCTATGGAATATGTTGTATGAATGTACCTAATAATTTATATGGATTTAGCTATTATGCAAGGCTTCTATAATTCAGGAGTAGTTATGATAGAGTTATTTTCTTTTAGTCTTTTTTTTTAAAAAAAATTTAATTTTTAATTTTTATTGACCCTTGTATTAAAATCCATTGTCTAATAACAAACAAGTAATATAATTATATGGGAAAAGTGTGATAATATATATAAATATGCTATAGATATATCGTGTAGAAAATTTATATATATATATATTTCTTATATGGGATCCCATATGATCTCTACTAGCTTTAGAGATTCACCGGAAGACCAGAAAAAAAAAAGAAAAAAAAAGAAAAAAAAAACATCCCCGACGTTAGAGATCTGTTTCCATGACCAAAAAACAACAACATACCTTCTTGGCTTCGTAAGAAATTTTGACTGTACTCTTCTGCGCCCATGATTGGAGTGCAGCTACAATGCAGGGTTGTACATGATCTGCAATACGCCTGAGAGCATCAGGGCCGTTAATCGCTTTTGTTACAAACCTTCTGACCCGATCATGGGCTTTTCCGTGAACCGCTACAAGAGAAGTACGGCCCACCAAATCAACTGCTGGCCACTGGAGGACAAAGGTGTCATCTGACTGATATACAATCTTGCTGATCAACGGGAAGCATGCTATAACAGACGGTGATCCGAAGAGGAATTGAATATTTGGAGTTTGTTAGTCTTCTTGATCTCTTCATAATTCCTGGAGTTCGGGAACTCCTATACTGCTCTATATCCGACTTGAAAATTCTGCTGTAGTAATTTGTTCATGAGTAGGTAGGATGATTTTTTTTTGTATTCTGCATCTACTTATCTGTCTTCTTCAGTGATGCTTCTTGCATAAGTGTTAGGATCTTACATTTATTACACACTAGATTTTTTTTATCACGGAGACAAATTTTATCTATTAAGGGTTTATAGCTAGTATACAGGAATTTTATCACGGAGACATTATCTATTTTCGGTAAGTAAAGCTGGAACATATGCATATGTATGTATATATATGTACTTACTTTCGACGTTTGGAATTGATGAATTCATCAGGGCGGCGGAGAACTTTGAAGTACCAAAGAAATGTGAGCGTCTCTCCTAAAATCGGAAAGCCCATATAGCCTGGTGGTAGCCTGGTTCCGGTACCAGAATATCGGAATTTGAGAGGAACAGCATACCACAGCTCGTTCCAACACCATAACAGCAACCCTAGTATTGGAACAACTCCTACAACCCAAGTCAACCACACTCCCATTGAAGTTTCCATCTTGAAAAAAATATTTAATATTGGTTCAAATAATGACTTCTCTTGTAAACTTTATGCTTCAAAAGGGTGGTTCTATTACCACCCAAAAAAGTGGTTGATCTACCGATATTTTAATGAATTTTTTTATTATTAAAATACACTTAAATATAATGGTTCTTTCAATTTATAGAACTCTTTACTTCTCTCCTTTTGGGAATACTTCGAACTTAATAATTTGAGTACTTTAAATGGCATTAGCGTATGGTGATAAATGAAATATCCTCATTTTTACTTTTAATTTTTTCTATCCTTTTTTTCTTTAATTTTATCTTTTCAAAAACCTATGTTTATAGAGTTTGAACAGACCCTCAATGGAGGTCGAAAAGAACTCGACCTCCAATGGAGGTCATTGAAGAAGATATTAAATAAAATTTTTGGGGGCAATAAGTTTTGGGTGCTCCTCCCGAGACTTATTGCCCCAAAATAAATTAGCTTTTTTTTTTTACAATTCTACCAATAAGTCTCGAAAATATTAAAATAAGTTTTAGAGGGACCAAAATAAGTCTCATATACTTATTTTCTTGAATCTGAGACATATTTTCTAGAAACTTTTTCAGATCTGTTTTTCTTATAATTTATGTTCTTTCGTGATTTTTTTTTGTTCACTCTCCTCGTCGAATCATCTTCTTCGTCTCAAACACTTACAAAAGAAATAAATCACAATTCCTCCACATAACATACATAACACATCAAATCAATAAACCTTAAATATCAAATTTTAATTTATTTTATTAAAATAGTTCATCTATTATTATGATTCATTTTATTTTACCCCTATTATTTTCCTTATTTTATAGTTTTAATTTATTTAGAATCAATAATTTACCAATAATTAAAAAAATTAAAAATTAAAAAAACATGTCTAGTAATATTTATCAATCAATTATATTTATATAAATTTAAATTGAATTCATTATAAATAAAAAACAAAATTTCTTAATATAAAATTAGATAGTAATTTATAATTTTAAAAATAAATATTATATTTTTTTCATTGTTTATGTTGTTTTCTTGTTATTATTTATTTTTAATATTGTGTTTCTTGTTTTTATTTCTTTTTTAATGTAAGATTATTTAGTTCATCTTGAATAAGTGTTCTATTTATTTTATTTTATCTAAACTTCATTATACTATCAATTTTTCTTTATATAAAAAATATTTTTAAAAAATCATTTTATTATGATCTTAATTTTTTTAATATTTTTTTATATATAATTTTTACTTTGTTTAAATGTCCTACCTGATTAAAATTCATAATCCGCCACTACATGTGTGAACGTGAATGTTTATCATATTATTCCCGATCTTGGTTTTGATCCTTAGTAGATTATTCCTATGCATCTTTGCCTCTCCTGTTTGTTTGTGTTGTTCTGTCGTTTGGCATCTTTGGCTCTCCTGTTTGTTTATGGTGTTCTGTCTTTTGGCTTGGCCCTCCCTTGGCCTTTAATAAAGTTTTCGCTGTTCAAAAAAAAAAATATATATTATGTCTTCATGATATGCCTTTTCGTTGCTCTCCTCAGCTAAACCAAAATCCAAACTCTCCTGCCAAAAAAATTGGAAATTCTTTAAAGTTTTTGAAAAACAAGAACCATGCACCAATTAATATAACATGAAATTAATAGAATCAAGAAAATTAAATTACTGGTCTACCTGTAGCTCTGAATTTGTGACATCAACATAGCAATATATAAGAAGAAATTAGAATCAAGAAAAAGTTATCGATACCTTTTCCATTCTGACGAAATCAGTGTGAAAATCAGGTGAGACTTAGATTTTCTATGTACACATGCATGCTATGAAGCCTAATACCATCAAAAACAGAAAACTTATATCTTTATCCTTCATTTTGATAGCCAAATATCCATCAATCATCATCCGAATTCAAAAATAGCTAGGAATCCTTTGTTCTTCCACGAACATATATCTACCATTGTACGGGTTCCGTGGTATTGAAATTCTAATTCATGATTCTTTCATCATATTCTTCCATAATTCAAAATCCGTCATCCTTGATTATGCGAAGGTACTCTCCGAGACCAGATGAAATGCCACGTTCTCTGATTCTCTGTGGAATATATGATGATGCTCAAGGTCATCAACCACCCGATGGATTGCTCCATTGAGAGGTATTCTTTACGTATGACATTTATCAAACATTAAAGGTACGTTGAATATAAAAGGACAAAGAAATTGAATAGTTTTCCAAGAAATGTTTTTAAGAGAGAAAATTTGCACGGTTTTTTATTTAATAAGAATGTTTTCAAAATTGTAGTCAACTAGTCATCAGTAGATTCAGCATATCCAAAACCATGCATGCAACGTCGACGAAGCACAATAGTGAAAAAAACATAAAATCATTGTCTAGGAACCAGTGTTCTAGAAATCGGCCGTCTTGGCCGATTAATCGCTCAAATTCATCTAGTCGGCTGGCTATTGAGACGAAAAGGCTAAAATCGGCCATATTCTGCAGTCTTCGACTATTCAGTCCACGGCGGCGACTAATCGGCTAGGCGGCTAGACTGCGGTCAAAGCAGTTGACCCCACCTAGCATTTTTTTTTTAAAAAAAACAAAAAATCAAAATGACCTCGTTTATAAAATCATCCAACGCGTTACAAACCTAAACCAATTGTTCATTTGTTCTCTTCTCGATCTTTGGTTGCGTTTTCTTCTTTCGATTGTTTTTTAGGAACAATAAAACTTTATTAAGGGCCAGCAAAGCCACCAAGAAACAACAAGAGGAAACACAAACAGAGAGAAGCACAGAAAAACAGAGCAGAGAGCAAAAAACCCTCAGAAAGACAGAGCAACAACAAACCTTTCAGATTGGAGATTGATGGAAATAGACGGTTGAGATTGGTTTGACAGGAAGAATAATAATAAAAGATTTAATTTGGTGGAGTTAAGGTTGATTGAACAAATTTTGGGGAAATTGGTTAAGGATTCCAAGATGGTAATTAGGGATGTTGAAGAAGAGGATTTGGGAACGTTTTAGACATGGGTCAGACAAAAGAGGAAACAATGGTTTTATATGAGCATTGATACGGTGCTTTAAGGAGTAGTCATTGGGCCCATTGGACCTGAGGCAACATTGGGCCCTTTGGACCAACTCTGCAACTTATTTATTTCCGGTTTAAGTAGTTTTTTTTCTTCCTATTATGTTGTTTGTGGTCAGAAATATAGAAAAAACACTTTCTAATTATTCTTGTTAATTATTGTATTGCGTGAAAACAAAACCTCTTTAGATTTATTAATATATATATATATACACATAAAACTCATAAGTGACATATTTGTAGTTTATATTTTATAATTTATACCTTTTTTGAAACGGCAGATTTTATAGAAAAAAACCACTAACGCGAGTGGAAGAGAACAACAAAAGCAGCAAAGGGGGCCAACCACCCCACACAGCCCCATCCATCAGCAAAACATAGAAGAAAACAGAGGCTAGAACAGAGGAAAACTAAAACACAGTAAAGCCAGAAAAGAAACGCCAACACAAGCGCAAAAGCAAAGCAAAGACAATAAGCACCCCAACAAACCAGCAAATCACATGGCTCCCCATTCAAGTCTGTCGCCACCGTCATTGGAACCAGATTTCGCAAGCCCATCCGCCTCATGATTCAATTCTCTGGGCACAAACTTCACTTGGACCCCAGGTAAACTCTGCAGGAAATTGCGAATATCATACAGCACATCAATATTGTTAATGCTTCCAAAGTTTTCGTCATTTGGATTGGTTTGTAATTTATACTATATTTATGATTGGGGATTTGGATTGGTTTATGATTGGATTTGTAAAGAATTTGTTGGAAATAATTTTTTTTAGAGTTCTAATTGGAATTTGTTTATAATTGTGTTTTCCAATTAATCCCCGATTAATCACTGACTAATCACCCTAGGCGCTATGCGCTTGGTCTCCCCCCAACTAGCGCCTAGCGTTTACTAGAACACTATTAGAAACGGATAGGGATCCGGTTTTGTCGCAGATTCAATATCGGGAATTTTCTTGGATTATTCTCTAGTCAAAGGATTGTATATAAAAATGTAAGAGAACCCGATACACTTACTCATGGCAAAATTACACCCAACTCACTAATACAATCCAAATCCACTCGCCTAAAATGGTTGACGGGTCTAACTTTCTTGGGTTGGATCATTAATGGGTTGGGTTTATGAAAACTCAAAAAAAAAAATACTTTGTTCTTTTATGATTAGTAAATCTCCAAATAAAAAGCACATTAAAATCTCCAAATATTCTATAATACATGTTTTGTATAGTTAAAAGGGTTAGTCGTTAGTCATTGGATTTCAATCTAATATTGGTTTACAAAAATTAAAGATTTAAAAATTGAAAAAAAAAAACTTGAAACTAAAAATAAAAAATAACTGTCTCGTAACTTTTGTCAATTATATTCCAAGATCTTGAGAAGAGATATATTGGTCGATCCTGCTCCATCTGCGAATTTTTTAACATTTGGCAAGAAATATGGATCGTCATGATCCACCTATGTGTACTCAAACAATCAGAGGTAGCTCGATCTTAATTTAATGGATGCTGAGAAATGCATGATATTGTTTAACATTTGGCAAGATATATGAGAGCATGCACCAAGAAAAGTTTTTTGTACTAGTGCATGTTTTTAGGATTTTGTTTGTCCCGACTCCCGATCATATGCATGATATACTATATATATTGTTAAGTTTGTTGTAGTGAATGGTTTTTTTTTTTTTTTTTTAAGTATTACAACTAATACAATATATATGATTGACGGGATTTGTCAAGATCAAACATTAATAGATATGCGGTATGAATATCTACTCCGGACAAACCAGAAAAAAACTCCTCACACGAACTTGTAAAATATGCATGTTGAGATTCGAACCCTTCACCACCAATGTGGAAGAGAGGTGGACTATCACCTATGCTGAAAGATGATAGCTTATCATACATTGTTTATAATTCCTCATAATAAAATGTAATAGCATATATTGTAATAACTTTTCTCAAGTTTAGGATCTGATTATAGTTATGCTAGGGACAACGGTTTTCTAATTTTAGATATTGTTAGCTTGCCTTGTGACATGAGAGGGAAAAAATAAATATATATTTTTTTTGAACTGCAAACTTTATTCAAACACGGGATCCCATAAGGCCAATAAAACATGCAAACAACAACAAGCCCACCCAAATAAAACCCAACCGAGCCCAAAGTAATCAAGGAAACCGAAGTCAACAATTAACAAAAGCCAATGCACAAGCAAGCCCATCAACCACCACAAACCCGCTAAAGCTAAGGGTGCGTTTCTTACGCGGGACAGGACAGAACAAGGTGGGACAACTTGTCCTTGTCCCGCGTTTGGTGCTCTTTTAGGGTGGGACTGGGTGGGACAAGATGGGACAAAAATCCCAAAAAACTGTCCCACCCTACACCCTCGGCCAAGTTGTCCATGGCCATGGGACAAGTCGGGAAAAGACTTCTTTGCCCTTGAAACTTTCAAAAAATTACATCTATATAAATTAAAATCCTATTTTTTTCTCTCCTCTCTCCTCTCTCTCCTCTCTTCTCTCTTCTCTCTTCTCTCTTCTCTCTTCTCACCAACACCAAACCGATCGATGATCTTCTTTTCAAACCGCTGCAACGACGCCGACGACGGGAAGCGACAACGGCGACGACTACCGGAAGCGACGACGACGACGACGATCGGAAGCGACGACGACGACGACGATCGGAAGCGACGACGACGATGCCCACTTTGACCAGAAGCGACGACGACGACCGGAAGCGACGACGACGACCGGAAGCGCGACGACGACGACGACGACGACGACGACGACCGGAAGCACGATTGACGACGACCAGATCGATCTCTCTTCTTCTTCTTCTTTCTCGGCTTTGGGGTGGTTGATGGTGGTGGTGAGATTGATTGATGGTGGTGGTGAGATTGGTGGTGGTGGTGAGATTGGTGGTGGTGGTGGTGGTTGACAGTGTATGGATGTGGGTTTGATAATAAATTTGTTTAATTTTGGGTTGATGATAATGAATGATTGTTGGAAAATCATGAACGATTTTTGATTGTTAGGTTTTTTTATTTGTTTTCAATTTTTTTTTCCAGAAGTTTTGATTTGTTTTCAATTTTTTTTTCCAGAATTTTGGATGAAATCTGATTTTTTTATTGTTGGGTTTTTTGATTTGTTTTGTTTTTTGATTTGAAGATATCTGATTTTCCAGATTTTTTGATGGAATTTCCAGATTTAAGAATAAGAAAAAATGTTTCCAGATTAATTAAAATGTTTCCAGATTTAAGAACAAGAAAAAATGTTTCCAGATTAATTGAATGTTGGTGGAGATCCAATCCCAGATTGGATCTCCACCGTTCATCAATCATTAATATCTGAAATAATTAATCAATCATGATGGTGATTGATGGACGGTGGAGATTCAATCTGGAAAATAATAAATATCTGAAAATTTATTAAGTTAATCCCAACCATCCATCTTAAATAATCTTGTAAAATTATTAATTAAAATATTTTTCAATAACAATAAGGGCACTATGGTCATTTAAACCTCTTGTCCCGTCCTGTCCCGTTCTGTTCCAGTCATACCAAACACATAACAGTACAGTCAATAGTTCTGTCCCAGGCATTCCAAACACAATATGGAACAACTGTCCTGTCCTGTCCAGTCCTGTCCTGTCCTGTCCCGTCCCGTCCCGTCCCCGTACCAAACGCACCCTAACAGAACAATAAGAACATCGCCAACTCCATGCCAAAAAAGAAAACGCAGAAGCACAACAACATCACCAAAAAACCCAACACACACTGACACACCAAACAAAAACTCCCCAGAAACAGAGAACCCCCAGGGCCCCAACCAACAAACTGCATACACGCATCTAAACACCCTGCCTTGAAACGAAACACAAAACCTCTGCTTCTAACGACCTCCCATCTTCCTCCTCCTCTCTTCTTCATTAATTTCGGCCATCACCACTTCCTTGTTATAGAAATCCATCCCCAAATCTTGATCTTATAAGGGTATTATTTTTTAACGATCTTTTTAATTGAAAACATGTCAAATACAAACCAATTATCTTCCCAAACATCGGTGTGAGTGAAATTCGATCAATACTTCTTACATAACTATAAGATATGTAGCTGGTAATCACTTAAATACTTGCAATAGAAGTACAATGATATGTGCATGGTCCAAAGTCACATCATGCAAGCCATATTGAAGGGAAGGACTTAGTCATAAATAGGTTTGTTTAGTTGTTGTTAATGGTTAGCTGTTGCTGAAATAAGGGAATACATGGGTATGTCCATGTCTGTCATGACCCACTTTTGGTGAGTGGTGATAGAATTGAAGCACCTCCACGATTGTTGTAGTGGAAGAACTTGTCCCTATTCTTTTGCTAGTTGTTTTGTTAACTGCTTTGATTATTAACCGTTGTAGTTACTCATTCGAACATCAGCTATAAATGGTTGAATGCAAGTAGATTGAGGTTTATGTTGAAATATATAAAATAACATTTCCTTCAAATCTTCATGTTTCTCTCTTCTAAATTCTTCTAAATTCTGCTGTGTGTATTTGATACACATCATACAACATACATTTACAAGAACCACATTGGAAATAATATATGTAAATAAATACTAAATTTGGCTGAACTTGACTTCAACCCCATCAAGTGGCATGGGATGTGGAAGATAGATAATCTCTGCATCCAGATTGACTAGTTCCCACCTGAAATTCCATGAAAAAACATAAGTTGTTTGCATTTCAAAGCCTTAAACATGGCTTAACACTGGTGCGTGAATGAAAATGAGAGGGAATTGATATCCACGGGAAAGGGAATCAGGAATAGAATTTAATTCCTGATTTATGTGTGTGGTTCACGTAACTTGATTCCTAACATCTTTTAATAAATACGGTGATTACAAATCAGGAATTAAATTCTCTTTCCCACATTAGCATCATTCCCGATTAGTAAACGCACTTTGAAATGAATGAATAGGTTAATTTTCTTTACTTGTATCCAACTGACAAATGGTGAAGAAGTAGTGCAATTTGTAATCGAGCAAGCATGTTTCCTGCACAGATTCTAGATCCACCACCAAAAGCCAGGTATGTGCCTGTCCTTGCTGGTTCCTGTATAATATATGTTAATTTAACATTACAAGCATTAGTTAATTAGACCAACTAATCATTTTAATTATTAATTATCATAATAATAATCAGGGGAAAATGAGAGCTTACATTCCATCTCTCAGGATTGAAGCACAATGGATCATTAAAGTTTTCAGGATTTGTGTGCAGGTATCGATTCCACACAATTACTTTCCAGTCCTTTGGTATTTTATAACCTGCATATAATATTTTTTGGAAAAAAATAAACAGTTTAATTACATTCATTTTGTCACGGAACATATACACAATTCAATATTAATGTGTATCCATTTACCAATTGACACATCATATATTCACATATTGGAATCAATGTGGGATGTCTAGCATAATTGTCATTTGATTTGTACCTTTGTATTCTACTTCCCTGCTAGCCAACCGAAAAGTGAATCCCGCAATGTTGGCCATTCTTATAGTTTCTTCCACCACCTATATCAGTAAAAAAATAGACATAAAAATCATGTCATATCACAGGTTGTTAGCAAATAAAGTTCATGTATATAAGTTTTGTATTCATTAACTAACACTTGTACGAAACCTGTAATTCAAAGCAAATATGTGAAGGTGAATGGTGCATGAATATGTCCCAAATTGGTTAATATATCTACACGGTGGGTCTAGACTATTACAAAATTACTGAGGTGGTGCGTGGATATATGTCTCAAAGTGAACAATATCTACATTTATGGTGCGCCTAAGCTATTAAAACTCAAAGTGAGGTTTTCAATATTACATACCTTGTTGGTGTATCTCATCTGGGAGACATCTTCACTTGTAATGAAATTCCCTTTTTTGTTTTTCCGTATGCCCATGTTTTCTTCCTGCAGTTAGAATAGTAGAGAGATTATATATCATGCCTTCTTCCTTACTTTCTCAATTCTCCGGTTATATAATTGTAATTAGTCATATGTAAGTCAGGAATCTCTCCTAGTCATGTTTTTTCCTAATCTATTGACACTTACATAAAAGACATTATATGGTCAAGATTATGTACCCGTAGCTTTTCAAGGACATTCGGATACTTTGCAAGAAAGTAAAGAGCCCAAGTTGAAGCCATGGCAGTAGATGTATATCCAGCAACCACAAGGCTAACAATGTTGTCTAGAACCTCTTGATCACTCAATCTTTTTCCGATATCATCTTCCACTTGCATCAGCCCATCCATTAGATCAATATTGGTCGTCTGATCAATTCCGGTACGATTCTTTTTCTTCTCTAGTTCAACCCTAAAAATGTCCTCGAGCTTCTTCCTACACTGCCATTCATAAACAAATATACAATTGGTGTCATCATAATATATATACCATTTACAATGAATTTCTGACAATTCAGGTTACTATATATAATGAGAAAATTTATGCTTCCATAATGGTGGCATCTATATAAATTATGTGATTGTAGTGTTTAATGAAGATGGTCGGGTATAAGGTACGTGGACCCTATAGACAAATTAGTAAAAACAGAACTTAATTTCCCCGCTCCCTCTTTCTAGATTCCCTTTCCAATAGAACTTGTTTCCTTTTGATTTCCATTCCCGATTAGTAAATACAGCAACAAAAATAGAATATATTTAAGAGAACACACACACATATAATTATACTAGTTATTTTTTAATGCTACTTAATTAAAATTACCTGACTGGCATGGTGATATGCAGTTCCAGGAAAGTTGAATGGATGAGCTCGAATTCCTTTAAGTAACCCCTGAAATAATTTTTCCATGCTTTCCATACGAGGCCCCGATTCAAAACTTACAAATAATTTTCCGATGTTCTCAAATGTCACCATTAGTCATTAATCGGTTTCTCTCCTTCCCGGCTCAGTGTCACTTTATTCAGTGATGATAAAATTACTCAATGATAAACTTAAGGAAATGAGAGCTTTGATGCATATATCAATATCACAAAGGACTCAAAATTCATTTTTCACCGGTGCAAAACAGAATCCCACACGAAAAAACACAGGATTCTCGCACCTAATAATTTTTGTGTATATATTAATTTTCTTATCTGGGATCCTGTAATATGCTGTAACGTTAGAGATCTACTAGATGACAAAAGAACAACATATGCTTTTATGATTTTACCTTCTTGGCTTCGTAAGAAACTTTCACTTTACGCTTCTGTGCCCATGATTGGAGAGCTGCTACCATACTGGGCTGAACAAGAGCTGCAATACGCCTGAGAGCATCAGGACGGTTAATAGCTTTGGTTACAAAGCTTCTGAGCCGTTCATGGGCTTTTCCGTGAACCGATACGAGAGAAGTACGGCCCACCAGATCAACGGCTGGCCATTGGAGGAGAAAGATTTCATCTGACTGATACACAATTTTGCTGATCGACGGGAAGCATACTATAATAGACGGTGATCCCAAGAGGTGTGTCCTGTACATTCCTACTCCATCACCGTACCTGATCATGCAAAACGGATTTTTAACGAAGGGTTTAGCTAGTATGTAGGAATTTTAAAATTACCAGGCAGATACTATCTATTTTCAATCGGTGAAGCCTGTATGCATATAATACATATACTTACTTTCGTCGTTTATAATTGATGAATTCGTCTGGGCGACGGAGAACTTTGAAGTACCAAAGAAATGAAAGCGTCTCTCCAAAAATCGGAAAGCCCATATGGCCAGGTGGTAGCCTGGTTCCGGTACCAGAATATCGGAATTTGAGTGGAACGGCATACCACAGCTCGTTCCAATACCAAAACAGCAACCCTAGTATTGGCACAACTCCTACAACCCAAGCTAACCATGAAGTTTCCATTTTTGGAAATGTCTATTAGTTCAAATTAAGCTATAAATAACCACACGAAATTATTTTTAGTTTATAAAAAAATGCTATAAATAGCAACATATAAACATACAAAAATAACAATAATTATTAGGTGCCTGATGCCGAAAGTTTTGTTGTGTAGGATCCTTATTCTATAACTTTACAAAGTGAACCTTATTGATTTTGTAATATTACAGAGTTCGTATGATTCTGCACACGAAAAAATGTGTGATATCCTACTATTGAAACCTCATATATATATATATATGATCTCAGATGTTTTTATGTATGTAATTTGATTCTATAACGATACAAATTCAGGAATCCAACTTTATATCTTATAAATTCGGAATCCCATACCAAAAATAAATGTTCAGGATCATACAATTGATAACTATTATATATATATATTTATTTATTTATGTGTATATGAATGTGAATGTTTTAACATATTATTCGGTTATTCCAGAGCTTGATTTTGATCCTTAGTAGATTATTCCTTTGCTCCCTGAGAGCTAACAGACAAGTTACACTTGGCCTTTAAAATTTGTTTGATTTGATCTACACTGTTTTCCAAGTTGTTTCATGGATCTCGTACATGTAGATGTAGATAATTTAATTGTCATTAATGGAGCCCACAGATGAGATAAATTGTTAGAAATTAAAATCTGTAGTTATATATATTTATATATATATATATATATATATATATATATAAAAGAAGGGTAGTCTTAACTTCTGCTCTAAGGGTGGTTAACGACCACTTTATTGCTATAAATAGAAAATAGTTATTGTATTTATTGTAATAAGATAATAAATACAGCCATTGATATGTGTTTTTCTTTCTCTTTATAGAATAAATTGGTTATTAATCAATGTTATTGAACATAGGTTAACACTACTCATATAAGAATATAAGAATATTCTTCAATTCTTCAAAATGAAAATAAAGAATATATGAGAATATAATTCAAAATAAAAATAAAGAATAAATACCAATGTCCAACATGGCTTCACAATGAAAAGTTGCTTGTTCAACCGATAATATCTTAGATTAAAATCGTCATATCGTAGGTGGTATATATATAGTCTTTCTATTGTTAGTTCGAACTGATATAAGATATATCGGTTCCTTACATGTTGCCCATGATTTAAAAGATGTTTTGATAAGTGCATGCAGCCAAGTCAAAACATTTAAATCCAATAGCTCATATGCAAAGAACTGATATATCTTATATCATTTCGAACTGACAATAGAAAAATTGTATATATAGAGAGTAACTTTCAACTGACTAGAGCTATTTTTTTTAAATATAAAGAAATTGGAAAAATGGAAGATATATAGGAAAATTCAAATAAATAGTCATAGTGTTTAAAAAATTCTCAAAAAAATTTTATCGGTAAATTTCAATGAACTTATCATTTACAAAAAAATTCTTATTAAAATTTATATAAATCGATGTGATTTCATCGAGGTATGAATCGAATTTAAACGGTCGATCACTTGAAAGTTTATATATATATATATATATATAAATTAATGAGTATCATATAAAAATATAAAAATAATAAAAAAGTGAGACCCACATACCATAAATTCCTTCCCTTTGTTACGTGCCTACATGTCATTAATTTCCTTTGTTTTTTCTCTATGCGGAGCCCACCCGACCATGAATTTCCATCACTTTTCTCTTTTCTTGTCAGACTCGTGGGACCACACTACTCTCTCTTGTTTGGGTATAATCAATTTAGTCCCCACGTTTTTTGTAAAATATCAATTTTATAAATGAGTTTATTTTTTTACAACGTTCGGTCTTTACTTTTCAAAAATACATCAAATTGGTTCATCTGTGAGTTAACTGTTAGTCAAATTTAACGGTTTCAGGGTATTTTTATCTTTAAACAGTTCACTTGCCACATGTTAGCACAAAAAAAAGAAATTTTTTTTAAAAAGAAACAACTCAAAATCTATTTATAAAAAAGAAAATTAAATATATTTTTTTCATAGAATATAATTAAAAATTTTAATTTGTTTTCAATAAATAATTTTTTTTAAAGAAAGATTGATCTCCACCGTCCATCACCACGATGGACGTTGGAGATCAAATCAATTTTATTTTTAAAAAATGAAATTAAAAAAAAATCATATCATAGATCACAAATCAATTCATATCAATTCATATCATTCAAACCAAGATGATTCATCAACACAACACAACACAAAACCTAGATTCATCTCCACCAAGTCAACAGAAAACCAAAATCCCTGCAACATTACCACTCTCTCACTCAGAAAATCACACCACCACTCTATCATGAAACCTAGAAAATCAAAACAAATCATCACCATCAATTAGAAACCTAGGAAACGAAACCTTGAATTCCCCATTCGGATCATCAACAACCAGCGTCTGCCCCACCTCGATACCCATAAACAACGACTCGTCAAGCTGCAACAACAACAACCCAAAAAAAAAATATCAAAACAACTAAACAAAGAAGCATAAAGAGTATTGAAAATGAAGGGGTTAACAAGAGAAACCTGAGAGTAGTGATTAGAAGAAGCGATTTGTTGATATGTGAAGAGTAAATTGGGTAGTGAGAATAAGAGGAGATGCCGATTGTGTGATGTTTATGAGTGTGTGTCCACTGCAAAGGGCAACCCTTTGGGCATCTCTATCGGCATATCTTCTAGTGGGTGGATGTGTGATTGTTGTTGTGATGAGAAAGTGAGAGAAATTTGTGGGATTTAAGAGAAAGTTGGAGAGAATCTGGGATGGATTTAAGTGAAATTTTTGATGTCTAAGATGGATTTTCTCCAGATCAGGAAAGATCCCTTCCCAAGTTTTCCTTTTTTGCTTTTAGCTTTTTTTTATGATACAAAATTGTAAATAAAAAAATGTGATATCTAAGATGGTCATGGTGTTTATATTGTATAAAGAAATATGGAAAATTTTCCAGATATCTTCAAATCTGGAAAATTTTCCATTTTAATTTTTTTTTTAAAAACATTATTTTGTTTGCAAAGATTTGGACATTTGCAGATCTCTCCAGGCTTTAATTTTTTTACTTTCATTTGTAGAGATCTAGAAATAGATCTTCAAAAGCTTTTTTTTTTCCTCAAGAAATCTGGAATTTTTTTTCCAGATTTGTAGAGACCCGAAAATTTTCAAATCTTTTCAAAACTTTTTTTTAATAATAATTTTTTAAAAATGTTTAAATTCCAGTTTTTGTGCTTTAGTTTAGCAAATATTTGATTAAAACAACAATACAATTTAAAATTTAAAATAATTTTAAATTTTAAATTTTTGGTGACACATATCATATTTTGATTGGATTACAAGTCAATGATAAAATTGTACTTTTCAATCATTTACTTTAAGTTAAGGGTAAAAATGTCAATTTGCATATTCTGTCACCGTTAACCGTTAAATTTCTGGTCAAATGGATCAATATAATGTATTTTTATAAAGTAAGGGACCAAGGGTTGTAAAAAAACAAATTCGTTTAAAAAATTGATGTTTTATCAAAATTTAGGAACTAAATTGATAATACCCCTCTTGGTTTTTTCACTGTCTTATTATTATTATTTTTTTGCCGTCCATGATAGGATCACCGAAAGTTTTTAAAATCCGGGATCCTATATTTAAAAACTACTCTATATAAAGAATATAAAAATATAATAATTATATAGTTAGGAACTGTCTATTCATTATTTTTGTAAAATAAAAATGTATGGATTGTATATTTGTTGGAAGAAGTGGGTGCATTTAGCATCATATATACAGGTACAGGTGCAAGAATTGAACAAGCCAAGTTGATCTGGCTAGTGGCTATGGTCAAAATGGAAGAAGAAACGGGACCTCGTTATAGAGTCAAAAGTATCCAGTTTTTGATGATTTTGTTTCTTAAAAGATATGTCATTTGCCTTAAATAGTGACAAATTTGAACATTTTAGAGTACAATAGATAAAAATAATCTGTAATAATAATAATAAATAGTTCTATAGTGTTACAAAACCTGCTCTGACGTAGGCAGAAGCTGTTGAGAAAGACAGGTACACGAAATCGAACAATAAGTTTCCTTAATGCCTGTTGATTCTGCAGAACGCTAGGATAAAAGAGGAGAATAGTTGAAAAATACTCAATAATTTTATTCATCAAAAGCTAATTTTCCAAACCCTAATACAATCTACTTAAATAGAAAAAAAAAACCAAACTTAAATCCACAAGGATTTGAAATCTCCTAGAATCCTAAAGCTGCTAAATGAAATTGGGAAGAATCCAATCTAAAAAGCTAAAAACAAATCATAAACAAAAAAGGAAAAACATCTGATTGTTGCGCAAAAAAGAACAACAAACTAAACGGCCATTTCTGAACTTCCTGCGGTATGTTACAGGTGAAAAATTCCTGTAACTTCTGTAAAGCTTGTCTTGGGTTTTCCGAAAAAAATATTATAATAACGATTATGAACTCGTAGTTGTATGCCCGAAAAGTTCAGTTTCATTTTGGGTGTTCTAGGCGACCCAAATACGAAATGACGACCCTATCGCTCTTTCATAGTTTGTTTTAGTAACGTTACAGAACAAAGGTTTTGAATATATATATATATATATATAATAACTTTCAAGTGAAAGATCCATTACTTTAATTTCGGTCCACACCTTGATGAGATCACATCGATTTGCATAAATTTTGATATGATTTTTTTTGTGGTTGATAAGTTTATTGAAATCTATCTAGAAATAAAATTTGAGAATTTTTCAAGGCACTAGAACTATTTTTTTTGAATTTTTCCATTTGTCTCCCATTTTTCGTTGCCTTTGTACTTAAAATCGGGAAAAATAGTCCTATTGCTTAAAAAATTCTCAAATTTTATTTATATGTAGAATTCAATGAATTTATTATCCACTAAAAACCTCATATGCAAATTCATACAAATTGATGTGATTTCATCAAGGTATGGTACGAAATTAAAGTAAGCAAGTTACTCTCTCTCTCTCTCTCTCTCTCTATATATATATATATATATTTACAATTATAATATGTTATCAATTTTTGTAAGCACTTTTTAATGATATTCATGTCTAGTTCGTTTTAGTTCTTAATAATATTCCTTGAGACCGTAGTCCTGACTACCACTGTGTTGGATATGGCTCGAATTTTCAATAGTTATCAAGCGGGATTCACCAATGCGAAGACATCCTGAAGACGTGAGACACGTTTGGGAGTATGAGATCATGATTGAGGGAGGCTTGAAGACCTGAAGAACTGGAGATCGTGATTCCAATTTGTCACCAAAACATATTACATGACTATATTTTTTTCACTAATGTTATTCCTACCAATCTTTATGATTATGGCGATAAAATATTTAGTTACGAATTTACATTAATTTTCTGACTAACTTATGAATGTGACTATGAATCCAAACAAAAATATATTATGGTTACGATCGTTCATATCTCTCATTAAACTCACCAAAGTGGTTTCAATAAGTCACCAAAATTTATTTCATGATCACTGTATTTTTCTCATTAAAACCTTTCTTCTCATAGTGTATATTATGTTTGCATATGGTTTTAGTAAGAAAATATTCACTTATGAATTTACATTTCCTTAGTAAAATTATTGATATATTGACGACCTTTCACCCGTCTTACTAATTTCATCAAAAAGATTCATATATTTGTAGGTTCTATTGTTCAAACTCATTGCTATTAATTTTATATATTTTTTTTATATTAATATCTTTTTTATATCACCTACGGTGGCGGTGACTTGAACTTGACGAAAAATTGCCAAGCAATGAACGTTATGCCACATTGGGTAGTGGCTTATTGACATATATCTTTCTCCATAACTAAATTATTTATTTTTATGTTGATAGTTTTTATAATATATGTGCATTGTAGAAAATATGACTTAAGATATGAATCAAATTTTAAAAGAAAATTTTGTTAAAGCACAAAAACAAATGGTTTTTTTTAATATAAAAAGTTCGACCATGATCACTGTGTTAGATCTAAAAACATAAAACATATAAACTTTTTGCTCTATTATCAATTGAAAAATATTTATTAGAAAAATTAGAATACAAAATATTAAATAACATTTTTATAACAAAAAAAGCAAGAATAAATTTTAAATAATGCTTTTATAATTTATTTATAGTCAAAATGACTTATATTTTTTGTCAAAGGCCCACATAAGATCATTATATTTATTTTTATACCACTTTAAAATATCACTTTCCTTGATATCAATAAATAAGAAAATAATATATAGGTAAAAAAAAATTGAAACATATAACATAATAATTAAATTTAAGACACATAGCTTGATTTTCAAATAGTCCATGAATAGCAATGCCCTTAAATCGTAATGAATTTTTTTTTTTTACTTAAAGAATCATTTTAATTTCTTATGTATTAATGTATTAAATTAGAGATACTTGGTAGCCTCCTATATAAATATAAATGCTATCAATATGCTAGAATGTTTGCTGACAAAACTTGTAAAAATAGCAACAAAGTTGTCAGCATAGATCTGTAGAGTTTCAATCCAAAATCTTTTATTTCTTTAGTAAAATTGTACCAAGTTTTCATTATAACATATAATTAGAAGAAAAAAAAGCACAAGTTGGTTATGCAACTCCTAGTATCAAAAAAGACAAATTGTCCTTTTTATAAGGAGGAGATAATTGAAACTCCTGGAAAAATGCAAAAAATAAAAAGAATACAATCGATTAGATTTGATTTGAAATTGAATTAATATACAATTTTTAATAACGTTTTATGACAAATAGATGAAAAATACTTGAAGTCTTGAAAGAATCCCACCATTCCAATTGCTTGTAATGTTATGGTCTTCCTTTATCATCACTCGTGTTACCTTTGATTCTTGAATCTTAAAAAAAAAATATATGAATGAATGAATATATATATATATATATATATATATATATATATATGTGTGTGTGTGTGTGTGTAAAGTATTACTATTGCTATTGCATTCTTGCCCTTTTTCTTCTATTGAAGAAAAGAAAAAAAAACATCATAGATGTTAGGTTCGAAGTGACTTGCAGATAAATAAGGGAGATCATTATAATGGTTTAGGTATTCAAATATCCAATATTAACAAATCAACAAGCTTCAAATTACTAAAACAAGTTTTTATTATTAACTAAAAGGGAGGTAATGAATAATTCCAAGTTAAAAACTATATTAGTATCATCAATCAAAGTCTTACCGGTAAACAAGTTGTATAATGATCCTTGGTTGGTGATGTTCTTGAATTTCTAATAATTAAAGGAATTAGAGATCATACTTAATGGAAAATATAACAAGAGGTATATAATCATGGTTAAAGAATAATATTAAATCTTCTGCATTGTTCTAACTTGATGCTTAAAGATTGTTATACATTTAGTATTTACACATATATGATAGTATAATAATAATAATATATAAAAAAAAACATTCAAATATGAATGAAACATGAACACTTAAACTCTAATAAAAAAATACCATGATCTAGAGGCTGGACCAGATTGAAATGACTAAATAGTGATGAAATGAGAATCTACTCAAGCACCAACTGCATCTGCTTGTTGGTCCGAATAAGAAAGTTCTTCATTACATAAGTCTCATCACCTGCATTGCTATCAAAGTCAAACCAATATCATACAAATAATGAATTAGTTTTCAAATGTTTTTTTAAAGCAAATATCTAAATGAACTTTCACTTTTCTCTTAGTTGCAAAGACTAAAACACAATACTGGAATGGAAGAAACTGTGAGGAGACATACATGGATGAGTGGTGTGATAGTGGAATGGAGGAGATAAGATTTAACAAAATTATAAATATGAGCTATTAAAAAAATTAATGATGGAGGTAAAATAGGAAATTTGAGCGGGAGAGAAATTGGAAGAATCCCTCCTGATAAATTGCCTACTTGGTAGTAAATTGTTTTACCTGACAGTTGATTGATAAAGTTGGTTACAAAGTGATTGTAATTGAATTGATTTTTTTTAATTAATTAAATATTTTTTATTTTATAGGGAACATTAAAATGGAGAAGTGACTTAATTAAGGAACTTGTTTAATTGTTATCAACTATAATGTTTCCATAAGGAATAATATAATAACATAGATTTATTATTTATAAAAAAAAATTATTTATAACAGCTGTTTCCAAGATTAAGGATCTTACGGTTTTGTTTTATCTTCTAAGATAAAATCAGTGAAAGAACGCATGAAACGTTGCATCCTTCACAAGAAGAAAAATTCTTTTTCTGTGAAGGTCCGTGAAGATCGGTTACAATCAGTGGAATTAAGGGCTATTTGCGATGGTTGGAATGAGGTGTTGAGAAAAGAGAGGATCGACATTCTATCGGAATTATGGTATGGAATCTGAAAGGAAGAGCAAATGTGGCGTCAAAAATCGCGGATAAAATGGTTAAAGGAAGGAGACAAGAATTCGAGATTCTTTCATTGCATAACTAACGGAAGAAGAAGAAATAACTGCATTGGGGACATTCTGATTGATGACGTTAGAGTTTCGGAACGAGGCAGAGTTTAAAAAGGGATTTTTGACTTCTTCAAGAATCAGTTTAAGAAAATGCCTTGGCAAAGACCGTAAATTCTCGGGTTAGGGGTGAAAAAACTAACGGAGGTAGAAAGATGTTCTTTGGAGCAGACCTTTAGTGAGGCGGAGATATGGGAAACGGTGAACGGTTGTGATGGTAATAAGGCGCCGAGCTCGGATGGCCTCAATCTCAACTTTGTCAAAGCTAATTGGAATTTGATTAAAGACGACTTTATGAGATTTATTCAAGGTTTTCATGTTGATGGATCCATTGTTGGAGACATGAATAAAACCTTTATAGCCTTAATTCCTAAGTGTGGTAGGCCGGAGTCTTTGAAGGACTTTAGACCGATCAGTTTAGTGGGATCCATGTATAAGGTATTAGCTAAGGTGTTGGCTAATAGTTTAAAGAAAGTTATGAATTCATTGATCGGGGAATCGCAAATGGCTTTTGTAGAGAAGCGCCAGATTTTAGATAGCTTTGTTATCTCGGACGAAATCATCCAGATGTGGAAAAGGGACAAGGAAAGAGGATTGGTAGTCAAGTTGGACTTCGAGAAGGCGTACGATAGTGTTGATCATGAATTCTTTGATTTTATGATGATGGATATGGGTTTTGGGGAGAAATGGAGACTATGGATGAAGTACTGCATATCCACTCCGAAACTTTCGGTATTGGTCAACGGAAGCCCCACCTTACAATTTGGTGTGGAGCATGGCCTTTTTCAAGGCGACTCTCTATCACCTTTTCTGTTTAACATTGTTGCGGAAGGCTTGAGTTGCCTACTTAACAATGTAGTTGGTATGGGTTTGATAAAAGGTGCTACTTTTGGTCAGGATATGGTTCACATTTCCCAGCTTCAATTTGCCTATGACACAATCCTTTTTCTCAAGCCTAATTTAGAGTATCTTCGTAATGCTAAAAGGATTCTCAGATGCTTCAAATTGGCATCGGGCCTGAAAATTAATTTTTCCAAATAGTGTTTGGTTAAGATTGGATCCAATGTTTCGGATGAGGTGGATTGGGCGGAAGCTTTTCATTGTAAAAATGAAGCCCTACCAATAATGTACCTAGGCTTGCCGTTGGGAGCCAGGTCGAGTCGCAAGGATTTCTGGAACCCTATCATGAAACGCATCGAAAATAAATTGGCTTCATGGAAAAGGAAATTCTTGAACAAAGGTGGTAGACTGATTCTAATCAAGTTAGTTTTATCTAGTATTCCTTCTTATTATTTATCTGTTTTTAAACTTCCAGTCGGTGTGGCTCTTGCAATTGAAAAGGTTCAAAGATCTTTTTTCTGGGGGGATGGAGTTGTGACAAAGAAACTCCATGCTGTTAATTGGAAATCCATGTGCAGAAGAAAGAGTTGTGGAGGGTTGGGCATTGGTAGAATGGGTGACAAAAAGAAAAGCCTTCTTGCCAAGTGGGTATGGCAATTCGGTTCAGATAACAATTCTTTGTGGAGAAGGGTTATTTGTGCTAGATATGATGTCTCATCTTCAGACCTCAAGTGGGATTGGACAGGATCAAACTTTTCTTGTCCTTTTGTCAAGGCGGTAGCGTCTCTGTTCGCTAAAGGGTCTACCGCTAGTAGAGTTTTGAATGAGGGTTTGAAAGTCATTATTGGCAAAGGCTGCAGAGGAAATTTTTGGGACATCACTGTTGGGGAATCCTCTCTTTTGAAGGATGTATGTCCCATAATTTTTGCTTTGGCAGTACAAAAGCAAGGTGTTGTTAGGGAGTTTGGAAAGTGGTCAAATTCTAGGTGGTGTTGGGAGGTGCCTCTGCGCAGGCCTCTGTTTGACTGGGAGAGGGATCCGTGGGGGATTTTTATGAGTGTGCTGGACTGCATTGTCATTCGAAAGTCGGTTTCAGACACTCTAGCTTGGACCTTCTGTGCTAATGGCATGTTTTCTGTGAAATCCTTCCGAAGAGGCTTGGAGGATCCTCTGATTGAGAGTTGTTCTTATCACAGTCTTATTTGGCAAGGAATCTGTCCCCCCAAGATAGAAATCTTCGTTTGGCAGCTCCTTCGTGGAAGAGTTATCGTGAGAAAGGTTTTACAGGAATTTGGGTATGGCCCAACTCCTTCTCTGTTATGTCCCATCTGCAACGAAGGTGAGGAAACAATCGATCATCTCTTTTTGTTGTGCCCCTGGTCCTGGAAGTTGTGGAAATATTGTATGGATTGGTGGGAGGTAGTGAGTTACATGAATAATTCTTTGAAGAATTGGTTTCTTGGGTGGTCTGGTTTGAGTATTTCTGCTAAAGAGAGGCGTGCTTGGAATACTCTGTTTTTTACGACGACATGGACTATCCGGGAGGCTCGAAACCAGATGGTTTTCAATGGCAAATCGACAGATTTCTCTCAAGCTGCAGATACAGTAAAGTTTCGGGTTGCTTGGTGGTTTAAGCAGCATGAGAGGGGATCAAAGCTTCCCATTTCCATGATGCTCTTGGATATTAAGGTTAGCTGTGTCGAGACGAATCACGTGAAGTCCACGAAGTCTTCAGAGTGGGTACCTCCTACTGGTGACACCCTCAAATTTAACGTAGATGGTTCTTCAAGGGGTAATCCAAGAAACACCGGAATTGAAAGGGTGCTGAGAGATAAAGCGGGAAAGCTGTGGGGTCTTTTTTCTGGTTTCGTTGGGATTTTAGAATCCAACGCAGCAGAGCTGTTTGCTATTCATAGAGCTGTCTCCTTGTGCATCCAATCTCAGGTATTGATAGGTAAGGAGATAGATATTGTTGGTGATTCAAAGGTGGCCGTTTTGTGGGTGAATTCAGAGGGCATTGGAAATTTGAAGCATGTAGACATCATCTTGGATATTCGAAACATGTTGTGTTTTCTTGGCAACACCCGAGTCATCTTCAACTCTAGAGATAGCAACTCTTTTGCTGACTCTCTAGCAAAAAAAAAGGGTCTGCCTTTGAGGGGGATAAATTGATTTGGGAGATCCATTGAGCTCTGTTTTGGTTCAGGGTTGCTGACCTTCTCTACTTTTGCTTCTTGTTTCCTTTTCTTGTTCTTGCTGTTTTCGTGTTTGCTGTTTGTGGTCTCTTTCTTTTTGCTTTGGTGGCTATTTTGTGGTCCGAGCTGCTGGTGCTCTTCCCTGTTAGGGGTTTTGTTTGTTTGCCTTTAATGACTTCCTTGACTTTTGCCTAATAAACTCTATGCTGTTAAAAAAAACAAATGAATTATAAACAATTTTCAAATTATTCAAAAGGATCTTAAAATAATGGTAGTAATATGTAAAATAAAAATCTCCTCATACACACAATTAACCAAATTGAAGAAAAAATTATTACACATCAAATATGTGAGTTAAGTTGGTCCAATTATATATATGTTGGATATATACATAATTCATTAATATTAATTTAATAAAGTTTACAAAATATTTATGTATTTTAAAAATTCAAAATTCAAACATATTAAAATAATATTTATGTCAATGCATTATCATTAATAACTTAGATATATATATATATATATATATATATATTTAAAAAAAAACTTACAAATTATAACCAACCCTTATAAATTATACCCTACCATCCATGAGTTTGAGAGTTCGAGACACCCTTTCCCCAATCCTGAAATATTGTACTAGTTCAAAAACAAATAGTAAAAACATATAATTTTAGTTTTAGACAATAAAATAATTGTTTCTTCGGTTAACAAATTAAAGCATGAAGACTAAAAATAAATTGTGTTAGCATTCTATTATATTTTTTTTTGTAATTAGTATATCATTATATGATGGTATACGTGTATTAGTGTATATTCATAATATCAATTTGCATTATATATATATATATATATAAACTTTCAATAGTGGGATCTCTTACTTTAATTTTGGTAAAGACCTTGATGAAAACATATTGATTTTTATAAATTTTGATCTGAATATTTTTGTAGATGATCATTTCATTAAAAGTTACCTATAACTAAAATTAGAGAATTTTTTAAGCACTAGAACTATGTATCTCGATTTTGTTAAATATGAAGGCATTAAAAATTAGAGAAATATAGGAAAATTAAAAAAATAGTTTCAGTACTTGAAAACTTATCAAATTTTATTCATAAGTATATTTCATTTAATTTATCATCCAAAAAACAATTCAAGTCAAAATTCATAAAAATCAATGTGATTTCATCATGGTCCTTACCGAAATTTATGTAAGGAATCCCTCACTTGAAAGTTTATATATATATATATATATATATAATAATATCACTTTATGTTTATATGAACTAAACAACCATTAACCAAATTTAAGAGAGTATTCTTACACATCAAATATTCAAATATGCAAGTTAAGTTGGTCTAATTGTATGTTGAATATATACATACTTCATTAATAATAATTTAATAAAGTTTACAAAATATTTATGTATTTTAGAAATTCAAAATCCAAACATATTAAAATAATATATATGTCAATGCATCATCATTAATAGCTTAGAAATTATTTATTTTTTTTAAAAAAACTTACAAATTATAACCATTTCAATATTGAGGCCCTTATAAATTACTCCCTAACATCCATGAGAAATTACGAGTGGAAGACATTTCCCCTTCCTCAATCTAGAAATATTGTACTAGTTCAAAAAATAAATAGTAAAAACAT
This sequence comes from Dipteronia sinensis, assembly GCA_033220585.1. NCBI lineage: Eukaryota > Viridiplantae > Streptophyta > Magnoliopsida > Sapindales > Sapindaceae > Dipteronia > Dipteronia sinensis. Next base: position 68,021,677 of record CM065639.1, on the reverse strand, counting down.
AGCATTTAAAGAAAGGGCAAGTCCTTCTGGCTTTACTTCGGGATGGACAAAAAACGAAAACAGATATTCAAAAAAGAAAGTAGCCGAAATGACGATCGGGAGAATGCATCGCCTTACAGAAAACTCTTTTCTGGCACCTTCTCACTTAATGCGGAACGAACAATAGCGCTCATCAGGGTGGTTTGCTCGGGTTAGCCAAGAAAGCCTTAGTGCGCAAAGGCATAGAGCTCAAAGAGTTTAACTTTAGACAATAAAATAATTGTTTCTTCGATTAAAAAATTAAAGCATGAAGATTAAAAATAAATTGTGCTAGCATTCTACTATAATATATATATTTTTTGTAATTAGTATATCATTATGTGATAGTATAATTGCATTAGTGTATATTCATAACATCAATTTGCATTATATATATATATATAAACTTTCAATCGTGGGATCTCTTACTTTAATTTTGGTAAAGACCTTGATAAAAACATAATGTTTTTTATGAATTTTGATCTAAATATTTTTGTAGATAATAAGTTCATTGAAATTACATATGAATAAAATTTGAGAAATTTTGAAGTACTTGAACTATTTATCCCAATTTTATTAAATGTGAAGGCATAAGAAAAATGAGAGAAATATAGGTAAATTTTTAAAAAATAGTTCTAGTGCTTGAAAAATTCTCAAATTTTATTCATAGGTAGTTTTCAATGAACTTATCATCCACAAAAATATTTAGATCAAAATTCATAAAAATCATTATGTTTTCATCAAGGTCTTTACCAAAATTAAAGTAAGAGATCCTACGATTGAAAGTTTATATATATATATATATATATATATATATATATAATGCAAATTGATGTTATGAATATACACTAATGAGATTGTTTATAGCACTTATAAATTACACACTTGCATTCATGAGATTGCGAGTTCGAGTTATGATGCCTTACTCAATCTTGAAATAATGTAATAGTTCAAAAAAATAGTAAAAATATACTATTTTAATTTTAGATAAAAATTTAATTGTTTATTTGATTATATTGTAATTGTTTTGCAAATTAAATCATGAAGATTAAAACAATCTGTGCTAGCTAGCAATCTATTGTAAATTTTTGTAATCTAGTATAACATATACATATATTATTATATGATGGTATATGTCTATATTCATTTGCATATATATATATATATATATATATATTAGTTATCTCATAAGGGATCTCTTATTTTAATTTCGGTAAGTGATGTAGGACAAAGAAGAAGGAACCGCCGTCCAGACCACGATTTGACACCAGTGGGTCACACTGGATTTGGGCAATTCTTTATTTTCTTATTTCTTCAATTTGGGTCTTTTCTTGTTTAGCAAGTTTATTTATTTTAGTTTGATTAGGAATTAAATTTAGGTTTTAGAAATAAATCAAACTTACCTTTTAGGTAAGATTTGATCTTTGTTTTCCAGTCAAGTTAAGAGTCATGAATCTTAAAAGATTCACATTAGTTTTGAGATTTTCCTGTTTTAGTTTTTTTTAGGAATATCGTATTCGAGTCATATTAGAATTAGTTTATTATAAATAGTATTATTAATTCCAATTATTGTAACTTTTAAACCTTTTAATTGATTTTAATAAAATCGTTCATTTGGAACATTTATCTATCGTGGATTCGACATACTCTTTGAGGATTCGAGAGCACCATTTTCTAACGAAGATTAGGGAATGATGGCCCCTACATGGCTGTCCATACTTAGGTAACTACTGGTCGCTACGTTAAGGTTCGTCTGAGTGTGTCTCAGGGTTCGACGAAGTGATCATTCTTATTTTCGCCATACACCGCTGAGTCAATTGGTATCAGAGCGACCGAGTCTACCTCTGTGCTAGGCTCAGCGTCCACAGACCACAACCAACTACCATCCTAAACGCCATATATTCACCCTCCATATCTCCCAGTAAAAAAAATTAGAGAAACGAAATTGAAAAAGAAAAGATAGCATAAATTGTGGATCAGCCTCAATAGTGCAAGAAATTTCAGATCAGCCTCACTAGTTCCAGACGTGCCCCAAATCGTCATCACCATTAATTGCGTGTCGCCATTCATATCCACCACTTTCAATTTATTTTTCGTAAGCAGTTCTCAGGATTCAGTTTTTGGTACGTTTTTTTTTCAGACTTTAATTTCGGTTCTCAATGGGTTTCAATGGTTCTCTTGGTTCCAATAATTATTTTTCGAGCTATAATGCTTATCAACCAAGACTTCGATTTTTTTCTGGACATATGAAAACTGAAGAATTTATTAATTGGTTGGAAGAAGTTGAAGAATATTTTGAATATCAGAAAACTGAAGAAAGTCTGAAAGTTTTATTTGTAGAAATTTATTTGAAAAACGATGCAATAATTTGGTGGGAAGATTTTCAAAAGGATCGGAAAAGATTTGGAATGGATAGGATCTAATCATGGCCTGTTATGAAACAAGTAATGTGGGAGGAATATCTTCCAAATGATTATGATCTAAATTGTTTTTGCAGATGATATGTTCAATGAAATCTACTTATGAATAAAATTTGAGATTTTTTCAACCACTACAACTATTTTTCTTGAATTTTCCTATATATCGCTATTTTTCCTATACCTTCATATTTAACAAAATTGGGATAAATAGTTGTAGTGCTTGAAAAAATCTTAAATTGTATTGATATGTAGATTTCATTGAACTTATCATCCACACAAAAATTCAGATTAAAATTCATAGAGATCGACGTGATTTTATCAAAGTCCTTATCGAAATTAAAATAAAGAATCTCTTATGAGAGAACCACTATATATATAATAATAAAACATATTACTTAATTTTTATATGAACTAAACAATAAATTTTGTTACCAATCTATTATAATGTAATGTATTGTAGTATAACTTATATCATCATGTGATAGTGTATGTGTATACTTATAACATCAATTTGCCTATATATAATATGGTTATAGTAAAAAGATATCAATTTATGTTAATATGAACTAATTAATTCAATTATAATAGATAGTGGAAGTTTTATATTAACCATCTCAAGTATAATCATACGACCTCCTTAAAATTGTTATATATTAATAAACTATTAATTATAAGGTATTTCATTTTAGACATTCAAAATAAACATGTAACTTCTCATGAGAATATTGTATTTGGATTCGTGAATTCATATGAAAGATACCATTTTCTATTTTGATCCGATAAATTTCATAGAGATACAAATTCTATTAAAATATAATACTTTTGAATGTTTAGAATATAGTGATACACATTCTATAGTTATTTGAAAAAAATAAAGGTCATGTACGTGTTTGATTATGGTGTCTCGAATCTAATCATATAATTATCAATCATTGTATGTTTTTAGTACAAATAAATTAGTCATTGTTTTTTATTATTTAATTAAATAATTTATATTTTCTTCAATTTATATTAGAAAATGCTAATATATAATTTTTAAAAAGATATAATATATATGGTTAAATTATAAGGCATATGAATGTTGATACAATTTTAGGATTAATTTACAATACAAATATGTGATGGTGATGTTAATTATTATGAATTATGTATTTATTTGGAGAAAAAACAACGTAAAGAATTTAATGAAGGTGTCACATATATGATCATATAGTTATTAAATAACCATATTTTTTTTTTGTATCATAAATGAGTCAATTGAGTTTTCCTCTACAGTGTCACATGTTTAAATCGTCATATCACTCTCCCATAAAAAAAAAATCACCATACCACTCGGTACTTCAAAATATTGAGTTTTTTTTAAAAAAAAATTATTTAATCAATTAGTTTATTATTTTCATCAAATTAATTCTTTATTTATATTATAACATGTTAATATTGTCTATAGTATACTGTTGTAATAAATTTATTCAAGTAATCAAAATATTTTAAAAGAATAAATAAAAAGAAGTAACAAATCCAAAAAATAATAATAATAATACTTGTCTATTTAGTTATACAAAGTTTGATCGTTTTAAATATTATAAGATCAAATTTAAAGCTATTGGTTTATATGTTAATAGGGAAATTTTGGTGATGATAGACATTCATTTAAAATATATATATATGAAAATTTTCACCTCAGTGTGCACTGATAAATATTTATCAGTGCATTGCATGTGGACCATTAGATTCAATTGATTTGACCCAGTCTGTATGCACTTATCAGTACTTATCCATAAACTATGGCCCACATGCAATGCACTGATATATTTTATATCAGTGCGCACTGAGGAGAAAAAGATTACAATATATATATATATATATATATATATATGAATGTAATGAATCTAATCATATGAATCATTAAATCATCCTATTTTCTAGTATCATAAATAAGTTAGTTAAATGTTCATCAAAACATATATTTTTGTTAATTAATTAATATAACTCTTCTTAATCAATTTCGTAATTTAAATTATAATATGTTATTGACTGTATTTTTAATTTTTTTAACTTATCCATTTAATATTCCACATTTGTTTATTTTAAATGTTTATCCATTTAATTATATATGTACGATATTTTTAAGGGTGCCGGTATTAACACCAATAAAAGTTATTAGTACACCAATTTTTATAAGTACACCCATGTCTAAAATTTAAAAATAAATATTACTATAAGCACTCTACTTAATGCCAATAGTACCGTCATTGAAATAAATATATTCATTTTAATATACATTATTTATAAACACTCTTAAATTTTTATCAAACCCAATTTATTAAAAAAATAATATTATTTTTGGAATCAAGTCCTCTTTTAATGATGATCTGATTTACTTTTGGAAATATTTCGAATATAGGAGCCTTATAAAATGGAATATGTGGAACCGTATATAGTATCAAGAGATTTTCAATCTAGAATTCTTATATTTTTACAGTTATCTTTTTTAAAAAAAACTTATTAATATCTACAGCTATCGTTAAAAAAAATTGTTGATATCTACAGCTATCGTTAAAAAAAAATATTTTTTGTTTATTGATAGAGTCCATAACTAGACAAAAACAATATGATAATTATGTGATAATGAGAAAGTGTGATACCTGAACTAAAATTAAAGTTTAATTAGGGTTTATCGTAAGTTTTTTTTGAAAGTTACGTTTTTTTAATAAAGAAATATAGTTAAAGATATGAGTATAAGTAATGAGTGTATATAGTATTTGATTTATTTTTAATTAAAGTAATTTGTCTTAGTAAATTTCTATTGATATATTTTTGTAATTAAAAGTTTTAATAAAATATAGGTGTACTAATAAATTTTATGGGTGTCAATATCCGCATCCTATTTTTAAACACCATAAGTCTAAAATTCATGACATAATTTTCTAGTTTGATTGAATGCATTTTTTGATAATATAAAATCAATTAATTTATATGACATTTGAATGTTTAAAAAGTTTTAGAATACAAATATTTGATTATGTAGATAATTCTTATGAATAATAATAATAGAAAATTGTGTTTTTTCATATCAAAAATCTGATCATATGATAATTACATTGTCATATATTTCTAATATTATAAATTGGTAAATCAACTTTTCATAAAAAAATATATTAGTTAATTAAATCCAATTTTTTATTCTTTTCTGTTTTTTTATAAATAAAAGTAATAAAAAATAACTATTCATTTAATTATAAAAGATCAAATACCTTTAAATATTATGAGACTAAATTACATGATATAATTTTCTAGTTTGATGAGTGATCGGACGATTTATGTACCTAATTGAGGTCCCCATTTCCTAGCTTTTGTTCTCGTTTTCGAGCGTATTTTTGTATATAATGTGTTTGTTGAGCCTTGTGTAGGTACATATTCCCTATTTCATGGTTTTGAGCTTAAAGCCAAGTTTAGGAAGCCAAAATGAGCAAAAAGAAGTCAAGATTGGAAGTATTCAGAGTTGTCGTGGTCTCACCGTCAACCCAAACCGCGGTGTGATTCACGGTCAACCACGGCAAGCAAACCATTGTTTCATGGTGGATCCACCGTTGAGCTAGAATGAGACATAGAGACCGCGGCACTGGTCAACTCTGTTTTCCAAATGTTAGTGGGCTGAAATTGTGAAGTGTCCATGCAGAACACTCAACTTTCGGGGGCCATATCTCCCTCCTCAGATTGAACCACGATGAGTTCCTTATATATTTGGAAAGCTCCAGAAGACTAATTTTCAGAGGCTTTTACGAATCGCAATTTCGAGTTTTCTAGAGGGAGATATGCGCGTTTGTGTAACGGTGCGCGAGGCTGGAAACACTGTCGCGGCCGCGACGCCGTCTTGCTAGACAGCGACACTTAAGCCGTGAAAATTGTTGTCGCGTGGTGTGCCGTCTTGCATGACCGCGACACACCTGATCTGGACCACGGCAAGTCGATTTTAGGCCATTTTTTAAGGGAAAATGTGTCCTTTCGCACCCCATCCGTCCCCAAACTTTCCCTAACTATAAATACATATTTTTCCTCTCTTCTCTTCAGACCAAAGAGCAGCTGCAAACTTCATCTTCTTCATTTCCTAAGAGAGAGAGAAGCTTTCAAGCTTCCATGGAGGTTTTCCTCCATGGAAGGCTTCCCATTTCCATTTCTAACCATCACCCACCACATTTGAGAGTAGATTGCAGAGATTAGGAGTGGTCCTTGGACCAATTTCGGGCAAGCAATGGATGAGGCTCTTGGAGGGATTCTTCAAGGGTTGTATCTATTAACTCAATCTCTTCGTATTTCTTGTTTTCCTTATGTGTAACCCCCATTTAGGTAATATTGTAAACTTACATTAGTGCTCAATATATGTATTGTTGTTTTATATTCATTAGATACTATTGAGTAATCTCTTGTCTTGAAATGCATGTGTGGAGATTGAAAATTGATATGTGCTTATGGATGGGATTAGGAGTAGTTGTAATTTAATTATAGGAGTAGTTGTAATTTAATTATAGGAGTAGTTGTAATTAAATATCCCATTTGTGTGTATATGTCTTTGGAATGTCAAAATGCATTGTATGGATGGATTTGAGTGTTTGTGGGTTTCGGTTGTGCCTAGGAGGACCAATCTGGGTATGATCGGAATCACTTTGCTCTGAAGAATAGATGAAACTTGTTTTATGCATGACCGTGCTAGAATAGGTTTTGGCTATATGTTCATATGCTTAATGGTAGGGACTAGAGGGACAATTGCTCCATCCATGACCTTTGGGGGAGTGATTTGTGTCTTCAATCCCTTAGTTGAGACACTAAGCATAATTGCTTTTTCCATGACCTTTGGGGAGTGATTTGTGTTTGTGAGTCTCTTAATAGAGAGAACAAACCCTTAACTTGAATTAGAAGTGCTTAATGCTTAGGTTGGCTCTACGTTCATGAGCTTAATGGGTCTTTGACCTTAAGACACGGTCGCTCTATCCATGACCTTTGGGGAGTGATGATTGGATTTCGGTATTCCTTAATCAACAAATGATTCGTAATAATAGATGATTTGGTTCGGAATCCCTTAATCGTGAGAACGAGCCCCTAACTAATTAGATGTCATTCATTGCCTAACAACCACTATTGTGCACTTATGTATGGTGAATTTGTTGCCCCTTGTATGATCATTTTCATGCATCTCTCCAATCCACCCTTTTATTATTTATCTCTTTAAACACCATTCTCACCCTTTCATATTCCATTTATTTTATTTGCATTCTTCTCATTTCCCTTGCACACACAACACCGCAATATGCATACATTTCACACACACCATTCTCACCACATCCGTATTCTATTTACATGCTTTCAACAAACACTAGAACTTGAGACGGTTGACGGATACCACCTCCCTGTTGACGATCCCCTTACTTGCTGTTATACTAGTTATTAGTTACTAGCACCCGTGAGGTTGAACTTATAAATATCTTTTGACGAGAGTACAACGACGCTCTCATCAATGAGACACAATTTACTTGATACACTTTAAATAATTATAAGACATGTAAATTTAGAAAGTTGTAGAACTAATTTAAAAATACAAATACATGACATTTATGATAATAAGTATGAATAATGTAAGAATTTGAAATAAAAAAAACTTATTTACGGTGTAACGAATATGATCATATGAGTATTAAACCATCATATGGGTCGAGTATCATAAATTAGTTAATTAATTTTTCCAAAAAAACTGTTAGTTGATTAAGTATTTATTTTTTTCATCAATTTATTGTTAATTGATATATATGTTTTTAAAAAATTCTATCTATCCTATCCAAGACTTTTTTAAAAACAGAATTTTTTTTGTCATCAATTTCTAAATTTTTATTGTTATTTGTTATCTTTAAATAATAATAAAAAAAAACTTATCTACCCTATCCAAGTCTTTTTAAAAACAGAAATCCAAAAAAAAAATTATCCATTTATTTATACAATGTCAAATACATTTTAAATTTACATTAATTTTTTTTTACTAATATAGGACTAAATCTCACGTTGATCCTATCAGTACTCCCATTATTCCCACTCCATTGAAAGTTAATGAAATTAGCAATTATACACAGTCAACTACCATTTTTTATCCATCTTTCTCTTCAAAAACCTTAAGACACAAACACAAATGCCTCCTTCTTCGTTCATCAATTAATTTAAAGTGTGAGAAAGACAATCTGCTACAGGTAAGTCATGTAAATGGCTTTGGATTTTATTAATTTAATTATTCTACTTTTTGATGACATCAAAGAGTTTTGAAATCAGAAGAATTATTTCTGAAAATTTAGGTATGTTTCGATCTATTTTGAATACATGTAGATTTTAGTTTTCTTACCTACATTTTCTTGTTTAGTTTGTGTTATGCATAGTTCAATTTTGAGCTATTTAAGATTTTTGTTGTTTTACTTCAAGAAGAAAATAATTGTGGTTGTTTAATTGATCGATCTTAATAAAGATTTAACTTAAATTTGGATATTCAAAATATATGAAAATCAATTATGTGTGACCTCTTTGATATTATTTCCAAGTATTAAAAAAGAAATTAAAAAAAGAGAATAAATAAATCAAGAGTTAGAATGGCATTTAGATTTTTATTTTTATATTTTTTTATTGAAAGAAGAATTTTTAAAATTTAGTTCAAGGTTAATGATTTTTTTTTTGACAAAAAAGAATTATATTAAAAAATACAAATTAAACATTATTCTCTCTGCCAAATGAATACCATTAAAAACAAAAATTATGTGCTTCAATTCTTCTGCAACCTGCACCTACAAACTAGTTCTATATACATAGCAGAAACATCTATAACATAGTCCTTTCATCCTAAATCACAACCCCTATCTAATACGAAATAAACATATCATTCATATAATTTATCTTTTTTTTCTTGTACACTTTTTATTTAGTTTTATTTCCTGTTTCATTTGCTAATAAAATAACATATGAATTTAGTGTCATAGTTGATGCTTGTATATTTATACTAGTATATTGCAAAATATATGGTTTGATTTTGGTTGATTATCTTTTTATTTATTTATTACTAGTTATCTTTTGAATTATTTGTAATTTTAGACAAATAAGCTGTAAAACTCTATTACATAAATGATGATATAAGATTTATGTGATGAACGAATGACATTTATATTTCCTTTATTGCAGAATAGTTATCATTTCACACGGACAAATGGATCTAGCTATTCTCTCTTCTCTGACGCTGATGAAGTTATAAATTTTGCAATGATAATTGTATTTCATATTTTATTCTTTTTGGAGTTTTAGTTTGGAAAAACAAATTTTTATCTATTATTTTAACATAATTTCTTTTTTAGGTTATCAAATATTGAGATGCAACAATTTTAATTATTAAATGTCAAAATTATTGTAAATTTATTTGTTTTGTTTTGTTTTGTTTTGTATTATTATCGATAACAAAATAATTAAATTAAGTGTCGGTTTTAAAGAAATTTAGATTCTTGAAGTTACAAAATCTTTCATGAATAAATAATATAATTAATTACATTAATTTTCCATATCTACACCACCATATAATAATAATAATAATAATAATAATAATAATAATAATAATTAATAATAATAATAGTGACCAAATGGAGTATATTTGTGACATTATATATTATGGTAAAAGAAGAATTAAAGACTAATTAATTGATTTAGTAACAAAATTTGTTAATTTTCGGTGCTCAAAATATTAATTACTAATTGTAATATTTTTTTAGTCATCAAATCTTCATTACTAATTATATTGCTCTTTAGTAATGAAAAAATAAATAACTAGTGACCAACGTTGTATTACTAATAAATATCTCATTAGTGACCAATAACAATATATTTGTGACCGGATTTTTATTTCTAAAAGAGGATTGTGAGTGACAAATTCCTCAATAATACTAGAGAAAATAGTACTAGACACCATTAATTGGTAAATTGTTCACTGTTTAAATTGTTCCAAAATCACCATTTTGACAAAACATTGTTTCACAATCACCATTTTGACAAAACATTGTTCACTTGGCAACCATTCTGTTAAAATCTAACAGAAAGCTACTGTTATGTATGATATGACGCCCATAACGAATTTTACGGGCAATATTTTATATATTTTGATTATTTAATTATATATAAAAATTAATGATTTGATTAATTTATTATTTTTATGGATAATACTTCCTGTTTATGGGTGACATAAAACTTATTATTATTCCCTGATTAATTTGGGGTGACATCAAACTTATTTCATGATTAATTTATTATTTAATTATATATAAAAAGTAATGATTTGCTTATAAGAATTTATGGGTAATATTTTCTGTTTTATAAAGTAATCATGGTAAAAAAATAGTCAAAATACAGGTAAAAAAACCAATTTACAACCTGTTAAAATCATTTCAAAAACCGGTGCAAAACATGTTTTACTATTTTGACCCGTATTCTAATAATTTATGATATAAGCAAAATGACTTCAAACAATTAATGGCCAAAGTGGCAACAATTGATACTTTTTTTTTTCTATCAAATGGCTAATTTGAGCAATTTTAAAAATTAATGGTGATTTTGGGACTGCCTCACTAAATTAGTGGCTTTAGATATCACTGACCCCTAATACTATTAGTTTTTAAAACCAATTACATTATTTAGTAATTATATCTTTTACCTATAAATAGTAATAATATTGGTCACTAATTGTGATCTCAATTAGTTACTAAATATTTAGTTACTAATGTTTCAAACAATTAGTAACCAATATTTTGTGTGGTAGCTAATTATTTTTAGAGACTAACCGTAAGTCACTAACACTTATTGCTTTTTAGAACCAATTATTAGATTTAGTAACCACAATTTTGAATTATAAGTGATGAAATATTGGTCACTAATTGTGATCACAATTAGCAAGCAAATCTGTAGTCACTAATATTATGGACAATTTGTAACCAATTTTTTGGGTGGTAACTAATTACTTTGAGAAACGGACTTTTAGTGTGGAATGGGAACGACAACGTTTTTGGTCACTAAAATGAATTAGTGACGAAATTTTCCGCTTTTAGTGACCATATTTTTTGTTGCTAATGAGGTAATTTGTTATGGTGATCTTAAAGCCTGCCAGTTGTGTGAGTCGGTTAATTGCCCTCCTAATCACAACATCATCATCGAGAGTGATTCCAAGTCAGCTGTATCGTGGGTGAATGGGGAAGGTGGTGTTGGGAATGTCAAGTTGCTGTTGGGAATGTCAAGTTGCTGGAAGCTATTATGGAGATAAAGGACATCTTGGCCAGACTTGCGCCGAAGGTCCTAGTTCAGTTTGTTCCGAGGAGGGCTAATGGTTCTGCTGACTTTTTAGCTAAGCAAGGCGCCTTGAGCGGGTTGGTTCAGGAGGGTTGGGTTTGATGGGGTTGGTTTGTTGTTGTGGGTTGGGTTTCAGGTTGTTTTAGTGTGGCGTGGGTGTAGTTTCTTGTGTTGTTGTGTTGGTGGTTTTGTCTGTCTGTTTTGGTTTCCTTGTTGGTTGTTTGGGGGTTGCCTCCCTTGGCTTGCAATAAAGTGCATTTTCAAAAAAAAATGTTGCTTGATTTTTGAATTAGTTTAAAGTTCATTAGTATTGCTTTTTTTTTTCTTTTAAAGTTTAAAACTATAGATTACGTTTGAATTTGTTTAAATTTTAAAGTTTATCAGTTATCAGTGTTTTTATAAAGTCCATCAATGTTACTTGATTTTTAATTTTGTTTAAAGTTTAAAATCGTAACTTAAGTTTTGTATTTGTTTAAATTTTTTATATATAATATTCTGCAATTTTGGACTTGTTTAAGTGTTTGCATGAACTTATTATGACTTTTAGAATTGTTGATTTTTGTAATTTTGATAAATCTGGTTCTTTAGCTTTTGTTGTGTTATTGTAAAAACAGTTGTTGTAGTTGCATTTTTTGTGTTGTTGGGGAAACCTGTATTCATAGTTGCATAATTGAAGGATTTGTCAATGTCTTCTTCTTCTTCTTCTTCTTCTTCAAACGTACATAAATATAAGGAGGGAAAATACAAGTGTGGGCTACCATTCAGAAAATATATTGCCTTAACACATTGGGACTATAACAGACTACTCGAAGGGTGTTCCAAAGGAAATGTTGGTGTTTGTAAGTTATATTGCTATATTTTGATCTATGAATACAGTTCACATTTATTGGGGGGGGGGTGGGGGGGGTGTTGGGACCTGGATTTTGATTTGGCTAAGCAGAGGCTAACAGTATAAAAATCTGGGCTTTAATATTTCTATCTTCGATAGCCTTTTTTTTTTGTTTCCTTGTGTCTATATATACACAGGATAATGTGTATTGTGATGTAATAGGCTAATTTTAAATGTGATCGCCTTGTAAGTAACACAATCTTTATTTGTTTGCTGTAATTTCAACGTTACTGACGTGATCATATTAATCATTTCTGTAACAAAGAAAATCATGTTTTTTTCTTTTTTCTTTTTAAGAGTTTATATCATGTATGTACTTCATATTAGGTTTTTGTGTGTTACCTAGAAGATTGGTATTGGATGTTAGATAAGTGCATGTTTAGAGTTAGGGGTAGATTTGGTCAAGTATGCATAGGGTAATTGGAAACAAATAAAAACATATTGTCTTTTAGAATCAATCAATAAAGCCAGCTGGCCCAAAGATCTTGGATGTCTTCAATAGCTTTTGTTGCGCTTGTGTATATACACATAATAATTTCGATCGTGGTGCAATCGCTAAATGTTTGACGTGATCGTCTCGTACTAAACGTATCTTAATATTGTGCATTTATTTAATCTAAAAACAATTGAGCTTTTAAAATCAATAGAAACATCTGTGATCCAAGTGGCACCGTTCAAAATCCACAAATTAATCAAACAAAGTACATGTCAATTGTAAATAATCTTAAAACATATGGGCTTTTATAATCAATAGAAACATCTTGGCTCCATATGGCGTAGTTCAAACTCTAAAAATCAAACTACTTAAATCAAATGGATCAAACCGGACCAAGTATTCCAAAAAAGACCGATTATGAAAATAACAAACAACTAAATGACAAAATCCAAATACATCATGAATTCAAACATAGGGATGTCAAAATTACCCATTGGTATGGGGACCCGTGGGGACTCGACCCTCTAGGAGCGGTTTTAACCGTACTATTTAAGTTGTGGTATGGGGCCGGTATTTTTTTCAATACCCGATTTAATTTCGGTACGGTTACGGGATTTTAAGTTCCCGCCCCGCACCGTACCAGTACCCGCTATATATATATATAAACATACATTTCCCTCATATTTTTCCCTCCTACTAACATATTTTCCCTCTATTTTTTTTTTTCATTTTTTCCCTCCATTGAAACACTACTCCATTCAAAATCATTATATATAATATGCCCCTCACACTATTATTTTCATATTACTCGATAATATTTGTATGATCTTTATCAAAAAATCATAAAAAAATACATTAATGGGATGAAGATGGTATGAGGCAAAAAACCGATCCCCAATGGGGAATCTCCGAACACGTACCATTTATTTTAAGGCGGGTATTCATCGGGGATGGTATTTCTCATACAAATTGGTATTGGGGATGGTAATGGAAAACTCGTACCGAACCCGTACCATTGACATCCTTATTCAAACACTAATGAAAGTATTACTAACTCTCGGAGTTCTTTTTTGGATAGTTATGCCAGTCGTGCCCGGAAATGTGGCAAACACGACACTGATTTTGTCTTTTACGCTTTTGGGGTTTGGCCGTTGGTGTGGTGGGTGAAGTCGGACTAGTGGGCCTTCCTTTGGTTTTCACAACCTTTGGATCTTTTATAATTGGGCTCTTTGGACTGAAATCTTTCTGATTTTTGTTGTACTTATTTCGAAACTCATTATTCAACCCTTGCACAGTATTTTGCAAAATATTGTGTTCCCTTGTCATCAACAGGAATCCTTCTTCTGTTTTGCTCCATTGGTGAAAGATATCTGGTAAAAACTAATAGTAACACATGTAGTTTTTTGCAATCGGTACATTACTATTTTGATTGCAATATGCTTACGATAATCGGAACAACATGAATGTAATCATTGTTGACGTGATATTACGTATAAACATTAAAGATATAGAACGATGGATACAATACAATCAGGAATACATTATTAATACTAGGAATAACCAAGATTTTGAACATGCCTCATTCAGTATGAAAATTATACGATAATTATAGAGATGAGGTAAAATACAATTCACACCATAAGTAATTTCATATTGATTTTGAAACTAATCAAAACAACCATGGAAAAGACACACCTATGAGTTTAAACTTGACGAAGAAAAGAAGAATGGGTAAGAGACGAGATTTCAATACTAACAGAGATAGACGATTCAAATCAAAGCCCTATAAGATAATTAAGACAATACTTACCAGGGTTTTGTTTCCACCTTTGCCACCAAAATTGCTTGAAGATTCTGCCACATTATTTGCAGACACTTTTGGGAGTGACCTGCTAAGAAGGTAACTTTAGGATGTATAGGGAAGCACAACAAGTTAAAAACATCACCATTAGATGTAAGTGTTGGATAAATCAATAGTCAAGATTAGACGAGTTCAGTTTTTTTAAGGTGTATTAAACATCTAGTGTTCTATAAATTGTCCCATATATATATATATATATATATATATATATATATAAGCTTAGCACGTATAAGGTGATAACATTCCTATCTTACCAAAGCTAAGCCTAGTAACTGTGCTAGTCAATATATATTTTAAAATTTATTGCATAAAAAAAAATCATAATCCTAACCTTGGGTGTCATAAATTGTCCTTGGCTTAAACTAGCTGCCGTTTGATAGACCCCTATAGCATCCAGAAATAAGCCAGCTCGTCCATGAAATCCTACAATGACTCGGTTCTCAACTGGAACACTAAAATGTGTGCCTTTCTCTAGACCAAAAGGTCCATGTGTGCGGCGATTTGTGTAGAATGTTAGAGATTCGACAACTTCGGTATTATTGTACTTTACAGTGGTTCCGCTTATCGACATCAAATATTCTTCGGGCCAACCAATCAAAATCTACATGTTTGGTAATGTAAAAATTTATGAAAAGTATAATAGTACTAATTAGTCAATCAAATCAAAACCCTATAAGATAATTAAGACTATACTTACCTGGGTTTTGCTTCCACCTTTGCCACCAAAATTGCTTGAAGATTCTGCCACATTATTTGCAGAGACACTTTTGAAGGATAGCGAATCAATGATAAGTCCATGATTAATTATTATCTCTACAATCCCACCCTCGGGCATATAGCTCCATAGTGTCCCTCCAAGGCCACCCCATGGTCCTACCTCAATTGAAGATTGGTAGACCTGATTGGAAGAACCTCCATGAGACCAAAATGCAAACATAAAATAGGTTTCAGGAGCGAGATTTCATCCGAAAATACGTGTGAGATCCCGCACCTAATAATTAATAATTAATATTCGACACAAGAATAATATACATATTTTTTTTTTTCATTTTATACCTATGTCAATTGTCTCTTACACGAGACAATGTGCGGCATTCCCACATCCACATCCGATAATTTTTGTGTGTGTATATATATATATATATATATATATATATATATATACATATATTGGAACAAAACAAAAAAAAACATGAAAACTTGATTTTTTTTTGTTTTTATGTGTTTTGAAATTTAAGTTGAAACATTTTAACTTTATCATTAACTGAAACAAAGATCAGAAGGCTTACATTTCTACATCGCAATATATATTCAACGGCTTCTCCAAAACCCATTGTCATATTTGTTATAATTACTACTTGTGATAATCGAAACAACATGAATGTAATCATCGTTGACGTGATATTATGTATAAACATTAAAGATATAGAACGATGGATACAATACAAACAGGAATACATTCTTAATATTAGGAATAACCAAGATTTTGAACATGCCTCATTCAGTATAGAAATATACGATAATTATAGAGATGAGGTAAAATACAATTCACACCATAAGTAATTTCATATTGGTTTTGAAACTAATCAAAACAACCATGGAAGAGACATACCTATGAGATTAAACTTGATGAAGAAAAGAAGAATGGGTAAGAGACGAGATTTCAATACTAACAGAGATAGACGATTCAAATCACCAAAACCAAAACACTGATCTTCAGTCAGACGAAGGGAAAGAACAGAGGTAGACACGATTTTGGTCACCATAAAAGAATCAAATTCGAAGAGAGATAGACGATTCAAGTCACCAAACTGAAAGACCAATTTTCAGACAGACGAAGGGAAAGAACAGGGAGAGACACGATTTTGGAAGACGTTTATATAAATAAATAAAAAATAAAGTCTGGTTTGGCAAGGAGAAGAAGATAATGTTGAGACTTGGGAAAAAAAGATGTTTAAAACAGTAACTATTAGATCATGTGAAGAACAAACGGAAATATTGGGAGTGACTTGCTAAGAAGGTAACTTTAAGATGTATAGGGATGCAGAAAAAAATTTAAAACATGATGCGAGTGTTGGAAAAATCAATGGTAAAGTTTAGATTATTTGGATTTTTTTTAAAGGCGTTGTATTGATTGTCCCGTGTGTGTGTATATATATATATATATATATATATGGGTCAGGCTATGGAATACCGGTGTATCCATACACCGTGTAGGAAATATTGTGATCGTAATTTGAAAAAGTGTGATCCAACCTTCGATCACAATATTTTCTACACGATATACGGGTACACCTGTTTTCTATAGATTGTTCCTATATTTAACAGTTTATCACGTATAAGGTGATAACATGCCCTATCTTACCAAAAAAAAGCCTAGTAATTGTGCTAGTCAACGCATATTTTAAAATTTATTGCATAAAAAAAATCATAACCCTAACCTTGGGGGTCATAAATTGTCCTTGGATTGAAGTAGCTGCCTTTTGATAGACCCCTATAGCATCCATATATATGCCAACTCGTCCATGAAATCCTACAATGACTCGGTTCTCAACTGGAAGACTAAAATGACTGCCTTTCTCAAAACCAAAAGGTCCATGTGTGCGACGATTTGTGTAGAATGTTAGAGATTCGACAACTTCGGTATTATTGTACTTTACAGGTGGTTCCGCTTATCGACATCAAATATTCTTCGGGCCAACCAATCAAAATCTACATGTTTGGTAATGTAAAAATTTATGAAAAGTATAATAGTACTAATTAGTCAATCAAATCAAAACCCTATAAGATAATTAAGACAATACTTACCTGGGTGGTTTTGCTTCCACCTTTGCCACCAAAATTGCTTGAAGATTCTGCCACATTATTTGCAGAGACACTTTTGAAGGATAGCGAATCAATGATAAGTCCATGATTAATTATTATCTCTACGATCCCACCCTCGGGCATATAGCTCCATAGTGTTCCTCCAAGGCCACCCCATGGTCCTACCTCAATTGAAGATTGGCAGACCTGATTGGAAGGACCTCCATGAGACCAAAATGCAAACATAAAATAGGTTTCAGGTGCGAGATTCCATCCGAAAAAACGTGTAAGATCCCGCACCTAATAATTAATAATTAATAACTGACAGCAGTATAATATACATATTTTTTTTCATTTTATACCTATGTCAATTGTATTTTACACGAGAAAATGTGTGGTATTCCCACATCCACATCCGATTTTGTATGTATATATAACAGTCTTTCTATTATCAGTTCGTTCTGAGATTAAATATATCAGGACATTGAATGTGAGACACTCATTTATAGAGGAGCTCTGACAAGTGCATACACACCAAGTCAAAAGCATGTAAAATGAGTGGCTCATATTCAATGTCCTGATATATTTATTGTCAGGACGTCCTGACAATAGAAAAATTATATATATATATATATATATATATCGAAACAAAACAAAAAAAATAATCAAAACTTTATTTTTTTGTTTTTATGTGATTTGAAATTTAAGTCGAAACATTTTAACTTTATCATTGGCTGAAACAAAGATTAGAAGGCTTACTATGAGCAAACAAGTGTTTGAAGTTTGAACAAATGCTTCAAAGTGAATCAAAAACAGAGTAGAAGAATAATGCAATAAAAGTAAAACAGAGCAAAAAGAAGAATTCACATTCTAACAAATTTTGTATTTTTCTTCATTATTTGCATTTTGAGACTATGCTCATATTTAAATGCATATGGCCACATGCAGATTAAGATTTGGATAAGATTGGAAATTCTTATACAATAATAACAGAATTTCCCGCCAAAATATTTCCTTGGAAAAGATCCTTTGTTCCCAGTAGCTCTGTTCTTCATGTTAGCAATGTAATGTCCTCCATCTGATCAGAATAATCAAGGTCTTATTATTTGGATGTTGACCTTACTGGAAAGCTAGCTTAGTGGCAAATTTGCTTGACCCAAACCTTTCCTCTCCTTGGTCTGTTTTACAACGAACCTGACTTGGTGTTGATATGGTTATTTTATGATTTCTCATTTGAACACCTTTAAGTTCAATATCACTCACATCCCCCCTCAAGCTGAACATCGGAGAGTTACAGAGGTTTAGCTTGGATTGAAGATAATCAATCGAGAAATAGACAAGGCCTTCGTAAATATATCAGCACATTGATGAGTAGTGGGTATATATTGAACCTTCAGAATCCCAAAAGCTATCTTCTCACGAACAAAGTGAACATCGATTTCGATGTGCTTCGTCCGAGCATGAAAGACCGGATTCTGAGTAAGAGAAATCACACTTTGACTGTCATTCTAGATAATGGGACAATGCACAATAGGAAACCCCATTTCAGAAAATAAAGAAGCAATCCAGATGACCTCGATTGCTGCTAATGAAAGAGCTCGATATTCAGCTTCACAGCTAGAACAAGCAACGACCTATTGCATCTTTGAACTCCAAGCAACCAAATTACCACCAACATAGACACAACATCAGCTTGTAGACCGCCGTTCATTAACACAAGACGCCCAATCAGAGTCTGTAAAGACCTCAACAGAAAGCAAAGTAGCATCTTGGAAGTGTAGTCCTAACCCTGCTGTTCCTTTTAGGTATCGAAGAAGACGTTTACAAGCTTTCCAATGATCGTCAGTTGGCTGAGTCAGATATTGACTTAATTTATTAATGCAAAAGGAGACAACCGGTCGTCGTGCTTCAGTAAAAAGACAGATCACAAACTGCCTCAAAACCCAAGAAGTAGTTGACGGAACCCAACGATTTCAGCGTAAATGTAGAGTTGAGTGTAGCAATGGTCTGACGGACCAGAGATGGATCATCACTAGTTATTAATATACTATCAACATAGACTAGTAGGAAAATAAAGTTAGTACCTTGACGTTTGATATAGAATGAGGCATCGGCTAAAGAAGGCACAACCCAGCCTATTAAGGCATGTGGAAGTTTGAAGAACCAAGCTCTGGGAGTCTGTCTTAGGCCATAGAGAGCTTTGTTGAGTTTGCAAACGAAGGAGGGATGTTGAGGATCAACGAAGCCAATAGGCTACTTCATATATACAGCTTCTCGAAGATCGCCATTCAGGAATGCGTTGTTGATATCGACTTATTGTGTAACCCAATTATAAGTGACCGACAAGGTAAAAATAATCCATATGGTTGCAGCCTTAACTACTGTGCTAAAGGTATCATGAAAGTCGATCCTGTGTGTTTGATGAAAACCTTTTACCACCAAACAAGCCTTGTGTTTGAGTATAGATCCATCTGGCTCGACCCCCCCCCCCCCCCCCATCCTCCCCATTTACATCCTACTAGAGTCGTAGATTTAGTTGGAGGCCGGACAAGTGATCATGTGTTGTTTTTTACTAATGCTGAGTATTCTTCTATCATTGCCTCATTCCACCTTGGTTGTGTTAATGCTTCCTATGCTGTTCTAGGCTTGGTTGTCTCAATTGAGTCACCCAAATTGTTACTTACAGAAGCATAGGCTCTAGGCCTGATAACACCAAATTTCAGGCGTGTGATCATGTGATGAGATCGTATCAGTACAGTCTGTTCGTCTAGGCTTGGTGAAGGTAAAGGTCCAAACTATTGTGCTTGACTGGTTGAGGTAAGATCAACATGAATGGGAATTGCTAGTGCCTTTACACTTAGAATTGGTCGTGTTATATGATCAGGAAAGCTTGGTGTTATCTGATTTGATTTAGGCACTGTGTATTGTAGAACCGAGGTTGACAAACTTCCAAGCTTGAAAGAAGATGTGGAACTATCTTTTGGTGGGAATAGAGAATAATATGGAAATTTGAACTCGTTGAATACTACATTTCGTGATACATAGATCATTCTAGACTGATGAAAACACTTGTAGCCTTTTTGACTTAAACTATAACAAATAAAGACACACTTGGAAGTGTGAAAATTGAATTTTTGATTCAAATAATGCCTAAGATAAGGGAATGCAGTACACCCAAAAACTTTGAAGTAATTATAATCAGGCAATCGTTTGTGCAATACTTCATAAGGTGACTTTAGCTGAAGATTTGGTGTTGGTAGATTGTTGACAAGCATCACGGCTATTTTGAATGCTTCTACCCACAATTTGAGAGGAATTTTTGCCTGAGCAAGAACAGTGAGTCTAGTTTCGACCACATGACAATGTTTTCATTCAGGTATCCTATTTTATGGATATGTGTATACACAAGATGTGCGAAAATGTATACCACATTTTATAGGATGAGGTAACAATGGCTTATATTCCGTGTCAAGATTAGCATGTAAGCATTTGATTTTGCTAGTGAATTGAAGCTCTACATATTTCTTGAATTGAAGGAAAATTCCCAACACTTCTGATTTCAATTTTAAAGGGTATAGCCAACTATATCTAGAGTACGAATCAACAAAAATCACATAATATCAATGTCCTTCTAGAGATGGCATTGGTGAGGGACCCTACACATCTATAAACACTAGTGCTGGAGTTGGTGAAGACTTCAAGTCAACAAACGACTAAAGAAGCAAAACCGATATGGCTTGCGTTGTGCCTTCCACGGTGGCAAGCACAACGGTCCGCCAATAAAGGAAGAACATTGTGAATTTTGACAACTACTTGGACAGCGGTCAAACGTTAGCCTTACTGGGAGGCTGTGGAATGGATCCTAAGATACCTGCGGGGTACAACAGAGAGATGTCTAACCTTCAGAAGATATGAACTCAAGCTAGAAGGTTGTATGGATTTAGACTTTGCTGGAGAGGTGGATTATAGAATAAGCACCACCGGATATGTGTTAACAATGGCTAGTACCGCGATTAGTTAGGTGTCCCAGTTGCGGAAAATAGTGACAATCTCTACAACTGAAGCAGAGAATGTGGCTATGACAGAAGCGATCAATGAGATGATATGGTTACAAGGTTTGTTAACTGAGTTGGGATTCGAACAGGTGTTGAAGTGTTGCACAGTGATAGTCATAGTTTAGTACACTTGACTAAGAATTCTGCGTTTCATTCTAGGACCAAGCATATTTACCCGTGATACCACTTCATTCTATCTTTGATCGAAGAAGGAGTGTTGAAGTTAGTGAAGATTGCAGGAACTAAGAATCCGACAGACATGTTCACCAAGCCAGTCACTACTGAGAAACTGGAGCTGTGCACAGCTTCAGTGGGTCTTCAAGAGTGAAGACGTGGGGAATGAGTGCACCGTTATTTATCTACTAAGTCATCGAGAAAGGATGGAGAACGTCTATTGAGTTTCAGTCTTCAAGTGGGAGATTGTTGGAGTTGGTGAAGACTTCAAGTCAATAAACGGCTAAAGAAGCAAAACCGACGTGGCTTGAGTTGTGCCTTCCACAACAGCAAGCATAGCGGTCTACCAATAAAGGAAGAAAGCTGTGAATTTAGACAGTGACTTGGACAGCAGTCAGACATCAGTTAAACACTGATGTGTGTTGCACTGTGAATTTCGAAAGCGGTTTGTGTGCAGTGATTTCTGATGTGGGAAACGATGTGGCTTCGACAACGGTATTGACAACGGTCTGGTGAATTCAAGTGAGAATAGGAAATCTTTCGTAGAAAAGAAAGAGAGAAAAGGAAATAGATTCCAATTAGGATTTGGCCAACCCTCTCATATAAATACCACCATTATGTATGCCCTAATGTGTGAGAAAAAAAGTTGCTAAAGAGAGAGCAAATTGTAGAGAGACTGAAAGAGAGACAGAAAGATTGCAATCAACTCTGAAGTAGTGGATTGAGTGCGGTGCGCTCCGTGGACGTAAGCAAATTGCTAAACCGTGTAAAATCTTTGGTGTCGTCTTTTTCTTCTTATTGCTTTCATATTATCTGCGTGTGCGATTTTTTCTTACAACAACTAGCTCTAGAGGTTTTGAAGCCTTGTAACTTGACCTTTGAAAAGGTAATTGGTGCAATTTTCCCATTTTTCAAACATCATAAAAATGAATTCGTGCATCATTACACTCCAAATGTAAGCTATTCACCATTTTTCTTAAAATCAGTGGAGCTGGATGTCTAAGCTTCAAGTGCCACATATTATCATTCAAGTGGTCTTTATTGCATGTATTATTAGCTCTAAGAGCATATTTACAATGTGCATTTTGATTATTTTGAACTCTACTACATGAGTTATCAGTTCCAAGTCCATAAACACAAGTTGAGCTGTAACCTTGGTTCTTTAAATCTGAGCAATTTATACTACCTTTGCTCTTTGATAGCCAATTTTCTTCTCTTGGTTGTGCTTTTCTCATGTTTAGCTAGTAGAGACCATTCTCAAGCTTGCCTTGAAGAAGAACTTCCTTGGTAATCTTGTCCTTTATGACACATGAATCATACCAAAACTCAGCATCAATGTTGTTATCATGAGTAAGTTTAGATATACTTAGTGAATTCTTTGCAATAGAAGGCTCATTTAAGATTGGCTTAGTACGCCACTATCAGTGTACCACGCCGGATCACAAACGGATTCAATATTGGCTTAGTATGCAACTGATTGTTGGAATTGTGCTTGGTGTGGAGAGTTGGTCAGGGCAGGCACATTGCTTGTTTGAAACTGAGAGTTTGAGTTCTAGAATTGACTTTGTGAGCCAAAACATCCACCTCCATTCTAATTGTGGTTACTCTGATAGTTCTTATCAAATCGATGATAACAATTCATATTAATGTGACCGGTTTTCCACATACTTGGCATACAAGCCTGTTTTTGTTATTCCATCTTCCACGTCCACGATTTCTACCTCTGTTTCCAGACCTGCCATTCATATTATAGTTATTTGAACCTCCTCTTTGAGTTCTCCTATCATTTTGACCATGAGTGGCCACGAAATGTACACTTGTTATTGGTATATCAAGCTGAGTGGTTGAGCTGAGTTATGCAATCCTCTACTCATGATTTAAGAGCAAGTATTATGCTTTTTAAAAAGATGTGGAGCTTCTTTGAGAGGTAAGTACCATTACGACTGGAATCGTATGCATGTCCAACTCTATTCAAGACACTCAAAATGAGGTCACGGTCACTCACAATTTGACCAGCAACTTTCAAACTATTTCCAATCGTCTTGACTTTAAAAACAAGTTTAGTTATGGAGCTGGCTCGTTTCTTTGCGTTTTGCAGCTAATGTTTGAGTTGTAGAACTTTTGCTAAAGATTTTTGTGAGAACAATCGATCAAGTGTACTCCAAATTTCATTAGAGCTGGTACAATATGTCACTTGACCTATTATCGTTTGACTTACGAAGAGAATAGCCAGCATAGGAGTAACTGATCAGACCTATACCAAGTTACATACTCTTTATTCATAATCAATTGTTTATCTCCTCCATCATGTGGTTGTATACTTGTATCTCATCATATTTTGATGGAATTGAGTGTGAATCTGAGATGAAATCAACCAATTGAAAAGCTCTAATAACCGAAAGTACCTACGCTTTCCATTGAATGTAGTTATCGCTATCGAGTTTGACTTGAAGATTGAAATGCATTGATTTTGCAAGAGACGCAAAAATTCTCCAGACCTTGAGCCTCTTGAAGCATCTTCTTCGTGACCTGTTGACGAACTTGAGTGAAACCCCATGGATGAGACATGATTTTGGAAGACATTTATATTTTTTAAAAAAAATTGAAGTCTGGTTTGGGAAGGAGAAGAAGATAATGTTGAGCCTTGGGTAGAAGAAGTTTAAAACAATAACTATTAGATCATTTGAAGAACAAACGGTAATATTGGGAGTGACATGCTAAGAAGGTGACTTTAGATGTATAGGGAAGCACAACAATTTTAAAACATCACCATTGGATGTAAGTGTTAGATAAATCAATGGTCAAGATTAGATGAGTTGGATTTTTTTTAAAGGTGTATTAAACACCTAGTGTTCTATTAATTGTCTCATATATATATATATAAATATATATATATATATATATATATAATTTTTCTATTGTCAGTTCAAACTGATATAAGATATATCAGTTCTTTGCATATGGGACATTGGATTTAAATGATTTGACTTGGCTGCATGCACTTGTCAAAGCATCTTTTAAATCCAATGGCCCACATGTTTGAACTGACAATAAAAAGACTGTATATATATATATATATATATAATCTTTTTCTCCTCAGTGCGACTGATATAAAATACATCAGTACGCTGTATGTGAGTCATAGATTATGGATAAGCACTGACAAATGCGTACAGACTGGGTCAAAGCGATTGAATCTAATGGTCTACATATAAGGCACTGATAAATATTTATCAATGTGCACTGGGGTGAATAGTTTCATATATATAAATATATATATATATATATAGTTTATCAGGTCAGGTATACCTGAGATTAACTAATCTCTGGAATCATATGATCGTATATGAGATCTTATGATCGTATATGAGATCTTGTGATCGTATGTTTTCTAATGTTTATCGCATATATTACATGTGATCACAACAAAAACAAGTGATCACATTAAAATTTGAAGTCCCGTTTTTGTTGTAAACACATGTAACCTATATGCTATAAACATTATAAACATGTAATTACATAGTCTCACGTACGATCACATGATCCTGGAGATTTGTTAATCTCAGGTATACCTAACCTGATAAGCACTATATATATAAAAGCTTACCACGTATAAGGTGATAACAAGCCTATATTACCAAAGCAAATCCTAGTAATTGTGCTAGTCAACATATATTTTAAGATATATTGCATAAAAAAAATCATAATCCCAACTTTGGGGGTCATAAATTGTCCTTCGATTGAAGTATCAACCTTTTGATAGACCCCTATATAATGCTAGCAAAATGGGTCGGGCCTCCGTGGGCCACCCGGACTGGCCCGCTAGCAAAATGGGCCAGGCCCAAGCCTGTTTCGCTGGCGGCCCAGGCTGGGCCCCCATTTGGAAAATATTGGGCCAGGCTCGATAAGGCCTGCAGCCCAAAAAAAATTTTGACAATTTTTTTCTGGCAGGCCCTGTCGGGCAGGCCAAAAAAAACTTCAAATTTTAAAATTTCGATTTTTTTAAAATATGAATTGAGGGGTGGCTTTTGTAATTAGCCAGGTGACCGTTGGTGAATGTTAGGGGGGGGGGGATATTCAAAACTTTTAAAAATTACATTTTTTTAAATCTTTTACAATTTTTTCCAATTATACCCTTACCTAACTATTTCCTATAAATACCCCATCATCCTCACCTCATTCTCTACATTTTCTCTACTTACCTACTCTTTATTCTCTCTATTCTCTACAATCTCCAACATCTCTCACTCACTCTTTCAACTATTTTGAAATTTATTTTATTTATTTAATATATTATTTATATACTATATACTATTATACTAATATATACTATACACCATACATTATATATTATATATTTACATACCTCCCACTCTCTAGTCTCTACATATTCTAAGACTCTTTCTCTAAGGAAAATGAATCCTGAACACTTCAACCTGAACCCTAACGACTATATGCCAGACGAGGAAATCAACCTATTATACGGTGACTTCCATATCGATACTGATCCCGATCCCCCTATATGGGTGCAGGACCTTCGTCCTCGGTACAAAATTCGAGTGAGAAGAGGAAGAAGAATAAATCGATGGTGTGGGATTGCTTTGAAGTCATACTGGTAAAGAATACATCTGGTATTGAAATTGAGCATGCCCAATGTAAGTATTATCAATCTGTACTCATTAGTTCAGGTAATGGAACTAGTCATCTCAAGAGACATAGAGATAAATGCATGGCTTCCCATAGGCAAGTGGATACAACTTGACAAACCCAACTGCAACCGAACCCAGATGTATCTGTGAGTACATGGTTATATGATCCCAACCGGGTTAGAGAGCAGGCGGTGTTGTACTGCGCTTTAACTAACCAATCCATAGGTTTTCAAGATAACCCCCATTTTCAATATTTTGTTAATAATGCTTTTAACCCCCAATATGTCCCTGTTTCTAGAAACACAACTAGGAGCGATTTGATTCTAACTTTTCAAAAACGTATGACTGAATTAATTTATGAATTGCAAAACATTTCTTTTTCAATTGCATTAATGTCCGACATCTGGAGCAAACATTCAAAACAAGATTATTTATTGTCACTGGACACTATGTAGACATTGAATGGATTTTACAAAAAAAAGCTCATTGGTTTTCGTGTCGTGGATTATTCACACACTGCACAAAATATTCATGATGTTTTTATGTCCGTTATACAAGATTATGGCATTCAAAACCTCATCTTGTCAATTATTTTGGATAATGCTTCTGCTAACTCCAAAGCTATAGAACTTTTCATTAACTCTAAAATCTTTAATATTGCCGGAAAATTTTTCCACGCCCGTTGTGCATGTCACATTATAAACTTGATTGTAAAATAAGGTTTAAAGCATGTGGAAATTCGAATCGACAATATTAGGGGGGCTTTGGGTTGGATTATGGCATCTAACTAAAGAATTGCTGAGTTTGCCAGATATTGAACAACAAAGGACATAATACCCCGTAAATTCCAAACATATATGCCGGTAAGGTGAAACTCTGATCGGACGATAAATGTACCTATTTGAGGTCCCCATTTCCTAGCTTTTGTTCTTGTTTTCGAATGGATTTTGTATATAATGTGTTTGTTCAGCCTTGTATAGGTACATATTCCCTATTTCAAGGTTTTGAGCTTTAAAGTCAAGTTTGGGAGCAAATATGAGCAAAATGAGAACAAACAGAAGTCTTCAGAGTTGCCACGACCTCACCGTCAAACCAAACTAATCGTGCCTAAATTGTTGTATATTTCGGCTCTCATTCCTATTCTTTTGTCTCGTTTTTGTGTGTATTTTCTATATATTTTATGTCTAATAGGCTCGTTTGTGCTAATTGCAGGCAATAGATGTAATTCTGGTGTTAGAAGCTAATTGCAGTGGTTTCGGCAGAAAATGGGCAAAAGGAAAGACAAAGGATCATAAGTAGCTCTACAGTGCGGGTCAAGTACGGGTCGCAACCGCACTCCTTCCCACAGCTGGGACTTGAATCATGAAGGAAAGATAAAGTGCGGGTCATCCAACCGCACTCCACCCGCACTATTGCTCAAGACAGAGGAGCTGATTTGCACCTGACACATAAGTGCGGGTAAAGTGCGGGTAATCCAACCGCACTCCACCCGCACTGTTGCTCAAGACAGATGAGTGGATTTACAGTTGACACCAGAGTGTGAGTACAGTGCGAGTAAAGTGCGGGTAATCCAACCACACTCCACTCGCAGTGTTGCCCAGATCAGAGAACTGAAGATGAAGAAAACCCATATAGTGCGGGTACAGTGCGGGTAATTCACCCGCACTCTGTGCGTGACAGTTTCTGGTTTCAAGCTTAAGTGACCTATTTTTCCATCCTCTATAAATAGAAAAGGATGGGAACGAACCAAAGGATCACCATATCTCCCGACACTTATATTTTTAGCTAGAAACACATCTCCCTATCATCCAAACCATCTCTACTCAATAAAAGGCAACTAGGAGACTTGGATTCAAGCTTCAAGGAAGGAGATCAATCTTCAAAGGTTTACTCTCTACACTCTCTCTTAGTTTATTGGTTTGTAATAGAACATGAGTAGCTAAAATACCCCACTATGGGGTTGATGTTATTTGTTTGATGGATATTTGGGCTTTGTAAATAAACTCTATGTGTGATATTTATTCTATCTCTATGTTTAATTCCATTGCTTGAATTAATTTCCATTATTGATTTGCTTGGATACACCCTCTTTGCATGATTGATTTGGATTACTTGAGTAGGCAATTAGGTTGTCTAATGCTTCATTGAATGGAAGGATTTCCGAAAATCCGGCTCTACAAACATGCTCTTAATCTAATCTCGAATTAGTGACTTTCACTATACACCCTAAGTTAGCCACATGTGAGAGAATTAGAAGCCTCCACTATACTCCCTAGGTTGGCTACTTTAGTGATTTTACGAGAACTAACCTTCGAGTAGAATTCGGTTGATAACCTCGAGTCCTCATCCAATCCCAAATGGGTGGCCTTCACTATACATCCTAGGTCGGCCACTTGTGAGGGAATTGGAAGCCATCACTATACACCCTAGGATGACTACATTAGTAATAGGTTGAGCCATAGCTAGATAGATGAGCATTCATGGAATATGTCCCAATTGAGTAACTAGCCATTGTTGGTTGCTTAGGAGGGATTAATCGCTAGTAGGAGGTCTTCGCTATACACCCTAGGTTGACCTCTTGCTAGAGATATATACCAACACTATACACCCTAGGTTGGTTACATTTGTCAATACGTGTTTAATTGAGAGTTTGTTGCAATTGCCCCAATATTCACTTACGAGTACATCAACTCCGTAGTTCCATCATCATTCATTCATCACTCCATTGTCATCCTATTTTATTTGCTTTCATAGTTTAGTTTATATTGTATCTTCATTCACCATCACCTTACTTTTATGCATACTAGTTATATTAATCCTAATCTTATCACCGCTACCCCGATCTCAGTGGACGACACCTGTGCTTGCCGCCTTACTTGTATTTATACTTGTGAACGCATCGCATAGGTTTTATAAATTGTTTTGACAGACGGTTTTCTGACAGTGAAAATCTTCCCATCACAAACCACGATGTGATCCATGTTCACCCATGGAAATTTTCCGTGGTGGATCCGTCATTGAGGCAAACGCGACACAGAGACCGCGGCACATGCCAACTCTGTTTCCAAAAGTTAGTGGGCTGAAATTAGGAATTGCCCATGCAGAACACCCATATTTTGGGGGGTATATCTCCCTCCTCAGAATTAACTAGGTTTCCTACCACCCAGTTTTAGAAAGCACCAGTAGTCTATTTTTCAGCGGTTTGTACGGATCTCAATTCCGGGTTTTCTAGAGGGAGATATGCATGTTTTCTTAACGGTGGGCGTGTTAGAAATCTTGACCTCGGCAAGATCGCGACAGCAAGATCGCGGCACTCGACTGCGACACTCAGATGACAATTCCGTAGCGGCAGATGCCACTACCAACCCAAACCATGACACACTTGTTCCCCAGACCGCGGCAGGTCGTTTTTGGGCAAAATGTGGAGGGAAAACTTGTCTTTTCATGCCCCATTTCGTGCTCTATCTCCCTCAACTATAAATATACATCTTCTCCTCTTCTTTTCAAGACCGGGACAGCAGCTGCAAACTACATCTTCTTCATTTCCTAAGAGAGAGAGAGAGAGAGAGAGAGAGAGAGAGAGAGAAGCCTTCAAGCTTCCTTAGAGGTTTTCCTCCATGGAAAGCTTCCCATTTCCATTTCTAACCATTACCCACCGCATTTGAGAGTTGATTGCAAGGATAAGGAGTGGTCTTTGGACCAATTTCTAGCCAAGCAAGGGATGGAGCTCTTGGAGGGACCAACTTCAAGGGTTTTGTTTCCTTTTATCTCATCCTTGTATTTCATGTTTTCTTTTATGTGTAATTCCCACTTGGGAAATATTGTAAACCTATATTTGTGCTTATATATGAGTGATTGTTGTTATATTCAATTGGGTTTTGATTTGTTCTTAATATTCATTGATAACCTTTTGTTGTGAATGACATGTGTATGGATGATTGGAAATTGATATGTGCTTATGGATGAGATTAGGAGTAGTTTAACTTAAGTGTAGAAGTAGTTATAATTAAATATCCTATTTGTGTGTATATGTCTTTGGAAAGTCTAAATGCCATGTTAGGATCGATTTGAACGTTTGTGGGTTTCGGTTGTACCTCGAAGGATGACCAATCCGGGTATGACCGGAATCACTTAGCTCCGAAGAATAGATGGAACTTGTTTTATGCATGACCGTGCTAGAATAGGTTTCGGCTTATGTTCATGTCCATAATGGTAGGGATTGGAGGCACACTTGCTCTTGCCATGACCTTTAGGGAGTGAGAAGTGTTTTCGAATCCCTTAGATGAGACAAGAGGCGCAATTGCTCTTACCATGACCTTTGGGGAGTGATTTGTGTCTCGAGTCTCTCAAAAGAGAGAACAAGCCCCCAACTTGATTTGAATGTTCTTAATGCCTAACAATAACTTATATGCACTTATGTTGGTGAACTTAGACCCCTTGTGTACCATTATCTTGTATCTCTCCTATCCACCATTTTATTTGTCACCTTAATCACCATTCTCAACCTTCCATATTCCTTTTATTTTATTTACATTTTTATTTCTGCATTCCCATTTACATTGCTTTCAATAAACACTAGAACACGATCCGATTGACGGATAACACCTCCCTGCGGAACGATATCCTCGCTTACCGCTTTACTAGTCTTTTGCTAGTTTAGAGCACAATGCGTTGGAACTTTAGTATAGATATCTTTTGATAATCACAATTTGGTAACGACACAAAAGCGGGTCATCAAACTCAACATATTTAATGTTGAAATCTGCTTTACCATATGCTGAATTGATTACTATATTTTATAACGTGAATACCACCAACGACACCGGATGTGAAAAACTCACGGATGGTGATTGGTATGTGGCCACTGTTTTTGTTGAATTTTTAAAAGTTTTTTATGATGCTACTGTAGAACTTTCCGGGGTTTATTACCCCACATCTCCTCTTGCAATTCTTAAACTTTATGACATGGCTGATGTACTTAGACAATATAGTGAAAATGTGATGGTAGCTTCCGCTATTGTTGCTATGCAAAAATGTTTTTGAAAAATATTGGGGGAAAATTCCTTTTTTGTATGCCTTTGGTATTATTATAGATCCTAGGTTCAGATTTAATGCTTTAGAAGTTTTTTCCAAAGAATTGGGTGAGGCTCTGGGTTTAAGTGAAACGGATGTTGCTGAACATCTTAGTACACTGAAATCCTAAATGTTCGAGATTTTTTTGATTTATGAGAACAGGTACAGCCACGAAACAGCGGAAACGGTGCCTCCTCAGCAACAATCCCAACAACAATCGAAGCTCATGAGGATTTTTTTAACAAGGCCACAACTTCTCGCGCTTCAGGTCCAGGAAGTTCGAGTCAAAGTCAAAGTCAAGGTCAACGACAGCACGTGGAGCTGAACAGATATCTGACTATTGAGTACTCCATCACGGAGAACGATGACTTCACAACCAACGATCTTCTGAAATGGTGGCGCGGCAAGAGAAACAGCTTCCCCATTCTATCAAGATTAGCATGTGACGTCCTTACTATCCCAGTTTCAACAGTTTCATCGGAGCAGGTGTTCAGCACGGCCGGACGAATACTAGAAGAAAGAAGATGTTCATTGGCCCATGATGCGGTGGAAGCTTTGACATGCCTTAAGGATTGGCAAAATGCAAGATTCAGACGACAACATCAACCGGATACCGAAGAACTCATGGATGACTTCTCCAACATGACCATCGAAGAAAGTTCCGGTAGCAACCAGCCGACGAGCTGATGTAATTGTAAATACTTAATTTTTTTTTCCCGATTGCACTCTTTTTTCCTTACCAAGGTTTTATCCCATTGGGTTTTTCTTGGTAAGGTTTTTAACGAGGCAATCATGATTTGTAACTTATACATTTCAGTATCTCACCACATATTTAATACGAAATTACAAAAATATTATTCATCGAAAACTAATTAAGTGTTGTATGAAATGAATAATATTATATTTCATATTAAAATTATTACAATAATTACTTAAAATTATTACATTGTAAAAAAAATATTGTATTAAAAAAAATTCGAAGCCCGACGGGCCTTTAACGGGCCGGCCCGTTACAAGCCCTGCCTGTCCCTACACAGGCCTTGACCTAGGGCGGGCCCCCACTTTTTGTCTAACAAGCCAGCCCGGCCCGGCCCGGCCCGTTTAACAGACGGGCCTAATGGGCCAGGCCGGCCCATTTTGCCACCATTACCCCTATATCATCCATAATTTGCCAACTCGTGCAAGAAATCCTACAATGACTCGGTTCTCAACCGTAAGAAAAAAATGAGTGCCTTTCTTAGAACCAAAAGGTTCATATGCATGTGTGCCAATTTGTGTAGAACATTAGATATTCGACATTATTGTACTCAAGGTTTTTTAAATCGATATATCTACCGATATATCCACCGATATATCCATATTTTTAAAGAACCGATATCGAAACAGGGGTAATATCCAATATCTAGCAAATATCCGGTCGATTTCGAAATATCTATAAAAATCTCCCGATATTCCTGAAATATTATGAATTTCATCCCGAAATCCAGGGATATTTTGCAAATTATTTTTCTTAAAAAAATTAATCTTAAACACTTAAATTATTGTTCAAATAATCTATATTGAAAATCATTTTAAAAGAAGCATTAACAAATTTATAAAATTTTCCAACACAATAGTCAATAGTATAATTACTGAAGTAGAATTAGGCAAAGATTGTGAAAGCAATCTGATTTGTTTGTGTAAAACATGTAAAACACATTATTTTTATTAAAAAATTAAAACAAAAAAACAAAAAGTACCTTAATTATTTATAGAGAATACAATGCATGCGTTTGAAAAAGTGAAATGCAAATCGATAGAGTCGAACCGCAAATGCAAAAAGAATAGAACGGCTTATTTTAGATTCAGAATTTTGGGATAATATGGCTTTTGTAGTTAAAATATATGAGCCACTATACCACGTTCAAAGATTGGTCGATACCGAAGTTGTACCCACTATGCATATCTTATAAGAGTTAATGTGTGTGATGAAAGATGCAGTAAAACAACAAAGAGAGAATACTAAATGGATTCTAAACATTATACAAAACCGGTGGGATAAAATGCTTAATCACCCACTACATGTTGCAGGTAAATTTTATTTCGGATTGTTTATCATTCATAATTAATATTTAGTATAGTATTTAATTATTTATACTAAATTTTTTTTATTCTTCTAACTTACTATTTGAACCCAAGTACCAATATAGAGACAATATTAGGAATAATTAAGATCTTTTGAAAGTCGTACATATTGTCTATACGCAATTAGATCCTGAAGCTGTAGGGATTACTAATTTTGGAAATGAGGTAAAATGTTACAACTTATAATCAATTTTATAATTCCAATATAATAACTTCTTTGCTTGGGAGTATTGTGTCATATACTGATATTTATATTTATTATTTACATACTGATCTCATGAATCATGAATGTAGCTCATATATTTTAAGGATGGAAAGAAAAGTTTTGGTGAATGAGCAGCCATTGCAGCTAGAAGCAAAATGCAACCGGGTATATAAGTTTTATTACAAAAAATCTATGTAATAATAATAAATAATAATATAATTGAAATGGTATTCATACTTATAATACTTAATAGTTTTTATTGCAGCTGATTAGTGGGTAATGTATGGAAATTATGCTTCATCATTGCTTGTAATAGCAGTTCGCATACTGTCACAAACAACATCATCTTTTGCCTACGAAAGAAATTGGCTCCACATTTGCTTTAATCTACACAAAACAAAGAAACCGTCTTGCCTATTCTAAGCTTGAACAACTTGTTTATTGTTATTATAATATGAATTTGAAACTTAAGGATATGGCAGCTGAAAAAGATAAAGTAGATGAAACTGATTTTATGGATCTACTTCAACTAGCTGCTGAAGTAGGGGACGATAATGAGAATCCTTTTTTTGACTGGGTTAGACCAGCCTATTTGGATGATGATGAGAGAAATCCTGATCTACAAATTGTTTCTCATGCTCGTGACATGGGAATAAATATTGAACAAGTGATTAGAGAAGAAGTTGGTGTAGATCGTGGAGTTACTATTAGCAGCTCTTCCGATGACCAACATACCTCTGATGGAAATAGTGGAGGAAAAGATGATGGATATGATGAAGATGAGGGAGGAGGTTGGGATTCTGGTGCAGGAGGTTGGGATGCTAGTGCAACAAGTTGGGATATTCATGCCGGAGGTTGGGATGTTGGTGCAACAGGTTGGAATGCTAGTGCGGCAGATTGGGATGCTCATGCAGGTAATTTTGATTAAAATAGTGGTAGACAACATGGAGGAACAAATCAAATTGATGAAGATTCTTTGAATATGACTCTCTCCTCAATGAGTATGGACACAGAAAATAGTTCTTTGGGTGATTAGCAGACAATGACAGATTCTCATGTATCATATTATGGTAGTTATGGTGGCTGCAATAAATTTGATTATCCTTCCCCACAAATGCCATATGCAATACCTATGTATGTAGATCAACAATATCCACCAAGTTGGGTAAATCCAAACAACCCAATTCATTGATCTGTTGGAAGAGATCAAGCAACATACGTGTGGCATTTTAATAACTACCTTGACAACTATGCTAGCATGTTTTGCTGGGAAAATTATTGTTCGAATAAAGATAGAAATGTATCTTATGTATTTGAACCAACAAGGAATACATTTTGGTTTTAAATTTCAGATATGCAATGTATTATTATATATAAATTATGATTTATCATTTATGATTGAATATCGGAAGTATGGAAATATATATATATATATATATATATATTTTAATGATAATTTTGTTTATTAAATATTTAATCTCTTTATATTGTATATATATATATATAATATTGTAGAAGTGAAACAAAATATTATTCTATTAAATACTCAATTTTAAAAATTATATATAGACTCTATCTATGTTATAATTTATAATAAATCATAACTATGCTAATTAATTGTTGAAATATGATTCATTTGATGTATAATTACTTGTTTAAGCTTGTCCTAAAGTTTCACAAAAAAATTCTAACTTTAGATGTAAATATCCATTATTTTTTAAATTTTTTACCGAATATCCACCGATATCGATAATATCTCCGATATATCCATAAATTTAGGAGCCCGATATTGATACCGATACCGATATTTTATTCCTTGATTGTACTTTACAGGGGTTCTACTTATCCACATCAAATATTCTTTTAGCCAATCATTCGAAATCTACATGTTTGGTAATGTAAAAATGTATGGAAAGTATAATAGTACTAATTAGTCAATCAAATCAAAGCCCTATAAGATAATTAAGACAATACTTACCAGGGTTTTGTTTCCACCGCCAAAATTGCTTGAAGATTCTGCCATATTATTTGCACAGACACTTTTGGGAGTAACCTGCTAAGAAGGTAACTTTAGGATGTATAGGGAAGCACAACAAATTTAAAACATTACCATTAGATGTAAGTGTTGGATAAATCAATAGTCAAGATTAGATGAGTTTGGTTTTTTTTAAGGTGTATTAAACACCTAATGTTCTATAAATTGTCCCATATATATAAGCTTAATTAGCACGTATAAGGTGATAGCATTCCTATCTTACCAAAGCTAAGCCTGGTAACTGTGCTAGTCAATATATATTTTAAAATTTATTGCATAAAAAAAATCATAATCCTAACCTTGGGTGTCATAAATTGTCCTTGGATTAAACTAGCTGCCGTTTGATAGACCCCTATAGCATCCAGAAATAAGCCAGCTCGTCCATGAAATCCTACAATGACTCGGTTCTCAACTGAAACACTAAAACGTGTGCCTTTCTCTAGACCAAAAGGTCCATGTGTACGCCGATTTGTGTAGAATGTTAGAGATTCGACAACTTCGGTATTATTGTACTTTACAGTGGTTCCACTTATCGATGTCAAATATTCTTCGGGCCAACCAATCAAAATCTACATGCTTGGTAATGTAAAAATTTATGAAAAGTATAATAGTACTAATTAGTCAATCAAATCAAAGCCATATAAGATAATTAAGACAATACTTACCTGGGTTTTGCTTCCACCTTTGCCACCAAAATTTCTTGAAGATTCTGCCACATTATTTGTAGAGACACTTTTGAAGGATAGCGAATCAATGATAAGTCCATGATTAATTATTATCTCTACAATCCCACCCTCGGGCATATAGCTCCATATTGTTCCTCCAAGGCCACCCCATGGCCCTACCTCAATTGAAGATTGGTAGACCTGATTAGAAGAACCTCCATGAGACCAAAATGCAAACATAATATAGGTTTCAGGAGCAAGATTTCATCCGAAAATACGTGTGAGATCACGCACCTAATAATTAATAATTAATATTCGACGCAAGAATAATATACATATTTTTTTTCATTTTATACCTATGTCAATTGTCTCTTACACGAGACAATGTGCAGCATTCCCACATCCACATCCGATAACTTTTGTGTGTATATATATATATATATATATATATATTGAAACAAAACAAAAAAAAAACATTAAAACTTGATTTTTTTTATTTTTTATGTGTTTTGAAATTTAAGTTGAAACATTTTAACTTTATCATTGACTGAAACAAAGATTAGAAGGCTTACATCTCTAAATCGCAATATATATTCATGTTAGAGAAACATCTCAAGTGACAAATTGTGGTGGTCAACACAATGGTCAATCTAATGGTCAAGCACAAGCTAATTCAGCTCATTCAGTTAGTCGACAACTAATATCTCAGCAACAAATACCAAAACAGAGCTTTGCTATAATGACAGTCTTTCCAGTTAGCTCACAAGTCAAAACAAGCAAGCTTCAACCATGATGATCAGACAGTGATCATCATGATCATCAACAATAATCCAACGACAGAAAGAAGAAGTGTTTTAGGGGGGAATTTTGATTCTGTTACAACTAATTTGCCAGGTGGCAATCTTATCAAAAAGCCTTATCTTTTTCTCCACTTGCAACTTGCAAGAGTGTATATATAATGAGCTCTGGCTCTCATTGTAAACACGCAAAAATGATGATAATGGAAAGATTCTCTAAAAAGCTTGACTCTTCTTCAATGGAGTCTCAACTCTAATTTCTTCATTTCTGTGACTCTACTTTATATTTTTTTCTTCTTCTTAGACTAGCTTCATTTTATCAAACACTAGCTATTTTTACATGGTATCAAAGCTTCTCAAGGACTAATCGTCCATGGCTTCCCTTTCAAGTTCATTTACAAATCACGAAGAAGATGCCTCTACAGGTTCGGAATCTGGAGATTTCTTATCGTTGGCGAAATCAATGCACTTCAACCTTCAAGTTAAGCTTGACAATGACAACTACATATAATGGAAAGTTCAAGTACTACCTGTTATTAGAGCTTTTCAACTATTAGATTTCATCTTAGATCCAAAATCCACTCCTCCTAAATACATTGAAGTTCAAACTTGTGAAGAAGGAGATAAATAATTGATCATGAATAAAGAATACATAACTTGGCAAAGATCAGATCAATTACTCTTAAGCTGGCTTTTCTCAGCAATAAGTCAGAATATTATAGGCCAAGTCACAGATTGTACTAGCTCCTATGAAGTGTGGAGCACTCTTGAACAATTGTTTTCACAACAATCATTAGCTAAAGTTCTTCAGCTTAAGCAACAGTTGCAAAATGTTAAGAAAGGAGCTAGTTCAATCACATAATTTGTTTTTAAAGTCAAGACAATTGGAGAGAGCTTAAAAGCTGCAGGACATATTATGTGTGATAATGATCTTATTTTGTGTATCTTGAATGGTGTTGGACACGAGTATGACTCTGTAGTGTCAGTTATCACCTCACAAAGAAGTATCACATCACTTCAAGAGGCACAATATTTGCTCCTAAATCATGAACAGAGGATAGCTCAGTTGAGCTCTACTACTCAGATTGATATATCGACAGCAAGTGCAAACTTTGCCTCTTGTTACAATCAAAATGACAGGAGAAATCAAAGAGGAGGTTTCAATGGTTCAAACAACTTCAATGCTGGAGGAAGATCTGGCAACAGAGGCAGAAATCGAGGTAGAGGGAGATGGTACAATAACAACAGGCTTGTATGTCAAGTTTGTGGAAAAACAGTTCACATAGCCATGAACTGTTATCACCGATTTGATAGAAATTTTCAAAGCAATCAGCATCAAAATGGAAGTGGCAACTTCAATTCTCAAGGTCATAACCAGAACACTCAGCTCCGAAATAATAATACACCAATCCTAGCCAACGTTCCACACCAAGCTAATTTTCACCAATCCACTGCATACTATGCCACTCCCGAAACTGTCTGCGATCCAGCATGGTATGCAGATAGCGGTGCAACAAATCTTGTCACACTAGACCTATCAAATTTTTCATCATACTCATATTATCAAGGCACTGATAAGCTCACAGTTGGCAATGGACAACAGCTCCAGATTTCACATATAGGTAAAACTCTTTTCCCTTCACAAGAATTGAATTCTAAGTTACTTCTCTTAAATCACATATTGTGTGTGCCATCTATTGCCAAGAATTTGATAAACATATCTAAATTTACTCAAGATAACAATGCTTATGTTGAATTTTGTTGCAACTCTTGTATCATAAATCAAAGGACAAGAGTACCAAGGAAGTTCTTCTTCAAGGTAAGCTTCAGAATCGTCTTTACAAGCTGAATGTGAAAGGAATTCAAGCAAGACCAGAAATTCAGACTTCCACTTGACAATTCAAGCTGAATGGTCTTTACAAGCTAAATGCTTTTTCAATTTTGAAGAATAAAACCAACAGCTTAGCTTGTAAATATGCTTCTAAAGCTGACAATTCTTGTAATAAAGTCCACTTGAATGAAAATATGTGGCATTTGAAGCTTGGTCATCCAACTCCTTTAGTATTGAGGAAAGTGTTAAATAGCCTGCATTTGAAATACAATGATACATAACTTAAGTTCTGTGATGCTTGTAAAATTGGAAAGCTACATCAATTGCCTTTCCAACATTCAAATTACAAAGCACCTAGACCTTTAGACTTAAATTTTACAGATGTTTGGGGTCCTTCACCCATGCCATCATTGGAAGGAAATCGATACTATGTGATTTTTGTTGATTCTCACTCGAGATTTAGCTGGCTGTATCCTCTAAAATTAAAGTCAGATGTATATAGTGTGTTTCTTATGTTCAAACAATGTGTAGAACTTCAGTTTGAGAGCAAAATTAAATGCCTTCAAGCTGATCTTGGAACCGAGTACAAACCATTACTTCCACTCCTCACCAAGTGTGGCATATTATTTAGAACATCTTGTGCCCACACACATCAACAAAATGGAATACCCGAGAGAAAGCATTGTCATATTTTTGAGACCGATCTCACACTCCTTGCTCAAGCACATATGCCACTTACTTTTTGGGTAGAGGCTTTCCAGACAGCTACCTTGTTGATAAATAACCTACCAACACCAGTTCTTCAACTCAAATCCCTTTATGAAATGTTGTTTAAGAGACAACCTAATTACAATTTCTTCAAAGTTTTTGGTTGTGCTGCTTTTCCATATCTTATGCCATACTCAAATCAAAAATTCAATTTCCACACTTCAAAGTTTGTGTTCATCGGTTATAGCATGAATCAAAAGGGGTATAAATGTCTACATCCATCCGGACGAATTTATATATCAGGAAATGTGGTATTCAATGAATTTGAATACCCTTATCAGACATTGTTTCCTCAAAAAAATATCTCTGCTCCTCAAAATATGATGTTGCCAACTATAGCTCTACTGGACACTTTGCCCAAATCAGACTTAGCAGCTCATTCTCATCAACAAACCATTCCAGTTCCCATGTTAAACACATCAGCACCATCTATTCCTTTCCACATTGATCTTAACCCTTCTGGACCTGCTCTACCA
This sequence comes from Dipteronia sinensis, assembly GCA_033220585.1. Classification (NCBI taxonomy): domain Eukaryota; kingdom Viridiplantae; phylum Streptophyta; class Magnoliopsida; order Sapindales; family Sapindaceae; genus Dipteronia; species Dipteronia sinensis. The sequence goes on along the minus strand of CM065639.1, from coordinate 67,981,048 downwards.
ACTGTGCCATTACAAACTCATCCCATGATCCCAAGACTTGAATCAGGAGCGATATAGCACAATGCCTATTCATCTGTCTATAAGACTACTAAGATTTCGAATGAGGAATTTGAGCCTCGAACAGCTGCTGAAGCTCTGTCGAAACCACAATGGCATAAGGCAATGCTTGATGAGTACTCAGCCTTAATAAGGAACAACACTTGGACACTCGTTCCTCCTACGGAGTCTACCAACTTGGTTGGATGCAAATGGATTTTTCGAATCAAATATCGACCAAATGGTTCCATTCTCAAACACAAAGCTCGTTTGGTTGCTAAGGGATTTCATCAAACTTCGGGAATTGATTTCCAAGACACTTTTAGTCCTGTTATTAAGGCTGCGATAATTCGGATAATCTTCACTTTGGCAGTTACTTATGGATGGGACATACAACAAATTGACATAAATAATGCATTTCTCAACGGTGATCTCCAAGAGGCAATATATATGGAGCAACCCTCTGGTTTTGTTGACTCTCAACGGCCCTCCTTTGCTTGCAAACTCAACAAAGCACTTTATGGCCTCAAACAGGCTCCAAGAGCTTGGTTTTTTAAGTTGAAGACTGCCTTACACAATTGGAGATTTGTCTCCTCTTTATCAGATGTGTCTCTTTTTATCAAACTTCTGGGTACTAAGGTCATCTTCCTTCTAGTGTATGTTGACGACATATTGCTCACATGTAATGATCCAACTCTTATTCAACAGACAATTACAATCCTCAACACCACGTTTGCCTTGAAGTCGTTAGTTTCTGTCAACTATTTTCTAGGATTTGAAGCCTTCCGCTCCCTAGCTGGTTTGTTCTTAACACAGACCAAATATATTCTAGCCTATTAAAGAAAACAAATATGTCAAATTGCAAGCCCTGCTCCACACTTCTACCTACTAGCACGAAACTGACAAAACATGGGACAACCTTCACCGATCCTACTCTTTACAGGAGCACTATTGGTTCTCTTCAATATTTAACATACACCAGACCTGACATATCTTTTTGTGTCAACAAACTGAACCAATTCTTGGCTATGCCTACTACTGATCACTGGAAAGTGTGCAAGCGTCTTCTTCGTTACTTAAAAGGAACCACTAGACTAGGCCTTCATTTTGAAACCAGCAGAGTCCCTTTCTATAGAAGCCTTTAGTGATGCTGATTGGGCGTCCTGCATTGATGATCGACGATCTACTAGTGGCTACTGCGTCTATGTTGGAGGAAACCTTATTGCTTGGAGCTCTAAAAAGAAACATGTTGTAGCTCATTCTAGTTGTGAGACTGAATATCGAGCTCTTTCGCAGGCTGCTACTAAGGCAATTTGGCTTACTTCTTTGTTCTTTAAGTTAGGATTCTCACTGCCTCACTGTCCTATCCTTTGGTGTGATAATCAGGGTGCTGGTGCCCTTGCTCAGAATCCAATCTTTCATGCCCGCACCAAACATATTGAAAATGATGTTCACTTCATCCGTGAGAAGATAGCTTCAGGTTCTCTCAAAGTTCAATATGTTCCTATAGAACATCAATGTGCAGATATCTTTACCAAGGCACTACCAGCTGCTCGTTTTGATTATCTTAGGTTCAAGCTGAATCTTCATGTTCCACCGACGTTTCGCTTGAGCGGGGATGTTAGAGAAACATCTCAAGTGACAAATTGTGATGGTCAACACAATGGTCAATCTAATGGTCAAGCACAAGCTAATTCAGCTCATTCAGCTCATTCAGTTAGTTGATAACTAATATCTCAGCAACAAATACCAAAACAGAGCTTTGCTATAATGACAATCTTTCCAGTTAGCTCACAAGTCAAAACAAGCAAGCTTCAACCAAGATGATCGGAAGGTGATCATCATGATCATCAACAATAATCCAACGACATAAAGAATAAGTGTTTTAGGGGGGAAATTTTGATTTTGTTACAACTAATTTGCCAGGTGGCAATCTTATAAAAAACCTTATCTTTCTCCACTTGCAACCTGCAAGAGTGTATATATAATGAGCTCTGGCTCTCATTGTAAACACGCAAAAATGATGATAATGGAAAGATTCTCTGAAAAGCTTGACTCTTCTTCAATGGAGTCTCAACTCTAATTTCTGCATTTATGTTACTCTGCTTTATATTCTTTTCTTCTTCTTAGAATAGCTTCATTTTATCAAACACCAGCTATTTTTACACTTCAACAGCTTCTCCAAAACCCATTGTCATATTTGTTATTACTACTTGTGATAATCGGAACAACATGTATGTAATCATCGTTGACGTGATATTACGTATAAACATTAAAGATATAGAACGATGGATACAATACAAACAGAAATACATTCTTAATATTAGGAATAGCCAAGATTTTGAACATGCCTCATTAAGTATGGAAATTATACGATAATTATAGAGATGAGGTAAAATACAATTCGCACCCTAAGTAATTTCATATTGATTTCGAAACTAATCAAAATAACTATGGAAAAGACATACGTGTAAGCTTAAACTTGATGAAGCATAGAAGAATGGGTAATAGACAAAATTTCAATATTGATTGAGATAGACGATTCAAATCACCAAACCGAAACACCAATCTTCAGTTAGACGAAGGGAAAAAACAAGGAGAGACATGATTTTGGTCACCAAGAAAAGAATCTAATACGAACAGAGATAGACGATTAAAATCACAAAATTGAAACATCGATTTTCGGTCAGACGAAGGGAACAGGGAGAGGCATGATTTTGGGAGAGAAACGATTTTGGAAGACGTTTATATAAAAAATGAAGTCTGGATTGGGAGGAGAATAAGTTAATGTTGAGTCTTGGGAAAAAGAAGTTTAAAACGGTAACTATTAAATCATTTGAAGAACAAACAGTAATATTGGGAGTGACCTACTACGAAGGTAACTTTAGGATATATAGGGAAGCACAACAAGTTTAAAACATCACAATTAGATGTAAGTGTTGGATAAATCAATGGTCAAAATTAGATGAGTTTGGTTTTTTTAAAGGTGTATTAAACACCTAGTGTTCTATAAATTGTCCCATATATATAGTCTTTATATTGTCTGTTCAAACTGATATAAGATATATCAGTTCCTTGCATGCGGGCCATTGAATTTAAAAGATGTTTTGACAAGTGCATACAACTAAGTCAAAGTATTTAAATTCAATGGTCCACATGCAAGGAATTGATATATCTTATATCAGTTCGAACTGACAATAGAAAAATTGTATATATATATATATGTAACATTCCTATCTTACCAAAGCTAAGGTGATAACATGCATATCTTACCAAAGCAAAGCCTTGTAATTATGCTAGCCAATATATATTTTAAAATTTATTTCATAAAAAAAAATCATAATCCTAACCTTGTGGGTCATAAATTGTCCTTGGATTGAAGTAGCTGCATTTTGATAGACCCCTATAGCATTCATATAATCGTCAGCTCGTCCATGAAATCCTACAATGACTCGGTTCTCAATTGGAAGACTAAAATGAGTGCCTTTCTCAAAACCAAAAGGTCCATGTGTGTGCCAATTTGTGTAGAACGTTAGAGATTCGACAAAAGATTCGGCATTATTGTAAGATTCTGCATTATTGTTCTTTACGGTGGTTCCACTTATGGACGTCAAATATTCTTCGGGCCAATCAATCGAAATCTACATGTTTGGTAATGTAAAAATTTATGAAAAGAATAATAGTACTAATTATTCCATCAAATCAAAGCCCTATAAGATAATCAAGAGAATACTTACCTGGGTTTTGCTTCCACCTTTGCCACCAAAATTGCTTGAATATTCTGCCTCTTTATTTGCACAGACACTTTTGAAGGATAGCGAATCAATGATAACTCCATGATTAATTATTATCTCTACAATCCCACCCTTGGGCATATAGCTCCATCTTGTTCCTCCAAGGCCACCCCATGGTCCTACCTCAACCGAAGACTGGTAGACCTAATTGGAAGAATCTCTATGAGACCAAAATGCAAACATAAAAAAGATTTTAGGTGCGAGATTCCGTTCGGCACCTGATAATTAATAATTAATAATCGAGACAGGTGTAATGTACTTCTTTTTTTTCATTTTACACCTATGTCCGATGTATCTTACACTAGAAAATGTGCGGCGTTCCCACATCAACATCCGATAATTTATATAAATATATATATATATATATATATATATTGAAACAAAACAAAATAAATCATTAAAACTTGATTTTTTGTTTTTATGTGCGTTGAAATTTAAGTTGAAACATTTAACTTTATCATTGGCTGAAACAAAGATTAGAAGGCTTACATTTCTACCCCGCAATATATCTTCAACGGCTTCTCCAAAACCCATTGTCATATTTGTTATTACTGGTTCTTTCAAAAATTTGAGATTTACCAACCCTTGAGGCGGCTTCATGAGTTGCTTACAGTCTCTGATTTCAAGCCTATTTAGGTATTTCATGGCTCCTTCCTCCACAATCCACTCTTCCAGATTTGGAAGGGACCGCAGTTTCAAGATGAGGAGATTCGGAAATGCTTCGCTGGGAAAAATTAACTGTTTCCCAAAGTAAGAGTCACTGAAAAGCCTTAGAATGTTGAGATGAGGCAACTGCCCTAGGACCAGCAGTTGATCATTAACATTTATTCTTGATGATAACAAAGTTAGCTTCCTGAGGTTTGGAGGAAATAAATTATCAAACCTTTCTTTTGACAGTAGTCCTATCAAATAAAGGTCTCTTAGATATTCATGCTCTTTCAATGACAAGTCTAAGCTGATGTATGAATTATCTTTACATCTCAACATCAAGAATTGAAGTTTGGTCAGTTTAGAAATACACTCACTCATTTCCTTGCTCCCAATCATATTTCCAGGGCCTGTCAGCTTCAGCTTTCCGAGTCGTGTCAACTTTTGGAGCTCGGTTAATTCACTTAGAGATTCGATGCTTACCCCACATAAAGTACGCAAGTTTGTTATTGACCTTAAATCTAACCGGACTGTATCAGAAGAATTCTCAAACAAATAGAGATGCCGTAGCTTCTCTGCCTTGTCTATATGAATAACATTGCTTATGTTGGTGTGCTTGACATCTAAAGTCTCTAAACATGGCAGACTTGGTACAGCATCATGGTAGACTATCGATAAAAGTCGACCTCAGGCCAAGATACTTCAAGTGTATCAGTTTTCGTAGAACATCGTTAGATAACATAGGCTTGTATAGACCCTCGAGATCAAGCATATAAAGCAATCCAAAGCTTCTATTAGAAATAATCTTGTTGAGGAACATACCTACATCTCGAGCATGTATTTGGGTGTTGAAAGCTACAAAAGATCGTAGGTTCTGAAGAAATGCGGAGGGGAAGTTGTTGATCATGCCCGAGTGAGTTGCCAGCCGCCGAACTGCTGCTAATTCTGATTGTTTGGTTGTGGATGCACAAGACGTGTGGAAGAATCCTACAGCTTCTGCTTTTGAAGAGAAGAAATCATATAGAAAACCAGGCATGTAACATGTTTTAGGACTTCCATCTGACTTCCGTCTTACTTGAATCATGTTTCTGATGACTAGTTCTTTAAAGCACCTTTCTGCTATATCTTCGTGATTTGTTTTCTCAGGATCCGAAGGCATCAAAAATCCCTCAGCAACCCATAGATGAATCAACCTCCTCACAGGTATCTCAGCTTTTCTCGGGAAAATCCCCATGTAAAGAAAGCATGGCTTTATTTCTGAAGGAAGATCATGATAGCTTAAAGCCAAGATATCTCCTTTATTATTACTTGCACGCACAATCGCTCTATACCAGTCATCACATAGTCTTTTGGTAGACAACAGACCTGCAAGCAAGACAATTGCTGATGGTAAACCATCACATATCTTTAGAATTTGCTTTTTTAATGTAATCAACTGTGAATTATTCATCACCTCAGCTTCTGCCATTCGAACCTTGTTCAAAAACAATTTCCAGCTCTCCTCTTCGTTTAATCGGCCTAAACGTAGAGTTAAATAAGTAGCCTGGTATGGTAAATTAAGTACAATGCGAGTAGTTATAATTATTCTGGCATCAAACTGAGAAGAGTTCAAGAGAGTTGCCAAAATTTGACTACTCTCAACACCAACACCTTCCAAGACTATAAGGCACCTCCCCCCGTTTAAGAGTTCACCGATCCTAACCTTCAATTCGTCTTCAGAAAGTGTTGATTCCACCACCAACTCGACTTGATTAATTTGTCTTAGTATATCAGCCAAGACATATCTAGCATCGAACAAACTTGGAACCTGAACCCAGGCACGGTTGGTGAAATTCCGCATCACATCAACTCTGTTGTATAAAGTTGTCGCCAGAGTTGTCTTGCCTAAACCTCCCTCTCCAACGACAGCAATAACCTTTGGAAATTCATGAGACTTTAATCGAATGAACAACTCGTTCATTTTCTGTTCTGGACCAACGAAATAATTAGTTTCCTCCAGAAAAAGCCAACGCCAGCCATACTCCTGGTCATTTTCAAAGCTCAATAATCTTGATGTTGTAGCATTATCCCAAGTCACAGCTTTTTCTTTCTTTTTTACCAAGCGTCTGACCTCATTCATGGATTTCTTCATTTCATGGATGAAAAGAATATGGCTGCACAGTGACGCGAAGGAAAACATGAAAGATCTGGTTTGATTATCTCTCCTTCTGAATCTGATCTGCTGCAATTCATTTCTTATAAGCAAGGTGTCTGTGGCATCATCCGCGGAGTAAATTGCTTTCAGAACCCGGGCCACCTGTCTGATCATTCATTGACCAACAACCTGACGAAGCTTCACGATCCTCTGCATCCTGTAAGAATTGCTTGAATGAACGGAGATTGTTGATAGTTGTCTGGACTTGTATTTTGAACAGTGGATTGCTAGTGGCGGCTTGGCCTCGCAGAAAATCTTGTAACTTCTCGATCAAAAGGGAAACGCCAACTTTGGCATCCATGGATTGAAACTATCTGAAAACTGGTCTTTCTATTGAAACGCCAACTATGGCTATTGTTTTCTCTTTATTTTAATGTTCTTCTTCTTCCTTATTAAAAGTTTTTATTGAATAAAATATAATTTGATATTTGGAGGTGGGTGAAAAAAAATTCCAGTCCAAACCATTGAAGATAAAAAATTGCATACGTGTGACATGTGCTCCAAATCTGATCTTCTTGTGCCATATGTCTTATACTCTTATCTGTATCTTTTAGTAGTGGTCATGTGAACTATTCAACTATTGATTCTGAGACATTATTGAAGATATTCTTAAAAATAATGGATTTTAAAAATATTATTGTAAATAATATATATTTCTATGTTTTCATATTTAATTAGATTGTAAATTATTTTATGGTTTGATTTTATTGAACCAAATCTAATTTCCTTATTATATAATCCTTATTATATAGGTTTCTTTTTAATTATTTTATGATTTAATTTTATTAAATCAAATCTAATTTCTATAAGTTTCTTTTCAAGTATAAATAAGAGTTATGGTGGCCCTTAAAGGCAATTTAGAACATCTCTAATGTAATAGTGGTTTGTGAAGAAAAAAAAATATCACATAAGATAAATAGGTAGTTTGTTAAAAAAAAATGTATAGATATGTATATTCAACCTCACGCTGATTTGACAAAAAAAAATATTAGATATTGTCAATATGACTGTCTACTTTTAGATGGCCTGTTGCACAACTATTTTTTTGGTTGGCTCATGAAGTATTTAAAATTGACATTAATTTTTCATCTATTTTTGGTAAGGAAATAAAATTAAAAAGAAAAAAGGAAAAAAATTTGGACACGTCATTAAAAATAAATGTGTTTTAAATAAAATCATTGGAGACCAAATTTTGAGTTGATTATCTATCAAGTCCATCTTTATGCCACATAAAGAGCAAGTCTCTTGGCATTGTTGTCATGTCAACGATTTTTAATATGCAAACTACTTTTACATTGAAGATGCTCTTGATCGATTATTGAATAAAATTCAAAGAGTTTTCTCGAATTATCTTTCAATTTTGGGATCTGTGCGCGAATTAACAAAATAATAGTAGATTGTTTTTCGAGTTGTTCATGTTAGTTTTTCTTATAAAAACTTCTACTACATCAATAGTCCACGCTGATTTGTTTTTATTTATACCAAATTCAAACTTGATAATTTGTTTTATATATATATATATATATATACAATTTTTCTATTGTAAGTTCGTCTATTTATAAAATATATCAGGACATTCAATATGAGTCACTCATTTTACATACTTTAACTTGGTGTGTATGCACTTGTCAAAACTCCTTCATAAATGAGTCAATCATATGTAATGTTTCGATATATTTTATATCAGAACGAACTGACAATAGAAAGACTATATATATATATATATATATATATATATATATATATATATATATATAAAAGAGTCAACTTATCCCCAATGGCTAATGTGTAAACAATTCGAAGATGCCAATTAGGTAAATTCGTACACAGGCAAATTCTTAAATAAAATTAACTCATACCAAATTACCAAGTTAGCCACTGTTTATGGTTATAATAATGGGATATAATCATTTTCCCTATGTAGTTTGTCATATTAGATATTTTGTCCCCTCTAGTTTCAGTAACGGTCATTTTTCCTTTAAACAAAATATTAGATATTTTACCCCCTACTGTTAGGAATTCCATTAGACTAGTACTTTGATCGTCAAAAAATCAAGGGATATAGTCATTTCCCCCCTGTAGTTTGTCATATTAGACACTTTACCCCCTATAGTTTCAGTAATGGTCGATCTTCCCCTTGAAAACCAAAATATTAGACTTTTTACCCCGCCATCAGGATTTCCTTTATGCACTTTGACCGTCAATTAGCAAGGACAATTTTGTAACTTTACTATATCAGTGTCTTTCTTATTTCATTTTAAAAAAACTGAAAAATAAAATAAAAAGCAAAATCCAAAAAAAAAAAAACCCCATCAAACCAAATTCCAAAAATCAAATAAAACCCATCAAAATCGAATTACAAAAATCACCAAACCGAATTCATTAAACTAAAACCCATTATCCTCTTTCTTTTTCATTAAACTAAAACCCATCAAACCAAATTCCAGAAACATCCACAATCATCAACACCACCACCAAACCACAATCATCATCAACAATACCATACTCAAAACGCAGAACCCATCTCAAACCCAATCATCTAATTCATCCCCGAATCGAACAAAATCAAAGACCCAAATCATTAACCCATACCCAAATTGAAGATCAACACCAAACCTCAAAAATCCATACCCAGTTCATCATCATCATACCCAAATCGAAGATCAACACCAAACCTCAAAGAACAAACCCTCACAGACCTCTCGCTCTGCAACCACCACCGCCGCCGCCGCTCGCGTCTCTCTCTGGTCTTGCATTCGACTCGCTCAGCTCCGACTCGCACTCGCTCTGATCCTCCGAGTGTGCTCGCCTCTCTGCGGTCTGTTGTTCTCCATCTCGGAGCACGATCCGGAACTTCTTTTCAAGAGGGAGCGTGCGGTGGTGGTGAGGGTTCTGTGGGTGGAGATATCTATGTGAGTTTTAGTTTGAGATTTTTGGTAGTTTGGTGGGTGCAGATCTCTGATGATGATTTTGGGTTTTTGTGTTTTTCTTTGTAAACGAAGAAGATGATGATGATGATTGAGTGAAAATGATATGTGCTCATTTGTGGCACATACATGCAAGCCATGCATGCGGGAGGGTTGGTCTTTGGAATGTTCTTTGGAATCAGTTGGACTTTTAGTGTTGGTCTTTGGAATGGTCTTTGGAATCAGTTGGACTTTTAGTTTGCAATTAGTTGATATATTTGAATTAATAAATTAGATAGGATTAGATAGGATTTCATAGGATTTCTTGCTTTGGCTGATCATCGAGTTTGTTATCGATGCTCATCCCCTAATTTTTAGTTTCCAGATTGTATCGACAGCAGCCTATTAATAGGATTGCATTGATTAATAAAAGATTATGATATGTTTAAACCAAATCGTTTTTCCCTGACTTCTTTTATCTCTGCCTTTTTCTCTTTCCTAATTCTAAATTAATTCTTATCAGTGGTATCAGAGCCAGGTTCGGTCCCATGGACACACGTTTTCGTAACTGAGTCTATGAAGTCTTAACTCGTCACCACCTATATTTGACGAACCACCTAAAGATACTGACCCAAAACCTAAAACTAACTCAACAACACAAACCACAGGGGCTATGAGCCGAAATATGCAGCACACTAGGAGAAGAAGAGCTTACCAGTTCCAGCTCCTGGTTCTTTCGAAATCAGAAGACCAATCTTGGGCCTCTCCAATGGCCGACCAAGCTCGAATATTAGCCCAACCGGTTCCCACCAGTTCAGGTGAATCCAACAAGTTGGAACTTCCTACAGACTTATTTGGAATTTATCCTTGCGGACAAGGATAATTTGAGAGGAGTGGAATGATATGTGCTCATTTGTGGCACATACATGCAAGCCATGCATGCGGGAGGGTTGGTCTTTGGAATGGTCTTTGGAATCAGTTGGACTTTTAGTGTTGGTCTTTGGAATGGTCTTTGGAATCAGTTGGACTTTTAGTTTGCAATTAGTTGATATATTTGAATTAATAAATTAGATAGGATTAGATAGGATTTCATAGGATTTCTTGCTTTGGCTGATCATCGAGTTTGTTATCGATGCTCATCCCCTAATTTTTAGTTTCCAGATTGTATCGACAGCAGCCTATTAATAGGATTGCATTAATTAATAAATGATTATGATATGTTTAAACTAATCGTTTTCCCCTGACTTCTTTTATCTCTGCCTTCCTTCTTTCTCTTTCCTAATTCTAAATTGATTCTTATCAGAAAACATTGATGCTTATTGAAGAAAAAGAAGAATAAGATCTGGGGTCTGTAAATGGTTTTTGTTCGAATGATGTGATGATGGAGAGAATGGTGAGAGAGAGATTCTGTAGGAGATTGAATCATTATTTTCTTTTTGCTTTTTGTTTTCTTTGCTTTTTTGCTTTTTTTGCTTTTTTACTGTTTTTGCTTTTTTGTTTTCTTTTTCGCATTTTGTTTTCTTTTTTCAGACCCATTTCTTTACATTTATTGAAGGGCATTAATGTATTTTACGGTGAAAATTAACAGCCAACGAGTGTTTTAACGGAAATCCTGACGGCAGGGGGGAAAACGTCTAATATTTTGGTTTTTGGGGGGAAGACTGACAATTACTAAAACTAGAGGGGGTAAAGTGTCTAATATAGCAAACTACAGGAGGAAAAATGATTATATCCCAAAAATCAATTAAAGACCTTATTACCCTTGAACACATGTGTTATGCTCACTAATGATACCACTTATTGATTTAAAAGAAAACAAATCAGAGTTAAAAATAAAAAACTAATAAAAGTATTTAAAAAACAAAATAAAAAATAAAAAATAAAATAAAATGGATCATCATCATTCATAACAGTGGAGATAATAAATAAAAAAACAATAAAATAATTCAGTATTTAAAAAATAAAAAACAATTCAATATTTTAAAATAAAAAATAAAAAACAATTCAACATAGTTCATCACCATCATCTCCAAATCGTTCCAGTTCACCATCAATTTTGAGAGAGAGAGAGAAACTCGGATTGATTGTGAGAGAGAGTTTCAAAACTCAAAACATAGGTTTTGCGTGTGTGAGAGAGAGATATATTTAAATATTGCTTTAACTTTTTTACAATTATATTATTATATTATTTTACTATTCTTTATGTTAATGTCTTTTTAAAATAAATTTTTTATTTTTACAATTAATTCTTTGTATTAATTTTTGTATTTTTTTTTTATTTTCAATTATATTTTTTTTAAATGCTTTTATTAGTTTTTTTTTTAATTCTGATTTTTTTTCTTTAAAAACAATTAGTGGTATCATTAGAGGGCATAACTCATGTGTTCAAAGGTAATAAAGTATTTTCATTGATTTTTTGATGGTCAAAGTACTACTCCAACGGAATTCCTAACGGCAAGGGGTGAAATGTCTAATATGACAAACTATAGAGTGGGGAATGATTATATCCCTACAATAATTTATGAAGGGTCTAACTAATTAATTAGAGCATCTCCAATCCAAACACTAATCTCCAATTTGTTGCAAAGTTTCCTCTCTAGCCAGGCGACAAGGAGCTGCGCTATTCTAAAGCTGGGCAAGCACCGACGCTTGATCAAGGGCGGGTTGAAGAAATAGCGCATCACTGCTCCTCTTTATTTTTTTTAGTCCCTGAATTTGTACTTTTTCACAAATTGAGTATTATTTAATAAAATCTATTCTGATTGTATCCCTTATTTAAAAGTTTTGTTTAATCACAGTTTTACCCTTAATCAATTAAATTTATTTCAATTGTATCCTTTTAGTTATATAATGTTTTTGTTTAATTTATATTTGTTTTAATTTAATTTTAATTTATATTAATATTTATAATAAACTAAAATTAAGTATATAATACCAAAATTACTAAATGTTAACAAAAAAACACAAAATTGTAAACAAAACAATTAAAGCACCACGCAATATGAAAAGTTGAGAGGGAGGTAGATGAAAATACCTGATTTCAAGAATTCATAACTTGACATATACAAATCAAGGATAAAGAAGCTCACATTGCACTCTAAAATATATTAATTGATCATTTGTGAGATGAATATACTAATTCAGAGAATTAAATGACGATATGTACTTTTTTGTGTTTTTTATTTCTTTTATGAAATATAATGTCGAAGTTAAATTAATAATAAATGCAATGTTTTAGTTAATTAAATTAAATTTACTAATTTAATAGTTTGTTAATTTCTTAACTTATCGTAATATTATATTAATTAAGGGGTGAAATGTTAATTGTTGAGAAATAATTAAAAAGAGAATAATTAGGGAATATTCGTTTTAGAATAACGTTTGGTGCAATGGGTTAGAGATGGAAAAAAAATTATTTTGAAAGTTAGTGCAATTTGCTGCAAAGTTGCACCAAATTAGTGCAATGGGTTGGAGATGGTCTTATACCCATTAATAAGATTGACTCATACACCACCCTATATCACCTTGGCCGCATTTCAAGTGAGGGAAAGCCCATTTGATCTCTTAGGAAGTATATATTGGGAATGCAAGTCGATGCATGCCATTTCCACGTTCATGGCATTTCAATTCCTTCCATGAGATAACTTTTCAGAAAATATGCTTTCATTGAAAATACTCATATGCGATATATTTGATTCCATGAACATAACTTCCAAATTGCATATGTTTGTTAGAGAGTGCGCCTAGGTTCTGAGTGGAAAAATCAGACTGAAATCCGGAGAGGATTAGAGTCGAGGCGAATTTTATCTTAAGCAATTTGAGTATGGGTGTTTTGTAAACCAAAAACATCATAAGTATTGACATGCTTACATTACGTGATGCATTGTTATTGATTGGTATATTTGAGATACTAGCATGCATGTGTAGTCTTTATTTGGTGCGTTTGGATTGCATCTAAACTTTCTTGCAGAGTATACGTTTGTAGGTGTCGTAACTGTAAGCTCTCAGAAGATAAAACTTCTCCATCTAGGGATCGCCTAGTGGTTGAAATGGCTTGTGGCACGTGCTAAGTGCCATCGTGTTTCCTACGAAAGTGGACTAGCCTAGATTTTTTTTTTTAGGTTTATGTGTTGTTTGTTTGTTTATTTTCTGTGCTTGTTTTGCTCGAGGACGAGCAAAAGTTAGGTTTGGAGGTGTGATAACATCCCCACATACACCTTTTGAGGTCCCTATTTTCTATCATTTGCTTTCGTTTTCGAGCGTATTTTTATATATAATGTGTTTTGTGAGCCTTGTGTAGGTTCATTTTAGTTTGGGGGAGTTATCGTGCAGAAACGGAGTGTTTCTAGGCCGAAACGCATCTTGGAGGAAAAGAGGAGTGATTTTCGAGGTACGTCTCTTCAAAGCGTACCGGGGACGTGCAAAACTTGAACCGTGGAAATCGAACTGTGTATACACTGCCAAATTCCGCGAGTGGCTCCGTCCAAGCAAACCGCGAGACAAACCGTGAAAAACAAGGGCAGTTCCATTGCCAACTTCAGCGGTACGCATCGTCAAAGTGTACCGCGGAAGACCAAATGACGAACCGAGGAAACCGATCTGAAGCAAACCCGCGGTTCAGTTCGTCTAGCTGAACCATAGAATGTACAGAGGAACACACTAGACTCGTGTTTTTAGGGCTTTTTCTGAGGGGTAAACTTGTCCTTTCACCCCCAATTTATACCCTAACCTCCCCTACTATAAATACCCTATTTTCCCTCCTCTCTCTAGACTCCTATCCCCTCTCTCACGCCACTCCTCTTCTCTCTTCCATCTTCTTCGATTTTCTCCATCTTCTTCACAAATTAAGTGAGAGAATAAGCTCCCATTGAGGTTTTTCCTCCATGGGAGCTCACCATACACCACCACCACCTCATTTTAGACATCAACCAGCATATTAGAGTAGATTACAAGGAGAAATGAGTGGTCTTAGGACCAAATTCGAGCTAGGAAGTAAGGAGCATCTTTAGAGGAGTTTTTCTTCAAGGGTTGTATTTCTTTTTACTCTTTCCTTGTATATCTTGTTTTCTTTGATGTAATCACCAATTTGGGAATTTTATAAACCAACACTTATGAAATATATGTATGATTGTTCTTAAATTTGTTTGGGTTTTGTTTTACTCTTTGCTTTATGTATGAATTCAACTCTTGTTGCGATGTTCATGTGTGTGGAGAGTTTAAATCAATATGTGTCTATGAATGGGATTAGGAGTAGAGTAATTTAATTTAGGAGTAGTGTAATTTAGCATCCCATGATTGTTGATTGATTGATGATGACTCAAAATACCTTATGTGGAATGATTTGAGTGTTAGAGAATTTAGCTCAATGAGTGGGAAATGTTTCAGTTCAGACATTTAGTTGCTAAATTGGTTTTGGTTCAAATCCTTGTGCTTAATGGGTCTTTTTATGACACATTTGCCTATCCTTGGCCGGATTGGGTGATGAATTAATTTTGGAGAATTCCTTAATCAAGAGGATGGATCCTTAATCTAAATTGAATGGTCTTAATGAATAGCAATCAACTTATTGCTTATTGTTGTTTGGTAAACTTGTTTCCATTTTTAGCCATCTTATGGAGATTGATAAAATCGAATCTGTATCTAGAGTAAAGATAAACCAAATTCCTCTTGTGCTCGTGTAGTTATAGGGGTATTTCATTTCTTAATGCTTTCACTCGGTTAGCCACCTTGTGAATGATATTTAGGTTGTGTGTTATATATCGCGCGGTTCGCATTAACATGCTCATCGTGGTATCCTCTACATTTGACAAGAAAGTTGAGAGATCACTAGGCTGGAGTGTAGAGCTCGTGTATGTGTCTCACAGTCCTTAATGGATTCATGTTTTTGCATGGATGCAATCTCTATGCACTCGAGAGAGGGGTAGAGATTAATTAAGGGGACACGAGCATATAACATACGTGTTGTATGGGTATCTTGTATTCTTAATGCTTTCACTTGGTTGTCATCCTGTATTTGGTTAGCCTTGTGGATGAATTATTGGCAGTAGTATAGACCATGCGGTTGCGTATTACATACCCAATGAAATAACCTGTGTATATGATCAAAAAGTGAGAGTATCACTAGGATGGCGTACATGGCTCTTTTGTATGTGCCACGACACTTAATGAATCCATGCAATTGTGTGGGTGTGATCTCTAAGATATCGAGAGAGATTAGAGATCAATTAAGGGGACACGAGCCTATGATATACTTGCATATTTGAGGGATTAGGTGAGTCTAGTGCTTTATTAGGAGGATTGTCACGGTTGAGTCATTCCCCTAGCGTATCCACATTTCATGCATCTCTCCATTCCATCCTATCACTATACATATTTATTTATGTAGTTTGTTAGTTAGTTTAGCATTTACTTTCCGCATATGCAACACACGAGTTCGCTCGGCGTGTTGTATTGCTAGAACTAGAGACGGTCGATGAATCCCACCTCCTTGTGGAACGATACCCTCGCTTGCCGCTTTACTAGTTTTCATAACTATAGAGCACATTGCATAGGATTTTTATAAAAATCTTTTTGGGATCCGTAATTCCTTAACCACAGAATAGCGGGTTATCAACTGTCCCAGTGCACGAGTCACTTCCTAACCTCGTTTCAAATTCGCGCATTTTGGCGCTGTTACGTCATCTAGGGCTTCGTTTCGAAAATCAAATCGATTGGTATTTAACCTTCCATCCCCTTACTGATTCCCACTATTGTTTATGCTAGAGAAACTCCAAAAATCGATCTCTCTTCATAAAGCTCTTCTTGCTTTTCTTGTCCATCGTTTGGTGTCATTTTTCACCTTTTTTAAGTCATGTGTTCCTCATTTTAAAGAGCAGCCAATAAGCTCTTTGGTAAGTTCTCATGCATCCTGAAGTTAAGCACCGTGTTTTTGTTAGCATGATGGTGGCAATTGAGCTTGGAGATTCCTTAGCAGTCCCGCGTTTTGAGAAACTACTTCGCCACAGGCTTCTGATCAACCCCCTTTTCTGGCTGCAAATGTTTTTGGGTTTGGTGTTGATGTTTATCCCAACATCCCACACCCTGAACCTGAAGCTGATTTTTCTCACCCATGTGATCCTGAATCTAATCCTTCTGTTTTTCTCGCAATAACTCTAGCTCTCCAATGACAAGATCAAAACACCAGAGTCGATGCCCAGCAGCTGTTAGGATTTTTGCCCTAAAGCTTGTAATTTGTAAATGTGAATTGAACATAAATAAAAGAAGTAGTTTATTCATTCAAATTGTTTCATACTTTTATATAACATGTGTATTTAACATCCAAGATTGCCAGTGAGTCAATTTTGAGAGTGTAGAACTAAAGAAGAGAAAAGAAAAGAAAAAAACAAACCCTAGAAAAAGTTCTAGGTTTTTGCTGCCAAAGGAAAAAAAATTATTTTTTTTCTCTCCATCCTCATTGTTCCTGAGTACATTGACGCGCCCACAAGCCGTTACCAATCCCCGGAGATAGCCAGGAAGATCTTGTGGTTCAAATCAGGAAACAGATCGAAAAGAAGAAGAAGCCTACAAACGCAGGTATGAAGAAAAGTGTTTTCTTCACTCTTTCCATGTTATCGTATTTTGCTGTACATAATAAGTTTATGTTTTCAATCGGTTTATAAAAAAAAATTTAAAAAATCCTTCCACTGCGCAATCGGTAAAACCAGGACACCAACAACTGGTATCAAAGCCAACTTCTATACAGTAGAATCGATTTCTATGTTCCTGAGCATGTATGAATGTGTATGCACTGTTTTAATTGACTGTATGTTGTTTTTAATTAAATGGTTTAATTTTATAACATAGTTGATCGTTAATTGTATGGTGTCGTGGATTTAGGTTGTTTTGATAGGTTGTAATTAATTTTTTTTTTAATAAAAAAATCTACTGTAAATTCTTCATTGTATATTCTGCTGTAAATTTTAATGTAAAATATAGATGATGAAATCCGAAGAAGAAGACGAATGGCGAAAGAGCGAAATCAGACACGACACGCGCGTGACAGGCACTGTTCACAGACACTGGGGAACTGTTCACGCGGTACTATTCACACAGTACTGTTCACGGACACTGTTCACGGGCATTGTTCATACGGTACTGTTCCTCAATACTGTTCACGAGGTACTGGTGCGGGCAGCTTCCGTGCACGAATGACGGCTATGCGCGAAAGCGTTATGGGCTGAAAATTCATGATGTTAATGTTTCCGAATTTGTAAAAGATTTTGGGCTGAATTTTTTTTTTCTTACCTTGGGCATCAAGTGCAGTGTTAAAGTAACACTTGAGCTTTTAGTTTTGTTATAAGGATTTTTTGATAGCATGACAAGTCAGCATAATCACCTGAAGGTACGTTGATTAGGTATGCCATGTCATCAAGACAGCTAGGAAGGATCAACCCAAGACCACCAATAGATGATCTCAAGGCTTAATCAAAGTTTACTTAAGATGGTCGGGGAAATTAACCGATCGGGTAGAGATAACCTGATCGGGGAAGCAAGCTGATCGGGTAAAAACAATCTGATCGGGGTAAAAAAAGATCTGGTCGGGTTAGGCAGCTGGTCAGTTAGATAACGCGTGGAAGACATTAAATACAACCACGACTCAGATACGTAAAAGAAGAATCTTATTCAAATAAGATATCACGAAGTAAACTCTGCTAAGGAAACAAACTTCCTTACAGATATCAGAGTCTCAATCAGGCAACAAGTTAAATTCATTCAATTCATGGAAGATACGAAACAGGAAAGAAGACAAATACGACTTCAACAAGTAATAAGTCCTAATTAAACACTACTATCTTTCCTTACTTGTACAACAAAGATTAGGGCTCTATGCACTATAAATAGACCCATAATCTCATTGTAGAAGAGAGACAGAAATATACACAGACATACATACAAAAAAGAGAAAGAAAAGAGAGTATGAGTGTGTAATCATATTATTCATAGTGAATTCTTCTCATTGCCGTTACCGGCAACCGTGGATGTTTCCCCACCTTGGGATTTTACCACGGAAAACCTGTGTCAATTGTTGACAGTGATTTTTGGATTACGTAAAGTTAATCACGCATCACACAAAGTATGTAAAGTTGACAGTAATATTGTGAATAAGAAAAGAAAAAGAGATTATGAAGACACAGATTTTACGTGGTAAAATCCCAAATCGGGGAAACATCCATGGTTGCCGGTGACGGCAAGGAGAAGATTTCACTACGAATAATGTGGTTACACACTCTGTTTCTCTCTTTTCTTACGTATCTCTCTTTTATGTATGCATGTCTGTGTATATTTATGTCTATCTTTTATAATGAGATTATGGGTCTATTTATAGTGCATAGAACCCTAATCTTTGTTGTACAAGTAAGAAAAGGTAGTAGTGTTTAATTAGGACTTATTACTTAGTGTGCAATCTTCTAGAAGAGCGGGGTTATTGCTTGATCTGGACTCTTTGATATGTAGGGAAAATAATAATATTTCCTTATCGGAATGTGGTTCTAGATTCTTTACTTGAGTAAGATTCTTCTTCTTTGTAATTGAATCGTACTTGATCTAATGTTACTGTCTTGACTAACCATCTCTTGGCCGACCGTTTCCCAATCTGACCAGGCC
Source organism: Dipteronia sinensis (assembly GCA_033220585.1). Taxonomy (NCBI): domain Eukaryota; kingdom Viridiplantae; phylum Streptophyta; class Magnoliopsida; order Sapindales; family Sapindaceae; genus Dipteronia; species Dipteronia sinensis. Next base: position 67,961,828 of record CM065639.1, on the reverse strand, counting down.
CTCTTTCCCTGATCGGTTTCACTATCCGATCGGGTTTAGACCTATCTTGGCAGATCGGTTCAGTTTGACCACCCTGTCTAATAATATCAACTGTGACTTGGTCGAATGTTGACCGGTTGACTTTACCCGACCGTGCTTATTTTACCCGATCGGTTCATCCGACCACTTGCTAATCACTAGAGACTGTGATTCTTCTCTGATGACGTGGTCTGCCATATATTCCGGATTATCCGATATCTTTGCTGACATGTCATGCTACAGAAAATCTCTATAACAATACCCCCTCAAATCCGCGAGATGAACTCTTGATGGCTCATCGAAGGGGGTTTGAATAATTTTTCCCTTGACTTTTTGACACTTCTGATCTTATCGCTTTATCCCGATCAAGTATCTTATTAAACTGATCGTTTTTGTTGCTGAACTGATCAAGTATCTTATTAAACTGATCAGTCTTGGACCGGTCGGTGTCCCGGCTCTTTGCCCAGGATAATTTCCGACCTTGTAGCTGGACCGACCGGTGTCCCGACTCTTTGCCTAGGATAATTCCCGACCTTGTAATTGAACCGGTCGGTGTCTCGGCTCTTTGCCTAGGATAATTCCCGACCTTCTTGAGTCTTCAGCCAAAAGGTGTTCTGGGAACCTTATCCCGTTTTTTCCTGCTTTTCCTATGTAAACAAGTCACCAAAGACATCTCCCGATTTTGTCTGTTTACAAGGGTTTGGCTGAATCGTTAGTGTAATACTAACACAACATTACTGTCAACTTTACATAATTTGTGACAGTAATGTTGTGTGACGCTTGATTAACTTTACGTAATCCAAAAATCACAGGTTTGATTCATGAAATTAGGGGTGAGCACGGTTCGGTTCGGTTCGGTTCGATTTTGGGTAAAACCGAACTGAACTGAAAATATTTCGATTTACCTAAAATTGAACCGGTTTAAACCGAATTAGAAATGGTAACCGAACTGAACTGAACTGATTTTAATCGGTTCGGTTCATTTCGGTTTTGGGCCTAATGGGCCTTTTTGGCTTGAGGTGCTTAATGAGTCTTCTTTTAATATGTTTTTAAATTTGATGGGTTATTACATTATTGGATTCTAATTTTGGGTCAAAGTTCCATAAATTTTAATTGTCCAAGCCAAAAAATCTCAAATCAATTCTAACTAATAATATTGAATTTATAATTCATTATCACAGATTGAATAGACAGTAAATTCAATTTTCAAAGACATTAGACATACAGTTCAATTTTCACAAGTTTCGTACAGACATGAAACATGAGATATGCAGTACAATTTTCAAAGATAAAAACTCTAAATCACAAATTCAAACTCCAAAGATAAGTGTTTTAGGGTTTTTTTTAGTTTCATAGGTGGTTTAATCGGTTCAAACCAGTTTTTGGGATACCAAACCGATTTGAACATGAATTTTTTTTGGTTTTCAACTTTTTGAACCGGTTTAAACCGAATTCATTCGACGAATCGAACCGAACATCTTGTTTTTTTTGTTCGGTTCCGAACTTAGTGGCCATCCCTATATGAAATGGGTCACAATAATAAAATATATTTTTTAAAATCAAGTTGGACTTGGTTAAAAGCCCAAAATAAATAAGAACCCAAAAGACTTGAAGAATCTTGAAGATTACTTGAAGACCAAGGAATGCCTTGGGTATATTTTGTAATTAGATTCTTATTTTTATGGAGTAATTTCACTAAAGTCCCTATTGTTTTCGAATTATCACCTATTTCAACGTTTTTGTCATATTAGCAACTCTAGTCCATTCTTTTTCCAACATACATCACATCACTTTAATCCATTTGACCAAGTTACTGACAGTCAACTATAACTAAATGTATAAAAGGTCAATTTTACCCCTAAACGATTTTTTTTGTTATTACATTTTATTTTCCAAAAAAAATTCAAATACTTTTCATGTTTTAATATTAAATAAAAATCAAATTAAGAAAAAATATATATCTTAAAAAAAACAGGATTTGTTTTATTATGAGTAGAATATTAATTTCAATATTAAAAATTAAGATTAAAATGCTAAAAAAAACAGAAAGAACAAAAATTTATGAGATCCAATAGATCTCCAAAGATTGAGATCTGAAAATTTCCAGAAAATTTCCAGATCTCCATCGTTTCATCAAGGTAACCAAAAATAAAAACTGAATTTGAGTAATCATATAAGACGAAACAAACAAAAAAGAAGTGATTTTTATGGTTGAAATAGTTCAAAAATCAGAATGGTTTATCATATTCATCTCAAATATTCAAATGGATATTTAGAGATCCAGAGACGATAGAGATCATCGGTTTCCACCACATGGACCCATACAACCACTAATCGGACAACTTGACCCCAACACCTCCACTTCAAACAAGACATTTCCATTTTCCTTATTTGTTGACCCACCTTATGAATCCTTGACACCTTTCTTGACATTATCACCTCTCTCACTCTTTCCAACCGCACTAACTACATCCCTATCACTTTTTCCAACCGCATTAGCTATGCCCCCACTATCTTTCCTCACTATCTTTCCTCTCTCCCATGCCTTGACTACATAAGCTCTTAAATTATGGATAATTTTAAAAATATTCCCTATGGAAATTTTTTCTTGGCTTAAGCAAAATAAAAAGTTTAGATTAAAATACATTTTAGTGACTCCCACCCCTCGAATACACTTAACATTTGTTTGAATTTTGCTTTTCTTTATTTTTATATATGAGTGATCTTTTATGATCTTTTTCCCTCTAAATCAGTCTAATTTAAAAAAAGTAAAATAAAAAAGAGTACCATCTAATTTGATTTTATGATAAAAATATTGATTCAACCGAATAATATCTTAATATAATTAATAGTAGTTTACCTTGCAACTTAGAATGCAATATCTCTTAACTAATTACTTTATTGGAAACAAAAGACTCTCCATAAACCTATTATCTAGAGAATCAGAATGGGAAAGCGTACGAGTGCCATTTTATTAATAGTAACGTTACATATCAAATTTAAAATCCCACATTTTCATTCCAATACATGTGACACTTGAAATACTTGATATGTAACGTGGATAGTGAAGCAAGGAGTGTGATGCTAGAAAGGTGAATTCTTGTGATGCGAAGGATTTCCACTATTATAAACTTGAAGGAGTTGATCATTTCATTAACAAGTACAATAATGGTAGTGGACCCATTAAGCTTGATGATCCATGAAATGTATTGGGGATTGCAAGTGTTAGGGTTACTTTTATGACTTGATGACCTCTCTAGGTTCCCAAATTCTATACACTTGGCATACATAATGGTTCCCAACAAGTAATACACAAAAGGGATCATTTTCTTATCGGATTGGTCTTGAAATAATATTTCCAAGTCCAAAGTTACATAACATTGTCAAACCGTTTCTAAAACATTAAGAAACCAAGCGTGTACATAATTCGTTATAAATGTTATGAAACATTTGGAACTAGTTACAAAACATTTTATATATATATATATATAACTACTGTTCTAGAATTTCCTTTCAGGAATGACTTACTCAGAAATTATTATACAAAAAAGCTATAGTATTTTGAAAATTTTGTACAGTCTTGACGTTATTCATTTTCTGGATAAGATTCTTGTTGCTGATGAGTTTGCATTGATTCTAATGTTCAACGATATATGCTTTATATACAATCTCTAAGATAGAAAAACAAAATTTTCTGTTTTTAGTTCTTTGTATGTTGTGATTTACTCTGGGATGGATTGGATTGGCAAATTTTCCACCCAACACAATTTGAAAACGTCCTCCCATAATTAATATATATATATATATATATATACACCGAAATTTTCAAGTCAGTACGCACTATTAGATTTACATACTTTGACTCAACGTGTATGCAATTGTCAAAACTTCTTCATAATCAGTGATCCACATGCAACACACTGATATAAGTTGTCAATGCGTACCGAGAAGAAAATGACTATATATATAGTCTCGTTTGATAGACTCTTTATTATAACATAAAGTAAAAGAACTTCATAAAATTTATCGATTTCAATGAATTTTGTTATGAAATTGTTGTGCAGATGATACGTTCAAACTAAATTTGAAAGTTTATCAAACACTATAACTGTTTATTCTTAATTTTGTTAAATATGAGGTATTGAGGAAAATGGTGGAAAATAAGAAAAATATAAAAAATAGTTGTAATACTTAGATAATACAATTTCGTAAGAGTAATGCTAGACAATCTAAAAGTTTAACCTAAATTTCAACTAAAATGATATGGCAAATGAGTTGTTATCACCACACACACAACATGAGATGATATGGTTAATGAATAAACCCCTTCCCACATCATTTTGATTAAAATTTGGACTAAATTTTTGGGTTGTCTAGGAGTTAGTGATTTGGGGATATTTGACATGTTAAAGTTAAGTAGAATGGTCAACCGGTTGGTCAAATATACCTATCCATATTTAAGTAAAAATGTAACAGTAAATCAGTAATGTTACACATCTCACCTATAATTCTACAATTTTCATTTCAAAACGTGCTTGTTGATGTGTCACTTGGTGAGTAGACAAATATTAATTGGTGAGTGAATACATGGTAAGAGATAAATATCAATTAATATATGTTCACTTACCAAATGACACCTTAATTGCTATATGTATTGAGATAGAAATGGTGAGGTTGTAGGTGAATGTTTAGCATTATTCAAAATGTAATCTTGTGTCTTTTTTTACTATTATTTTTGGCATACTTTTATCCTTGTACATTGAGTTCATGTGAAAGATATATACTCTTCATATTTACTTAAGCACGAATTAATTCCAAAGACTGGCATCCACCACACACTGATATTCAAAAAAAAAACAAATCTCAAACGGTTTGGTCCCACTCAAAAATTTAAAAGCTCTAAATTTTTAAATGGTTTTGGCAGACAATCATGTACCTTCGTAATTAGTGTGATGTGATCGCACACTTGTATTATTTGATGATGAAAGTTTGAATTAATGATCAGCTAGCATTTCCTTTGCCAGGCTGTGTAGGACCCGACGACCCGTATTTAGTGCATCATCAGTTCATCACACACTTGCATTATTTGATGAGAGTTTGAATCGATGATCAGCTTGCATTTCCAGGCTGTGTAGGACCCTATCTCTTTTCCTCTATCAGCCTGTATGGCATTTCCTATCATTGCAGAAATTCCTGTATTCACATTTAACTTGATTGTCACTTCGTTCAAGAGAAAATCAACTCTGGCCTGATAATGTCTTGCTATCTTCGGTCAAGTGACCAAATTGCAGATATATTTATCAAACCATTTGGCAACGATGCCTTTCAATGCCTATCTAGCAAGTTGGGTATCGTTCATCTTCCGACATCCACTCCAACAGTCCAACTTGAGGGAGAGTCATAAAACTACACATACCAAGTTAAAGATAAAGATTAGTTTAGAATTGTTTGATATTCAAATTTAAGATTAGTTTAGAGTTTTAGTTAGGAATTGTTTGATATTCAAATTTAAGATTTGTTGATATTTAAATTTAGATTTGATATTTGATATTCGCATTTCAAATTAGATAGAAATATTATATTGAGCGGTGCTATTGGCATACCGCTAACTGATCTATTCATGCCTCACTTTTTAAAATTTTGATTTAATTAAATAAAATTAAATGTTTTTATTAAATTTTTTGGTTTATTTCTAAAACTACCCATTTTACTTATTTTTCAAACTTAATACATATTATATATGATCTTTCTATCTCTGATCTCTATATCTGTATACATATCTCTCACCTCCATTGATTGATTTTTTTTTTCTTATTTCTTTTTTCTTAGTTTTTTTTTCTTCTTATTTCATGATGGAAAAGAAAAATAAATAAAAAATAACAGGGTACTTAACTTCAATACAACAACAGCTTGATATCATTCTAAAGAAAAAATAAACTTCAAACTTATATTCAGAGAATGAATTGTTTCCAGATGCTTACTATCATCGTCAGACAATTCTTGATTTATGTCATTCTCAGACAATTCTTCAAGATGTTTGATATTGATCTTAGACAATTCTTCCATATTCTTGATATCGTTCACAAACTATTCGATAATATTTTATATGTATATAATATACAGATTTTAGGGTTTATGAGTTTTTTTTTTTTGAAGAAAACAGATTACTGAGTTTTTAATTGGAAAAGGAATGTGAGATTTTAATAGATTTACTTTGTATAAAATTAATTTTCTAAATTGTATGTCTCTTTAAGGAATTTTGATAAAGGAAAAAAAAGAATATTATATAATTAAAAAGGTGGAGCATGAATAGATCAATAGGGGGTATGCCAATAACACCACTCTATTTTATTTTGTAAATGATGTAATTATCAATATATAAAGATATCATGCTATTTTGGTCTTCCTCACGGAGCGCGAACACAATTGAGTACTATCTCTTTTAATTTTATAGATATATGTTGTATCTTCTAGTGGGGCGGCCTTCTATGTTATTAGCTGAAATTTGTAAGAAATTTGTAATCATGCTTGTTGGTACTAAATTTGACCACATTCGGAATATGTAATCGATGGACAACTGTATTTGGAATATGTAATTGGTGGATAACTACATTCGAAATACGAAATTGATGGATTACAAATGTGATAAACGTGACACACATGTCACTCAAAGAACATGCGTGAAACATGTGCCATGCAAATTAAATGCATGCATAACACATGGCATACGCACAAAACACATGGCATGCAAACTAAATACACGATTACACACATGTCTTGACCGATGACAACTCATGCATAAAGAAAAAAAAAACCTATAAAAACCCCTCTCAGCTAAAACCACTAAGGGCGGGTATAGAGAGATCATTTTTTACATTCGAATAAATACAAACGCACTCAGAAGTGCCTCAGTTTTTGTCCCAACATTAGCGCTAGAAGAAGGGCCGGGGGCCATACCTTTGTGGAAAATGAATCAAGCTTCAGAAACGGTATCATCGACAACTTTCTATTTTTCCTTTTGAATTGATATGATTGAGACTTGAACTCGTTTTTTCTACCGTTATGAAATTGTGATTCAAAAGATATTTATAAGGTTCCTAGCAATGTGATATAAAGTTTGAAAACAAATAAAGCAGCAAGCGAAGGTATCGTCCACAAGGAGGTGTCATCCGTCAACCTATCTCAAGTTTTAGTGTTTATTGAAAGTAATGTAAATAAGAATGCAGATGTGGTGAGAGTGGTGTGTGTGAGGTGTAAGCATAATGCGGGTGTGTGCAAAGGAAATGTAATTAAAAAGAATGCAAATAAAAACAAAAGAATATGGAGGGGTACTGAAAATGATGTTCAAAGGGAAATAAAATAGTAGATAAAAGAGATGTAGGATTATGTACACACAAGGTAAATGAGTTCACCATACACAAGTGCACATCTACTTGATTGTTAGACAATGAAGTCCATCCAATTCAAGTTAAGGGCTTGTTCTTTTAATTAAGGGATTCGAAAACATTAATCACTCCTCAAAGGTCATGGATAGAGCAATTGCGCCTCTTGTCCCAACCATTAAGCACACAAACATATAGCCAAAACCTACTCTAGCAAGGGTAATGCATAGAACAAGTTTTACACATTCTTTAGAGCTAAGTGGTCAATTATACCCGGATTGGTCCTCCTTAGGCACAACTGAAACCCACAAACACTGAAACCCACAAACACTCAAACCCATCTAAACATGGCATTTCGACCTTCCATCAAAATACACACATAAATGGGATATTTGATTACAACTACTCCTACATATTAAGTTAATCTACTCATAATCTCATTCATGAACATATATCAATTATCAATCTCTACACACATGCATATTAAGATAAGAGATTAATCAATAACAACAAGAATGAATCATAACCCAAATCGAATTTAAGAACAGTCATCATATAAATGAGCACAAATATAGGTTTACAGTATTTTCCAAGTGAGGATTACACATTTAGAAAACAAGAAATACAAAGAGAAGAGTTTAAGTGAGACAACCCTTGAAGATGGCCTTCTCCAAAAGCTTCATGTTTGCTTGCCCAAAATTGGTCCAAAACCTCTCCTTTCTTCTTGCACTCTACACTAAAATGTGGTGAAGAACAAGGTAAGCTTGAAAGCCTCTCTCTCTCTCTCTTCTCTCTCTCTCTCTCTCTCTCTTTCTCTTTCTATCTCTCTTTTGAAATGAAAGAAGATGAATAAAATGAAGGGCTGCTCAGTTATGGACTGAAGGGAAAAGAGGAAAGAGGTGAATTTATAGTGTGGGAAGATTAGGGCTCGAATTGGGTACGAAAGGACGTATTTAACCGTCAAAAATGCATGTCGCGGTCTGGTTTAAAGGTGTGCTGCAATCTGGTTCGATGTGGCACAACTGCAACAACAATTTCCATGATCTAAGTGCCACTGTCGTTGCTGCGGTTTTGCCGCTGTCTTCGTTGTGGTCTTGCCGCGGTCAAGATCCCAATCGGCCTCAAAGGATGAAAATATTCCACCTAGAAGGCGCCTAGTGGCTAGCCCCCCGGTTAGGTTCAACCAACTCAATGCTCAGATTACTAGACATTTACCAAGGAATCCTTATAGGATCACCATTCGTCAAAAGTTTGATGAACATGGAGAGCCAGAAGCAGAACGAGAAGTCTTGCGGCGAAGGATAGAAGCATTTGAGTGTAGGCAAGGCCAGGGTAATCTACTAATTAGCAACTCTGGCAGTCCATTCTCAAACACAATTAGACGAGCTAGTTTCTCGGAGAAGTTCAGAATTCCGCATATGGAACGCCAACACTAACCCCAGGATCATGTTAGGAGATACCAGAGCGCAATAGCGTAATATGATTTCGATGATGCACTTATGTGCAGGATGTTCCCACAAACTCTTGTTGATCAGGGGCTTAAATGGTTCGGTGGCCTCACTGGCGGTTTAATCAAAAATTTTGAAAAGTTGATACATGCTTTTACCAGGCAATTCATGGGGAACATTCAGAGGATAGAGTCAATATTTATATCTTAAAACAAAGGAGTGATGAGAAATTGAAAGATTACCTGAGCAGATTCTCTCAAGAAGTATCAAAAGTTCAAGACCCTAAGGATGATTGGTATTAGCCTTCATCAGTAGTCGGCAACACAGCCAGCTATCACTCAGTCTAAGGCAGAAGAGGAAAACCACTTATGCACATTTTGTGGATGATGTAGGAGGATACGCAATGGTAGAAGATGAACATATTGTTGGGATTTATGCCCTAAAACTTGTAATTTGTAAATGTGAATGAAACATTAATAAAAGAAGTATTTTATTCATTCTATAAATCTGTCTCGTATATTTATATCATGTGTACTATAACATCCAAGATTATAGGATGTAATCTCTAACTGAGTATATGAGTGTCATATACAGAGGAATTCAGTTTGAGATAAGCGATCTAAAGAGTCTGTAGATAGCAAATAGGGTACTTCATTTGTGGTTAATCTACAGTTGCGGTTCATTCTGTAATGTACGGTGGTCCTATCCTAGAATATTCATATGGTGATATGATGTGATCATATATATATATATATATATATATATATATATATATCTCGACTAATGATGGCTATATATGGATTATCTTAATCATGAGTGTCTTATCGACTCTTTCAGGTTAGATCGTGGTTTTTGATATACCATGGTGAGATCGGAGTTGCATTCCCGGTCTATAACTTCGTATATTGGAATCGCGGTTTGGCTTGTGGCTGGGAAGGTCTGTACACAGCAGTGTGATCTACTCATTCTTGCGAGAAGTAGATAGTAGTTCTCTTAAGGGTTGATTCAGGGATTGAACAATATGAGCGCTCTCCTTCTTCCGTAAAGGAAGTTAGGATATATTGTTCATTAGAGAATCAATGGTACTTAATGGAAAAGATATAATTAGAGGTGTATAATGGACTTGATGACCTAGCTCTAATTATGAACTACCTGTGGAGGATTATACCATATGTAATAACTATATTGATGAACAACCGTAATTTCGGTTATTGTAATACATCTGCAGTTACGAGAGTGCAATCTTGGGGTTTTAGTGGAATAACTCTGAGGTTAATAATCATGAAATATTAATTAAAGAGTTTAATTAATTATTTCTAAGTATTATTGAAGCTCAAAACTGTGGGTCCATTAGGTCCCCTTGCTAGCCCGATTGATTAAAGGTAACAAGGGTCAAGGTTAATTAATTGGATTATCCAATTAATTGTGTTACGAAAGTGACACGTATTTATTTAGAGATTAATTGAATAATGAGATTATTTAATTAATATATTAATAATTAAATTAATTAGATAATTATATTATTTAATTAATGAATTGATAATTATGAATTATTAATTAATTATTAATTGGAGGTTGTAGATTCAAATCATGACTGTAATAAAGATAAAATAATTAGATTATTTTATTCTTTACAAAGTCATAGTATTTAAGTACAAGTCAACTAGGGTTATGTGGGAGTTAGAATACTACTCTACCTACGATACTAATTATTCCTTTAATATATGGAGATATATTTTGAAAAGGATCTGTATCAAGTTATATATATATATATATATATGTATATATATAACTTGAAAACAAGACCTATTGTCACTGATTGAACTAAAAAACTCAAAAGAAAAAAAAAACCCTAGAGCGTCTAAGGAAGAATTTCGGCCAAAAAAAATTTCTTTCCTCTTGTGGTGGCCGAATTTTGTGAAGAAGAAAAGGAGTTTTCTTTAAGCCTCTGCATCCTCCTCTCAGTTCTTGGAAGATCGTGACATGCCCACACACAGTTACCGGATCGCAGGACATAGTGAGGAGGATTTGGTGGTTCATAATCCGAATAACGCTTAAAGAAACGAGGGAGTTAGCATCAAGGGTATGATCTAAATCCATCTTTATATATTCGTATATGTTGTATACAATTTACAAGTTGTATAAAAAAAATTTAAAACCCCTTTTCCGCTGCGCAACGTAAATCCAGGTTCCTACAATTGGTATCAGAGCCAATTATACAATATTTAAGAATAAAAGTTTCTTTTTCATAGTTTTATTCTTTGATTTGTATGTATGGTATGTGTAGGCACTTTCTAATGATTGTATGATGTTTATTTATTTTTTTATAAACATGGTTGATTGTTAATTGTATGGTACAATGGGTTTAGGGTTTTTATTAAATGTTGTAATATATTTGTTTTCAATGTAATATTAATGCTAGGATGTATTTTTATTTTTTTTAATTTTTTTTTCTGCTGTATTTTCTTTGTTGTATTTTTTCTGCTATGTATTTTATTGTAAAATATGTATGAAGAAATCAGACGAAGAAGACGGAAGGCGGAAGAACGAAATCAGAAACACATGCGCCTGTGAGACTCGCGTAGGCGCACAGTGCGGACTGCCGCGCAGCAGCCGGGTAGTGCGCCAAGGCACGCTGCACGCACAGCAATCAGGCCTTGCGCATGTGCGTACTGCGTGCACAGTGGCCACTACGCACCTGGGCCGTTGGCTGCGTACGTCAGCTGTGCGCGGACTGGTTGCATGCAAGGCAGCCTTGCGTTGCCTTCGTGCGTGGCTGGCTGTTTGCGCGTGCTTGCTGCGGCACGATTGTCGCGTGTGCGGTTGCGGGCAGCCCATGCATTCGAATGACGGCCACGCGTGAAAGCGCTAGGGTTTCGAATTTGCAACGCTAGGGTTTCTGAATTCGAAAAAGATTTTGGGCTATTTTTTAATTTTATTTTTTATGCCTTGGGCCTCTAATAAGTGTTAGAGTAACACTTGGGCTTTAGGTTTGATTCATGAGATTGATCATAACATTTAAAAAAATATATATTTTTAATTAAGTTGGACTTGGTTAAAAGAGCAAAATAAGAAGAACCTAAAGACTTGAAGAATATGAGAATTACTTGAAAACCAAGGAATGCCTTGGATAACTTTTGTAATTAGATATATTTTTTTTTCAAGTTAAATAACCTATTGTACTCGGTCAACTCATGTATGCTTTTATTATGAGATGATTAAAGCATTGTCATGCATATACATGTCATTCAGATTAGGTGTGCCAACACATATGAATACATATATATATATATATATATATATCATACATGCATAATAGCCATTGATAATTATGTGTTTTATATTTTTTATTTGATTAAAAATTAGTATAATTCATATAATTGGCTATTATATAATGAGATTAGTTGTTAGAATAAAAACTTGGTAATTCTCATTAATAACTAGTCTATTAATTGAATAGTTTAATTAGTTAGATTAGTTAGGTCCTTCATCACTTAATATTAGGTTTAATTAGATTAAAGCCCTAATATAATTGGACATAATCATATGATTAGTTTTAATAGTTAAAACTTGCTAAATCACATTAAATAATTCCTAGTCTTAGTAAAATTGCTTACATAGATTAGAATTTAAATAATTAACTAGATTTTTAATTAGTTAAAAATCGGATTAGTTTATTTATTAGAATAAGATTCTAATAATTTGTTATATATGCCCTAGACATTTAGATTGAAATTAGCCGTTTAATCTTAATAATATCTAGGTGCATTAATTGAAAACCCTAATTACTAAAATAGTGAGTGGGTGAGGGATATATGACATTATATCCCGCAGTCTCCTTCATTAGTTCAACACCGTGAGATTCAAGTGGGGCGTCGAGACGGCTTTGTTTTCCTTCTCCCTAAGGAGGGTCTCCATGAGAATCAATACCAAGGTTGACTTCCTAACGGATAGGGTTTCTGAGTGTAATTTGGGATTGACCGACCCTAAGGCGACAATTCTCAAGTTAAGCTTAAAAAATCTGAAATGGTGGGTTACACTCACAAGGTTTTTAATTAAATTTGTTAATTATAAACCTGACTGAAATAAACGATACTTGAATGATAGAGGAATAATAGTTATTCTGGTATATCATTTGATTGAGAGTGTCTTGATCCAACATGCAAGTATTTGACCAACCCTAAGGCGGCACTTGCTTGTGGTATGTTGGACTGTCGTGGCGTAAAAACAGTATTTAGGGATTTTCTTGTTCATTAAATATATTCATGCATCATATTTAAATTTATGTCAAACATTGACATGTGAATTAAATGTATGATTCAATGAATTATTTATTTATGTTTTATCAACAATGTATGTTCTGCACGAAGCTGTTCGTTCCGCAATGCTTGCTCGGATGAAAGAGGGTGCATCTGTTCAAGAATATGTCGTGAGCATACTGTCCTACTTTAACACAACTGAGGTCAATAGCGGATGGAGCTAGAGGAGAGGGCCTTCTCGATGCACGTTGGGTCAGGGGATGTCGTGTCAGCAAGAGCATTTGGAGTAGTTAGACTCAAGTTTGAAAATTGTTTTCTCATGTTGAACTCTGTTTATTTTTTCCTGGATTTACAAGAAATTTGATTACTTTGTCCAAATTGTTGGAACAATTATATTTTGTTTCTTTTAATAATAAGTCAGTTATTGTTTCTAGAAATGGTTTAAATATTTGTTCAGGTTTAAATGAAAATAACTTGTATGTTTTAAGACCGTTAATTCATACATCATTGCTCAATGCTGAATTGTTTAAAGTTGAAAAACCTAAAACAAAACGACAGAAAATTTCTCCAGATAATGAAACGTATCTATGGCATCTAAGACTTGGCCATATTAATCTTGACAAGATAGACATACTAGTTAAAAGCGGGCTTTTTAGCCAGTTAAAGGTTGTCACCTTACCTGTTTGCGAATCCTGTTTAGAAGGCAAAATGACCAAGAAACCTTTTATTGGAAAATGACTTAGAGCTAAGGAACCACTAGAGCTTATACACTCAAACGTCTGTGGACCGATGAATAGTAAAGTGAGGGGTGGTTATGAGTATTATGTCACCTTTATAGATGACTACTCTAGATACGAATATGTCTACCTAATGCAACGGAAGTCGGAAACTTTTGAAAAGTTCAAAGAATTCCGAGCTGAAGTTGAGAATCAATTAGGCAAGACTATCAAGGTTCTACGATCGGATCGTGGAGGTGAGTATCTTGACCAAGAGATTGAAGACTACTTGGTTGAGCATGGAATTGTGTCCCAACTCACATCTCCTAGAACACTACAACAGAATGGTGTTACGGAGAGGAGAAACAAAACCCTGATGGAAATGGTAAGATCTCTGATTAGTTTCTCATCATTACCAAATTCTTTTTGGGGATATGCACTACAAACAACGGCTTACATTTTAAATGTAGTCCTATCCAAATCTGTTCCTAAGACTCTCTTAGAGTTGTGGAATGGTCGTAAAGCTAGTTTGCGACATTTCCGCATATGGGGGTGTCCAGTACATGTACTGAAGAACAGAACTAGAAAGCTAGACCCTAATTCTATGGTCTGCTTGTTTGTAGATTATTCTAATGAGACTAGAGGTGGATACATCTATAGTCCTGAGGAGAACAAAGTATTTGTATCAAAAAATGCAACGTTTCTTGAGGATAACTATATGAGTGATCATAAACCTCGAAGCAAAATTGTATTAAATGAGATAGAGCCTGGTAAGACCAGTGCTCAGTTAACAAGAGTTGTTGATGCATTAACATCTAATAGTCAGATGATTCCTAGTCAGGATACACTACCACATAGACATAGTGTAAGGGTTGTTCGACAACTTGAACGTTATTTAGGTATTAGAGAGAGACGAGATGTCGTCTCTAATGATAGTGTAGATGACCCAGCGACATTTAAGAATGCAATGGAAGATTTTGACAAAGAGGAATGACTTAAAGCCATGAATCTCAAGATGACTCCAACTCAGTCCAGGAACTTGTAGACTTACCGGATGGAATAAAACACATAGGGTGTAAGTGGATCTACAAGAGAAAGAGAGGAGTAGATGGGAAGGTAGAGACCTTCAAGGCAAGGCTGGTGGCAAAGGGTTATACCCAAAACAAGGGGGTCGATTATGATAAGACCTTCTCGCCAGTAGCCATGTTTAAGTCTATTAGGATTCTCTTATCCGTTGCTGCCTATTTTGATTACGAAATTTGGCAAATGGACATCAAGACTGCATTTTTGAATGGTAATCTTAATGTGAGCATCTACATGATGCAACCAGAGGGATTTATGTCTCCAAATCAAGAGCAAAAAGTTTGCAAGTTGCAAAGGTCCATTTATGGACTAAAGCAAGCATCTAGATTTTGGAACATCAGGTTTAATAATTGTTATAAGGATTTTTTGATAGCATGACAAGTCAGCATGATCACCGGAAAGTACGGTGATTAGATATGCCATTTCACCAAAGTCAGCCATGAAAGATCGACCCAAGGCAATTGGTAGATGATCTCAAGGCTTGATTAAGTTTACCTAAGATGGTCGGGAAAACTAACCGATCGGGTACGAATAACCTGGTAGGGGAAACTGGTCAATCGGGTAAAGATAACCCAGTCAGGTTAATATAATCAAATCAGGGTAAAAGAAATCTGGTCGGGATAGGCAGCTGGTCAGTTAGGTGACGCATGAGAGTCATTAAAGGCAATCACAACTCAAATACGCAGTGAAAGAGTCATACTTAAACAAGGCACCTTTGCAGTACACTCTGATAAGGAAACAAACTTCCTTATAGATATCAAAGTCCCAATCCCCCAACAAATCTAATTCATTCAATTCATGGAAGATGCGAAACAGGAAAGAAGATAAAGACGACTTCAACAAGTCACAAGTCCTAATTAAACACCACCACTTTTCCTTACTTGTACAACAAGGATTAAGGTTCTATGCACATATAAATAGACCCATAATCTCATTAGCAATGGATTATCATAAATAGACCTGAAAATAACATTGTAAGGGGCGAATGGTAGAATACGTGAGAGCAAGAAAGTATGAGTAGTGTAATCATATTATTCATAGTAAGTTTATTTCCTCGCCATCACCGGCAACCGTGGATGTTTCCCCACCTTGAGGTTTTACCATATAAACTTATGTTTGCATCCTATGCTAATCTCTATTTTCTTCATAACATCTTTAACAATTTGTAATAACTTGTTGGACGCGTGATCAATCCTACATGATCCAAAAATCACCATCAACAATAATGCTATCAAAACCTGTGGCTTTAAGTAAAACGTCGACAAGCCGTGTGTCTACAAGCGCATCATTGACAAGAAAGTAGTTTTCTTAGTCCTATACGTAGATGATATCCTACTCATTGGGAATGACATAGGGGTATTGTCGGAAGTAAAGGGTTGGCTGGCTAGCCAATTCCAAATGAAAGATTTAGGAGAAGCGAGTTATGTTTTAGGGATAAAATTAATAAGGAATCGTAAGAACAAACTTTTAGTATTGTCTCAAGCATCGTATATCGACAAGATACTTGTGTGATTTTCGGTGTAGAACTCCAAGAAAGGTAATTTACCTTCTAGACATGGAGTTTACTTGTCTAAGGAAAAGTGTCCTAAGACACCTCAAGAAGTTAAGGATATGAGACATGTTCCTTATGCTTCTGCAGTAGGCAGTCTTATGTATGCTATGATATGCACGAGACCTGACATCTGCTTCGCAGTGGGAGTAGCCAGTAGGTTTCAGTCCAACCCAAGATTGGATCATTGTGTTGATATAAAGGTCATTCTCAAGTATCTTCGGAGAACGAGAAACTATATGCTAGTATATTTCGGGCAGGATTTGATCCCGCTAAGATATACAGATTCTGACTTTCAGTCAGACAAGGATTCAAGGAAATCAACGTCTGGTTCAGTATCCACCCTTGGTGGTAGAGCCATAGTATGGAATAGTGTTAAGCAATCATGTATTGCTGACTCCACCATGGAAGTTGAATATGTAGCAACTTGTGAAGCAGCTAAAGAGGCTGTCTGGCTCCGTAAGTTCTTGATTGATCTAGAAGTTGTTCCAGATCTGGATAAGCCCATCACACTTTATTGTGATAACAGTGGTGCTGTGACCAATTTCAAAGAACCAAGAAGCCACAAGAGAGGGATGCATAGAGAAAGGAAATATCATCTCATCAGAGAGATAGTACAGAGAGGGGATGTGACCGTGACCAAGATAGCGTCGTTGGACAATCATGTTGATCCATTTACGAAGACCTTAATGGCTAACGTGTTTGAAAGTCACCTAAGGGGTCTAGGTTTTACGAGATATGTATCACCTGCTTTAGTGCAAGTAGGGAGATTGTTGGGATTTATGCCATAACGCTTGTAATTTGTAAATGTGAATGAAACATTAATAAAAGAAGTAGTTTATTCATTCTATAAATCTGTCTCGTACATTTATATCATGTGTACTATAACATCCAAGATTGTCGAATGTAATCTCTAACTGAGTATATGAGTGTCATATACAAAGGAATTTCGTTTGAGATGAGCAATATAAAGAGCAAGCACATACGCCTGATCAAGGACAGGTTGAAGAAATAACGCATCAGTATACCTATTTATTTTTTTAGTCCCTAAATTTGTACTTATTTATAGATTGACTATTATTTAATAAAATCTATTCTGCTTGTATCCTTTATTTAAAAGTTTTGTTTAATCACAATTTTACCTTTAATCAATTAAATTTATTTCAATTGTATCATTTTAGTTATTTAATGTTTTTGTTTGATTTATATTTATTTTAATTTAATTATTATATATTAATATTATTTAATTTCCTTATTTGTTGACCCACCACATGAATCATTGACATCTTTCTTGACATTATCATCACAATCACTCTTTCCAACCACATTAACTACACCCCCACTATCTTTCCTCTATCTCATGCATCGACTACTTAAGCTCTTAAATTATGGATCATTTTAAAAATAGTGCCTTTGGAAATTTTTTCTTTGTTTAAGCAAACAAAAATTTTTAGATTAAAATACATTTTTGTGACTCCCACCCCTGGAATACACTTAACATTTGTTTGACTTTTGGCTTGACTTTTGTTTTTCTTTATTTTTATTTCCTTCGTATTTTTATATATGAGTGATCTTTTATGATCCTTTTCCCATTAGAACGGTGTATTTAAAAAAAAAAGTAAAATAATAAAAAGTAACATCTAAGTATGATTTTATGATAAAAATATTGATTCAACCAAATAATATCTTAATGTAATTAATAGTAGCTTACCGTCAACTTAGAATGCAGTGCCTCTTAATTAATTACTTTATTGGAAAGTTGTATCTTACGACTTTGAAATGACTCTCCATAAACCTATTCTCTCTAGAATCAGATTGGGAAAACGTACGAGTGCCATTTTACTAATGGTAATACTACATATTACATTTAAATTGTTACATTTTTCAACCCAATACATATAGCACTTGAAATGCTTGAAATGTTAAATGGTTAGTGGAGCAAGGAGTGTGATGCTAGGAAGGTGAATTCTTGCTATGCGAAGGATTTCCACCATTATAAACGTGAAGGAGTTGATCATTTCATTAGCAAGTACAATAGTGGTAGTGGACCCATTAAGGTTGATGATCAATGAAATGTAGTGGGGATCGCAAGTGTTTGTGTTACTTTTGTGACTTGATGACCTCTCTAAGTTCCTTGGCATATATAATGGTACTCAACAAGTAATACAAAAAGGGATCATTTTCTGATCGGACCGGTCTTGAAATAAAATATCAAGTCCAAAGTTACATAACATTGTCAAATCGTTTCTAAAATGTTAAGAACAAGACTTGTATATAATTAGTTATAAAATGTTATGAAACATTGGAACCAGTTACAAAACATTATATATATATATATATACAGTCTTTCTACTGTCAGTTCGTCCTGATATAAAATATATCATGACGAAGAATGTAGACCACAGATTATGGAAAAGTTTTGACAAGTGCATACACTTTGAGTCAAAGTATGTAAATCTAATGGTCCACATTCTTTGTCCTGATATATTTTATATCAGGACGAATTGACAGTCGAAAAATTATATATATGTATATATATATATATATATAACTACTGCTCTAGAATTTCCTTTCAGGAACAACCTACTCAGAAAATTATTATACAAAAAAGCTATAGTATTTTGAAGATTTTGTGCAGTCTTGATGTCATTCATTTTCTGGTTAAGATTCTTGTTACTGATGAGTTTGCATTGATTCTAATGTTCTTCGATATATGCTTTGATGAGAACGTGGCTAGCACAAGATCATGGAATGCGGATCCAATTCAAGTTCATATTGGCCCAGTTACAAGACCGCGAGCCAAGAAGTTCCAGAATGCATTAAGTGGGCTGATTCAAGGGATTTGTGCTCAAGCAAGCACGTGGAGGCCCATTGAAGGTGATGAACGAAATCTCCAGCCCATAACAAACATAATTCAAGTCCAAGAAAGTCAATAGGCTTTGGGAGCTGATTTAGGGCTGAATAAATTGTATTTCTTGTTGTACAATCATAGGCTGAGGTATTAAGGAATTAAAGGCAAGATTGACTCTTTGATTTGAAGCCGAAATGTTTGAAGCCGAAAAGATTGAAGGCTGAAATGTTTGAAGCCGAAATGTTTGAAGGCCGAAATGTTTGAAGCCGAAATGTTTGAAGCTGAAATGTTTGAAGCCGAAATGTTTGAAGCTGAAATGTTTGAAGCCGAAATGTTTGAAGGCCGAAATGTTTGAAGCCGAAAAGTTTGAAGCCGAAAAGTTTGACTTCCTTGATGTTTTAATTTGTCAAACTTTCCTTTTACTTTGTTGCCTTGGGCACAATTCTAGGGTTGGTCTTCTGTGGCCTTAGTACTATAAATTGTACCATTTTATTTCAATAAGAGACAGTTGATTATTGATAAAAATTGAGAACAAATTCTCTTTGGTTCTTTGAGAACTAATTGGAACTTATCAGAATTTTCTGTGGCGTTCCTTCCCGACTTATCAATCAAGTATTCCATCCTTGATTGTGGCGTCTTCCTCTATACCAAGGTTCACATCTCGTTATAGGTGTTGGGTCACGGTTTTCATCCAAACCAGTCCATAGAACGGTCTTAGTCTCCAAACGACGAGGATCGTATCTGTGTTGGGTCGCGGTTTCCATCCAAACCAGTCCATAGAACGGTCTTAGTCTCCAAACGATGAGGATCGTATCATTTGGTATCAGAGCTTAGGCTCATATCCCTTTCTTTTCTATTTCTCATATCCCTTTGTTTTCTTCTTTCTTCTTCTTGATTCCGTTTGAAGAAGTCCAAAAAAAAAAGTACAAATATTTTTTTACTCTTGAACGATCTTGTAGTTTAATATATATCAACTATTGGTATTTCTCTTTCTCATTTTCGCAGTGATATACAACGAAAAAAAAAGAGATTTCTGGTATTGTTTTTGTTAGTTTTATAAGAACTTTGAGAAACTTACGAGTGGAAAAAGGCAAGAGTGGTGAGCACATCAGAGGGTAAAAGCCAAAAAAAAAAAAATTGTGTGAAACACACGAGTGTCGAGTGAATCGAATTTTTCGAGTGAAACACGTGAGGGAGTGTTTGTGAGGCTTACTAATCTTTTGTTTTACAGGTTATTAAATATGTCCGGTAGCAAGGATAAAGGCGCTACTGAAGATTCTTCCATTCCGGTGGATCTAAAGATTTGGAAGGAGGCATTAGTGGGGGAGATGAGACGGTTGATGAGGGACGAATTGAAACCTCTACATGAGCGTCTAGATCAAGTGGAGAACGTACGTTCGGGGCAGCCACAACCAGTTCGAAACGTACATGGAAGACAAAGAGTTCCGGTTAGAAGAGAAGTTGATGATTACTATGGGGATGAATATGGTGAGGAGGAGGAGTCCGTGAGTAGTCATAGGAGGAATGGACGGGTTAGGAGAGATCGAAACCGAGGGGATGATAACCTTAGTGGTATAAAGATGAAGGTCCCGTCATTTCAAGGGAAATCTGATCCTGAAGCCTACCTTGAATGGGAGAAGAAGATGGAACTCGTGTTTGATTGCCGCTACTACCCTAAAGCACAAAAGGTAAAACTAGCTGTAATTGAATTTACTGACTATGCTGTGATTTGGTGGGATCAGTTAGTTACTAGTAGGAGGCGGAATGGAGAACTTCCAATTGAAACATGGGAAGACATGAAGGCTGTGATGAGGAAGCGCTTTGTGCCTAGCCATTACTACCGAGGCTTACATCAGAAATTGCAAAGTCTCAAGCAAGGCAATCAAAGTGTGGAAGACTATTACAAAGAGATGGAGATTGCCATGATTAGGGCAGGTGTGGAAGAAGACCGAGAAGCAACCATGGCTCGTTTTCTTAATGGCCTAAACCAAGAAATTGCTAATGTGGTGGATTTGCAACATTATGTGGAGATAGAAGAGATGTTGCAAAAGGCTGTCAAAATTGAGCAACAACTCAAGAAGAGGGGCAGTGCAAGACCTTCAGCAAGCTTGCAATCCAATTCTTGGAGATTGAGCTATCCAAAGAAGGAAGATAAGGCCCAAACGTCCACCAATCCTAAGCCAAAGTCCGAGCCTTCCAAACAAGGAAATCATGGTAAAACTGAAAACCCTAATTTTCAGAATCGTGATATTAAATGTTTTAAATGCCAAGGCAGGGGACACATAGCAAGTCAATGCCGGAATAGGCGAGTTATGGTGATGAGGGATAATGGAGAAATTGAGACCGATGACGAAGAGGATGATTTGCAGCCCAAGTCTCCATTAGAGGATGCCTCTGAGGAGGAATATTTAGCCCCTGATTCTTTGACATTAGTGGCAAAGAGAGCGTTGAGCTTGCAAACGAAGAATGAAGATGAAGTTCAACGAGAGAACATCTTTCACACTAGATGCTATGTCAAAGATAAGGTATGTAGTGTCATTATTGATGGTGGTAGTTGTACTAATGTTGCAAGCATGACCATGGTTAACAAATTAGGGCTGCCAACAACACTACATCGTAAACCATACAAATTGCAATGGTTGAATGATAGTGGTGAGGTGAGGGTTACTAAACAGGTGTTAGTGGCGTTCCGGATCGGTAAATATGAAGATGAAGTTGTGTGTGATGTAGTACCGATGCAAGCTGGGCACTTGTTGTTAGGACGACCATGGCAATTTGATAGGCAGGTGAAGCATGATGGGTTTACAAACAAACATTCTTTTGTACTTAATCAACGATCAATAACCCTTGCACCTTTATCACCAAAACAAGTTCATGAGGATCAAGTGAGGTTACAAAAAGAGAGTGAACAACTGAAAATGTGTGAAAAAAAGAGAGTGGCCGAAGAAAAAAAGAGAGAAAAGGCAACTATAAATTCGGCCCTTGAGGTAAAATCAGAGAGAAAACAAAAGAATTTTTATGCAAATGCCAAAGAAATTAAGAGAGCTATGTTTTCAAATCAGCCAATGATTGTACTCTTGTACAATGAGGCTCTTTTAAACACTAACGAACTTGACTCTGTTTTGCCTAGTTCTGTTGTAACTCTTTTGTAGGAATTTGAAGATATCTTTCCTGATGAGATGCCACATGGGTTACCTCCGATTCGGGGAATAGAGCATCAGATTGACTTTGTACCCGGTGCTTCCATTCCAAACCAACCAGCTTATAGGACCAACCCTGAGGAGACGAAAGAGCTTCAAAGGCAGGGTATACATGTTGATTCGGAGAATAAATTATGCATGCCTAATTGCTCTGTAAGAGAATTACTGGTTAGAGAATCCCATGGTAGAGGCTTGATGGGACATTTTGGAATTGCAAGGACTTTAGCTATTTTGCTGGAACATTTCTATTGGCCACGTATGAAGCGGGACACTGAGAGGATTTATGGGCGATGTATCACTTGTAAGCAAGCTAAGTCTCGAGTGCAACACCACGATGGAAAAAGAAAGGCTGAACTTGTAAAGCAGATCCATGAGAAAGTGAAACTCAACATTGAAAGCAGAACTGAGCAATATGCTAAACAAGCCAACAAGGGGCGGCAACATGTGGTTTTTGAACCTGGAGATTGGGTTTGGTTGCACATGCGTAAGGAGCGGTTTCCAACTCAACGGAAATCCAAGTTACTACCTAGAGGGGATGGACCGTTCCAAGTCTTGGAACGAATCAACAACAATGCATACAAGCTGGACTTACCTGGGGAATATACTGTAAGTGCTACCTTCAATGTTTCTGATTTGAGTCCTATTGATGCCGGTGATGAACTTGATTTGAGGACAAATCCTTTTCAAGAAGAAGGGAATGATGAGAACGTGGCTAGCACAAGATCATGGAATGCGGATCCAATTCAAGTTCATATTGGCCCAGTTACAAGACCGCGAGCCAAGAAGTTCCAGAATGCATTAAGTGGGCTGATTCAAGGGATTTGTGCTCAAGCAAGCACGTGGAGGCCCATTGAAGGTGATGAACGAAATCTCCAGCCCATAACAAACATGATTCAAGTCCAAGAAAGTCAATAGGCTTTGGGAGCTGATTTAGGGCTGAATAAATTGTATTTCTTGTTGTACAATCATAGGCTGAGGTATTAAGGAATTAAAGGCAAGATTGACTCTTTGATTTGAAGCCGAAATGTTTGAAGCCGAAAAGATTGAAGGCTGAAATGTTTGAAGCCGAAATGTTTGAAGGCCGAAATGTTTGAAGCTGAAATGTTTGAAGCTGAAATGTTTGAAGCCGAAATGTTTGAAGGCCGAAATGTTTGAAGGCCGAAATGTTTGAAGCCGAAATGTTTGAAGCCGAAATATTTGAAGCCGAAAAGATTGAAGGCCGAAATGTTTGAAGGCCGAAAAGTTTAACTTCCTTGATGTTTTAATTTGTCAAACTTTCCTTTTACTTTGTTGCCTTGGGCACAATTCTAGGGCTGGTCTTCTGTGGCCTTAGTACTATAAATTGTACCATTTTATTTCAATTAGAGACAGTTGATTATTGATAAAAATTGAGAGCAAATTCTCTTTGGTTCTTTGAGAACTAATTGGAACTTATCAGAATTTTCTGTGGCGTTCCTTCCCGACTTATCAATCAAGTATTCCATCCTTGATTGTGGCGTCTTCCTCTATACCAAGGTTCACATCTCGTTATAGGTGTTGGGTCGCGGTTTTCATCCAAACCAGTCCATAGAACGGTCTTAGTCTCCAAACGACGAGGATCGTATCAGTGTTGGGTCGCGGTTTCCATTCAAACCAGTCCATATAACGGTCTTAGTCTCCAAACGACGAGGATCGTATCATGCTTTATATACAATCTCTAAGAAAGAAAAACAAAATTTTCTGCTTTTAGTTCTTTGTGTGTTGTGATTTACTCTGGGATGGATTGGATTGGCAAATTTTCCACCCAACACAATTTGAAAACGTTCACGTTTGAGAGACTCTTTATTTTAACATTAAATAAAGGAACTTCATAAAATTCATCAATTTCAATGAATTTTGTTGTGTGGAAGGTATGTTCAAACAAAATTTGAAACTTTTTCGAACGCTCTATCTATTTTTTCTTAATTTTGTTAAATATGAAATATCAATAAAAATGATGAAAAATAGGAAAAATACGAAAATAGTTGTAATACTTAGATAATACAATTTCGTAAGAGTAATGTTAGACAACTCTAAAATTTAATCCAAATTTCAACTCAAATGATGTGGTAAATAAGTTGTCATCACTACACACAACATGAAATGTTATGGTTAATGAAAAAACCACTTACTATATCATTTAGATTGAAATTTAGACTAAATTTTTTGATTGACTAGCATAAGTGATTTCGTGATATTTGACCTGTTAAAGTTAACTACAATGGTCAACTATTTGGTCAAGTATACCTATCCATATTTTAGTAAAAACGTAATCTTGTGTTTCTTTTTGTTTTATTATTTATGGTATACTTTTATCCTTGCACAATGAGTTCATGTGAAAGATATATACTCTTCATATTTACTTAAGCACAAATTAATTCCAAAGACCGGCTATCCACCACACAATGATAATAAAATAAAATAAAATCTCAAACGGTTAGGTCCCACTAAAAAATTTAAAAGTTCTACATTTTTAAATGGTTTTGGCAGACAATCTTGTACCTTTGTATTTAGTGTGATGTGATCACACACTTGTATTATTTGATGATGAGAGTTTGAATTAATGATCAGCTAGCATTTCCTTAGCCAGGCTGTGTAGGACCCGACGACCCGTATTCAGTGCATCATCTCACACTTGCATTATTTGATTATTTCACGAGTGAATGAAACACATCGAATTTGATTGTCACTTCGTTCGAGAGAAAAATCAAATTTTGCCTTTGTTCGAGAGAAAAATCAACTTTAGGCTGATAGTGCCATGCTACCTTCGGTCAACTGATCAAATTGCGGATATATTTACCAAACCACTTGACACCGAGGCATTTCAACGCCTATCTAGCAAGTTGGGTGTCGTTCATCTTCCTACATCCACTCCAACTTGAGGGAGAGTCATGAAACTACACATACCAAGTTAAAGATAAAGATTAGTTTATAATTGTTTGATATTCAAATTTAAGATTAGTTTAGAGTTTTAATTAGGAATTGTTTGATATTCAAATTTAAACTTTGTTGATATTTAAATTTAGAGTTGATATTTGATATTCAAATTTCAAATTAGATAGGAATATTTTATTTTGTAAATGAAGTAATTATCAATATATAAAGATATCATGTTTTTTTGGTCTTCTTCACGAAGCGAACATAATTGAGTATTATCTCTTTTAATTTTATAGATATATGTGATATCTTCTAGTGAATCGGCCTTCTATGTTATCAGATAAAAATTGTGATCATATTTGTTGGTACTAAATTTAATCACATTCGAAATACGTAATCGGTGGATTACAAATGTCATAAACGTAACATACATGTCACTCAAAGAACATGCATGAAACACGTGCTATGCAAATTAAATGCATGATTACACACATCTCGACTGATGACAACTCATGCATAATAAAAAACTATAAAAACCCCTCTCAGCTAAAGCCACTAACGGCGGATATAGAGAGCTCATTTTTTACATTCGAATAATCAGAGGGAGATTCCAAAAAATTCATACAAATGCACTCAGAAGTGTCTCAATTTTTGTCCTAACATTGACGCTAGAAGAAGGGTCGGGGGCTGAAATCATACGTTTGTGGAAAATGAATCAACTTCCAGAAACGGTATCATTGACAACTTTCTTTCTTTCTTTCTTTTGAAATGATATGAATGAGACTTGAACTCTCTTTTTCTGTCGTTATGAAATTGCGATTTAAAAGATATTTATAAGGTTTTTAGCAATGTTGATCTAAAATTTGAAAATAAGTAAAGCAGCAAGCGAGGGTATCGTCCACAAGGAGGTGTCATCCGTCAACCATCTCAAGTTTTAGTATTTATTGAAAGCAATATAAATAAGAATGCATATGTGTTGAGAGTGGTGTGTGTGAGGTGTAAGTACAATGTGGGTGTGTGCAAAGAAAATGTAATTAAAAAGAAAGCAAATAAAAACAAAAAAATATGGAAGGGTACTGAGAATGATGTTCAAAGGGAAATAAAAGAGTGGATAAAAGAGATGTATGATTATGTACACACAAGGTAAATGAGTTCACCATACAGAAGTGCACATCTACTTGATTGTTAGACAATGAAGTCTATACAATTCAAGTTAAGGGATTGTTCTCTTAATTAAGGGATTCGAAAACATTAATCACTCCTCAAAGGTTATGGATAGAGCAATTGTGCCTCTTATCCTAACCATTAAGCACATAAATATATAGCCAAAACCTACTCTAGCAAGGGTCATGCATAGAACAAGTTTTACCCATTCTTTAGAGCTAAGTGGTCAATGTTATACCCCGATTGGTCCTCCTTAGGCACAATTGAAACCCACAAACACTCAAACCTATCTAAACATGACATTTCGACCTTCCATCAACATACGCACATAAATGAGATATTTGATTAAAACTACTCCTACATATTAAGTTAATCTACTCATAATCTCATCCATGAACACATATTTATTTCCAATCTCTACACACATGCATATCAAGATAAGAGATTAATCAATAACAACAAGAATGAATCAAAACCCAAATCGAATTTAAGAACAATCATCACATAAATGAGCACAAATATAGGTTTACAGTATTTCTCAAGTGGGGATTACACATTTAGAAAACAATAAATACAAAGAGAAGAGTTTAAATGAGACAACCCTTGAAGATGGCCTTCTCCAAGTGCTCCACGCTTGCTTGCCTGAAAATGGTCCAAGACCTCTCCTTTTTCCTTGCAATCTACTCTAAAATGTGTTGAAGGATGTGGTGAGCTTCCCATGGAGGTTCTCCTCTATGGGAGCTTTGAAAGCATCTCTCTCTCTCTCTCTCTCTCTCTCTCTCTCTCTTTTGAAATGGAAGAAGACGAAGAAAATGAAGAGCTGCTCGGTTATGGACTGAAAGGAAGAGAGGAAAGAGGTGAATTTATAGTGTGGGAAGATTAGGGCTCGAATTGGGTGCGAAAGGTCGCATTTGCCCCTCAAAAATGGCTTACTGCGGTCTTCTATGCTACACAACCGCGACAGCAATTTCCGTGATTTAGGTGCCACTATCGTCGCTACGGTTTTGCCGCTGTCTTTGTCACGGTCCTACTACAGTCAAGATTCCAGCCTCGCGCACAATTACGAAAATAGACATAACTCTCTTAAGAAAATTGGGAATCGCAATCCTTAAAAACCGCTGGAAAGTAGACTTCTAGGGCTTTCCGAATATATGTGAAGCTTAAAGTGGATCTATCTGAGGAGGGATATATGGCCCTCAAAAATTGGGTGTTCTGCATGGGTATTTTACAATTTCAGTTCATTAACCTTTGGAAAACAAAATTGACATGTGCCGCAGCTGGCTCAACGACGGATTGTCCGCAGAAACATTGGTTTTGCTTGTAATGGTTGACCTCGAATCATGCCGTGGTTTGGGTCAACTGTAAGGCTGCGGCAACTTTGAATAGCTTCTAATTCTTCACTTTTAAGTTCGTTTTGGCTTGCCAAGCTTGACTTTAAGCTCAAACATCAATTGTAGGGGATATGTACATACACATGGCTCACAAAACACATTATATACAAAAACGATAGGAAATGGAGACCTCAAATAAGTATAGAAATGGTCCGACCAAGACTTAATTTTGTGTTCTAAAAGTTCTACATTACCAAATTACTTCCGAACGGAATATTCGAAGAGTTCTATGGAACCAAAAGGAATATTTGAAGTTTTCTACGGAACCGACAAGAATATCTGAAAAGTTCTTCAAAACCAGAAGGAATATCCAAAGAGATCTACGGAACCGACAGGAATATCCGAAGGGAAAAAGTCCTCAAAAGGTTTACTGAACCAAATTACCTCCGAAAGGAATCTTCGAAGGGACAAAGTCCCCAAAAGTTCTATAGAACTAAATTAATTACCCCTGAAAGGAATCTAGAAGGGACAAAGTCCCCAAAAAATTCTACGGAACCAAATTATCTCCAAAAGGAATCTAAAAGGACAAAGTCCCCATAATGTTCTATGAAACCAAATTGCCTCCGAAAGGAATCTTCAAAAGTCCCCAAAAGTCCTACGGAACCAAATTACCTCCGAAAAGAATCTTTGAACGGACAAAGTCCCCAAAAGTTCTAAAGAACCAAACTACCTCCGAGTAATAATCGAAGCACCCCTATTAAACACCGAGTCAACTTTACCCCATATGATATAATATATAATTGGTCAAGTCCCTAAATCCATCATGAAAAACTTTCAGAATTGAGAATTTGAGGGACAATTGTTGGTACTAAATTTGACAACATTCAGAATATGTAATCGGTGGACAACCACATTCGGAATACGTAACCGGTGGATTACACATGCCATAAACGTGACACACATGTCACTCACATAACATGCATGAAACACATTCCATGCAAATTAAATGCATGCATAACACATGGCATATGAACAAAACTCATGTCATGCAAAATAATTGCATGATTACACACGTCTCTATTGATGACAACTCACGCTTAAAAAAAAAACTATAAAAACTCCTCTCAGCTGAAGCCACTAAGGACGGATATACGGAGCTCATTTTTTTACATTCGAATAATCGGAGAGAGATTCCAGAAAAATCACATAAACGCACTCAGAAGTGCCTCATTTTGTTCCCAACAACGTTGATTATGGAGAGATAACAGATATAGTTGAAAGGAGAATACCATCCAGAGGAAACAATATTGACAATATTCCTAGCAAGGCCGAAGCATGCAAGAGCTTGCTTGAAGTTTTTTTTATCAACTCCTCTTGATTTTCTTTTAGAGAAGTTAATTAAAGAGTCGAAATTGATATACTATGCAATGAAACGTGTAAGGGAAGTGAACGATATATTGTAAGCATTCAATATGCAAATAAATTAAATTCGTAT
Source organism: Dipteronia sinensis (assembly GCA_033220585.1). NCBI lineage: Eukaryota > Viridiplantae > Streptophyta > Magnoliopsida > Sapindales > Sapindaceae > Dipteronia > Dipteronia sinensis. Next base: position 67,932,437 of record CM065639.1, on the reverse strand, counting down.
TAAATATATAAGCATGAAAGCGTACCTGAATTTCCTGAATCCATAATAGCGTAACAGCAATAACCTGAAAAGAAAACAAAAACAATAGGAAATCTTCTACTCTCTACTCACCTTTCTCAGACTGCTTAATGGAGAGACAATTATGTAACACACACTATGAGTGAGAGTAGGGACCCCTTATAAATAGTATAACTTCCTAGAATCATAACCCATAAAGGATTCTCAATCCTAATATGATGGCTAGTCCCAAAAGGAATACGAAGCCCACACATATGCAATAACCCATACCATATCTTACATATATTTAATGTAGCTAAGGTGCACCAAGCCCAGCAAATATTGATCACAATCAAACGGGCTCTATCCGGTCAACTCTCACTTACTTAAACTTTCCAATCAACTCGGTTTTCATAAACTTAAAATATAATGTCATATGTTGCTCACAATTTTAGAAAAACTTACATATATCACATGTATATTTTTTTTCAAAAGTATACTCTCATTAGGTCTTACCAGTGGCGTAGCTAGGATTTTTAATTAGGCGTAGCTAGGATTTTTAATTAGGGGGCTAAACTAAATATTCAAACAAAATAATTTTAAGTAAGTTTAATCATCGATAGAGTTTTATAAATATATAACTATATAAGGTTATACGTGAGTCTTACTTTTTGACTCACTTTTCTAAATGTGTATACTCTCTCTATATATATATTTCAAAAATATATAACAAAAAAAAAAGAAATAACATATAATACAAGTGCATTCACCAATGTGGTGGAACTATTGAGCTTGTTGTAAGGTTTTTTTTTTTTGAAATATTAAAATAATTCAGGGTTTGTGAAGGGAGAAAGATTCGAACTTACAACCACATAGCCGGTATAGATATGAGGGTTATTGGGGCCAAACTCACAAGCTGGTTAGAAGTTAAAACACATCGTTAACTTTGTAATTTAATTTATATAATATATATATATATATATATATATATCTATTTTTCAAAATTCAAGACCGGGCTAGTCTATAAGTGTCTCCCTTTGGTTCTTGTCTAACAACTTAAACTTTTAAGTTTAACAATATAGTATCAGAACATAAGGTCCTAGAGTCATGTCCTGCCCTTCCCTCCCAGGATGCATGTAACGTACATGTCTTTGTTATAAGTTTTTGTTTCCATGTTCCTTTGCTCTCAATTTCTTATATAATGCATAGATGATAGGAATAGGAACCATGTTGATATACATGTCTCCAATGGAGTGGCTGGCATGTATATTAAGGTGTCAAAACTCACATACTTAAAACACTATCATTTTCATTCGAAGCTAAATAAAAAGTTTAAGCTTATGAGTTAAGGGGAATCATTTTGAAGTTAGAAAGGAAATCATGCATGGAAAAACTGTCGGTCAAATCTAGAGAGAGAAAAGTATTCAAACTAGTGAGTAAAGCCTATTGAAACCTTAGATTGAGAAGCCCATTGAGAGAAGGAAGTTGTATAAAGAGAGAATAGAACGCCAGCGAGTTATCTCAAGCGAGAAGACGAACAATCGTGAAAAATCATGTATATTAGTGTGTGAATATGTTTTGTTCTTGATGTGAACATTTTCAATGATTTGAATATTGTTGTGTGAAAATTTTTGTTTTTGACCGTATGAACAATTTTACTCATCTGAACATTTTTTATTCACATTGTGATATTAGTATGATATTTAACTATTAAGAATGATTTTTGATGGGCCAACAGTGGTATAGCTCGGCTGGTATAGGAACGAGTTTGAAGTTTAGATAAATGATTTTCAGAACAGCGACTCAAATCCTACCAATGGCAAAAGCTTTTAAAAAAATTAACATTGAAAAAAAAATAAAAATTTAAAGGCAACTTGCTACCGGGGGACTAACAAATATAAATTCATCTTAGTAATAAAAAAGCCAACGTCCTCTACCGGATTGCTGGGTTTGCTCTATTGTCTATATATGCACAAAATTAAAGAAGACAACGTCAACATAAGTACATAACAAAAACAAATTCTTCATTATGCTTGCTAGCTGTTAAGCTTTTCTTTTGGTAGAGGAGGGAAAAAAGCCTACAAAAAGCATCAATTTGTGAACAGTGGCGGACCACATGGAACTATGGAAACCTGGGGGCCCCGCTTGGCCCACTAAAAAAATTATAAAAAAAAGACCTTTAAAAATATGTATTTTACATTTTAGTCTATAAATTAGTGTTTCTTCATTTGGTCCCCAACTTTGTACTTCCTGTTCCAACCTGCTGTTAAGCTCTTCATATGTTGACAAAAGCATAAATTTGTGAACCTGTTGAAAATAAAAATTAAAAACACAAAAAAGTAGCCAAATCCAAAAAGCTAGTGGTTTATCTTACATACTGAAGTGAGCAATTAATATGTATGTGATTAGCTAACACCCAAAAAAAAACTTATGGTGCATCTGGTTGCTCCCAGAATTTTTCCCTAAAATAGAAACCATCACTTGCAGTTTTTCACATACACTTTGATTCTCCTTTCTTGTTAGTTTCAATATTCCATGGATGCTATAGCTGTTGTTTCCCTTGTGATCAATAATTTACAAGGTTTGCTGCCTGCGGACGAAAATACAACTAGCAATGATCCTGCAGTGTTCCAAAAACAAGTCCGGGAAGCTATTAACAGTCTTGATTCCTTGAAACAATTCCTAAAAGACGAAGATGATCGTGAAGCTTCATCTGGCCATTCATCAATGGATGTTCAGGAGGTGGCACAGCTTCTGAGAGCCGTTTATTCTGCAGATGATGCGTTGAACACCCTGATATTAGAAAAGGAATTACGGGAACAGCCAGATATCAAAAGCGGGACTATCAGAAAATTGAAGAGGTTCATAAAGAATTTGATATCTAGAAAAGGAATGGGGAAACTCAACAAGGAGATCAGACGCTTGGACCGCTTGGTAGAGATGAAAGAAAAAGCTGTGACTTCAGGTACAAGTTTCTCGACCGTCGGAAATGGTGGAGGTAGGCATAGCAGCAGCTGGCAGGACCGTCGGGCAAGAATTTCTGATTTCTGTCTGGAAGAGGAAACTGATGTTGACTTAGTAAATGAATTGTTAATTCGATTAGTCCCTTATCAGTTTCCAAAGCTCATTGCCGTTATTGGTGAGGGAGGATCCGGCAAAACAACTCTGGCAAGAACTATATACGACAGAGTTGATGTGAGGCACTATTTCACCAAACGTGCCTGGATTCAAGTTCCAAGTTTGTTCAATGCTAGACAAGTGTTGGGCGATATACTACAACAAATTAATGAAGCCGAGTTGGTGGAGGAATCAACACTTTCTGAAGATGAATTGATGTGGAGAATCATCAAACTCTTAAACGGGGCGAGGTGTCTTATTATCTTGGAAGATGTTGAGACTCCTCAAATTTTGGAAACTGTTCTAAATCCACTCTGTAACTCATCTCAATTTGATACCAGAATGATTTTAACCACTAGCAATGCAAATAAGTTACCACCCCAGACTGGTTATTTAGCTCTTCAATTAGGCAGATTAAACGAAGAGGAGAGCTGGAGATTGTTTTTGAACAAGGTTCGAATGAAAGAAGATGAGGTGGTTAATTCAGAGTTGATCTCACTCAAGGAGAAAATCCTGAAGATGTGTGGTGGTTTACCATCAGCAATTGTCTTGCTTGGAGGTCTGTTGTATACCAAAGGACGACGATATGATGACTGGTATGGAGTGATTGAGAGTGCAAGTAATAATAAAGGAGATATCTTGGCTTTAAGCTATCAAGACCTTCCTCCAGAAATAAAGCCATGCTTTCTTTACATGGGGATTTTCCCCAAAAAAGTTGAGATACCTGTGAGGAGGCTGATTCATCTATGGGTTGCAGAGGGATTTGTGATGCCATTGTTGGATCCTGAGGAAACAAATCATGAAGAAATGGCAGGAAGGTGCTTTGAAGAACTAGTCATCAGAAACATGATTCAAATAATAAGACGGAAGTCGGATGGAAGTCATAAAACATGTTACATGCCTGGTGTGCTATATGATTTCTTCTCTTCAAAGGCAGAAGCTGTAGGATTCTTTAACCGTCAATTCCACACGTCTTCCAACAAAAATCCTGAATTAGCAGCAGTTCGGCGGCTGGCAACCTACTCAGGCATCAAGAATCTCCAGTCTTCATTATTTGCTCACGTTCATCAGAACCTACGTTCTTACGTTGCTTATGACACCCGAATACGATGCTCACCATCTATAGAAACAGGTATGCTTCTCAAGAAGATTATCTCGAACAGAGGCTTTGGATTGCTCAATTCACTTGATCTTGAGGGTGTATACAAGCCCAAGTTATCTGATGATCTAGTAGGAAAACTATTACACTTGAAGTACCTAGGCCTGAGGTCAACTTTTATAGATAGTCTTCCAGCTACTGTTGGCAGTCTGCCATGTTTAGAGACATTAGATGTGAAACACACTAACATAAAAAATGATGTTCAAATAGAGAAGGCAGAGAAGTTGCGACATGTCTATTTGTGTGTGAATTCTTCTAATAAAGTCGTTTTAAAATTAAGTTCATTAACCAACCTGCATACCTTATGGGGTCTAAACGTTGGATCTTTGAGTAAATTAACCAAGCTCGAAAAGTTGACAAGACTCACAAAGCTGAAGCTGACAGGTGACATCAAACTATTTAGATCCAAAAACACGGCTGAATGTTTTGCCAAACTGACCAATCTTCAATCCTTGAAGCTGAGATCAATACCAAAGAGTATAAAATACGATTCGTTTATCCTTTTGGATTCATTGGCAGAGCATCGTAAGTTGCAGGAGCTTTACTTGCTAGGAACACTGCCAGGAGAGAGATTTTCTGATTGCATTCCTCCTAACCTCAGGAAGCTAACTCTGTCCATGTCAAGAGTAGGAATCGACCCGATGCCATTGCTAGGCCAGTTGCCTCACCTGAACGTCCTTAGGCTTCTCTCTAATTCTATCATGGTGGAAAGATTAACTTGTAGCGCTGGAGGATTTCCAAAACTCCGCCTCCTGATGCTGTGGCACCATAAATATTGGAATCCAATACTGTTGACTGTGGAGGAAGAAGCAATGTCTAGCCTAAATGAATTAGAAATCAGAGACTGTTACATGCTGCCGCCTCGAGGGTTGGAATATGTGATTACTTTGAAGGACATAACATTAACAAATATGCCAGATACTTTTAGAGAAGATGTTGAAAAAATTATACAGGGTAGAAATGTATATATCAAAATCAATACTTGTCCTTCTTCTTCTTTGAAGGTATGCCCTCTAGTCCTTTGCATTAGTTAATGCTAGCATTCAAATTTTTCCGCTTTATTATTTCATTTATCTCATGGATTCATATAATTAGCATCTTAAACTTCAAAGCAACGCTTGGTGGTAAATGATACTCATTCAATCTGTCAATGCAACCAATGATTCTTTTCTATCTTTTTTTTTTTATGAAATGCTGAACAAATGTAGGAATACAATTCTGAGAGCGAAGACGAAGACCATGTAGGCGATGAAGACGATGAAGGTGATGAAGAAGGTGACGGCGATGATGAAGATGGTGAAGGCCATGGAGACGATGAAGATAATGAAGATGATTCAGCATCCTAAACTTACATTTTCATCGAAGTTGTATCCTCTAATCTCCGAGAGAGACTTCAGTGCACTGGACCACTAAGATCGAATAGAACATGTGACAACTTTTTATTTAAAAGTATATTTCAAAAGGGTTCAGTTGGAATTATATATTTGTTTGGTAAATTTCATGTATTTAGTTTTTAATTCAAGAATATATAAAATTTAAAGGATTTGAAAAAAAAAATTATACAAAAATATCTCTCGTAACTACCGATTAACAATACTAATGTATTATAGTTAAACCCTATTTAAAAAGTAGTGGGATGGAGAGAATTTTTTTTTAAATATAATATTTAATTTAAAAGCTGACACAGGTTAAATTTTCAATGGTCTGGTTAATTTATGATGAATTGATGATCGGTGGCAGTGGTTTTTATTTATTTATTTTGAAAAGGTGACAGTAGTTTATTATCAATGACGATTAGGTGAAACATCGCTTTCTTGGTTGCTGCCTTTCAAACATCTCTAGAGCACTCGGGGGAAGTTGAGACTTGATGTAGTGTAAAACATCTTGCTTTTATAGTCAAGGTGCATGCCAACAAGCCAACGTCTTAAAAATCAATATCTGCAGCGATGATATTTCCAGGTATTTATTTACTTCGTTGATCTTGCATTTAAATAGTATTTGTAGTCGTTTGTTCTTTCTAAACTGATATGTTATATATGTAAGACAATAAAGTTACAGTTGAATGCAAAACCTTTTTAGAGTACGAAATGCATAATTGTTTGATCAATAGCATTGACTTTGTATTTCTTGGAATTGTTAGTGGTTCTGTTTTTTTATGCACAATCTTTCTAAATCAGTTGTTAGCAGTTTGATCTATTCAATGAAGAGGAGGATAGTAGTGGAGCTATATTCTCCAAGTTTAAGGAATCTTTGGAAGGAATGGGATGCGCGGGTAACGGTTGTACTCAGTCTTACCATCCAGATACTACTTAGCATTCTGGGAAATCGTAGAAAATCCAGTAGAAAACGTGCAATTCGACTTTTTATTTGGTTGGGCTACATTTCTGCAGACTCTGTAGCAACTTTTGCCCTCGGTATACTATCAAGTAACGTTACAGATATGTATGATCAGCGTAATAATAAAGCTGTGGATGCCAACACTGAATTAGCTGCATTCTGGGCACCTTTTCTTCTTTTGCACTTGGGTGGTCCAGACAGCATTACTGCTTATGCATTGGAAGACAACGAACTATGGTTGCGACAAGGGATTGGACTAATTGTTCAGACAGGAATGGTACTCTATGTCTTTCTCATGGGTTGGACAGGCTCTCGCCTTTCAGTTCTGTCCCTTGTAATGTTTCTTCCGGGGTTGGTCAAGTATGGAGAACGAGTATGGATACTTAAATCAGCAAGCGACAAGGTACGCAGAACATCGATGGATAGAACGAAATATTTTTATAGAAAAGAAAATTTCAATAAGGAAAATGATATTAAGAAAAATTCAGGATACCTTATTGGAGTAGATAGACTTGTTGAGATTCAGCTCCCAGTAGATCTCTCAGGGTTGAATAATAACAATTCCATCACTGATGAAGATGTATTACTTGTAGCCTATGGATTAATGGATATAAGTAATCGTCTATTTGTAGATTCTACTCTCAATTACATGGAGAGAGACACCGCCCATACCTTCTTCAGAAACATATCATCCGAAGATGCTTTCAGGGTAATTGAAATTGAACTTGGTTTGAGATACGATTTGCTTTACACCAAGACACTGCTAATCTTAAAACCTTGGCGCTTATGCCTGCGCGTCTTCACTTTCTTTCTTGCCACTTTAGTACTGATTCTCTTTACTGCTCTTGTTCACAACAAAGACAGGTATTCAAAAGTTGATCTTTCCATAACATTCATGTTGCTAATTGTATCTTTTCTTCTAGAGATACATGCAGCACTAGTTCTACTCTCCTCGGACTGGTTTCTTGTTTGGCTGGCTAAAAAGCATTACAAAACTTCCAATTTGATGAAAGCCCTTATTTCTTCTTCTTTAATTTCCCTGTCTAAGACTCCTAGGTGGTCAAATACAATGTCCCAATACAGTCTTTTAAACTTCCCCAACAAAGCAAAACCTCACCTCAACTCTTGCAATAAGCTTATTTTAAACATGATTGGGTCGATACACGACTTCAGTAGTCAATATACGGACAGTGACATCCCCGAAGATTTAAGAAGACTAATCTTCCAGTTCTTCAAGCAAAAAGCTGCAGAAGAAAGCACTGTGGAGGTACCCACTGCGCGAGAGAGCGAAGAAGAAGCGGGCAATATTAAAGACATCATTCCAGGTATAAGCATCAGGGAAGAGTTTGAGTACAACATTATGGTCTGGCACATTGCTACTGAAGTTTGTTACTACTTGGATCGAGAAATTAATCCTGTGAATTGTAAATCGATAATGAAAATTTCTCGATACTTGATGTATCTTCTAGCCGAGCATCCTTCCATGTTATCAGTTGGAACGGGACAGAATATCTATCAAGAAATAAGTGGTGAGATTGAGCATGCAATTTCAACGAAATGTGCTGAGATCGATGTGACAAGAAAAAACCAAGTATGTGATAAATTACTTGAATATTTTACAAGCGATGAAGCACTCAAGGCCAACAAAACAAATTATACAACTAACGGGTTTGTAATAAAGACAGCGTTCGACCTAGTTAAAAAAATGAACAAAACTTACCCATCAAAGGTATACTTAAATTCTAATATTTTTTTTATGTTCATTAACATGATCTATATATATGTAATATTTTTAATTATAACAATTTACTTACTTTGTTTAATTTTATATATATATATATATATATATGATCATTACTGCAGCCATCTGATGCGGATGCAAAATGGCAGAAAATTGGTAGCAAGTGGTTTGAAATGCTGGTACAAGCAGCAAACAATTGCAGAGGAAATGAACATGCTCAACAACTGAGACGTGGAGGAGAGTTTTTAACTCATGTATGGCTTCTCATGGCTTATTTTGGCTTAACTGATCACTCTGTGATATCAAGAGAACCACGTCCAATTGCTAGGCTCTTTACCAAATAGCCAACTAGCACAAATTATAAATGTCGATTGTTTGCTTTTTTTATTTTCATTTTATTATATATGTTGATCAGTAATCTATTCTCATTTGATAAACGATTGATTTTGTTTTCTTTTCGAGATTAGCTTTGAAAGATTAGAAAGAGTTTGCTCTGACCCGTCTGATGTTAGCTAGATTTCAACGTCTAATATGCAGGGGCGGACGCCGCGGACCCCAAATCCGCAATGGGGCTAGCACCTAGCCCAACGAAAAAAAATGTTAATATATATATATATATATATATATATTTATATTTTTGTTTTATAAATTTCAAGTATTTTTCATTTGACCCCCAACTCTAAACTCCTGGTTCAGCCCATGCTAATATGCACGAAAATTACCACTTTTAATAAGTTGAAGAAGATTCATTCAACAAAAAATTTTCATTCCTCAAAATGTCTTCTTCCATGGATCAAAGTACATAAATTATTATCTTATAAAATTAACGTGATTATTTTATATGTGGAACAATATGTGATTCTGGATCTTTCATTTAACATTAAGTTAACATGTATAATAGTTTATATGTATATACTTTACGATGTATAATTGCTTGCAATCTAAATTTTAATATCAACAAATCTTAAATTTGAATATCAAACAATTCCTAATAAAAACTCTAAACTAACTTAAATTTGAAAACCAAAAAATTCTAAACTAATCTTTATCTTTAACTTGGTATGTGTAGTTTCATGACTCTCCCTCAAGTTGGAGTGGATTTTGAAAGATTACCCAACTTGCTAGATAGGGGTTGAAAGGCCTCGATGCCAAGTGGTTTGGTAAATATGTCTGCACTTTGGTCACTTGACCGAAGGTAGCATGGCACTATCTGGCCATAGTTGCTTTTCTCTCGAACGAAGTGACAATCAAGTTCGCTGTGTTTCGTTCGCTCGCGAAATAATCAAATAATGCAAGTTTATGATGATGCACTAAATACGGGTCGTCGGGTCCTACATAGCCTGGCTAAGGAAATGCTAGCTGATTATTAATTCAAACTCTCATCATCAAATAATACAAGTGTGTGAACACATCACACTAAATACGAAGGTACAAGATTGTCTGCCAAAACCATTTAAAAATGTAGAGCTTTTAAATTTGGCTAATTGGCACCAATACCCTCCGAAACTATGCCCGAATTTGTACCTTACCCCCTATACATTTTTTTCGCCATTAAACCCCTAAACTCTCTTAAATTGGCAATAATTGACGGAATAAGAACGCCGTCCATTTTTCTGTCATGAAAAATTGCACTAAGTTCCCCTTATTATATACATAATTGTATCAAACCAAATATAATATAATAATATTACTCAAATACCCTTCTAACTAAATTTTAAAAATCAAATATAAATAAATAGAAATATATGTATATGTAATAAAAATTAAATTTAAATGGGGAGATCCAGATTAGATCTCCACCGTCCATTGTTAAGATGGACGGTGGAGATCCAATCTGGATTTCCACCAAATCAAAAAAAAATTCACATAAAAAAAATTAATTAAAGTAAAAGAAATTTTTTTTATTGGGTGGAAATCTAGATTGGATTTCCACCGTCTATCACATGAGATGAACGGTGGAGATCCAATCTGGATCTCCACCTAATAAAAATAATAATTAAAATGTAAAACAAACTTCATCTTCTTCATCAAACTCAAACGAATTCTCTGTCTCTTTCTCTCTCTATCTATCTCTCTCTCATCCCTTCTCAACCGAAAAATCCCTCTCTCCCTCTGGAATCCCTTCTAAACCAAACCTAGCTACCAATAAAACCTAAACCCAAATTGAACCCACCAACCCTAAACCGTGAAACCAGAGAACCCTAGCCGCCCCTCCCACCACCAAATCGAACCCCACAAACCCTTGCTGCCCATGATTCTTCTTGCTGGTGTTTGATTTTTGTTGGGGTGTGAGATATCTGGGTTCATTTTGGCTGGGTTCAATTGATCTGGGTTCGATGAAGCTGGGTTTAGGAGGCGGCGGAGCTGGGTTTAGGCGGCGGCGGAGCTGGGTTGGTCCACGATCGGTTTGAGTCGGTGGTGGGTTTAAGTGGCAAGTTAGGGGGTGGGTTTTTTGTGACTGATTAGGGCGGTATTGGTTGTGGTGAAAGAAGAATTTGATGGTGGTTGTGAGTGTTGGGTGAACAAAGAATCTGGTGGTGATGGTGGGTGTGTAAGTGTTGGTGAACGAAATTCTGGACATATCATTTTTTTTATGTAGATGATGATGATGGTGTGTTGAATGAAGAATCTAGAGTTGATAGTGTGATTGTTGATGAAGAATCTGGAGATGATAGATGATATCATTTTATTTTGTTATTTTTTAAGTTTTAATTATTTTTTTAGGTGGAGATCTAGATTGGATCTCCACCATTCATCTCATGTGATGGACGGTGGACATCCAATCTGGATTTCCACCTAATAAAAAAAAGTTTCTTTTACTTTAATTAAATTTTTTTAGGTGAATTTTTTTTTTTGATTTGGTGGAAATCCAGATTGGATCTCCACCGTCCATCTATAATGGACGGTGGAGATCTAATATGGATCTCTCCATTTAAATTTAATTTTATTACATATACATATATTTCTATTTATTTATATTTGATTTTTAAAATTTAGTTAGAGGGGTATTTGAGTAATATTATTATATTATATTTGGGTTGATGCAATTATGTATATAATAAGGGGAATTTAGTGTAATTTTTCATGATAGAAAAATGGACGGCGTTACTATTCCGTCAGCTATTGCCAATTTAAGAGAGTTCAGAGAGTTTAATGGTGAAAAAAATATATATATGGTAATGTGAAAATTCGGACATAGTTCAGGGGGTATTGGTGCCAATTAGCATTTAAATTTTTGAGTTGGACCTAACCGTTTAAAAGGGACCTAACCGTTTAAGATTTTTTATTTTTTTTAAATAATTATCATTGTGTGGTGGATGGCCGGTCTTTGGAATTAATTCGTGCTTAAGTAAAAATGAAGAGTATATATCTTTCACATGAACTCAATGTGCAAGGATAAAAGTATACCAAAAAAAAAAAACACAAGATTACATTTTTACTTAAATATGGATAGGTATATTCGACCAAACAGTTGACCATTAACTTTAACATGTCAAATATCACGAAATCACTAGTGTTAGACAACCCAAAAATTTAATCCAAAATTCAATGATGTGGCAAGTGGTGTTTTCATTATCCATAGCATCTCATGTTGTGTGTGGTGATGACAACTCACTTGCCACATCATTTAACTTGAAATTTAGGTTAAAATTTTAGGTTGTCTAGCATTATTCTTACAAAATTGTATTATCAAAGTATTACAACTATTTTTTATATTTGTCCTATTTTTCACCACTTTTCTCGATACTTCATATTTATCAAAATTAAGAAATAATAGTTGTAGTGTTTGATAAAGTTTCAAATTTGGTTTGAACATATCATCTATACAAAAATTTCATAACAAAATTCATTGAAATTGACGAATTGTACGAAGTTCCTTTATTTAGTGTTAAAATAAAGAGTCTCTCAAACGTGACTCTATAAATATATATATATATATATATATATATATATATATATATTATGCGCGGACATTTTCAAATTGTGTTGCGTGGAAAATTTGCCAATCCAATCTATCCCAGAGTAAATCACAACATACAAAGAACTAAAAACAGAAAATTTTGTTTTTCTTTCTTAGAGATTGTATATAAAGTATATATCGAAGAACGTTAGAATCAGTGCAAACTCATCAGCAACAAGAATCTTAACCGGAAAATGAATAACATCAAGACTGCACAAAATCTTCAAAATACTATAGCTTTTTATGTATAATAATTTTCTGAGTAGGTTGTTCCCGAAAGGAAATTCTAGAACATTAGTTATATATATATAATGTTTTGCGGCTGGTTCCAATGTTTCATAACATTTTATAACTAATTATATACACATTTGGTATTTTAACGTTTTAGAAATGATTTGACAATGTTATGTAACTTTGGACTTAAAATTTTATTTCATGACCGGTCTGATCAGAAAATGATCCCTTTTTTGTATTACTTGTTGAGTACCATTTTGTACGCCTAGTGTATAGAATTTGGGAACTTAGACAGGTCATCAAGTCATAAAAGTAACCCAAACACTTGCAATCCCCACTACATTTCATTGATCATCAACCTTACTGGGTACACTACCACTATTGTACTTGCTAATGAAATGATAACTCCTTCAAGTTTATAATACTGGAAATCCTTTGCATCTGATGTAGGACAGTTGGCTTTGGACTTTGAAGAAGAGGTGGACAGGAAATTGTCCAAAAGAGGTGCTCTAAAGAAACGGGCATAACTTTTAGCTCGGTTGTCAGATTTCCTATTATAATATGTTTTCAGAAAGGGATTTCAGAGCTCTTAAGTGGGACATACCGGGTTTACTCGGTTGACATCATTTACTCCCTCAACGGAGCTGTTTAAGTTAGGTTGTCGGGCAACCGAAGATTTTCATGTTTTTATTTATTTTCCGTTTTTTTATTTAGATGAGGATATTTTAGTCTTTTGCTATTTCAGGGTTTTCCGAGCCTATTTAAGGCTTTTGTTATCAGTTTCAAGTCATTGAATAATATATTTGCAATTTGGTTTCAATTCTTTCTGGTGGATTCCAGTTTATGTTACTATCAGAATTAAACTGGTAATTCTAGAACTTTCGTTCTGCGTCAGCATCAGAAGAATTCACCTTCCTATCATCACACTCCTTGCTCCACTAACTACTTAGCATTTCAAGCATTATAAGTGCCACATGTATTGGGTTAAAAATGTAAGATTTTAGATGTAATATGTAGTATTACTATTAGTAACATTGCACTCATACGTTTTTCCAATCTGATTCTCTAGAGAATAGGTTTATGGACAGTCTTTTCAAAGTCGTAAGATACAACTTTCCAATAAAGTAAATAATTAAGAGGCACTGCATTCTAAGTTGCATGGTAAACTACTATTAATTATATTAAGATATTATTAGGTTGAATCAATATTTTTATCATAAAATCATATTAGATGGTACTCTTTTTATTTTACTTTTTTTTTAAATTAGACCGGTCCAATGGGAAAAGGATCATAAAAGATCACTCATATATAAAAATACAAAGAAAATAAAAATAAACAAAAACAAAAATCAAGCTAAAAGTTAAACAAATATTAAGTGTATTCGAGGGGTGGGAGTCACTAAAATGTATTTTAATCTAAAAATTTTAGTTTGCTTAAACAAAGAAAAAATTTCATAGGTACTATTTTTAAAAATATCCATAATTTAAGAGCTTAAGTAGTCAATGCATGGGAGAGGAGAAAGATAGTGGGGGTGTAGTTAATGTGGTTGGAAATAGTGATAGGGATGTATTTAATGCTGTTGGAAAGAGTGAGAGAGGAAAGATAGTGGGGGTGCAGTTAATGTGGCTGGAAATAGTGATAGGGATGTATTTAATGCTGTTGGAAAGAGTGAGAGAGGTTATAATGTCAAGAATGATGTCAGGGATTCATATGGTTGGTCAACAAATAAGGAAATTAAATATTATTAATATAAATACTTTTTAAATTAAAATACATATCAATTATATAAAAATATTAAATAACTAAAAAGATATAATTGGAATAGATTTAATTGATTAAGAAAAAAACTATGATTAAACAAAACTTTTAAACAATTGATACAATCAAAATAGATTTTATTAAATAATACTCAATCTATGAATAAGTACAAATTTAGAGGGTAAAAAAACCGAAGAGGCGCAGTGATGCACTATTTCTCTAACCTGCCCTTGATCAAGTGTAGGTGCTTGCCCTGCTTCAAAATAGCGCAGCTCTTTGCCGTCTGGTTAGAGAGGAAACTTTGCAACAAATTAGAGATTGGTGCTTGGATTGAGATGCTCTAATTAAGTAGTTAGGTCCTTATAATATTAAAGGGATATAATCATTCCTCACTCTATAGTTTACCATATTAGATATTTTACCCCTTTTAGTTTCAGTAATTACCATTAATCTCTCATCTGAAAACCAAAATATTAGATATTTTACCCCCCACCGTTAGGAATTTCATTGGACTAGTACTTTGAATAGCAAAAAATCAATGAAAAGACCTTATTACCTTTGAACACATGAGTTATGCCCCCAATGATACCACTAATTGTTTTTACAGAAAAAAAAAATCAGAGTTTAAAAAAAACGAATAAAAACATTTTAAAAAAACATAATTGAAAATTAAAAAATTAAAAAATTATTTTTTAAAAATTAATATAAAGAATTAATTGTAAAAATAAAAAAATTATTTAAAAAAACATTAATATAAATAATAATATAATAATATAACTGTAAAAAAAAAATTAAAACAATATTTCAATTCTGCAATAACACCGATCAAGAGGAACCCTACATTTTCTTCAAAGATGACCAACCGAAGCCGGAAGTGGAATGGATGATCATAACACCGTTTAGTCCATGTGATCACCAAACCTACAATAAAAGGTAGGAGAGCTACGTGGGATTTGATTCCACTAAAGTCTAAACCCCAACAGGATATGTAGGTAACTTAGTTGTGGTAAAAATTAAGTTTAAGGCCAATTTTATATTTTTTTAGTTTTAGTTTAATTTAATTTTTATATTTGTCATTTATTTTTATTTTCGAATGACGCAATAAAATGCATTTACAATTTTACATATCTAAATTTTTTAATTAAACAAGAAAAAAAAAGGGGATTGAACTACCGAAACCATCGAAATCTGAACTAGAACCGACAGTTCCGGTTCTGGTTCCCTCGGAAATGGAACCGAAACTGGAACTGGAACCAGAACCGGCGTCATGTCTATTGTGGGCTATCTGTTCATCTTCTACCATTGTGTATCCTCCTACATCATCCATCAAATGCGTATAAGTGGTTGCCCTCTTCTACCTTAGACAGAGTGATAGCTGGCTATGTTGCCGACAGTTGATGAAGGCTGATACCAATCATCGTTAGGGTCTTGATCTTCTGATACTTCTTGGGAGAATCTGCTCAGGTAATCTTTCAATTTCTCGTCATTCCTTTGTTTTAAGGTACGGATATTGACCTTATGCTCTGAATATTCCCCATGAATTGCCTGGTAAATGCCTGTATCAGCTATTCAAAAATTTTGATGGAACCATCAGTGCAGCCACTGAACCATTTGGGCACCTGTTCAGCAAGAGTTTGTGGGAACATCCTGCACATAAGTATATCGTCGTAATCATATTGTACTATGGCGCTCTGGTATCTCCTGACATGATCTTGGGGTCAGTGTTGGCGTTCCATATGCGGCATCCTGAACTTCTCCGAGAAACGAGCTCGTCTAATTGCGTTTGAGAATGGACTGTCAGAGTTGCCAATCAGTAGATTACCTTGCCCTTGCATGCGCTCTAATACTTCTATCCTCCGTAGCAAGACTTCTCGTTCTCCTTCTAGCTCCACATGTTCATCAAACTTTTGACGAATGGTGATCCTATAAGGATTCCTTAGTATATGGTATATGTCTCGTAATCTGAGCATTGCATCGGATGAAACTAACCGGGGGTTGGCCATTCGGCGCCTTCGAAGTGGCATATTTTCATCAGTTGAGGCCGATCGGGATCTTTTTCTATGATTACCATAACGGTCTTCCATGGTGTACTCTAACCGACCCCCATCATAGCTTCCCCGGTCTTCTTAAAGACTAGATTCCCTATGACATATTTCATTTTGGCCATCACTCCCATTGGGAAAGAAAATCAACCATGCAAAACACAAGGTTTTACTTGGAAAACCCGAGAAGGGAAAAAACCATGGTTGCCAGAGATAACGAGGGAAAGGTTTTCACTATGTAGAAAAGAATTACACACCCATGATCGGTCATTTGATTTTATGATTTTGATCCCCATTCCTCCAATTAATTGCTTGTTTCTCAAGTTATTTAGGGGTTTTAATTTATTTGTTTGAGCAATTTCAGGTTGTTGGATCTAAGTGATGTGTTTGAAGTTTTTTGACAAAAGGGCAATTATTGAAGAAACGAGGGACTTATATGCAATTTGCCCTGACTGTTGCAAGGCCGCTGTACATTATAACAGCAGTGTTCAAGGCAGAAGCTTACCGCTGTGGGACCGATGTGGCACCTACAGCGGTAGTCACAACGGTCGGACAATTCCTTGTGCAAATTGGAATTCTAATTTCGTCCAAATTAGTTCCTCCTATTGTTGAAGGTGATTTTTGGGATTATATGAATTCATCACACGTCACACAATATATGTCAATCAACAGTCTTTTTTATGAACCAAAAAGAAATAATCAATATCAAGCAAGAAGAGATTTACGTGGAAAACCCAAAAGAGAAAAAAACACAGTTGCCGATAACGGCGAGAAAAAAATTCACTATGGAAAAAATATTACAATCTCAACCTCACTTGTTCTCTTGAGTATTCTATGCTTTCTGAACCCTTTTTGGGTAATTTTAGGGTTTATTTATATATGTAGAGAACTCTAATTCTTGGAGTACAAGTAGAAGAAAAGGTGGTAGTAACTTAATAAAACTCTGACTTGTTAGAGTCATTTTAATCTTCTTTCCTGTTTCATATCATATAGTATTTCAAATACGTCAGAACTCTTGCCTATTCTGGTTCCTAGTATCTTTAAGGAAATTTGTTTTCTTATCAGAATGTGCCTCTAGAAATCTTGTTTAAGGTTAATTCTTTATCTGCGTATTTGAGTTGTGATTGCAATGAATTCTATGATACTGACGTGTATCGATTCTGAACGTGTCTCTAAGTTGTCCACGTGTTGCTCAATCGACCATCTGTCAAACCCAACCAAATTTCTTTTGCCCCCAACCAGGGAACTAAACCCCGATCTGGCAATCAAAACCCCGACCAATTTGGGTTTCCCTCGATCACCTTCTTTATTTTAATCACCACAACTACCTTGGCTAAGTATTTTCAACCTGAGCATCTAAATAACCTTGACCAAATATTATGGGAGCAACATTGTGGTTATCTTAAGTTGGTTTAACATATGTTGACGTGTCATCTCCTCATATTTTACCAATAACAATACCCCCTTAAACATTCAAACTGAGCACCGTGCTCAACAAAGAAAACTCGCTCGGTGAGATATGTTTCACTCGGGAGTCTTTTGTCTCATAGCTCATTAATGTTTATCAATGCTTAACAGTTTACCTTTAAATTCTAACCCTAAACGTTTGATTTACCTATGTGACTTGACGCGCATGACGTAACTGACGGCGGCGGTTCAAATTTCAAATGGCGCGTGATCTCCGGGATTCGCACACCAACCACCACTATCGTATGATGTCATCTTTGCCTATATATATTTTCAAAACCCTTCATTTTCCCTTTCATACAATCTTTACATGTTCTGCATGGGCACTTTGCAATTTCAGCCCACTAACCTTTGGAAAACAGAGTTGACATGTGTCGCGGTCGCTATGTTGCGTTATGGTTCGACGACAGATCCACCAGGGAAACTTGCCATGGTTGACCTTGGATCACGCCCGGTTTGGGTCGACAGCGATGCCGCAACAACTCTGAATACTTTTGATAGTATTATCTTTTTGGCTCATTTCGCTTCTTGACTAATCTTTTAAGCTCAAAACCTTAAAATAGGGAATATGTACCTACACAAGGCTCAACAAACACTTATATGCAAAAATACACTCGAAAACGAGAACAAAAGCTAGGAACTGGGGACCTCAAATAGGTACATTTATCATTCGATCAGGAGCCTTATAAAATGAAATATGTGGAACGGTATATGAGGTCAAGAGTTTTTTAATATGGAATTTTCTTATTTATACAGTTATCTTAAAAAAAAAAACTTATTGATATCTACGACTATCTTTAAAAAAAAACTTGTTGATATCAATAGCTATCGTTAAAAAAAATATTTTGTTTATTGATAGAGTTCATAACTATACATAAAATAATGACAAAAAAAATATGATAATCATATGATGATGAGAAAATTTGATACTTGAAATAAAGATAGAGTTTAATTAGGGTTTATCATGAAAATTAGGGTTTATCATATGTTAGAGTTTATCACAAGTTTTTTTATTGAAAGATAAGTTTTTTTTTAATAAAAAAATATAGTTGAAGATAAGTATATAATTAATAAGTGTATATAGTATTTTTTTTATTTTTAATTAAAGTTAATTGTCCTTATTGGTAAATTTCTACTGGGATAGTGCACTAATAAGTTTTACGGGTGTCAATATTAGCACCCTTCATATATGTATATGTATATATATATATATAAATATATATATATATATATATATATATTATAACTTAAGAGATACCTTATTTTAACATTAAGTAAGGAACTTTATGAAATTCATCAATTTCAATGAATTTTGATTTGAAATTTTTTCGTTGATGATAAGTTCGAACCAAATTTAAAAATTATCAAACACTACAACTATTTTTTCTTGATTTTGTTGAATATGAAGTATCAAAAGAAAATGGTGAAAAATAGGAAAATATAATAATAGTTATAGTACTTAAATATTACAAATTTGCAATATTTGACTGGTTAAAGTTAACTCCAATTGTCAGGGCTGGTTATGGGATTTTGGGGGCCCGAGACAAGATGTAAAAATGAGGCAACCTCCACATATGTTTACTTGATTTTTTTTCTCTAGTAAATACTTATAAAAATTAATATAATAACTCAAAATCAAAACTGTAACAAAACAAAATAACAAATAAAAAGTCATCAAAATAAAAATTTTATTTCAAATCTTTCGATCTTTCAATTCAATTTGGAAAAAAAAAACATACAAACATGCTATAAATTCAAACACGAAATTCGAACTGTGTCAAAATTTGAACTCTAACAAGTAAAATTCTAATGTGTAGTGATTGCTCTGTTTCTGGTCCTTTGTAATGTTGGGTTGGGGTTCTCAGCTGGTGTTGATATGAGACGACTTTTGCTTCTTTGGGGTGTTCTCTGCTTTTTGTTGGGGTCTTTCTTTCTTGCTTGGTTGGCCTGATGCTTTTGCTTGTCTTGTGCTCCTACACCTTTGCGGCTTTGTTCAAAAAAATGCTGTTCAAAAAAAAGAAAAGAAAAAAGAAAGAGATTTTTCGAAAAAAAGAAAAAGGAAAAGAAGTGTTAGATTCAATTACCTTCGAAACAACAATGAATTCAACTATTTTACAAGCGAATTACTCGATTTTTGAGATTTCCTATTTGAATTTTCTTACCAAGAGAGTTCTTTGAGAACTCTAAATATTATTTCAATTTGTTTTTCAAATGTCTGATAAAGGGATTGATGTTTTGTATGTTGTAAAAATTATAATTGTGTTTCTAGTGAGCCTCTTTTTTAGTGGTAAGTTTCTGGTATTGACCGGTAGACTTTAAAAAAAAACTTATGTAAACGATGGACCTTTAATTACAATTGTTGGTTGTCTTTGTTTTAAAAAACGTATGTAGGCTCCCGACTTTATATTCATGAAATCACAATGTTTGTTTTTTTTTTCGAACGGAAATTTTGAAATTTAAGATCCCTTTACGGTAAGGGATGCTAGGTGGTTACTTGGTCGGCCTTGCCAATGGTTAACCATTTGGTCAAGGGTACAGATCCATATTTAAGTATAATCTTGTGTTTTTTTTTTTGTATACTTTTATCCTTGCACATTGGGTTCTTGTGAAAGATATATAATCTTCGTATTTAATTAAGCACAAATTAATTCCAAAGACTAGCCATCCGCCACACAATGATATTAAAAAAATTATCTCAAATGGTTAGGTTCCACTAAAAAATTCAAAATATTCTTCTCCACATTTTTAAATGGTTTTGGCTAGGGGTGGCAACAGGTCGGATCGCCCCACCTCAAACACAAAACCCATTTTTTATGCCCCAAACTCAACCTGTGATCCGAACAGGTTTTTGATTTCCACCCCAAACCCGATCCAATTGGAACACGGGTGTCCCAAACCCGACCCGAAGGACCCGATTCGTTTTATCCTTAAAAAAAAAGCTCCCAAACCATTAAATATACAAATTATTTCATCATATGATTGAATTTTAGGTCATTGACTTAAATTTTAACATTAAATTAATATATATATATATAGAGTATTTTTTTTATTGGAATTTAAATATACACTTAAATACATACATCCAACGTGCACTTAAAATTCATCCATAAAATTAAATTTAATAAAACACAACATCTAAGTTTAATAAAATTTAAATTCAAACATTAGATATGATTAGGTAAAGAGACAAAAAGATTTGATATATATATATATATATGTATATATAGATATATGTATATATATATATATATTCCCTTAATATTTTTATATTTTAAAAATTAAATATATAAATGCCGGGTCAAACAGACGGGTCGGGACATAAGAGGATGACCCATACTCGACCCGATTAAAAATCAGATCAAAAAAGTTTGACCCAAATCCAACTGAAACCCTATTTTAAGTGCTCCAGACCCGTCCCAAATGGATCGGAGCGCTTAGTTTTGCCACCCCTTAGGTTTGCCAGACAATCATGTGCCTTCATATTTAGAGTGATAAGACACATTATCACTCTAGCATTATTTGATAAGAGTTATAATTGATGATCAGCTTGCATTTCCTTAGCCAGGCTGTGTAGGACCCCATCTCTTTTGCCTATTGATGACATGCCATTGCAGTGTTCAAAAGATTGATTATTAAGTTCGGATAAGTAATGATCGTTCCACAGAGAGGTGAGATTCGTTGACCATCACCGGTTCTAGCTATTATTACAACATGCCGAGGAAACTCGTGTGTAGCGTGTGTAGAAAAGTAAATAATAATATAAATATAAATTACATAAACAATATTTACAAGGGTAAGTAGTCATGGCAAAATGGACCGCCTGATCTGTTATCGGCCCGGCCTTAATAGGCCGGCCTCAAAAAGACCTGAAGAGAAAACAGGCCGGCCCGGCCCTGCCCGTTAACAAAATTTGGGGCCAGGCCTGAGCCTGTGGCATGCTATCAGGAATGCGGGCCGGGCCACAGGTCGTCTGGTTATATATATATATATATATATATATATATATATATTTAAAATAATACATTATAATTTATAAATCTAAAAAATATAAAATAAATAATTTATTTATCAATTGAATATTTGAATGAATTGAGTTTTTTTTTTAATTTCCTATTTAATTTAATTGTTTGACTTTAAAATTTATTCATCTTATATAGTATTTGAAGTTAAAAATTTATTTAACTTATATATTTCAATTTTTAAGTTTACAATTTATTCAAGTTTTCCTAAAAAAAATTTAAATTTATTTCTTATTTATTTAGTCTAATTAGTGATCAAATAAAATGAAAGAATTAGATTAAATTATATTTATTTATTTACTAAAATTATTCGAAGAATAAATAAAGTTATAAAAATGTAAGAATTAAGAAAGAGATGAGTTTTATTTACTTATTGACATTTCCGTTTACATGATTTGTGATTGCCTCATTAAAAACCTTACCCAAAAAAACCCAATGGGATAAAAACTTGGTAAGGGAAAAAGAGTGCAATCCAATTACAATATTACAAATACATGTATAATTAAATTAAGTCGTCAATCCAACTGGTTACTGCTGGATCCAGAAACATCTTCGAAGTTTATGTTAGAAAAACTTTGAGTTAGTTCTTCATTCACCAGTTGATGCTGCATCCTCATCTTTGCATGCTCCCAATCATGAAGGCATGTTAATACCTCCACCATATGAGGGGTTAAACAAGATCTTCGAGATTCGATTATACGTCCCCACTTGTTCTGAATGCCTGTTCTAAACAAACAGTAGACACAGTGATGACAAGTGTGCTAGTTGGACAATATTGGATAACTCTCGGTATGATTCTTCCACCATAAAAGCATATCAAATTCTTGGAAGTCGCCTTGTGTTAGGGATTTGAACCGATGATCGCGGAAGAGTTATGCCTAATATACACTCATAACTCATAGCAATTAATAACGTCAATAGCAGAAAAATAAGATGAGAGAAAATAAAACCAGTCACAACATAATATATACGTGGAAAACCCAAATCGGGTAAAAAACCACGGGCCGTCAGGACGACAGAGAAAATTCCACTATATGATAAATTGTTACAATCATATACTTCAGGATTCTCTCTCACACCTCAACCCCAAACCACGCTCACAAGATTCTCACCAAGAACCCCGCAATATCCCCTAGGTCTCCCATGAATATCACCCACGGATCTCTAACTTGATCTACTGATATTCCCTTAGATCCCTCCTAGGATATTCCCATGTCTCTCTCCCGGATCTTACCACTCTCTGATGTTACATGGTGTTTCTTTTGACTCCACTCCAAATAACCTAATTACAAGGTCTATTTATACTAGCTATAGGGAGTTTAAGATAAAAGGAAATCCTACTCCTAAACATACAAGAATTACTTGTTCCACATAAATACTATTTCCTATTTATGACAAGTCTTCTTGTAAGTAGAAATCTTTTCCTTCAAGCATAAGACCTTCCTATTCTTCATGAAGACAAACTCTTTTTCCTTTTCCAATAAGCACAAGAACTTTCCAGAAGAAAACCTTTCCTTTTTCGAGCAACATTCATGATCTGGGAAAAATCCGCTATTACCGCGGTCTAGGTCGCGGTGTGCACCTTGCTCCCTACACCGCGGAAAAGCCACTGAAGTCCACAGCTCAAAATACCGTGGTTGGTGTCTTTGCCTCCGCCGCGGTCTACACCACGCTACACATACTGGAATTGATCGCTCCCTGTGCCGCGATCCATGCGCTTGTCCACATCGCGGTCCACGCCGCGGTCTCTTCCAGAATCCGTTTCTTCAGTTCTTCTTCGGTCTTCAAGCTCTCTCAAACACCAACTATAACTTCCAAACGTATCCCATGTCTCCAGGAAGTTCCAACATCAGTTGAGTCTCGTTTGGTTCACATTGGATTCACTTGAGAATACGAGCCAAAACCTAACACCTTGATCGGCTATGTCGAACCTAGTTTCAAAGTAAGTATCCAGTTCGCAACGTTGAGATGAACCGAATCTGGATGAAGAGTTTTCCATGTTTAGTATTCTCATACTTTTCTTCATTGGTCGGGTGTTCGGTTGTTCCCTTTGTTGCACGTTTCTCCAGCTAAACCTGCACTCATAAAAATGATAAACTTCGAACACCTTAGAGTGTAGGTCAGTAAAATTTTGAGTAAGATTTAAATCCAAATAACAACCAATAAACTGAGCAAAAGATTTTAAACTAGTTAATTTAGTCCTATGATCTACTATATAGCCTAAGGCATATAGTAAAGGACTGTTAGACCAATATTTTTTGAATTTTTTTACCATCGCCTCAACTGCAATTTTTAAAACGACATCATCTTTATAAGAGTGTAACATTTCAGAAATTTCTAATACTTGATGTAATGCAAGATGTGATGTGGGGTAATAGACCTCGGAAAGAAGTACAGTTGAATCATAAAAAATCTTTAAAAATTTAATAAAAACTTCTACCATATACCAATCCTCTTCGTCTATGGTTGGACCGTCCACTCTGCCATTTCCATATTATAAAAACCTGTAATTTCACCTGAATAATTAATATCACTTTCCAACATTAAATAAGTGGAGTTCCACCTTACCGGCATATCTGTTTGGAACCTCCTAGACTGTTTGTCAAAAATTTGACAATATCTTGAAAAAAATTTCACTCTTTGATTAGAGCTGCTGATATAGGAAATGGCATCTCTGATGCGATCTATATGAGTGCTTACAACCTTCAAACCTGATTTCATAATTAAATTTATGATGTGACATGCATACCGCTGGTGGAAGAGATCACCCTCTATTTGAGGGACATTGTTGGTAAAACAAAAACAAGTTAATGGATGCATTATTTGATGATGCATTATCTAATGTGAGGGAAATAATGCGTCTAGTTAGTCTAAAATCATTTAAAACTTCAAAAATAACATCAAAAATATTTTGAGCGGTATGAGCCGAATCCATGGGACGAAAACCAATAATTCATTTTTTAGATCTTCCAATCAGTACCTATATAATGTACCATGACACATAAATAGTCCTGTTTGGAACGTGCGTTCCAAATATCAGAAGTTAGTGCAACAGAAATACATAAACTTTGTAATTAAGCAACCAATTTGACTCGTACAGATTGAAAACATCTTATTAAATCGTTTTTGGTAGTGTTTCTAGATACAGCTTGAAATTGGGGGTTAAATGCATTTTTTCAAAAAAAATGACCATCATTGAAACCAATCGGTTTGATTGGTTTGTCCAATATAACATGCCATGCATTCCCTAGCATTGCCATCGTCATATCTCCAAGTACTAACGGACCCATCTGGGTTCTGTTGTAGTTGTGTCTGTTTAGTAGTATCTGTTTAGTATTATCTTCATGACCGTGTTTACCCATGCATGTTATTCTATGCCTTATAAAATGTCATGTTCCTTTCTTACCATTGGACAATATACTCTTACAAAATTTACAATAAACATTAGATGATACCTGACCATCTGGGCCGGTTATCGGGATAAAAGTATCCCATACCATATATTTTTTTCTTTTTGGATTTTGATTTCGTTGACATCGGTGTCGAGACGAAAGGGCCGGTTAGTACTTCAGTATAAGTATCTACCTCGACTTCCGCATCCGGTGACGGAATAATAAAGTCATCATTGATCATGTTCAATCCGTCTGGGAAATAAGTAGGAATTTGAGTAGGATCCATTTCCTAGTTCCTACAAAATTAGATATAAATAATAAAATTAAAAGCTAAGCAAAAAATATTAAAAATACTAAGGATAAATATTAACATTAAGTAAAACTACCCCATAAATATTTAATATACTAAACATAAAATCATAAATATAAAAATTAAAAGCTAAGCAATTAATATTTAATATACTAAACAGAAAACCATAAATTAAAAAATTAAAAGCTAAGCAATAATTTTTTAATATACTAAACATAATTACATAAATATTAACAGTTTAACATTACGGAAAAACTATCCCATAAATCTTTAATATACTACACATAAAATCATAAGTAATAAAATTAAAAATTAAGCAATAAATATTAAAAATACTAAGGATAAATATTAACATTAAGTAAAAACTATCCCATAAATATTTAATATACTAAACATAAAATCGTAAATATAAAAATTAAAAGATAAGCAATAAATTTTTAATATACTAAACATAAATATTAACATTATATAAAAACTATGCCATAAATATTTAATATACTAAAATAAAATTATAAATATTAAAATTTAAAATTAAGCAATTAATATTTAATAGTTAATAAACTAAACATAAAATTATAAATAATAAAACTAACCTTTGTTTGTAGTTTGTAATTTGTAGAGAATGAGAGTATTAGAGTGTTTAGAGAGTTAAGATAGAGAGAGTTAAGATAGAGAGAGTTAGAGTATGAGAGATTTTGAGAAATTAAAGAATGAGAGTATGAGAGATTGTGAGAAATTGAGAGAGTTAAAGAAATAAAAATAGAGAGAATTTGATTTGGTATTTGGATTTTGAGATTTGGAGTGTATTTATAGATTTTAATAAATGGAGGTTAAAAGTGTAATTTTTATGAAGTTTCTTAAAAAATATTGTAGTTTTGTAGTTTTGTAGTTTTGTACGGACTACATAAATGAGAAATGTTGAGACGTTGGGTTGGGTGATGTACTAATGTTGATTGTTGGATTGTTGCCTTGTTGGCCAACGCCCAACGGTAAAAAAAAATTAATTTTTTTTTTTAACTTTTTAATTTGGGTTTTGACCGTTGGCTTTTGAAGTCTGGTGTGGAGTGTGGTCAGTAAAAAAATTCTTATTTTTAAAATTTTGACCGTTAGAAGTGGGGTGTAGAAATTTTTTTTTTAAAAAAACTAAATTTGACCGTTTAATGTCAGTTAAATCAAGAAAAAAAATTAAAAAAGTTACT
Organism: Dipteronia sinensis; assembly: GCA_033220585.1. Taxonomy (NCBI): domain Eukaryota; kingdom Viridiplantae; phylum Streptophyta; class Magnoliopsida; order Sapindales; family Sapindaceae; genus Dipteronia; species Dipteronia sinensis. The sequence goes on along the minus strand of CM065639.1, from coordinate 67,905,703 downwards.
GATAAACAAGCCCATAGGTCAGCCCGCAGGCAGTCCGTTGGACACAGCACACGGGCCGGCGGGCTTTAAAACCTTGGCCTGGCCTGGGCCTACTTGCTAACCAAGCCTTGGCCTGACCTGGTATTGGTCAGGCATGGGCCAGACCCAGCCTGTCACTGGAGCAGGCTTGCTAGGCTAGGCCTTCCAGGCCCTGTCCATTTTGCCACCACTGAGGGTAGGGTGAATTGGAGAGATGACATGAAATATGTGGATACGCTAAGGAAATAACTCAACCATAACAATCCAACTAACTAAGCACTAGACTCACTTAATCCCTCAAATGTGCAAGTATATCATAGGCTCGTGTCCCCTTAATTTGATCTCTAATCTATTTTAATCTCTTAGAAATCATATCCACACAATTACATGGATTCATTCAGTACTTTAGGACACACACACGAGCCCTGTATGCCCGCCTGGTAATTTCTTAACTTTCTGGTAAATACAACGGTTATTTCATTGGGCATGTAATGCGCAACCGCGTAGGCCATACTATAGCCAATAATTCATCCACGAGGCTAACCAAATATGGGATGTCAATCAAATGAAAGCATTAAGAATACGAGATACCCATACAATACGTATGTTATATGCTCGTGTTCCCTTAATTAATCTATATCCTCTCTCAAGCGTATAGAGATTACATCCATACATATGAATGAATACATTAAGTTCTGTGGGACACACACACAAGCTCTACATGCCATCTTAGTAATCTTTCAATTTTCTGGTCACTACAAGAAAATGACCTTTTTACTACGGGACATCTACCACGGGCACGTTGGGCCTGTGTTAGATAAGCCATAACAACCACGGGCCTTTAAATGCCAGTAGTTGATATTTGCTTCAAAACGTTTCTACCACGGGCTTTATATGCTCGTGATGAATAAGTCTTAATTACCACGGGCAATTATGGGCCCGTGATGGATATGTATGTAATAACAACGGGCAAATTAAGGGCCTGTGATAATTGATATGGTTTATATTTAACAGTAGTAAAAATATCCCCAAATTTTCAGATTTTGAAATTCAAAACCCTAACCTCTCTCAATCTCATGACTCTTTCTTCCTAACCACACACACTCTCTCTCTCTCTCTCTCTCTCTCTGTATCTCGCGACTCTTTCTTGCTCATCGCCATCGTCTGCTTCATTGGTACCGAACAAACCTGAGACTTGAAACCGCAACTGGAGTTTTTTGCAGGGTCTTTCAACTTGGGTATGTTGTGTTTGTTAGCTTTCATTTTTATCTTGTTTAGTGGTTTGTTTTTTGTTCCTGCGTTTGGTTGCTGAGAGAATGAGAAAAGTAAAGTAAAGGTTCAATTTTTTGGATTACAAATTGTTTCATTTTAGGGAGTAAGAAAAAACGAATTTCTACTCATATAAGATGTTTATCAATTTGTTTATTGCACTGGAACTGAGATTTTATAATGTATTTGCTTTCTTTTTTTGTTTACTTAAGAAAACTAAGGAGTTTAACTTTTTCTTTTATATTTACTGTTTTTTTCCCTCTTTTGAAAACAATGAGAGTGTGAAAACTCTTAATTTATTTTTTGGAATTAATTACTTTTGATAGCTTTCATATCCAACATTTCAGTGCTTTCAGTAGGACAATCATGGTTTAGCGCTTGAGTTTGTTTGTGAGATTGTTTGAATTTTATGGTAGCTTGTTATCCTTATAATCTTTATTGTTGCATGGCTTTTGTTATGCCGATGTTTGTTCCTGGTTCAATTAGTTTATCTTTATTTTGTTTTTTGACTTTGGTCTTTGTAGAAATTGTATATCATGCTTTTCTAGGTGTGCATTGCTTTATTTGTTTGTCAAATTGTTACTTTCGGTTACTGTATGGAAAAATTTTGATTGACATTTTGCTTTTGTTAACCAACTACCAATTTGGGTGATTTGATCCTATAAGCTGTTTTTGCCTTTCATAGTTTTTGTTAATGCATTATTCATTATCATTCTTTGTTCCTTGTAACTTCTTTTGGGTTTTATTTTGATTGTTTTCATGTTGGAATGAATGATATTATTTAAATATTTCAATTGGAAATAAAATCGAGAGATTACAATCTGAATTCCCAGTCTATAGTCTCAATTAGATATTTATATTCATTCTCAATTAGACAGTATATATTGAGGTTCAAAATTGCACTATTTTCGACTAACAAGAATGTGTTGCTTACTATTTAGTACCACATAATCCTCATAAGTTGAATTTGGAGGTGTCTCCTCACAGAGCTGGTAAGTACTGGATCTCTTTTTCTCTCCAATGTTAGAATTCAATTTTATTTATAGCTCATTTTCTTATTAATGTTACATGATTGGTTTTTATCTATATATTTTTTAATACTTGTAGGTATTATGTGGTCCTTGCATTTTTGATACTTATCATTTCTTTTGGTTCGAGGCTTTGTGCAATTGATATTATGTAAGTGTAATGAGACCTGCACTTTTGTTTTTTATGCTTACATTTGCAGATTCCAAGAATAGATTTCTATGAGATTGTCAAACTTGACATGCCACATTGCCACCGTATTCTGATGTAGATGAGGTAATTTCGTAATTTCATAAGTAGTTTTTTAAATACATTGACCCGAGTTACATTAGATATTGTCTTTTGCAGATGGATAAAAAACTTGAAGACTCTGTTGCTCTGTTTCGCTCTATTAGTGACATGTGAATCGTTGAAGTTGCAAGAGGGACTTGTATTACTAGCAAGCAGCTTAATGTTAGGACTTGAATAATTTTAATTAGAATTTGAGCCAATGTTTTTTTGGTGAAACTAATGTTAGGACTTTACTATTGTTAACTAGGATTTGAGTGAATTTTTATTTTGTTACACTTTTTTTTTATTATGTATATATTTATACATTTTATCAAATTCAATACACAAATTAGATTTAAAAAAAATGTTATTATGTTCCATCATTTTGAGATAATTGGATACCAAATTCAATAAAAAAAATCTAATTTTTTTTTTAAAATAAACTAGAGCACCAACCGTGGGCATTAACATTGGTAATTACGTCACCAACGACGGGCATTGCCCGTCATACATAACAAACCGACCACGGGTGCTGCCCGTTGTCGAAAGTCACGCTTTTCGATCACTGCCCTAGTTATAGCGGGTGTGATGCCCGTTGTCGGTAACCATTTTTCTTGTAGTGGGTTAAATGTAGAGGATATCACGCTAAGCATGTTAATGCGAACCACGCGATATATAACACAACCTAAATATCATTCACAAGGTGGTTAACCGAGTGAAAGCATTAAGCAATGAAATAACAATATAACTACATGAGCACAAGAGGAATTCAGTGGTCTTTGCTCTAGATAGGATTCGATTTTATCAATCTCCCTAGGATGGCTAAAAATGGAAATAAGCTTAACAAACAACTATATCCAACAAAGTGACTGATATATCATTAAAGACGTTCAAATTAAGTTAGAGGTTCATTCTCTTGATTAAGGAATTCACCAAAATCAATTCATCACTCAACCCAAGCCATGGAGAGCAATTGTGCCTTTGAAATAAAGGCCCATTAAGAATAAGAATATTTAACCAAGCCTAATTTAGCATGAACATGCATCAACTAAGTTTCTCCCACTCTTTAGAGCTTTAGCTCTAGCACTCAAATCATTCAATACATGGTACTTTGAGTCATCATCAATCAATCAACAATCATTGGATGCTAAATTACAATACTTATAAATTAAATTACTCTACTCCTAATCCTATTCATGAACACATAACAATTTAGACTCTCCACACACATGAATATTACAACAAGAGATTAAATCATGCATAAATAAAAAGCAGAACAGAATCCAAATGAATTTAAGAACAAACATACATATATTGCATAAGTGTAGGTTTACAATATTCCCAAATTGAGGTGTACACATTTAAGAAAACAAGAAATACAAAGAGAATGGGTAAAATGAGATACAACCCTTGAAGAAATTCCTCCAAGAGCTCATTGCCACGCTTGGCTCAAAATTGGTCAAAGACCATCCTAACTCTTTGCAATCTACTCTCAATTATGGTGGAGATGTATGGTGAGCTCCTTTCGAGGAAAAAAACCTCCATTGGAGCTTGTTCTCTCCTAATTTTGTGAAGAAGATGTAGAGGAAAGAGATGGGAGAAGGGAGAGATGAGTTTCGATTTGGAGATGAGAGAGAGAGAGAGAGAATTCTCTGAATTAGAGAGGAGAGAAGAAAAGAATGTGGTATGGTGGGGTGGAGGTCACCACCAATAAAGGAAAATGGGAGAGGCATTAGGGAGACATAGAAATGGACGTGGATAGTGAGAAAAATGAGAGAAAATGGGGGATGTATAGAGTGGGGAGGTTAGGGTGAAAGGACAAATATTCCCCCTTAAAAGGTGGCTGAAAATGGCTAAAAACCGAGCCTTCACGGGTGGTTTCATCCAGCTCCCCCGCAAAGGTACAAAAACGAAACCTATTGCCCCAATTTTCACGAGTGATTTGGCGGGACAATTTTCTACTGTGCGCACCTACTAAAACGACCATAACTTCCACTAGAGAATCCTGAATTATGATCTGTAAAAAGAACGAGAAACTAGACATTCTGAACTTTTTGAAAATAGGTATTAGGCAAGGTAGTTCAATTTAAGGAGAGAGATATGACCTCCAAAAGTTGAGTGTGCTGCACCAACAATTCCAATTTCAGCCCTTTAAACTTCAATACTCTTCAATTAAGCTCAACACCTTATTTTAAGAGATATAACCTACACAAGGCTCACAAAACATATTAACTGCATATATACGCTTGAAAACGAGAACAAATGATAGAAAATGGGGACATCAAATAGGTATATAAATCGTTCCGATATCTTTTTATTTTCTGTAACCACAAATATTAGGAACTAAATTCATGATTAAATAACTATATATATATATATATATATATATATTATGTGAATTGTGAATAAAAAAAATGTTTGAGGAAAATCAAAACAATATACTACATCCAAAAAAAATATTCATGTTCATTTTGCTTTGGATTTCTTTTTTCTTTTCCTTTGAATATATATATTTTTATTAGCTATAGTCATACATCTCATATATATATATATATATATATATATTGTACACAAGGGTATTATTGTAAACAGCTTTGTATAAATTTGATTCCATCTCTTACTCTAAGAAATTAAACATAGTAATTAAATTTAGTAACTTAATTCTGATTCCTTTTTATTCCCTTTCCAATGAAACTTGTTTTAGGTTCTTCTAATTCCCGATTAGTAAACGCTCCTTAATTTTATGGCATTTTTTTCTTGTTCATTGAACATGTTCATACATCACGTTTAATTATATGCCGAATTTTTACATATGATTTGAATGTATAAATGAATGTTTTGTTTTTATTTATGTTTATTTCAACAATGTCTTCTCCTTTACTTCAAATTCTTACAAATGAGAAATTAAATGGGGAAAACTTTATAAAATGGAAAAATAATATTAATGTGATCTTGGTCACCAAAGACCTAAAATTTGTGCTTACAGAAAAATGTCCTCCACAGCCTATAACTAATGCATCACTAACTTTTCGTGAGGCCCACGAGAAATAGGTTTCAGTTGATGAAAAAACCCGCATTTATTTGCTAGCTACCATGACCGAAGTGCTTGTTTCGAAGTAAGAAACAATGACTACATCATTTGAGATAATGGAGTCATTGCAGGCCATGTTTGGGCAACCTTCTAAGCAAAAGTGACACGAAGATGTTCGTTCCGCAATATAGCATCAGTTATGGAACATGTCCTAGGTATGATGTCTCACTTCAATATAGCTGAAGTCAATGGTGAGGCAATAAATGAGCCTAGCTAGGTGAGCATCATACTGACAACTCTTCCGAAGAGTTTTGATCAGTTCAAAAGCAACTATAAGATGAACAAGTTGAAGTTCAGTCTAACCCAATTGCTTAATGAGCTCACAACCTTTGAGTTTACGACAAAGGACAACACAGGTAAGACCAGTGAGGAAAATGTTGTTGAACCATTTTCTTCTGGATCTAAGAAAAGGAAGATGTCTGCTGGGAAGGCAAAAGCTAAGCCCAAGAAGAAACAAGCCCAAAGTAAGAAGAAGAGCACCACAACTGACAAAGCAAAAGAAAAGTGTTTCCATTGCGACAAGGTCAGTCATTTGGAAGATGAACTGTCCACAATATCTCGATGAGCTCTCTAAGAAGAAGAAAGTGAACGTTGACTTATCCTTGGACAGAGCTAGAGGATGAGGCCTTCTCGATGCACATTGGATCAGGGGATGTCGTTTCAGCTCGAGCAGTGGGAGTAGTTAAACTCAATTTTAAAAGTTGTTTTCTTTGGTTGGAAAATGTTTATTACAGCTCTGGATTTATGAGAAATTTGATTTCTGTATCCAAATTATTAGAACAATTATATTCAGTTGCTTTTGATATTAAATTAGTTATTGTTTCTAGAAACAGACTGAATATTTGTTCTGGTTTAATTGAAAATAACTTGTATTTTTTAAGACCGTTATTCATATATCACTGCTTATTATTAAACTACATAAGGAGAAAACAGATTGCAATTTACTTTAAATGGTTGGATCCGGAGCAGGTTAACATGACTGATCGTACTGATTTATATACCCATTTGAGGTCCCCATTTCCTATCATTCTATTTTCATTTTTGAGCGTTTTTATGAATATAATGTATTTTGTGAGCCTTGTGCAAGTTCACTATTGTTTGGGGAAGTCAGCGTGCGGAAACGAGGTGTTTTCGGGCCGAAACTCATCTTAAAGGGCAAAAAGAGTGATTTACTTGGTTCGCTCGTTTGAGCCTACTGTGGACGTGCAAAATGTGAACCGCGAAGGTTGGCATAAAGTTCCTTGTGGGTTGCATCATCCAAGCGAACTGCGAAGGAACCATAGAAAACAAGGGCAGTTCCTCTGCCATGTTACGCGGTACGCTTCGTCAAAGCGTGCCGCGTACCGAACTGTGAAAATGGATAGAAACCACCAAAAAGTCTTACGCGGTACTCTGTTATCTGTACTGTAAAACGAATTATGGAATGCTCCAGAATTACGATTTTTAGCCATTTTGAGGGGTATTCTTATCCTTTCACCCCAAATTCGTGCCCTAACTTCCATACTCAATAAATACCCCCATTTTCTCACATTTCTTCAGTTTTCCACAGACCACACACCACACCTCAAACCCTTCTTCATCTATTCCATCATCTTCACCAAATAAGTGAGGAATCAAACTCCCATTGCAGGTTTTTTCTCCAAGGGAGCTCACCATACATCTTCACCACCCTTTTACACTTTATCCATCCATCTTAGAGTAGATTACAAGGAAATATGAGTGGTTTCAGACCAAATTCGAGCTAGGAAAGTTAGGAGCTTCTTTGGAGGGTTTGTCTTCAAATGTTGTCTCCTTTTTACTCTTTTCTTTGCATTTCTTGTTTCTTAGATGTGCAACCCCGATTTGGGGAATATTGTAAACCTTCACATGTGATATATATATATTGTTTGTACTTAAATTCGTTTGGGTTTTGTTATACTCTTTAGTACTTTTTGCATGAATTAAACTCTTTAGTGGATGACCAAAAATACCATGTTTAAAGTAATTTGAGTGTTAGAGAATTTAGCTCCAAAGAGTGGGAAATGTTTCAGTTTAGGCATTTAGATGCTAAATTGGTCTTGGTTCAAATTCTTATGCTTAAATGGTCTTGTTTAAAGGCACAATTATCCATCCTTGGCCGAATTGGGTAATTAATTGATTTTGAAGAATTCCTCAATCAAGAAAATGAACCCTTAACCTAGATTGAAAGGTCTTAATGAATAACAATCAATATACTGCATATTGTTGTTTGGTAAACTTGTTTTCCATTTTTTGCCATCATAGAGAGATTGGTAAAATAGAATCCTTGACCTAGAGTAAAGACCATTGAATTCCTCTTGTGCTCGTGTAGTTATAGGGTCATTTTATTGCTTAATGCTTTCACTCGGTTAGCCATCCTGTGAATGATATTTAGGCTTTGTGTTATATATCGTGTGGTTCGCATTAACATACTCAGCGTGATATCCCCAACATTTGACCAGAAAGTTGAGATATCACTAGGCTGGCGTGTAGAGCTCGTGTGTGTGTCCCAAAGCATTTAATGGATTCATGCATATGTATGCATGCAATCTCTATGTGCTTGAGAGAGGGTAGAGAACAATTAAGGGGACATGAGCGTATAACATACGTGTTGTATGGGTATCTCGTATTCTTAATGCTTTCACTTGGTTGTCATCCCTTATTTGATTAGCCTCGTGGATGAATTATTGGCTGTAGTATGGCCGATGCAGTTGAGCATTACATGCCCAACGAAATAACCACTGTATTTCACCAGAAAGTTGAGTGATCATTAGGCTGGCGTACATGTCTCACGTGTATGTCCCAAAGTGCTTAATGAATCCATGCAATTATATGGATGTGATTTCTAAGACATCGAGTGAGATTAGAGATCAATTAAGGGGACATGAGCCTGTGATATACTTGCGCATTTGAGGGACTAGGTGAGTCTAGTGCTTAATTAGGAGGATTGTTACGGTTGAGTCATTTCCTTAGCGTATCCATACATTTCAAGTCATCTCTCCATTCCATCCTATCTATGTAAATATTATTTATGTAATTTATTTAGCTATATTATTATTTACTTTTCCGCACACACAACACACGAGTTTGCTCGATGTGTTGTAATAATAGCTAGAACTAAAGATGGTTGTCGGATTCTGATCGTACCGATTTATATACCTATTTGAGGTCCCTATTTCCTACCTTTTGTTCTCGTTTTTGAGCATATTTTGGTATATAATGTGTTTGTGAGCGTTTTGTAGGTACATGTTCCCTACGGGAGGTATTTGAGCTTAATTGAAGAGTTTTGGAGTTATTTGGGCTGATTTGGATGCCGTGCAGTACAACTAACTTTAGGGGACCATATCTCCCTCCTCAGATGGAACTAGGTTTCCCATTACCTATTTTCGGAAAGTTCCGGATGTCTAATTTCCAATGGTTTTTACAGATTGCAATTCCGGGTTTTTTAGAGGAAGATATGGCCATTTCCGTAACGGTGCGCGAAGCTGGAAATTCTGCTCCAGAGGGTTAGGCGACTTGAGAGGCGACTTCACCCATGTCGCCTCACATGTCGCCTGTAGCACTGTGAAACTCGTTTTCCAGCCCGTTTGTGAGGGGCAAACTTGTCTTTTCACGTCCAAGCCCTAACCTCCCAACACTATAAATACCCCATTTTCTCCTCTTTCTTCAGAGATCTCGTCCCCTCTCTCAATCCCTTCTCTACCCCTTTCTTCCATCTTCTTCATCTCTTCCATCTTCTTCACCAAAGGAGTGATTCAAGCTCCCATGGAGGTTTTTCCTCCATGGGAGGTCACCATACACCTCTACCACACCATTTTACACCTTCTCCATCCATCTTAGAGTAGATTATAAGGAAATAGGAGTGGTTCTTGGACCAATTCCGAGCTAGGAAAGCTATGAGCTTCTTTGGAGGGTTTGTCTTCAAAGGTTGTCTCCTTTTTACTTATTCCTTGTATTTCTTGTTTTCTTTGATGTGTAACCCAAATTAGGGAATATTGTAAACCTTTCATATGTGCTATATATGTATTTTTGTTCATGAATTCGTTTGGGTTTTGTTTTTGCTCTTTGATTTATGTGTTTTAAGCTCTTATTATGATATGTATGTATGTGGATGGTTAGAAATCAATGTGTCCATGAATGGGTTTAGGAGTAGATGTAATTTAGAATAGGAATTTAGTTGCCCATGATTGTTGATTTATTGGTGGATGACTTGAAATGCCATGTATTGATTGATTTGAGTGATTAGGGATTTTAGCCCTAAAGAGTAAAAAAGGCTAGTTCATGCATTTAGTTGCTAAACTGGCCTTGGTTCATATCCTTGTGTTTAATGGGTCTTTTTAAGACACAATTGCCCATCCTTGGCCGGAATGGGTGATGAATTGATTTAGGGAAAATTCCCAAATCAAGAGGATGAGCCCTTAATTCATTTGAATGTCTTTAATGTTAAACAATTGCATTGATGCATATTAGTGTTAGGTAAACTTGTTTTCCATTCGTATCCATCCATCTTAGGGAGTTTAGAGAAATAAGGAGAGAGCTTTCTCTTTTATTGAGAGGGTTGTGCATTCATGAGATTGGAGAACGCCGTAGTAGTCTAGTGGTGAGGACATCTCAGATTGACACCCGAGAAGACCCGGTGTTCGATTCCCGGTTACGGATGAGGGGTCTCCTTTCTATCTATTTTGTATTTCTTTCCTTGTATTTTTGTCTCTTATTTGATGTGTACTTTCATTCATTAGGAAATTGATATAAACCTAGCATTGTTGCCTTTTTATTGAATGTGTTTGTTGATGGTTGAGTGGCCATTTGAAGTGCTTAACGCTTTTGAGTGGTTAGCAACCACTTGAATGAACTTAGGTTGTTGTGTGAAGGACCGAGAGGAGAAGCACTCAACGTGCACTAGTAGGTTGGCCATTAAATGTAGAGCATGCGCGCTGTTTTGCATGTATTGTCGTTTTGTGTCTCATAGTTCTTAATGAACTCGAGTGCAGTTCGGGCAACCATGTAACAATAGGTTGCTGGTGCATATCGGTATAGTCGATTGTTGCTGGAGTGAGGATAATCGGCGAGGATTAAGTAAGCACGGCATTCAACATTTACTATTCATGTTTGTATGAAAATGTGTGATTGCTATGGTGGAGTCATTTACTTAGTGTAACCATTTACATTCCATATCACTCCATTCCATCCTATCCTTGTACATATTTGTTTATGTAGTTTGTTATGTTAGTTTAGCATTTAGTTTTCCACATTCTTTTGCATACGCAACACACGAGTTCGCTTGGCGTGTTGTAATGATAGCTAGAACTAGAGACGGTCGGTGAATCCCACCTCCCTGCGGAACGATCCTTGCTTGCCGCTGTGCTAGTCTCTGTGACTCGCACGCTTGCGAGGCCGAACTTAAATGTTCAATCTTTTGATGGCACTTCAACGACGTGCCCGTCAAATTGGCGCCGCTGCCGGGGAGGCGGTTCATTTATTGATTGTTGATAGTTTTAGCTTCATTTTATTGCTTTTTAATTGCTTTGCGGTGTAGATTGTTATGTTGAAAAGAAGCACTTCTCTTACTCATGCTTTTCATTGTGTGATCGACAATGTTTAGGCAAGGTTTGGGAGGTGTTGGTCGTGTTTTTGTTTCCTTTTTTTATTTATTTATAGCATATGCATTTGATTTTCTTTGAGTTGTCTTGTGCGAGATAAGGAAATTTCAGGTTGGATAGACCGCACAACTCAAGAGAGCATCGTGGAGGCTAGGTTGATTCATTGATCACTCGCGAGTGCTTGTGCTTCAAGGGTAAAATGCTTTGCTTATTTCTTTTTGTTTTCATTTTTTTGTTTAGATCTAAGAGTGGATTTGTGTTGTGCTTAGATCTTAGGGTGTTTGTTTTAGACAATTTTCAAATCTCTGCTCAAATCGGTCATTTTTGAAAAATCTTGGAATTTTAGTCCATTTTTGGTTGAGTTGTTTTCTTGGTGTGCTGGTAGAGACATGCATTGTATGCTTTTAGCTCCATGCATCACTTATATTTGCTTGTACAGTGCCAATCTTTTGATGTTGAGGTGGGTGAGACCTCTATGTTTTTTTAGCTTAGGAAAATAGTGGAGACTACCCGTGAGCTACACTAGGCCTAAAAAGCGAAATATGTGGGTTTTGTTTCTACTCTTTATACACTTTTAGAATTTGTTCTTCATTGTGATCTCATTGTACTTCAATTTTGCATTGATTGCCATAGAACTTCATCATGTGGAATGCTTGTTGAGATTTGTATTCCCTTTGTAGATGGACTTTTAGAAATGATTTTGGACTTGAGTGTGTTCTTAAACTATAAATATAGCCTAAACACTCCATTTTCCCTATGTGTGCTTACATTGCAAAATTGAGGCCAACCACTAAACTTCCATACACCAACATAACCCAAACACAAGCCATTCCCTAGTTGTTGATCATGTTAAGGTGTATAGCTTAGGAGAAGTTGTATATGTAGCTCTAATTTGTGTAGAAATGTGTACTTAGGCAAATGTATGTAAATTGTGCAAAGGCAAAGGCTTAAAAGGAAAAAAAAAATAAGTGTGATTTATAAACACTTAAGCCTTCAAATTTCAAATGTAAAGTTACTCATAAATAAGAGTACAAATGTAGCACAAATGTGCAATGTAAAGTTTATAGTCTAGTCACTTGGAATGTAATGTACTTTAGAGCAAACCAATGTAATGTAATGTAATAACACCTTGACATGGTTAGTAACTTTATCCTTCCCACTCCTACCATATCTTCCATCTCATACACCACCTCAAATCACCTTAGCCCCAATACAAGTGAGGAAAATCCATTTGATCTCTTAGGAAGTCTATATTGGGAATATGAATTGATGCATGCTCTTTCCACGTTCATGGTATTTCAATTCCTTTCATGAGATCGATTTTCAGAAATTGTACTTTCATTGAAAATATTCATATGCGATACATATTTGATTCCATGAGCATAACTTCCAAATCGCATGTGTTTGCTAGAGAGTGCGCCTAGGTTCTGAGTGAAAATACATGACTGAAATCCGGTGAGGATTAGAATCGAGGCGAATTTCATCTTGGGCATTCGAGCGTAGTTGTTTTGTAAACCGAAAACATCTTAAGTATTGGCATACTTGCATTGTGTGAAGCATTGTTATTGATTGGTATATTTGAGATACTAGCATGCATGTGTAGTCTTTATATGGTATGTTTGGATGCAACTCAACATTCTTGCAGAGTATACGTTTGTGGGTGTCGTAACTGTAAGCCCTCAGAAGACAAAACTTCTCCATCTAGGGATCGCCTAGTGGTTGAAATGGCTTGTGGCACGTGCTAAGTGCCATCGTGTTTCCTACGAAAGTGGACTAGCCTAGATTTTTTAGGTTTCATGTGTTGTTTGTTTGTCTGTTTTTCGTTTTTGTTTTGCTCGAGGACGAGCAAAAGATAGGTTTGGGGGTGTTGATCGTACCGATTTATATACCTATTTGAGGTCCCCATTTCCTACCTTTGTTCTCGTTTTCGAGCATATTTTGGTATATAATGTGTTTGTGAGCGTTTTGTAGGTACATGTTCCCTACGGGAGGTATTTGAGCTTAATTGAAGAGTTTTGGAGTTATTTGGGCTGATTTGGATGCCGTGCAGTACAACTAACTTTAGGGGATCATATCTCCCTCCTCAGATGAAACTAGGTTTCCCATTACCTATTTTCAGAAAGCTCCGGATGTCTAATTTCCAATGGTATTTACAGATTGCAATTCCGGATTTTCTAGAGGAAGATATGGCCATTTCCGTAACGGTGCGCGAAGCTGGAAATTCTGCTCCAGAGGGTTAGGCGACTTGAGAGGCGACTTCACCCATGTCGCCTCACATGTCGCCTGTAGCACTGTGAAACTCGTTTTTCAGCCCGTTTGTGAGGGGTAAACTTGTCTTTTCACGTCCAATTCTTGCCCTAACCTCCCAACACTATAAATACCCCATTTTCTCCTCTTTCTTCAGAGATCTCGTCCCCTCTCTCAATCCCTTCTCTACCCCTTTCTTCCATCTTCTTCATCTCTTCCATCTTCTTCACCAAAGGAGTGATTCAAGCTCCCATGGAGGTTTTTCCTCCATGGGAGGTCACCATACACCTCTACCACACCATTTTACACCTTCTCCATCCATCTTAGAGTAGATTATAAGGAAATAGGAGTGGTTCTTGGACCAATTCCGAGCTAGGAAAGCTATGAGCTTCTTTGGAGGGTTTGTCTTCAAAGGTTGTCTCCTTTTTACTAATTCCTTGTATTTCTTGTTTTCTTTGATGTGTAACCCGAACTAGGGAATATTGTAAACCTTTCATATGTGCTATATATGTATTTTTGTTCATGAATTCGTTTGGGTTTTGTTTTTGCTTTTTGATTTATGTGTTTTAAGCTCTTATTATGATATGTATGTATGTGGATGGTTAGAAATCAATGTGTCCATGAATGGGTTTAGGAGTAGATGTAATTTAGAATAGGAATTTAGTTGCCCATGATTGTTGATTTATTGGTGGATGACTTGAAATGCCATGTATTGATTGATTTGAGTTATTAGGGATTTTAGCCCCAAAGAGTAAAAATGGCTAGTTCATGCATTTAGTTGCTAAACTGGCCTTGGTTCATATCCTTGTGTTTAATGGGTCTTTTTAAGACACAATTGCCCATCCTTGGCCGGAATGGGTGATAAATTGATTTAGGGAAAATTCCCAAATCAAGAGGATGAGCCCTTAATTCATTTGAATGTCTTTAATGTTAAACAATTGCATTGATGCATATTAGTGTTAGGTAAACTTGTTTTCCATTCGTATCCATCCATCTTAGGGAGTTTAGAGAAATAAGGAGAGAGCTTTCTCTTTTATTGAGAGGGTTGTGCATTCATGAGATTGGAGAACGCCGTAGTAGTCCAGTGGTGAGGACATCTCGGATTGACACCCGAGAAGACCCGGTGTTCGATTCCCGGTTACGGATGAGGGGTTTCCTTTCTATCTATTTTGTATTTCTTTCCTTGTATTTTTGTCTCTTATTTGATGTGTACTTTCATTCATTAGGGAATTGATATAAACCTAGCATTGTTGCCTTTTTATTGAATGTGTTTGTTGATGGTTGAGTGGCCATTTGAAGTGCTTAACGCTTTTGAGTGGTTAGCCACCACTTGAATGAACTTAGGTTGTTGTGTGAAGGACCGAGAGGAGAAGCACTCAACGTGCACTAGTAGGTTGGCCACTACATGTAGAGCCTGCGCGTGGTTTTGCATGTATTGTCGTTTTGTGTCTCATAGTTCTTAATGAACTCGAGTGCAGTTCGGGCAACCATGTAACAATAGGTTGCTGGTGCATATTGGTATAGTCGATTGTTGTTGGAGTGAGGATAATCGGCGAGGATTAAGTGAGCACGGCATTCAACATTGACTATGCATGTTTGTATGAAAATGTGTGATTGCTATGGTGGAGTCATTTACTTAGTGTAACCATTTACATTCCATATCACTCCATTCCATCCTATCATTGTACATATTTGTTTATGTAGTTTGTTATGTTAGTTTAGCATTTAGTTTTCCACATTCTTTTGCATACGCAACACACGAGTCCGCTTGGCGTGTTGTAATGATAGCTAGAACTAGAGACGGTCGGTGAATCCCACCTCCCTGCGGAACGATCCTTGCTTGCCGCTGTGCTAGTCTCTGTGACTCGCACGCTTGCGAGGCCGAACTTAAATGTTCAATCTTTTGATGGCACTTCAACAACGTGCCCGTCAGATTCCACCTCCCTATGGAACGATCCTTGCTTGCAGCTGTGCTAGTCCCTTTGGCTCACGTGCTTGCGAAGCCGAACTTAATGTTCAATCTTTTGACGACACTGCAACGACGTGTCATCAATGATCACAAATGATATGTCATTGGAGGAAGAAATGCAGAGGTTGCATAGAGAATTTTGTATGTCGGAACAACTATATCAGTTTTACGAAAAGGAAAATCAGAGGTAAAAAAAGTGTATATGCAAGAGCTAGAGTTTGATTTGGCTAAATAGAGGGCAACCATTACAAAAATTTGGGCTTTTATATTTCTTTCTTCGATAGCCTTTCTTTGGCTTGTGTCAATATACATAGAATAATGTGTATATGGTGTAATCGCTTAATTAATGTTAAATGTAATCAGCTTATGCGTAATGTAAACTTTTCATGTAACTGCAACTAGATTGACGTAATTGCATTACAATTAATATGTTTAATTTTTTTTTCAATACTTACAAATTATACAAGAGATGGATAATTGTCTTTCTTAATTTTATGTATCTGAACAAGATTTGGATAATCATAGTTCATCGTGTAAGACACCAGTTCGTTAAAAAAGTAAAATATGTTGCAATTTGAAGATAGTCATAATATTCTGATCAAGATGACCATGCGGGCAATTAAAGGATAAGTTTGATATGTTGTAATTTGAAAAAAGTCATAATATTCTAACCAAGATAACCATGCATTGGGCAATTAAAGGATAAATTTTTTGGCAGTTGTTTCTTTGTCTCGTTTGTATAAAAAAATTAATAAAGAAATTAATTTCATTTGTTATCATTTCTAAGAAAATTCATAATTGTTATTAGCGGTAGGAAGTGTGTAATTGTCAAACATGCACACTAGAGACCAGTGAATAATGGTGGCAATTCGGGCCGGCCCGGCCCGGGCTCGTTACACCCATGTGGTAAACGGGCCGGGCCGGGCCGGTAGACGGAAGAAGGGGGCCGGCCCGGGTTCGAGGCCAGTGTGAGGGCAGGCCGGGCCGACCCGTTAAGGCTTTAACGGGCCTGTAACGGGCAGGCCCATTAAAGGCCCGTTGGGCTTCTAATTTTTTTTATTAAATCAATATTTTTTTTATATATTGTAATAATTTTGAGTAATTAATGTAATAATTTTAATATGAAATATAATATTATTCATTTCATACAACACTTAATTAGTTTTCGATGAATAATATTTTTGTAATTTCATATTGAATTTGTGGTGAGATACTGAAATGTATAAATTACAAATCATGATTGCCTTATTAAAAACCTTACCAAGAAAAACCTTACCAACAAATGAAAGTTAATTAAAAAAAAATTAACAAGACAATACCTTAGAGTAAGAGACTAAGAGTCTTAGAATATGTAGAAACTAGAGAGTGGAAGGTATATAAATATATAATATATAATGTATGGTGTATAGTATATTAGTATAATAGTATATAGATAATATATTAAATAAATAAAATAAATTTCAAAATAGTTGAAAGAGTGAGTGAGAGATGTTGGAGATTGTAGAGAATAGAGAGAATAAGAGAGTAGGAAGTAGAGAAAATGTAGAGAATAAGGTGAGGGTGATGGGGTATTTATAGGAAAAAGTTAGGTGAGGGTATAATTGGAAAAAATTGTAAAAGATTTAAAAAAAGCGTAATATTTAAAAGTTTTGAATATTTTTTTCCCCCTAACGGTCACCAACGGTAACCTGACTAATTACAAAAGCTACCCTTCAATTCAAATTTTTAAAAAAAAATTTAAAAAAAAAATTTGAATTTTTTTTGGGCCTTGGGCTTCGCGGGCCTACACGGGCCCAGCCAGGTTTTCTAAAATGGGGGCCCGGCCTGGCCCGCCAGCTAAACGGGCTTGGGCCTGACCCGTTTAGCTGGCGGGCCGGGCGGCCCGTTTGGGCCAGGCCCAAATTGCCACTACTACTAGTGAAGATCAGAAGATATTTTTTTGTTAATAGTGAACAAAAGTAAATATTTTTCAATTTAAAATATATTCAAACAAGTATATCAAAATAATCATAATTATAAAATATAAATACATCACTCATTTAAAAAAAATATCAATTACGTTGGTTCAGCTGAAAGGATTCATGGGTGTTGTATCATTAGTCGTTTGAAGTTATTTTTTTTTTTTTGAAGAGATTTAGTGTTGTATTATGCATCATTTGAAGTTAAATTTATTTTCATAATTATTGTTTGGCTGTAATGGTTGCAATGCAGAATAAATAATCATGATCCTGTATTCTCATCAACACTTTCAGTTGAACCACTGTAATTAATTTTTTATTTATGAAAGTTTTATTAATATTTTATGAAGCGTTAACTATGAAGGCTATTTGAGTAATTTACACATGACTTATAATTAAAAAAAAAACCTAAAACCCATTCTAACATCATAAATCACGTTAAGAAAGCCTATCTCTCTCTCTCTCTCTCTTTCGCTCACGGTCTACTGTCTACATTCATCAAACTTGGAACAATCCACACCACGAAAAATAAGTTGTGGTTACTGTTTTTATCATTTGGTTTATATTTTTCTAATTTTTTTTTTTGCTTACACATCGTTTTTCATTTTTTTCTGATAATGTTTGGTTATGATATCTAGTTAAAAGTTGAAACGATGAATTGTTATACTTTACTGGATCCGAAAATTGTGTGATCGTTTATCGCGTTCATACCCAAATGGTGTAATCAATGTTGCTTGATTTTTGAATTAGTTTAAAGTTCATCAGTGTTGCTTTTTTTTTCTTTTGAAGTTTAAAACTATAGATTACGTTTGAATTTATTTATATTTTAAAGTTTATCGGTATTTTTTGTAAAGTTCATCAATGTTACTTGATTTTTAATTTTGTTTAAAGTTTAAAACCGTACTTAAGTTTTGTATTTGTTTAAATTTTGTATATATAATATTCGGCAATTTTGGACTTGTTTAAGTGTTTACATGAACTTATTATGAGTTTTAGAATTGTTGATTTTCTAATTTTGATAAATCTGATTCTTTAGCTTATGTTGTGTTGTTGTAAAAACAGTTGTTGTAGTTGCAAACACTAACATTTTTTTGTGTTGTTGGGGAAAGTTGTATTCATAGTTGCATAATTGAAGGATTTGTCAATGTCTTCTTCTTCTTCTTCTTCTTCTTCTTCTTCTTCTTCTTCTTCTTCTTCAAACGTATATGAATATAACGTGGGAAAATACAAGTGTGGGCTACCATTGTGAAAATATATTGCCTTAACACATTGGAACTCTAACAGACTATTAGAAGGGTGTTCCAAAGGAAATGTTAGTGTTTGTAAGTTATATTGCTATATATTGAACTATGAATACAATTTACATTTATTGGGGGTTAAAAAAGCTTGTTTGGGACTTGGATTTTGATTTGGCTAAGCAGAGGCTAACAGTATGAAAATCTGGGCTTTAATATTTCTATCTTAGATAGCTTTTTTTTTTTTTTTTTTGCTTGTGTCCATATACACAGGATAATGTGTCTTGTGATGTAATAGCATAATTTTAAATGTGATCGCCTTGTAAGTAACACAATCTTTATTTGTTTGCTGTAATTTCAACGTTATTGAGGTGATCATATTAATCATTTATGTAACAAAGAAAATCATGTTTTTTTCTTTTTCCTTTTTAAGAGTTTATGTCATGTCTGTTCTTCATATTACGTTTTTGAGTGTTACCTAGAAGATTGGTATTGGATGTTAGATAAGGGCATGTTCAGAGTTAGGGGTAGATTTGGTAAAGTATGTATAGGGTAATTGGCAACAAATAAAAACATATTGTCTTTTAGAATCAATCAATAAAGCCAGTTGGCCAAAACATCTTGGATGTCTTCGATAGCCTTGGTTGCACTTGTGTATATACACATAATAATTTCGATTGTGGTGCAATCGCTAAATGTTTGACGTGATTGTCTCGTACTAAACGTATCTTAATATTGTGCATTTATTTTCATCTAAAAACAATTGAGCTTTTAAAATCAATAGAAACATATGTGATTCAAGTGGCCCCGTTCAAAATCCTCAAATTAATCAAACAAAGCACGTATCAATTGCAAATAATCTTAAAACATATGGGTTTTTATAATCAACAGAAACATCTTTGCTCCATATGGCCTAGTTCAAACTCTAGAAATCAAACTACGTAAATCAAATGGATCGAACCTGACCAAGTATTCAAAAAAACCGATTATGAAAATAACAAACAACCAAATGACAAAATCCAAATACATCATGAATTTAACCACTAATGAAAGTATTACTAACTCTTGGAGTTCTTTTTTGGATAGTTATGCCAATCGTTCCCGGAAATGTAGCAAATACGATACTGATTTTGTCTTTACGCTTTTGGGGTTTGGCCGTTGGTGTGGTGGGTGAAGTCTGACCAGTGGGCTTTCCTTTGGTTTTCACAACCTTTGGATCTTTTATAATTTGGCTCTTTGGACTGAAATCTTTCTGATTTTTGTTGTACTTATTTCGAAACTCATCATTCAACCTTTGCACAGTATTTCGCAAAATATTAAGTTCCCTTGTCATCAACATGAATCCTTCTTCTGTTTTGCTCCATTGGTGTAAGATATCTGGTGAAAAATAATAGTAACACATGTAGTTTTTTGTAATCGGCATATTACTATTTTGATTGCAATATACTTACGATAATCAGAACAATATGAATGTAATTATCGTTGACGTGATATTACGTATAAACATTAACGATATAGAACGATGGATACAATACAAACATGAATACAATATTAATACTAGGAATAACCAAGAGTATGAACATGACTTATTCAATATGGAAATTATACGATAATTATAGAGATGAGGTAAAATACAATTCACACCATAAGTAAATTTCATATTGATTTTGAAACTAATCAAAACAACAATGGAAGAGAAATACGAGTGAGTTTAAACTTGATGAAGAAAAGAAGAATGGGTAAGAGACGAGATTTCAATACAAACAGAGATAGACGATTCAAATCACCAAAACCAAAACACCGATCTCCAGTCAGACGAAGGGAAAGAACAGAGGGAGACACGATTTTGGTCACCATAAAAGAATCCAATATGAAGAGAGGTAGACGATTCAAGTCACCAAACTGAAAGACCAATTTTCAGACAGACGAAGGGAAAGAATAGGGAGAGACACGATTTCGGGAGAGAAACGATTTTGGAAGACGTTTATATATATTTATAAAAGAAAAAATAAAGTCTGGTTTGGCAAGGAGAAGAAGATAATGTTGAGACTTGGGAAAAAGATGTTTAAAACGGTAACTATTAGATCATATGAAGAATAAACGGTAATATTGGGAGTGACCTGCTAAGAAGGTAACTTTAGGATGTATAGGGAAGCACAACAAATTTAAAACATGATGTGAGTGTTGGATAAATCAATGGTAAAGTTTAGATTAGTTGGATTTTTTTTAAAGGTGTTGTATTGACTGTCTCGTGTGTGTATATTTATATGGGTCAGACTAAGGAATACCGGTGTATCCATACACCATGTAGGAGATATTGTAATCGTAATTTGAAAAAGTGTGATCCAATCTTTGATCGCAATATTTTCTACACGGTATCCGGGTACACCGATGTTCTATAGATTGTCCCTCTATATATAAAAGTTTATCACGTAAAAAGTGATAACATGCCTATCTTACCAAAGCAAAGCCTAGTAATTGTGCTAGTCAACATATATTTTAAAATTTATTGCATAAAAAAAATCATAATCCTAACCTTGGGTGTCATAAATTGTCCTTGGATCTTTTGATAGACCCCTATAGCATCCATATATATGCCAGCTCGTCCATGAAATCCTACAATGACTCGGTTCTCAACTGGTAGACTAAAATGAGTACCTTTCTCAGAACCAAAAGGTCCATGTGTGCGCCGATTTGTGTAGAATATTAGAGATTCGACACATTCAGTATTATTGAACTTTACGATGGTTCCACTTATCGACGTCAAATATTCTTTGGGCCAATCAATCAAAATCTACATGTTGGGTAATGTAAAAATTTATGAAAAGTATAATAATACAAATTAGTCAATCAAATCAAAACCCTCTAAGATAATTAAAACAATACTTACCTTGGTTTTGTTTCCACCTTTGCCACCAAAATTGTTTGAAGATTCTGCCTTTTTATTTGCACAGACACTTTTGAAGGATAGCGAATCAATGATATCTGCATGATTAATTATTATCTCTACAATCCCACCCTTGGGTATATAGCTCCATCTTGTTCCTCCAAGGCCACCCCATGGTCTTAGCGAAGATAGGTAGACCTATTGGAAGAACCTCCATGAGACCAAAATGCAAACATAAAGTAGGTTTCAGGTGCGAGATTCCATCCTAAATAACGTGTGAGATCCCGCGCCTAATAATTAATAGTTAATAACAAACAGCAGTATAATATACATATTTGTTTTTCATTTTATACCTATGTCAATTGTATTTTACACGAGAAAATGTGCGGTATATATATTGAAACAAAACAAAAAATCATCAAAACTTTATTTTTTGTTTTTATGTTATTTGAAATTTAAGTCAAAACTTTTTAACTTTATTGTTGGCTGAAACAAAGATTAGAAGGCTTACTATGAGAAAACAAGTGTTTGAACAAATTCATCAAAGTGAATCAAAAACAGAGTAGAAGAAGAAAGCAATAAAAGTAAAACATAGCAAAAAGAAGAATTCACATTCTAACAAATTTTTTTTGTATTTTTCTTCGTTATTTGCATTTTAAGACTAAGCTCATATTTATATGCAAGTGGCCACTTGCAGATTAAGATTTCAATAAGATTGAATGCTAAGAAATTCTATTACAATAATAACAGAATTTCCCGCCAAAATATTTCCTTGGAAAAGATCCTCTGTTCCCAGAGCTCTGTTCTTCATGTTAGCAATGTAATGTCCACCGTCTGATCATAATAATCAAGGTCTTATTATTTGGATGTTGACCTTACTAGAAAGCTAGCTTAGTGGCAAATTTGCTTGACCCAAAGCTTTCCTCTCCTTGCTCTGTTTTACAACGAACCTGACTTGGTGTTGATATGGTTATTTTATGATTTCTCATTTGAACACCGTTAAGTTCAATATCACTCACATCCCCCCTCAAGCTGAACATTGGAGAGTTACAGAGGTTCAGCTTGGATCGAAGATAATCAATCGAGAAATAGACAAGGCCATCTTAAATATTTCAGCACATTGATGAGTAGTGGGTACATATTGAGCCTTTAGAATCCCAAAAGCTATCGTCTCATGAACAAAGTGAACATCAATTTCGATGTGCTTTGTTTGAGCATGAAAGACCGGATTCTGAGTAAGAGAAATCACACTTTGACTGTTGTACTAGATAATGGAACAATGCGCAATAGGAAACCCCATTTTAGAGAAGAAAGAAGCAATCCAGATAACCTTGATTGCTACTAACGAAAGAGCTCGATATTCAGCTTCATAGCTAGAACAAGCAACGACATGTTGCTTCTTTGAACTCCAAGCAACCAGATTACCACCAACATAGACACAACATCGCTTGTAAACCGACGTTCATCAACGTAAGACGCCCAATCAGCGTCGGTAAAGACCTCAATAGAAAGTGAAGTAACAGCTTGGAAGTGTAGTCCTAACACTGTTGTTCCTTTTATGTATTGAAGAAGACATTCACAAGCTTTCCAATGATCCTCAGTTGGCTGAACCATATATTGACTTAATTTATTAACGCAAAAGGTGATAACTGGTCCGGTGTATGTTAAGTATTGAAGCATGACAATCATGCTTCTGTAAAGAGATGGATCAGGTGTCTGAAGAGAGAGGAGATGAACAAGGCTTACAATGATCCATGTTTGTTTTCTTCAAAAAACAGACCACTTGAGGAACGAACTGCCTCAAAACCCAAGAAGTAGTTAACGAAACCCAACTGTTTCAGCGTAAATGTAGAGTTAAGTGTAGCAATGGTGTGATAGACCAGAGATGGATCATCACCAGTTATTAAGATACCATCGACATAGACTAGTAGGAAAATAATGTTAGTACCTTAACGTTTGATATAGAGGGACGCATCGGCCAAAGAAGGCACAATGCAGCCTATTAAGGCATGTGGAAGTTTGAAGAACCAAGCTCTGGGAGCCTGTTTCAGGCCATAGAAAGCTTTGTTGAGTTTGCAAATGAAAGAGGGATGTTGAGGATCAATGAAGCCAATATACTGCTTCATAAATACAACTTCTCGAAGATCGCCATTCAGGAATGCGTTATTGTTATCGACTTGTTGTATAACCCAATTATAAGTGACTGCCAAGGTAGAAAAAAATCCGTATGGTTGCAGCATAACTACTGTGCAAAAGGTATCATGAAAGTCAATCCTAGGTGTTTGATGAAAACATTTTGCCACCAAACAAGCCTTGTGTTTGAGTACGGATCCGTATGGCTTATATTTCAGTTGAGTCACCCAAATTATTACTTACAAAAGCATAGGCTCTAGGCCTGATAACACCAAATTTCAGGTGTGTGATCATGTGATGAGACCGTATCAGTACAGTCTGTTGTTCTAGGCTTGGTGAAGGTAAAGGTCCAAACAATTGTGCTTGACTGGTTGAGGTATGATCAATATGAATGGGAATTGCTGGTGCCTTTACACTTAGAATTTGTCGCGTGATATGATCAGGAAAGCCTGGTGTTATGTGATTTGATTTAGGCACTGTGCATTGTAGAACCGATGTTGACAGACTTCCAAGCTTGAAAGAAGATGCAGAACTATCTTTTGGTGGGAATAGAGAATAATATGGAAATTTGAACTCGTTGAATACTGCATTTCGTGATACATAGATCCTTCTAGACCGATGAAGACACTTGTAGCCTTTTTGACTTAAACTATAACAAATACAGACACAATTGGAAGTGTGAAAATTGAATTTTTGATTCAAATAATGCCTGAGATAAGGGAATGCAGCACACCCAAAAACTTTGAAGCAATTATAATTAGGCAATCATTTGTGTAATACATCATAAGGTGACTTTAGCTGAAGAATTGGTGTTGGTAGATTGTTGACAAGCATCACAACTGTTTGGAAGGCTTCTACCCCAAATATGAGAGGAAATTTTAGAAGACCAAGAAGAGTGAGTCCAGTTTCGACCACATGAAACGTTTTCATTTAGGTATTCTATTTTGTTGATATGTGTATGCACATGATGTGCAAAAATGTATACCACATTTTATAGGATGAGGTAACAATGGCTTATATTTCGTACCAATATTAGCTTGTAAGCATTTTATTTTGATAATGAATTGAAGGAAAATTCCCAACACTTCTGATTCCAATTTTAAGGGGTATAACCAACTATATCTAGAGTACGAATCAATAAAAATCACATAATATCGATGTCCTTCTAGACATGGCATTGGTGAGGGACCCCACACATCTATAAACACTAGTGTTGGAGTTGGTGAAGACTTTAAGTCAACAAACGACCAAAGAAGCAAAACCGATATGGCATGCGCTGTGCCTTCCACATCGGTCCACAAATAAAGGAAGAACATTATGAATTTCAACAGTGACTTGGACAGCGGTCAGATGTTAGCCTTACGGGGATGTTGTGAAGTGGATTCTAAGACACATGTGGGGTACGACATAGAGATGTCTAACCTTTAGAAGAGATGAACGCAAGCTAGAAGGTTATGTTGATTCAGACTTTGTTGGAGAGGTGGATCATAGAAGAAGCACCACCGGATATGTGTTCACAATGGCTAGCACCGTGAATAGTTGGGTGTCCCAGTTGCAGAAGATAGTGACAATCTCTACAACTGCAATAGAGTATGTGGCTATGACAGAAACGAGCAAGGAGCTGATATGGTTATAAGGTTTGTTAGGAAAGTTGGGATTCGAACAGGTTTTGAAAGTGTTGTATAGTGATAAGCATAGTGCAAAACACTTGACTAAGAATTCGGCGTTCCATTCTAGGACTAAGCATATTGACCCGCGATACCACTTCATTCGGTCGTTGATCGAAAAAGGAGTGTTGAAGTTAGTGAAGATTGCAGGAACTAAGAATCCGACAGACATGTTAACCAAGTTAGTCACTATTGAGAAACTGGATATGTGCATAGCTTCAGTGGGTCTTCAAGGGTGAAGATGTGGGGAATGAGTGCACCTTTATTTATCCACTAAGTCATCGAAGAAGGATAGAGAACTTCTATTGAGTTTCAGTCTTCAAGTAGGAGATTGTTGGAGTCGGTGAAGACTTCAAGTCAACAAACGGCCAAAGAAGTAAGACCGACGTGGCTTGCGTTGTGCCTTCCACAGCGGAAAGCATAGCGGTCTGCCAATAAAGGAAGAAAGCTGTGAATTTAGACAGTGACTTGGACAGCAGTCAGACATCAGTGAAACACTATGTGTGTTGCACTATGAATTTTGACAACGGTTTGTCTCTAGTGATTTTTGTTGTGGGAAACGATGTGACTTCGACAACGGTCTAGCGGATTCAAGTAAGAATAGAAAAATCTTGCGAAGGAAAGAAAGAGAGAAAAAGAAATAGATTCCAATTAGGATTTGGCCAACCCTCTCATATAAATACCACCATTATATATGCCCTAATTTGTGAGAAAAAAAAATTGCTAGAGAGAGAGCAAATTGTAGAGAGACTGAAAGATTGTAATCAACTCTAAAAGTAGTGAATTGAGTGCGATGCGCCCCGGAGATTAGGTAAATTGCTGAACCGCATAAAATATTTGGTGTAATCTTTTTCTTCTTATTGCTTTCATATTATTTGTGTGTGTGTGTTTGGATTTGTGTGTGTGATTTTTTCTTACAACAACTAGCTCTATAGGTTTTAAAGCCTTGTAACTTGACCTTTGAAAAGGCAATTGGTGCAATTTTCCCATTTTGCAAACATCATAAAATTGAATTTGTGCATCATTTCACTTCAAATGTAAGCTATTCATCACTTTTCTTACAATCAATGGAGCTAGATGTCCAATCTTCAAGTGCCACATATTCTCATTCAAGTGGTCTTTATTGCATGTATTATTAGCTCTAAGAGCATATTTACAATGTTTATTTCGATTATTCTGAACTCTACTACATGAGTTATCAGTTCCAAGTTTATAAATCTGAGCCATTTATACTACCTTTGCTCTTTGATAGCTAATTTTCTGCTCTTGATTGTGATATTCTCATGTTTAGCTTGTAGAGACCATTCTCAAGCTTTTCTTGAAGAAGAACTTCCTTGGTAATCTTTTCCTTTATGACAAATGAATCATACCAAAACTCAGTATAGGCGTTGTTATCATGAGTAAGTTTAGATATACTTAGTAAATTCTTTGCAATAGAAGACATATTTAATATGTGATTTAACAACAAATACCTAGAGGGCAATTCAAGAGAAGAAAACAAAGACTTACCAATGTTTAAAGTTTGAAGTGTTTGACCATTACCAACTATAAGGTTATTAGTACCTTGGTATTCTGAGTAGGAGAAGAGGTTTGATAGGTATGCTATTATATGACTGGTGGCACCACTATCAACGTACCACACCAGATCACAAACGGATTCAAGATTGGCATAGTACAGAGCTGGTTGTTGGAATTGTGCTTGGTCTGGAGAGTTGGTTATGGTCGGCACATTGCTTGGTTGAAACTGAGAGTTTGAGTTATGGAATTGACTTTGTGAGCCGAAATGTCCACCTCCATTCTGATTGTGGTTACTCTAAAAGTTCTTATCAAATCGATGGTAACAATTCATGGTAATATGACCGATTTTTCCACATACTTGGCACACAAGCCTGTTTTTGTTATTCCATCTTCCACGTCCACGATTTTTAAATCTGTTTCCAGACTTGCCATTCATATTATAGTTGTTTGAACCTCTTCTTTGAGTTCTCAAATCATTTTGACCATGAGTGGCCACGAAATGTGCACTTGTTGTTGGTATATCAAGCTGAGTGGTTGAGTTGAGTTGTGCAATCCTCTACTCATGATTCAGGAGCAAGTATTGAGCTTCTTGAAAAGATGTGGAGCTTCTTTGAAAGGTAATTACTGTTACGACGGAATCATATTCATGTCCAACTCTATTCAAGACACTTAAAATGAGATCATTGTCACTCACAATTTGACCAGTTGCTTTCAAACTATCTCCAATAGTCTTGACTTTAAGAACAAATTCATTTATGGAGCTAGCTCATTTCTTTGCATTTTACAGTCGATGTTTGAGTTGTAGAAGTTTTGCTAAAGAATGTTGTGAGAACAATCGATCAAGTGTACTCCAAACTTCATAAGGGCTGGTACAATATATCACTTGACCTATTATTGTTTGACTTATCGAAGAGAATAGCCAGCTTAGGAGTAACTGATTAGACCCTTATCAAGTTACATGCTTTTATTCATAATCAATTTCTTATCTCCTCCATCATGTGGTTGTATACTTGTATCTCATCATATTTTGATGGAATTGAGTGTGAATCTGAGATGAAATCAACCAATTGAAAAGCTCTAATAACTGGAAGTACCTAAGTTTTCCCTTGAATGTAGTTATCGCTGTCGAGTTTGACTTAAAGATTGAAATGCGTTGATTTTGCAAGAGGCGTAAAATTTCTCTAGACCTTGAGCCTCTTGAAGCATATTCTTCGTGACATGTTGACGAACTTGAGTGAAACCCCATGGATGAGACACAATTTTGGAAGAGAAATGATTTTGGAAGACATTTATATCAAAAATAAATTGAAATCTGGTTAAGGAAGGAGAAGAAGATAATGTTAAGTCTTGGGTAAAAGAAGTTTATTAGATCATTTGAAGAACAAACGGTAATATTGGGAGTGACATGCTAAGAAGGTGACTCTAGGATGTATAGGGAATCATAACAAGTTTAAAACATCACCATTGGATGTGAGTGTTGGATAAATCAATGGTCAAGATTAGATGAGTTGGATTTTTTTTAAGTTGTATTAAACACCTAGTGTTCTATTAATTGTCTCATATATATATATATACACAATTTTTCTATTGTCAGTTCGAACTGATATAAGATATATCAATTCCTTGCATATGGGCCATTGGATTTAAATGCTTTGACTTGACTGCATGCACTTGTTAAAATATCTTTTAAATCTAATGACCCACATGCAAAGAACTGATATATCTTATATCAGTTCGAATTGACAGTAGAAAGACTATATATATAGTCATTTTCCCCTCGGTGCGACTGATATAAAATACATCAGTACACTGCATGTGGGTTATAGATTATGGATAAACACTGACAAATGCGTACAGACTGAGTCAAAGCAATTGAATTTAATGGTCCACATGTAAGGCACTGATAAAAATTTATCAGTACGCACTGAGGTGAAAAGTTATATATATATATATATATAAAGTTTATCAAGTAGGTATACCTGCGATTAACTAATCTCTGGAACCATACGATCGTACATGAGATCATGTAATCATATGTTTTCAAATGTTTATGGCATATAAATTACATGTGATCACAACAAAAACAAGTGATCACATTAAAATTTTAAGTCCCGTTTTTGTTATAATCATGTGTAACCTATATGCAATAAACATTATAAACATGTAATCACATAGTCTCACGTACGATCACATGATCCCAGAAATTTGTTAAATCAGGTATATTTGACCTGATAAGCACTATATATATATGTGTGTATATATATATATATATATATATATATATATATATAAAAGCTTATCACGTACAAGGTGATAACAAGCCTATATTACCAAAGCAAAGCCTAGTAATTGTGCTAGTCAACATATATTTTAAGATTTATTGCACCAAAAAAAAATCATAATCCTAACTTTGGGGGTCATAAATTGTCCTTGGATTGAAGTAGCTGCCTTTTGATAGACTCTATAGCATCCATAATTTGCCAGCTCGTCCAAGAAATCCTACATTGACTCGGTTCTCAACTGGAAGAATAAAATGAGTGCCTTTCTTAGAACCAAAAGGTTTATATGTGTGCCAATTTGTGTAGAACATTAGTGATTCGACGTTATTGTACTTTACAGGGGTTCCACTTATCGACGTCAAATATTTTGCGGGCCAATCATTTGAAATCTACATGTTTGGTAATGTAAAAATATATGGAAAGTATAATAGTACTAATTAGTCAATCAAATCAAAGCCCAATAAGATAATTAAGACAATACTTACCAGGGATTTGTTTCCACCTTTGCCACCAAAATTGCTTGAAGATTCTACCACATTATATGGACAGACACTTTTGGGAGTGACCTGCTAAGAAGGTAACTTTAGGGTGTATAGGGAAGTACAACAAGTTTAAAACATCACCGTTAGATGTAAGTGTTGGATAAATCAATAGTCAATATTAGATAAGTTTGGTTTTGTTAGGTGTATTAAAAATCTAGTGTTCTATAAATTGTCTCTCATATATATATATATATATGGGTGGGAGAACAGACGTCATACTAGGTCTGGAAGTAATGGTGGAATACACAATGGAGGAAGCTTGAATGAGGCCTTTGGAAGATGAAATGGACGTGGGGGAGCGAAAAGTACAAATTGGCGTACTTATTCTCAGGTGGGGTAGTCTTACGCTGAAGCTCTTTCCGGCAATCATAAAGAGGACAATCTAAAGGCGGACCGTGACGGCAAAAAGCCAGTGGTTATACAATAGGAAGGATCTCAGATTAAGGAATGATGGTTCTACCAATGCACGGTAGGGGCACTTAAACAATTCGAGGACTTTTCTAATGTCAATAAAAGACTGTGTGATAGGGGATTCACCTTCTCGTCACATTACCTAGGGGCCAAGCTCATTTTGTGGCACTTTGATTCTAATATTGAATGTATGGGATTTGTTAAGAGCCGTTTCTTTTGGGATGATTGTTTTATATCCATGGAAGTGTGCCCCCAGAACGTAGTTGCTAAATCTAGACCAGTGTGGGTAGAGCTTTATGGGATCCCTTTAAGATGCTGGAATGGTTCATTTTTTCTTCAGATGGGCAAGGTCTTGGGAGTCCCTTTACTCATAGAGGAAGCCACCTTACTTAAAAAAAGATTAGATAGGGGGAGAATTCTGGTGTTGTTACCCTATGAGTTCGACTGTCAACAGAAGATTACTGCAGTAGAACAATCCCGATCGTTTGTGGTACAGATAATAGCAGAGGCGTCAACAGCCAATTATGGATGGATCTCAAGGCATTTAGGTCTGACGAGTGGAGATCATAAGGCATATTCAGAATCGGTCCATGTACCGAAAAAGTGGGGGAGATGGTCTGAGAAGTTTGAATCTCAGATGCCTTTGCTTCTGGCCCAAAAGATCTCTGACAAACGTGATGGAAATCCTAAGAATAAGTCCGGTTTTCAAGAAAAGAAGAGACATGAGGTAGGAAGAGTCTCTCACAATTGTAGGAATGTCAGAAGTCAAGAGCTCAAAAGGGATGACAATCCTTACCTACCTCAGTATGAGGTACCAGAGGTGGAAGAGAGTTACACTGTCAAAATTGTGGTGGAAAAAGGTAAGGAAGCCCTCAAACAGAGAAAGTTCAACACCAGACTACGTGCCTCTCGCGTGTGTAACACAAC
Source organism: Dipteronia sinensis (assembly GCA_033220585.1). NCBI lineage: Eukaryota > Viridiplantae > Streptophyta > Magnoliopsida > Sapindales > Sapindaceae > Dipteronia > Dipteronia sinensis. The sequence goes on along the minus strand of CM065639.1, from coordinate 67,874,659 downwards.
TCTGAATCTGGAAAAGACAAGGGTCGTGTCAAGCGAGGACAAGGACAGCTATGCAAGCTCAGACTTTACAGAGAGGATGAGATGGCAGCCAGAAGATTGCTCCAATAGAGTCCACGTGCAGACAGAACATGGGCCACCAAATCTAGGCTATGTGGTAGGGCCCAATTCGCATCATCAACAATCTTATGCTGAACTAGGGGATGACGGTGGGCCAGCAGATGGAGGCTTTGGGCCGAGTCACAATGTTTCTAGGGTGGCTGAATCAGAACTAGAATCCAGTTTGAATAGGCCTGATAACCCAACCAGCTTGGATCAGATCATGGTAGCACACGAGCCTCTGCAGCATACGACTACCAAGGAAAGAACATCTCAGGTTTTAGCTAAAGGGATCAAAGAAAGACAGTGTCAAGTGGGATCAAGGGAGGAGGCTATCCAACTGGAAATCGACCTGGGACTGCCAACTGTTAGAAGGGAGGAGGTGTCGCAAAATATTAAGGGTAAGGACAGTCACGTTCAGGATAAAATGAGAGGGTCAAGGAATGGGGGGGTCGATTATTAAGCACGCAATGAAAACCAGAAATAAGAAAGCAGGAAAAGAAGAAAGCTGGAACTTGGAGGTCGAAGTGGCAAAGGTTATAGAAAGACAGTTGTGTAAGAAGAACGGGTCTTTGAAGGATAAAGGGGTGTCTGAGTCTTTAGATGAGGAAATAGCAAGGGTTATAGAAACGGGAGTGGCGCTTGGTTTCGACTTTGACTGTAGAGAAGCAGAGTATGCTCAGATTATTGCTCAAAGGGAGGATGAAGATTATGGAAGGCTAATGGAAACAGTCGAGAAGCAGTTGTAGTGTTCTAGCTGCATTTTCTAGGGTATCAGTGTCTTAATGTTAGTAATGTCATGGAACATAAGAGGTCTTGGCAGGCTGGAAAAACGTAGGGCGGTGAAAAATCTAGTGGTGAAATATAAGCCAGCTATCTTCTTTTTACAAGAAACAAAGCTGAAGCACATAGATGATAGGGTAACGAGGTCCTTAGGCGGGAATATTCTGTCGAAGGCAATGTCTATAGTCTCGGATTGGGCGGCTGGGGCCCTGATTTCTCTATGGAGTGATGATAAATTTATGGTGAAAGCATGTATTTCAAACCAGAGATGTAGCATTCTAGCAGGGGAATTAGTCAAGTTTAAAAAGGATATGGTATTCTGCAACATCTATGCTTCTACTCGGGACAGCGAAAAGGCAGAGTTATGGGATTTCATCATATCAGCTCAAAAGTCGTTTAATATGCCTTGGTGCATTGGGGGAGACTTTAATTCAGTTTTAAGCTCGGCAGAAAAAACTGGGGTCACGAACAACACAGCGATAATGCGAGTTTTCAATGCCTTTTTAGACGAGGCTAAGGTGCTTGATCTGCCACTTTTTGGTATGTCCTACACGTGGTCAAACCAGAGAGAGGAGGCTGCGTGGGCTAGACTGGATCGTTTCCTGATCTCGACAGATATTTTGTCGGGGTTTCCAAATCTGCAGCAAGTAGGGCTTCCAAGAAGTCTGTCGGACCATAACGCAATTGCACTGTGTGAGCATGAGGCAGAGGGGGGGACCTAGGCCATTTCGTTGCCTGAATGAGTGGTTGGAGGATGGAGAGTTAATTAAAGTGGCTGTTGATGGATGGAAAGGTAGTAATGAAATTGGTGCAATGCTAAATCAAGGCGGCTAAAATTGCACTAAAGAGAGGTTTGGGGACTAAGAAAAAGGAAAATGTCACCACAAAGAAGTTGGAAAATCAGTTAGCTAGGATAGATTTAAAAGCTGTGTCTGAAGGGTGGACTGAGGAGTTAAAGCATAATCGTGTTAGCTTACTCTCTCACCTGTGGAAGGAAATAAGGAGGGAGGAACAGAGGTGGAAACAAAAGTCTAGAGTTAAGTGGTTGACGGAAGAGGATAGAAACATGAAGTTTTTCCACTGGGTAGCCAATGGAAGAAGATGCACCAATTTCATTAGTGAACTGTGTTTCAACGGAGTCAAACTCTCGGATCCTCAAGGTATTAGGGATGGGATTTTTAGGCACTTCAGGGATTTATTCAAAAACGTTACGTGGAAAAGGCCTAAGATTAGGGGTCTGGCAGTCAACAAACTTAGGTCGGAGGAGAAACAATGGCTAGAGGAACAATTTAGTGAAAATAAGGTTTGGAGGGCGGTGTGCTCTTGTGACGGCAACAAAGCGCCGGGACCGGATGGTTTTAATCTCAACTTCATCAAGACAAACTGGGCTGAAATCAAAGATGACTACATGAAGTTTATCACTGAATTTTATAGAGATGGTACAATTGTGAAAGATTTGAACAACACTTTCATAGCCCTAATACCAAAATGTCAAGCTCCGTCTTCTATGAATGAGTTTAGACCAATAAGCTTGGTCGGATCGTTATATAAAGTTTTGGCAAAGGTTCTTGTTGGCCATCTCAAAAGTGTAATGGAATCGGTGATAGGTGAGAACCAAATGGCTTTTGTCAAGAATAGACAAATCCTGGATAGTTTTGTGGTGGCAAAAGAAATCATTCACCATTGGAAGAGGGATAAACAGGGGGGAATCCTTGTTAAGCTTGATTTCGAAAAGGCTTATGACAGCGTGGATCACGGGTTTTTAGACAACATGTTGGAAGATATGGGTTTTGGGGTAAGATGGAGGTGTTGGATGAGAAGTTGTATTACTTCGCCCATGCTCTCAGTCTTGGTAAACTGAAGTCCAACCCCGCGTTTTGGTTTGGAGAAAGGTTTGCGACAAGGGGACCCTTTATCGCCTTTTCTTTTCAACATTATGATAGAGGGGCTAAATTGCTTATTTAAGAAAGCTTATGAGGAAAATCCTATGAAAGGGGTGCTTTTTTGGGGATAACATACTGCATGTTTCTCACTTACAATTTGCGGATGATACGATCAATTTTCTTAAACCGAATGTTGAGTATCTTCGAAACGTAAGACGGATTTTGAGATGCTTCGAACTTGTGTCGGGCCTCCGGATTAATTTTCACAAATATAGTGTTTCAAAAGCAGGCAAGGTCAGTGGAGGTGAGAAGGACTGGGGGGGCATCTTTTAAATGCAAAAATGTCCCCCTGCCGATAACATACCTGGGGCTCCCTTTGGGGGCACGACCGTGCTCAAAAATTTTCTGGAAAGGGATGCTTGCTAGCATTGAAAGTCGGTTGAACCCATGGAAGGGGCTTTTCTTAAGCAAAAGTGGACGTTTGGTCTTGATTAAGGCTGTCCTGTCGAACCTTCCTACGTATTTCTTATCAGTCTTTAAGGTGCCGAGTGGTATGGCACACCAGATCGAAAAATTTCAAAGAAGTTTCTTTTGGGGTGACTGGGAATTTTAAACGTAAAATTCACTTGGTGGATTGGGATACTATGTGCAAGGATAGTAGAAAGAGGGGTTTAGGTATAGGCAAAATCTTAGATAAAAACAAAGCCTTGTTGGCAAAATGGATTTGGCGATTCGGGAAAGAAGAGAAACCTCTGTGGAAAAGAGTTTTGTGTGCTAAGTATGGGATGCCGGAGGGTGGCTTTCGGTGGGAAAGACAAGTCTCTTCTACAGACTCCTTTTTTATGAAGGTTATAGGAAGCCTATATGCTGTCAATTCTATTACTGCCAAGGTGCTGAATGAAGGGCTTCAGGTCGTTATCGGGCGTGGCAACAAGGCTGATTTTTGGGATGATATAATGCTGGACAATGTTCCCTTAAAACAAGCGTTTCTGAGGATCTTTGCTCTGGCAAGGGACAAAGAATGAGTGATACAGAGTTTTGGCAGCTGGTTAGGACTGAAATGGGTGTGGAATGTTACTCTTCGGAGACCTTTGTTTGATTGGGAGTGGGATCAATGGGGCAGGTTCCAGCTGTTCCTCGATACAGTGATGGTTCATACAACAGCCTCCGATGACTTTGCTTGGTCCCTATGTCCAAAATGGTCATTCTCGGTAAGATCGTTTCGAAGACAGCTCGAAGTTCATGGTGATGACCACCCAGTAACAGCTCCTTTAGACAATTTCCATAACTGGAAGGGTATTTGTCCTCTAAAAATAGAAGTGTTCGTATGGCAGCTCTTGCGCGGAAGGGTTCTTATTAAAGGGGTGTTGAATCGCTTCGAATGCAAGCCTTTTGATGGTTTGGATTGTCCTTTGTGTCATTTGGCAGAGGAGTCAATAGATCATCTCTTCTTGAGTTGTTCTTGGTCTGGGAAGGTATAGTCAAGGTGCATGGGTTTATGGGGGGTCGCTGGGAGAGCTGAAGGAACTCTGCAGGAATGGTTTACTGGGTGGGATGATTTGTGTCCTTCGCCTAGCAAGAGAAGGGCATGGAGACTTTGTTTCCTTGCCACGGTATGGTCTATTTGGGAACATAGGAATCAGATTGTGTTCAATGGTGCGGAGGTTGGTTTGGAGATGCTGTTCGACATGATTAAATTTAGAATAGCTTGGTGGTTTAAACATCACGGCAAAGGCTCTTCGGATCCGCTGACTTATCTCCTTCTCAACATTAGTGGATACTGTAAAGATTCCAAGCATTCTAAAGTCTCGAAGATGGAACCTTGGATCCCTCCTGAGGCGGAGTGCCTAAAATTCAATGTGGACGGCTTGATTTGGGATCGCCATGGCCAGCAGGCATTGGGGGGTACTGAGAGATTCAAGTGGGAAAGTTTTGTGCATTTTCTCTATTTCTGTGGGTCAACACTCTTCCAATACTGCTGAAGTTATGGCTATTCAGAAAGCTTGCCACATGTGTGCTTACCATACAAATGTGGCCACGAAAACAATTCATATTATCTGTGATGCTAAGGAAGTGGTCTCTTGGGTGAATGATGGGGGTCTGGGCAGCCTTGAACATATAAATCTTTTAATGGAGATTAGAGATTGGTTGAGTTCCATGGCCAATGTTTCGGTCATCTACAACTCTAGAGCTTCGAATTTCTTTGCCGACGGTCTTGCTAGAAAGGCGTCAGAAGCTAGATAGTGTTAATAGGACGGAGTGGAGCTTATAGTTTATTGCGCGTTTGTAATCCTCTGTTGTTGTTGTTGTGCATGGGTGCCTAAGGGCTCTGTTTCCATTGCAAGGCAGGATTTGTGTTGTTTGTGCTGTGGTTTGGTCCTTGTTTGAGGAGGCCGCTTGTTTGTCCCCTTTGGCCTTTATGGATTTTGAATATATTAACCATTTTCAATATATATATATATATATAACAGCTTAGCACTTATAAGGTGATAACATTCCTATCTTACCGAAGCTAAGGTGATAACATGCCTATCTTACCAAATTAGCAAAGCCTTGTAAATGTGCTAGTCAATATATATTTGAAACTTTATTGCATAAAAAAAATCATAATCCTAACCTTGGGTGTCATAAATTGTCCTTGGATTAAAGTAGCTGCCGTTTGATAGACCCCTATAGCATCCATATATAAGCCAGCTCGTCCATGGAATCCTACAATGACTTGGTCCTTAACTGGTAGACTAAAATGAGTGCCTTTCTCACAACCAAAAGGTCCATGTGTGTGCAAATTTGTGTAGAACATTAGAGATTCGACACATTCGATATTATTGAACTTTACGGTGGTTCCACTTATCGACGTCAAATATTCTTTGGGCCAATCAATCAAAATCTACATGTTGGGTAATGTAAAAATATATGAAAAGTATAATAGTACAAATTAGTCAATCAAATCAAAACCCTCTAAGATAATTAAAACAATACTTACCTTGGTTTTGTTTCCACCTTTGCCACCAAAATTGTTTGAAGATTCTGCCTTTTTATTTGCACAGACACTTTTGAAGGATAGCGAATCAATGATATCTGCATGATTAATTATTATCTCTACAATCCCACCCCTGGGTATATAGCTCCATCTTGTTCCTCCAAGGCCACCCCATGGTCCTACCTCAATTGAAGATTGGTAGACCTGATTGGAAGAACCTCCATGAGACCAAAATGAAAACATAAAATAGGTTTCAGGAGCGAGATTTCATCCGAAAAAACTTGTGAGATCCCGCACCTAATAATTAATAATTAATATTCGATGCAAGAATAATATACACTTTTCTTTCATTTTAAACCTATGTCAATTGTCTCTTAGACGAGACAATGTGCGGCATTCCCACGTCCACATCAGATAATTTGCATGTATATATATATTTATTGAAACAAACAAAAAAACAACATTAAAACTTGATTTTTTGTTTTTATGTGTTTTGAAATTTAAGTTGAAACATTTTAACTTTATCATTGGCTGAAACAAAGATTAGAAGGCTTACATTTCTACATCGCAATATATCTTCAACAGCTTCTCCAAAACTATTGTCATATATTTTATTACTACTTGTGATAATCGGAACAACATGAATGTAATCCTCATTGACGTGATATTACGTATAAACATTAAAGATATAAAATGATGGATACAATACAAACAGGAATACATTTTTAATAGGAATAACCAAGATTTTGAACATGCCTTATTAAGTATGGAAATTATACGATAATTATAGAGATGAGGTAAAATACAATTCGCACCCTAAGTAATTTCATATGATTTTGAAACTAATCAAAATAACTATGGGAAGACATACCTGTAAGCTTAAACTTGATGAAGCAAAGATGAATGAATAAGAGACAAAATTTCAATACTGACAGATAGACGATTCAAATCACCAAACCGAAACACCAATCTTCAGTCAGACGAAGGGAACATGGAGATAAACGATTTTGGGAGAGAAACAATTTTGGAAGAAGTTTATATAAAGAATGAAGTCCGGTTTGGGAGGAGAATAAGATAATGTTGAGTCTTGGGAAGAAGAATTTTAAAACGGCAACTATTAAATCATGTGAAGAACAAATAGTAATATTGGGAGTGACCTACTATGCAGGTAACTTTAGGATATATAGGGAAGCATAACAAGGTTAAAACATCATCATTAGATGTAAGTGTTGGATAAATCAATGGTCAAAATTAAATGAGTTTTGTTTTTTTAAAGGTGTATTAAACACCTGGTGTTCTATAAATTGTACCATTTATATGTATATATATATATATATATATATATATATATGACATTCCTATCTTACCAAAGCTAAGGTGATAACATGCATATCTTACCAAAGTAAAGCCTAGTAATTGTGCTAGCCCATACATATTTTAAAATTTACAGCATTAAAAAAAATCATAATCCTAACCTTGTGGGTCATAAATTGTCCTTGGATTGAAGTAGCTGCCTTTTGATAGACCCCTATAGCATCCATATATAAGCCAGCTTGTCCATGAAATCCTACAATGACTCGGTTCTCAACTGGAAGACTAAAATGAGTGCCTTTCTCAGAACCAAAAGGTCCATGTGTGCGCCAATTTGTGTAGAACATTAGAGATTCGACACATTCGGTATTATTGAACTTTAAAATGGTTCCACTTATCGACGTCAAATATTCTTCGGGCCAATCAATCAAAATCTACATGTTGCGTAATGTAAAAATATATGAAAAGTATAATAGTACAAATTAGTCAATCAAATCAAAACCCTCTAAGATAATTAAAACAATACTTACCTGGGTTTTGTTTCCACCTTTGCCACCAAAATTGTTTGAAGTTTCTGCCACTTTATTTGCAGAGACACTTTTGAAGGAGAGCGAATCAATGATAACTGCATGATTAATTATTATCTCTACAATCTCACCATCGGGTATATAGCTCCATCTTGTTCCTCCAAGGCCACCCCATGGTCCTACCTCAATTGAAGATTGGTAGACCTATTGGAAGAACCTCCATGAGACCAAAATGCAAACATAAAATAGATTTCGGGTGCGAAATTCCATCCCTGATAATTAATAATTAATAATCGACGCAGGTGTGATATACTTATTTTTTTCATTTTACACCTATGTCCACTGTATCTTACACTAGAAAATGTGTGGCGTTCCCACATCCACATCCGATAATTTATATATATATATATATATATATATATATATATATATGAGTATTGTTAGAAGTCCCAAATTTCTTTCCCAAATTCTGTCCCAAATGATGTGGCACGTGAGGTGTCAACATCACATCAGTTACTGTATAATATCATGATTTATAAGATACTGACACCTCAGGTGCCACATCATTTGGGAATGAAATTTGGGACGTCTAGCATTACTATATATATATATATATATATATATATATATATATATTGAATCAAAACAAAATAAATCATTAAAAGTGATTTTTTGTTTTTATGTGCGTTGAAATTTAAGTTGAAACATTTAACTTTATCATTGGCTGAAACAAAGATTAGAAGGCTTACATTTCTACCCCGCAATATATTTTCAACAGCTTCTCCAAAACCCGGTGTCATCTTTGTTATTACTGGTTCTTTCAAAAATTTGAGATTTACCAACCCTTGAGGCGGCTTCATGAGTTGCTTACATTCTCTTATTTCAAGCCTATTTAGGTATTTCATAGCTCCTTCCTCCACAATCCACTCTTCCAGATTTGGAAGGGACCGCAGTTTCAGGATGAGGAGATTCGGAAATGCTTCGCTGGGAAAAATTAACTGTTTCCCAAAGTAAGAGTCACTGAAAAGCCTTAGAATGTTGAGATGAGGCAGCTGCCCTAGGACCAGTAGTTGATCATTAACATTTATTCTTGATGATAACAAAGTTAGCTTCCGGAGGCAAGGAGGAAATAAATTATCAAACCTTACTTTTGACAGTAGTCCTATCAAATAAAGATCTCTTAGATATTCATGCTTTTTCAATGACAAGTCTGAGCTGATGTCTAAATTATCTTTACTTCTCAACTTCAAGAATTGAAGTTTGGTCAGTTTAGAAATACACTCACTCATTTCCTTGCTCTCAATCATATTTCCAGGGCCTGTCAGGTTCAGCTTTCCGAGTCTTGTCAACTTTTGGAGCTCGGTTAATTCACTTAGAGATTCGATGTTTACCCCACATAAAGTACGCAAGTTTGTTATTGAACTTAAATCTAACCGGACTTTATCAGAAGAATTCTCAAACAAATAGAGATGCCGTAGCTTCTCTGCCTTGTCTATATGAATAACATTGCTTATGTTAGTGTGCTTGACATCTAAAGTCTCTAAACATGGCAGACTTGGTACAGCATCTGGTAGACTATCGATAAAAGTCGACCTCAGACCAAGATACTTCAAGTGTATCAGTTTTCGTAGAACATCGTTAGATAACAAAGGCTTGTATAGACCCTCGAGATCAAGCATATAAAGCAATCCAAAGCTTCTATTAGAAATAATCTTGTTAAGGAACATACCTACATCTCCAGCATGTATTTGGGTGTTGAAAGCTACAAAAGATCGTAGGTTCTGAAGAAATGCGGAGGGGAAGTTGTTGATCATGCCCGAGTGAGTTGCCAGCCGCCGAACTGCTGCAAATTCTGATTGTTTGGTTGTGGATGCACAAGACGTGTGGAAGAATCCTACAGCTTCTGCTTTTGAAGAGAAGAAATCATATAGAAAACCAGGCATGTAACATGTTTTAGGACTTCCATCTGACTTCCGTCTTACTTGAATCATGTTTCTGATGACTAGTTCTTTAAAGCACCTTTCTGCGATATCTTCGTGATTTGTTTTCTCAGGATCCAAAGGCATTACAAATCCCTCAGCAACCCATAGATGAATCAACCTCCTCACAGGTATCTCAGCTTTTCTTGGGAAAATCCCCATGTAAAGAAAGCATGGCTTTATTTCTGAAGGAAGATCATGATAGCTTAAAGCCAAGATATCTCCTTTATTATTACTTGCACGCACAATCGCTCTATGCCAGTCATCACATAGTCTTTTGGTAGACAACAGACCTGCAAGCAAGACAATTGCTGATGGTAAACCATCACATAGCTTCAGAATTTGCTTTTTTAATGTAATCAACTGTGAATTATTCATCACCTCAGCTTCTGCCATTCGAACCTTGTTCAAAAACAATTTCCAGCTCTCCTCTTCGTTTAATCGGCCTAAACGTAGAGTTAAATAAGTAGCCTGGTATGGTAAATTCAGTACAATGCGAGTAGTTATAATTATTCTGGCATCAAACTTAGAAGAGTTCAAGAGAGTTGCCAAAATTTGACTACTCTCAACACCAACACCTTCCAAGACTATAAGGCACCTCCCCCCTTTTAAGAGTTCACCGATCCTAACCAGCAATTCATCTTCAGAAGGTGGAATGATCAATTCATCTTCAGAAGGTGTTGATTCCACCACCAACTCGACTTGATTAATTTGTCTTAGTATATCAGCCAAGACATATCTAGCATCGAACAAACTTGGAACCTGAATCCATGCACGGTTGGTGAAATTCCGCCTCACATCAACTGCGTTATATAAAGTTGTCGCCAGAGTTGTTTTGCCTGAACCTCCCTCTCCAACGACTGCAATAACTTTTGGAAATTCATGAGACTTTAATTGAATGAACAACTCGTTCATTTTCTGTTCAGGACCAACGAAATAATTAGTTTCCTCCAGAAAAAGCCAACGCCAGCCATACTTCTGGTCATTTTCAAAGCTCAATAATGTTGATTCCCAAGTCACAGCTTTTTCTTTCTTTTTTACCAAGCGTCTGACCTCATTCATGGATTTCTTCATTTCATGGATGAAAAGAATATGGCTGCATAGTGACGCGAAGGAAAACATGAAAGATCTGGTTTGATTATCTCTCCTTCTGAATCTGATCTGCTGCAATTCATTTCTTATAAGCAAGGTGTCTGTGGCATCATCCGCGGAGTAAATTGCTTTCAGAACCCGGGCCACCGTCTGATCATTCATTGACCAACAACCTGACGAAGCTTCACGATCCTCTGCATTCTGTAAGAATTGCTTGAATGAACGGAGATTGTTGATAGTTGTCTGGACTTGTATTTTGAACAGTGGATTGCTAGTGGCGGCTTGGCCTCGCAGAAAATCTTGTAACTTCTCGATCAAAAGGGAAACGCCAACTTTGGCATCCATGGATTGAAACTATCTGAAAACTGGTCAGGATCTTTCTATTGAAACGCCAACTCTGGCTATTGTTTTCTCTTTATTTTATTTCTCTTCTTCTTCCCTATTAAAAGTTTTTATTGAATAAAATATAATTTGATATTTGGAGGTGGGTGGAAAAAAATTCCAGTCCAAACCATTGAAGATAAAAAAACTGCATACGTGTAACAAGTGCTACATGTGCTCCAAATTTTATCTTCTTGTGCCATATGTGATATGTCTTATACTCTATCTTTTAGTAGTGGTATCGATTGATCCGGGAATCCAGGAGACTTTATGGAGGATATTTTTAAAGATTTTAGATTTTAAAATTATTACTGTAAGTAATATATATTGCTATGATTTCATATTTAATTAGATTGTAAATTATTTTATGATTTGATTTGATTGAATCAAATCTAATTTTCATATTATATAGGTTTCTTTTTAATTATTTTATGATTTGATTTTATTGAATAAAATCAAATTTTTATAGATTTCTTTTCAAGTATAAATAAGAGTTATTGTGGCCATTAGAGGCAATTTAGAACATCTCTAATGCCATAGTGGCTTGTGAAGAAAATAAAATTATCACATAGGATAAATAGATTGTTTATTAAAAAATGTATAATTGTGCATATTCAACCTCGCTGATTTGATAAAAAAAAATATTAGATATTGTCAACATAACCGTCTACTTTCAGACTGCCTGTTGAACAGTTATTTTTTGTTGTTGGCTCAGCAAGTATTTAAAATTGACATTAATTTTTTATCTAATTTTGGTAAGGAAATAAAATTAAAAAAAAATAAAAAATTGGACACGTCATTAAAAATAAATGTGTTTTAAATAGAATCATTGCAGACAAAATTTTGAATTGATTATCTATCAAGTTCATCTTTATGCCAAATAGAGAGCAAATCTCTTGACATTGTTGTCATGTGAATGATTTTTGGTATGCAATCCACTTTTTCATTGGAGATGCTCTTGGTCGATTATTGAATAAAATTCAAAAAGTTTTCTCTAATTATCTTCCATTTTTGGTATCTGTTCGTGGATTAACAGAATAATAATAGGTTGCTTTTCGAGTTGTTCGTGTGAGTTTTTCTCATAAAAACTTCCACTACATCAATAGTCCATGCTGATTTGTTTTTATTTATACCAAATTCAAACTTGATAATTTGTTATATATATATATATATATATATAATATAAGTCAGGTTATAACAATTTAAATTTCTGACTTAATTTTTTGATTTCAATATTTCAATTACACATTTGCTCATGTGCTATGGTTGAAAGGGTGAAGACCCAAATATTTTTGTTAAATTCTTTTACAAATGATGTGTCACTTGTATTGTCAACATCATATTATTTACAACATAATCTCATGATTTAAAGGATGTTGAACGTGCCATATCATTTGAGAAATTTCTTTTAAGAAGTCTAGCATTACTATGTTTATATATATTAGTTTTTCTTTTCTCAAGACCGAACTGGACTTTTAAGATTATGACGAGATTTGTAAGTAATGTTTAAAAACACTTTGACTAACCTGAGGTATATGAATCTAATGATTGATAATTGTGGAACTGATATAAATAAAATCAGTTCGTCTTTGAAGAGAGAATATATATATAAAATAAGAGTCAGCATTTACCTAATGGCTAATGTGTAAACAGTTCGAAGATGCTAATTTGGTAAATTCGTACACAGGCAAATTCTTAAATATAATTAACTCATACCTAATTATCAAGTTAGCCACTGTTTATGGTTATAATAAACGGATATAATCAATTTCCCCGTGTAGTTTGCCATATTAGATATTTTGCTCCCTCTAGTTTCAGTAACGGTCATTTTCCCCCTGAAAACCAAAATATTAGATATTTTGCCCCCTGCTGTTAGGAATTCCGTTAGACTAGTACTTTGACAATCAAAAAACTAATTAAAGACCTTATTACCCTTGAACACATGAGTTATGCCCACTAATGATACCACTTATTGATTTTAAAGAAAAAAAAATCATAATAAAAAATAAAAAACTAATAAAATTATTTAAAAATTAAATAAAAAATAAAAAAATAAAATAAAATGGATCACCACCATCCATGACGGTGGAGATAATAAATAAAAAAGCAACAAAATAATTTAGTATTTAAAAAAATAAAAAACAATTCAACATAGTTCATCACCATCATCTTCAGATTCGTCCCAGTTCACCATCATTTGTGAGAGGGAGAGAGAAACTCGGATTGATTGTGAGAGAGAGTTTCAAACTCAAAACACGGTTTTGTGTGTGTGTGTGAAAGAGAGAGAGAGAGAGATTTTTAAATATTGTTTTAACTTTTTTACAATTATATTATTATATTATTTTACTATTCTTTATATTAATGTTTTTTTTAAATTAATTTTTTATTTTTACAATTAATTTTTTTTAAATAACTTTTGTAATTTTTTTATTTTCAATTCTATTTTTTAAAAAAGCTTTTATTAGTTTTTTTTTTTAATTTTGATTTTTTTTTCTTTATAAACAATTAGTGGTATAATTAGGGGGCATAACTCATGTGTTCAAAGGTAATAAGGTCTTTTCATTGATTTTTTGATGATCAAAGTACTAGTCCAATGGAATTCATAATGGCATGGAGCGAAATGTCTAATATTTTGGTTTTCAGATGAAAGAATGGTCATTACTGAAACTAGAGAAGGGAAAATGTCTAATATAGCAAACTATAGAGTGGGGAATGATTATATCCCTATAATAATATATGAAGGGCCTAAATAATTAAATTAGAGCATCTCCAATCCAAGCACCAATTTGTTACAAAGTTTCGTCTCCAACCAGACGGCAAAGAGCTGTGCTATTTTGAAGCAGGGCAAGCACCTAAGCTTGATCCAAGGGTAGGTTGAACAAATAGCGCATCGTTGTGCCTCTTTATTTTTTTTAGTCCCTAAATTTGTATTTTTTTTCACAGATTAAGTATTATTTAATAAAATCTATCATGATCGTATCCCTTATTTAAAAGTTTTGTTTAATCACAATTTTACCCTTAATCAATTAAATTTATTTCAATTGCATCCGTTTAGTTATTTAATGTTTTTGTTTAATTTATATTTATTTTAATTTAATTATAATTTATATTAATATTTATAATAAACTAAAATTAAGTATATAATACAAAAATTACTAAATGTTAATAAAAAAACACTAAATTGTAAACAAAACAATTAAAGTAACACACAATTTGAAAAGTTGAGAGGGAGGTAGATGAAAATACTCGATTTCAAGAATTCCTAGCTCGACATAGACAAATCAATGATAAAGAAGCTCGCATTGCACCCCGAAATGTATTAATTGATCATTTGTGGGATGAATATACTAATTCAGAGAATTAAATGACGATATTTACTTTTTTGTGTATTTTATTTCTTTTATGAAATATAATGTCGAAGTTAAATTAATAATAAATGCAATGTTTTAGTTAATTAAATTTAATTTGTTAATTTACTAGTTTGTTAATTTTTTAACTTATCATAATATTATATTAATTAAGGGGTGAAATGTTAATTGTTGAGAAATAATAAAAAGATAATATTTAGGGAATATTCTTTTTAGATTAACATTTGGTAAAATGGGTTGAAGATGGAAAAAAATTATTTTGAAAGTTGGTGCAATTTGCTACAAAGTTGCACCAAATTAGTGCAATGGGTTGGAGATGGTTTTATACCCATAAATAAGATTGACTGAAAATACTATTAAGCGTGTGTCTACTAACCTAGAGGGGGGTGAATAGATTTTAGTTGATTTATTACCAACTTTTCGACTTAATCAATTTTAATAAAGCTACCACACGTTAGCAATCAACCAATCCAAAATAAACATGCGGAAAACAATAAAAACATAAGGATTGATTTACGTGAGAAACCCTCCAACTTGGCAAAAACTCACGGGTTATCCTTCTAGCCACACAGGGTCCTCAAATCCACTATTTGAATGAAAGTTTACAACCTAGGTTGACCTCAAGTCACACCATACTTGGTCATTAACCCTTTCACTTTACCCAACGGGCCTTTAATAGTGATCCTAGACCAACAAGCTTGTGCACTAATCCACTTAGTCACAAAGCTTAACAGTCAATGAAGAGATTAAGCAAGCTATGTGAATACGTGACAATATTCTATCATGCAATTAATGCTAGGCTACACTAAATGCTTATCTAGGGATTTAAAAATGTCAATAAATGCAAATCCTAGATATTAATATCTAAATGCAAATACATGAAGATTTAGCTAAAGGGAAAAATGGTCATAAATGATAACTATCAATAATCAATGTTCTCAACCAACAAACAACTCAATCATATTATAAATGTCATTAAACATAAAGACATGCATTAAATTCACATAAAAGAGCTAAACTTAGGCATATAAGAACATAAAAAAATGCAATGGAGATTTATGTCATGTTCATATTACCTAGTTAACAAAAGCAAGATGAATCCATGATGTGATGATGCTTGGAGGATGCTAAATGCACATGGATTGGAGTTTGGTTAAGTAAAGGTGGGTTCTTGGGAGACTCTCTCTTGCAAAGAAACTTTCTCTCTCTAGGTTATAATTCTGGAATCCCACACAGAAATGGTGAAGAAGATGATGAATTTATATCGGGAAAAACGAGACCAAATGAAAAGACAAAAATGCCCTGAAACAGTGCAGTTCGCGGGTCTTCTGCCCGTAGTGCGCGGGTCACATACCCGTGCACATTACCCATACCATTACGGTAACACACAGTAGTGCGCGGGTCACATACCCGTGCACATTACCCATACCATTGTGGTAACACACAGCAGTGACCTACTGGAAGCGCACCGTTGTGATAATTCACAGTGCCAAGACAGCGGTTATCACAGCGATCATCATAGTGCTCGGGTTTCCTACCCGCAGTGTGCAGGTCCTCCTACCCGCACACATACCCGCACATACCAAGCAAAAAGCATGCAAATAGGAAAACGTGCAAGGACTTCTATCCTAAGGGAAGCCAAACAAGATGCAATAGAAACAAGCATGCAATCAGAGAATTATAGCATGAGTATGCACATAAAAGAAACACACAAAGGATAATGAAATTGAGAATGTATGAGATGTGTGTGTGTGTGTGTGTGTGTGTGTGTGTGTGTGTGTGTGCAACTAGATCTCTTCAAAGAGAGTTAAACAAGTGATATACCTTTGATGAGCTCTTTAGCTTGGTCACGAACAAATACGACATAATCTACCCTTACACATTTAAACCCCAATTGTGATTTGTCAACGAAATAAGCCAATCAAAAATGAGGAACTTACAATCTCCCCATTTGGCTATTTCGTGACAAAACCACCACTCATAAATCATCCTCACAAATAAAATTAAAAACAAGAGGTCAACAAAAGTTATTCTACATTCCAAAGAGATACCTAAAATCTAGATCTTCAAGCCTTCAATCTCTTGTAGAATAATCATCCCTGCAAAACAAGATAGCTACACTTTCCAAGACAAGTGTATATTAGGTGATCAAGTGAAAACATAAAAACAAGCGTTTGCATTAACGAACACAATACACCATGCAATGAAGTGCAATGCAAATGCTCCATCTAAATGGGTTACTCCCCCTCAACAAAACAACCTCCCAAAGAATAATCATCCCTAAATGGTCAATCTCCCCTAATATGCAACTCCCCCTTCTAAAGGTTTTGGAGTTCTTTCCTGATTCGGAGTTGGCATTTAAATTGGTTGATTTGGAGCATGATTAAGATTCCTCTTAATTCATAAGAGATATGGTTGTTTCCTTGTTGGGGTTGAACTCTTCCTTTCAAATTGACGTATTTGAATCTTGCTATGATTGCCTTTTTCTTTTTTCGACTAAGTAAATCTTTTTGTAGGTGGTCGACTTGCTATGGAAATTTGGGCTGAGCAGACCTAGCGAACAGAATTCCCATTTGCCGAGGGCCATTCAGCCTTTACTCAGCTATTCTGATGATGTGTTCTGGTTGTTCCTTTGACTTTGACTGTAGTCGACGTGGCATGAGTTCTTTTCTACCATCTTCGTATAATTCAGATGACATGTGGCATGAGCGAGTTTTACACACAACAATACCCTATTAAATATCCAAGCCGAGTATTCTACCTTTGCGTTTGCCAGAGTAAACTACAATTTAAATTCTACTTTTGCATTCAAGTTTACTTGGCGTGTTGAAAAAGCTCTGCTTAACTTGTCATTTTCCTTCATTAATGCTCATTAATGCAGCAATTATGCTCTTCATTAATTTTAACATTAATTTCGAAAATAATATGTCGTGTATTAATTTTGTCCGCGTAAATGCGGTTTGGCTGAATGTCTTTTATTTCTGTCACGCATCCTTTCATGACGAGCTGTGCCAGGCGCACTTTCTGATAGACTTGACCGTCCCAGTGCTAGCGTCACTTCCTAACCTCATCTCAAATTCATGCATTTTTGCACTATTACGCCATCTAGGGCTTCGTTTTGAAATCAAATCGATTGGTATTTAACCTTCCATCCCCTTACTGATTCCCACTATCGTTTTTGCTAGAGTAAACCGAAAAACTCCAATAATTCTCTCTCTTCATACCTCTCTTCTTGCTTTTCCTGTCCATCGTTTGCTGTCATTTTTCACCTTTTTCAGTCAAGTGTCCCTCTTTTCAAAGAGTAGCCACTAAGCTCTTTGGTAAGTTCTTATGGATCTTGAAGTTAGGCACCGTGTTTTTGTTAGCATGATGGTGGCAATTGAGCATGGGGAATCCTTAGCAGTAGTGCGTTTTGAGAAACTACTTCGCCCACAGGCTTCTAATTAACCCCTTTTTCTGGCCGCAGATGTTTCTGGGTTTGGTGTTGATGTTTATCCCAACATCCCATACCCTGAACCTAGTCATGACCGTGATTCGGTTTCTGTTCGATTTCGGTTCCGAACCATCGATTCTGGTTCTTAAGGATCTGGAACTGGAACTGGAACCGTCCAGCACGGGTTTCAGTTCCGGTTCATCCGGTTCCGGTCCGGTTCTCCGGTTCTGGACGGTTCGGTTCTTATTAAAAAAAAAACAACAAACAAAAATACACGTGACTACACCTTATCATTTCTCAAGTCAATTAAAACTCACCTAACCCAACCTTTCTTTGACTCTCTCACGCCTCACACACCCAATTCCCAAATCACTTTCTTTAATTCTTCTTCAACCAGACTCTCTCTCATGGTCTCACGCCTCACACGTCACACACCCAAATCACTTTCTTGTTCTTCATTTGTTTTCTTCTCTCTCTCAGTTCTCACACACACACCGTGACACACACACACAGCGACCATCATTTTCTTCCTTCTTTCTTCATCTTCCTCAGAGGCTCAGCTTCTTCATATGTGGATCTATGGAATCAATGGAATTTATGGAGGAGAGAGATCGATAGGTGGATATGTGGAGGAGAGTGATCGATGAAATCGATCTGTGGAGGAGTGGATCTATGGATTATGGACTTGAATAGAGACATGAATATATGCATGTGGATGGAATTGATCGATGGAATCGATCAATGGATCAAGGATGGATCATGAATCTGTGGATTTTGGAAAAATGAAAGTAAAAAAGAGAGAAGAGAGATAGAGAAAGATCTGGGAAAACAAAGAATGAAAGAGAGAGAGAGTTATCTGGAAAAAAGACTAAAATAGTCAAAGAGAGAGAAAAAATCTAAAATATATATTTTTTAAAGTTGTCTGGAACCAGCGGTTCCAGAACCGGAACCGAACCACCGGTTCCAGATCGATTTATTTTTAAAGAACCGAACCGATACCTTAAGCCCACGGTTCCGATTCCGGTTCTGATTTTTTGCCACGGTTAGGGTTCGGTTCCACGGTTCGAACCGAACTGTGGTCATGTCTACCTGAACCTGAAACTGATTTTTCTCACCCCGTGATCCTGAATCTAATCCTTCTATTTTTTTCTTACAGTGACTCTTGTCCTCCAATGACAAGATCAAAACACCAGAGTCGATCCAGGAGCTAGGACTGCATTTTCTCGAGACATTAAGGTCGGGCACCAAGTGATTGATGAAAACGATATGGAGGAAGAGCGTAGAGTTATTCGGATTCAATTTTCTGCCGAATGGGTCTGTACATATGACATTGAGTTGAATGAGGTTGGAGATAGAGAACTTTGTTAGTACGCAGGAAGGTTCGATATGGACCTCAATGTTATCCAGCTTATCCCGGCTAGCGATAGGCTATTTGAAATCATCCACCAGGCGCTGTAGTTGTCTAAAGGGAAATGCTTAGTTGTGGAGTGACGCTACCCCTTCAGCCGTTCATTTCTCAATTTTTGGCTGAGGCTCAAATATCTCCTGCTCAGCTCATGCCAAACAACTATCGTATTTTGAAGTGCTTGTGGCGAGTTTGGCAGAGACTAGGTTTGGCTGCGCCCACTCCTCGAGAGATCAGACACTTCTATTCCCTAAGGCAATTGGGCCGCTAGAGAACATACTTTCTTCTTTCCAACCAGCCTAAGCATTGGATCCCAGAAGACGTGAATTCGACGAAGCCTGTTCAAGTGGCTACTAACGAGAAAATGAATGGCTTTATTTGGGGCTTCCAGTCCTCAAATAAATTTTAGAAAAACAGTTGGTTTTTCGTCGGGGTAAATTAGGGCCTAAATGCCTCTTTCGAAGTTGAAAGGAAACGAGTAAAGCTCAGAGTTCCTAGATACTTCTCTTCCCCTAAGCTATGGAACAAGATAGTTCCATATTTTTTTGATGCGAAGCTCCATGTTTTGCCAGAGCTGCCGTACATTCTTTACAAAAACAGATGCAGACTATTTCTTTTTGATGAAGAGATGATGTTTTCCGGTGGATTCTTTCCTCAACTATCCGCTCCCCGAAAAAGATGTAAGGGTTCTTTAGAACTATGTAATTTTCATTATTTGATTGAGCATTCTTATTATATATTTCTTTTTATCTTGGAACTTGTGTTTTCTTAATGAATGATGTGGATGTAATGTGCGACACACAAGCACGCCAAATAAAGGCGGTCGGGGAGGCCAGTCGTAGAGATGCCTCTCGCCAATACTACGATAGAGTTTCTCCCCTAGAAGGTTATGAAGCCGGTGAGGATGAGGCTTCAGAGGAGATTGCCGGAGGGGATGAAAAAGTTGAAGTTGATCAGGCAGGGATGCGTGTCGACCCTAGTGATGCGGATGTGCCTGGGCTTGACAACACGGAGAATCTCGGGCCTTCCACTGCTTGTTCTTTTGCTGGTGCTTCATTTCCAGTAGTTGAAGAGATGGAGATTGAAGATCTAGATGCTAATCTCAACACTCGGGAGCGCCGTGCGGGAAAAAAGAAGGTTGTCGATTCTCTGAAACAGCATATTCCTAAAATTCCCCAAGTGGTTTCCTTTATTGAATCATTTGATGGGGAAGAGGATTCCCAGGCTTCTACCGAGAGACCTGATTCTGGTGTTCGGGTTGAGCAGGCCGAAATGGGTTCCAAGGGTGTTTCTGCTACTGATTCGCTATTGTTTGAAGATTTACTATCTTGCATACTTCATTCTCACATTGAGATATGTATGGGTCTAATTGAATTAGACTAGGAACTTTCCAGGAAAGTTTATACTTCTCTTCAAAAGAAGTTTTCCTTTCCTCTAATGATAGGTAATTTGTTTCATCAAAATGATATTCTGCCAACCGTGCTGTGAAAAGATCACCAGTCAAAAGTTCCAGATATCTAATGATTGATGGTGAATTAAGACCAACATATATTCTCAAATGCCTTTACGTGTTGATAACAAGAATACATGTGACCATCTAACAGATACGTCAACTAGAACCAGAAAATAATGAAATGGTCCACTTGGTGGATGAGTATGTCCATATATATCCCCTTGAATTCTTTGTAAAATGATGAGGATTCAAAACCAACTTTAGAAAAAGATGATTTTATTTTTAATTTCCCTTGGGAACATGCAATACATAAATTCTCATGTGATAAAAGAACCTTCTGGTTTTTTAATGGGTGTCCATGAGAATTTTCAATGATTCTACGCATCATTGTAGATCCTGGATGACTGAGACAGTCATGCCAAAGTACAAACATTTTTGGATTTGAGAACTTCTAAATCATAACTACATAAGTTTCTACACTTTTGATAATATTGTAATATAATCCAGAAGATAAAGCACGCAACTTTTCTATAATGAGTTTCTGGCTTGAATTATGAGAAGTAATGCACATATATTCAATATTATGTCTATTTATAGTTTCAATATGATATACATTCATCTGTATGTCTTTGAAACTAAGCAGATTCCTTCTGGATCTACTTGAATATAATGCATCACCGATACATATTTTAGTATTGTTTGGTAACAATATCATGGCTCTTCTAGAGCCTTCTATCAAATCCGATAGACCTGATACTGTATTAACATTTTCTCTGAGTAAATTTAAATTTATAAAATATTTCTGACTCCGCAGAATTGTATAAGTTGTTGCACTATCAACTAGACATATATCTCCTGCTTCTAGTTTTTCAATAATCCTCATTTTATCGTTTAGATTCATTTTGTATGCTTCATAAAGAAAAATAAAATGCATATCAGACAAAGTGATTCAAAAAGTATATATTGCATATAGATATATTTTACATGAACACAAAAACAAAATATACTACTATAAGTAGTATTTAATTGGTATGGACATTCTCATCACCAATTGAAGAAGCCAGTATGTCTTTCGGGTCTAGGAAGAAATCTGTAACATTGAGATGCGTAATATCTATAGGATATGAATCTTTAATGAAATGAGTTTCCGGTTTCTTTCCCTTTCCTTTGATTGATGCTTGATACATATCCACCAGATGTTTTGGTGTATTACATTCATTCGACCAATGATTGTAACATCCACACCTAAAACAAACACTGTTATTTGCATTAGGCATATTTTGAACATCTTTTCCTTTGTATTGTTTGGCCTCATAATTATTCCACTTCCGCTCAGTGTTTTGATTATAACCACCTGATCTTTTAAAACTACAGCCTCGGCCTTGGCCTCGGTCTCGACCAGGATTACGACCATAACCACGGCCGCGATCAGGATTATGATCGTTACCATAACCACGATTAGAATTACGATCATACCCACAACCTCGACCATGCCCAAGACCGCGATATCCGGCAGTATTAGCATTCACTTACGGAAATGCTGTAGAACCAATCGGGTGTGATCCATGATTTTTTATTAGTAGCTCATTATTAGTTTTCTACTATTAAGGCATGAGATAAGATCTGAATATTTTGAGAATCTGCATTCTCGATATTGTTGTTGCAATATTATGTTTGAGGCATGGAAAGTTGTGAAAATCTTTTCCAACATGTCCTTTTCAGATATCTCTTCACCACATAATTTCAACCTTGTGGTGATTCTAAACAGAGCGGAATTATATTCAGAAACTGATTTATGGTCCTGAAATCGTAAATGTTGCCATTCATATCTAGCATTTGGTAATGTTACAGTATGCTGATGATCATAACGATCTTTTAGCTCTTGCCACAACTCTTCAGGTTCTGTGACTGTAAGATACTAAGCTTTTAAATTTTCATGTAAGTGATGACGAATTATCACCATTGTTGTGGATATATCCTGTTCATTAGCCTCACTACCACAATCAATGGTATAATACATGTCTTGGGATTTTAAGTATAACCCCGCATCAATAACCCAAGACATATTATTATCTCCCAAACTTCGAGTGCATCAAACTTCAGATTCGCAAGTTTAGCCATGCTTACAACTTCCTTTTTTGTTTCTTTAAATTAAATTGCAAATTTAATCTAGTGTGAATATAATTAAAGAGCATAATAAATTAAACAATTTATCTAGAGACACAGCATAAACCAGTCCTGAGACACAGCATAATCCAGTCCCGAGACACAGCATAAGTCAATCTCATATATTGCATAAAAATAAATGCTGAATATTTAAACAATTTATTTGGAGACACAGCATAAGACAGTCTCATATATTGCATAAAAATAAATGCTGAATATTTAAACAATTTATTTGGAGACACAACATAAGTCAGTCCCGAGACACAGCATAAACCAGTTTCATATATTGCATAAAAATAAATGTTGAATATTTAAACAATTTAAATAGAGACAGCATAATTCAGTCTTATATATTACATAAAAAAAATAAATGAATATAAATAAATAAATCCAGAACTCTATATATATATATATAGGTTCCGTTGACTATATAATCCATTTTGTTATACGAAACTGTTTATAGATCCAGAATGTTGAGATGTATGTAAATCACCCATCAGATGATCCTCTCTACTTACATACAATCGTGTTGATAACGTGTTATAAATTAAATTAAGAATAGATGAAAAACAATTTAAGAAAAGTGAAGAACTCAGATGAAGAAAACAAAGAAATAAATTGAGTGTGAGATTGAGAGAGAAACGAGAGAACAGAGAGAATAAAGAGAATATTTACTTTTGAGAGCTTCAGCTATGTGTAACTTTTTGTGAGTAGCAATTTACAAAGAAAATGAATATATATATATATATATATATATATATATATATATATATATATTTATTTATTTATAGGTAAGAGGGAGGCGGTGGGGAGTGTTGAGAAGATATTTGTGTTTACTTACATACATGGTAAAAAGCCACCTATTACAACAAAGATTACATTTTTACTTAAATATGGATAGGTATATTTGACCATACAGTTGACCATTGTAGTTAACTTTAATAGGTCAAATATCACGAAATCACTAACGCTAAACAACCCAAAAATTTAGCCCAAATTTCAACTCAAATGATGCGGTAAGTGGTTTTTTTATTAACCATAGCATCCCATGTTGTGTGAGGTGATGACAACTCACTTGCCACATCATTTGAGTTGAAATTTGAGTTAAATTTTTGGGTTGTCTAGCGTTACTCTAACCAAATTGTATTATCTAAGTATTACAAATATTTTTTATATTTTTCCTATTTTTCACCATTTTCCTTGATACTTTATATTTAACAAAATTAAGAAAAAATAGTTGTAGTGTTTGATAAAATTTCAAATTTGGTTTGAACATATCTTCCATACAAAAATTTCATAAGAAAATTCATTGAAATTGACGAATTTTATGAAGTTCGTTTATTTAATTTTAAAATAAAGAGTCTCTCACTCTCTCAAACATGACTACATATATATTTATATATATATTTATATATATTATGCGTGGACGTTTTCCAATTGTGTTGGGTGGGAAATTTGCCAATCCAATCCATCCCAGAGTAAATCACAACATACAAAGAACCAAAAACAGAAAATTTTGTTTTTCTTTCTTAGATATTGTATATAAAGCATATATCGAAGAACATTAGAATCAATGCAAACTCATCAGCAACAAGAATCTTAACCAGAAAATGAATAACATCAAGACTGCACAAAACCTTCAAAATACTATAGCTTTTTTTGTATAATAATTTTCTGAAAGGAAATTCTAGAACAGTAGTTTTATATATATATATATATATATATAATGTTTTGTAACTGGTTCCAATGTTTCATAACATTTTATAACTAATTATATACAAGTCTAGCTAGTTTCTTAACGTTTTAGAAATGATTTGACAATGTTATGTAATTTTGACCTTGAAATTTTATTTCATGACCGGTCCGATCAGAAAATGATCCATTTTTTGTATTACTTGTTGGGTACCATTATGTACGCCTAGTGTATAGAATTTGGCAACTTAGAGAGGTCACCAAGTCATAAAAGTAACCCAAACACTTGCAATCCCCACTACATTTCATTCATCATCAACCTTAATGGGTACACTACCACTATTGTACTTGCTAATGAAATGAAAACTCCTTCAAGTTTATAATAGTGGAAATCCTTCGCATCACAAGAATTCACCTTCCTAGCATCTCACTCCTTGCTCCACTAACTATTTAACATTTCAAGCATTTTAAGTGCCACATGTATTGGGTTGAAAAATATAAGATTTTAGATGTAATATGTAGTATTACTATTAGTAAAATGGCACTAGTAAAACGGTGCCCAGAATGCAGCTAATTCAGTGTTGGCATCCACAGCTTTATCATTACGCTGATCATACGTATCTGTAACGTTACTTGATAGTATACCAAGGGCAAAAGTTGCTACAGAGTCTGGAGAAATGTAGCCAAACCAAATAAAAACTTGAATTGCACGTTTTCTACTTGATTTTCTGCGATTTCCTAGAATGCTAAGTAGTATCTGGATGGTAAGACTGAGTACAACCATTACCCACGCATCCCATTCCTTCCAAAGATTCCTTAAACTTGGAGAATATAGCTCCACTACTATCCTCCTCTTCATTGAATAGATCAAACTGCTAACAACTGATTTAGAAAGATTGTGCATACAAAAACAGAACCATTAACAATTCCAAGATATACAAAGTCAATGCTGTTGAACAAACAATCATGTATTTCGTACTCTAAAAAGGTTTTGCATTCAACTGTAACTTTATTGTCTTACATATATAACATATCAGTTTAGAAAGAACTAACGACTACAAATACTATTTAAATGCAAGAACAACGAAGTAAATAAATACCTGGAAATATCATCGCTGCAGATATTGATTTTTAAGACGTTGGCTTGTTGGCATGCACCTTGACTATAAAAGCAAGATGTTTTATACTACCTCAAAGAGAAGTTTATATCTAGCTTTATGTTTGAAAGGCAGCAACCAAGAAAGCGATGTTTCACCTAATGTTTATTGATAATAAACTACTGACACCTTTTTCAAAATAAATAGCTATCTGGAACGCTTCAAGCTCGTTACGACAACGCTCAAAAGAAATTGAAGCCTTTTCTGCCATTTTCTTTATTTCTAAATAGAGAGATTGAATATGGCTATTAATCAGAGAAGTTGGTAGCAATAGCATATATATATATAGCCAACACATCAAATCCCATTCGTAGCAAGTCTTCTTAATTAATTAGTAAGTTAATAAATTAACACTTTATCAGTACAGTCTTAATTTAATTAGTGAATTCGCCAATTATAGTATTATTTAATGTGAACAACAAGCAATTTGTAGAATGCACTACTTTGTATTGAATTGAGTTAATTAAAACAAACTGGATCAACCCTTATATAGGTTGGAATCCTGACAACTATTAAATGTGAACATTACTTAAAGATTTGTATTCTGCCTAACTAAACTGCCTAACATTATCAGCAGACTTTGTTGATTACACATAAGCACACAATGTCTGACTAGCAGACAATACTGACTCTACTAACTTAACAACTTGGTTTAGATTAAATCCTACATATCTCCCCTTAAACCAAGTTTTCCATAACTTATCATGCCTAAAGTTTTCTTCAGTTTTAGGAATGAATCGACTTTGAGCGGCTTCGTGAATATGTCTGCAATCTGCTCCTCAGAACGACAGTATTCTATCACGATTTCATTATCCTTTACCAAGTCTCGAATGAAATGAAACTTGATGTCAATGTGCTTACTCATACCATGAAAAACTGGATTCTTTGTCAGTGAAATGGTGGACTTGTTATCGCAGTAGATCACTGTATGAGCATTCTGTTGATGCTTCAAGTCACAAAGCATACGACGCAGCCACACAGCCTGTGTAGCACCACTAGCAACTGCAATATACTCAGCTTCCGTAGTCGATAAAGCAACCACCTGTTGCTTTTTCGATGACCAAGAAAATACTCCGGAACCCAAATGGAATGCATATCCGGAAGTACTTTTCCTCTCTTCCATATCACCTGCCCAGTCACTATCTGTGTATCCTACAAGCTCAATATTATCAGCAGAAGAGTAAAGGATACCGTCATCTAATGTACCTTTCACATATCGCAAAATACGCTTGCCAGCTTGCAAGTGAGATTACCTTGGAGAATCCATAAACCTGCTGATAAGCCCAACTCCATATGCAATGTCGGGTCTAGTAGAAGTTAAGTATCTTAAACTTCCTACTAGTCTCCGAAAGATGGTAGTATCAATCAACTTACCAGACCCATCTTTCACTAACTTCAATCTCTCTTCAACAGGAGTGAGAATCGGCTTACATCCCTCCATCTTGAACTTCTTCAACACATCACTGGCATACTTCTTCTGACATAAGAATATGACATCATCCGTCTGACTCACCTCAATACCGAGGAAGTAAGACATCAACCCTAAATTTATCATCTCAAAATGACCAATCATTGCTTTCTTGAACTCTGCAATCATATCAGGGTTATTGCCGGTAATAATCAAATCATCAACATACAAACACACAATGAGAATATCTCCATGTGGATTTGTCTTGATGTACAGAGTGTGCTCGTAGGGACATCTCTGAAACTCATGTTGAATAAAGTATGTGTCAATGCGTGTATACCACGCCCTGGGTGCCTGCTTCAACCCATATAAGGTCTTCTTCAACTTACAGACCTTCTTTTCTTGCCCCATTTTCACAAAACCTATCGGCTGGTGAATGTAGACTTCTTCCTCTACCTCACCAATTAAGAATGCCGATTTTACATCCATGTGGAAGATTCTCCAATGATTCTGTACGGCAAGAGACACAATCAAGGGAACGGTGTCAAGTCTGGCAACTGGTGCAAAAACCTCAAAATAATTAATCTCTGGTTTCTGCTTGTAGCCTTTTGCAACCATTCGTGCTTTATAACGCTCCACCTCACCATTTGGCTTGTATTTTGTCTTGTACAACCATTTAACACCAATGGGATGTTTACCATAAGGCAAATCAGTAAGCTCTCATGTGTTATTCTTCTCAATTGCACTTATCTCCTCATTCATTGCTTTTATCCACCAATCATCTCAAACAACATCTTCATATGTGATAGGATCACAATCTGTAAACAGTACAAAATTCACTAACTCTTCATCAGTTAGGTCGTCGTCATTATTGAGAACACAATCCTGCAAACGAGCTGGCAAAACCCATTGGCGTTGTGGGCGACTGGAAGATTCTGCTGGATGTGGAGTCACACAGGTGATGGTGTCATAGGGGTAGGTTCTTCCTGAACAATCTCTTCCAGATCAACATTAACATCTGAAGAGCTCCCCTTACCACGGGACCAATCCCAGCAACCTTGCTCATCAAAGGTAACGTCTCGACTGACAATTACCTTCCCGGATACTGGATTATACAGCTTGTATCCTTTTGTCATCTGACTGTAGCCGAGGAAAATGCACTTCTCTGCCTTATCATCAAGCTTCTTCCTCAAAACATCAGGTACATGAGAATAGCAAATACAACCGAACACTCATAGATGTCCAATACTGGGTTTGCGTCGAGTCCAAGGTTCCTGTGGAGTCTTTCTGAGAACACTTCTAGTAGGGCACCTATTCAACAAATAGAATGCACAAGCAACTGCATCACCCCAAAAACCTTTGGGTAAATTCTTCAAGTGCAACATACACCTGACCTTATCCATGACTGTTCTATTCTTTCTCTCAGCTACTCCATTTTGCTGAGGAGTGTATCTGGCTGTCATCTGATGATTAATGCCATGTTTCTGCAAGAAACCATCGCAGACAATATATTTTGTGCCTCTGTCTGTTCTCAAAGTCTTGATAGATTTTCCACACTGCTTCTCAACATTCGTCTTAAATCTTTTAAAGGCATCACAAGCATCTGACTTCTGCTGCAAGAAATATACCCAAGCTTTCCTACTAAAGTCATCAATAAAGGTAATAAAATACCTGGAATTTCCATTTGATGGAACCTCCACTGAGCATAAGTCTGAATGCACCAGCTCCAAGGGCTTACTGGCTCTCTATGCCTTTCCTATGGGAAACGGGTCTCTGTGCTTCTTTCCCAAGACACAGGTCTCGTAAACTTTATCTGGGGAATTATGAAAGGTAATCCTGAAACCATCTTTCTAGATGCTAGTTGTTTCAGACTTCCAAAATTTACATGGCCAAACCGCATGTGCCACAACTAATTCTCATCACAAATCACTGAAATAAAGCAAGGTAAACTATCACTATTAATAAGCAGCGAAAACAAACGGTTTTGTGACATTTTTACCTTTGCTATTAGCCCCTTCTGTGCACTATTGATGGTGCAAATTCCTTCGTGGATCCGTATGTCATATCCTTTATCCGAAAGTTGTCCCACACTCAATAAGTTCTTCTGCAGGTTTGGAACAAACAATACATCTGAGATGGCATTCTGGGACCCATCCTTCAAAGTGATAGAGATTCTGCCCTTCCCCATTACTGGCACCATTGTGTCATTCCCAAACTTCACCGATGAAGTAAATGATTCATCTAACTGAGTGAACATCTTCTTTTCACCACACATGTGGTTGCTGCAGCCTGAATCCAGAAACCATTTGTTCTTGGCTCCATCGTCTGCCATGTTGCATGCTAGCAACAATGTTTCTGAACGATCATCATCTCTTGCAATATTTGCTTGGAAATCTTGCTTTCTAGATCTGCACTCAGACTTGTAATGGCCAATTTTTTTGCAATTAAAACACTGAACCTGAGATTTATTCCTCTGATTAGTGTTGTTGTTGTTGTTGTTGTTATTGTTACTCCATCTGCATGTTCCCTGGCTAGAACTGGAAGCACCCTCTTTTCTGTTTTGCGAGTTCTGACCCCACTGTCTAGACTTAGAATTCCTCTGAGTCTCATCTTTGTCTCTCTTAAGACTTAATTGGCTTTGTAAAGCCTCCTCCACCTCAATTTCTGACTTCTTATCCAGACGTTGTTCATGGGCTTGGAGTGAGCCCATCAACTCATCCAACGTCATCGTCTCGAGATCTTTGGACTCCTCTATGGCAGTCACCTTGTACTCAAACTTTGAATTCAGTGTTCGGAGAATCTTCTCCATAATCTGAACATCTGAAATTGTCTCACCATTGGACTTCATCTGATTAACAAGTACCAATATCCGTGAGAAATAGTCTGCCACCTTCTCTGTTTTTGTCATTTGAAGAAGCTCCAACTGCCTCCGCATAGTCTGTAACCGAACTTTCTTCACCTTTTCAGCTCCTCTGTACGTGTTCATCAGAATATCCCATGCTCTTTTTGCTAAAGTGGCATGTGCGATTTTCTCAAAAATCATCTGATCCAGCGCCTGGTTGATGAAAAACCTCGCCTTCAGATCCTTCTGAGTTGTTGCAGCATTTATTGGACTAACAATACCCTCGAAAACAACAGTCCACAACTCCTGGTATTCGAACAAAAGTTGCATCTGGACCCTCCAATACTCAAAATTTGTCTTTCCATCAAATTTGGGTATTTGGGGCTGAATTGTATTATTTCTAAAATTGGAGGTAGCCATTTGTAAATTACCAGACAGGGGTACAATCCGTAATTTTCTATAAAAACACAATGATGAAATAAAAACACAATAATTAAAACACAATAATTAAAAAACTTTACTTTTAACTTTTAAATTTTTTTTTTAAATGCTTTTACTTTCTCCTTTGGTTTTTTTTCTTATAACGTCTGTGTTCAAAAAAAACAACAGACTTCTATCTCTCTTTGTGCTCTCACTCTCTCCTCTGATCAAAACAGATCATATACCAAAAAAAAATTCCTCCTTCTTTCAACCTAAACAGAAAAAAAAAAAAAACTTATCTTAGGATGCCGATTTAACCTCCAAAACGTCATTTGTTGACGATGGTTCTTTGGAATAAATTGAAGGTGGTCACTTGCTGCACCTTTTGATGTTGGTGTTGTCAACCCACTCTCCCGGCGATCGGTGGCTAGTGCTGGTGGAGATGACTGACTCCTGTAACTTCTGAGTTTTTTTTTTCGTCTGAACCTCCTTTTTCTGGTTCCGAAAAAAAATACCTCTGAACCTCTCTCGGTTCAAATCCGGCACCGCTGAGTTTTTCCGGCTATCCGATTCCTAACTGGAATCTAGCTCAGATCACTCCCTCACAGTGTATCTCTCACACTCACAGTCTCTACCACAAACACACCTCCGAGCTCTCAAGCTCTGATACCAAATGTGAACAACAATCAATTTGTAGAATGCACAACTTTGTATTGAATTGAGTTAATTAAAACAAACTGGATCAACCCTTATATAGGTTGGAATCCTGACAACTATTAAGTGTGAACATTACTTAAAGATTTGTATGCTGTCTAACTAAACTGTCTAACATTATCAGCAGACTTTGTTGATTACACATAAGCACACAATGTCTGACTATCAGACAATATTGACTCTACTAACTTAACAACTTGGTTTAGATTAAATCCTACATTTAATTTGTACATTACCTTCAATAATTGTATTAGGAATCCATGGAGTCATGGTACTAATTGATTTTACATATTTATTATGCTTCTACACTTCACTATATTAAATTCTTTTATATTAATACAATTAAATCCTAATCAATCTGATCTATTAAATTAGAACAATTATTGTAATGCTGTTGGTTTTGGATTACTTCACAACATTACAAAAAACACATTTTGATCAGCATTTAACAACAATCTTCCCCAAACTTTACAAGATATCCCTTATAAGTTATAAACACACAATATCACAACTAATGCCTAGTTAATACACACAATATCCTCCAATTTAGAAGTAATTTGTATACCTTCGAAGGCTTCAACGTAGCTTGAACCGATGAAATTTTGTATCAGTTCGGCTCGAAAGGAAGCTAAATTGCTTCGGTTCAAGCGTAACCGATCCAAACTATACATCAACTTGGCTTGAAACCGAGGCGATTTTGTGTTCTAGTACAACTTGAACAACCAAAGCAATAATGCATCAGTTTGTCGTGGACCGATGCAAGCTTTGCCTTCGCCTAAACAGAGGCTTTTCTATGCGTCGGTTCACCTCGAACCGAAGAAAAACTTGCATCGATTTGTGCTGAACTTGCATATCAAATCAACGCACCACTTGCTTGGAATCTAAGTCAACAAGAATTTATTATTATTATTTTGTTATATTTTATAGTTCGGGGCTCGGCTACTTAAAGCATCTCCAACAGTCTCTTTTGGAAATTCTCTTAGCTTAATTAAGGAGAAGCTATATTTTTACTGCTCTAATAGGTCCCTTAAATGTGTTTTTGGTGGTGCTCACTTCCTTAATTAAGGGGTGGCTTCAACCTCCCTTAAGTAAGCTCCACAAACTTAAATTTATTTTATTTTTTAAAAAGCACTAGATATTTAATTTTTAAATCCCAATTCTCAACAGTATCCAATGAGTAATTTGTTTTACGATAATAATTACAAAATAAAACATCAAGATAAAAATAAAAAATTATTAAAAGAGCCATTTAAGGAAATATTGTTGGAACACATACTTCCTTAATGGTCCTTTGCAATAATATCCACCCTTATTTAAATGGGTCTTTAAGAGAGATTGTTGAAGATGCTCATACCTTTTCAGCATAATTTCTGAGTTGTTAACTTGTTATTAGTCAAATTTCAATTCAATCCAATTTTACTAAGTTGTTTTTTTTTTTTGAACGACAAGATTTATTCATCGGCAAAATTTGCCGGAAAGAAAACCCAAGGAAGCCCCCACTGGGGATACAGGGCAAGCAGAACATCGCTAGGAAAGCAGAAGAAAAACAAACCCAGAACGAAAACACGAAGAAGCTACACTAACCAACCGCTGAAGCTCATGAGCTTATCAAAAATCCCAAACCAATTTTATTGAGTTGTTAAACCCTTATTTTTATTACAAATTAATTAGCTCACATAGAACTTTACATTAATTTGTGGCAACTTGTTGATCTCTCACGTGACACTCCCTCGGTAAGATACGGGGACAGAAATTCGTGGGCCATATTATTTTGTCGGTGTTGACCATCTAACACCATGTTGTCCAGTATGTTATTAGATTGAAGGAATCGTTCCAATTTGCATATTTATTTTGGGTTCATATATACTTCTTGTTATCTTGTAGCATATATAAATATAAAACCCACTTGTAACAAGTCTTTTATAATAATTAATTCAAACTTAATCACATACACTCTTTATTTAATTAATCAATTCACTAATTGTATTAAATTATTTAATTTGAGATTTTTTTTTGAAATGTTACAATACGACTGTCGGGACCTGTTAAGATAAGATATGGATATCTACTTCCACAAACCGGGAGAAAACTCTCCACAAATACTTTTTATATTCTCCACAAATACTTTTAACATGCATATAGTGGGACTTGCACCCATCACCACCGCTGTGGAAGAGAGATATTTTGATTAAGGGTTGACTAAAGTCAAATGCGATGTACTAAAACTAATATATATAAAAAATCCAAGTGAATAAGATTTTGGATAATAGTAAACATCCAATGCTTTTATCCATTATTTACATCCAACTTGATATGGTAGCTAACATGACACTTCCTTGTCGGCTACCGGATCATCACACTTTAATTTTTTTTTATATTAAAGTACTAGATTTAAGGAATGCAAATTTTTTTTAATTCAACTCATTTGGTGTGATGATGTGGCAGCTGATGCTAATAAAGAAGTGTCATATCAGCTGCTACATCAAATTGGATGTAAATGATGGACAAAAATTTTGGATGTCTACCATTATCCTAAGATTTTTAATAGCCTTTCCATTGCAGTTGACAAGGGTTGGCTTCCTTTACAGGTGGAGTCAGGTGCCTTGGAGAGTTGGAGGTGGTTAATCTTTTAAGGGGAAGACTTGTTCAAATGGAGATGTGGCCAATGTTATAACAGATGGAGATGTGGCAATTTGAGATTTTTAAGGGCCTTTCCATGGCATGTTGGGATTGCTGTTGTCCATGTTCCTAGCAATTGCTGTGTTTCTGTTGCGGGCTTTCGTTTTTTTGTCTGGTTTGTTTCCTTTTGCTTGTTGCTTGTTTGGTACGCTTTTGGGTGTGTCTTGCCCGTTTTGGGTTCTTGTCGTTGGTTTGCTCTTTGGCTTCTGTGCCCTTGGAATAAAAATTTTGCAGTTAAAAAATAAAAATGTTCGTAGCAATTGTAATAGGGCTGCTCTCATACTGTCGCCATCTGGGCATTTGGGTCGGTTTGTCACGTGTTTCGGAGAAATGAGGTTCCTTATTGGCTTGTGCAATTAGCCATGGATGATGTAGTTTCTTCTTCTCCTTTGGAGAATTAATAATATGTTTTTTTTTTCAACAAAAAAAAAATTTCGACCTATTATTGTAATGTAGTGGGTTTTGGAATTTACAAGGATTTGTCTTTTCTTCACACAACCTCCAATATTTTTAATTATATATATGTGGAAAATTAAACAAAGTTTAAGGTTGTTTCAACAAAAATAAAAATAAACAAAGTTTAGGGAATAAGATATTAGAGCATTTCTAATGTAAAAGTGACTTACAAACCAATAATCATTGATCATCATCGCTTTCTTCGTCTGATTGATCATTATCACTGCTTTCTTCTGATTCGTTAATCTCTTGATCATCCTTTGCTTCAGCCTCTTCCATTTTCTCAATGTGTTCTTCTGCTTTAACCTCTTGCACCTTATCATTATTCTGTTGCTCTGAGTCATCCTTACTAGAATCATCTTCAATGGAGGGTCTTGATCCTGTAGAAAACATGTACTAGGAATGAGGTCTGGTAAATCAATAGAATAGTCGAATCCACAATAATAATTTTCTCATAAATAAATAAAGGGTAGTGTTAACCTGTACTCTAAGGGCATATGTTAATAATTACAAATATTTTAAAACAAGAAACTATTAGTTACATAAATGTTTTCTATTTTAACTAAATTTGTAATTGTTAACCTGGACACAAGTTAACACTAACCATAAATAAAAACCACTGCCACCGATCATCAATTCATCATAAGTTATTTTTTTGTCTTCCAATCAAATCCTGGCTAGAACAAGAGAATTATCGGGAGATCAGGAGAGAGAACATTTTGTATGAAACTGTCATGTGGTAAGACCGTGAGACCGCACAATCATGAGATGCATCAAATTAAAATTTTATAATTTATTTTTATGTTCCTAAGATAAATTGTGCAATCTCATTGTACAATCTCATGGTCTCACCGCGTGATAGTTCCATACAAGATTTTCTCCAAGAGAAAATATTCAAAGCAACAACCGAACCGTAACCGTGGAAAAAACCGGAACCGGTTCGGAATCGAGCCGGAACCGGTTGGGAATCGAACCGGAACAGGTTGGGAATCGAACCGTAACCATGGAAAAAAATCGGAACCAGAACCGGTACCGTGGGACCGGTTCTGGAACCGAACCGGAACCGTGAGCCTTAAGGTTCCAGTTCCAATTCCTTCAAAAAAAAAAAAAAAAACACCAGCCTGGAACCGGCGATTCTATACACTGATTTAAAAATAAAATAAAAATTCAAAGATTCCTTAAACTTGGAGAATATAGCTCCAGTACTACTATCCTCCTCTTCATTGAATAGATCAAACTGCTAACAACTGATTTAGAAAGATAGTGCATACAAAAACAGAACCATTAACGATTCCAAGAAATACAAAGTCAAGGCTGTTAATCAAACAATCATGCATTTCTTACTCTTAAAAGGTTTTGCATTCAACTGTAACTTTATTGTCTTACATATATAACATATCAGTTTAGAAAGAACTAACGACTACAAATACTATTTAAATGCAAGAACAACGAAGTAAATAAATACCTGGAAATATCATCGCTGCAGATATTTTTAAGACGTTGGCTTGTTGGCAGGGGCGGACCCACCTTAAGGCTAGATGGGCCAGTGCCGTACCTCAAATTAAAAAAAAAATGATTTTGTACTTTCATATATATAAATATATTAATTACAACAAATATCAATAATTCACCATTTAGCATTGCAGGTCACTTCCATTTCACAATAGCTTGTTGTGATGGGTTCAATTTCTATCAATTCCATTTTTCAAGCAAACTAAATATCTTTTTATTTTTAAATTCAATTTTATCTTTATCCGGTGATTTTAATAATGTTTTTTTATGTCTTTTTTATTTTACCATATTTTCCAATTCCTTTCTCAAATTGTCGTTTTCTCACGAAACCAAACAATTCACTTTATCTTTTCGATCATTATCAACTTCTTAATTACCCTCAATTTGTGGTTATTTAATTAAATTATTATTAATATTAAATTATATATTATTATTTCCAATAGTTTTAGTTTAACATACATAACATATCAAACCAATAAACTTAAAAATCTCAAATTTTAATTTATTTTATTAAATTAGTTCATCTATTATTATGATTCATTATATTTTATCCCTAATATTTTCTTATTTTATAGTTTTAATTTATTTAGAATCAATAATTTACCAATAATTAGAAGAATAAAAAAAATTAAAAAACATGTCTAGTAATATTTATTAATCAATTATATTTATATAAATTTAAATTGAATTCATTATAAATACAAAACAAAATTTCTTTTTATAAAATTAGGTTGTAATTTATTATTTTAAAAATAAATATTATAATTTTTCATTGTTTATGTTGTTTTCTTGTTATTATTTATTTTTAATATCGTGTTTCTTGTTTTTAATTCTTTTTGAATATAAGATTATTTAGTTTATCTTAAATACGTATTCCATTTGTTTTATTTTATTTAAATTTCATTATACCATCGATTTTCCTTTATATAAAAAACTTATTTTTGTTTTTTTTTTAAATCGTTTTATTCTGATCTTAATTTTTCAATATTTTTATGTATAATTTTTATTTTGTGTTTAACTGTCTCACCTTGTTAAAAATTTTGCGTCCGCCACTACTTGTTGGCCAACATGCACCTTAACTATAAAAGCAAGATGTATTATACTACCTCAAGTCTCAACTTCCCCCGAGTGCTCTAGAGATGTTTATATCTAGCTTTATGTTTGAAAGGCAGCAACCAAGAAAGCGATGTTTCACCTCATGTTTATTGATAATAAACTACTGTCACCTTTTTCAAAATAAATAAATAAATAAAAACCACTGCCACTGAGGCACCGACCATCAATTCATCATAAATTATTTTGTCTTCCAATCAAATCCTGGCTAGAACAAGGGAATTATCGGAAGATTAGGAGAGAGAGAACTTTATATGAAACTGTTATGTGATAAGACTGTAACAATCATGAGACAGCATAAAATTAAAATTTTATAATTTATTTTTATGTTTTTAAAATAAATCATGTAATTTTATTGGACGATCTCATGGTCTTACAGCGTGATAGTTCCATATAAAATTTTCTCCTAGAGAAAATATTCAAAGCAACCGATGCAGTACACTAGACCATTGAAAATTTAACCTATGTCAACTTTTAAATTAAATATTATATTTAAAAAAAATTATCTCTTCTCCCGCTACTTTTTAAATAGGGTTTAACTATAGTGTCAAACTAGATCAGCTAAAAATTATGACTTAAAATTTTAACTTAAACATCTCAATCACTCATGTGCTCTTAATTTAGTGGTTGAGATTTGAATGCATTTATAACTCTTGAATTAAAAACACATTAGTGGTTGAGATGTTGAAGTCAAAATTTTAAAGCTAAAATTTTAAGTTGATTTATCCTAACCCTTAACTATAAGTCTATAATACATTATCTGTATCGTTAATCTGTAGTTATGAGAGAGTTGATTTATTTTCAAATCCTTTAATCTTTATTTATTTTTGAATTAAAAACTAAAGACAGCAAATTTGCCCAACAAATAAACAATTCTAACTGAACCCCTTTAAAATATACTTTTAAATAAAAAGTTATCACATGTTCTATTCGATCTTAGTGGACCAGTGCACTGAAGTCTTTCTCGGAGATTATAGGATACAACTTCGATGAAAATGTAAGTTTAGGATGTTGAATCATCTTCATTATCTTCATCGTCTCTGTGGCCTTCAACATCTTCATCATCGCCTTCACCTTCTTCATCACCTTCATCGTCTTCATCGCCTACATGGTCTTCGTCTTCGCTCTCAGAATTGTATTCCTACACTTATTCAGCATTTTATATATCAAAAAAATAAAAATAAAAAAAAGATAGAAAGGAATCATTGGTTGCATTTACAGATTGAATGAGTATCATTTACTACCAAGCATTGCTTTGAAGTTTAAGATGAAATAATTATATGAATCCATGAGATAAATGAAATAATAAAGCGGAAGAATTTGAATGCTAGCATTAACTAATGCAAAGGACTAGAGGGCATACCTTCAAAGAAGAAGAAGGACAAGTATTGTTTTTGATATATACATTTCTATCCTGTATAATTTTTTCAACATCTTCTCTAAAAGTATCTGGCATATTTGTTAATGTTATGTCCTTCAAAGTAGTCACATTATTCAACCCTTGAGGCGGCAGCATGTAACAGTCTCTGATTTCTAATTCATTTAGGCTAGACATTGCTTTTTCCTCCACAGTCAACAGTATTGGATTCCAATATTTATGGTGCCACAGCTTCAGGAGGCGGAGTTTTTGAAATCCTCCAGCCCTACAAGTTAATCTTTCCACCATGATAGAATTAGAGAGAAGCCTAAGGACCTTCAGGTGAGTCAACTTGCCTAGCAATGGCATCGGGTCGATTCCTACTCTTGACATGGACAGAGTTAGCTTCCTGAGGTTAAGAGGAATGCAATCAGAAAATCTCTCTCCTGGCAGTGTTCCTAGCAAGTAAAGCTCCTGCAACTTATGATGCTCTGCCAATGAATCCAAAAGGATACACGAATCGTATTTTATACTCTTTGGAATTGATCTCAGCTTCAAGGATTGAAGATTGGTCAGTTTGGCAAAACATTCAGCCGTGTTTTTGGATCTAAATAGTTTGATGTCACCTGTCAGCTTCAGCTTTGTGAGTCTTGTCAACTTTTCGAGCTTGGTTAATTCACTCAAAGATCCAACGTTTAGACCCCATAAGGTATGCAGGTTGGTTAATGAACTTAAATCTAATAAGACTTTATTAGAAGAATTCACACACAAATAGACATGTCGCAACTTCTCTGCCTTCACTATATGAACATCATCATTTTTTATGTTAGTGTGTTTCACATCTAATGTCTCTAAACATGGCAGACTGCCAACAGTAGAAGGAAGAATATCTATAAAAGTTGACCTCAGGCCTAGGTACTTCAAGTGCAATAGTTTTCCTACTAGATCATTAGATAACTTGGGCTTGTATACACCCTCAAGATCAAGTGAATTGAGCAATCCAAAGCCTCTGTTAGAGATAATCTTCTTGAGAAGCATACCTGTTTCTATAGATGGTGAGCATCGTATTCGGGTGTCATAAGCAACGTAAGAACGTAGGTTCTGATGAACGTGAGCAAATAATGAAGACTGGAGATTCTTGATGCCTGAGTAGGTTGCCAGCCGCCGAACTGCCGCTAATTCAGGATTTTTGTTGGAAGACGTGTGGAATTGACGGTTAAAGAAACCTACAGCTTCTGCCTTTGAAGAGAAGAAATCATATAGCACACCAGGCATGTAACATGTTTTAGGATTTCCATCCGACTTCCGTCTTATTACTTGAATCATGTTTCTGATGACTAGTTCTTCAAAGCACCTTCTTGCCATTTCTTCATGATTTGTTTCCTCAGGATTCAACAATGGCATCACAAATCCCTCTGCAACCCATAGATGAATCAGCCTCCTCACAGGTATCTCAACTTTTTTGGGGAAAATCCCCATGTAAAGAAAGCATGGCTTTATTTCTGGAGGAAGGTCTTGATAGCTTAAAGCCAAGATATCTCCTTTATTATTACTTGCACTCTCAATCACTCTATACCAGTCATCATATCGTCGTTCTTTGGTATACAACAGACCTCCAAGCAAGACAATTGCTGATGGTAAACCACCACACATCTTCAGGGATTTCTCCTTGAGTGAGATCAACTCTGAATTAACCACCTCATCTTCTTTCATTCGAACCTTGTTCAAAAACAATCTCCAGCTCTCCTCTTCTTTTAATCTGCCTAAATGAAGAGCGAAATAACCAGTCTGGGGTGGTAACTTATTTGCATTGCTAGTGGTTAAAATCATTCTGGTATCAAATTGAGATGAGTTACAGAGTGGATTTAGAACAGTTTCCAAAATTTGAGGAGTCTCAACATCTTCCAAGACAATAAGACACCTCGCCCCGTTTAAGTGAATGATGATTCTCCACATCAATTCATCTTCAGAAAGTGTTGATTCCTCCACAAACTCGGCTTCATTAATTTGTTGTAGTATATCGCCCAACACTTGTCTAGCATTGAACAAACTTGGAACTTGAATCCAGGCACGTTTGGTGAAATAGCGCCTCACATCAACTCTGTCGTATATAGTTCTTGCCAGAGTTGTTTTGCCGGAGCCTCCCTCACCAATAACAGCAATGCGCTTTGGAAACTGATAAGGGACTGATGGAATTAACAATTCATTTACTAAGTCAACATCAGTTTCCTCTTCCAGACAGAAATCAGAAATTCTTGCCCGACGGTCCTGCCCGCTGCTGCTATGCCGACCTCCACCATTTCCAGCGGTCAAGAAACTTGTATCTGAAGTCACAGCTTTTTCTTTCATCTCTACCAAGCGGTCCAAGCGTCTGATCTCCTTGTTGAGTTTCCCCATTCCTTTTCTAGATGTCAAATTCTTCATGAACCTCCTCAATTTTC
Organism: Dipteronia sinensis; assembly: GCA_033220585.1. Classification (NCBI taxonomy): domain Eukaryota; kingdom Viridiplantae; phylum Streptophyta; class Magnoliopsida; order Sapindales; family Sapindaceae; genus Dipteronia; species Dipteronia sinensis. Next base: position 67,834,011 of record CM065639.1, on the reverse strand, counting down.
TGATAGTCCCGCTTTTGATATCTGGCTGTTCCCGTAATTCCTTTTCTAATATCAGGGTGTTCAACGCATCATCTGCAGAATAAACGGCTCTCAGAAGCTGTGCCACCCCCTGATCATCCATTGATGAATGGCCAGATGAAGCTTCACGACCATCTTCGTCTTTTAGGAATTTTTTCAAGGAATCGAGACTGTTAATAGCTTCCCGGACTTGTTTTTGGAACACTGCAGGATCATTGCTAGTTGTATTTTCGTCCGCAGGCAGCAAACCTTGTAATTTATTGATCACAAGGGAAACAACAGCTATAGCATCCATGGAATATTGAAATTAACAAGAAAGGAGAATCAAAGTGTATGTGAAAAACTGCAAGTGATGGTTTCTATTTTAGGGAAAAATTATGGGAGCAACCAGATGCACCATAAGTATTTTTTGGGTGTTTGCTAATCACATACATATTAATTGCTCACTTCAGTATGTAAGATAAACTACTAGCTTTTTGGATTTGACTACTTTTTTGTGTTTTTCATTTTTTTTTTTCAAATTTTGTTTTTCAACAGGTTCACAAATTTATGCTTTTGTCAACATATGAAGAGCTTAACAGCAGGGTGGAACAGGAAGTACATATTGGGGGCCAAATGAAGAAAAACTAGAACTTTATAGACTAAAATGTAAAATACATATTTTTTAAGGTTTTTTTTTTATTTTTTTTAGTGGGCCAAGAGGGGTCCATGGCCCCCAGGCTTCCATAACTCCATGTGGTCGCAACTGTTCACAAATTGATGCTTTTTGTACGTTTTTTTCCCTCTACCAAAAGAAAATCTTAACAGCTGGCAAGCATAGTGAAGAATTTTGTTTTGTTTTTGTTATGTTGACGTGGTCTTCTTTAATTTTGTGCATGTATCATATATAGACTATAGAGCAAACCCAGCAATCCGGTAGAGGACGTTGGCTTTTTTTATTACTAAGATGAATTTATATTTGTTAGTCCCCCGGTAGCAAGTTGACTTTAATTTTTTTTTTTTCAATGTTAAGTGTGCTGAAGTGAAGTTTAATGGATTCGAGTCGCTGTTCTAAGAGTTATTTATCTAAATTTCAAACCCGTCCATGTACCAGCTGAGTTTCGATACTGTCGGCCCATCTATAATCATTCTTAATAGTTAAATATCATGCTAATATCACAATGTTAATAAAAAATGTTCAGACGAGTAAAATTGTTCATAGTTCATACGGTCAAAAACAAAAATCTTCACATACTAAAAACAAAAATTTTCACACAACAATATTCAAATCATTGAAAATGTTCACACCAAGAACAAAACATATTCACACACCAATATACATGATTTTTCACGATTGTTCGTCTTCTCGCTTGAGATAATTCGCTGGCGTTCTATTCTCTCTTTATACAACTTCCTTCTCTCAATGGGCTTCTCTATCTAAGGTTTCAATAGGCTTTACTCACTAGTTTGAATACTTTTCTCTCTAGATTTGACCGATAGTTATTCCATGCATGATTTTCTTTCTAACTTCAAAATGATTCCCCTTAATTCATAAACTTAAACTTTCTATTTAGCTTCGAATGAAAATGATAGTGTTTTAAGTAGGGCTCAAAAAATAAATAGCATTTTTTTAAAGGTGGCATTTCAATACTGTCACTACTTTAATAACTTATATTTAAAAGACACATATTATGGTGAACAGATAAAAATACCTCCAATAGTTGTTCCATATCAGATTTCTTTCATTCAGTTTACAGTGACAAAGTTGTGAAGTAGAGAGAGAAAGTCTAGTTCAAACTCAGGTAATCACTCGAACAGTAACGGAGTGGCGCTACGCAGACACATTCGTGGGTCGATTTAAGAGCTTAAGTAGTCAATGCGGGGAGAGAGGAAAAATAGTGGGGGTGTAGTTAATGTGGTTGGAAAGAGTGATAATAATACGGTTGGAAAGAGTGAGAGAGGTAATAATGTCAAGCAAGATGTCAGGAATTCATGTGGTGGGTCAACAAATAAGGAAATTAAATAATATTAATATAAATACTAATTAAATTAAAATAAATATAAATTAAACAAAAATATAAGATAACTAAAAGGATACAATTGTAATAAATTTAATTGATTAAGGGTAAAACTGTGATTAAACAAAACTTTTAAATAAGGGATACATTCAGAATAGATTTTATCAAATAATACTCAATCTGTGAATAAGTACAAATTTAGGAAGTAAAAAAAAATAAAGAGGCACAGTGATGCACTATTTCTTTAACCTGCCCTTGATAAAGTGTAGGTGATTGACCTGCTTCAAAATAGCTCAGCTCTTTGCCGTCTGATTGGAGGGGAAACTTTGGAACAAATTGGAGATTGGTGCTTGGATTGGAGATGCTCGAACTAATTAGTTAGGCCATTCTTATATTATTAAAGGGATATAATCATTCCCCACTCTATAGTTTGCCATATTAGATATTTTGTCCCCTCTAATTTCAGTAATTACCATTAATCTCTCATCTGAAAAAAATAATAATAATAGACATTTCGCCGCCAGCCGTTAGGAATTTCGTTGGACTAGTACTTTGACCATCAAAAAATCAATGAAAAGACTTTATTACCTTTGAACAGATGAGCTATGCCCCCAATGATACCACTAATTGTTTTTATAGAAAAAAAAATCAGTTAAAAAAAACTAATAAAAGCATTTTAAAAAAACATAATTGAAAATAAAAAATTACAAAAAATATTTTTTAAAATTAATATAAAGAATTAATTGTAAGAATAAAAAATTTGTTCAAAAAAACATTACTATAAAGAAAAATAAAATAAAATAATAATATAATTGTAAAAACAAATTAAAACAATATTTCAATTCTGCAATAACATTGATCTAGAGGATCCTTACAATTTCTTCAAAGGTGACCAACATGAAGCTGGAAGTGGAATGGATGATCATAACACTATTTAGTCCATGTCGTCACCAAACCTACAATAAAAGTAAGAGAACTATGTGGCATTTGATTCCACTAAAGTCTAAACCCCAAGAGGATAGGTAGGTAACTTAATTATGGTAAAAATTAAGTGTAAGGCCAATTTTATATTTTTTTTAGTTTTAGTTTAATTTAATTTTTTTAATTTGTCATTTATTTTATTTTATTTTTTTTTCGAATGACCCAATAAAATGCATTTACAATTTTACATATCTAAAATTTTTTATTAAACAAGAAAAAAAAGGGATTGAACTGCTAGAATAGTTGAAATCGGAACCAAAACCGACAATTCCAGTTCTGGTTCCCCCGAAACTGGAACTGGAACTGGAACCAGAGCCGACGTCATGTCTATTGTGGGCTATTTGTTCATCTTTTACCATTGTGTATCCTCCTACATCATCCACCAAATGCGCATAAGTGGTTGCCCCCTTCTGCCTTAGGTAGAGTGATAACTGGCAGCGTTACTGACTGTTGATAAAGGCTGATACCGATCATCGTTAGGGTTTTGAACTTCTTATACTTCTTGGGAGAATCTGCTCAAGTAATCTTTCAATTTCTCGTCATTCCTTTGTTTTAAGGTACGGATATAGACTTTATCCTCTTAATGTTCCCTATGAATTGTCTGATAAATGCCTGTATCAGCTCTTCAAAAAATTTGATCGAACCATCAATGAGGCCACCGAACAATTTGGGCCCCTAATTAGCAAGAGTTTTTGGGAACATCCTGCACATAGTTGTATCGTCGTAATCATATTGCACTATTGCGCTATGGTATCTCCTGACATGATCTTGGGATCAGTGTTAGCGTTCCATATGCGGCATCCTGAACCTCTTCGAGAAACGAGCTCGTCTAATTGCGTTTGAGAATGGATTGCCAGAGTTGCCAATCAGTAGATTACCTTGGCCTTGCCTGCGCTCCAATGCTTCTATCCTCCGTAGCAAGACTTCTTGTTCTCCTTCTAGCTCCACATGTTCATCAAACTTTTGACGAATGGTGATCCTATAAGGATTCCTTGGTATATGTCTCGTGATCTGAGCATTGCGTTGGTTGAACATAACCGGGGGGCTGGCCACTCGGTGCCTTCTAAGTGGCATATTTTCATCCATTGAGGCCGATCTGGATCTTATTCTATAATTACCATAACGGTCGAGCTACTCGGTCAGCTTGCAAGAGAGCAGGGAGCAACGCCTCCAGAGCCTTTTTTTTTCAGTTCATGAAAAAGCTCGGACAGTTTATGAAAAAACTCAGAGCCTTATTTAAAAGGCTCGGGCAGTTCATAAAAAAGCTCGAAGCCTTTATGAAAAAGCTCGGACAATTCATTAAAAAACTCGGAGCTTTTAAAAAAGCTCAGGCATTTCATGAAAAAGCTCGGGGCCTTTATGAAAAAGCTTGGGCAGGTCATGAAAAAACTCGGAGCCTTTATGAAAAAGCTCGGAGCGTTTAAAAAAGCTTGGGTAGTTCATGAAAAAGCTCTGACAGTTCATGAAAAAGTTCGGGCAGTTCATGAAAAAGCTCAGATAGTTCATGAAAAAGCTCGAGCAAGTCATGAAAAAGCTTGGAGCCTTTATGAAAAAGCTCGGAGAGTTTAAAAAATCTCGGTCAGTTCATGAAAAAGCTCAGAGCCTTTATAAAAAAGCTCGGGCAATTCATTAAAAAGCCCAGAGCCTTTAAAAAAGCTCGAGCAGTTCATGAAAAAGCTCGAGCAGGTCATGAAAAAGCTCAGAGCCTGTATGAAAAAGCTCGGAGCGTTTAAAAAAGTTCGAGCAGTTCATGAAAAAGCTCGGAGCCTTTATGAAAAAGTTTGGGCAGTTCATACAAAAGCTAGGAGCCTTTATGAAAAAGTTCAGAGCCTTTAAAAAAGCTCAGGCAGTTCATGAAAAAACTCGGAGACTTATTAAAAAGGCCCAGAGATTCAAAATTAAAAAAACTAATATCTAGAAAAAAGCTCAGACAACAATTTATAAAGGCTCTGACACAATGTTTACAGTCTCGGAAACCTAGATATTTATCGTCTTATACACAAATTTTTCATAAACTAAAACCCTAACCAAAAAAGCTCGGACAACAATTTAAAATGCTCGAACAGTTTTAAAAAACTAAGATAGGAAACTGATAAGATGAGTTGTGCCTCACATGTAACACCAACTCAATTTTTAGACAAGTTTATTGTACAGAGAGAGAGGAGTTACTGAGTCCAGTGTTCGAAGTGTGGAGATGGAAGTACAAACAGAATAAAAAAAATTGATTATTTAAAGGCAATTTGAGTAGTTCACCATAATATGTGTCTTTTAAATATAACTTATTAAACTAGTGACGTGGATGCAACACACTTCCAAAAATGTAACATTTCTCACAATTTCCATGTTTTAAGTATGAGTTTTGACACTTTAATATACATGCCAGCCACTCCATTGGAGACATGTATATCAACATGGTTCCTATTCCTATCATCTATGCATTTCACTTGACCGAAGGTAGCATGGCACTATTTGGTCATAGTTGATTTTCTCTCGAACGAAGTGACAATCAAATTCGATGTGTTTCGTTCGCTCATGAAATAATCAAATAATGCAAGTGTATGATGATGCACTAATTACGGGTCGTCGGGTCCTACACAGCCTGGCTAAGGAAATGCTAGCTGATCATTAATTATTTAATTCAAACTCTCATCATCAAATAATACAAGTGTGTGATCACATCACACTAAATACGAAGGTACAAGATTGTCTGCCAAAACCATTTAAAAATGTAGAGCTTTTAAATTTTTGAGTGGGCCTAACCGTTTGAGATTTTTTTTTTTTTTTTTTTTATAATTATCATTGTGCGGTGGATGGCCGGTCTTTGGAATTAATTCGTGCTTAAGTAAATATGAAGAGTATATATCTTTCACATGAACTCAATGTGCAAGTATAAAAGTATACCAAAAATAATAATAAAAAAAGAAACACAAGATTACATTTTTACTTAAATATGGATAGGTATATTTGACCACACAGTTGACCATTGTAGTTAACTTTGACAGGTCAAATATCACGAAATCACTAACGTTAGATAATCCAAAAATTTAATCCAAATTTTAACCCAAAAGTTTAGTCCAAATTTCAATGATGTGGTAAATGGTTTTTTCATTAACCATAGCATCACATGTTATGTGTGGTGATGATAACTCATTTACCATATTATTTAATTTGAAATTTGGGTTAAATTTTTGAGTTGTCTAGCATTATTCTTACGAAATTGTATTATCTAAGTATTACAACTATTTTTTATATTTTTCCTATTTTTCATCACTTTCCACCATACTTCATATTTAACAAAATTAAGAAACAATAGTTGTAGTGTTTGATAAAGTTTTAAATTTGGTTTGAACATATCATTCATACAAAAATTTCATAACAAAATTCATTAAAATTGACGAATTTTATGAAGTTCCTTTATTTAGTGTTAAAATAAAGAGTCTCTCAAACGTGACTATATATATATATATATATATATATATTATACGCGGTCATTTTCAAATTGTGTTGCGTGGAAAATTTGCCAATCCAATCCACCGCAGAGTAAATCACAACATACAAAGAACTAAAAACAGAAAATTTTGTTTTTCTTTCTTAGAGATTGTATATAAAGTATATATCGAAGAACATTAGAATCGGTGCAAACTCATAAGCAACAAGAATCATAACCAGAAAATGAATAACATCAAGACTGCACAAAATCTTCAAAATACTACAGCTTTTTATGTATAATAATTTTCTGAGTAGGTTGTTCCTGAAAGGATATTCTAGAACAGTAGTTATATATATATATATATAATGTTTTGAAACTGGTTCCAATGTTTCATAACATCTTATAACTAATTATATACACGTTTAGTTTCTTAACGTTTTAGAAATGATTTGACAATGTTATATAACTTTGGACTTGAAATTTTATTTCAAAACCGGTCCGATCAGAAAATGATCCCTTTTTTGTATTACTTGTTGAGTACCATCATGTATGCCTAGTGTATAGAATTTGGGAACTTCGAAAGGTCAAGCCATAAAAGTAACCCAAACACTTGCAATCCCCACTACATTTCATTGATCATCAACATTAATGGGTCCACTGCCACTATTGTACTTGCTGATGAAATGATCAACTCCTTCAAGTTTATAATAATGGAAATCCTTCACGTCACAAGAATTCATCTTCCTAGCATCATACTACTTGCTTCACTAACCATTTAACATTTCAAGCATTTCAAATGTCATATGTATTGGATTAAAAAATATAATATTTAAATGTAATATGTAGTATTACTATTAGTAAAATGGCACTAGTACGTTTACCCAATCTAATTCTCTCCAATTTAATTCTCTAGAGAATAGGTTTATGGAGAGTCTTTTTAAAATCTTAAGATACAACTTTCCAATAAAGTAAATAATTAAGAGGCATTGCATTCTAAGTTGCATGGTAAACTACTATTAATTATATTAAGATATTATTCGGTTGAATCTATATTTTTATCATAAAATTTTATTAGATGGTACTATTTTTTATTTTACATTTTTTTTAATTAGACCGGTCTAAAGGGAAAAGGATCATAAAAGATCACTTATATATAAAAATTCAAAGAAAATAAAAATAAACAAAAAAAAAATCAAGCCAAAAGTCAAACAAATGTTAAGTGTATTCGAGGGGCGGGAGTCACTAAAATGTATTTTAATCTAAAATTTTTAGTTTGCTTAAACAAAGAAAAAATTTCCACAGGGACTATTTTTAAAAGTATCCATAATTTAAGAGCTTAAGTAGTCAATGCATGGGAGAGAGGAAAGATAGTGGAAGTGTAGTTAATGTGGTTGGAAAGAGTGAAAGAGGTGATAATGTCAAGAAAGTTGTTAGGGATTCATGTGGTTGGTCAACAAATATTGAAATGAAATAATAATATTAATATAAATACTAATTAAATTAAAATAAATATAAATTATACAATAATATTAAATAACTAATAAAATACGATTGGAATAAATTTAATTGATTAATGGTAAAATTGTGATTAAACAAAACTTTTAAACAAATGATACAATAAAAATAGATTTTATTAAATAATACTCGATCTATGAATAAGAACAAATTTAGGGAGTAAAATAAATAAAGAGGCGCAATGATGCACTATTTCTTTAACCTGCCCTTGATCAAGTGTAGGTGCTTGCCCTGCTTCAAAATAGCGCAACTCTTTGCTGTCTGGTTAGAGAGGAAACTTTGTAACAAATTGGAGATCGGTGTTTAGATTGGAGATACTCTAATTAATTAGTTAGGCCATTCTTATATTATTATAGGGATATAATCATTCCCAACTCTATAGTTTGCCATATTAGATATTTTTCCCCTGTAGTTTCAGTAATTACCATTAATCTCTCATCTGAAAACCAAAATATTAGACATTTCGCCCCCTACGGTTAGGAAATTCGTTGGACTAGTACTTTAACCATCAAAAAATCAATGAAAATACCTTATTACCTTTGAACACATGAGTTATGCCCTCAAAAAAAAAATCAGAGTTAAAAAAAAAACTAATAAGAGCATTTTAAAAAAACATAATTGAAAATAAAAAAATTACAAAATTTATTTTTTAAAAATTAATATAAAGAATTAATTGTAAAAATAAAAAAATTATTTTAAAAAACATTAATATAAAGAATAATAAAATAATATAATAATATAATTGTAAAAAAAATTAAAACAATATTTCAATTCTGTAATAAAATCGATCAAGAGGAACCCTACAATTTCTTCAAAGATGACCAACTTGAAGCTGGAAGTGTAATGGATGATCATAAAACCGTTTAGTCGATGTCGTCACCAAACCTATAGTAAAAGGTAAGAGAACTACGTGGCATTTGATTCCACTAAAGTCTAAACCTCAAGAGGATACGTAAGTAATTTAATTGTGGTAAAAATTAAGTGTAAGGCCAATTTTATATTTTTTTAGTTTTAGTTTAGTTTAATTTTTTAATTTGTCATTTATTTTATTTTATTTTATTTTTGATTGACCCAATAAAATGCATTTACAATTTTACATATCTAAATTTTTTTATTAAAAAAGAAAAAAAAAGGAATTGAACTGCCGAAACCGTCGAAATCGGAACCAAAACCGACAGTTCCGGTTCTGGTTCCCCCGGAACCGAAACCAAAACCAAAACCAAAACCGGAACCTGAATCGGCATCATGTTTATTGTGGGCTATATGTTCATCTTCTACCATTGCGTATCTTCCTACATCATCCACCAAATGTGCATAAGTGGTTGCCCCCTTCTGTCTTAGGCAGAGTGATAGCTAGTTGTGTTGCCGACTATTGATGAAGGCTAATACCGATCATCGTTAGGGTCTTGCACTTCTTATACTTCTTGGGAGAATCTGCGCAGGTAATCTTTCAATTTCTTGTCATTCCTTTGTTTTAAAGTACGGATATTGACTTCATCCTCTAAATGTTCCCCATGAATTGCCTGGTAAATGCCTGTATTAGCTCTTCAAAAATTTGATCGAACCATAAATGAGGCCACCGAACCATTTGGGCCCCTAATCAGCAAGAGTTTTTGGGAACATCCTGCACATAATTGTATCGTCGTAATCATATTGCGCTATTGCACTCCGGTATCTCTTGACATGATCTTGGGATCAGTGTTGGCGTTCCATATGCGGCATCCTGAACCTCTCCGAGAAACAAGATCGTCTAATTGCGTTTGAGAATGGATTGCCAGAGTTGCCAATCAGTAGATTACCTTGGCCTTGCCTGCGCTCCAATGCTTCTATCCTCTGTAGCAAGACTTCTTGTTCTTCCTCTAGCTCTACATGTTCATCAAACTTTTGACGAATGGTGATCCTATAAGGATTCCTTGGTATATGCCTCGTGATCTGAGCATTGTGTTGGTTGAATATAACCAGGGGGCTGGCCACTCGGTGCCTTCTAAGTGGCATATTTTCATCCATTGAGGCAGATAGGGATCTTCTTCTATGATTACCATAACGGTCGAGCTACCCAGTCAGCTCGGGGGGGGGGGGGGGGGGGGGGGGGGGGGGGGGGGGGGGAAGGGCGTCCCAGAGCTTTTTTTTTTTTTTTTCAATTCATGAAAAAGATCGGATAGTTTATGAAAAAGCTCAGAGCATTATGCAAAAGGCTCGGGCAGTTCATGAAAAAGCTCGGGCAGTTCATGAAAAAGCTCGGAGCCTTTATGAAAAAGCTCGGGCAATTCATAAAAAAGCTCGGGCAATTCATAAAAAATCTCGGAGCCTTCTTGAAAAAGCTCAGGCAGTTCATGAAATAGCTCGGAGTCTTTATGAAAAAGCTTGGGCAGTTCATGAAAAAGTTCGAAGTCTTTATAAAAAAGCTCAGGCAATTCATGAAAAATCTCGGAGACTTATTAAAAAGGCTCGGAGATTCAAAATTGACAAAACTAATATCTTGAAAGAAGCTCGAACAATAGTTTACAAAAGGCTCGGACACATTGTTGAAAGTCTCAGAAACCCAGATATTCATCGTCTTATACACAATTTTTTCATAAATTAAAACTCTAACCAAAAAAGCTCGGACAACAATTTAAAAGGCTCGAACTGTTTCAAAAAACTGAGATAGGATACTGATAAGATGAGTTGTGCCTCATGTGCAACACAAACTCAATTTTCAGACAAGTTTTTGGTAGATTGAGAGAGGAGTTACTGAGTCTAGTGTTCGAAATGTGGAGATGGAAGTACAAACAGAATAAAAAAAACTGATTATTTAAGGACAATTTGGGTAGTTCACCATAATAGGTGTCTTTTAAACATAACATATTAAAGCAGTGGCGTGGATGCAACACACCTCCAAAAAAATGACATTTCTCACCATATCCACGTTTTCAGTATGTGAGTTTTGACACCATAATATACATGCCAGCCAATCCATTGGAGACATGTATATCAACATGGCTCATATTCCTATCATCTATGCATTATATAAGAAATTGGGAGCAAAGGAACATGGAAACAAAAACTGATAACAAAGACATGTACGTTACATGCATCCTAGGAGGGAAGGGCACGACATGACTCTAGGACCTTATGTTCTGTTACCATATTGTTAAACTTAAAAGTTTAAGTTGTTAGATAATAATCAAATGGAGACACTCATAGACTAGCCCAGTCTAGATTTTTGAAATATATATATATATATATATATTAATTATAAATTAAATTACAAAGTTAACGATGTGTTTTAACTTCTAACTAGCTCGTGAGTTTGGCCACAATAACCCTCACATCTACACCATGTGGTTGTGAGTTCAAATCTGTCTCCCTCCACAAACCCCGAATTATTTTAATATTTCAAAAAAAAAAAAACCTTACAACAAGCTCAATAGTTTCACCACATTAGTGAATGCACTTGTATTATATGTTTTTTTGTTATATATTTTTGAAATATATATATATATATATATATATATATTATACGCATTTAGAAAAGTGAGTCAAAAAGTAAGACTCACGTATAACCTTATATATTTCTAAAACTCTTTCGATCATTAAACTTACTTAAATTAATTTTGTCTGAATGTTTAGTTTAGCCCCCTAATTAAAAATCCTAGCTACGCCTAATTAAAAATCCTAGCTACGCCACTGGTAAGACCTAATGAGAGTATACTTTTGAAAAAAATATACATGTGATATATCGTTCACTTCCTTTACAAGTTTCATTGCATAGTATATCAAATTTGACTCTTTAATTATCTTCTCTAAAAGAAAATTCAAGAGGAGTTGAAAATTCAAGAGCTTGCTGAGAGGCGTAATCGTATTCTTATGGATATGGTTAGAAGTATGTTAAGCAACTCTACCTGACCCATATCGTTGTGAAGTGAAGCTTTAAAGATCGTTGTGAAGTGAAGCTTTAAAGACCGTTGTGTACATTTTGAACAGGGGTTCCTAGTAAGTCAGTTCCAAAAACTCCTTTTGAGTTATGGGCCGGAAAGAAACCAAGTTTAAGACACCTTCATGTTTGAGGATGTCCAGCGGAAGTTAGACTTTTTAACCCACAGGAAAAGAAATTAGATTTAAGGATAGTGAGTGGTTACTTTGTTGGTTACCCAGAGAAAACCAAAGGGTTCAGGTTTTATTTGTCTAACCATAGTACGAGAATAATGGAAACCGGTAATACCAGATTTTTTGAGGATGGTATCATTAGTGGGAGTGATTTACCACGTCTTGTGTCTATTGAAGAAACTAGGACACAATTACGAAATAAGATAAGTGAAGAAGCGATGGTACATGTCCTTTTACCTTTAGCTTCTAAAGATATTGTTGATCCAAATATTATTAACCAAAATAACGATCAACAAATGAATGATAAACCACTTCATATGAAATTTTCACTATTGAACCAGTAGTATAAGAACCACAAGAAATTGCATTACGGAGATCTCAAAGAGAAAAGAGATCTGCAATTTCAAATGATTACGTGGTTTATCTACAAGAATCTAATTATGATACTGGGATGGATAATGATCCGGTTTTGTACCAACAAGTCATAGAAAATACTGATTCTTCTAAATGAATTGATGTCATGAAGGAAGAGATGAAATTAATGGAACATAATAAAGTTTAGGATCTTATCAAGTTGCCTAACGGATGCAAGAAGGTTGGTTGTAAATGAATTTTTCAAAACCAAATGTGATAGTGAAGGCAATATCGAAAGACATAAAGCCAGACTAGTTGCCAAAGGTTTTACTCAAAAAGACGGCATGGATTACACAGAGACATTTTCACATGTATCTAAGAAGGACTCATTTAGAATCATCATGGCTCTGGTGGCTCATTTCGATTTAGAGCTGCACCAAATGCATGTAAAGACTACTTTTCTTAACAGAAATTTAGATGAAGAAGTTTACATGGATCAACCTAAGGGCTTTGCATTAAAGGGAAAGGAAAATCTGGTTTGCAAGCTTAAGAGATCAATATATGGACTTAAACAAGATTCTAGGCAATGGTATATTAAGTTTCACAATACCATTACCTCCTCTGGGTTTAAGGAAAACAATGTTGATAAGTGTATATACCTGAACGTCAGTGGGAGTAAATTTATAATTTTGATCTTGTATGTTGATGATATCTTGCTTGCCAGTAGTGATCTTGGTGTACTATATGAAACCAAGAAGCTTCTCACCAAGAACTTTGAGAAGAAAGCTATGGGTGAGGCAGCCTATGTGATTGGAATTGAAATATTTCGAGACCGGTCACAACGATTGTTAGGGCTATCTCAGAAAGCATATATTAACACAGTCTAGAGAGATTCCGAATGAAAAATTGTTCGGTTGGGGAGTCTCTAATTCAAAAAGGGGATAGATTCAACCTTATACAATGTCCAAATATTGAATTGGAACCCAAGCAAATGGAAGCAATTTCTTATGCTTCAGCAGTAGGAAGCTTGATGTATGCTTAGACTTGCACTAGACCAAACATTAGCTTTGTTGTTGGTGTTCTAGGTAGATACTGGAGTAATCCAAGAATAGAGCATTGGAAGCTTGCAAAGGAAGTGATGTGATTCTTGAAGGGTACAAAAGATCACATGCTCAAGCTTAGGAGAACCGATCATCTTGAGGTGATTTGTTACTTAGACTCGGATTTTGCCGGATGTCCTGATAGCCGAAAATCCACATTTGGTTATGTGTATATGCTAGCTGGAGGGGCTATTTCATGGAAAAGTGCAAAGCAATCTATCATTGCTACATCCACTATGGAGGCTGAGTTTGTGGCATGCTTTGAGGCTACAGTTCATGGTTTATGGCTGCGAAACTTTATCTCAGGACTTAGAGTTGTCAACTCTATTTTTAAACCGTTGAGAATTTATTGTGATAATGTCGCAGCAGTCTTCTTCTCCAAGAATGACAAATATTCTAAAGGTGCTAAACATATGGAGTTGAAGTTTCTTTCTGTTAAGGAAGAAGTGCAGAAACAAAGAGTGTCTATTGAATATATAAGCACAAAACTTATGATTACTGATCCATTAACAAAAGCGCTTCCACCAAAGACATTCAAAGAGCACACTGTTAGTATGGGTCTTGGATGTAACCCTTAATGTTGTTGTTTGGATCTATTATGTTATTTTATTATGTTAGACATTCTTTTGAGATCTCATTAAAGTTGTTTCTGGTATTTCATGTTTTCATCATGTACGTACATTTATGATAATAAAAGAATTTTAAACAGGATATTATGTTGGAAAAATTTTAGGCTTTATTGCAGGCCTATGTTTCTCGCTTACGGTTCATGACAATCAAGCTATTAGTGTTGTAGTACATGGAAGGAATTGTGTCATTTCATTGACAGACAACCGCCATGACTCACATAAATAGATTGTTTGATCATGATATTACGATAACCAAATTATGTAAGGCATGGATTGGATATATAATTTTTAAAGACGCAATCGCGTATATATATAAATCTTTTCTTGTAATCCCACATGAGTCCTTTTATAAAGTAATTTTTTATTTATTATTATTATGTTATATGGACCAAGTGGGAGATTGTAGGGATTATGGTCCTAATAACTAATGGTTTTAATGTTAAGTTAATGTGGGATAAATAAGTTATCAAATTAATTCTTAAATTAATGAAGTCTTGAATTTTTGAAGGATTAATATTTAAATTATGCACATGCCGATGTATTGGTTTGAGAAACTGTTTCTCAATGCAACATTAATTTTATGGGAATTAATTGTTACGTTAAACTAAATGAGAGAAACACTCGTCCTCTCTCCGACATTTATATAAATTAAAATTCCCATTAGTTCTGATATACTAAATAACATATAAAAGTTTAAAGTATAAAGGTTAAGGATGAGAGAAACATTTGTTGTCAAAATGTCTTCTTCTATGAATCAAGGTACGTAAATTATTATCTTATAAAATTAACGTGATTATTTTATATGTGGAACAATATGTGATTCTAGATATTTCATTTAACATTAAGTTAACATGTATAATAGTTTATATGTATTTACTTTACGATGTATAATTGCTTACAATCTAAATTTTAATATCAACAAATCTTAAATTTGAATATCAAACAATTCCTAATTAAAACTCTAAACTAATCTTAAATTTGAATATCAAAAAATTCTAAACTAATCTTTATCTTTAACTTGGTATGTGTAGTTTCATGACTCTCCCTCAAGTTGGAGTGGATGTAGAAAGATGACCCAACTTGCTAGATAGGCGTTGAAAGGCCTCGACGCCAAGTGGTTTGGTAAATATGTCTGCAATTTGGTCACTTGACGGAAGGTAGCATGGCACTATCTGGCCATAGTTGATTTTCTCTCGAACGAAGTGACAATCAAGTTCGATGTGTTTCATTCGTTATGTGTAAAATCGTGCTATAAAATACTCACTCGTAAGTGCACGAATCGTAAAGATAAACACAACGGCAAGTAAGGATCGTTCCCTCGAGAAAAAGAGATTTATTGATTGAAAACTAATTTTAATTAAAGTTAAATTAAAGTAACCAAAAGATTTGTTGATGATTGAATTAAACTAAAAACAAAATTAAATTAATCTAAGAAAGCAATTTAAAAGAATTGGTTGTGATCAATGGAAAGAAAGCACTAGGTCATCAATAATCCTCAATTATGAACATTCAATGTATGGAATTAACTTGTAAACAAATTCAATTAATTCAAGGGTTCATTCTCTTTCGTAATTAAGACTATTACCGTATGATCATGACATGAGTCATGTATTTCCAATTATTATTCACCATTGGTCTATGGTGTGAACAACGATCGGAAACCCTTTAAGTGCAAGAAATAAGAACCAAATTCTATACTTTGCTTGGCCTATGCTAAAGATAAAATTCATTCATCCAAAAGAGCATTAATCAAGATTATGTTTGGTCTATACTCAAACCCTAATTCTCAGATAATCTTAACCCTAAAATCATGCCAAATAATCATCCACCCTTGGTCTATGGTGTGAATAAATATTAAAACTAATGAGGGTTAAACAGTTAAGAACAATGAATAAATCAAGAATTAAATTGATGAAATAATAATTAATCCATATATGAGCATTCACAAAAGGTTCACATTGATTTCCTAGTTATGGGATTAGTTACATATGATGGAAATAACAAGAGAAGAGAAAGAAGAGATAAAAACCCATTAAGATCTTCAATGATGAATTCTTCTTCGTCTTCGAATCTTCAATGTATAAAGATGGTTGAAAGTTGTAAGGTGATGTATGGTGATGGAGTGGTGGGGGACGGCCCCCTTGGTGGCTTGGGACCTCCCTTGGCTTCTCTCTCCTCGAAATTAGGGTTCAAAGGGGTTTAAATAGGCTTTAGATGATAAGTCAAGTCCTTAAACAACAAGAAAATTGGTTCCCTTTTAGAACTCTACATTTTTGGGATTTTATTGCTTTCCTAAACCATCCAAATTGGTTACTTATTGAAGGAAGATAAGGATTAGGTGTCTACTTGCTTTCCAAGACTCACACACATGTCCAAGAAGGTAATATTTCCCGATCCGAAAACTTGCAAAACAAATCCCGTCACTATTCACGGATTTTATGACTGACTGATCTGCGCAACAGGTACTCAAATGGGCATAACTTCTTCTAGAAAATTTGTATCGACAAGCCGTAGATTGGGTTGGAAACTAGATTTCCGGGGCTTCAAATCCATAGGTTGCAGGACACACAGTTCAATAGGAGCTGAGAGATATGGCCTTCGTAACATGGCTCATTTGCACTAATACGGGAAACCGATGTGACTACCGCTGTGACAATCCACAGCGGTATGGCAGCATTTTGGAAGGTGTTATTTTGTCTTTTTTAGCGCTATTGGTACCGCTGTCATAATTAACAGCATTCTTGACAGCGGTTCAAGGAAAATTGTATATTAGTCCCTCAATTCTTCAATAATTGTCCTTTTCGTATAACATTCTCCAAACACATCACTTTGATCCAAAAAGCTGGAAATGCTCAAAACACAAATTAAAACCCCTAAATAACTTAAGAAACAAGCAATTAATTGAAGGAATGAGGATCAAAAATATATATATATATATATATATATATATATATATGTTAAATGACCGATCAGTTCGCTCGTGAAATAATCAAATAATGCAAGTTTATGATGATGCACTAAATACGGGTCGTCGGGTTCTACACAGCCTGGCTAAGGAAATGCGAGCTGCTCATTAATTCAAACTCTCATCATCAAATAATACAAGTGTGTGATCACATCGCACTAAATACGAAGGTATAAGATTGTCTGCCAAAACCATTAAAAATGTAGAGCTTTTAAATTTTTGAGTGGGACCTAACCGTTTAAGATTTTTTTTTATATAATAATTATCATTGTGTCGTGGATGGCCCGTGGCCGGTCTTTGGAATTAATTCGTGCTTAAGTAAATACGAAGAGTATATATCTTTCACATGAACTCAATGCGCAAGGATAAAAGTATACCAAAAATAATAATAAAAAAAGAAACACAAGACTACATTTTTATTTAAATATGGATAGGTATATTTGACCAAACAGTTGACCATTGTAGTTAACTTTAACAGGTCAAATATCACGAAATCACTAGCGTTAGACAATCCAAAAATTTAATCCAAAATTCAATGATATGACAAGTGGTGTTTTCATTAACCATATCATCTCATTTTATGTGTGGTGATGACAACTCACATGCCACATCATTTAACTTGAAATTTGGTTAAATTTTGGTTAAATTTTTAGATTGTCTAGCATTATTCTTACGAAATTGTATTATCTAAGCATTACAACTATTTTTTATATTTTTCCTATTTTTCACCACTTTTCTCGATACTTCATATTTAACAAAATTCAGAAACAATAGTTATAGTGTTTGGTAAAATTTCAAATTTAGTTTGAACATATCATCTATATAAAAATTTCATAACAAAATTCATTGAAATTGACGAATTTTATGAAGTCCCTTTATTTGACAATGTTAAAATAAAGAGTCTCTCAAATGTGACTCTCTCTCTCTCTCTCTCTCTATATATATATATATATATATATAGATATATATATATTAGGCGCGGACATTTTCAAATTGTGTTGCGTGGAAAATTTGCCAATCCAATCCATCCCAGAGTAAATCACAACATACAAAGAAGTGAAAGAACTAAAAACAGAAAATTTTGTTTTTCTTTTTTAGAGATTGTATATAAGTATATATCGAATAACATTAGAATCGGTGCAAACTCATAAGCAACAAGAATCTTAACCAAAAAATGAATAACATCAAGACTGCACAAAATCTTCAAAATACTATAGCTTTTTATGTACAATAATTTTCTGAGTAGGTTGTTCCTGAAAGGAAATTCTAGAACAGTAGTGTTATATATATATATATATAATGTTTTGAAACTGGTTCCAATGTTTCATAACATTTTATAACTAATTATATACACGTCTAGTTTCTTAACGTTTTAGAAATGATTTGACAATGTTATGTAACTTTGGACTTGAAATTTTATTTCATGACCAGTCCGATCAGAAAATGATCCCTTTTTTGTATTACTTGTTGAGTACCATTATGTACACCTAGTGTATAGAATTTGGGAACTTAGAGAGGTCATCAAGTCATAAAAGTAACCCAAACACTTGCGCAATCCCCACTACATTTCATTGATCATCAACCTTACTGGGTACACTACAACTATTGTACTTGCTAATGAAATGATAACTCCTTCAAGTTTATAATAGTGGAAATCCTTGGCATCAGAAGAATCCACCGTCCTAGCATCACACTCCTTGCTCCACTAACTATTTAGCATTTCAAACATTTTAAGTGCCACATATATTGGATTGAAAAATGTAAGATTTTAGATGTAATATGTAGTATTACTATTAGTAAAATTGCACTCATCCGTTTTCCCAATCTGATTCTCTAGAGAATAGGTTTATGAAGAGTCTTTTCAAAATCGTAAGATACAACTTTCCAATGAAGTAAATAATTAAGAGGCATTGCATTCTAGGTTGCATGGTAAACTACTATTAATTATATTAAGATATTATTCGGTTGAATCAATATTTTTATCATAAAATCATATTAGATGGTACACTTTTTTATTTTACTTATTTTTTTAAAAATTAAACCGGTCTAAAGGGAAAAGATCATAAAAGATCACTCATATATAAAAATAAAAATAAAATAAAAATAAACAAAAACAAAAATCAAGCCAAAAGTTAAACAAATGTTAAGTGTATTCGAGGGGTGGGAGTCACTAAAATGTATTTTAATCTAAAATTTTTAGTTTGCTTAAACGAAGAAAAAATTTCCATAGGGACTATTTTTAAAAGTATCCATAATTTAAGAGCTTAAGTAGTCAATGCATGGGAAAGAGGAAAGATAGTGGGGGTGTAGTTAATGCTGTTGGAAAGAGTGAGAGAGGTTATAATGTCAAGAACAATGTCAGGGATTCATGTGGTGGGTCAACAAATAAGGAAATTAAATATTATTAATATAAATACTTTTTAAATTAAAATAAATATAAATTATATAAAAATATTAAATAACTAAAATAATACAATTAAAATAAATTTAATTGATTAAGGGTAAAACTGTGATTAAACAATGGATACAATCAGAATGGATTTTATTTAATAATACTCAATCTGTGATTAAGTACAAATTTAGAGAGTAAAAAAAATAAAGAGGCGCAGTGATGCATTATTTCTTTAACCTGCCCTTGATTAAGTGTAGGTGCTTGCCCTGCTTCAAAATAGCGCAGCTCTTTGCCGTCTGGTTAGAGAGGAAACTTTGCAACAAATTAGAGATTGGTGCTTGGATTGAGATGCTCTAATTAATTAGTTAAGTCCTTCCTATATTATTAAAGGGATATATTCATTCCCCACTCTATAGTTTGTTGTATTAGATATTTTGCCCCCTCTAGTTTCAGTAATTACCATTAATCTCTCATCTGAAAACCCAAATATTAGATATTTCGCCCCCTACCGTTAGGAATTTCGTTGGACTAGTAGTACTTTGACTAGCAAAAAATTAATGAAAAGACCTTATTACATTTGAACACATGAGTTATGCCTCAAATGATACCACTAATTGTTTTTACAGAAAAAAATCAGAGTTTAAAAAAAATAATAAAAGAATTTAAAAAAAAAACATAATTGAAAATAAAAAAATTACAAAAATTATTTTTAAAAAAATTAATATAAAGAATTAATTGTAAAAATAAAAAATTTATTTAAAAAAACATTAATATAAAGAATAATAAAATAATATAATAATATAACTGTAAAATAAATTAAAACAATATTTCAATTCCGCAATAACACCGATCAAGATGATCCTTACAATTTCTTCAAAGATGACCAACCTAAAGCTGGAAGTGGAATGGATTATCATAACACAGTTTAGTCTATGTTGTCACCAAACATACAATAAAAGGTAAGAGAACTACGTGAGATTTGAATCCACTAAAGTCTAAACCTCAAGAGGATATGTAGGTAACTTAATTGTGGTAAAGATTAAGTGTAAGGCCAATTTTATATTTTTTTAGTTTTATTTTAATTTAATTTTTTAATTTGTCATTTATTTTATTTTATTTTATTTTCGGATGACCCAATAAAATGCATTTACAATTTTACATATCTAATTTTTTTTTATTAAACAAGAAAAAAAAAGGATTGAACTGCCGGAACCGTCGAAATCTGAACTAGAACCGACAGTTCCGGTACTGGTTCCCCCGGAAATGGAAGCGGAACCGTAACTGGAACCAGAACTGGCGTCATGTCTATTGTGGGCTATCTGTTCATCTTCTACCATTGTGTATCCTCCTACATCATCCACCAAATGCGCATAAGTGGTTGCCCCCTTCTACCTTAGATAGAGTGATAGCTGGCTGTGTTGCCAACTGTTGAGGGCTGATACCGATCATCGTTAGGGTCTTGAACTTCTGATACTTCTTGGGAGAATCTGCTCAGGTAATCTTTCAATTTCTCGTCATTCCTTTGTTTTAAGGTACGAATATTGACTTTATCCTATGAATATTCCCCATGAATTGCCTGGTAAATGCCTGTATCAGATCTTCAAAAATTTTGATCGAACCGTCAGTGAGCCACCGAACCATTTGGGCACCTGTTCAGCAATAGATTGTGGGAACATCCTGCACATAAGTGTATCGTCGTAATCATATTATGCTATTGCGCTCTGGTATCTTCTGACATGATCTTGGGGTCAGTGTTGGCGTTTCATATGCGGCATCTTGAACTTCTCCGAGAAACGAGCTCTTCTAATTGTGTTTGAGAATGGACTGTCAGAGTTGCCAATCAGTAGATTACCTTAGCCTTGCCTACGCTCCAATGCTTCTATCCTCCGCAGTAAGACATCTCATTCTCCCTTTAGTTCCACATGTTCATCAAACTTTTGACGAATGGTGATCCTATAAGGATTCCTTAGTTTATGTCTCGTAATCTGAGCATTGCGTTGGTTGAACCTAACCGGGGGGCTGGCCACTCGGTGCCTTCTAAGTGGCATATTTTCATCCGTTGAGGCCGATCGGGATCTTCTTCTATGATTACCATAACGGTCTTCCATGGTGTACTCTGACCGACCCACATCATAGCTTCCCTTGTCTTCTTAAAGACTGGATTCCCTATGACCTCTTTCATTTCGGCCATCACTCCCATTGGGAAAGAAAATCAACCATTCAAAACACAAGGTTTTACTTGGAAAACCCAAGAAGGGAAAAAACCATAG
This sequence comes from Dipteronia sinensis, assembly GCA_033220585.1. Classification (NCBI taxonomy): domain Eukaryota; kingdom Viridiplantae; phylum Streptophyta; class Magnoliopsida; order Sapindales; family Sapindaceae; genus Dipteronia; species Dipteronia sinensis. The sequence goes on along the minus strand of CM065639.1, from coordinate 67,812,271 downwards.
TTGCGAAAGACGGCGAGGGAAAGGTTTTCACTATGTAGAAAAGAATTACACACCTATGATCAGTCATTTGATTTTATGATTTTGATCCCCATTCCTCCAATCAATTGCTTGTTTCTCAAGTTATTTAGGGGTTCTATTTTGTTTGTTTGAGCAATTTCAGGTTGTTGGATCCAAGTGATGTGTTTGAAGTAATTTAGACGAAAGGGCAATTATTGAAGAAACGAGGGACTTATATGCAATTTGCCCTGACCGTTGTCAAGATCGCTATTAATTATCACAGCGGTACAACAGCGCTATGAAGACAAACGTCCACCGGAGCAAGGCTGATGTACATTATAACAGCGGTGTTCAAGGCAGAAGCTTACCGCTGTGAAACCGATGTGGCACATACAGCTGTAGTCACAACGGTCGGACAATTCCTTGTGGAAATTGGAATTCTAATTTCGTCCAAATTAGTGCCTCCTATTATTGAAGGTGATTTTTGGGATTATATGAATTCGTCACACGTCATACAAAGTATGTCAATCAACAGTCTTTTTTATGAACCAAAAAGAAATAATCAATATCATGCAAGAAGAGATTTACGTGGAAAACCCAAAAAAGAAAAAAGCACAGTTGCCGATAACGGCGAGAAAGCAATTCACTATCGAAAAAAATGTTACAATCTCAACCCCACTTGCTCTCTTGAATATTCTATGCTTTCTGAACCCTTTTTGGGTAATTTTAGGGTCTATTTATATATGTAGAGAAACCTAATTCTTAGAGTACAAATAGAAGAAAATGTGGTAGTAACTTAATAAAACTCTGACTTGTTGGAGTCATTTTAATCTTCTCTCCTGTTTCGTATCACTTAGTATTTCAAATACGTCAGATCTCTTGCCTATCCTGGTTCCTGGTATCTTTAAGGAAATTTGTTTCCTTATCAGAATGTGCCTCTAGAAATCTTGTTTGAGGTTGATTCTTTCTCTGCGTATTTGAGTCGTGATTGCAATGAATTTGTTGGAACCTAGGGTTACAGATTGCGCAGAGGAAGGTTTTAAAATTTTTATGCAATCATTAAACTAACCCATTTGTACAGTAATAATCAAATGCGATAATAAAATGAAGGAACTTTTCATACCTACGTAGGAGGCTCATTCACTTTGATACGAACTGCTCTTGATTTGAACCACGTGATCTTCCTCGCTATCTCCCGGAACTGGTAACAGCGTGTGGGCACGTCACAATATTCAGGACCTGTATGGAGGAAGAAGAGAAGAACACACATACAAAAACAAACTCTAGAGGTGCAGCATTTGTGGTCTCACCACACCCTAATATTTTTTTTTCTTTTGTTTGCTTTTCGTTTTGCTGTGCACGAACACTTTTCTCTTCCCTTTTTCAAAGTAATCTAATTACTTTTTATTTGTTGTGTCATCTTCTCTCATTCGGTTTCTTTAATTTAATTAAATATATATCTCATATATATCAAATAAAAACAAACCAAAATCTTATTTGATTTTTAAAACTTTTCAAAAGATATCTCATATCCTTTTAAAATTAATTAAATATTTTTTTTTGAATTCAAACATTTTAAATTCAAATTCAAATATTTAATTTAATAAAATAAAATAATCATATTATCTTATTTTATTCAAAATCAAATATCAACTAACACCCTCCATTTAGTGATTAACAACATAATTAAATAATCTTATTATTTAATTTATTTAATCATCAATATTCATTAATTAAATAATCCCATTATTCAATTAACTCCCTAATAAATACGTGTCACTTTCGTAACACAATTAATTGGACAATCCAATTAATTAATCGTGACCCTTGTTACCTAAATCGATCGGGTTAGCAAGGGGACCTAATGGACCCACAGTATTTTGAGCTCCAATAATCCTTAGAAATTATTAATTAAACTCTCTTTAATTAATATTTCATGATTATTAACTTCGGTGTTATTCCACTAAAAACCCGAAGCTGCACTCTCTCAACTGTAGACGTTTTTACACAAACCAATAACTCTCGGTGTCTATCGATATAGCTATTACATATAGTATAATCCTCCACAAGTAGTTCATAATTAGAGCTGGGTCATAATGTCCGTTATACCCCTCTAATCATATATTTCCATTAAATACCATTGATTCTCTAATGAACAATAAATCCTACATTCCTTACGGAATTAGGAGAGCGCTCATATTGTTCAAGCCCCGAATCAACCCTTAAGGGAACTACCATCTACTTCTCATAAGAAGGAGTGGATTCCACTATTGTGTACAAACCTTCCCAGCCACAAGCCAAACTGCGATCCCAACATACGGAGTATATTGATCGGGAATGCAACTCCGACCTCACCCATGGTATATCAAAGACCACGATCTAACCTGAAGGAGTCGATAAGACACTCAGGATTAAGATCACCCACATATAGCCATCATTAGTTGATATATATGAATCTCATCGTTAAACGGATCTTAGTGAGAGATTCATATAGATCATGGTCCAGTCCTATATGATCACATCATACAAGGTGCCTCCATTCTCATATCTACATATGAATGATCCAGGATAGGATCACCGTACACTACTAAATGGACCGCAGCTGTAGATTAACCACAAATAAAGTACCCAGCTTTATTTGCTATCTACGGACTCTTTAGATTGCTCGTTTCAAACTGAATCCATCTATATATGACACTCATATACTCAGTTTGAAATTACATCGGGTAATTTTGGATGTTAAGTGCACATGTTATATAAAGTATGACACAAAATGAATGAATATACTACTTCTTTTATTTATGTTCAAATTATATTTACATATTACAAGCTTTAGGGCAAAAACCCCAACAGAATTCTGTGATACTGACATGTCGTGATTCTGAACGTGTCTCTAAGTTATCCACATGTTTCTCAACCGACCATCTGTCAAACCCAACCAAATTTCTTTTGCCCCGACCAGGGAACTAAACCCCGATTGGGCAATCAAAACCTCGACCAATTTGGGTTTCCCCCAATCACCTTCTTTATTTTTATCACCACAACTACCTTGGCTAAGTATTTTCAACCTGACCATCTAAGTAACCTTGACCAAATATTATGGGAGCAACATTGTGGTTATCTTAAATTGGTTTAATATATGTTGACGTGTCATTTCCTCAGATTTTACCAATAACAATACCCTTTAAACATTCAAACCGAGCACCGTGCTCTACAAAGAAAACTCGCTCGGTGAGATATGTTTAACTCGGGAGTCTTTTGTCGGGTAGCTCATTAATGTTTATCAATCCTTAACAGCTTGCCTTTAAATTCTAACCGTAAACGTTTGATTTGCCTAGGTGACTTGACGCACATGACGTAACTGACGGCGGTGGTTCAAATTTCAAATGGTGGTTGATCTCCGGGATTCGCACACCAACCACCACTATCGTATGACGTCATCTTTGCCTATATATATTTTTAAAACCCTTCATTTTCCCTTTCACGCAATCTTAACATTCTCTTCTCTCAAAACTGCAATCCTATTCTCTTACGAAACTTTTCCTTACTTATTCTTCTCCGAAGCTCTTCATTTTCTTCAGACCTTCAATTTCGTTTGGAGTCGGCGCTCTCATCCCATCCATTTTAATCATTAGGTATGGATCCTATTACCCGTCATCGATTCATTGAGTTATTGATGCGAGCTATTGAAACTGGTGATAAAGAAAATGCTGCTAGAAATGAATTTATTTTAGGGGAGCGTTCTCAAAATTTCTCCCCTCCAGTTCAACCCATAGCCCTCAACTTTGATTATTCGGTGGCTCATCCTGAGTTTCAGCCTTCAATTTTTTATTCGAATACTACTAACCCAAATATTACTTCTCTTGATACATACCAAGATATGTTGAAGACGACTGGATCCGGTCTGGGTTACAGACCAAGCACAAAGGATTATGGTGCGATAGATTTCAAAACCCCATTTCAACTGTTAAAGATGGAAGATGTTTCTAGGAAGCATCGAGCCGATTTATTGAAATTATCAGCCGAACAACCAAGCAATTTCGACTCATAGGTGAATGTGGTAGACATACAAGAGTTAGTGAAGTATAGCGAGAGATTTGATCTACCTCAGTCAGCTGAACTTTTCCTGAGCGGCCAACACACAATCTGGAATCCTCCTCGGGATACTGTGGCCATTTATGAAACGATGCTCACATCCGGGGTCACACTGCCCCTTAAACATTTCATTGTTCGATTCCTTGCTGAAGCCGGGATTGCTCCTGCTCAACTTACACCAAATTCTTATCGGGTTATTATGAGCTTGTGGCACCTATGGAAGCCAATCGGTGCCAAGTACCCCTCGACCCCACAAGAAATTCACAACGTCTACACTTTGGGTCGGTCGGACAATGAGGGTACTTTTCATCTCCAATCTAGCTCAATCAGCCACTGGATTCCCCAAGGATATAATTAACGACCCACTCCCCCGTCCAGCAATGATTTCAAAGGCTTCATCTGTGGTTTCCCTACTTCCAACAAATATTGGAAAAATAGTTTGTTCTTCATCTGAGGCGAATGAGGGGAATCTGTGGTTGCTGACCCTCGTCAGGAACCAGCTAGAAGCACCATTCCCAATTATTTTTACAGTCGTGAACTATGGAACAAAACTCCTGCAATACTGAACGAAGAGCAAGCCAGAAACGTGATTAGAGCTGCTCAGACTTCTTGGGAAGTCAGAGATTGTTGGGTGCTGTTAGTTAAAAAGGAACTCATAAAACTGAGGTTATTTCCAGCTATATCGAATCAGTGTAAGCGGTGTAAGTGCTATTTTCCTTATATTTTGATTTAACTTAATTTCATTTGCATTGCTTGACGTTCTTTGATCTAAATGTCCAGTGTACGAAATCGATATTGTAGCTAGTGAAATAGCTGAGAAAGCTAGGAATGTTGATCGGGTTAGCCGAGCAGAAGCTGCTGTCCAATTGGCTCAGGGTATTGCTCCCTCTCAACAAGACATAGTTGGGAATACCTATGAACCCGATCCCAATACTGCCTCGGGTACTTATGATCGGGAACGAGAGAGAAGATCCTCTGATAAGGACAATATGAAAAAAAGTCCTCTCATGGGTTCCAAGAGGAGGTTTACAAAGGAAACGGCTACGCGAAATGTGGCCACATCCTTTGAGAGTTCTCCGGTCAGTAAGATGGATAAGAAGATCGAAGGATCCTCCGCCTCCGAAGTAACTCTTAGAAAGAAGGAGGTTAAAATAGGAGAGGATCTACCGACTTATCAAACTGGATTGAAACCGGTCATTCCTGAAGAAGAAGACGAGGACCAGGAAACAATGACCAAACTAATCCTGAGGGAGCAGCGATCGAAGAAAATATCTAATCGCATTTCAGCTGTGTTTGTTGTTCCTTTAGCTGATCAATTCAAAAGGGATGTTCAAGCTCCTGCTGGGGTCAGTGAGCGAACTATCCCTCAATAAACACAACCCCCATCTTCATCCAAATTGGCTCATGTAGACGTCGATTGCCTAATGGCTGAAGTCCTCTCTGAGCCTCATGTACGACGTGCTGGTAAGGCTCCGATGCAGTTTTCGATCAAGCGTCAGATAGTCTTTATGGACTCGTATTCTTATAAGGAGTAGACCGAAACTAAAGGAACATTAGCTGACCTTCCTCCTCTTGAAACCGAAGATAATCTAAGTGACCAAGATGCAGATCATACCGATAAAATTGCCCTTCAATCGAGTCGTCTTCTTGAGGCCTCAACGAATGTCAAAGTGAGCCCTCCTACTGCTATCACCAAGGCGGGCACATCTAGAACCAACGATCAGAGGCATATTGTTGATGCGCCATCGGAGGCCACTCTTGGGGCTACCCCGCCTGTCTTTAGGACTTCCTTGATTACTCCTCAAGCCCAAAGTTATGGGGTAGTGGAGGTTCCTTCCATTGCGGAGCCTTCTGACTCCATGGGGCATCGGTCGACCCCCTTGATATGTTAAAGACTATGTCTTCTGGCAAAGGCTATGTTGGCGAAGGCTATTGGAGCGAGTTCCAGAATACCAGCAACCATGAACGAGTTCGTGCTATTTACAACAATGGTGTATATGTAAGTATCATTTCCCTTCTGATCAATTCCTTCTATTTCAGATTTGTTATTGTAACTCGCCCTTTTTTTCTTTCTTTTCAAGTCGTGGAAGAATTGACCATGGCCATGATCACTCAAGAGAGGCAAGCCACTGAGATCTCCCAATTGAAGAAAGAGCTTCAAGGGAGGAAGAAAGTGCTTGACTCTGCTTCAGCTAATGAATCAAAATTGAAAACATCATACAAAGAAAAGTTGAAGCAGCGCGAATTGACTGAAGCAGCTTTGAGGAAGTCTGTGTCCACTGCGTAGACCCGAGCTAACAATGCCATAAAAAGTATAACTGAACTTGTTGTGAAGAGTACCCAGCTCGAAGCGAGTCTGGATAAGGCTGATCAGCGGTATGCATAATTGGAACAGAAGCTAACTCTGGCTGAATAGGTCGTTGCTAATCAGGAGGCAGAAGCTCGAGCTGCCAAAGAGACTCTAGCTGCCTCCAACAATCTATGCTTGAGGCCTAGTAGGGATCTGAGGAGGCCAAGCTGCATTATGAAAGACAGGCTGAAGATTTGAAACAGCAAAAGGTCAGCGTGGAAGTGCTTTCCCAAGAAGCCAGACTAGCCCTTGAAGTTTAAAGCGTTGATCGATACAAGAGGTTTCCTGCATTTGAAGCAGGCATACTATGAGAGCTGGAACGAGAGCTTGCCACTGCTCGCATGTTTTTTGGGGGTAAGGAGAGGTTCTCTATAGAGGCTCACCAAAAATGGGATCGGACGATCGAAAAGCACAAAGCTGAGTCTTTGGATGCAATAAGGAACTAGTGGATGAGATTGAGGGCTTATTAAAAATCCATCATGAAGGATTCGCATGTGATGCATCTAGAGCTTCCCTCCAAGTCTTCGTTGGTGACCTTTCATACACGCGAGGAAGGTGGTACAACAGCCAAGGGTATCGACACTGGGCCCTTGCCTAAGACCGATTATTCCCCTTTCAAGACCGAAGATTCTGAGGATAACATTTGCTAGCCATATTTTAGAGATCTAACCAAGGGTTATGAAGATAAAAACAACCCCCTGGCAACTCCGGTCCTGTTGGTCCCTCAAACACTCCTGGGGCTTGATCCTATTTTTATCATTTTTTTTATCCATCATATATCTTGTAAATTTTTCTATACCACTGTACAAGTGACTATTTCACTTTCAATGGCATAAAGTCTTTATTTACTCATGCTGATTTCTTCACTTTAATCAATCATCTTTGCTGACCGTTATTTTTAATTTGATTAGTTATCTTATCAACTAATTTTTACTAACCTAATCGACCATATTTTTGTTTGATCAAGCTTAATCGAGCTGGTTTCGTGCTGGACCGACCAATCGTGATTCGTTTAGTTTCTTTGTTAACTGATTGCTTTTTATATAGTCGATTATCTTATTAACTGACTGAACTTGGTTTGGTCGGTTTTGTTGCTAACAACCTTTACTTGATTTGATCAAATATCTAATGGACTGATCGAACTCGGTTTGTTGCACAAACAATTTTTGGTTTTGTTAGTCTGGATTGCTTGGAATGTCTTTCTTGGAGGTTTTGTCAAGTAGTGTTCATTTTATAGACCATTCACATGGTATCTAATTTATAGACACTTATCTTTTATCTATCAACTAAGTCACTGGGACGTCTCTCAATAGTCTTTTGCTCAAGATTCGTTGCAATGGGGATAGTCCTTGTCTCATTAGCTTGACTTATCTCAACCCGGTATCTAACTAGCCGGTGTTCAAGTATGAGAATGAGACTTTTCCATTCAACTTTCTGCGCATCCTATCAGATATCTACGACCAGAAGGCGCTCTAACAGTGTTTATATACACCCAGTTAGTTTCGGTGACAGTGCATTGTCTTTACGCCACATGTTTTTAGCCTCATCGCTGAGCCTCCCGAGCGCCTGTTTTATAGTTAACGAATTTAGGAGCTACGAGTTGCTTTTGTAAACAAAAACAATACTTGAACACTCTTTTTCTTGAACTACTCTTTCCTTGAAAGGCTTTTCTTGATAATTTCAACCAAAACTATAAAAAGCAACAACTGATCAAGAATAAATAAAAACTATAGAAATTCTAATCCTAACAAAATATTTAAATAAACTAAAAGGAAATAGTAAAAGAAAATGAAACCGCTTAAGGGTAGAATATCTTCAGATATTGAGCGTTGTAGAGCCGGGGCAATTCTCCTCCTTCTGGTCGGGTTAGTCGATATGCTCCATGTCCAGTTAATCCTACCACCTGATAAGGTTCTTCCCACTTATCTGCTAAAGATCCAGCTGCCTTCTCCTTTGTGTTTGGGGATACCCTTCTAAGGACTAGATCTCCGAGCTGGAATTTTCTTATCCTGACATGCGAGTTGTAATATCTGGCAATCCGTTATTGATAGGTTGCATTTCTCACTCTCGCCATGTCCCTTTTCTTTTCCAACTCGTCCAGGTTCTGTTCTAGAGTCCCTACATTTGCATCGGGCTGGTATAGCTGGACTCTAAGGGAAGCATGGGTTATCTCGACCGGGATAACTGCCTCAGTCCTAAATGCCATAGAATAAGGTGTTTCTCCTGTCGACATTCTTTGAGTTGTCCGATATGCCCAGAGCACTTCGTGTAACTTATTTGGCCAATTTCTTTTCTTGTCATCAAGCTTGGCCTTTAGGGTGTGTTTGATGATCTTGTTAACAACTTCGGTTTGTCCATTGGTCTGGGGATGGGTCGGTGTGGCATAGTAGTTCTTGATATGGTACTTTTGACACATGTCTCTGAAGTTATCACTATCGAATTGGGTCCCATTATCAGTGATGATTGTGTTTGGGATTCCAAATCGGTAAATGATATTCTTTTTCATGAAGCTGGTAGTATTAGCCTCGGTTATGTGTACTAATGCTTCTGCTTCTGCCTACTTTGTAAAGTACTCTATTGGTACTATGGCATACTTTGCGCCTCATTTGGTCACCGTTAGCATCGGGTCGATCAGATCCAACCCTCACATCGTGAACGGCCAGGGTGAGGTTAGATTCTTCAAGTATTCAGGTGGCTGTTTAATGTCATTTGCAATCCTCTGACAAGTACCATACTTCCCAACCATTACTTGTGCATCCTGGAACATGGTTGGCCAATAAAAGCCTTGTCTAAGGGTTTTGTGAGCCAAACATTTTCCCCCCGTATGGTTCCCACATAAGCCTCTATGTATGCTTACCATGATCTTATCTCCTTCAACTTGACTGACGCATCTCTGAAGGGCCTTTGAAAACCCTCTTCTGTGGAGCTCTCCCCCAATAATTAAATATCAAGCCGTTTTGTATTTGATACGTTTTGCTTCCACTGTCTCTTCGAGAAGCTTGCCATCTTCTAAGTATTCTCTAATCGGGGTCATCCAAGTAATTTGTCCTTCCTCAATCATTTCGACTATCAACTTCTCCTCTCTTTGATACTAGGTTTCTTAAGGTGAGCCACTGAGATTGTTTTGGACTAGATACCAGTGGTTGCTGATGCCAATCTTGACAGAGCATCAGCTTTCTCGTTCTTCTCTCTCGAGATCTGGGTGATTCTTTAAGATTTGAACCTCCAGAGAAGTGACTTAGCTATCTCAAGGTAAGCTGCCATGTTGTTGTCCTTTGCCTGGTATTCATCTAAAACCTGGTTGACCACGACTTGTGAATCACTGAATATCTCTATTTCATCTGCTCCCAGTGCCGTGCAAACCCTCAGTCCTACCAACAATAGCTCATATTCAGTCTTGTTGTTGGTAGCTTTGAAGTTAAATCGCAGGGCACATTCTACTTAGACACCTTATGGGGTGGACACTACTATGCCCGCTTCGCTGCCGTGTGTGTTTGACTACCCATCAACGTGCAGTTTCCAGCTGGAAATCTTCATCTTTTTGTCTTCAAGCATTCTGATCACTTCACTGTTTGGCTCAATGAACCCAGCTATCAGATCTGCCACTGCTTGACCTTTTATCACGGCCCTAAGTAACTAAGTGATATCAAATTCAGTTAGCTTGACCACCATTTTGTCAGCCTTTCTGACACTTTTGGTTTAGATAAGATCTGCTTTAGATAAGATCTGCTTTAGGGGACAGTTCATGTACACCTCGATCTTGTGGGCTTGAAAGTATGGCCTTAGTTTTCTTACTGTTGTTACTAGTGCCAGTACCATCTGTTCGGATGCCGAGTACCTTGTTTCTGCTGGAAGGAGAGCCTTGCTGATGTAATACACCGATTTTTGTATTCCTTCATCTAGCCTGACCAATAATGACCATGTGGTCACATCTGTGACTAACAAGTATAGATACAGTGTTTCTCCTTCCAAAGGCTTCGACAAGATTGGAGCCTTGCCCAAATACTCTTTAATTTTTTGGAAGGCTTATTCGCACTCTTTGGTCCATTCCAATCTTTTGCCCTTCCTTATTGCTCTGAAGAAAGGTAAGCACCTATCAGTTGATTTACTGATGAATCGATTTAATAAGGCTAGTCAGCCTGTTAACCTTTGAATATCTTTTAGGGTAGCTGGGACCTCATCTTCTTCAAGGCCCTTATCTTCTCAGGATTCACCTCGATTCCTCTCAGATGTACTTGAAAACCGAGGAACTTTCCTAATGGTACCCCAAAAACACATTTGTTAGGGTTGAATTTTATCCAATATTTCCTCAATACCCCAAATGTTTCTACTAGATCGGTTGCATGTTTCTCTGTAGTGATGCTTTTTGTTAGCATATCATCTTTATACACCTATATATTTCTGGCAATATGTCAGGCAAACATCTTGTTTACCAATCTTTGGTAAGTTGCCCCGGTATTTTTGAAGCCAAAAGGCATCACCTTGTAACAGTAAAGCCCTTGATCTGTTGTGAATGCAGTTTTTTCTTCATCCGGGCTGAACATCCAGATCTGGTTATAGCCCGAATAAGCGTTCATGAAACTAAGCAGTTCGTGCCATGCAGTCGCATTAACTAACTTATCTATTTAGGGTAGGGGGGAAACTGTCTTTTGGGCAGGCTTTGTTCAGGTCTGTAAAGTCTACACACATTCTCCATTACCCATTTTTCTTCTTTACGAGTACGACATTAGCAACCCACTCGGGGTATTGTACTTCCCTGATCGATCATGTTGCCAATAGCTTATAGACCACCTCTTTAATTGCTTGGCTTCTCTCGGGGTTGAATTATCAGCTCTTCTAAATGACCGGTTTGCGTTGGGGGTCAACTGCTAGAGCATGGGAAATTATCTTGGCGTCGATCCCGGGCATATCTTCGTGCTTCCAAGCGAACACGTCCTTGTATTCTTTCAATAGGCCGACGAACTTGTTCCGTACCTGTTCTGACAATCGTGCCCCTAACTTCATAGTTTGTTTGAGGTTCTTGTCATCTATCACCACCTCATCGATTGGCTCACCTTCCTAATCTTTCCCATCTTCCAGAAATGTCTCCCTTAGATCCAGGTTGAATTGGGTTAGAGTTTCCGCCTTCTCTTCTTCCTCATCTTCGTTCATGCGTTTTTCCTGCTCTCGGAAATCTATCTGCATCACGTTTGGTTCTGCTTTTTCTCCATATACCGCGAGGTTGGCCTTCCTCGCCCATTCTTAGGAACCTTTCATGACACCAACTCCAGCTTCTGTTGGGATTTTGACAGTTAGAGCATAACTGGCCGTGACGGCCTTTGTCTTGTTCAAGAATGGTCTTTCTAATAGGGCATTATAGGGCCAATTGTCAGTGTCAGCGACTACGAAATCAAGTAACACCGTTTTCTGACATGGGAAACTTCATATCTCAACTGGTAGTTTGACTGTTCCTAACGATTTTACTTCTGCTCCACCAAATCCTCTTAGCGGAATCATCAGCGGTTGCATAAACATTATTCCATTAATGTAAATACAAAGGATTCACTCACACGAAGCCCTGGCCATAGAATTAGTGCTAGCCATTTTTGTTCTTTGTATGTGTAAAAGACTTCATTCTCTTCGCATTATTTTTTATGTGCATATTAGATAGAATACGATTCACGATACAATAATAACAGTACTGGTACATAAGAGCAAAATTCACAACTTGCACATTACAAATGCCATTAATCCCTCGAAATTGAATTTGATCATTACTGTGTCTTGTGACATAGGTGAATGTAATTTATATAAGTTCCGATCCCTTGCCATAATAAATTCAACAACAATAAACTTTAAGCCACAAGCCACATGTAAAAGGTTATCCAAAGCGTGATAGAGAATACTGCCACGACGTAAGTCCATAGCATAATTACATGACATTCACTCAGAACAACCGAGTGATTGTACCTGCCAAATTCATAAGAGTGAAGAAAAAGAACCAATAAATTAATGATTTTCCAAAACAATTAAACCAATTCAGAAAGCAATGCCCATTGAACGTACATTATGAAGTTTCCAATATATCATACCTATGTTCATTGCAGGTGGAAGAGCATACTGAAGTAAAAGAACAAATTGGCATGGTATAATGAACTTGATCCGATCATGCCAAAATGATGTGCAACTTTTACAATAACAATGCCCAAAAGTGGCAAAAATATAAACCGCACTGTATAACCCCAATAATCAGTAAAACTCCCACCCTTGATCTTTTTAAACCTGAAAGGAACACACACACACATTGTACCTAGCTAGTAAAATAACCATATTTTGGGCCTTGGGGGGACTAGAACCATGTCACTCATGCTAAAAAATTGAAGTATGAAAGCACCTCCAAGAAGATTTGCCCCAAGTATCAGGGTCATACATGGAATTGCTGCCTCTGATCAGATTTCATTTTCAGCTTTCATTACTGAGTAATCTTAAAGTCCTATATATCATATATATATATATATATATATATATATATGTGTGTGTGACACAACATTCAACAATAATAATAAAAAAAAAAGTCTACCAATCAACAATATTTGTTGGAGATTTTTACCCCAACAATGGTACAGAAGTATCAATCACAAGGAGAGGAGCACTGTCACCAATCAGGATCTTTCGAATTGGTGATGCTATCCCGATGATAAACCCTACATTCTTAAAGAGAAAAAACAAAAAATAATAAATGATTGCTATATATAGTAAAACATTAGGTCATTTACAATAAGGTAGACAGCTAGCTAAAAAACACATTGTCCAAAGTATAAGTGTATAGCTCAGGAATTTCTTTTGTCTTATTGTCTTCATAATCGATATTGTTAGTGTTACTGGTCTGAGTGAAAGAAATACAAAGGATCAGGAAAGCTTGCCTAACATCTCAAATACTGATGTAGAAGGATTTATTAGTAATTTTTTTTTTTTTTTTCATATTTGTAGTGTTAATTGTATTGGGCTTGTAAGAGTGTCCTAATCTGGGCTTGAAAGTGGACTATATATACCACTCTATAGCTTATTGTAAAAGACAAACTATTTTGATATTGAGAATCGAAATCACATAGTTTTCTCTCATTTTGGGGGTTTCCCCTTGTTAGCCATGGATTTGGCCCTTATCTAGCTGAAAACAAACCTGACCAATCTCATTGTCTCCATCTGTTAACAAAACATGACGCGGTAGGAAGCTAGATAAGAGTATTACAACGGTATCACAAGGTAGATGACCAGCTGAGGTGTTCAGATGACAGAACGTGCCAATAGTTGTTTTCTTGATTTGTATGTGTATATAAAGGTCCTTGTGTATGTGTATATAGAGGTCCTTGTAACAGTCATTATCAACCAATGAAAGAAGAAAGAATAAAGAAGAAAGAAGAAAGTATTTTCCTCCATTGTTGCTTTCTCTCAAAGCTTGAAGTGTTCAGTCAAGCATTTTCACAAACAGTTTGACGTTCTTTTGTCAAATAATTTCTTCTTAACAGTTTTTCAGATGTGGTTCATTTCTTCAAAAGAGAATTTCACTCATATGTTCTAAAATTGATGAGAGTATATATCTGTTCACATTAACTTCACAGATTTTATAAAGTATTTAAGTGATGATCTGAAAAGAAGTTTGGCTTGGGTGGATATAAATTCAAGAAACTCAACCCATTGTTGAGCAAGAATTGAAAACTTTTGTAAAGATAGAATTTCTGTTTCCTTATGCTTTTGTATTAGTATTATTTAATTTACTAATTAATATAAAGATAGAGATATTGCAGAATGTTAGTAAGCAATCTTAATTAGCATACCGCTGCAATTGTAGATGGTGCCAACACCTTCTTCAGATTTAATTGGTTGCCAAAATCTTAAAGGTGAAAGGAATCCTGAATGCATATTCCAAAGAATACAACAAAGTCATCTACAAAAATGCATTATGTAATTCTTTTAATACAACAAACAATTTGCCCATGAAAACATGGAAGGTTGGTACAGAAACAGAGGCCAACTCCATAATATTAAGTACAAATTTATACATTAATTGCAATATATTGAACTACTGATTTTATAAAAGCCAATGATCCAATCAAACACAATTAATTAAATTTCTCACAATAGTATAGTAAAGAGAAAACTCTTTGTTCTTACACTGGATCTAATGTAAGGCAGTTGAGCTTGATTTGGATAGTCATCAGAGCTAGGGTGATCCTGTGATGGTACTAGTGCTTCTGTATAACTGTCGGAGGTTTCTCCAGAAGGTATAATGATGATTGTGGAGTCATTTTTGTTGCTCTTATTTGCATATATACTCATGATTGGATAAACGTAAGTCCATATATAAACTGCTCTCACCTGTAGCATCAGATTCAAAATACATAAAAAAATTTTTGATAAGAAACTAGAAATACATACTCATGAACAGGTTTCCTTGATTGTCGTTTATTTCTATTTTTGGATTAGTAAACAAGTGACTAGTTGACATAAGTGTTAATCTAAAGCTTATGCAAAAAGGTTGCTAATCAATGATTTCAAACCAAAAATTAAACATGAAATAATTAATTAGAGGTGTTTGATATAGCAAAATGGTGCAAACAAACATATGTGAAGTCAAATTAAAAGGCTAGTATGTTAAGAATTCTTAGATCATGACACAAGTATGTTAAGTAATATGAGAAGCAGCGAGATGCATACAGCCATAGAAAGGGAAGCATAAGCTTCTCCATAGGTGGAGCAAACGGTCACAAACGTAGGAAAACCAAGAAGCATTTATAAAGCTGTAGTGTCTCTGCCTATTGGCATCAATGTTACTATTGTGCCACAACAGATATGGCCAGAAGATCAATTTCACAGTATATTTCAAGTTGACTGCTCCAGCAGATCGAGAGGTATGGATTCGGTTTCTTGTCATGGAGGAATGGAAAATTAAGAGTTACTAACCCGAACAACAAGAGGGGACTGTGTTCGGGCTGCACCTTCAGTCTCATGAATATGGGATTGATGAGATAATTGGGCTAATATGTATATAAAAGCTCAAGAACTTTGATCTTTACAGTTGTAACAAGATCCAGTATGTTTTCCTGCAGTCTCATGAATGTCGCCTGGAGGTGGAAAGCAATAGGATTTTTGTAAGATCATCTGTTGAACAAGCTTGCAACACACTATAGGCCTAAAGCAATATATGCATGATTGTCCTTTTAATGTCTATTCTCTCTACTAAAACTATGAAAGAAGTACACAACTCTGAAACATCCTATTCTCATCTATTCATATTCTCTGCTTTTCTTTTGGGGTCAAGGGAGCTCTGATATAGTATGCTGTGGAAGCTGTAAAGGAAGTGACCGATAAACCATAAGTATATATTTTTTTCAAAGTATATACCGTCATTTTAAGGTCTTATCTAAAAACTTATACTCTTAAATTTAAGAATATGGTATCAGAGGCATAAGGTCTTAGACTCATGACGTGCCCATCTCCATGTTCCTTTGCTCTCACTTTCCTATTGCATATATGGTAGCTAGGAATCATGTGACATACATGTCCATCTTCATTTCTGTGTTTGTCTCCACGTTGTATGTGAGGGGTTGTCATTCATGTTAAGGAGTCTAAAGACTCTAAACTCACGCATCTTAAATTACTATCATTTGAAGTTAAATAAAAAGTTTAAACATTGTCTACATTGAATACATCTAAACTTTTTAATTCCATAAAAACTTTTTGAATTCCAAATTGAATACACCTCTCTAAATTTTGTTCATGTGTATTGGCACGGTCATTACATATTAAATGGTAGAGCATTGAGAAACGATATATGGATGGGTTTGTTGGGATATGCAGCAAGAAAAAGTAAAGGAAATGAGCATGCTCAACACCTCTAGCCTTTCAATTCTGCCCCTTGTAATGTTTCTTCCTGGGATTATCAAGTATGGAGAACGGGGCGTCGGTTCTTAGATCAACAACCAGCCAGAAACATCGAGAATCCCACGTATTATTACCGTGATAGCCGGCTACATATTCCTGACCAGATTAAGTCTGAAGAAGACACATTGCTTTTTGCCAAACATTTACTATTCATAAGTAGTCATGCTTTCTTAGATGATACAATGGTACAAAGTGTTAGTACATGCAGCTTCAAGATGTCAAGAGCTATGTTGCCCGAATATGCTTTGAAAGTAATCGAAATAGAACTTGGATTGATGTACGATTTGCTTTTCACCAAGGCACCATTACTCTATTCTCGTGGGGGATTAGTTTTGTGGCTGATCACTTTCTTTCTCACCTAGTCAGTTATGGTGCTCTTCCGTGTTCTGGTTGACAAACACAAGTATTCAAAGGTCGATCTTTCGATAACATAACTATTGATAGTTGTAGCTGTTATTCAAGATATATATGCAGCACTATTAATGGTTTTATCAGAAACATTTGCTGCTTGGTTGATTAAGTAAAAAAAACATTCCATCTTGAAAACCCTTAATTCTTGCACCAGCACCAGGAGGTGGTCCAATAATATTAACATGTCCCAATACAGTCTGCTAATTAGCTGTGCCACCAGCAAAGTAAAGCCCGTCTGGGAGTCTTTCTTGTTTCAAGTCACACTTTTCACCAAAAATGGCTATTTTGGAACAACTTTCCAATCTAGTGACCCTTTTGATAGTGTGTCATCAATTTGATGGCCACTAGGGTAATTATTCCTTTAAGTTTTGTGCCAAAAAAGTTCAAGTTATTAATGTATTGATAAACAAGAAATCAAGGTCCATTTGATGCTAATTACCTCTATTCTCGTGCAATTGTTAAGAAGCTTCCAACAAGTCTATTGAGCTGATAATATGGGTCTGCTGTATGCAGGGCATAGCAGTACAATCTCACTTGATCACCAGCATCTATCATCTGGTGATCATGCTATGATCAACGATGATAGATGGTCTATCTCTAGTTAAATAGTTAATTAACATGATTAGTTAGTTAATCATAGTTAATTAAAACGTGAAGTGTAAAGTGTTTGATAGAAAGTAAAACATGTTTGATAAAAGCACTGAAAGAGAAAACAAGCTAAAACAGAGCTTGATGAAGCTCCATTAATGGTTGTCCTCCACTAGTCTAATGATTGTGATGTTTCATACTTGTCCTCCAAAGTTGTTGCTTGCTTGATAAAATTATTACAATAAGTAGCTATGTCCTCTCTCCTAAAAAAAACTTTATATACAGCAACTACATGGATGCATTTGGTGCGCGAGATTGAATTGTATTATTTTTATGGGATTAGATTAGATTGGACTAAATTAGTATTGTGATGTGTTTGTTGTAGTACGGATTTGATTAATATAATACTATCTCTAGTTTGATATAATACTATCGGTGAATGATTGTACGACCTTGAGCAGTGATGAACGGATGATAATGGTGAAGAAAAAAGTTGATGGTACAACTTCTGTATCAACCAATCTCAGAACCTGGTACAGTAGCTTATATATTTTAACTACAGAAGCCACATTATCCTAGAACTCTAAATCTAAAATACGTTGCTCTATTTTTTTTCTATTTACTGTTCGACTCAATCGATTTGCAGCTCATGCATCACTGGTAAATAATTGTTTCAAATTTATCTTTTTTTTCAAAAGACTATCAAGGACAATATGATTGGTCGCAAATCGAGTTGCACCTGGCCGCACTATCTCCCTTTTACAAACCTCCCTCATTTGCAGTAGTAACCATCTATGATTATATATAAAGTTTGTCACAGTCCTAGTATCATGAATGCCACTTGCACAATGTCCTTCTTTCCAATATCCCAAAAATCAAATCTATACAATATGCTGCACAATGAGTCAAAAATAAAGAATATTTGTTCATCAATTTTTTACCTGCTTTCACAAATGCAGAGCTATTGTCTGTGACAATTTAAACAACGTTTTTCTCACTGACCTCTTTCACCACATTTTTGAGCAATCTATAAATATACTGATGATCTTTAATTTTGTTGGATGCATCAACAGATTTTAAGAAAATTGTGTGACCCTTACAATACACTATAAAATTAATTATCGACAATCTTGTCAGTCCCGTCCACCCATCGCACATTATGGTGCAGCCATATTTGTCCAATTTATTTTTGAAGTTATCAATATACTCTTTCATTTCCTTATACTCGATATCTAAGTACTTATGCCTAATTTCATATGCTGATGGTGGTTGAACTCCGACACCCATATCCACATGCATGTTAAATTTAATTGTGAAATACAAAGTAAAACAAATCAAAAATTTCAAAAACATTATTATTTAAGAAAAAATAATACCTGATTCTTGAGCACTAATAATCATGTTCTTAAAATGACGAGAGCCGGCTTTATCTAGGAGCACATTATCATAAATTAAAAACTTCGATACCAGCCTCCCCATTTTTTTCTCTAATGCTACCCCCTTTGAACTTATCTTTAATATTTTTTTGCTTTGCACATGAAGATTTGTACAATGAAGGTGCAACTCGAAGTTTATAATGCGGCTCCCTTCCACTTTGAATGTCACGTACTTGTTATGTTGGTTGGCTACTACCACCGGCTCCTGAACCCTCTCCTCTCTTTGACCTCCTGCCAAAGATTCTTGCTTCTTGTTCTCTTTGCCATTCAGATGCTTTGGATGCATCTATTGCTGAACGATAATCATCTCGTTTATCAGGAAGCATACCTTCAGGATAATGATAGATATCTTCTTCCTCTTCTGTATCAAGGAAACTTCCCCTCAATTCTTGTTGAATTTGTTCAATCTCTTTTGCAACTTTTTTTTTGTTGTTTCTTTATTTTTTTTGCAATTGAGATATTTGAAATTTAACTTTCGATGACACATTTGTGCATACTTTTACATTTTTATACAAATCTGGGCAAATGAAATTCAAATCCGGTAATTCCTCCACTTTGCATTGTGTGACCGCACAATGTGGATATAATACCATTTTTATTATTCGGTATTGGTCTGCAATACTCCCATAATGGATCATTTTTAGTACTAGACATCTTATACAGTATAATTCTCTATCAAAACAAATTTAAATTTCGTATCAATCAATTTATAAATATGAAAATTCTAATGAGTTTTAGAAACAATACCACACAACATCTAAACTTTGCATACAATTACAATATCATTATTTTTTATAAAAAAAATTATCAAAGTAAACATTTACATGCTTGATTATTTGATGAAGATATTGAGAATTTGAAATTAACTTGTGATGTAAAATTGCTATGTAAAGTATAGTCGTGTAGAATGAAAACTTGAAAGAGAAGAGTGAAGATTACTTTATAGATGAAGTGAAAACGGTAAACAAATATATGAATAATTGAATGAGATTTTCATTGTTGCAATAATTTATATTCACTGCAACGATTAAATAATACATGCTGCATAGGCATTCATTTTGTTTCTATTTTTCAAAATTCTATCATTATTATTATCTGTGAAAGTATTTTCAAAATTCTATCATTTTGATTCTTTGTCATCTGGCATATACCAAATAATTGACTTCTTATTTGTTTTTGTTTTTTTGATAAAAGTAATTGAGTTTCTTTAGATTCTCTACTCAAAAGAAACAATTGTGAGTTTTTACACGTTTTGCACAAACAATTTTGAGATTTCTTTATTTGGAATGTCGGCACATAGTTACAAAAAAACCAATTCTACATATTTATAAATTGATTGTTACATATTTAATATTATTTGGAATTAGTTTTACACATTTGAGTCACAAAAAAAAAATCTGATTGCTTTCATAAAATTTTATATATTTTACACGTCCACTCTTTGGTTCTTAGTTCAATTTTACTTCAAGGCCTCAGTAATTTTACTATTGACTATTATGTTGGAAATTATTTTAAATTTGTGAATGCTTCTTGTAAAATAATTTTCAATCTAAATTATTTTAACAATAATTTAATTATTTAGGATTAAAAAATTATTTTAATGCTTCTTATATGTTGATAGAGACAATGCAGTCCCCTGAAGTGCCTCACTAAAGAAAGTAATAGGCTAATTTTTTTGAGCAAAACTGCACCCAATCCATTCCCACACGCATCACTCTCAATGACAAAGCCTTGTGTAAAATCAAGTAGCCTCAAAACAGGCGGCTTAGTTAAAGCCTTTTTCAATTGTTCGAAAGCCTCATGTGCTTCAGTTGTCCACTTGAAACCCTACTTGGTCAACAAACGAGTAAGTGGGGTTGCAATTAAACCGAATCCACACACAAATTTACGGTAATAACCCGCAAGACCAAGGAAGCTGCGAACCCCTCGTGTTGAAGTCGGAACCGGCCACTCTTGAACCGACTGAATTTTAAAAGGATCGACTGCCACCCCATCAAAAGATATAAGGTGGCCTAAATACTCCACCTGTAACACCCCAAATTGACATTTCAAAAATTTGACAAATAATTGGTTAGCAGACAAAAGCTGAAAAACTTGTCGTAGGTGATGCAAATGTTTGCTCCAAGTCCTGCTATAAACCAAAATATCGTCAAAAAAAACCAATATAAATTTACGTAAATACGGTCGGAAAATTACATTCATGAGGCTTTGGAAGGTTGCTGGAGCGTTGGTCAACCCAAATGGCATCACTAAGAATTCGTAGTGTCCGTCATGATGCAGAAAGCTGTTTTATGAATGTTTGTATCACTGACTCGGATTTGGTGGTACCCAGACCTTAAATCCAACTTTGAAAAAAATTGAGCACCATAAAGCTCATCAAGTAGCTTGTCAATCATGGGAATCGGAAACCTGTCATTCACAGTGATGTTATTTAGTGCCCGATAGTCAATACAAAATCGCCAAGTGCTATCTGATTTCATAATTAGTAACACTGGAGAAGAGAACGGGCTGTTGCTGGGACGAATGATTCCAGACTTCAAAAATTCACGGACCAATTTCTCTATTTCATTTTTCTGGTAATAAGGGTATCAATATGGTCTAACACTTACAGGTTGGTGGTTCAGCGACAATGGAATGTTGTGATCGTGGCTTCTTTTAAACGGCAACATTGTGGGTTTACTGAAGATGTGGTCAAATTCGCCTAATAACTCTTGAAGTTCAGCCGAATATGCAACTGGAAGTGATGGAGGTACTGGTGTCAATATATGAAGGAAAATTCCCATACCTGACAAATGAAACAGTTCCTTGTCGCTGAGTGGTTCTAATTCAGCACGTCGCATTCCCTATAAGGTGTGCTGTCTGCCATCTTGAATGAAAGCCATTGTTAGTTTTTTGTAATTCGTCTCAATCGGCTCCAAGTCTCTAACCATTAATTGTACCCCTAAGACCACTTGACAAGCTACCACAGGGAAGACATAAAGATCAGTTCGCTGTATACCCCTGTATTGAAAGCGAGACTCCTAGGCAACGAGCTGTACATTCAAACTTTTCTTTGTTACCCACCAATACCTCAAAGATTCTATCTCTAACCACTGGAATTCCTAATTTTATTACGATGGACTGATCGACAAAATTATGGGTGCTGCCGCTATCGATGAGAACTGTAATTTCCATGTTTTCTATCCTTCCGATGACATGAAATGTTTGTGGATGAGTTGTTCCAGCCATGGCCTGAAATGAAATTTCAGGAATTCCATCGTGTGATTGATAACATCGTAAAATACACAATTTGAGGTCCCCATTTCCTATCATTTGCTTTCGTTTTTGAGCTTATTTATGTGTATAATGTGTTTTGTGAGCCTTGTGTAGGTTATATCCCTTAAGATAAGGTGTTAGAGCAAAATTGAAGTGTTTGGAGTTTTTTTGGATTGAAATGGAAAATGGCCAGTGCAGAACACCCAACTTTGGTAGGTCATATCTCCCTTCTCCGATCGAACTACATTGCCCATTACCTGTTTTCGGAAAGCCCCGGATGTCTTCTTTCAACTCTTTTCACAGATTGTGATTCCAAAGTTTCTAGAGGAGGTTATGGCCGTTTCCGTAACGGTGCGTAGAAATATGCGGTACGTCCGTCCAAGTGTACCGCGGAAGACCAATTTGTGAACCGCGAAAATGGGCAGAAAGTGCTAAAAAGTGGTCCGCGGTTCGCTCGACAAAGCGTACCGTGGAACGTACAACGAAAATGCCCAGATTTGCGATTTTAAGCCATTTTCTGAGGGGTATTCTTGTCCTTTCACCCCCAAATCTTGACCTAACTTCCCAACACTAAAAATACCCCATTTTCTCTCCTCTCTTCTCCTCTCTCACGCCCAAACCTTATCTCCCTACTCTCATCTATTTTCTCTTCATCTTCTTCACCAACAAGTGAGAGAAACAGCTCTCATGAAGGTTTTTCCTCCATAGGAACTCATCATACACCTCTACCACACCATTTTACCCCTCCTCCATCCATTTTAGAACCCAATTTCAAGGAAATATGAGTGGTATTTGGACCAATTTCGAGCTAGGAAGGATTGAAGCATCTTTGGAGGACTTGTCTTCAAGGGTTTGCTCTTATTTACTCTTTTCTTTGTAATTTTTGGTTCTTTAATGTGTAACCTCGATTTGGGGAATATTGTTAACCTTCACTTGTGAAATATATGTATGTTTGTGCTTAAATTCATGTGGGTTTTGTTTTTGTTTTACTCTTTGTTAATTTCATGTATTAAACTCTTATTGTGAAATCCATGTGTGTGGAGTGTCAAAATTGATATGTATGCATGAGTGGGATTAGGAGTAGAGTAATTTAATGTAGGAGTAGAATAATTTAGCTTCCCATGAGTGTTTGTATGTTAATGAATGGCCAAAATACCATGTATTGAGTAATTTGAGTATTAGGGATTTTAGCCCCAAAGAGTAGAAAAGGTTTCAGTTCAAGCATTTAGTTGCTAAATTGGCATTGGTTCATATCCTTGTGTTTAATGGGTCTTTTTTAAAACACATTTGCCCATCCTTGGCCGGATTGGGTGATGAATTGATTTGGGATAATTCCTAAGTCAAGAGGATGGACCATTAATTTATATTGAATGGTCTTAATGTAAATCAACCAACTTATTGAACATTGTTGTTTGGTGAACTTGTTTTCCATGTCTAACCATCCTAGGGAGTTGACTAAACCGAATCCGTATATAGAGTAAAGATAAACCGAATTCCTCTTGTGCTCGTGTAGTTATAGGAGTATTTCATTGCTTAATGCTTTCACTCGGTTAGCCACCTTGTGAATGATATTTAGGCTGTGTGTTATATATCGCGTGGTTCGCATTAACATGCTCATCGTGGTATCCTCTATATTTGACCAGTAAGTTGACAGATCACTAGGCTGGCTTGTAGAGCTCGTGTGTGTGTCCCACCATCCTTAATGGATTCATGCTTATGCATGGATGAAATCTCTATGCACTCGAGAGAGGGTAGAGATTAATTATGGGAACACGAGCATATAACATACGTGTTGTATGGGTATCTCGTATTCTTAATGCTTTCACTTGGTTGCCATCCCGTATTTGGTTAGCCTCGTGGATGAATTATTGGCAATAGTATGGCTCACGCGGTTGCGCATTACATGCCCAATGAATAACCTGTGTATATGATCAGAAAGTGAGAGTATCACTAAGCTGGCATACATGGCTCTTTTGTGTGTTCCAAGGTACTTAATGAATCCATGCAATTGTGTGGGTGTGATCTCTAAGATATCGAGAGAGATTATAGATCAATTAAGGGGACACGAGCATATGATATACTTGCATATTTGAGGGACTAGGTGAGTCTAGTGCTTAATTAGGAGGATTGTCACGGTTGAGTCATTTCCCTAGCGTATCCACATTTCATGCATCTCTCCATTTCATCCTATCCATGTATATATTATTTATGTAATTTATTTAGTTATATTATTATTTAGTTTTCCGCATACGCAACACACGAGTTCGCTCGGCGTGTTATATAGCTAGAACTAGAGACGGTCGATGAATCTCACCTCCCTGTGGAACGATACCCTCGCTTGCCGCTTTACTAGTTTTCATAACTATAGAGCACATTGCGTAGGACTTTTTATAAATATCTTTTTGGGATCCGCAATTCTCTAACGACAGAATAGCGGGTTATCAGTGATGCGATTTCGAGCTCCATATCAATGTCTTCAACACTGTCACATGTAACCACATCTTCAATCATAAATAATTGTGGTCGTGAGCAACGATGTCCTGGTATGAATCTCTCGTCACAGTAAAAACATAGCCTTTTTTCTCGCCTATCTTTCGCCTCCTAACTTGTGATTCGTCTGGTAGGACCTTGAGAATTTCCAAGGGTTTGTGCCGCACGTAATGTTGGAGGTTGTCCAAGAACACCAGGGGTCGATTGTGGTCTTGGTTGGTAGGGAGTTTGCAACTGATCTGAATTACGTTCCCTGCCTCCGCTGGAGTTGATTTCTCTCCTCAATTAAATGTGAAACACTGATTGCTTCAGACAGGTTCTTTGGTTGTTTGACGCGGACATCCAATCGAATTTTGTCCTTTAATCCGGCGATAAAACTCGCCACTAAAAAAAGTCTCATGTAAATAGTCGACCTTATGTGACAACTTCTCAAACGATTCTTGATAGGCGGTGACCGTCGTAGTTTGTTTGAGACGCGACAGGGCTTCCGATGGGTCATCGTAGTCAGTAGGTCCAAACCGATGAAGAACAGCCTTTGTGAACTCATCCCAGCTCAGTGGACCCCGAAACTTGGTGTACCAATGATACCATTATAGCGCAACATTCTCCAAATGAAATGATGCCAATTGTACCTGCTGTTGGGGAACAATTCCTTTGAATTCAAAGTATTGCTCGGCTTTAAATATCCACCCCGTTGGATCAGCTCCACCAAAGGTTGGAAAATTCAATTTCAAGGTGGTGTTATGTCTGTCATTGTTGGTATGGTGGTGGGACAGCTGTGTGACGCTTCTCCTAGTTCAAATGGACTGACCTCCTGTTCAATGTTGGGGTGAATTTGATTGGTACCGGTTTGGCCGTGTTGAGGAGATAGATGAGAGTGCTACGAACGATGGGGTTGAGGGGATTGTAGACGCAAGGCCTGCAATTCAACGATAATTTGATTGAAGCTAGTTTCGTTGTTGGTGGTGAGTTGTTTGAACCTTGAGTCCTTGTTGGCAACGATTTCGTTAAATCTAGTTTCGTGGCTGGCCAGAATTTCGTGAATTTCGCTGCGGAATTCCGTATTGGTTTTAACGCGAGTCTCCATCGATTGGCTTTGATACCAATGTTATGGTTTAATTTGTAATCAATAAAGAAAAGAGAGAGTTGAGTTGTGGAAAGGAAGAAGAAGTCAGAAACAGAGTCGAAAAGAGATAATAGGGATTATAATTCTGCATGTCTTTATTCAATTCAAAACGACCTCTATATAGGTCTGTACAACTGATTAATTCAAATAACAATCCTAATTGTTAGGTGATAGGAAATCGTGGAGTGATCCACTATCCACACCTTTACAATCTGTTTATTGACTAATTCAAATAACATAAATCAAATATTATAATAGCAAATAACTCAGCTCCACCTGATAGCCTCCCCGCATGCCATGCAACCACATATGCATGCATTGGCTTTGACATATTATTCGTATCACAATGAGAAAGCTCAGGATGCAGAAACAAGTGGTAGGCAATGGAGACCTCCCTTCGCTGTATTGCCTTCCACCATTGGCATTGGATAGCAACAGCTGACCCGTAACAATCTTATACCAAATATAGGTACACTTCTTTATATATTTATCCTAAGAGATCCTTTATTTTAATAAAAAGTAATGACGTACATGATGTTAGGGATGAATTTGAAATATATATATATATATATATATATTTTGTTTTAACAGATAAAAATAGCAGTAAAGAATTTGAGTATAAAATCATCATTTGGCACATTGCTACAGAAATTTGGCCTTATTTAGATCGACAGCATTTTAAGCAGGATCACTTTCGTCTGAATTGTAAAATGATCAAAAGAGTTTCTTGATACATGATGTATCTTCTAGTGGAGCGGCCTTCTATGTCATCAGCTGAAAATAGTGATCCTATTAACTTCAGACGCATAAGAGATATGTGAGGAAGAGAAATTGATATATAATGCAGTGACACTAGTAAATAAAGTGAATTGTGAATCACATGTGTATATATATTTTTTCAAAGTATACTCTCATTTGATCTTATCTTACAATTTAAGTTTTTAAGTTTAACGATATAATAGCAGAGGCATATAAGGTTCCAGAGTCACATCGTGCCCTTCTCTCCGGGCATGCATGCTAATGTTCGTGTCTCTGTTATCTGTGTTTGCCTCCATCTCCCTTTGCTCTGATCAATTTCCTATTGCCTATATGGTAGTTAGGAACCATGTGATTATATACGTCATGTCTTCATTATCTCGTCTTTGTCTCCATGTTATATGTGAGGGCCTGGTATGTATGTTAACTAGTCAAAACTCATGCACCCTAAAATTCTATCATTCGAAGCTAAAGAAAAAGTTTAAGTTTTTGAAATTAATGATTGTTGACTATTGATTGTGATTAAATTTCATTCATGTCTATTGACGCAGTCATTGCAGAGCAAATGGAAGAGAATAGAAAGCACTTGGATTGATATGTTGGGATATGCAGCAATAAAATGTAAAGGAAACGAGCATGCTATGGTGGAGAGTTACTAACTCATGTGTGGCTACTCTAGTGTCATTTTGGATTAACTGACCAAATTTTGTTTGTTCCTTTTAAGCACTCTGGTTCTAGGCTTCTAGCTCGAGAAGCTAAACATAGCAAAGGTCATCATCAATCTGAATCTTCTGTAATCTTATCACTGTAGTCCTATCTCCTTTCTCTAATTAGTAGGCACTGTGGCACAAAAATGGGAAATGCTGAATAGTATGCTTGCTGCTGCTTCCCCTGAGATACTTGGCGAGCAGCTGCATGTACAACGCCGAACTGTGTTAAGAAACATGACCAGCCTGAGCTTGTTGCTACTTTTATTGGAGTCGCCGGAATCATCAGCTGCTAAAGTGAAGGAAGCTGTGCATGCAAGTTCTGGTTATAAACACTGTAAAGTGTTTGATAGAAGTAGTGATATGTTTGACAAAGTACTAAATGAGAAAGAGAGCTAAAACAGATCTTGAAGAACCTCCATTAATGGAGAGAATTAGAGAGAATTTTTTTGATAAGAATACAGAGGCTCCAGACGATTTGTCAGCTGCATTTATGAACAAGTCTCCAACGAGTCTGATGAGTATCAAAGCTCATCAGACTCGTTAGATAACAGAATGCTGACTTGGTATATAACCAGACACTTTGTATCGTTTTATAACTACAATGAAATACAGAGAAATCTCTCATCTTCTCCATTAATGGAGCTTCATCAAGCTCTGTTTTAGCTTGTTTTCTATTTCAGTACTTTTATCAAACACGTTTGCTAATTAAGCCTCAACACCCGCAAAGCGAAGCCACAGCTATGTTGCAAATTCTTTTTGAGAGATTGGTGTTGTCAGGTCACTGACGATGTAAGAGAACTAATCTTCCTGTATATCAAGCAGAAAGCTAAGGAACAAATAACAACTAGGCAAGTTCCCTTCACTGCATTGTCTACCATCCGAGGATTTGGAGATCAACAAAACGAAAACAATACTGGCAACAGTATTATTCCATGCACAAAAAATTAGGGGAGAGTTCGAGAAAAGGATTGTCATTTTTCACATTGCTACTGAAGTTTTGTACCATTCAGACAAAGAACATTATCCACCGGACATCGCTGTAAACTGATCAAACAACTTTCTAGATACATGTTGCATCTCCTAAAGGAGCATCCTGCCATGTTGTTAGCTGAAAATAGTCAGATCAACTTCAAAGGCATAAGCAATGCGACTTCTTGGTATGCCAATCTTTTATCTGCTGGCATAAGTAAAGCAGATGCTTGCAAAACATTTCATGGTTCATGATGTCTGCTAAAGGAATCAATGAAGCTTGCTCGAGAAATAAATGCTCAGGTATATTTTACACAGTTCTTCTTAATGTCTATCCTAGCAACTACTCACATTGATAGTTATTCTTCTAAAAAAGTCAAGTGCATGCAATTAGAATTAGCGAAGGAATTGGTTTCTGTTCAGACTATCAACAACATGTGTTATATAATGTGTGTCCATAATTCTTATTAGTACGAATGTCGGATTATAAAACACTGTCAGGGTATAGCTTATCTAATTTGCACGGGAAAAAAAATAATACTGAAGATATTTAGTGTTGGATATGGCTCGAATTTCCAATGGTTACCAAACGAGATTCACCAATGCGAAGACTTCCTGGAGACGTGGGACACGTTTGGAAGTATGAGATCGAGATTGAGGGAGGCTTGAAGACCGAAGAAGAACTGAAGAAACGAATTCTGAAGAGAACCGCTACATGGACCGCGTTGCGGACACGTGCATAGGGAGCGGTACAGACATCGGTACATTCCAGTGAGTGGAGCGCGGTGCAGCCGCGGCGGAGGCAAAGACACCAACCGCGGTATTCTAAGCGGTGGACATCAGTAGCTTTCCGCGGTCCAGGTCGCGGGTGGCCAACCGCGACCCAGACCGCGGTAATGACGGATTTTGCCCAGATCAGGAATGTTGGGGATAAAAGGAAAGGTTTTCTTCTGGAAGTTCTTATGTTTATTGGAATAGGAAAGTCTTATGCTTATAGAATAAGGATTTCTCCTTTACAAGATAATTTGTCATAAATAGGAAATATTATTTATGTGAAACAAGGAAATCTTGTATGTATAGGAAAATGATTTCCTTGTTGATTTAAACTCCCTGTAATTCATATAAATAGACCATAATAGCTAGGCTATTAGAGGTGGAGCAAAATTAGCAATTAATTAGAGAGATCTCAAAGAGAGCATTAGGTGTAATTGGGTTTGGGGTTAGAGAGAGAAAAATCCTGAGAGTGAAGTTGTAACAATTTTCTTCATAGTGGATTGATTTCTTGTCGTCCTGACGGCCGTGGTTTTTTCCCGATTTGGGTTTCCACGTAAAAACTCTTGTGTTGTGTGTTTGGATTTATTTCCTTCTTCATCTTAATTCTTTTGCTATTGTTTGTTTGTGTTCTATCCGGCAACGCTTCCGCGTAGTGACATTTGTGCGCTAACAATTGGTATCAGAGCACGGTTGCTTGATAGTGTTTAACAAACTAGATATGGCAAAATTGATGAGATTCGAAGTTGAGAAGTTCGATGGAAAGATCAACTTTGGCTTGTGGCAAGTTCAAGTCAAAGATACGTTAATTCAACTGGGTTTACACAAGGCGTTAAAGGGCAAGCCAATCTCTACGAACCCTGAAGGCTCTGGAGATCTTAGCAAAGAAACAGCTGGTACTAGTTCTGGAAAACCTGTGATGAGCGATGATGATTGGGAAGATTTGGACGAGAGGGCTGCAAGTGCGATACGATTGAGTCTAGCCAAGAATGTTCTTGCAAATATTCATGGAACATATTCGGCAAAAGAACTTTGGGAGAGGCTTGAAGAATTATATCAATCGAAGACCGTTTGCAACCGATTCTACCTAAAGGAGCAGTTTCACATGTTGCAGATGTCTGAAAGTACGAAAATTTCTGATCATCTAGGAGTGCTAAATGGGATAGTTTCCGAATTAGAGTCGATTGGAGTAAAGATTGATGAAGAAGACAAAGGATTAAGACTAATCTGGTCCCTTCCACCATCATATGCGCACATGAAGCCAATCTTAATGCATGAGAGTTCAACCATATGTTTTGGAGATGTAGCGAACAAACTAATCTCTGAGGAACGAAGGCTAAAGAGTGAAGGTAAAACTTCTGATAACTCTACTCTTCTAGTTGACAGGAAGAAGGGAGACTCCAAAAGAAAAGTCACTTGTTGGGGATGTGGACAGTCTGGACACATAAGGAAGGATTGTAAAAATAAGAAGACAAGTACGGCTAAAGGCTCCAAAGAGGGGGATCCGGCAATCACCTCTCTTGAGTATGACGACTACAGTGATGCCCTCTAAAGGGGCATAAACATTCCCATGGCATGACCGCTAGTTGCCATAAAAGAGGATGTATTGCTGATAGCGGGTCCACAATTGCGCACGGGCATTGGTTAGGAGGTGATGCAAGGCGTGTGGTGGACAAGGTTGTCGATGGCTGAACGAACGAACTCCCTAGAAACCTAACGTGAGGAGTTGCACCACAATTTTCAGCAAGGTAAATTTCGACATGTGCCGGTGAAATCTTGGGATGGGTGTTCCTAAGTGGTTATACCTAGTGGTGGGTATGTTGATTCTCGGTGTTGAGAGTCGTAGCTATGGACGAAGTTTATTTTTATTATTGGGAATTCTCGCCATAAGGGAGGATTGTTGGATATGGCTCGAATTTCCAATGGTTACCAAACGAGATTCACCAATGCGAAGACTTCCTGGAGACGTGGGACACGTTTGGAAGTATGAGATCGAGATTGAGGGAGGCTTGAAGACCGAAGAAGAACTGAAGAAACGAATTCTGAAGAGAACCGCTACATGGACCGCGTTGCGGACACGTGCATAGGGAGCGGTACAGACAGCGGTACATTCCAGTGAGTGGAGCGCGGTGCAGACCGCGGCGGAGGCAAAGACACCAACCGCGGTATTCTGAGCGGTGGACATCAGTAGCTTTCCGCGGTCCAGGTCGCGGGTGGCCAACCGCGACCCAGACCGCGGTAATGACGGATTTTGCCCAGATCAGGAATGTTGGCGATAAAAGGAAAGGTTTTCTTCTGGAAGTTCTTATGTTTATTGGAATAGGAAAGTCTTATGCTTATAGAATAAGGATTTCTCCTTTACAAGATAACTTGTCATAAATAGGAAATATTATTTATGTGAAACAAGGAAATCTTGTATGTATAGGAAAATGATTTCCTTGTTGATTTAAACTCCCTGTAATTCATATAAATAGACCATAATAGCTAGGCTATTAGAGGTGGAGCAAAATTAGTAATTAATTAGAGAGATCTCAAAGAGAGCATTGGGTGTAATTGGGTTTGGGGTTAGAGAGAGAAAAATCCTGAGAGTGAAGTTGTAACAATTTTCTTCATAGTGGATTGATTTCTTGTCGTCCTGACGGCCGTGGTTTTTTCCCGATTTGGGTTTCCACGTAAAAACTCTTGTGTTGTGTGTTTGGATTTATTTCCTTCTTCATCTTAATTCTTTTGCTATTGTTTGTTTGTGTTCTATCCGGCAACGCTTCCGCGTAATGACATTTGTGCACTAACATTTAGAATGTCTTGTCACTATGCGTTTTTATTGGAAAAAAAGCTGATCATTGACAACTAAAGAATAATGCGCTTCACCTATTGATAAATTTGTTTACGACTGACAGGGTATGGATGATACTATGATAGATGGATGACAATTGGGAACTCTTGATTGGAGATGCTGGGATATGCAGCACGAAGTATGGCTTCCTTTTATGGTAAGTAAAGTTAAACCATTCTGTGGATTGAAAACTTGGTTGATTATCTTGGATACTACCATCCATATTATAGAGATATATTCTGTGGGTGGATGTCATAGCTAGATGTGATTCATGCTCTTGTATTGGCTCGTTGAATCAAGTACACTTCAGTTTTCCTGTAGTCTTGTCAGGTAACTGTTCAAGTTCCTACTGCCAATACTAAAATATAAACAGAGGTCTAGGGAGATTCTTTAAGAAAATAATAATCTAAATCCTGGTTGATGTATTCTTCTTTGTTAAAATTGCATACTATACTGTACTATATATCCAGACTTCTGGGTTCTGTACTGTTACATGATTTCATATCTCTGATTGATGATGAACTTCGACACTTGTGTTGGGGATGTTAAAGAGATATTCATTCTTGTGATTCATGTGCGTGCTTCGATTTGTAATAAAACTGTTAAAGTTCCTGCTGCTCCATAGTACAAGGATGTGATCCACACCATATATGCATGGCAGCATAGGACTAGGAGGATCGTTTGAGAGAGAGAAAAAAAAAATTACACTTCTTTGATTCCTCAGAAATTAGTTTCTTCCGAATGAGACAATAGTAGTCTTGTATATATCATTCATGCGTCTACTTCCATTTTTTTTCAATGTTTGTGAATACAATTTCTGATCTTCGATTTACTTTCAGTTCATTTTCCAATAAAATTCCTGATCCAATTATATATATATTTTGACACTCAGTTTTTTTTTAACGACATCTCATCTTAAAATTTTTAATTAATAAATATATTTATATATATATATATATAGAGTAATTATCAAACGAGAAATCATTTACCTTAATTTCGATAAGGATTTTGATGAAATTGCTTCGAATTTTATGAATTTTGAATTTTGATCTGATTTTTTTTAAAGAAAATAAGTTTAATGAAATCTATCTATCAATAAAATTTGAGAATTTTTCAAACACTATAATTATTTACCTCAATTTTGCTAAATATGAATGCATTGGGAAAATTAAAGAAATATAGGAAAACTAAAAAAAAATAAGTTCTGATACTTGAAAAATTCTCAAATATTAGTCAAAAGTAGATTTCAATGAACTATCATTCATATAAAATCAGATCAAAATTCAATAAAATAGATGTGATTTTATTAAGGTCCTTACCGAAATTAAAGTAAGGAATTCATCCCATGATAATATATATATATATATATATATTTATTTATTTATATCACTCAATTTTGTTCCAAATTATCGTCTTCTTTTTTAGATCTTGACACTCTTTTTCTCATTTGAGAGTGAAATTAGCTTCCTAATGGATTTTTATTTCATTTTAACTTGTTGGCTGTATTACTTTATAAGTTATTATTTGTGGTACCTGCTAAATGCACGCCCTAGATACCTGCTAAATGCACCCCACACGAGAAAAAAATGGAACAGCGTGCAAAGCGACTTCATCAAGTAGCCTACGCAACTCGCAAGTCCCTTCACTCTCTTGAGGGTATTTTTGTAATTCTTTCAATATTGTCCCCTAATTTCTTGGGATCCTATTTAAACTCTGTTTTGAGCCATAGACCCACGAGTCATTGACCCTATCATGAGTCAAAGACCCTATCATCTTCCACTGTTCTTTATCCACCAAACACCAATAAAGAGAGCTTTCAACTTTCAAGTCACTAATGAGGCCATCCTTTGAAAATATGGGTT
This sequence comes from Dipteronia sinensis, assembly GCA_033220585.1. NCBI lineage: Eukaryota > Viridiplantae > Streptophyta > Magnoliopsida > Sapindales > Sapindaceae > Dipteronia > Dipteronia sinensis. The sequence goes on along the minus strand of CM065639.1, from coordinate 67,778,701 downwards.
TTATTGAAAACTATTCATTTTGGGACTCTAAAGTTAACAACTAACCTCTTTTTAAAAAACTTGTAAAACTAACTCATTTTTGATGCGTAAGTACCATTTTACCCTCACTTACTCAATATTTCCTTTCTTCTTTACCTATCCATTATATACCTATTATTTTCATTTATTTTCTCTCATTTCCACCTCTCTCTCCACCAAAACGAACAACAGATCTCGTTTTTTCTCTCAATCTCCTCTCCAAAACTTTTTCTTTTGTTCTCTCTTCTTTCATTTGTCGAATTTGTATTGAGCAACTCGAAATTATTCATTCACCACAAGAGTTCCTTCTATTCAAGGTTTGAGGTGAGTTTTTTAGAACTTTTATACTTTACACATCTTCAATCTTGGATATTTTCATTTTTGGGTATTTTTTTGTGTCGAAATAGTTTACATTTACATAATAAAGCATGGGTCTTGTGTGTATTTGATGTTGTTGTGATCAATTTAAAGTTTAAACATAAATTTAAAGTTTATTTCTATTTTGAATCTCTTATTTACTTTGATTTGTGTATTAGGGTTGTTAATTTTTGTCAAAATAGTTGACATGAATGTAATAGAGTATGGGTCTTGTGTGAATTTGATGTTGTTATGATCAATTTAAATTTTATACATAAATTTAAAGTTTATTTGTTGATTAAATCTCTTATTTAGTTTAATTTGTGCAATATGTTGGTTATTTTGGTGAAAATAATTTTCATGAATATAAAAGAGCATGAGTCTTGTTTGAATTTAATGTTGGTGTAGTTAATTTTCTATTGTTATGTTGAATCTAGACAATTGTATGTTTATTTTGAAAATATGTCAAGGTTCGAAATTCCAAACAGCGTTAGGATTTCCTAACGGAGATGGGAATTTCAAACACCATTAGGAATTTCAAATACCGATGGGAATTTCTAACTGTGGTGGGAATTCCTAACTGCGTTGAGAATTCCCAACTCCATTGGGAATTACTAACTACGTTGGAAATTCCCAACACGGTTGGGAATTCCTAACTGCGTTGGGAATTCCTAATTGCGTTGGGAATTCCCAACACTGTTGGGGATTAAGGAATTCCAACCGGTATCCAGATTAAACATTGTTTGGATTTAGAATAATTTGTAGATTCACTGTACCATGAGTTTAGAATATTTGTTTAAGAATTTAATCATTAATTTCTTATTCATTTGAAAGGCAGGTTGCATGGATAAAGTTCGGTTTGTTGTTTTATACGACGGGGAATGGAGTAAAAGTGGTGGGAAGTTCAAGTATCAATCTAGAAAGTCAAGAGCAATTTTAGTTTCAAGGGAAACCTCGTATGAATCATTACATGACATCATATCTTGTCTTGTTAATGTCAATCCGAACGAGTCCTCCATCAAAATGAAGTTCTTGTTTAATTCAAACGAATCATTACATGACGTAAACCTAGCAGATGTCCGCCAAAAAAACGTAGACCATCTCAAGGTAAAGATATAGTACACTGGAAGTGTGGTAGATGTGGAGAATTGGGACACAATAGACAGAAATGTAAGGCACCAATTCCGATGTCCGATCAAAATGGAAACCCATGAGGTATAATATGTGTTTAATTTTGTTGAGTGATTAACTATGTTGTTGAGTGTTGCTATTTAATTTTATTAAGTGAGTATCTATGTTGACTACTTATTTTAATGTTGTATCGTTTTTTATCCATTCATGTTGTGTTTTAATTTGTAGGTAGCTGGATGGCACAAGATATTGTTTATGTAGTATTCAAATGTTACAAACCGGGCGTTTATGAGTCATGGAATGCGTGCGAAGAACAGATCAACGGATTCGATGGAACAGATCAACAGGAAAAACGTATTGAATGTGTTGGTTAATTGTTGTGTAATGCAAATGTTGTGACAACATTGTGTAATGTTGACAGTGTTGTGTAATGTTAAGTGTTGATGTTGACAGTGTTGATTTCATGTCTTAATTACATTGTTGTGATGCTTGTTTGTTGTAAGGTATACATACTCTTTTTTGCAATCAAAATTAAGGAATCAGTTCATTTCTTCTTGTGACAAGATAAATGTTCTCATTGTATAACTTGTAAAGTTTGGTGTGTTTGTTTAGATAAATGGTGTGCTGTATTTACAAAGTTGGGATTATGAGTGTTGCTTAATTATAACTACTTTGTTTGTTGTATCATAAGAAGAAAAAAGAATAATTACATGTCTGATATTGCAAATTGCCAGTTACATGTTTAAAAATTACATGTTGAAAATTTACATGTCTGATATTGCAAATTACCAGTTACATTGGTAACACTTTGGCATATGCATACAAAAATAGTTCCTGCCACAGTTGTCATATTTGTAACATAAATTGCCAGTTACATTGAAATTAAACACTTTGGCATATGCATACTAAAATTGCCAATTTTTTTGCTGATAGCAGTCTAAATTGGTAACACTTTAATCCAATTTCCCCTATATTGAATTAATTCCTGCCACAGTTTGTTACAAAAATTCTCATACATTGAAATAATTCTTGCCATTTTTTTGCATACATTTAAATAATTCCTGCCACATTTTGTTACAAATATTCTCATACATTTAAATATTCCCATACAAACCATTGATGAAGTGCTATTTATCTTTGCCGGGAAATGTTCCGACACCTTTACTAACAAATCAACCTCTTCTCCCATTCTGTTATCCTGAAATATAACATAAAACCATTAAAAAAAATTCAAATATTATACTGAAGTCTTCCTAAACAAATAAACCCCACTGGAGTTCCTAATTCCTAAATCTTCCTAACAGAGTTACGAATTTTTCTAATAGAGTTAGGAATTCCTAACACAGTTTGGAATTCGAAACAGGGTTAGGAATTCCTAACACGGTTTGAAAATCGTAACTCTGATTAGAAATTCATAACAGGGTTAGGAATTCCTAACTCTATTAGGAAATTCCAAACAGAGTTACGATTTCCAAACCCTGTTAGGAATTTCCTAATATCCCTGGGAATTCCAAACTCTGTTACGAATTTTCTAACACAATTAGGATTTTCAAACTCTGTTATGAATTTCCTAACAACGCTGAGAATTTCAAACGCTAATAGGAATTCCTAACTCTGTTAAGACCAGAACTTGACATGATTACAAAGGCGTGGGTTTGAGAAAGTAGTTGTGTTTTGAATATGGATGCTCATTTCAAGCTAGTGTGTGAGGGCACTTTATAGTCTATAAAAGAGAGTGTGTATGTGTACATAACTTTGTGTTTCCTCAAGAAAATATTGCACCCACTAGGCACACCCTTGTGGCTAAAGGTCAACCAAATAGAGCAGTTTACACAAGATATATAGCAATAATTTGACAACCCAAATTGGATTGTTTTAAATTTTAGCCAATGAAAGTTGATTTTCTAAATTAGATTTGACAAAACTCAAAATGCACAAAATGTTCCATCCTCATACAACCCATGTTCATCAGTTTTCATAATTACAGTCACAGAAGTAGCAGAAGCACACTCACAGTCACAGTCACAGTCACTGTCCCGAACCCAAAAGTTAAATTACAATGCCATACTCAAAATGACATCACACTGACCAAATAAATACAGATATGGGGGCAGGAAATATCAAATTTAACTGCTTAAACTTTAGTTTCAATAGTATGAAACAACTTTTGCACCCAGAAAAACTAACAGGATTAACTGTAAATATCAAATATTCTCAATCGGAATGACAGAAAATTACAAATAAAATGGAAAGATAAAAAGAACATTCAAACTCGGAACTTTGTTTTAATTTTATTAGTATCTAGCATACAATTATGCATATAACCAGCTACCTAGTCCTATACAACACCATATTCAATAGCTTAAACTTAAAATTTATGTATATAAACAAGAAGATAAGGAGTGGAATACCCAAATAGCTGGTGGCGAATGGCCATCACAATGGTGGTTTTTTCAGATTACTAGTGGACCGACCAAGAGCATGTATAGACACTGTACAGAAAAATTTAATTAAAGAAGAAAAAAAATCAACATTAGGGTTTCAAGTCTATTGATAATGAGTAAAGAATAAACAACAACAAAATTGAAATCGGAAGTGAATATAAGTCACTAAGATAGAATCAACTATAATCCAAGCACATAAATTAGGGATTAATATCATTAAGAGAAATATTTGGGTCTTCGATATAGGGATTTTTGAAACTCAACGAATTGAAGAAGAATGTTTCAACAAAAATTTGAAGAAGACCTCAACGGAATTTTCAAAGCACAAAACAACACCAGAAAAAAAACTAATTGAAGAAACATTCACCTTAATTTTCTCAATCTTCTTCACAAGCCAATCAAAGCTGCTGTCGTTGTCGTGCGGTCATCGTCATCCAGCTTCAGTCATGTCGTCTTTGTCGCCACCATGAATTGAAGTCAGAGACAGGGAGAGAAGGCTTTCACTGCGTTTTCTGAGAGGTAGGGATTTTGCAAGAGGTTAGGGATTTTGCAATTTGGGAAAGAGGTATGATCGTGTTTCTAAGAGAGTGTAGGGATTTGGAGAGTTATGATGGGAATGTAATTTTGAAATTTTAAAAGGGCAATATTGTCTTTCAACAGCCCGAAAAGAGTTAGTTTTGCAAGTTTTTCAAAAAGAGGTTAGTTGTTAACTTTTGAGTCCCAAAAGGGTTAGTTTTCAATAAAACCCTTGAAATAATTCTACTATAGTCTACATATCTAATTTCTGATTGATTTAATTTGGACAAGTCAAAGTAAGTTTTCACTTTTTCCCCGGTATAAGAACCTGAAGTACTGAAGCATATGACAGCTTCTTCTCATCCAAAAACTCAACTTAATTTTTCTCTCTGTTTTTACCATCACTCAAAATTATTGAATGAGTGGAACACTTCACAGCTGAAATTGCAAATCCAGAGAGCTAAAATCCTCTTGCCCTGAAGAAGAATTATGGTATGTTCCTTCTTTCTCTCTCCTTGCTTTCGTTTTAGATGAGATATTTTGACAATATTTCATATATCATATATAACCACTAGATATTTGAAAATGCTATCGAAATTTTGAGAATATTATCATTATTTACTTTCTTGCTAATTATTAGACATGAAAATTTCGTTGGTCTAGAATTTTATAATATATATAGGTCTAATTCAGAGCAAGGTCAAGGCTTAGGCAAGTGAGTCAATCGCCCAAGGCCTCACTTGCTTAGATTTTTTTTAAGGCCTCACTTACTTGCATGCACGGAAAAATGATTATTCTTTCTAATTCTTATGTGTGGCTTGAAATTCAGTTGTGGGCAGTTTGGTGTATTAGACAAAAAGGAGGACAAAAATGGAGTTATATCCTTCATGGTTGAGGAAACTATGGAAGGAATGGGATCTACGATTAATGGTTCTTTTCAGTCTTACCTTTCAGATACTTCTCAACTTTCTGGGTAACCGTCGAAAGTACAGTAACAAGTTATTGATCAGAATTGTTGTGTGGTCTGCTTACATAACTGCAGACTCCATAGCAACTTTCGTGCTTGGTATACTCTCAAGTAACCTCATAGAGCTATACGATAAGGATCATGATGTTGCTGGATCATCGTCATCACTGGATGCAAACACTAAACTATCTGCGTTCTGGGCACCGTTTCTGATCTTACATTTGGGTAGCCCCGACACCATATCAGCTTATGCGTTAGAAGATATTGAGCTTTGGTTAAGGCACTTGATTGGACTACTTGTCCAGACAGGAATGGCACTTCCTGTATTTCTCATGTCTTGGACAGCTGCCTCTAGCCTTTCAATTCTGTCCCTTGCAATGTTTCTACCTGGGATTATCAAACACCCACCAGAAACGTAAAAATTCCTCCGCAATATTAAACAATATATCAGGTGACTGGCCACATCTTTCTCAGCAGATCGAGTCTGAAGTAGATGCATTGCTTTTTGCCAGAGATTCACTATTCATAAGTGCTTTAGCTTTCTTAGACAATAATACATTAATTAATACATCCTTGTACAATATCAAAGAGTAGATACTTTCAATAAGTTCAGAGCTATGTCGTCCAAATATTCTTTCAAAGTAATCGAAATATTACTTGGATTGATGTACGATTTGCTTTACACCAAGGCACCATTAATTTATACTCGTGGGGGCGTAATTCTGCGGCTGATCACTTTCTTTCTCACCTATTCAGTTATGGTGCTCTTCCCTGTTCTGATTGACAAACACAAGTATTCAAGGTGGATCTTTGGATAACATACTTAATAATTGTAGCTGTTATTAATGACATATATGCAGCAATATTACTGGTTTTATCAGATAGATTTGCTGCTTGGTTGATACAAAGACACAACCATTCCATCTTAGAAACATTTAATTCATTTCCGCTAATTAATAGGCAGCTCAGCACCAGCAGATGGTCCAATGACATGTCCAATGATGGTCCATGGATGTCTTTCAAGCTTGTAAACAGAAGAATAGAGATGGGCAAATACTGGCATTGTGAAGTCTCTGAAGATTTAAGAGACTTAATCTTCATGTATGTCAAGCAGAAAGCTGAGGATGCAGAAACAAGTAGAGGGACTAGCCAATGGAGACCATTCTTCGCTGAATTGCCTTCCCAAAGAAGCACTGTGCAATAGCTGATGCTGATCAAATTAAAAGCAAATATAATATAAATCTAGGTACACTTTTTTATATTATATATCTATGAACCTAATTAAAATTTGATATTTAGTGACTGAGCAATTCTAGATGGCATGTTACTACTGGTGCAAGTTGTATTTCTGATATGTTGAGTAGCTAAGGTGGTGTCAAAATGTGATTGGTCCTTAGCATAATAGATTCTAGAACTTTGTATTAGCTGTACTCAATGTAAATATGTAATATATCAGGTATTGTGAGTAGTGGGTGTCTAATGTGTGAGAGTGTGAAAATACAGTGAGGTCACATTACATGTAAGTGTGAGCTTGAGTTATGCTCTGTTCTTAAAAGTATTTTCTGAGAGAAGAAGCAAAGGCTGTAATTCTCTAAACTCTTCACTGTAATTCATCCTTTTTTCATAGTGGATTGATCATCACTGGTGGATGGATGTAGGTTCACATTTTGTGGACTGAACCAGGATAAGATCTGTGTCTTTTCTGATTTCTTCTTTGCTGGTTTACTGCATGATTGTATTTTGTTCTTGTTTGATCATTATTTTCTCATCATCTGCTCACCTCTGCATAACAAAATTAAAACATATTACACACACATATATATATATATATATATATATATATGAATTCATGCTTAATTACATGATGTGAATGTTCAAGATGAATATGAATATATATATATATATTCAACAGTTAAAAGTATCAATGAAGAATTTGAGTTTAGTATTATTGTTTGGCACATTGCTACAGAGGTTTGGTACTATTTAGATCGACATCATTTTAAGTAGGATCACTTTCGTCAGAAATATAGAATGATCGAAAGAGTTTCTAGATACATGCAGAGCCGGCCCTGGGCCAGGGCACCAGGGCGCCGGCCCAGGCGTTTGAAGGGCCTCCAAATTCATAAAATGAGTTTAATATATAATGGGTTGAATTCTGAAATAAAAAAATGCCCAATAGAAATGATTTGTTTAAGACAAAAAGGGCATTGTTTTTACAAAGTCCAAACATTACAAAAATAATTATTATAATAGAAAGACCCTATTTTAAAATGAAGCCATAGTTTAATAGATTTTATTTTTAAAAAAAATATATCATTTTATTGACTTTTTTTCTGAACAATGCCCAATTCTACAAAACAAATAACAATTTTTTTCAAAAAAAAATAATTCTTTAAGGTTTCAATGTTTTATCACTTATTCAATTCTTGTTCTTCTAATTCTCAATCCACCACACACTAGAGACAAAATAAGAAAAAAACCTACTAACTTTACTCTTTAGTCTTTACTCATCTTTTTCTCTCTCAATCTAAACTCTCAAGTCCCAGACAATCTTTCTCAGTTTCTCTCACTTCTCACCTTTTTCTGACACTCAAGTTTCAACTCTCAAGTCCCAATTCTTTTTCTCATTTTCTGTATAGCTACATCCTCTCAATCTCTCATTTCAGACTCTTAGTCTTAGTCTCTCACTGCCCAGAGTAATTTCTAATTTCGTTTTTGTTTGTAATTTTTATTTTAATGTCCTATTGTTCTATTTAATGTTCAGAAAACATCAATGTTTATCAAATTTTGGTTCGTTGTAGTACACTTGTACCACTAAATCTTGTTTTATTATTCATATTTTCTTCTTAAAGAAATAAATGTTGTTTACAGACCTTGATTTTGTTTAATGTTTATATGCTTCTTGGCCTATTGTTCTATTTAGTTGCTTGTTAACTTTTATTTTATATTGTATTTTCAAGCAAAAAAAAAAAAATCAATCTTATAGGATTGGCATAACGGGACTGGTGGACTTGTTGGATACAATTGCTTGAATGCTTGATAGGTTTTATTGTTCTATTTCGTGTTTCACTTTGATTGTTAGTTTGTTTGTTATTCTAGAAATAGTTATTAGTGTTTTATTGTTATTTGTATATCATTTTCCCCCATGTAGTTTACCATATTAGACACGTTGCCCCCTCTAGTTTCAGTAATGGTCAGTCTCCCCCCTGAAAACAAAAATATTGGTCATTTTCCCCATTCTGTAAAGTTTTCCATCCAAAATAACGTTGACTTTTAATTAGAAAATTAAAATGCCACCATGAGGGATTGAACTCTCAACCTTGTAATCAAAAGTCATAAACCCTAACCAATTGAGCTATTTAAACTCATTGTTGATGGTTTGTTGATTTAAATGTATATGTATATAGTTATATATTTGTGTAAAATAATTTAAATCTCTTTATATAATTTAAAATAAACTCATATATATATATAATTTAAAATAAATCATATTTATACTCCAGCCATAACATTTGTTGATTTAAATTTCTTCCTTTTTTTTTCAATTTTTTTCCTTTTCAAAAAATATATTATTTCTATTTGATATAAAATTCAAAAAATCAAAGTCCATAAATTGAAAGGGAAAAAAAATCAAAAACGAAAAAAGAAAGGAAAAAAAAATTAAAAAATGCCCTTTTTTAATTGTTTTTCCTTTTGTTTTCTTATTTCCTTTTTCTTTTTCATAAATCTATTTTTATATATAATTATTAAATATGATTTTCTTTAAATTATATATATGAATTTATTTTAAACTATATAAACAAATTTAAATTATTTTATACAAATTATATAACTATATATACATTTAAATCAGCAAACCATCAACAATGAGCTGTAATAGTTCAGTTGGTCATGGTTTGTGATTTTTGATTACAAGGTTGAGGGTTTAATCCCTCATGGTGGTATTTTAATTTTTCAATTAAAAGTCAACGTTATTTTGGATGCGAAACTTGACAGAAGAGGAAACATGACCAATATTTTCGTTTTCAGGGGGGAGACTGGCCATTAATGAAACTAGAGGGGGTAAAGTGTCTAATATGACAAACTACAGGGGGGAAAATGATTATATCCCTTATTTTAAACTTTAATTATTAATTAGATTAATTGGCACGAATGCCCCCTAAACTCTTCAGAAATTTGCAATATGCCCCATCTACTTTTTTTTCGGCACTAAACCTCCTGAACTCTCGTTTTGTTGGCAGAAGCCTGCTGTAGATGCGCCCTCATAGGGGGCAATAAACCCAAGTGGTTTCCAATAAAACGAGAGTTCATGGGGTTTAGTGCAGAAAAAAAAAATACATGGGGCATAGTGTAAATTTTTGAAAAGTTTAGGAGACATCCATGCCAATTAGCCTATTACTTATTAGTAACATGTTACCTAAAAAACAACAATTTGGATTTGAAAAAAAGAAAAAAAAAGATTAAAATTAGAACAATTGACTCGGTTTATATATTCTTTACCTTGTTGTGATTTTGTTTTATCTTTAATGAAATTATCATTTTCGGGTTAAATATATGAAAACAAGTTATATATAGTATATATATTGAATAAATTATAAATATGCACATGGGACCCATTTTTATATATTCGCATTAGGCCTTAAAAATGTCAGGACCGGCTCTGGATACATGATGCATGCATCGTCTAGTGTAGCGTCCTTTTATCTTATCAGTTGATGATAGTACTGATCATATTAGCTTCAAATACATACGGAAAATAGCTGATAAAGAGAGAATACACTTACCATCCAGAGCAGACAAAATTACAAGCAACAAGGCTGAAGCATGCAAGAGATTGCTTGAAAAGTATCCTCCACATACTTAACGTGTTCAAATCTATACTCTGAAAGTTGAAGAGAATTTTTTATATTTTGCAATGGAACTTGTTAGGAAAGTGAACCATAAATACCAGTTATATATTTATTTCTTATCAAATTAACAACTTAAGCTTTTGACAGTCGTGGGTTTAACAATATGGTATATCAGAGGTATAAGGTCCTACAGTAATGTCGTCCCCTTCCAGCCCGGCATGCATGTAATGTAACGTATGTGTCTTTGTTATTTTCTTTGTCTTCATTATCTATCTTTGTCTCCACGTTATATGTGATATGAGCGGCTGGCATGTGTGTATATATATATATATATATATATATATATATATATATATATTAACAGGCAAAAACTAACGCACTTTAAATTACTACTAATCATTCGAATTATTGCTAAAAAAAGTTTAAGTTTTTGGATTTAGTGATTGTTTACTGTTAATGTCTTTTATTTCGACACAGACATTAGAGAGCAAATATTAAGAACGCTTGGATGGATATGCTGGAATATGCAGAAAGAAATTGTAAAGGAAACGAGCATACTCAACAGCTGAGACGCGTGTGGTGGAGAGTTACTAACTCATGTCTGACATCTCTTGTGTCATTTACTCGTTTTGGCTTAACCGACAACTATCTAATCAAACGTGATCATGAGGAAATCGAAATCGAACATGAGGAAAACGAAATCAAAAGTGATGAGGAAGAATATTTGCATTTGGATTATCTATTGATTGTATTTCAATTGGGATTTCTTATTAATATTATTAAATTTTAATCAAACATAGATAAGTTAATTACAATTACTATTGTCAAGATTCATTGAAGAGCATTGAAGCTCCCTGGTTCCTTTTCTTCTCTCTCTGTCTTTGATTCCTCGAGAAAGTACCAGTTTCTTCCTAATAACAATGCATACTGTGGTGTTCTATGTATCATTCATTTGTCTCTTGAAACAAATAACTGCATAGTATTTCGGTTTTCAATATTTGTGAATAGTTAATCTACTCTTAATACTAGATTAATGATAATAAACAGATAGACTGAACGGAACAGAAGTTTATCAAGACCAACCAAGTACCATTCAAGACATGCATGATTGCACGACCCAAATATTCACTCCCACAATATAGGAAGAAAAGGCTCCCACATATGCTAATAAACCCTAACAATTCCATCAAAATAATTCCCCCCAAATCATTTTCAACCATTCAGGATTGAAATCCAAAAAATATTTACTGCTCAATAAACATGCAAGTGAATCGCTTGTTATTTATGTACTTCTATGTGATATATATGTTTAACTCGCATTGACTTTATTCAATTCATGCGCAATTAATTTATTAAAATCAGTACAGTCAATGGTCAAACACAAATGGCAGGTAGTGATAAACTGTACTGATAAGGATGTGTATTCTGGCAGTAAAAACAGAGCAGCATGCTAACACAGAGCATCAAAAGCATTACACAAATTCTATTGCTTAGCTAAGTTTAGAGAGTTTGTTAGAAGTTAAATACATTGGAACCCTGTAAATTAATCTCCTATAAATTAATAATCTTTCTATATTAATAAAAAATCTCGGTCCCAACTCGGGTCAGTGTAAAAAATTAATAAACCCCTCTATCATAATAATTAATAATTTCTTTTTTGAAACTAAGTGTAAAATTTTGGTCCCGACTGTCGTATAAATTAATAATTTCATAAAAGTACAAAATATATTACAAATTATTCAAGAACTAGAAAAGTATTTCAAGATGATAGTTTGAACAAAACCACCATGTTTGATATTTTTGACTTCATCCTTCATCTTTTGAATTGTTCTCAAGACGTTATTATGATCACCTACTTGTTGTAGCAAAAATGTTTCAACTAAATTTAGCATTTGAATAGGAAATTTCCTTAACAAATTTTTTCTAAACAAGGAATATTGAAAAAAAAAATTCTCCAAATCAGAAAACGGACTAGACAATTGAATCATGGAAATGAACCTTCTATAAACAAGAAAACCAATTTCTACACGTTTTCTAAGACAAAACCCTTCAAATTAATAACTCTTCTAAATTAATACTCAAGGGTGGGTCATAACAATATTAATTTAGAGGAGTTCTACTATAACTGTTATCATATAGTAACTACTAAATCTACTGATGTGGCTTAGTAAACAAATTCTATTGGTTAGCTTTTCCTTGAATCATAAAAAATGCTTTTAGTGTGGGATTCAAATGGCCCGTCAAAAAATGATGTTCTAATTTATATCCAATCAACCAAATTCAGTCATGTCAACCACTATCATGTATTAAATGTAAACGTTTTTTTTTTTTTGAATAATTAAATGTACATATATGATAGTGGTTGACATGGCTGAATTTGGTTGTTTATACATAAATTGAGACATCATTTTTTGACATGCGATTTGAATCTATTAGTATGTGAATGGATTATCTCATGTATGTGTATATATACCGTCATTTTCTTATCGGTGCGCACCGATATAAAATATATCATTACATTACACGTGGGCCCATATATTATGGATAAGTACTGACAAATGCATACAAACTAAGTCGAAACAATTGAATCTAATGGTCCACATACAAGACACTGATATATATTTATCAGTACGCACCGAGGAGAAACTTTCATATATATATATAAGAGAAGCCATATATTAATATCTTAAGCCAATAAAAAAACTCCACAGAAAATATTCATGAAGATTTTCTTAGCTCCCAAACACATCCTTTTCTTTTAGTCATTTTATCAAACACCTTATCAGTGTTAATAGGTAGGTAAGGTCACTATTAGTTTTTGAATAAGTTGATTTCGAGCGTAAAAGAACAAAAACCTAAGAAAGGTTGGGTTTAATTTTTTCATAGATTTATGACAGATTTCACAAACATATTTACCCCTATGTAGTGTTTGATATCAGTAAGTTCCGGTAGCCCTCTAACCCGTCTAGGTTTTTTTTTCTTTAAAGAAAAGAATATATCCTTTTCTTTATTTTGTTTTCTTACTATTGGATCTAGATCAATTAATCCACATACATGTTCAAGTCTAGTGTTGGCAATTTGGGCTGAGCTTCCATGGGCCGCCTGGACCGGCCCGTTTTTTTCGCGAGCCTAGCCCGCCCGGCCCGCTAGCGAAACGGGCCAAGCCAAGCCCGTTTCGCTGGCGGTCCAGGGCGGGTCCCCATTTGGAAAATACCGGGCCGGGCACGGTAAGGCCCGCGGCCCAAATTTTTTTTTTTAAATTTTTAAAATTTTGAATTTTTAAAAAAAAATTTGAATTGAAGGGTGGCTTTTGTAATTAGCCAGGTGACCGTTGGTGGAGAAAAAATATTCAAAACTTTTAAAAATTACATTTTTTTAAAAATCTTTTACAATTTTTTCCAATTATACCCTTACCTAACTTTTTCCTATAAATACCCCATCACCTTCACCTCATTCTCTACATTTTCTCTACTTCCCTACTCTCTTATTCTCTTTATTCTCTACAATCTCCAACATCTCTCACTCACTCTTTCAACTATTTTGAAATTTATTTTATTTATTTAATATATTATTTATATACTATATACTATTATACTAATAAATTTATTTTATTTATTTAATGTCCGCATTAAGTGTTGTATGAAATGTATAATATTATATTTCATATTAAAATTATTACATTAATTACTCAAAATTATTACACTGTATAAAAAATAATATTGTATTACAAAAAAATTCGAAGCCCGACGGATCTTTAACGGGCCGGCCCTTTACAGCCCCGACCCAAGCCCGACTAGGCATGTCCCTACACGGGCCTTGGACCAAGGCCATGCCCCCTTTTTTGTCTAACAGGCCGGCCCGGCCCGGCCCATTTTCCATGACGGTCAGGGCCTGTCCCGGTCTGTTTAATAGACGGGCCTAATGGGCCGGACCAGCCCAAATTACCACCACTATTCAAGTCTTATGCATAAGTTAAAGAGTACATGACTTTTTTTTTTCCAAATAAAGGACAAATAATAATTAAGCATATATATATATATATATATATATATATATATATATATTTCTTGAAAATATTCTTAACATGAGTTACAAGTTAAGATTTAAGAAGATTCAATAAAAAAAGAAAAAGAAAAAGAAAAAGAAAAAGAAAAAAGAGTTACTTGGAGAAAAGGGAAGGAATATAAAACAACAGTCGATTTCTTTTAGTTATAAACTTATAATACAATTAACAATTGAGACTAGCCAGCTGAAGTCTGTGGGACAGAAATATAATAATAATAATAATAATACATTTAATATAAAATAATTTTAAATACAATACTAAAATAATTTTATTTTAATATTAAATTTAAAATTTAATTAAATAAAAATAAAATGTTATAATAATAATATAAATCTAAAAATTATTTAAGTTAAATAAAATGTCAAATATTCTTTAAATTGGTTACATGAATAATAATTTATTTAATTATTAATTTTGAAAATATAATACAACAAATATATAATTTATAATAGTTGAATTAGCAATATATACATGACCCAGCAACCATACAATCATGTATTGTAGTTGAACACTCAATTTTATGGGTTTAGCTACAATACAGGAAATGTAATGCTAATCCGTAATTAGGTGAGAGAGTTAATTACTTTCTATTTTAATTTTTTTTTAATTTTTAATTCCTTAAGTTTTATAAACCCTTGGATTAAAATCTAAGGAGTACAAATTGATTAAGCAACCATACAATCTTATATAGCAGTTAAACTCCAATTTTATTAGTTAACAAAATAGTAGGAAACAAAAAACATATCTAAATAATGTATAACTTAATAGAACAAAATACGAAATATAACCATGTGCCAAATTATTTCTAATTGTTTTGTGTAGCTTGAAATTCAGTTGTGAGCATTTGGTGTATTCAAAGAAAAGGAGGACATTAATGGAGTTATATCCTTCATGGGTAAGGAAACTATGGAAGGAATTGGATCTACGTGTAATGGTTCTGTTCAGTCTTACCCTTCAAGTACTTCTCATCTTGCTGGGAAACCGTCGAAAGTACAGTAACAAGTTATGGATCAGAATTGTTGTGTGGTCTGCTTACATTACTGCAGACTCCGTAGCAACTTTCGCACTTGGTATACTATCAAGTAACCTCATAGAGCTATACGATAAGGATCATGATATTGCTGGATCATCGTCATCACTGGATGCAAACACTCAACTATCTGCATTCTGGGCACCGTTTCTGGTCTTACATTTGGGTGGCCCCGACACCATAACAGCTTATGCGTTAGAAGATAATGAGCTTTGGTTGAGACACTTGATTGGACTATTTGTCCAGACAGGAATGGCAATTTCCATCTTTCTCATGTCTTGGACAGCCTCTAGCATTTCAATTCTGTTCCTGGTAATGTTTCTTCCTGGGATTATCAAGTATGCAGAACGGACGTGGGTTCTTAGATCAACAACCAGCCAGAAACGTCGAGAGTTCGACAGATCATTATCTATTAAATTCATCTATCGACGGCTACATATTGCTCGCCAGATCAATTCTGAAGAAGATGCATTGCGTTTTGCTGAAGAAATACTATTCATAAGTAAACTTGCTTTCTTAGATGATAAAATGGTACAAGATATTAGAAGATACAGCTTTGATACCTTCAAAACTACGTTGCCCAAATATGGTTTCAAAGTAATCGAAATAGAACTTGGAATGATGTACGATTTGCTTTACACCAAGTTACCATTACTCTCTACAGATCGGGGCATAGTTCTGCGAATGATCACTTTCTTTCTCACCTGTTCAGTTATGGTGCTCTTTCCTGTTCTGGTTAACAAACACAAGTATTCAAAGGTGGATCTTTCGATAACATACCTATTAATAATTGTAGCTGTTATTCATGACATATATGCAGCACTATTACTGGTTTTATCAGATACATTTGGTGCTTGGTTGATACAAAAAAACAACCATTCCATCTTAAAAACATTTAATTCATTTCCACTAATTAAGAGGCAGCTCAGCACCAGCAGATGGTCCAACGACATGTCCCAATGCAGTCTGCTAAGATTTACCAGCAGCAAAGCAAAACCATGGATGTCTTTCAAGCTTGTAAACAGAAGAATAGAGATGGGCAAATACTGGCAATGTGAAGTCTCTGAAGATTTAAGAGAACTAATCTTCATGTATGTCAAGCAGAAAGCTGAGGATGCATAAACGAGTAGAGGGACTAGCCAATGGAGACCTCCCTTCGCTGAATTGCCTTCCCACAGAAGCATTGTGCAACAGCTGATCGAAAGGCTAAATTATCTAAATCGAGGTACACGTACTTCTTTATATTATATTATATATCTATGAACCTAATTAAAGTTAAAAACATATTACATATATATATATATATTTCATGCTTAATTAATGACATGATGTGAATGTTCAATATGAATCTGACAATATAAATATATAGATGAATCTGAAAATATAAATATATATATATAGGGGTGAATTCAAAAAGAGCCAAAAAATTTATTGATTTATTGTTTTTAGCCAACAATTTATTTTTGATTGTTTTCATCACTTTTGACCAGTTTTGGACAAAATTACCCCTAGTGGAATTGAAATTAAAAAGTAAATGAAAATTGGATTTTGGCTCTGGATATGTGCAAAAGAAAGAGAAAAGGAAAAGAGAAAATGGGGTTTCGACGGCACTTTGGCTGTCGCCGTCGCACCCTTGTCCGCCGTCCATCAGCGCCGCACCGTTTGTCCGCGCACCCTTCTCTGTCGCCTATAGCTGCTGCACCATTTCCCATCATCTATTGGCACTGCACTCTTCGATCAATAGTTGTGGTCATTTCCTTTCCACTATGATGCTGATTGATCTGGATCCTTTCATGGGTTTTGTTTTCGGATGTTGTTTCAGAAGGAAGAAGGTATGGTGTCTTTAAAAAAAAAATTGTTGAATGAGTTTGAAAGTCATTTGTGGTGTTTCTCTTGCATTCGATTTCAATTTTGATGAATGTAACAATTTTGTGAAATGAATAGATATGCATCTCGTGATTGATTTGGATCCATTCATAGGTTTTGTCTTCAGGTGTTGTTTCAGGAGGAAGAAGGTCTGTTGTCTTTTTTTTAAAATTTTTTTTATTGAATACATTTGAAAGTCATTTGTGGTGTTTCTTATCTTATTTTGTGAAATGAATAGATATGCAACTAATCATTTATGGTGCTTGTCTAGCTTGCATTCGGTTTCAATTTTGATAAATGTAATAATTTGCCAAATATGCTAAGCAAGTGCATTGATCAGAATTCTAAATTGGTTTGTAATGGCTAGTGGCTACTGTCAGCTCATATATTAAGTATGATCATATTTGTTGCAAAAGTGTGAAAGTTTTTGATATAAATTTGCCCTATACAAGTCTGGTTCAACAAAGTTGGGTAAAATTTCATGCACCTGCTGAAGCCAGTGATGCCTCTGCAGAGTTGGATACTTGGTTGGAGCCTCACTCATGTCACTTTTTGCCTTGTACTTCCTATAAACATGTAGACAATGAAGAGAATAAAAACCCTATAATATGTAAGAAATGAATGGGTACTATATAAAATCCATATCTATGATTAATTTTTTCTTCTCTTTGATCCACGTTATTTTGTGGTTTTATTTAAAATTTGTATATGCTGACATGTGCAATAAGAGATTCACTTACAAATAATTATTCTTCGATTCATTTATCTTTCTTATAAATTGTCTCTTTAATCTGTTTCTTAATAATTTCTTGCAGTTGTTGGTCCAGTGTGCGGTTGGGATCCAAATGGACATTGGATCTTATGTCTAATTGATTTGGACAAATGAAATGTTTGCATATATGACCTATTACACCGTTAAAAGAAGATTGGCACATATCGGAAGCAAATCACCCCTCTTCTCCGTTTCATTCCAGCCATTCTACAGCAGTCCGAATATTTTCAGCAAAAAGGCATACCACTCAATGGAGAAATGTTTAGTGTTCATCAATCAATTCTTACGAAGTTACCGGCACAACTAGACAACGATAGTTGTGGGGTTTTCATATGTCGATACACAGATATGTTAATGCGTCATAAATGTTTTTGGGGATGGGAAACCAAGAATATGCCCGGGTTTAGGGAGGAAATGGCACTAGAAATATTTGCAAATAGTGTAGCATCAGAATGATAACTTTGTTGGTACTATTTCCATGTTTGTGACGTTCTTGAAATGTATGAAGTTGTTTACTTTGTTTTTGGTCCTTGAGTTTCAACTGACATGTAACTTCTAACTGCACTAACATGTAACTTCTAATTGCACTAACATGTAACTTGTGGCATGTAACAATACTGGAATTTGTTTTGGAACTAGTGTCAACTGTGAAATCTTTTCTAACTGACATGTAACTTGAAATTGAACTGGCATGTAACTTCTAATTGCACTAGTATGTAACTTGTGGCATGTAACAATACTGGAATCGATTTTGGATCCATTGTCAACTGTGAAATCTTTTCTAACTAGCATGTAACTTGAAATTGAACTGACATGTAACTTCAAAATGCACTGGCATGTAACTTGCATCATGTAAAAATACTGGAATTTGTTTTCAGTCTTTAAACTGTTGAACACTGGCATGTAACTTGTAATTGCATTGGCATGTAACTTCAAAATGCACTGGCATGTAACTTGCATCATGTAAAAATACTGGAATTTGTTTTCAGTCTTTAAACTGTTGAACACTGGCATGTAACTTGTAATTGCACTGGCATGTAACTTCAAAATGCACTAGCATGTAACTTTCAGCATGTAAAAATACTGGAATTTGTTTTCAGTCTTTAAACTGTTGAACACTGGCATGTAACTTGTAATTGCACTGGCATGTAACTTCAAAGTGCACTGGCATGTAACTTTCAGCATGTAAAAATACTGGAATTTAATTAGCATGTAACTTGAAAAGTCTAGTAGCATATAATTTGGACTACAACTAACATGTAACTTGAAATCATTTGGCATATAACTAGACATACGACTGATATGTAACTTGGAAATCATTTGACGTGTAATTTCAAAATTAACTGGCATGTAACTTGAAAAGTTAAGTAGCATGTAACTTGGACTACAACTGGCATATAACTTAGAAATCAACTGGCATGTAACTTAAAAAGTCAAGTAACATGTAACTTGGACTACAACTGGCATGTAACTTAGAAATCAATTGGCATGTAACTTGAAAAGTCAAGCAGCATGTAACTTGGACTACAACTGACATGTAACTTGGAAATCAATTGGCATGTAACTCGAAAAGTCTAATAGCATATAATTTGGACTACAACTAACATGTAACTTGAAATCATTTGGCATATAACTAGACATACGACTGATACGTAACTTGGAAATCATTTGACATGTAACTTTAAAAATCATCGTCATTAAACTTGGAATACAAATGAACTTATAAATCAAATGTAATTAAAAGTTCCAAAAAAAAAAACATTATCATAACATAACAATATCCATACATATAATGAATCAAAAATCTTTGGTGCTAACTTAGCTTCCTAACTCTTATCTTCCCATGCACGAAACACCTCACCAGTTCTTACTCATCAATAATAGCCCCAGTACCAGTTAAATCAATACGTTTTATTCCTTAAAAAAATGAACATTATTTAACCAAAAAGAAATTACAATAATTCAAATTATAATTGGCTAACAGGAGAGCCACTCCATTAAATCTATATGCCAAACATCGGAAAAACCACTAAACACAGCAAATCTGGCAATTGAGTGAGCCAGTCTATTACAATTTCTAGAGGTATGTACAATAAACACATCTGTACTGTTAGTTTTCAAAACAAACACATCACTAATGATATTATCGATATCATTACACAAAATAACCACACCATTACATAACCGAACAATGCCCAAAGCATCTGATTCCACACACAACAGGAAAAGGCCTAACTCCCCTGCCAGTCCTTCACCACAGGCATATACTCTTTTAAAAAAAAATGGACACTGTACCCGAGTCCTTGAATTCCTTAATCAATTCCTCTGCACGCTCCCAACAATTCACTTGATCTGTACAAACACCATCAAAAAGCAATTTATTCCTACCAAACCATATCAACCAAGCAAAAATTAAAAATCTAACTAGAAAAAAAAAGCCTTTCTCCCACAAAAGCTGCATATATTCAAAGATTGTTGAATGCCTCGCAATTGAAATCATCCAAAATAATAGCCTCAATCCCACAAATTCATAATATTTCAGTTTCAGAACCCTTCCAAAAGCACAAACATTGTCCAAAAAAAATTATACGCCCACAAGCCTATTACCAAATGCAAATATAAACAACAATTAGAGGCTCAAACATCCAATTCAGATAGCAACTCCTATAGCATTACTAAGCTCACAACCAATAATACAACATCATTATCAAGAGCAATCCTAAGGAATCAAAGAATAAATGGCCAAATATTGATTTGTTTAATTATCTACTAGCAATACCTTAACATCATCTTCAATCTCTGATACTTGAATATGAATTTCATCCACAATTTCCCTCAACGTTGACATTGCTGGGTACTTCGGGTCATCCCAAACAAACCTTCCATCACAACAAAAACACAATTCATAATAAACACAAATCACTCATACAATTGAAACCAAATATATTTTGTAAATTTATAAAATTTGCTTTCACTGTCAAATCCCAAATCTAAATAGTCACTTTACATTCTAAAACTTTAAATGAATTGTAAAATTCACAACAAAAAACATGTACAACAATTTACCTTTCAAGTGATTATAACACAGTCTATAGATTTCCATACATTCCATAAATTAGAGGAATGTTGAATTCAATATAACTAAAACAATAAACAGAATTCTAATAGAAAAGCAAGCGATCAAAATTGACAAAATTGAGTTTCAAACATGAAAATAGATTACCTTGAGGAGATCATGGATGAGTGCAGGGAGTGAATCTATTCCAACACGGAGAGACGAAATGGTTTAGGTTGAAATCTGCCGCTGCTCCTGCCGTCGCTGCTCCCGTCGAATCTCCTACCAGCCTCCCTACTCGTCACAGAATCCACCTAAATTAATCTATCACACAAATCAATATTTTTGAACCTGTGCAGATCTGCAAAGAACCCACACTTACCCCAGCAACTTGAGATTCTCTCACAGCCCCTAGTGAATGATCAAATAATATTACTATTTCAACAAAAAAACACATAAACCCCATCTCAAGAACTAACTACGAGATTTCTATAATCTAACCACACAAAAAAAAACCCCACTTCAAATTAAAAATAAATTGAACAAAGATTGATTCCCAAACTAAAAACACACTTCAAATTGAAGATAAACTGAACAAGCATTGATTCCCAAACTAAAAACACACTTCAAATATAGAAACCCTAGATGACCCAAATCAACAAATAGACTTATAACCCAAAACAAATACCAGAAACCAATGAAAATGGAAAAAAAAAGATTAAATCAAAGAAGAGTAAAGTGAAATCACCTGTAAGCGCATGTTTCGAAATCTCAGGAGAGAGAGACGTATTCCGAGTTTTCAATCTTCTGGGTTCTGGTTGAAGAGAGAGACCAAGAGAGAGAAGAAGAACATGCCGCTGGGTTTTCTTACAGGTGACATGAACTGAGGAGATTTTGAGACGTCGCCACTGGGTTTCGTTGAAGATGGAGACGAAGAAGACACAAAGGAAAGAGATGTTGTCTGAGGAGAGTGAGAGAATGAGCGGAGAAAAATTGGGTTGGGGCATATCAAGTGTTAAGGGGGTATTTTGGTCAGTTCATTACTAAATTTGATAAGTATAATAAAATATAAATTAATGGCTATAAACAATGAACCTATAAATTTTTTGATCAGTTCTTGCAATTTCCTCATATATATATATATATATATATATATATATATATATATTCAACAGGTGAAAGTACCTACAGAAGTACAGATCAGAATGCATGGTGAAACGTGTATCTATACATGTACCAAGTACAGTTGGTTTTTCTAATAATAAAAATAATGATTTATAATTTTTCTTTTTAAATCATTGCAGGGGCCATTGCAGGGGCCATTGCAGCGGCCATGGCCCCTGTTGGCCTCGACAGCGGTCCGCCCCTATCAACAGGTGAAAGTATCTATGAAGAATTTGAGTTTGAATTGAGTATTATTGTTTGGCACATTGCTACACAAGTTTGGTACTATTTAGATCAAGAGCAGTTTCAGACTGACTTTTGCCAGAATTGTAGAATGATCAAAAGAGTTTCTAGATACATGATGTATCTTCTAGTGGAGCAGCCTTTTATGTTATCAGTCGAAGATATTACTGATCGTATTAGCTTCAAGTATATATGGAAAATAGCTGGTATAGAGAGAATACAATTACCATCCAGGGCAGACAAAATTACAAGCAACAAGGCTGAAGCATGCAAGAGATTGCTTGAAAAGTATCCACATATCTCTTATAACAATCGTGAAGAGTTGTTGATATATTTTGCAATGAAACTTGTAAGGAAAGTGAACCATAAATCCCAGGTATATATTTATTTCTTATCAAATTAACAACTTAAGCTTAATATAAATATATATTCAACTGGTAAAAGTATCAAAGTAGAATTTGAGTTGCGTATTATTGTTTGGCACATTGCTACAGAAGTTTGGTACTATTTAGATCAACAGCAGTTTCAGACTGACTTTCGTCAGAATTGTAGAATGATCAAAGAGTTTCTAGATACATGATGTATCTTCTAGTGAAAACAGTGATCCTATTAACTTCTATGTTATCGGCTGAAATTAATGATCCTCTTAACTTCAGACGCATAAGGAATATGGTTGAATGGAGAATACTATCCAGATCCATAGAATACTGATTTGATATTAAGTTCAAGGCCGAAGCATGCAAGAGGTTTCTTCAAATGTCTCATGATTATGATGAAATAGATAATGAGCAAATTTGATATATTATACAGTGAAACTTGTAAATGAAGTGAATGATGAATCACAGGTATTTTTTTTTTCAGAGCACTCGTTAGGCCTTAGACTCTTATCTAAAATAAGAGGTAGCGTTAGTATATCTGTCTCTGTGTCTCTATTTCCCTTTGCTCTCAATTTCTTATTGCATATCTATGGTAGGAATAGAAACCATGTGACATATGTGTCTTCATTATCTGTCTTAGTCTTCACGTTTGAATGTGAGAACTACCATGTATGTTAACTAGTCAAAACTCATGTACCTTAAATTACTATCATTCAATGCTAAATTTAATGTTTACATTTTTGGATTTAGCGATTGTTGACTATTGATTGTGATTAAATTCCTTTCATGTCTATTGACACAGACATTAGAGGACAAATGGGAGGTCATTAAGAACCAATGGATGGAAATGTTGGGATATGCAGCAAGAAAATGTAAAGGAAACGAGCATGCTCAACAGCTGAGACGTGGTGGAGAGTTACTATCTCATGTGTGGCTGCTCTTGTGTCATTTTGGCTTAACCGATCACTATATGATCGAACGTTATGATGTAATCGAAAGTGATGAGGAAGAATAATTGCATTTAGATCTTATTATGATTATCTATTTATTTGTTTGTGAGCGTTTTTCTTTGTGAGTAGCGCTTGTTAGTTCAGCTGTGGTTGTTTGTTGTTGGTTGTGTGCGTCTTGCTTTGGCAATAGAGTTGTTGGGCTTCTGCCTCCTTTTTCTCTTGCACTAAATTTATGCTGTTCAAAAAACATAAAGATCTTATTCTGCCTCCTTTGATACATAGGTGTTTGTTACTTTGTTAGTCATATTTGGTCAGAGTTGATGGTCCGGAGTACTCCGGACTCGGGAGGATGTTTTCATTATTTCATCCATTTTCCAATATTTTATTTCTTAAAAAAGTGATGCTGTTCGAACCGTTGGAAGACACTTATTAGTCCTCCTATGAATGCATCACCTGACAGGACTACTGTCTAATTACCTGTCCTTTGTTCTAGATTTTTCCATCTGAAGAATCATTTTCTTTTTAGTATTGAATATCCCTCTTTTTATCGCATTCTATTTCTAGGTCTTATATATCCTGACAGCTTGGTATGCCAACTTTTTATTGTATTTCTGTACTTCTTGAATTTAACCTTGTGATTGTAATCCTGAATGAATTGCTCTCAGACTCATTTGAGCTGGGATTTCGTATTTTCATGACCGCTTGTCTTTTCCAAGTGAACGTGATGAGGATCAAATCGACTAAAGCTTTTGAAAGTACGTAGTGGGTTCAGTGTTCTAGTAAGCGCTAGGCGCTAGTCGGGCGGAGACCCAGCGCCTAGCGCCTAGGCCGATTAGTCGGTGATTAATCGGGGATTAATCGGAAAACACAATAACAAACAAATTCCAATTAGAACTCTAAAGAAAATTATTTTCAACAAATTCTGTCCAAATCCAATCATAAACCAATCAAAATCCCCAATTATCAAACCCAAAGATTATTGTTTCCAAATCCACAAATGTCAAATTACCAATCAAAATCCAATCATAAACCAATCCAAATTCTCAAGCACCCATCCAAGATTCCAAATGCAATCACAAACCAATCCAAATCCAAACATAAAGACACAATCAAATCAAAATGACAAATTCCAAGTTCTAAATTCTAACAAACATCAAAAAGTTAACAACATCCAAATTATAAATTATAAAATAAGAAACAAAGAAACTATACAAGTTTCTTAGTCCATGTCTCCTCCTCCAAGGATATCGGCACGCTCTTCATCGGACTCAAACTGAACTTCAATTTCCTCATCCGTATCATCATCCGTTTCTAGACCGAGCTCTACTTCTTCATCATCCTCATCAACAAACCAATCATGTGCATTGCTAGCATCACTTGCTTCTGGCACCTCAACTTTCTTCTCCTTGTCTCTTAACCTTTTGTGTCTGTTCATCAATTCAGCATTAAACTTGACATATACTAGATTGTTCAATCGATCCACATCTAGTCTATTCTTTTTCTTCGTATGTATCTAGATAAATCAATAAATAATAAAACATAAAACATAAATATAGTATAAATTATAAAATATAAAATATAAATGTCACTTATGAGTTATGAGTTATGACTTACCCCCTCGAAAGTGCTCCAATTCCTTTCGCATCCAGATGAACTACTAGTTAAAGAGAGGATCCTAATTGCTACTTTTTGCAAGTTAGGTGTTTGAGATCCATACATTTTCCACCATTGAACTACATAAAAAGAAAAAGATAAATAAGTTTTAAAATAAATACTAACATAACTATGAATAATAAAAAGAATTGAATAATTTTATAGTTTTCTAACCTGGATCATAATTGTCATCATTCTTTAGACATCCTTTTGCCGCCAGTGGCTTTCCAAAAGAACCCTCTTTCCTGCTATACTTGGTGAACTCAATATTCACAATGATATCTTGCATATCAAGGTTATTAGGAAAGTACATCTCCGCAAATGAAGTAAACCCGGTAGAAACTACATCATCACCAAAAATGGATAAATCCTTATAAAAGTAGTATGGATTTAATAGATAAGCCGTCAAATGTAGTGGAGTGTCAAGCCGATCTTTGGATTTCTCATCAATAATTGCAAAGATGGGCAGATATTGTTGTTCAACATTGTTCAACGCCTCTTTTATCTCAAGCTTTGCTTGTAAAAGCTCTCCATATAAAAAGGCCATGGATGGCTTTCGATCCCCATCAACCAATCGAAGCACTTTCACCAATGGACCAAATACCTTTAAGCACAAATTCACACCATTCCAAAAACTAAGATTCACCATAGTTGAGTAAGCCTCTCTCCCCTTAACGGTGTTCGCCCATTTGCACTTTTCCCATTCGCCGCTAGTAAACATCTGCCTTAACCCATCCTTTTTCTCCACCAAACTTTCCAAACTTAGGAAAGCGGAGGCAAACCTAGTGACTCCCGGCCTCACTATATCCCTCTTTTTTGTAAAGCTTCTCATTAACGACAACGTCTTATGATGTGCATAAATGAATATTGTGAAACTTTTGGCCGAATCGATGAACTTCTTGTACTTTGGTAGTTTGCCAATACTTTCAAGCATCAAGTTAATGGTGTGAGTGGCACACGAGGTCCAAAAAACATGTGGCATCTTCTCCTTCAATAACTTTGCTGCGGCCATATTGTTGGAGGCATTGTCGGTGACTATCTGAACAACATTATGGGCCCCAACTTGTTGAATCGCCTTCGACACATACTGAAAAATATATTCACCGGTGTGTGCCTCGTCAGAGCATTCCTTAGACGAAAGGAAAGTGGTTCCTTCCCTACAATTTACACACAAGTTCATGATACTCCTCATTTTTCCGTCTGTCCAAGCATCCTTCATAATTGAGCACCCAGTAAGTTTCCACTCTTCTTCTTGGTTTTTGATGGCAACTTGAGTTTTGTCAACCATTTTCTTCAATAGTGTTTCCCTCAACTGCCATTGACTTGGAGGTTGGAAACCCGGTCCAACTAGACCAACCGCATGGACCATTGCTTTGAAGCTATCACTGTCAATGACATTAAAAGGAACTCCCGCTTCATACACCCATTGTGCCACATATTCTTGCACTGATGTTGTCCTCTCTTTATAGAGTGATTCATTAATGTTTTGTTGTCGCAAAGACCTACCACCGACGGAACTAGAGTTGATACACTTTGCAAATTTGTCCACAGGACCAAGAAAATTAGGCCCTTTCATTGTCCCCAACCCTTCCATTTCCTCACATTCATCTCCGCCACTGATATTCACTGCTGCTCTTATCTCATCTTCTTCCTTTCTCTTATTTCTTTTCTTGTTTTTGGCCATTTCAATGGCTTTTCTACATGAATCAATATCCTCCTTTCTTGATCTCGAACACGAAGACACGTTTCCCTTTATGTGACCAATATGTTCTTTTAGTCTATATATCCCCCCTGAAAATGCCTTTCCACACAGCTTGCATTTCACTTTATCTAAATTCTTTGCATCAATCAATTGGCCAAACTCCCACCCAATATCATTTGATTTCCGTTTCAACATGGTATTGGCATTAGAGGAACTCGAAATATTGGGCAATGAACTCATGATGAAATCTGAAATCAAAATATTAAATAAAATTTAAAATCCTAATTCACAATTCACAGACCCTAAACAAATATATAACTCTCAAGTCCCACCCAATATCATTTGTCTCTATGTTTATGTTTGACAAAGAGAACCAAGCATCAAACCTAATGCACCTCAAAACTTAGAACAGAAATCTCCACCAAAAACAACCATAAAAACAGAGCAACAGAAAAACTAAAAGCCATGAATCGGGATGGCAGCATAGAGCTAGCAAAAACTGGACAACATAGGGCAGCAACCAACCAGGTTTGAGTGTGCAGGACCTGTGAATGTAGACTGGACCAATTTTTTTTTTGAAAAGCAATTATATTCATGCACCAAAGGCATAAGAAAACGAAGACAGGGGAAACAACACCACAAACACAAAACAGAAAAACAGAGCACCTACACCACACTACCACATGCATCACGCCATAGACCAAGACATGCACCAACCAACAGGCATCACGCCAAAGCCCTCATTTTATATATAAAAAAAGAAGCCAACGAGGACCAGCACCATAAACCAGAAGAAACAGAGGATGACCGAGGTTGAAAAATGAGCTGGAAAAGGAGCAGCCTCACACACTCTACTGAACGAAGAATTGAATCAAAAAGACAATGAAATCATCAATCATTAATCAAAAATAAACAAGACCAAAAGACAATGAAATCAACAATCATCCCAACTCGAATTGAATCCATTACACAAATCACAAGAAACACCCAAACCCATCAAAGCTCCCACAATAATCAGTGAAACACCCAATAAGAACCAAAAATAAAGAGCAAAAAGAGACATGAAAATGAAAACGAAAACAAAAGAGATGAGAGGGTACATACCGGCGAACTGGAGACAGTTGCGACCTGGTGATGGCGACGACGACTCGGCGACGGCGACGGAAGACAGAAGCTTACGGTGGCAGGCAGCAGGAAGCTTCTTTGAGCAATGGATGATCTGGTTTAACTGTGTAGGTTTGTAAGCTATTTCGTTGAAGAAGAAAGGAAAAAATGGTTTAGGTTTGGGTGTTTGATGTTGTAAGTGTAGATGAAGGGAAAACGAAGTCGTTTTCAATTAGTTTTTTTTTTTTTAACAGGCTAGACGGGGTCAACGGCTTGGACCACTGCCCAGCCGCCGAGACGATTAATCGCCGCCTTGAAGGATTAATCGGCAACCGCGTAATGTGGCCGATTTTGGTGTTTTCTCCTCAGTAGCCCGCCGCCTAGAGGAATTGGCCTGATTAATCGGCCGCCTAGGCCGATTTCTAGAACACTGAGTGGGTTTAACAATAAGGTATATCAGAGGTATAAAGTCTTAGAGCAATGTCATCCTCTTAGTGAGGGGCTAGCATGTATGATTGATATCTATATATGTTAACGAACGAAAACTCACGCACGTTAAATTACTATATATATATCATTCAAATTGGTGTTAATGAAAAAGTTTAAGTTTTTGGATTTAGTGATTGTTTACCATTATTGTTGTCTATTATTTTTACACGGCAATTAGAGAGAATTGAAGCGCTTGGATGAATATGTTGGGATATACGGCAAGAAAATGTAAAAGAAATGAGCGTGTTCAATAGCTGAGAAGTGGTGGTAGAGTTACTAACTCATGTCTAGCTTCTCTTGTGTCATTTGGCTTATTCAATTTGATCTTTGTTGTAATGTGGTGGTTTTGAGAGAATTCATCAAAAGATTTATAATTATGTATATAGCCATTAAAGAGCGTTGAAGCTCTCCGGTTCCTTTTCTTTTCTAAATTCATAATCACATAACATCTTCTTGTACCACTATTGATCAACAATCATGTGATTCTGTGCCTTCAACCAATTAAGTTCATCAGATTGATTACGCATAATCATGCGACTTCTTCAAACATGTATAAACTATAAATATATTACTCTTGAAAGAGCTAAAGTGCATATTTATAAATGTAAATACAAAGGATTCCCAAAATTGAATTTTCATCATTAATGTGTCTTCTGCAACATAGATGAATGTAAGTTATGTAAGCTCAATTGCCATGATAATTTCAACAACAATACACTTTTAAGCCACAAGCCACGTCTACAAAGGTTATCCATAGTGTAATTGAGAATGCAACCACAACGTAAGTCCATAGCATAATCACGAAACATTCACTCGTATTTGTCTCGAACCAGGGGCGAAGGCAAAGGAGGGCCCGTATGGGCCATGGCCCCCCGCCAATGAAAATTCAATAAAATATTCATTATATGCCTAGTATGATATGTTGTATGAAGATGTTAATTGCAACCTGGCCCTCCATTTTATTAATAATATAATTTTCTTCTATACTTTTTTGCCAAGACAACATCAATCCCTTTCAGTATTTTAATTTCTTATGATTTCATACATTATTTTCAATTATTGGATTTCAATTCAAAGTTCTACAATAATCAATGATTTGAAAATTTATAAGAAATTGAAACGAAAAAGAAATAACTTCCTCTCATAATTACTCACGCAAATATACATGAACTGTATAGTAGCTAAATCCATCTATATATGTATGTACTTTTTTTTATTAGGTACTCACTAGAACAAATTAAGACTTTCTTTTCTATTTTATTATGCAATATCCATCTTAATTTGAGGTGGTTATTATTGTTTACTCTACATAGTTTGTTTACTTGTAATTTTTTTTCTCACACAAATTCTTTGATTATGTATATTAAAATGGAAATAGTAAAGAAATTTAAATAAATTTAATTATAAATGATTTTTGAGATACAAAATAGAGTAAAGTTCCATTCTGAATCTCAAAGTTAGTGTCAATATTATTATTATTATTATTATTATTATCTTAAAGACTAAATGGTATTATATTTTGATATATTAATATATATTTCTTGTGTGACCTTTAATATTATATTCTATCATGGCCCCTCCAAAATCAAAATACTGGCTCGTCATTGCAAACAACTAAGAGATTGTACCTGCCAAATTCATCATAGTGATAAAAAATTAACATATAAATTAATGATTGTCCAAAACAATTAAATAAAGAAAGCAATGCCCAATGAACATGAAGAAGTTTCAGATCAAACCTATGTTGATTGAAGATGGGAGAATTTCATGTTATCCCACAAACCACATGAAGAATATTGACCAAAGTGTAAGAGAAACAGATGCCAATGTGTAAGTCCATAGCATTATTACTGAACATTCACTCTGACCAGCTCCATGCAACTGGGTCATTGTACCTGCATTAACATCACATTCCTATCAATCATTAATTTAAGCTATATATATATATTTATATATTTATATTTATATACCAAATCAGAACATTTTGTACTAATAATCCTACCTATACTTATAGCCGGGGGAACTGCAAACTGCAGTAGAAGAATAAACTGATACAACTTGTGATCCGGGTTAACCAACCCAAACTGGATGGCACCTTTAACAATACATACTCCCAATATTGGTAGAATAATGTATCGAATCACAATGATCCCAACTATTATTGATAAATGTATCCGTGACCTTTCCAAACCTGAACAAAATCATGATTGCGGTAATTGTGTCTAAAACAGACTAAACTTAACTTAAGATTATTAAGATCAATGGTAACCTCTAAGAAGATTTGCCCCCACAATTAAGCCGACTGTCGGAATTGATGCCTCGCTATAAATTATCAAATCATAAGAAACAAGCATGGAGCAATCACCAAAACCAAACCAATTTACATCAAGAGTTGTATAGAAGATATAATCAAGAGAAGATACACACACCCCAGCAAAGACGTAGTGTCTTGAACCACCCGGAGAGGAGCACTGTCACCAATTATCACCTTCCGTAACTGAGGGATGACACCAACCATAAACCCAATAATCTATGCAATACAAAAATTGTACTTGTGTTACAAAAAAAAAAGGTTAACAATTAATCTCTCCTTATATATAGCTTGTGCTCCATAGGCGTATAACCTTAATAACGAAATCATGCATAACATAAATTCATTTTCTGATATATATAGTTCCCTTATGATCGAGGAATAGATTTCTAGTTTTCCCTGGTTATAAAATGCATTCTACAATGATCATGAAAGGAATCATACAAAGAATATTAATTATTATATTATAAGGAATTAGAAAAAGCAAATATACCGCTCCAATAGTTGAAGGTGCGAAGACCTTCCTCAGGTTGAGATTTGATGCAAATGTTTGGAAGCACAGCTTAATCCTTGTTAAAAATGGCATCTGTCATCAGAGACAAGAGAAGGTGAGGGAAGGCATGCAATCATGCATCATGCATGCTTGTTGATCATACATAGCTAGGTAATATTAATTCATTTTCAATATTACGAAGAAGTTACCTTGGGATTGGGATTCCCCTCAGGTATATCCTTGGGTGAGCAGCCAATATTTAAAGGTCTTGGAACATTTTCAGGTCCTATAGTACTACTGTCTATATTATCTGCTGCTTTAATGACTACTACTTCAGATTCAGAATTCTTACTTGAAAATATCCGCACAATGTTATACACGTATAACCACATGTAGATAGATGAAATCTGCAATATAAAAATAAAAATATTATGGAATTGTCTTTTGAACAATATGCAGTTCTGAGTTGGGCAGAGCATTCTTACTGCCATAGAAAGTGAAGCATATGCAATTCCTTGGTTATAACACACGTCAGCATTGCCAAATGGACCGCCCTTTTCCTTACAAACTGCTGGAATTATAATCAGAGGCATAGTCCCCAGGTTACCTGCTCACATCATATATTCATATCCATTCCAAAACAAAAACCAGAAATATATAATTACATGATTTCATTTATGCAAGAGAAGATTATTCAAGCAAATTATAGTTGTATATGAGATATATCCAAGAAGAAGAAAAAAGACTACGTACCTGCTGCACAGCACCCTATAATAAGTCCCCACAAATCACGAGGAGTTCTAGTAATTTTTACTAGTATCCATCCAAGTGCTGAGCCAATGATGACTGAAAAGGATATTCAGCGGCATAAACCGCCTACAAGTACATACATAGTTTTACAAATGCTACTATCAACTATCAATGAATGATAATATATATATATATATATATATATATATATATAGAAAGAAAACAAACTCACAATATGCCAATGCTTTTAACAGTTACACTATTGGCCAAGCTGCTAGCAATAAGTGATGGAGTAAAGACGAAAAATGCTACCTGTATAAAATCTCAAGTATACATTCATTTATCAACTATATATTCTAATGTTTTCAAAGAAATAATTTATGTGATTGTAATATGAATACTATATATAATATAACTTACATTGTTCAAATGCTTGCGTGCCTTGGCTCCCAAAATATCTACACGCTCCAGTGCAAGAAATAAGCCAAGAACGGTGAGGAGGAGTACCTTTAAAACTGGAATGAATGAAGCAATAAAGATGTCCAGAATCCTCATTGCGAAAGGCTTCTAGTCCTTCTACAACCACATGCAGCTACATATACCTGATGATCATCAGCCGAAATTTTCACTTATATGCCCACTTAATTACTTAATTAGTTGATTTTTTTTTTCATGAAGCAGCATTTATAAATAATAATAAATGGAACGTGGAAAAGCTGGTGCAGAGTTGTTAATATTTTTGATGTTTTGGTACAAGACTACAAGTTGAGGCAAAGAATTGAAGAGGCTTTACTTTGTGTCATGCATGACATTGGCTAGTTATTGACTTTAAAATGAGTGAGTAATGCGTTGATAGAATATGGAATATCTAAAAGATAGTGTTAACAACCTATTTAATTTTATAAATAGAAATAAACACATATAATAATGATACATTAAATGCAATGATTATTTTCCGTTTACTATAATAAATTGGTTGTTAACTTATGCCCTTAGGACACGGTTAACACTACCCACATTGAAATTATGAATCAGAATCACATTATGCAATTAAGTTAACTATTCAATTTGCAATCACTTTCATCTTCAACTTCAACCTTAAAACCCACCTACATTAGAAACTATTATATATAGCCTAATTAATGCACCATATTTACCACCTGACTCATTTTATCAAAGTTATTATTATTTTCTTAAGGTTGGGATGACACACACGGCACAAAAATTATTGTGCCAAATTAGATTGTATTCCCAACTTAGAAAAAGCCACAGAGCCACGCATGTAAAAGGTTGTCCAAATTTCATAGCCGCAAAACATTTATAGATTTGAATTTGGATTGAATTAAAATATTGAAAATTGGAATAGATCATTTATAGATTGAAATCCTCACAATACATATTAGTGCACACAACAACCTACTGATAGCTATTATTAAGACAACTAACTAACTCTACTAATTTGGCAGCAGCCTACTCTACTAACAACTAGCTGGCTCTACTAATTTGACAATTAACCCTAACTTGGTTTAATCCTACACCTATGGCTTTGCTTCACGATTGTATAAACTACTATAAACCATATATACAATACTCTTGGAAAGAGCTGAAGTGCATACATTAACGTGAATATTTTTTGGGTACTGACTGATCAGTATCTAAAATACTAACCTCACTAATGAGAGTGTAGCACATGATCTTTTTTCTTTTACTTTTTATATTTATCTTATAAGTTGGGTCCTGTGTTGTACTTTCATTGATGTGATCAGTATTTTGGGTACTGACGAGTCAGTACCCAAGCATTATTCCATTAATGTAACTACGAAGGAGTCACTCACAAGAAGCCCTGGCCTTAGAATTAGTGCTAGCCATTTTTGTTCTTTGTATGTGTAAAAGACTTCATTCTTCGCATTATTTTTTATGTGCATATTAGATAGAATACGATTCACGATACAATAATAACAGTGCTGGTACATAAGAGCAAAATTCACAACTTGCACATTACAAATGCCCTTAAACCCCCAAAATTAAATTTGATCATTAATGTGTTTTGTGACATAGGTGAATGTAATTTATATAAGTTCCGATCCATTGCCATAATAAATTCAACAACAATAAACTTTAAGCCACAAGCCACATGTAAAAGGTTATCCAAAGCGTGATAGAGAATGCAGCCACGACATAAGTCCATAGCATAATTACAGGACATTCACTCGTGTTTGTTTAGAATAACGGAGTGATTGTACCTGCCAAATTCATAAGAGTGAAGAAAAAAAACCGATAAATTACTGATCGTCCAAAACAATTAAACCAATTCAGAAAGCAATGCCCATTGAACGTACATTATGAAGTTTCCAATATATCATATCTATGTTCATTGCAGGTGGGAGAGCATATTGAAGTAAAAGAACAAATTGGTATAATGAACTTGATCCGATCATGGCAAAATGATGTGCAACTTTTACAATAACAATGCCCAAAAGTGGCAAAAATATAAACCGCACTGCTATAACCCCAATAATCAGTAAAACTCACACCCTTGATCTTTTTAAACCTGAAAGGAACACACACACACACACACACATAGTATCTAGCTAGTAAAATAACCAAATTTGGGGGGACTAGAACCATGCATGTCAACTTATGCTAAAAAATTGAAGTATGATCTTCAATTCGCAGATGACACTATCATTTTCCTTGAACCAAGGGTAGAGTATCTCCTGAACACTAGAAGAATTTTAAGGTGCTTTGAATTAGCAACTAGTCTTCGGATTAACTTTCATAAATCTTGTGTGGTGAATGTTAGGAAAGGGGGGAACAATGATAGTGTTTAGGCAGATTGTTTTGGGTGCAATAAGGCAGACCTCCCAATCTCATATCTCGGATTTCCCTTGGGTGCAAGACCCTTGGCGAAAACTTTTTGGAACCCCCTCATGAGTCGGCTAGAGAAGAGATTAGCTCCGTGGAAAAAGAAATTTTTAAATAAGGGAGGAAGAATGGTCCTTATTAAATAGGTCATTTCTAGTATCCCTACCTATTATTTGTCAGTTTTCAAGTTACCGGTGGGGGTGGCCAAGGGAATCGAAAAATTGCAACGGTCTTTTTTTTGGGGTGATGGCAATATGAGGAGGAAAATTCATGCGGTGGATTGGGTTTCGATTTGTAGAAGTAAAAGGAATGGGGGGTTGGGGATATGTAGAATGGAGGACAAAAATAAGAGTTTGTTAGCTTAATGGGTATGGAGATTTGGCAAGGAGGAAAACTCTTTGTGGCGTAGAGTGATTTGTGCGAAGTATGGCATCCCATGTGGGACAATTATGTGGGATTGGAAAAGCTCGGAGTCAGCTTCCTTTTTTGTTAAAGCGGTGAGCAGCCTTAATAGCGCAGGTTCCCTGACAGAGAAGTTTTTGAAGGATGGTTTAAAGATCATAATAGGGAACGGGAGAAGAGCTAATTTTTGGAATGAACCGTGGGGAAAGGAATTACCTCTTAAGTTTTCTTTCCCCAGAATCTTTGCTTTAGCAGTGGATAAAAGCGGGGTGGTGGAGGATTTTGGGAGGTGGCAAGGTTCCAATTGGGTTTGGGAGGTTCCGCTAAGGAGGCCTCTGTTTGACTGGGAGAAAAACCAGTGGTAGGCTTTCCAATATGTTCTGCAGTGCAATAAAATCCGTGGCTCCATAGTGGATGATATAGCCTGGATGTTTAGCTCAAATGGTCAGTACTCAGTAGGTTCCTTCCGTAGATGTCTTGAGACCTCTTCCATGGAAGCTTCAAAGGAATTCGAGATGATTTGGCAGGGGATTTGTCCTTCCAAAATTGAAATGTTTGCTTGGCAACTTCTAAGAGGCAGAGTATTGGTCAGTTCGGTGTTACAAAGATTTGGGCTCAATCCTAATTTTTGTGTGAACTGTGCAATGTGCAAATCGGAGGAGGAGACAATCGACCACCTTTTTCTATATTGTCGGTGGACTCAAGAGGTTTGGGGACAGTGCATGGAGTGGTGGGGAGTCAAATGGTGTAGGAATGAGACTCTGAAGGAGTGGGCTCTTGGGTGGAGTGGTCTCTGTCCAAAGGCTAAACATGGTAGAGCTTGGAATTCTTTGTTTTTTGCTGTGATTTGGACGGTGTGGGAGGCAAGGAATCAGGTGGTCTTTCAGAACAAGGTTGCGGATGTCTCTCAGTCAATTGACTTGGTCAGATTTCGCGTCGTTTGGTGGTTCAAGCATCAGGGTAGAGGGTCGTCGGATTCGGTTACTTCTCTGCTCTTAAATGTCAAGGACCGCTGCACTGAAGTTAGAAGGCCTAAACAGAAGTTTACAGAGGTTTGGGTGCCTCCGCAAGGAGTGGCTATGAAATTTAATGTGGACGGCTCTTCTATTGGAAATCCGGGGAGTGCAGGCATTGGTGGAGTGCTAAGAGATCATTCCGGAAAAGTGTTGGGCATGTTTTCATTTCAGGTTGGGGTTATGGATGCCATTTCGGCTAAAATTCTGGCAATTCATAAGGCGTGTGAACTGTGTGCTAATGATACCGGTCTGGTAGGGAAAGACATCACAATCGTGAGCGACTCAAAGGTGGCGGTATCCTGGGTGAATGGAGCTGGTATTAGTAGCCTGAGACATGTTAATTTCATTTATGACATCAGAAACTTTCTGAATTATCTTGGTAACACTGTTGTTGTTTTCAACTCTAGAAGTAGCAATGCTTTTGCTGATGATTTAGCAAAGAAAGGCTCTAGTATGGAAGGGGACTGCTTGATTTGGGGTAACATTTGAGCTCAGTCGTCTGCGTGTTTGATCTGTTTTTGTGTTTGTGCCTCTGCTCTGTCTTTGGTGCTGGGTTGCAGAGCTCTCTGCTTTGGCCTTCGGGTCTGTTCGTTTTATGTTTTTCTGCTTCTTTGGAGTTTTTGTCAGCTGCTTTTTCTGGGCTAGCCTGGTCTCTGGTGGCCTGCTGTGGGGGCTCTTGTTACTGTTTCATTTTTGCCTCTCTTTGTTTCGGTTGTTTTAGCTATTTGGGCTGTTGTTTCCGTTTTGTTTCTGTTCTCCCTCCAGACCTCCGGTCAATGAATAAACTTTAGCAGTTCAAAAAAAAAAAAAGCACCTCCAAGAAGATTTGCCCCAACTATCAATGTCATACATGGAATAGCTGCCTGCCAGTAGGTGATCAGATTTCATTTTCAGCTTTCGTTACTGAGTAATCTTAAAGTCATATATCATATATATACATATGACACAACATTCAACAACAATAATAATAAAAAAGTCTACCAATCAATAATGTTGGAGATTTTTACCCCAACAATGATAGAGAAGTATCAATCACATGGAGAGGAGCACTGTCACCAATCAGGATCTTTCGAATTGGTGAGGCTATCCCAATGATAAACCCTACAATCTTAAAGAGAAAAAACAAAAAATAATAAATGATTGCTATATATAGTAAAACATTAGGTCATTTACAATAAGGTAGACAGCTAGCTAAAAAACACCTTGTCCAAAGTATAACTCATGAATTTCTTTTGCGTAATTGTCTTCATAATCGATATTGTTAGTGATACTGGTCAGAGTGAAAGAAATACAAAGGCTCGAGTAAGCGTGCCTAACAACTCAAATACTGATGTAGAAGGATTTATTAGTATTTGCCATTTTTTTCTTCATATTTGTAGTGTTGATGGTATTGGGCTTGTAAGAGTGTCCTAATTTGGGCTTGAAAGTGGACTATATATACCACTCTATAGCTTAATGTAAAAGACAAACCATTTTGATATTGAGAATTGAAATCACATAGTTTTTGTTGGTGGGATTGTAAGCTTGAGGTCACTTGTGGTGCACCTCTGAGAGATATTTCAAACACTCAAAGAAGGAGAAACTACAACACTTCTTATTTCCCTCTTTAGATTAACTTACACAACTTCACACATTTTACAACACAATCTTCATCCCTTTATATAGGGAAATGAGATGAGAAAAAGACAAGCAAAATAAATGAAACCAATGAACCGAAATCAAAGCTTGGTGGCAGTTGGGAGGTTGCTGGTTGAAGATGGTGGTTGGAGGTTAGAGGTTGTTGGACGGTGGATGTCTGGAAGTCAAGTTTAGTTTTCAACATCCCCCTTTCAACTTGACTCTCCGTGTTTTGCCATACCAAGCATTGTCTTTAGTCTTGAAAACACATCATGTTTGAGTGGTTTGGTGAAAATATCAGTAGCTTGATCATATGTCCTGCAAGAGACTAGTTCCACCTCTTTATCCTTCACATGCTCTCTGATGAAATGATATCTTGTATCAATATGTTTGCTTTGTTCATGGAATACTAGATTCTTTGCTAGCGCAATCGCTGGCTGATTGTCAGTTTAGACTTCTGTGGGATTAACTTGTGGACATCCCAAGTACCGCAACACATTTCTGATCTAGATACCATGACAAACAAGTGAGCAGGCAGCAACGTACTCAGCTTCACATGATGACAGTGTCACAATGGTTTACTTTTTGGAAGACCATGTGAACACTGCATCTCCCATAAAAAATGTAAAACCTGTCGTGCTTTTACGTTCATCCAGATCTCTTCCTCAATTACTATCTGAATAGCCAACCAACCTACAATCTTCACTTTTGGTATACAATATACCATCATCAATAGTACCTTTTATGTAACGAAGTATCCTCTTTGCTGCATTAAGGTGAGACTAGTCAAGAGTCTCCATGTATCTGCTGACTAATCCAACTCTATAGAGTATATCTGGTCTGGTACATGTCAAGTATCTCATACTGCCAACCAAGCTCTTGAAATAGGTTGGATCAACATCTCCTCTTTCATTATTTCTTAACTCTAGTCTTGTTTCTACTGGAGTTGTGACAGGATTGCATTTTTCCATACCAAATCTTTTCAGAATTTCTTTTGCATAAATACTTTGAGAGATGAAGATACCATTTTCGCTTTGCACAACTTCAATGCCGAGGAAATGAGCCATTAGGCCAGTGCCAATCATCTCAAATTCATTCACCATTCCCCGTTTGAAATCTTCAAACATGGTTGGATTGTTGCCGGTGAAGATCAGGTCATCAACATATAGGCACGCATATAACAAGCTTCCGCCAATCTCCTTCTTCATATGTAGTGCATGCTCATACAGACATTTCTCAAATCCGTTCTCTTGGAAGTAATCATCAATCCTCATGTTCCATGCGTGAGGTGCTTGCTTCAAACCATATAGAGCTTTCTTCAGCCTGCACACTTTATCTTTTCTGCTTTTCTTCACATATCCAGGTGGTTATTCCATATAGATTTCTTCTTTAAGAAAGTCATTCAGGAATGCTGACTTTACGTCAAGTTGGTAAATTTTCCAACTTTTCTGAGCTGCCAATGATATCAGCAATCTGATGGTTTCTAGTTTGGCAACTGGGGCAAAGACTTCTCCGTAATCAACTCTTTCCTTTTGTTTATAGCCTTTTGCTACAAGTCTTGCCTTGTATCTCTGGACTTCTCCTTTTGCATCTATTTCGGTCTTGTAGACCCATTTCACTCCGATGGTATTCCGCCCTTTTGGGAGATTAGTCAACTCTTATGTCTTGTTCCTTTCAATGGACCGAATCTCTTCATCCATTGCGCTTCTCCAATTTTCTTTTTGGTTAGCCTATTCAAAGCTAACTGAATCAATTGTCATCAGCAGACAATACAGAGTAATATCTTCTTCTACCTGTTCTGTATTTTCATACAGATATTTTAGACTGCGTGTCGCTCTAGGCCTCATATCTGAGAAGTCACGATTAATTGGTAATGGAGCATCATACCTTTGTGGTGAAGGGGAACCACGTTGAGGAGTCTGCCGATCTTTGGTTATTTATGGCTCAGTAGCCACTCCTCTTGTCTCTTTTTCAAGTATCAACTCTGCACTTCTGGAAGCTTTGGTCTGATCCCAATTCCAGGATTCATTTTCTTCAAAAATGACATCTCTAGTGAAGATCACTTTCTTAGTGACAGGGTTGTATAGCCGGTAACCCATAGTTTTGTCACCGTATCCAACAAGGATACACTTTTCACATTTATCTTCAAGCTTGGTTCTTCTCGCTTCTGGAACCTTGATGTAGGCAATGGAGCCAAAAACTCTGAGATGACTCACACTTGGTTTGTGAGTGCTCCATGCTTCTTGCAGTGTCTTTGTATCAAGACTCTTTGTAGGACATCTGTTTTGTAGATATACCGCACACAAAACTGCTTCAGCCCAAAAGCTTTTGGGCATGTTTTTATCCTTTAACATGCTTCTGACCATGTTGGGGATTGTTCGATTCTTCTTTTTAGTTACACCGTTTAACTAAGGAGTATAAGTTGGTGTAAACTGATGTCTGATTCTTTGTTGTTTAAGGAATTGAAAGCACCTATAACGTATTCTCCACCTTGATCTGATCTCAGTGTTTTGATGTAATAGCCACTTTGTTTCTCCACCAGAGTTTTGAACTCTTTGAAGTAACCAAATACTTCAGACTTCCTCTTTTGAACATAGACTCAAGTCTTCTTGCTGTAGTCGTCAATGAAGGTAAGGAAGTATTGATTCTGTCCAATTGATACCGGGGTCAATGGACCACACACATCTGTGTGAACAAGCTTAAGTGGCATGGTTGCTCTCCAATTTGCCTCATTTCCGAAGCTATTTCTGTGTTGTTTACTGAGAACATAGCTTTCACACATCTCATTTGGGTGATGGATGTTTGGCAATCCTTTCCCCATCTTCTTACTTCCCAATTGCTTTAAACTTTCAAAATTGAGATGTCCATACTTAAGATGCAACAACCAATCTTTTTCATTCATGATGGATGTCAAACACCTTGGCGTGTCATGATGAATTGCGAGAGAAAACATCCTGTTCTTTGTCATCTAGACTCGAGTAACCAGCTTTCCTCGAGTATCATTGATGGTGATTTGCATATTTTGAAGGCTAATATGATAACCTTTCTCCAGGAGTTGTCTGAGACTTCGAATGTTTATTTTCATGTCTGGAACATAATAAACATTGGAGATGAAAGCATAATCTTCATTCTTCTGTTTGATCATGACATCTCATCTTCCTTGGACAGGGATTTTTGAGAGGTCGTCAAATGAGATTTCTCCATGAACTTTCTCATCAAGTTCAGTAAATAAGTCTTTTATGCCAGTCATATGGTTGCTGGCTCCAGAATCAAGAAACCAAACATTTTGGTTTTATATGTTGAGTTGTGTACCATCAACATCAACGATTCTCCTTCAACTTGCTCTTTCTCTGCAAACTTAGAATTTTCATTTACCTCATTTGGGTTACCTCTGCACTCGTTGCTATAATGGCCATATTTATGGCAGTTATAGCATTGAACATTTCTTTTGTCAACGTTTGGACGGTTGTTGTAGCCACCTCTTCTTCTGCGTCCTCTTCCTCGTGGGACATAGTTCTGTTGTCCACTTCCTCCTCTATTTGCGTCTTTTCCTCCTCTGCCTCTACCTTTGGTTTTGACATTTCCAGAACCTCTTCCGCGAGATCCTCTACCTCGCTCTCTTCCTTGTTGTGAGGTTCCCCATTGCTCGTATCTTTTTACATTGAGGGAGAGCTTTGGCTGGAGAGCTTGCTCCAATACTCTGTCGTCACTTTTTCTTGTGAATTTTTTCTCATGGGCTTGCAATGAACCCACTAATTCTTCAACAAACATAGTCTCCAGATCTTTTGTTTCCTCCAGGGCCACAACTATAAAGTCAAACTTTGGATCCAATGATCGTAAAATTTTCTCCGAAATTCTCATGTCGATGAGAGTTTCTCCATTTCTTCTCAGCTGATTTGCAATGACCATAACTCATGTATAGAAATCAGCAATGGATTCATTAGATTTCATCCGTAGGGATTCGAACTCACCCCGTAGAGTTTGAAGACGGATTCTCTTCACTTTGTCAGCACCTTTGTAAGTCTTGTGAAGAGTGTCCCAGACATCTTTCGACGACCTAAAGGATGCTATGATCTCGAACGTGGCATCATCTAGTCCTTTATAGATTATGGACTTTGCTTTACAATCTCTCTTTTGATCGGCTTTGAGAGTTGTTGTCTGAGCATCTGTTAATTCTCCTTCAGCTTCTTTGGATTCGGGTTTTGTATATCCATCTTCTACAATGTCCATGACATCTTGAGAGCCCAGTAAAGCTCTTATTTGTATGCACCAATTGTCATAGTTGTCTTTAGTGAGTTTCGGGATGACAATATGCCCGTTTCCGTTGGCCATCGAAACTTGAAGTGTTTAGAACACTAATCTAGAGTTTGAATTTGCAGAAACTTAGTATACGGTTGGGTTTGGAATGGTTCAAAACCTAGGAAACTAGTCCAATTTTGACCAAAAACCGAGTTCGGAAGCGTCCGAAACGAGCTGTCAAACTTTTGGCAAAAAGTCAACCAAAAGATAACGGAATATTCTCTTTGTGGATGGAATATTCCAGCCGTTATAACGGCGTCAGTGACGTCAGCAGCACGTTAACATATGGGTCGGGAACCGGGTTAGATGGGGGGTCGGACCTCGGGGTCGGACCAATAGGCCAGATATCGGGTCGGATCCGGGGGTGATGGATCAAACTTCGGGTCTAATCCTGCAAAGGGGGCATGTTGGTGACGCGCGGGAAGCTAGGCTGTGCGTGGTCGGCGCATGGTGTCACTCTCCTAATTCAGACGGTGCGTGTGGATTGCCTGTTACTCCGATTTGGGTGACGTTTTCACCGGTGCACTCCTGGAGATGAGACGAACACACTGGTATGCTCAAATAACAATTTCAAGCACTTTGATTTCTGGGCCAATTCGGTTTTGGCCTCTGTTTTTCAAATTTTTGGCACTCTTGGGCTCTGATACCACTGTTGGTGGGATTGTAAGCTTGAGGTGGTGCACCTCTGAGAGATTATTTCAAACACTCAAAGAAGGAGAAACTACAACACTTCTTATTTCTCTCTTTAGATTAACTTACACCACTAGCTCCACACATTTTACAACACAATCTTCATCCCTTTATATAGGGAAATGAGATGAGAAAAAGACAAGCAAAATAAATGAAACCAGTGAACTGAAATCAAAGCTTGGTGGCAGTTGGGAGGTTGTTGGTTAAAGATGGT
Organism: Dipteronia sinensis; assembly: GCA_033220585.1. NCBI lineage: Eukaryota > Viridiplantae > Streptophyta > Magnoliopsida > Sapindales > Sapindaceae > Dipteronia > Dipteronia sinensis. The sequence goes on along the minus strand of CM065639.1, from coordinate 67,735,290 downwards.
GGTTGGAGGTTAGAGGTGGGTGGACGGTGGATGTCTAGAAGTCAAGTTTAGTTTTCAACAGTTTTCTCTCATTTTGGGGGTTCCCCCTTGTTAGCCATGGATTTGGCTCTTATCTAGCTGAAAACAAACCTGACCAATCTCATTGTCTCCATCTGTTAACAAAACTTGACGCGGTAGGAAGCTAGATAGGAGTATTACAACGGTATCACAAGGTAGATGACCAGCTGAGGTGTTCAGATAACAGAAGGTGCCAATAGTTGTTTTCTTGATTTGTATGTGTATATAAAGGTCTTTGTAACTGTCATTATCATTCAATGAAAGAAGAAAGAAGAAAGTATTTTCCTCCATTGTTGCTTTCTCTCTGATGCAGTAAATACTGTTCAATAAAATATAAGTTCGTTCACTGGGATCGGGAGTTTATCGGTTGAATCTAAGTTAATTAAACTAATCCAATCTAGTGCGCAAAAAATAAATTGCATAATGCGTTGGTTGGGTAACAAACGAGTGTATATGAATGTAAATGTGAACTTGTAAATAAACTAAACTAATCTAAGCACAACACAACACAAGGGATGGAATGTATGGATGGATACTAGGGGATCGATATAACCGTTCTCGGAACGCTCAATGTGCTAAACTAGTCGCAATAAGCATGTCAATCCAATTTAGGGCTTGTTTTAAGATACTAAAATTAAGACCAAGGTTCTTCCCATTACTCCTACAAGGTCATGTGTGAAGCAACGGTCATCACCTAATATGTTCTCAAAACTCTAAGCCAAAACAATATAGCAAGGTCATGCAAACATTGTCTTTCTTAATTACCAAGCTAATAATTGACACTAAGGTGGAAAAGGTCAATCTCACCAAAACCCACTTTCATGAATAATCTACACTACACACCCACATCACTTGTGGTCACAATATAACATGAGTAGTAGAGTAAACACAATCTTGATCAAGTAAAAGAGATTAATTTTGGATTTAACAAAAGAATACACTAGTTCATTACAAAGAGTTATCCAATATAATTACATCAATCCCCTAGATGGGGTTCAGTTACTCATCAATGAAAAATACACAAAGGAGAGAAAAGAGTAGAGATTACCCATGAAGATCACGTGAGCTTCCTTTGTTCCTTGAAGTTCCTTCTTCTCCTTGCTTGTTTGAGCTTCCAAATGGATTGATGAAGTAAAGATGGAGGTGTGTGGAGAATGGTGGGGAAAATGGAGATTATTTTTGTTGGAAGAGGAGCTCCTTTGTGTAGGCTTTTTCTTTTAGAAGAAAACAGAGGAAAGGCATATAAAGGAGAGGGGAAATATGTTCTGATGGAAAGGGGGCAAAAAGACCGTTTTGCCCTCTTTTTCAAGTGAGGCGACCAGACGAGGGGAGTAAAATGGTCGCCTGGCTAGGTCGCCTCACAAACTGGAAAACTCTTCAAAAACACACATAAGGTTAGGCGAGAGGATGAGGCTACTGGATGGTTGCCGGAGTGGTCGCCTGGACCTTCATGAGCTCGGTTTTCATGGCAGACTTCGGAGGATTTGGAGGCACATGAAACGACAGCATGGAAAGCTAAAAATGGCAGTATTGTGATGGGAGGAAGGTGCATCGTCAATCTGGATGGAGAGACGCCGAAACATTGGCCAGAAAACGAGCTAGAACAGGTCGGATCAGAGTCGGGTCCGGGACAGATCCGGGTCGGGTCGGGTCACGCAGACCCAACGGTTCTGCTGGCTGGAGAAGACGACGTGATGTCAGCATGAGGTGTTGGGGTGCACTCAGCAGAAGCCTGGAGTGTGTACAGCGTAGCCCAAACTGATCTCTTAGGGGTGCTATTAGATCTGGGCTAGGGTGTGTTTAGCAACCCAAACAGCCCACATATAAAACGCACCGTTTCATTAATGATGTGGCGCGCTGGTGGGTAAATTACATTATATACTCCTCCTTACTTCCATAATCACATAATCTTCAATAATATTCTCCATATTTCACTTTAACCCCTGATTCTTTAAAATGACACAAATGCCCCTGAAATTGGCTCTTTACTCCACTATGGTCTAAAATACCCCTGATGAGCTGAAATACCTGAAAAACACTTGCTTCCAACATTAAATACCTAGAATGCTCGAAAAACGGTTACAAAAGTTAAATAAAGGGAGCGCAAAATATGAACATTTAAAGCGCGATCACGCTCAAAGCTTGAAGTGTTCAGTCAAGCATTTTCACAAACAGTTTGACGTTCTTTGTCAAATAATTTCTTCTTAGCAATTTTTCAAATATGGTTCATTTCTTCAAAAGAGAATTTCACTCATATGTTCTAAAATTGATGAGAGTATATATCTGTTCACATTAATTTCACAGATTTTATAAATATTTAAGTGATGATCTGAAATGAAGTTTGGCATGGGTGGATATAAATTCAAGAATCTCAACCCATTGTTGAGCTAAAATTGGCAACTTTTGTAAAGATAGAATTTATGTTTCCTTATTCTTTTGTATTAGTATTATTTAATTTTCTAATTAATATAAAGATAGAGATATTGCAGAATGTTATTAAGCAATCTTAATTAGCATACCGCTGCAATTGTAGATGGTGCCAACAACTTCTTCAGATTTCACTTGGCTGCCAAAATCTTAAAGCTGAAAGGAGTCCTGAATGCATATTCAAAAGAATACAACAAATTCATCTACAAAAATACATTATGTAATTCTTTTAATACAACAAACAATTTGCCCATGAAAACATGGTAGGTTGGTACAGAAACAGAGGCCAACTCCAAAATATTAAGTACAAATTTATACATTAATAGCAATATCTTCTTTTTTTTAGAAATGCAATTTTATTCAAAAAGGCCAACAAGCATGAGAAACAGAGACCAGAAACACACAGCAAGGGCCAAGCGTGCACTCACAGCCCACACGACAAGACTAGCACAAACCAGACACAGCCAAAGAGACAACACATAACCAAAACAAAGCACAAAGCAGAAACAACTCAGCCATCCCCCCTTCCACAAAAAAAGAGAAGGAGTTGGGATCTACAACTTTAATACACTTCAGTTCTTCCACACTAAGACTGCATTGCCAAGCTTCTTCCTCAGATGTCCGGTCACGAAAGCTACAAACAGAACCATTAACAGGCCAAAACAGAGGAAAAACCAAAACAAACACTAACAAAACCTCCAGACAACATTTTCCCCATCTACAGCGGCTCCCCTTTTTGCCAAACCATCTGCCACTATATTTGAATCTCTAGGTTTATAATTCATAGACGTTTTGCCTAGTAGTCGAAGCTTCGACTGAATATCATAGATCATATATACTATAGCCAAATTGCCAAAATCATCATCCTTAACCCACGAAACTGCTACCCTCGAGTCGCTTTCGATGCATATCTTCCTCCCTCCCACCGAGGATTTAGACACACACAGGAGACAAGCTTTTTGGATTGCCAATAATTCAGCGGTGGATGGGTCCACATTCCCCACACAAGCCGAAAACGAACACAGCACCTCCCCTCTGGAGTTACGTAAAACCCCCCCAATCCCTGCCCTCCCCATCTCCTATTTAACAGAACCGTTGACATTAAATTTTAAAGCCTCTTTAGACGGAGGAACCCAAGCCATGGCTCTACAGTTCTTCTGGGGGATTTGATCACAACAGCAAACCTCCAAATTCTCCACCATTACCGTTATTGGCTCCACGGATCCCTTGCCATGGTGCTTGAACCACCACGCCACCATGAACCGAACCAAATCAACGAACACTGCTAACTCAGCAGAAATTCCTTTGAACACCACCTGGTTCCGCGCCTCCCAGATAGACCAAACTGCTGCATTAAAAAACGTTGCCCAAGCTCTCTCCATCTTCGAAGACGGGTTCAGCTCCTGCCACCCTAAAAACCAGTTCTTTATGGACTTGTTAGCACAACACTTCACCGACCACCAACCCATGCAAGTTGTCCAAAGAGACCACGCCCATAAGCACTGCAAAAATAAATGATCCACTGACTCCACATCTCTAACACACATCGGACAAGACAAATCACCATTTCTGTTAGCACCTATCCTGTTCAGCAACACACGGACCATTATCCTCTCTCTTAGAAGCTGCCACACAAAAATTTCAACTTTCGGCGGGCTGTATCCCTTCCAAACTAAATCCTTCTCCGTGGATCCACCCTCAGTTAACTCTTCAACACATCTCCCGAAGGAGCTTACAGTATACAGCCCGTTCAGACAAAAAGACCAAGCCACTGTGTCTGGCACATCTCTTTGAATATTACTGCTTGCAATGGTTGCCATGAAGCCACTCCAAATGTCCTTCTCCCAATCAAACAAATCCCTCCTTAACAAAACCTCCCACTTCCAAACCTCACCCTACCACTGCCCAAAATCATTGACAGTGCCATTCTTATTAACCGCTAACGCATGAATTATTGGAAAAACAACTCTGAGTGGCAGTTCATCTCTCCACACATTGTTCCAAAAACTCACCTTATTACCACTCCCCACCACCACTTTTAAGCCGTCTTTGAGAATTTTTGCCGATATATATCCCTCCCTAAAGAGCCCACTCACAGCTTTGACAAAAGGGGATGCTGTTATCTTGAACTACTGATTTTATAAAAGCCATTGATCCAATAAAATCCTAATTAATTAAATTTCTCACAATAGTATAGTAAAGAAAGGAAAACTCTTTGTTCTTACACTGGATCTAATGTGATGGTCATCAGAGCTAGGGTGATCCTGTGATGGTACTAGTGCTTCTGTATAACTGTCGGAGGTTTCTCCAGAAGATATAATGATGATTGTGGAATCATTTTTGTTGCTCTTATTTGCTTATATACTCATGATTGGATAAACATAAGTCCATATATAAACTGCTCCCACCTGTAGCATCATATTCAGAATACATACTTCTTCTTTTTTTTGATAAGAAACTAGAAATACATACTCATGAACAGGTTTCCTTGATTGTCGTTTATTTCTATTTTTGGATAAGTAAACAAGTGGCTAGTTGACATTAGTGTTAATCTAAAGCTTATGCAAAAAGGTTGCTAATCAATGATTTCAAACCAAAAAGTAAACATGAAATAATTAATTAGAGGTGTTTGATATAGCAAAATTGTGCAAACAAACATATGTGAGTCAAATTAAAAGGCAAGTATGTTAAGAATTCTTAGATCATGACACAAGTATGTAAGTAATATGAGAAGCAGCGAGAGAAGTATATAGCCATAGAAAGGGAAGCATAAGCTTCTCCATATGTGGAGAAAACAATCACAAACGTAGGAAAACCAAGAAGCATTTATAAAGCTGTAGTGTCTCCGCCTATTGGCATCAATGCTATTGTGCCACAACAGATATGGCCAGAAGATCAATTTCACAGTATATTTCAAGTTGACTGCTCCAGCAGATCGAGGGGTATGGATTCGGTTTCTTGTCATGGAGGAATGGAAAATTAAGAGTTACTAGCCCGAACAACTTGCCCGAACAACGAGAGGGGAATATGTTCAAGCTGCACCTTCAGTCTCATGAATATGGGATTGATGAGATAATAGGGCTAACATGTATAGAAAAGCTTAAGAACTTTGATCTTTACAGTTGTAACAAGATCCAGTTTGTTTTCCTGCAGTCTCATGAATGTCGCCTGTGTTGGTGGATGGTGTGGTCGAGGTCACTTGTGGTGCACCTCTGAGAGAGATTTCGGGCACTCAACAGAAGGAGAAAACTCAAAACTCTCTTTGTATCTCTCAATATTTTCTTACACCACTCCACACTTTTACAATACAATCTTCATTCCTTTATATAGGGAAATGAGATGAGAAAAACAAAAACAAAATAAATTAAAACAATCAAACAAGTCAAAGAAAAACTTCAAAATGTTTGGTGGTGGTAGTTGGCGGTTGGTAGAAGGTGGTCAATCTTGGTGGCTGCTGGAAGTCAATCTTGGTGGCTGCTGGAAGTCAATCTTGGTGGCTTCTAGAATGGAGGTGGATGTTTGGAAGTCAGGTTTAATTTTCAACATCCCCCCTTAAACTTGACTCTCTATGCTTTGTCATACCAAGCATTGTCTTTAGTCTTGAAAACACATCGTGTTTGAGAGGCTTGGTGAAAATATCAGCAGCTTGATCATATGTCCTGCAAGAGACTAGTTCCACCTCTTTATTCTTCACATGCTCTCTGATGAAATGATACCTCGTATCAATATGTTTGCTTCTCTCATGGAATACTGGATTCTTTGCTAGTGCAATCGCTGACCAATTGTCGATGTAGACCTCTGTGGGATTTACTTGTGGAAATCCCAAGTACTGTAACACATTCTTGATCCAGATACCATGACAAACAGCTGAGCAGGCAGCAACGTACTCAGCTTCACATGATGACAGTGTCACAATGGCTTGCTTTTTGGATGACCATGTGAACGCTGCATCTCCCATAAAAAACGTAAAGCCTGTCGTGCTTTTACGTTCATCCAGATCTCTTCCCCAATCACTATCTGAATAGCCAATCAACCTGCAGTCTTCACTCTTGGTATACAGTATACCATCATCAACATATAGACATGCATATAACAAGCTTCCGTCAGTCTCCTTTTTCATGTATAGTGCATGCTCATACGGACATTTCTCAAATCCGCTCTCTTGGAAGTAATCATCAATCCTCGTGTTCCATGCGCGAGGTGCTTGCTTCAAACCATATAGAGCTTTCTTCAGTCTGCACACTTTATCTTCTCTGCCTTTCTTCACATATCCAGGTGGTTGTTCCACATAGATTTCTTCTTCAAGAAAGCCATTCAAGAATGCTGACTTTACATCAAGTTGGTAAATTTTCCAACTTTTCTGAGCTGCCAATGATATCAGCAATCTGATGGTTTCTACTCTGGCAACTGGGGCAAAGACTTCTCCGTAATCAACTCCTTCCTTTTGCTTATAGCCTTTTGCTACAAGTCTTGCCTTGTATCTCTGGACTTCTCCTTTTGCATCTCTTTTGGTCTTATAGACCCATTTCACGCCGATAGTTTTCCGGCCTTTTGGGAGAGTAGTCAACTCCCATGTCTTGTTCTTTTCAATGGATCGAATCTCCTCATCCATTGCGCTTCTCCAATTTTCCTTTTGGTTAGCCTCTTCAAAGCTAACTGGATCACTTGTCATCAGCAGACAATGCAGAGTAATATCTTCTTCCACCTGTTCAGTATTTTCATACAGATCTTCTAGGCTACGTGTTGCTCTAGGCCTTATATCTGAAAAATCATGATCAATTGGTAATTGAGTATCGTACCTTTGTGGTGAAGGGGAACCACGTTGAGGAGTCTGCTGATCTCTGGGTATTTGTGGCTCTCTAGCCACTTCTCTTGTCTCTTCTACAAGTATCAACTCTGCACTTCTGGAAGCTTTGGTCTGATCCCAATTCCAGGATTCATTTTCTTCAAAAATGACATCTCTGCTGAAGATCACTTTCTTGGTGACAGGGTTGTATAGCCGGTAACCCATTGTTCTGTCACCGTATCCAACAAGGATACACTTTTCACCTTTATCTTCAAGCTTGGTTCTTCTCGCTTCTGGAACCTTGATGTAGGCAATGGAGCCAAAAACTCTGAGGTGACTCACACTTGGTTTGTGAGTGCTCCATGCTTCTTGCGGTGTCTTTGTATCTAGACTCTTTGTAGGACATCTGTTTTGTAGATATACCGCACACAAAACTGCTTCAGCCCAAAAGCTTTTGGGCATGTTTTTATCTTTTAACATGCTTCTGACAATGTTAAGAATTGTTCGATTCTTCCTTTCAGCTACACCATTTAACTGAGGAGTATAAGCTCGTGTAAACTGATGTCTGATTCCTTGTTGCTTAAGGAATTCCTGGAAAGCACCTGCAGTGTATTCTCCACCTTGATATGATCTCAATGTTTTGATGTAATAGCCACTTTGTTTCTCCACAAGAGTTTTGAACTCTTTGAAGTGATCAAATACTTCAGATTTCCTTCTAAGGAAATAGACCCAAGTCTTCCTGCTGTAGTCGTCAATAAAGGTAAGGAAGTATTGATTCTGTCCATTTGATACTGGCGTCAATGGACCACACACATCTATGTGAACGAGCTCTAGTGGCATGGTTGCTTTCCAATTTGACTCTTTTCCGAAGCTTTTTCTGTGTTATTTACTGAGAACACAGCTTTCACACATCTCATTTGGGTGATGGATATTTGGCAATCCTTTCACCATCTTCTTACTTCCCAATTGCTTTAAACTTTCAAAGTTGAGATGTCCATACCTTAGATGCCACAACCAATCTTTGTCATTGATGATGGCTGTCAAACACCTGGGCGTATCATGATGAATTGCGAGAGGAAACATTCTGTTCTTCGTCATCTGGACTCGAGTCACTAGCTTTCCTCGAGCATCTGTGATGGTGAGTTGCATATTTTGGAGGCTAATATGATAACCTTTCTCTAAGAGTTGTCCGAGACTTAGGATGTTTGTCCTTATGTCTAGAACATAGTAAACATTGGAGATGAATGCATGATCTCCATTCTTCTACTTAATCATGACATCTCATCTTCCTTGGACATGGATTTTTGAGAGATCGCCAAATGAGATTTCTCCAAGAAATTTCTCATCAAGTTCTGTGAATAAGTATTTCCTGCCAGTCATATGATTGCTGGCTCCAGAATCAAGAAACCAAACATTTTAGTTTTGATATGTTGAGTTGTGTGCCATCAACATCAACGATTCTCCTTCAACTTGCTCTTTCTCTGCAAAGTTAGAATTTTCATTTACCTCATTTGGATTACCTCTGCACTCGTTGCTATAGTGGCCATATTTGTGGCAGTTATAGCATTGAACATTTCTTTTGTCAACGTTTGGACGGTTGTTGTAGCCGTCTCTTCTTCCACGTCCTCTTCCTCGTGGGACATAGTTCTGTTGTCCACCTCCTCCTCTATTTGTGTCTTTTCCTCCTCTGCCTCTACCGTTGCTTTCGGCATTTCCAGAACCTCTTCCACGAGATCCTCTACCTCGTTCTCTTCGTTGTTGTGAGGTTCCCCCTTGCTCGTATATTTTTTCATTTAGGGAGAACGTTGACTGGAGAGCTTGCTCCAATACTTTGTCGTCACTTCTTCTTGTGACTTTTTGCTCATGGGCTTGCAATGAACCCACTAGTTCTTCAACAGACATCATCTCCAGATCTTTTGTTTCTTCTAGTGCCACAACTATAAAATCAAACTTTGGATCCAATGATCTCAAAATTTTCTCTGAAATTCTCATGTCGATGAGAGTTTCTCCATTTCTTCTTAGCTGATTCGCAACGACCATAACTCGTGTATAGAACTCAGCAATGGATTCATTAGATTCCATCCGTAGGGATTCGAACTCACCTCGTAGAGTTTGAAGACGGATTCTTTTCACTTTGTCAGCACCTTTGTAAGTCTTGTAAAGAGTGTCCCAGATTTCTTTCCACGACTCAGAGGATGCTATGATCTCGAATGTGGCCTCGTCTATTCCTTGATAGATTATGGACTTTGCTTTACAATCTCTCTTTCGATCGGCTTTGAGAGTTGTTATCTGAGCATCTGTCAAGTCTCCTTCAGCTTCTTTGGAGGCGGGTTCTGTGTATCCATCCTCCACAATATCCATGACATCTTGAGAACCTATTAGAGCTCTCATTTGTATGCACCAATTGTCATAGTTGTCTTTGGTGAGTTTCGGGATGACAATATGCGCGTTTCCGTTGGCCATTGAGACTTGTAATGCTTAGAACACTATTCTGGAGTCTGAATTTGTAGAAACCGAGGGCACGGTTGCGTCCAGAATGGTCCAAAATATTGGAAACCAGTCTGAGTTTGTCGGAAACCGAGTTCGGAAGCGTCCGAAATGAGCGGTCAAACTTTTGCCAAAAAGTCAACTGAGATAACGGAATATTCCTTTTGGCGGACGGAATATTCTGTGCGTTTAACGCCGTTAGTGACGTCAGCACACGTCAGCAGGCGCGGATCCGGGTCGGTGCACGGGTCGGATCGTGTGTCGGATCTTGGGTCGGATCCTCTAGATCGGGCGAAGAAGACAATCGGCGCATGGCGGTGACGCGCCGGAGGATTGGCTGCGCGTGGCGGCGCGTGGATGCACTTCCAACTTCAGAGAGAGCGTGTAACTTCGTCGAAGCTCCGATTTGGGTGAAATTTTCATCGTTGCACTCGTAGAGATGCGTAGAACACTCTGGTGTGATCCAAAATCAATTTAGAGCACTTTGATTTCTATGCAAATTCAGATTTGGACTCTGCTTTCTGAATTTCTGGCTCTCCTGGGCTCTGATACCACTGTTGGTGGATGGTGTGGTCGAGGTCACTTGTGGTGCACCTCTGAGAGAGATTTCGGGCACTCAACAGAAGGAGAAAACTCAAAACTCTCTTTGTATCTCTCAATATTTTCTTACACCACTCCACACTTTTACAATACAATCTTCATTCCTTTATATAGGGAAATGAGATGAGAAAAACACAAACAAAATAAATTAAAACAATCAAACAAGTCAAAGAAAAACTTCAAAATGTTTGGTGGTGGTAGTTGGGGGTTGGTAGAAGGTGGTCAATATTGGTGGCTGCTGGAAGTCAATCTTGGTGGCTGCTGGAAGTCAATCTTGGTGGCTTCTAGAATGGAGGTGGATGTTTGGAAGTCAGGTTTAATTTTCAACAGCCTGGAGGTGGAAAGCAATAGGATTTTTGTAAGATCATCTGTTGAACAAGCATGCAACACACTATAGGCCTATAGCAATATATGCATGATTGTCCTTTTGATGTCTTTTCTCTCTACTAAAACTATGAAAGAAGTACACAACTCTGATACATCCTATTCTCGCCTATTCACATTCTCTGCTTTTCTTTTGGGGTCAAGGGAGCTCTGATATAGTATGCTGTGGAAGCTGTAAAGGAAGTGAACGATAAACACAAGTATATACTTTTTTTTTCAAAGTATATACTCTCATTTTAAGGTCTTATCTAAAAACTTGTACTCTTGAATTTAACAATATGGTATCAGAGGCATAAGGTCTTAGAGTCATGACTTGCCAATCTCCATGTCCCTTTGCTCTCACTTTCCTATTGCATATACGGTAGCTAGGAATCATGTGACATACATGTCGATCTTCATTTCTATGTTTGTCTCCACGTTGTATGTGAGGGGTTGTCATTCATGTTAACTGAGTCTAAAGACTCTAAACTCACGCATCTTAAATTACTATCATTTGAAGTTAAATAAAAAGTTTAAACATTGTCTATGTTAAATACACCCAAACTTTTTAATTTCATAAAAGTCTTTTGAATTCCAAATTGAATACACCTCTCTAAATTTCGTTAATGTGTATTGGCACAGTCATTACAGATTAAATGGAAGAGCATTGAGAAACAATATATGGATGGGTTTGTTGGGATATGCAGCAAGAAAAAGTAAAGGAAATGAGCATGCTCAACACCTCTAGCCTTTCAATTCTGTCCCTTGTAATGTTTCTTCCTGGGATTATCAAGTATGGAGAACGGGCGTGGGTTCTTAGATCTACAACCAGCCAGAAACATCGAGAATCCCATGTATTATTACCGTGATAGCCGGCTACATATTCCTGACCAGATTAAGTCTGACGAAGACACATTGCTTTTTGCCAAACATTTAGTATTCATAAGTAGTCATGCTTTCTTAGATGATACAATGGTACAAAGTGTTAGTACATGCAGCTTCAAGATGTTAAGAGCTATGTTGCCCGAATATGCTTTGAAAGTAATCGAAATAGAACTTGGATTGATGTACGATTTGCTTTTCACCAAGGCACCATTACTTTATTCTCGTTGGGGATTAGTTTTGTGGCTGATCACTTTCTTTCTCACCTAGTCAGTTATGGTGCTCTTCCGTGTTCTGGTTGACAAACACAAGTATTCAAAGGTCGATCTTTCGATAACATAACTATTGATAGTTGTAGCTGTTATTCAAGATATATATGCAGCACTATTAATGGTTTTATCAGAAACATTTGCTGCTTGGTTGATTAAGTAAAAAAAACATTCCATCTTGAAAACCCTTAATTCTTGCACCAGCACCAGGAGGTGGTCCAATAATATTAACATGTCCCAATACAGTCTGCTAATTAGCTGTGCCACCAGCAAAGTAAAGCCCGTCTGACAGTCTTTCTTGTTTCAAGTCACACTTTTTATAAAAAATGGCCATTTTGGAACAATTTTCCAAACTAATGACCATTTTGATATTGTGTCATTAATTTGATGGCAACTAGGGTAATTATTACTTTTAGTTTTGTGCCAAAAAAGTTCAAGTTATTAATGTAATGATAAACACGAAATCAAGGTCCGTTTGATGCTAATTACCTCTATTCTCGTGCAATTGTTAAGAAGCTTCCAACAAGTCTATTGAGCTGATAATATGGGTATGCTGTATGCAGGGCATAGCAGTACAATCTCACTTGATCACCAGCATCTATCATCTGGTGATCATGCTATGATCAACGATGATAGATAGTCTATCTCTAGTTAAATAGTTAATTAACAGGATTAGTTAGTTAATCATAGTTAATTAAAACGTGAAGTGTAAAGTGTTTGATAGAAAGTAAAACATGTTTGATAAAAGCACTGAAAGAGAAAACAAGCTAAAACAGAGCTTGATGAAGCTCCATTAATAGTCTAATGATTGTGATGTTTCATACTTGTCCTCCAAAGTTGTTGCTTGCTTGATAAAATTATTACAATAAGTAGCTATGTCCTCTCTCCTAAAAAAAAAACTTTATATACAGCAACTACATGGATGCATTTGGTGCGCGAGATTGAATTGGATTATTTTTATGGGATTGGATTAGCCTGGACTAAATTAGTATTGTGATGTGTTTGTTGTAGTATGGATTTGATTAATATAATACTATCTCTTGTTTGATATAATACTATCGGTAAATGATTGTGCCGCCTTGAGCAGTGATGAACGGATGATAATGGTGAAGAAAAAAATTGATGGTACAACTTCAGTATCAACCAATCTCAGAACCTAGTACAGTGGCTTATATATTTTAACTACAGAAGCCACATTATCCTAGAACTCTAAATTTAAAATATATTGTTCTATTCTTTTTCTATTTACTGTTCGACTCAATCGATTTGCAGCTCATGCATCACTGGTAAATAATTGTTTCAAATTTGTCTTTTCTTTCAAAAGACTATCAAGGACAATATGATTGGTTGCAAATCGAGTTGCACCTGGCAGCAGTATCTCCCTTTTACAAACCTCCCTCATTTGCGATAGTAACCATCTATTATTATCTATAAATTTTGTCACGGTCCTAGCATCATGATTGACACTTGCAACAATGTCATTCTTTCCAATATCCCCAAAAATCAAATATATACAATATGCTGCACAAGGAGTCAAAAATAAAGAATATTTGTTCATCAATTTTTTTCCTGCTTTCACAAATGCAGAGCCATTGTCTGTGACAATTTACACAACGTTTTTCTCACCGACCTCTTTCATCACATTTTTGGGCAATCCACAAATATACTGATGATCTTTAATTTTGTTGGATGCATCAACATATTTTAAGAAAATTGTGTGACCCTTACAATACACTATAAAATTAATTATCGACAATCTTGTCGGTCCCGTCCACCCATCACACATTATGGTGCAGCCATATTTGTCCCATTTATTTTTGAAGTTATCAATATACTCTTTAATTTCCTTATACCCGATGTCTAAGTACTTATGCCTAATTTCATATGTTGATGGTGGTTGAACTCGGACAACTATATCCACATGCATGTTAAATTTAATTGTGAAATACAAAGTAAAACAAATCAAAAATTTCAAAAACATTATTATTTAAGAAAAAATAATACCTGATTCTTGAGCACTAATAATCATGTTCTTAAAATGATGAGAGCCGGCTTTATCTAGGGGCACATTATCATAAATTAAAAACTTCGATACTAGCCTCCCCATTTTTTTCTCTAATGCTACCCCATTTGAACTTATCTTTAATATTCTTTTGCTTTGCACCTGAAGATTTGTACAATGAAGGTGCAACTCGAAGTTTATAATGCGGCTCCCGTCCACATTGAATGTCGCGTACTTGTTATGGTGGTTGGCTACTACCACCGGCTCGTGAACCCTCTCCTCTCTTTGACCTCCTGCCAAAGATTCTTGCTTCTTGTTCTCTTTGCCTTTCAGATGCTTTGGATGCATCTATTGCTGAACGATAATCATCTCGTTCATCAGGAAGCATACCTTCAGGATAATGATAGATATCTTCTTCCTCTTCTGTATCAGGGAAACTTCCCCTCAATTCTTGTTGAATTTGTTCAATCTCCTTTGCAGCTTTTTTTTTGTTGCTTTATTTTCTTGCAATTGAGATATTTGAAATTTAACTTTCGGTGGCACATTTGTGCATACTTTTACATTTTTATACAAATCATTACTGGTCAAATGAAATTCAAATCAGGTAATTCTTCTACTTTGTATTCTTTGACCGCAAAATGTGGATATAATACCATTTTTATTATTCGGTATTGGTCTGCAATACTCCCATACTGGATCATTTTTAGTACTAGACATCTTATACAATATAATTACCTATCAAAACAAAATTAAATTTTGTATCAATCAATTTATAAATATGAAAATTCTAATGATCGAGTTTTAGAAACAATACCACACAACATCTAAATTTTGCATACAATTACAATATCATTATTTTAAAAAAAAATTATCAAAGTAAACATTTACGTACTTGATTATTTGATGAAGATATTGAGAATTTGAAATAAACTTGTGATGTAAAATTGCTATGTAAAGTATAGTCGTGTAGAATGAAAACTTGAAAGAGAAGAGTAAAGATTATTTTATAGATGAAGTGAAAACGGTAAACAAATATATGAATATTTGAATGAGATTTTCATTGTTGCAATCATTTATATTCGCCGCAATGATTAAATAATACATGATGCATAGGCATTCATTTTGTTTCTATTTTTCAAAATTCTATCATTATTATTATCTGCGAAAGTATTTTCAAACTTCTATCATTTAGATTCTTTGTCATCTGGCGCATACCAAATAATTGACTTCTTATTTGTTTTTTGTTTTTTTGATAAAAGTAATTGAGTTTCTTTAGATTCTCTACTCAAAAGAAACAATTGTGAGTTTTTACACGTTTTGCACAAACAATTTTGAGATTCCTTTATTTGGAATGTCAGCACATAGTTACAAAAAAACCAATTCTACATATTTATAAATTGATTGTTACATATTTAATATTATTTGGAATTAGTTTTACACATTTGAGTCACACAAAAAAAAAATCAGATTGCTTTCACAAAATTTTATATATTTTACACGTCCACTCTTTGGTTCTTTGTCCAATTTTACTTTAAGGCCTCAATAATTTTACTATTGACTATTATGTTGAAAATTTTATTAAATTTATTAATGCTTCTTGTAAAATAATTTTCAATCTAAATTATTTTAACAATAATTTAATTATTTAGGATTAAAAAATTATTTTAATGCTTCTTATATGTTGATAGAGACAATGCAGTCCCTTTAAGTGCCTCACTAAAGAAAGTAATAGGCCGATTTTTTTTAGCCAAATTGCACCCAATCCATTCCCACACGCATCACTCTCAATGACAAATCCTTGTGTAAAATCAGGTAGCCTCAAAACAGGCGGCTTAGTTAAAGCCTTTTTCAATTGTTCGAAAGCCTCATGTGCTTCAGTTGTCCACTTGAAACCCTCATTGGTCAACAAACAAGTAAGTGGGGCTGCAATTAAACCGAATCCACGCACAAATTTACGGTAATAACCCGCAAGACCAAGGAAGCTGCGAACCCCTTGTGCCGAAGTCGGAATCGGCCACTCTTGAACCGACTGAATTTTAGAAGGATCGACTGCCACCCCATCAAAAGATATAAGGTGACCTAAATACTCCACCTGTAACACCCCAAATTGACATTTCGAAAATTTGACAAAGAATTGGTTAGCAGACAAAAGCTGAAGAACTTGCCGTAGGTGATGCAAATGTTCGCTCCAAGTACCGCTATAAACCAAAATATCGTCAAAAAAAACCAATATAAATTTACTTAAATACGGCCGGAAAATGTCATTCATGAGGCTTTAGAAGGTTGCCGGAGCGTTGGTGAACCCAAATGGCATCATTAAGAATTCGTAGTGTCCGCCATGATGCAAAAAGCTGTTTTATGAATGTTTGTATCACTGACTCGGATTTGGTGGTACCCAGACCTTAAATCCAACTTTGAAAAAATTTGAGCACCATGAAGCTCATCAAGTAGCTCGTTAATCATGGGAATCGAAAACCTGTCATTCACAGTGATGTTAATTAGTGCCCGATAGTCAATACAAAATCGTCAGGTGCCATCTGATTTCTTAATTGGTAACACTGGAGAAGAGAACGGGCTGTTGCTGGGACGAATGATTCTAGACTTCAAAAATTCACGGACCAATTTCTCTATTTCATTTTTCTGGTAATAAGGGTATCGATAGGGTCTAACACTTACAAGTTGGTGGTTCTGCGACAATGGAATGTTGTGATCGTGGCTTTTTTTAAGCGGCAACATTGTGGGTTCACTGAAGATGTGGGCAAATTCGCCTAATAACTCTTGAAGTTCAGCCAAATCTGCAACCAGAAGTGATGGAGGTACTGGTGTCAATATATGAAGAAAATTCACATACTTGACAAATGAAACAGTTCCTTGTCGCTAAGTAGTTCTAATTCAGCACGTCGCATTCCCTATAAGGTGTGCTGTCGGCCATCTTGAAAGAAAGCCATTGTTAGTTTTTTGTAATTCGTCTCAATCGGCCCCAAAGACCACTTGACAAGCTACCACAGGTAAGACATAGAGATCAGTTCACTGTATACCCCTGTATTGAAAGCGAGACTCCTAGGCAACGAGCTGTACATTCAAACTTTTGTTTGTTACCCACCAATACCTCAAAGATTCTATCTCTAACCACTGGAATTCCTAATTTTATTACGATGGACTGATCGAAAAAATTATGGGTGCTGCTGCTATCGATGAGAACTGTAATTTCCATGTTTTCTATCCTTCCGATGACACGAAATGTTTGTGGATGAGTTGTTCCAGCCATGGCCTAAAATGAAATTTCAGGAATTCCATCGTGTGATGCGATTTCGAGCTCCATATCAATGTCTTCAACACTGTCACATGTTACCACATCTTCAATCATAAATAATTGTGGTCGTGAGCAACGATGTCCTGGTATGAATCTCTCGTCACAGTAAAAACATAGCCATTTTCTCTCCTATCTTTCACCTCCTGACTTGTGATTCGTCTGGTAGGACCTTGAGAATTTCCAAGGGTTTGTGCCTCACGTAATGGAGGAGGTGGTCCAAGAACACTAGGGGTCGATTGTGGTCTTGGTTGGTAGGAGTTTGCAATTGGTCTGAATTGCGTTCCCTGCCTCCGCTGGAGTTGATTTCTCTCCTCAATTAAATGTGAAACAATGATTGCTTCAGACAGGTTCTTTGGTTGTTTGATGAGGAAATCCAATCGAATTTTGTCTTTTAATCCGGCGATAAAACTCTCCACTAAAAAAATTCTCATGTAAATAGTCGACCTTATGTGACAACTTTTCAAACGATTCTTGATAGGCGGTGACCGTGGTAGTTTGTTTGAGACGCGACAGGGCTTCCGATGGGTCATCGTAGTCGGTAGGTCTAAACCAATGAAGAACAGCCTTTGTGAACTCATCCCATCTCAATGGACCCTGAAACTTGGTGTACCAATGATACCATTGTAGCGCAACATTCTCCAAATGAAATGATGCCAATTATACCTGCTGTTGGGGAACAATTCCCTTGAATTCAAAGTATTGCTCGGCCTTAAATATCCACCCCATTGGATCAGCTCCACCAAAGGTCGGAAAATTCAATTTCAAGGTGGTGTTATGTCTGTCATTGTTGGTATGGCGGTGGGCTATGAAACCGCTGTGTGACGCTTCTCCTAGTTCAAATGGATGGACCTCCTGTTCAGTGTTGGGGTGAATTTGATTGGTACCGGTTTGGCCGTGTTGAGGAGATTGATAAGAGTGCTACGAACGATGGGGTTGAGGGGATTGTAGACGCAAGGCCTGCAATTCAACGATAATTTGATTGAAGCTAGTTTCGTTGCTGGTGGTGAGTTGTTCGAACCTTGAGTCGTCGTTGGCAACGATTTCGTTAAATCTAGTTTCGTGGCTGGCCAGAATTTAGTGAATTTCACTGCGGAATTCCGTATTGGTTTTAGCACGAGTCTCCATCGATTGGCTTTGATACCAATGTTATGGTTTAATTTGTGATCAATTAAGAAAACAGAGAGTTGAGTTGTGGAAAGGAAGAAGAAGTCAGAAACAGAGTAGAAAAGAGATAATAGGGATTATAATTCTGCATGTCTTTATTCAATTCAAAACGACCTCTATATAGGTCTGTACAACTGATTAATTCAAATAACAATCCTAATTGTTAGGTGATAGGAAATCGTGGAGTGATCCACTATCCACACCTTTACAATCTGTTTATTGACTAATTCAAATAACATAAATCGAATATTATAATAGCAAATAACTCAGCTCCACCTGATAGCCTCCCCGCATGCCCTGCAACCACATAT